>JAVANC010000013.1:12243241-13537407 GCA_033319125.1 Parnassius glacialis | reverse complement strand
ATTGTTAATGGCAATTTTAAGTGCTGATTTACCCCGTGCTCGGCGGTGAAGAAAAACATCATGAGGACACCTGCATGTCTGAGAAATAAGAAAAAAATACTTAGAAGTTATTTGAAGTTCGCCAACACGCATTGGGGCAGCGCGGCGGACATTTACTTGCCCTAAAGCCCTCTCAGAAATGAGAGGAGGCCCAGTAGTAGGACGTAAAATGTTTAAATATTTTTTTATTAGCTGATTTAATTTTTTTAGAAATTATTAATAAAAAATTTGTTAAATTTTTTAATGATAAAATACCACTTGTGATTGGTTGTGATGTCATTATATCCGATGAGGCTGTAAGCCAATCGCAATCATGTTATGCTTTTGTATTTTCTATATTCGGATCATATCTGTCATAACAAAACATACAATATAATCTGTATTAAGCAATGAGTTTTTTTTTTAATTTTGACAATTTAAACATTAGTGTTTTATCATTTCACCATGCGGAGAAGCTACCAAAGCGACATAATGACGTCACTGACGTTTGAATTTACATTTTAGAAAAACCAATTTTAATTGTAAAATTACATGAAAAATCAATTGTTAATTTTTTTTCTTAATAATTTTTAGTAATAATTAAAAAATAAAATAAAAATCACGCAACTTCTCTATTCCCTCCCACATACTTTAATAGCTTGTGAACTATGTGCTCTATACATTGTGTATAGAAGTATTAAGACCCCGGTTGCAGCAGGCTCGTCAAATCAAGTTAAATTGCTGTCCCATCGGACTATGCGAGTTGGGAATACAGAGTGCACCTGTATTTGCGCACACACTTCTGCACTATAATCCTGTCCTACGCGGATAACTGGTCTCCTTTTGAAATGGCCGCTGTAAGCGAAATTCACTGAGGAGGATATTATCATTAATTACTAACAGAAATAATTATGGAAATATTGTTTTAATATTGCTTAATTGGGAATGATAATATATGTATATACATTCATTGAAGTTGAATGATATATTATAACGTTTAAATAAATTTGTCGGTACGACACGCGCACCGCCTACTGTAAGTTAATTGTACTATGCCTATAACCTTCGCGCAAGTGCAAGCAATAAGTTGGCAAAGTTTTACCACAATCTGATGAACGGTATGGCAGCGCATAAAATACGAACAAACAAAAATAACTTTTTATAAATTTATTACATACATAATACATAATACAATACATAGGGAGACTATTTCATATATAAAAAAACATCAAAAACCATTAAAATTGGTTTACAGTTAGCAAAATTATCACGAAACATAGGCACAAACAAAAAAAAATAAATTGAATTAAGAACCACTTTTTGAAGCCGACTAAAAATATTTTCATCTAGCAAAGAAAAATGATAGGTTGTGTGCGAGAAGAAACAGAAACATGTAAATGCACGTGAATATAACGTTTTTATGGTAATAACATTGGATATAAAAGTTATATATACAATAATACCAGAATACTTTAGATGTTTTCCCATAAAAGCCATTCTCTTAAGTAAATGACTAGTGGAAATTTTCGTATAATTTTACGTGTCCCTCGGAGGGTGCGGCCACAACAAAACGGAGGGTCGCTGAAGTAGTGGCGTCACGAAATTGTAATTTTATGACCGCCCACAGGAGTCGGTGCCGGGCATTATACCGCCGTGTAATTCGAATTCTTTTCGAATAGCTTTTTGATATCGATCCACAACATTGTCCGCTATGACAAGTTGAGTGTTGCATTTCAAAATGCACAATCATACTGTATTTATAAGTAAAGAAAAATAATTATAATTTTTACTTCGTTTAAGCTGAAATCATACTTCTTAATTATTAAAAAAAATGAGCACTAAAAGACATAGAAGAGGAAAAATGACACAATTTCATGTTCACAGCAGCTCAAGTTCGATCTCTGTCGGCAACACGTAAACTATTGTCAGCTGTAAAGAAAACGTCAGGAGGAAACTAGCATGTTAAAATATAGATTCGGGCTGTTTTTCTTTTAAGAAAAATACAAATTTAATTTTCATAAAGCTCAGTGCAAATTAACAATGCTAATACGCTCATAATCCTTACATAAAAAAATAGAAATTTCGTTTTGCAATAGTTTGCAAAATTTTACTATGCACATGAAGTATGTTCAAAATATTAATTAAACATTATATTTTATCATATAATTTTTAATACTTATGTTCATACCAGTGATTATAGTACAATAAATACACTATCATTGCGAATTCCTTTTTAATTTTTCATGCAATCACTCTACGAGCTAAATTATATTAACAAGTGGGATGCTGGAAGTAGACTGTGTAAGAACCTCCGAAGGAGGCGGAGTTATAGCCGAAATAAGAATTTTAAATTTTTTGGTTTTCGGTCATTTTGACACCCTAGGAGTCTAATGAGAACTTTTTGCCCCTATTCAACCATGGCCTCCATGACATCCTCTACATGATAGGCTATTCAAACGGACTAGGCCTAAAGTTCGAGTAACCGCCTCCCCCAACTCATTTCTAGTCTTTATTTCAAAATATATTATTAAATTATATTATTATATATATTATTTGTCAACGTAAAAAATTAAAAATTCACGTCTATACAGGGTTATTTTACAATAACCGGCCAAATTTGCAGAGAAGGTTTCGAATAAGTAATATAGGCAAATGGTTAATAAAAATTAATTTAAAAAAAATCTCACACATTCTGCCTAAAGTCCGACCGAAACAGGATTTTCAACCGAAACCGAAACCGAAAATGAACCTTCGGCCCAAGTGTCGGTTTCGGTTTCGGCCGAAACTTATTTAGACATGTTAATTATTTTTATTCTATGCTGAAATCTGGTATATTTTTTATATATATACAGATAGGTAATGCATGTTAATGAAAAACAGTAATTGTAATAGTCATGTAGCAATATATTTATTTATTTTAAAGTAAAAATCAACAATTTAACGTTAAGAAATACTTTTCTGCCGACTTCCAAAAAGGAGACGGTACTCAATTCGACTGTATGTGATGTGATCAAGGTCAGACCAATCGTTTTTGAGTTATTGTTAATAACTTATATTGAAGTCGGTTGTACAAAATTTTTAATTTTTAATTATTTAAGTCATTTTGTAAAAAATCAACACGTACACCCATAAAAAGTTTTTATTTTTTTGAGTTTAAGTGTGAATATATTTTATTGTGTTCACAATATTGTTAATATTATTCAACGAGAGCATTAACTTAATATATCACACTCACACACTTACACACAATATACACACAACTTAACAAAATCCCAGAAAATATACAAAACCTGCTCAAAGTTCAAAAACTTTAATAAACTAAGTTTGTATAAAAAGGGTTATTATAATATTCAGGAATTTATGGATGATAGTAACTCCTGGAATGAGGTGATCACTACCAAGCTGTTTTTAATTTGTAATACATGATTGTAAGCATTAGTGTAGCTAGGCGTGGGTGAAGTGGGCCCTGGCCCACGGCCTCGCACTTAAAGCACCCTCGCCCCCTAAAATGCTTTACCACAGATGACTAATTAATTTTATCACATTTACGCTCGCAAAAGTAAGTCACAAATTGAAGTGTGTTTGTTTGGGCCTCGAAAGAAGCCCCACTTAAGTGCGACTGTGTGGCCGTTGTAACTACCTTCAAAGACCGCACTGTTACTTTGACGAAACACGAGACTTGTCAGGGATTAATAGATATGAGTAAGTATATCATGTCATAGAATGTTTGGTAGGATAGATTCTTGGAACGAAAGAAAAGAGGCCTCGCTGAAGCCACTTCGCCCACGTTTATATTACCACGCTACGCCTCTGATTGTAAACTGTTATTTACAAAAAAGTCGCGCTGGGTTTCTTGCTGGTTCTTCCAAGGACAGATTTTTTTTTCGAACCAGTGTTAATTAAACAAAAGAGTAAATTTCAATAAGTATTATTTATAGTCTATATTGAATAAACAGTTTCTGTTTCTATATAACTATGAATAATACACGAGTCACGAACTCAACCGAACAACGCACGATAATCCACGAACACTGAGTTTCGGCGCCGCCGAAAGTTCGGCAGATTTTTTGCCGAAACCGAAACTATTACCAAAACTAGATTTTCTTGCCGAAACCGAAACCGAAACCGAACCTTCGGTCGGTCATTAATTCTGCACGCACACATTCGTAAGGGTCGATCGGTAGACAAAAACGTTGTTGCACATAACCACATTGAATTTGGGATAATCTTTATATATAAAAATTACGTGTCACGTTGTTTGTCCGCGATGAACTCCTAAACTACTGAACTGATTTCAATGAAATTTTGCACACTGTGTGCAGTTTGGTTCAAATTTAGAGATAGGACAGTTTTTATCCTGATAAGTGACACTCAATATTTTTTATTGCGAATTTAAAGATTTTTTATATGAAGGGTCGTCGAAACGGGCAAAACAACGTCTGCCTGGCCAGCTAGTTTAAAATAAAAATAGCCTAATTTACTCGTATTGCCGGTATATCATTATTCATATATTTAAAACTTAAGTTTCAAATTTGGCTAGTCTTTGCAAAATAACCCCGTATAGAAAGAAGCTCCTCCTTTTTGAAGTCATTTAAAAACCGTGGCATGTAGGTATATTTAAAACTTATCATTGTCTCATGTATCACTAATGAATAATACATAAAATATTTTAGAGAATATCAAAGCACTTTATTAAATAATTTTGAAGGGAAACAGAAAACTTACGGATAGTTGTAGGTATATTATAAACAATCATTTGCACCAGGGTGATTCTTCACGCGAAGCAATGGATAGCGGTGGGTTGAGTCATTATGAACGAACGACACAATATGATGGACAACAAAATACCGTAGTGCGTTATGTTATGACATGGCGTCGCTGGGTGCGGTCGATCCCTAATGAAAGTCAAACATGCGAGCCCCCGCGCCAGCCACCGGACATACCGTCGCTTTTATCGATATCAATATTGTTTTCACTTCCATTTCGACTTCTTGTTTTTGCGAGTCCGGACCAATTCGGTTGATGCATGTTTGCACAGATTCTGTGAGCTGGAACCAAATTTTGTTCAGTTACCTTCTAGAATTTTTGCAAAATTCGTTAGTATTAAGGACTCGTGCAAGGATATTTTATTAAATGTGTGCGTGCATATATCTACGTATATTATTATTTATAAACAGTAAATTATGAAGATGTTTAATAGAAGAGCGGGCAAACGAGCATGCGGCTCACCTGATGGTAATTGTCGACCGCCGCTCATGAACAACTGCAACACCAATGGAATCGCAGGTGCGTTGCCGGCCATTTAAAAAGAGTAAGCTCTTTCCTTGAAGGTATCAGTAGTCGTATCGGTCCGGAAAAATCGCTGGTGGTAGACGATTCCACGAGGAAATAGTATGAGGAAGAAAATTTCCTGTAAATCGCACAGTGTTGGACCGCCAATCATCCAGATGGTATGGATCGTATCGCGAGTTTTGTCGCGAAGTGCGATGGTGAATTTGAGCGGCTGGAATTAGTCCGAACAATTCCTCAGTGCACTCCCCGTGGTAGATGCGATAAATAACGCAAAGATGCAACATCTCTTCGCAGTGCCAGTGAGACAAGCCGATCAGAAAGAGCTCGGTCGTCGACGATTCGAACCGCTCTGCACTGGTTGCCATCCAATGGAAAGAGCTGGCACTGGGGAGCCCCGGTCAAGAGATGGGAACAGTATTACATGTGAGGCCGAACCTGCACGAAAGACTGTCCTGCTCTGCTGAGCATGCCAAGCTTTTTAGAGGCCAATTTGGCTTTCTCTTCCAAACGACCACGAAACTGCACATCATTCGTTATGTAGACACAGAGGATTCCGATACTGGCTGAGCCAACTAGGAGAATGCCCCTAAACTAAGGACATACGACAAAGGGGTTCTATTTAGCGGTAAACGCGTAAACTTGTGTATTCGAGGAATTGAACTGGACTAAATTTAGACGCCCCCAGTCCGAGACTTTGTACAACAAAGTTTCGACTTCAGACACAAAATTGTTCCGGTACTCGGCGACTTTTTTCCGAGAAATATTGTCACGATCGGTGTATAAAGCATCACTTGTGCTGTCGTCCCCATAGCAATGAATGTTACTGGTTTGCAATATATAATGGATATGCAGAAGAAACAGCGCTGGTGATAGCACGCAGCCTTGTGGAACACCAGCGCCAATAGGCTTGTAGTCCGAGCATGCACCATCTACGACAACATTGATGCCCCAATCTGCAAGAAAGCTAGTGATCCAATTGCAAAATATTTTGGGAAGCCCATAGGAAGGAAGTTTTGAAAAAAGCGCTTTGTGCCAAACCCGATCGGAGGTTAGCTATGTTCAAACTAACGCCCAAGGCCTTTCCTTGGACCCTTCTGCCTCAGCCCATCTACGAGTCAGGTAGACCAGAAGATCACCAGTAGAACAACTCCGACGAAAACCATATTGGCGATCACTAATCAGCTGGTGGTCCTCAAGGTACCTCATGAGCTGGTAGTTTATAACGGATTCCATTATTTTGGAGAACAAGGAGGTGATAGCGAGAGGCCTGTAGTTGGACGGGTCTGTCTATAAGCGGTCGCCTTTTTAGGGATCGGGTGGATCAAAGCTGTTTTCCATGAATTCGGGACTGCGGCAAGGGAGAAGGAGTACCGGAAAAGATGCGTTAAAACCGGTGCCAACCCCACAGCACACGTCTTCAGTACAATAGTAGGGACAGGCTCACTCGACTTGTTGATGTCCAGGGAAAAGAGTGCTTTGCGCAGTGAGCGCTGTGTAAATACCACATCCTGCATGGAGCACTAGACCGTGGGATGGTCGGCGGTGTGTTCCCTTCGTCATCGAGAGTCGAGTCGGACGCAAAGAGAGAGCTTAGTAGATCGGTTTTCTCTTTTGCGGCATGGGCCAGTGAGTCATTCTCCCTGTGCAGAGATGGCAGATATGGCTGACAGAAGTTCCCTTGGACGGCCTTTGCGAGAGACCAGAATGCTCGTGTTCCCGAAGGAAGTCGAAAAAATTTCTCGCCTATTTTGCCGAAGTGTTCTGACTTTGCCTTGGCAATGACACTTTTTATAGGATCTGGAGGCGGAATTATACCTTATTTTTAATAACGCTGGTGTTTGTATCCCGAGACGTTTATGAGTCAGCCCAGGCCGAGTAGCACTCCTGCTTATGCAATTTTACAGAAGCAACTAAACCAAGGCCGAGTTCTGCCTCGGATAGGTACCCTAGATAATGGAATAAAAAGCTCCATTCCCTGAAGTACCACATCAGCGACAGAATCAGAAACAACGTTGGGATCATCCGGCGAGAAGCAAACTTACCCCCAAGGGTAGGATGCAAAAAAGACCGCATCCTGTTGGCCGACCTTTAGTACCAATCATGGCGGAAACCTGCAGAACGCAACCACGAAGGGAGCGTGAGTGGCACCGTACTTCGGATCAGAAAATGGTCCGAAGAGCCCAGAGGGGCATCGACGGAGACCTGATATCCGTCCGGATGAGAGGTCAGCAGAAAGTACAACAGGGAAGGTGTATGATCCTGCACATCTGAGATCCGCGTAGGCGAAGTAACCAGTAGTGTCGGCCAACATGCCAAGGCAGTTATAAACTGATCTACGCCATGATCGGTAAAACGAGAACCAAGCCATTCAGCGTGGTGGGCGTTAAAATCACAAAGAATAACGATCTCTGCGGATGAGATCTGTTGTAGCACGGAGCCTGCAGGACGTGGTCGATGAGTCGGTTTATGTCGGCATTACCGCTATGGGACTTATAGAGGCACCCGTACACGCGGGGATGGTCGTTGCTGTCAAAGTGCTGCCATAGGATAGACAGGTTAAAACCTTGCTGTCGAGGCGTTGAAAACAGATGTCTTCTCTGATATTGATATGATATATTCTTATACGCAAACTCCAGCTCGGAGCACAAAGGAGAGTTCTAATTTGTACCCCGGGTAGAAGAGATATGAAGTATTAGCCGGAGAGGACACCTGAGTCTCGGTTAAAAAGAAAAAGGCCGACTTCGCCATCTCCAGATGGTAGTGAACGGCGTTATGGCTTGAATGAAGTCCCCTTATGTTGCAGAAATTCACGGATATAAATATCCAAATTAATGTTAGAAAAAGTGTTGCAACAATATTGTACCATTACAACCTAAAAGTCCACTTCAGCAGTAGAGCATAAGGTTCCCATATATTATATTGAAAAATATTGGCCATAGTTGCCACACTTGGTAAGCGGGTTGACAATCGCAGTTTGTTATTTTTATTAAGCTGTTATCAAGAAGATGCTGCTGTCCATCTTCTGTTTCATTTTCCTCTGTCTTACGGAATAACAATAAGTGGTAGTGGACATTCTTACACCGCCACCACAAGGTTTAACTCATGGAATAATTCAGAGGAATTGTTTTTATACGTGACAGGTCCGTGCTGTAGCTATATTATAGTTGTAGCAGGAATGGACCGGCTCAACCGGAGAAGGTGGCGCTGCGTGGTGCTTTCACAGAATACCAGCGTAAAATAGCAGTTTAATGCTTCTGTGTTTGGTATGGTGAGTTTAAAAAGCAGGAGACCCTTTTTACTGGAAACAAGACATTCTATATTAGTCCTTAGGGGTGACAACGCATTTGTATTTTGACTCTGAATCGCGATTAGATGTATGTTTATAAAAAAAAATTGCAAGTTTTCAATGTTCAAGAAACGTTCCACCCTCCTTTATTTTATATAAAGTAGGTACATTTAGTAGCGGTATTTGAATAAGTAGTAGGCAATATTAGACGAACATGTTTAATCCGGCATAAGCTTTTCGGCAAGAAATTTGCTTTATAAAAAAAGTTATTTTTTTATGATCTTTCTACACCATGGAAGGGTTCGTAAGGCAAATGAAACGGTCTTTGAATATGAAATTCACCTCTAATATTGGAAACGTAGAAGGCGAGAAAGTTTTACTCTTAAAAGTAGAATGAAAAACCCGTCCGAACAAACTTTATTTAATGCCAAACACTTATGTCCAAATTTCCATTAAATCCAAAAATAAAAATTTTGGAGCTGTCATATGTGTCATTTATTTCACAATTTAACTTTCTAAATCATCTTGTAATGAATTTATGATAATTAAATGTTAAAAAAACGGAACTACATACCCCTATATAAATAAATTTGTTAGAGCGGGTGTAAATAAGGTGAAAAATCAAATGAAGTGAAAGACGTTGACATCTCCCGTTCGTGACGGGCTTTAGGTCAGGGTAAATTGTATTTACGAAAGTTAAATATAAAAATTCAATCGTAGTCCGCAACGAGACCGAAATTTTATTTTTTTTCGTAACGAAAAAGGAAATGTATGGAGACTCGTTGTGTGGCCAACGTTGAATAAATAAGTAGCGTTCTGTGCGACGACCTTCGCCATCTGCGTCCGCTCTGAAAATAGAACCCGCTCGCACACAAAATTTACCATAAAATGTAACACGAATTAAAATGGAATTAAAACCTAAAACGTTTTAGGTGCGATAAGAGGATTACGAAAGTTACGCGACAACAGATCCACAAGGGACACTGATCTTTATTGATAACGTGACGTTAAAAGCTTAACTTTCGCTTGAAATGATCCAGGAGGTACACTTTTTGCAAGGGCCTGATTTATTTGTATTGTATTAAATATGTATGCGATATACTATTTATTCACCATAATTAAACATTATTATCATATTTATATGTTGTAGAGTCATGCTGCAGCTATGTTGCAGTTATTGTAGCACGAATGGGTCGGCTCGACCGGGGTAGGACCACGCTCCACAGAATACGCTGCTGTGTTTCGTATGGTGAGTGTAGAGAACCGAAGTCCCATTTTACTGAAAACGAGGCATTCCATCTTAGTCCTTAGGGGATGACAACGCTACTGCATTTTAATACTTTATTGAGGATAGATGTAGATGCATATGGGCCACAACATCCACTTACCATCAGGTGAACTGTGTGCTCGTTTGTCAACCTTATTCTATAGAAAAAAAAATAGGAGACAGACAACTACCCTAACAATTGAAGCAAAGAACTTTTAACTAGAGGCTGTGGTACTCTGTAATCGAGCTCCGCTCGTTTATAAGCCACAATTGACCTTTCGCTCGTAGAAAATAAATAACGTAATGTGAAATCTTATTGCCCCGAGCAAAATTGTAGTAAAACGGGCAATAATTTTTCAATACGCCTTCACAGATAAGGGGCTTTAAGAGAATCGGTTTTTTATGGGTAGTAAAAACTCAACAAAAAATCTTTTCGGCGTTTATGAGATTAACTGGATTTGACAATGGTTTCATGTATTCAATGATGCGTTTACATACAAATAAACATTAATCGCATAAGTGCCTACGTAATAAAAATATTGATCAATAGGTTCAGGCAGACAGAAACCTTTCCAGATTAAAATGTCTACATAAAATCAAATTGAAACAAGGCTTTTAAATTTTAGCATCATAATCAAATACTATTATCTTCTTTTTTAAGTTTCAGTTTATAAAAAAATCCTATCGCTATGTAACCGAGTGTTTAGCTTAAAATAGAGTTAAAACTGCGTAAGTAAACATTGTTATCCATTCATAGGCCAGTAAACGCCCCGAGGGAAGTACTCCCAACGAAGCCCTCCTCTTTCCTTAGTACTAGGAAATTTCATTTAGGAACTGTACGTGCGGAGGCGTCTTAATGTCCCTTATTCCAGAAGGTCTACAATTTAAAAGCTACTCTTTCAAAGATAGGAAAAAATAACGAATACAATAGGTAAACTCGTTTAAGTAGAATCGAAATAAGATCTATTCAAACAACATGTTTCGTTGGCCAAATACAAAAAACTTCAATATGGGATTTTTACTTCGTGCACAACGCCGAGATCGAAATTGACCAAATGTGTACCGTGGGATTAACCTTAAAACAAACTACGGAAACAATCCCGCCGCTTGCTAATTGAATTATTATTACAAGAAACAATAGGATTGTTGACATAAGAGATTCGAACATCACATTTGAACTCGTTACAATTTAGTTAGCCTTGAGTATAACGTCTCTTCTGAAGTCTTTAATCGTTTTCTCCTCAACCATGAACTTTGCTGCCATTCTTAAGGCACGTATTACGTATTAGTGAGCACGTGCGTTATTATAGTACAAACGAGTAAAGGGTCTCATTGTCAGCTCACGTCGGGTCAACAAGAGTAAATTACATTTTGTTGTTGCTAACACAATAACTCCTGCAAATAAGAACGCGTCGTGTTGAAAGTGCTCGAGCAAGCTCAGTAAAGGATTGTTGAGTCAGCGGTAAATGCGTAGGCGGACTCACAACTCTGGAATATAGGAGTGGTTGTTACACGCAAATGCAATGGAAAGCGTTCGTTTATGTAAATGAAACGGTAGATATGTTAAAAAGAAGTGAAAAAAAATAGTCTCAAAGGAAAATGAAATGTTCAGAGCATGCATACATATGTAATAAAGCAAATTAAGCATAAAATGATTGCAGTTTCTAAAATATTATATTTTGTGGTATTGAAAGATAGTCCAAGCATGCCGCTCTGAGCAAGGCTAAGAGAGACTACTATAGAAGGAACATTTTTAGCTTTAGATACGCAGGTTTTTTTTTTATTTAATTTAATGGTAGGTAGGTACATGCGAGCTCGCTGATAGTATTGATTGAAATTATTACAAAAGTTTTTACGTATAAGATATAATAATACATACATGACTACACCGTTTTCATGTATTCAATTTTGAGCCCTATTATCTTAAAAAAAATTCTGTCTGTCACCTGGCGGCATAGCTGTAACTGTAACAGGTGGCGGCAATTACACAAAAAATGTCTTCGGGTTCATCACAGCACACACACTAATATCGCGTTATAGTTAGCAATATGAATGTCACATCGACTTTTGGTTCTTAACTATGAAATTAACGTTATAACGAATAATTAAAAAAAAGAATTATGCAATAATCATTCAATTATGTATTATTGTCAATAGAACTATTGTATTTTAATGGCACTCTATTGATAAAAATTTAAGGGCGTTTTTCACCACCTAATTAAAGTTTTCCGCTGTATAAGTTTATCCGAATTCCGAATAACTTAAAATATGCAGAAGCAGTCTTGCGAGTACGATAGATAACAGAAAGTTTACAATCAAATTTTCTAGAATACCGAGACCTAGTCTATTATGCAGTATGGAGTGCAGTGCACTCGATCATTTGTAACAAGTTTGTTGATCAATTCGATTCCAAATTAAAATGCAAATTTAGTATAGCAGTAAGGTTTTTTTGTCGGATCTTAGGAATATGTAATAAACAATGTTGGCATAGATTCACCATACAAGCAATATAGGCAGCTTCCTTAAGTTCACTGAATTAGCCTCTTGTAGGCAACCACGCAGCGTAGGCCTGGTTTGACTGCTTCTCCCGAGTTCAACCATTGCGACGGACATTTCCGATTATTTAAATTCATTTGATTATTTTTATCAAAATGTAGCTGAAATTCATGTTACTTGGTTTTCGAGCTTCTAAATTTTTAAAAATGAATCAATATCATATCGTCACTTATTGAAGACTAATGTAGTTTGAGATAAAACTATTACAGTAGCTTCAGCAGTAGCCTCATAATTGTCATAATTATGCCGTCGTGCACACAGTTCGCTATTATAGTCGAAAAATCCAGAACGAAAACGATCTTAAATGTACCGTGTATTCATTAAGTCCACATGTTATTAATAAAATAAGACGAATATTCAAATTTCCAATTTTATTTGTGTCGCGGATACTAAATATTAAAGAAAAAAGAAACTCTTGCAAAACAACTGATATTTCAAAAGCATAAAAATCAAAATATATTACGAACAGTATAAACATCAATTTCATAGGATTTGTTGAGCCGGGTCGCGTCGACACGTATTCAAAATCATAAAACGTACTATGCTACTAACATCGTGCATTACGAATATCTTAGAGATATTTATAGGTATTAGTAAAATATTTTTATTCAGAACTTTGAGATTCGGCAGAGTCCAAATGCAGTGGTCGAATTTCACTAAATTATTTTAGTTCATGCAACACTATACAACATAATTTAATATATATATATACACAGGATGTCCCAGTAATGGTGGATAATCTGGTACGTACGTGTTCGGGCAGGGGGAAGGTGGCCTCGGTTCCCTAAAAAAAATTCTATCCCGAACAGTTCGCGTTCTACGCCATGTTTTATAAAATTCCAAAAAATTCGTACTTCTGCTCACATTTGTGGTCATCACGTCCGCAGTTTAATGCCTAGATCGGATTTTTTTCTTTTAATGTGTTCCCTAATAATGATGTTTCTAAAAAACCCTTAAAAGTTTTCAACTACTATGGGTAGTATTTTACAAGACGGCACTAAACGTAAGTTTAAATTTTTTACTTTATTTAACGGCTAAGTTTGAGCACCTGTTGTGGAAAAAAAACGTATAGGGTCTGTGTGGCCAACCATTTAAAAAGTTTGCCTATATCATAAGCATTCTAAAACATTAGCATACCATGTACTTAATGTCATTACTTACTGTGCTATAGCCGTTAATGTGGAAAGTAGGCATTTCATTACAAAATTATTGGCAGATAGTTTTTTTTAAACATTGCATGTCTTTATTAGGTAAGTACATTTGTCGCCCTTGAAAATTTTACTTTACTACCGGCTCGCCTTGTTTGGACGAATTTTAATTATATCTTCTTTATATATAAAAATTACGTGTCACGTTGTTTGTCCGCGATGGAGTCCTAAACCACTGAACTGATTTCAATGAAATTTTGCACACTGTGTGCAGTTTGGTCCAACTTAAAAGATAGGATAGATTTTATCCCGATAAGTGACCCTCAATTTTTTTTTTGCTCATCTCAGGAGTTTTTTTAGGAAAGCAAATGGTCGTTGGAAAGGGCAGAACAACGTCTGCCTGGTCAGCTAGTATATATATATATATAAAATATTTTACGTGGTAGAGCCATGCTGCAGCTATATTAGTAGTATAGTTGTAGCACGAATGGGTCGGCTCGACCAGGGAAGGACCACGCTCTCACAGAATATCAGCGTAAAATAAGCAGTTTAACACTGCTGCGTTTCTTATGGTGAGTGTAGAGAACCGGAGACCCTTAGAGACATCTTAGTCCTCACGGGTGACAACGCATCTGCATTTTGATTCGCAAACGATGATAGATGTAGATGTCTATGGGCCACAGCAACCACTTATCATCAGGTGGACTGTGTGCTCGTTTGTCACCCTATCCTATATAAAAATAAAAAAGATAAAATATATAATAATTATATATATAAATATTATTCTGTCAAATAGACTTGCATCCTAAATTGCACATGGAAATTCTCCTAGGCCCGAAACAATGTGAAAAATACACTAAGATGTAATGTTGTAGTTAAATACATGCTGATAGTTGAATTTTAAAGTAAACTTTAGTTATACTATTTAGTTATACTATTTATTTATACAATTTACTTTAGCTCTATATACAGTTTTTTTTTTTTTAAGTTAAATATAGATGCGCTCGACTGTACCGAGACAGATTTCCTTCGATCATCGGTCGTGTGACATAAATCGAATGATATAACGTGCATACATAGTACGAGAGGAACGGAAGCGCGATGAGCGCGATTTTGCCTACTGCTTGGATTCAGTTTATATATATACACTTAGCACATCACTCGGCACACGTCTTTTTGAAACTACGCTCGCTGATTATAACTCCATTCATTTATCTGTTACAGCCTATAAAAGTTCATTGCTGAACATGGGGCCTCCCTTTCCTCATGAAAGGGTTTTTGCCATAGTTGTCATGCTTGGCAGGCATGTGACCAATCGCAATTTTTTATACTTTTGGTGTGTTATCAGAAAAAAGCTGCTGCCTTTTCCAGTTTCTGCCACCTCTTTCGGCACCCTCGGGATGATATGGAGTACCACTACACGCTTGTAATATACTAACTCATGTACCTATTATTATAGGTATAATATTTTATACTCTTTTGAAGTAAGTTATTTGTTTTATAGTTACCCCATATTAGAGTCTAAAAGTTCACCCTATGAACTTCGGTAAAATTTAACACGTTTCCAGTAAAATCTAACACATCCTTATGACCTTCAACTTTCACAACTGGCCGACGTGACTCAGCTACGCAGAGCATCAAAAGTAAGTTTTTTTTTAAATATATTTCTTGTGATGACGCAGGGTTGATTCTTTTAAACACCCAAAACAACCACAACCACAAGCAGGGCAAGCAACTGCGTTACCAAGTCGTCAATTTGTTCCTTTTGGATACATATTAAGTACTTATCAGTTTCTCAAAAAATTAATTGACATATTACAATTAAGATGCATAAAAGCGCTGAACAATATTTTTCTTTTCAAACAGCAAGGTAACGAAAATACTGGAAATGTATAAACAGTAAATGTAAACACTTAATTCACCAACGCCCAACAATCAAAAAATCGTGAGTAGTACATAATAGTTGTATAATAATTTTCGCAATAGTGAAGCGATCGTAAAAGGCCTCTCGATAAAGTGTTCAGTCACGTGCCGATTGCTCGGCATATTGCATAAGCTTGTGGCCATAAGAGAAGCTAGAGACAGGCTGGCTGTGAGTCACTAACTGAAAATGATTATACGTGAGATTCATTTAACGATAAATTAGTTTTACATTTTAGAACGTAAAGCAAAACATTGAATTTCGATTATCGTTGTCTTAGTTCCAATAGTTCTATATAGACATTACCCGACGTGTCTCAAATGCAGAAAGCAAGCGGCACGGTTACACCTACGAGTAAGTTCAGCAGGCTGCAACTAGCTGCAGCCGATTGCGGTTGGTTAAACTTGGGTTTCAGTCGCTTGATTTATGGTTAAAACTTGATGTGGCCGGTTGCTTTCGGATAAAACTAGATACAGTCCGAATACTAATTAAAATTACCATGACTGATATTAAAACAAGTAATGGGACGTACTCATATGCTGCTGTGCTCATAGGCCACCCCTAAAGCCGCGGATATTAATTACAAAATATAGGGACAAATCGTAAACACCTAAATTTAAATTACCGCCATCGACTGTACCTAGTTGTAGTCGGCTAAACCTAGGTGTAACCACACTTCGGTTTTTTAGCCGTAACATATAAAATTAACACGTTAATCGAAAATCGATGGGGTTGCTAATTTGCAACCCCATCGATTTGATCTATTTGAGAATTTCGATTAACCTCTATAAACTCTAAAAACTATTAAAGATCGTAGATTATCCTATATCATGTCTTATTGTATTGAATATTAAGTTATCTGAAGTACCAATGACCATGTCTTAAAATTGGAATAAAAAAATTGTCATAAGCGTTTTTTTTTTATTTTTTTTTTTTAAAGTGACAAAAAAATTTGAATAAAACTATGTTTACGGATTTTTTCACGTTTAATTTTCGTAATTCCCGTTTCGGGTGGACTGAGGTGTTTGATGTCCCGATATCATACTTAGCCTGGCTACCTTCATTTTTTGAATAGATATTAATTTTTGGTCCGATCTACGCAGAACGAGCGTAAATATAAGAAATCATTATGACAAAATATCAGTCTACTTGATGGTGTCTACTGCAGCCCGTAAACACATGACCAATTTAATATAAAAAAGTTTTTATACGTGTTACGTATAAAAACTAAAAGATAGTCATGAGCCACACTGCAGCTATATTATAGTTTTAGTCAACTTGATCAAAGACCACAGCTCGCACAGAATACAAGCGTAAAATAGCAGATGCATAATGCTACTGTGTTTCGTACGGTGAGTGCAGAGAACCAGAAACCATTTTTACTGGAATCGAGGCAATCCATCTTAATCCTCAGGGGTGCCAACGAATCTGTATTTAGACTTTTAATTGAGGATAAATGTAGATATGTACGGTATGTTCGTTTGGCATACATTTCTATAAGAAAAAGACTTCGACGAAATGCTTCACAGACTGTAACTTTACTGGCTATCTGTACCCTTCAGACTGATACACAACAATACACGCACTGCTATTTGGCGGCTGATGGAGGTCAAAGGATGGTACCTAGCCAGACGATTCCTAAGCAATAAAGGAGTCCTATCACAGAAATAATTCCATGCGTTATCAAAATGTCCAGAAATGTCAACTAGGATAATTTTTGACCAGACTTCAAATATCTAAAATATATTCAGTATATTATACGTTATTGTGTATGCCTAATCTTTTTAATAGTTTTTCAAAAGGTAATAAAACGAAAGAATTAGTTTTAATTATCTTCTACTAATCATCATCAACATCATTCATCATTACAGCCTTTCATAAGTCCACTGCTGAACATAGGCCTCCCCCAAGGAATGCCATAAAGCACGGTACTGAGCCACCTGCATCCATCGACTTCCTGCATGTCTTACCAGGTCGTCACTCCATCTCGTGGGGGGTCGCCCTACACTTCGCCTTCCGATACGAGGCTGCCACTCAAGAACCTTTCTTCCCCATCGGTTGTCGGTTTCTTGAGCTATATAGCCGCCCTACTGGCACTTCAGCTTACTAATCGTTGGGCTATGTCGGTTACTCTGGTTCTACTGCGGATATACTCATTTCTAAGTTTATCACGCAGAGACACCCCGAGCATAACCCTCTCCATAGCTCGCTGCGCGAGCGACCTTGAGCTTCCTCATACGGCCAGCAGTGAAGGACCACGTCTCAGATCCGAAAGTCATCACTGGCGACACGCACTGGTTGTACAATTTCGTTTTAAGGTTTTGAGGTATGTCTGACGAGAACATGTGTCGTAGTTTCCCGAACGCTGCCCAGCCGAGTTGAATCCGTCGATTGACCTCTCGGTCGAAGTTGGACTTACAGTCGGACTATTGGTCCCAGGTAAACATACTCGTCAACAACTTCAAGCTTAGTGCTCCCAACAACTACCGACATAGGTGTGACATGGACATTAAACATGATCTTTGTTTTGTCCATGTTTATCCTAAGACCGATTCGTTAGGAGACACTATTGAGGTCATTGAGCATGATGCTTAGGCCCTCCAGCGATTCTGCCATAAGGACTATATCGTCGGCAAATCGAAGGTGAGTGATGTACTCGCCATTGATGTTAATACCGCGTATCCTTTCCAGTCCAGAAGCTTGAAAACGTCTTCCAATGCAGCGGTGAAGAGTTTCGGGGATATAACATCACCTGTCTTACATCTCTCCGCAATTGAATAGGTTTCGTACTCTGGTTCTGTACTCGGATAGCCATCGTAGCTCTAATGTACAAACACTTCAGCACCTCGATATACCGACAGTCAACTTGACACCGCTGAAGGGACTGCAGCACCGCCCAAATTTCGACGGAATCATAGGCTTTCTCATAGTCCACATACGCCAGATATAGTGGCAAATTGTACTCCTCGAACTTCTGTACAATTTGCCGAAGGGTATGTATGTGGTCTATGGTGCTAAAGCCCTTTCGGAAACCGGCTTGTTCGGGAGGCTGGAAGTCGTCAAGTCTGCGCGCGAGACGATTCGTAATTACTCGAAAACAGCACGTAGACGCGGTTCAGAAGGGAAATCGGTCTGTAGTTCTTCAAGAGAGCGTTGTCACCTTTCTTGAAGAACAAGACCACCGCACTTCTGTTCCTCGCCTCCGAAGTAATGCCACCATAGAGGACGGAATTAAAGAGCTTCTGAAGGACTTCAAGTACCGGTCTTCCACCCGCTTTCAGAAGCTCCGCTGTAATTCCATCCTCGCCTGGGGCCTTGCCGTTTTTAAGGTGCTGGAGAGCCATTCTAATCTCGCTCAGACTGAAGTCCGGGATATGTTCGGAATAGTGTCTGATAATACTCGCTCTTGGATCGTTACTCACACTTGTGTGTGGCTCCAACGATGACATGATGATAATTTAGTAGTACCTTGTTTTTAATTAATTTATTAAAATGATGTGTCAAAGTTGATTAATGAATTTCTCATTTCAAAAAATAACAAAATAGGTATTTATCTCTATCAAAATAAATAAGACGAAATAATTTAATTTGCATTAAACTGGCCTATTAGCGTTCTACATTTTATATAAACATCTAAAGCACGAGGAATTAGGTGTTTGATAATTCATGCAAGAGTGGCGGTTACCTTGGAAATTTCCTTTTCATTAGCTATGATAGAAAGAAAGTTAGAAAGATAGAAGAAAGTTAGATAGAAGGCAGGAGCCTGACCTAGGTGTGTTTACTTACAGTGAACTTGCGCAACGTAAAAAGTAACTAATGTTAGAATTATTCCTATAACATGTGCAGGAACATGAACAACAATTTCATGGACTAATTAATTCAAAGTTGTAGTAGTGTTAAATAACATAAATTTTCTGTCATAGAAATAGAAACCTAATAATTACAATATCGCTTTAATTGCTTCGTTTAAGTAATTACTGACATTATTATACGAGTAGGAAGTATAAAAGTGAATATTCACAAGTGAAGGATACCCTGACTTACTATAACGGCGTTTTCTTATCGAGCGTTCTAATTTAACAAATATTTTTTTATAGTATAAGGGTGACAAAGGAGCATACAGTCCAACTGATGGTAAGCGGTTGCTCTGGCCCATAGACATCTACATCTATACACGTTTGCGAATCAAAATGCAGATGCGTTGTCACTCGTGAGTACTAAGATGGAATGCCTCTTTTCCAGTAAAAACACAGCATACAAAATCCAGCAGCTTTAAATTGCTATTTTACGCTGGTGAAAGCGTGTTCCCTCCCCGGTCAAGCCGACCCATTCGTGCTACAACTATACTATTAATATAGCTGCAGCATGGCTTTACCACGTATTCATGGCTCTACCACGTAATTTATAATGTTCTTTATTAAAGTAAATAAATTATAACCTGCAGAATTTGATCATCAAGTGACCGGTTTTTTGAACACACATAGTTAAAGTTAAAGTAACAATAATTATTGGTCACATTTATTAGAGTTAAGGCGCTTATAAAATTTACTATATAGTCATATTTAACCATACGTGGTTACTATTTCACCAGTAGCATGAACCAAAATGACTTGTATTCAAATGACCGTAGTAAGAGATGCAAGAAGTCGATGGATGCAGTAGGTTCAAGACCGTGCTTAGTTGTAATCCTTGTGGGAGACCTATATTCAACATTGGACTTGTAAACACGTGTACTTGTAAAGATGATGATGATTCATTCACCGAAACATTTTTATTTTATAAATTCATTTTTTATTATATATAACTGAAGTGACCAACGAACTAACAGTCTACCCAATGGTAAGTTGGTACTGTAAACCATGGATCATCATCAGCCCTTCACAAGTACATTTAATATATTTATAAGTCCACATGAAGCAGCTGAACAAAATATACATGTGGCGGCGCTGTCATCGCGCGACAAGCAAAACAAAGGAACTGAGTTACCTAACTACTCCGGTGTATATAGAACAGCTCCGTATACCACATAAAATGTTTGTCGCTCCCAGGGCTGAATACCATGCCAGGCGGGCGATCTCCCCTTTATCTTTCACATAAGAAATACCTCTAAAACAACGATCCTGAACCAAACGTGACAATCGAATTCCTGTATGTTTTACCAAGTCATCACTTCATCTAGTGGGGAGCTGTTCTACATTCCGCTTACCAGTACGAGGCTACCAGTTGAGAACACCTGTCTTTCCTATCGGTTATGGGTACTTGCAGCTATATGACAGACCATTGCCATTTCACCTTATTGATCCAACTTCCTAATTGATCCCCCGTTTTCTTTTTGTATTTAAGTATTATTTAAAAGAAGAGGAATGAAACTTATCATTCGAAAGACACATCGCATGCGGCAGGTGCAACAAAGCGAACACACACAGATGATTTTTTTATACAAAATGCTTTAACCAATTACACACTACATACACACAACACGTACGCACGTGCGCACGCACGCGCGCACGCACGCCTGCACGCACGCACGCACGCACGCACGCACACACGCACGCACGCACGCACGGACGGACGCACGCACACACTTATTTGGGATTACATGTTATCATAATGAAATGTAAACATAACGCAGTTGCGATATGCTTCCACTGGCAAACGATTCCTACCTCTATTATACAATCCACAATACTGATGGTGCAAATAGGGCAGGGAACCGATGAATGCAGGTGGCTTAGGGCGCAATGATAGATGTACAGATGATGGAAGGAGTGCCAAACTTACAACTGTATAGTTTAAATGATAAGGCTATTTATAATAAGGCTTAGTTTTGAAATATTTGCGCCTATAAAACAAATTGGCTACCACATTATCAATGTTTGTTTGTGATAAGTGCCCTATAAATATTTATTGAAGCCATTGGTAAGTAAGATACAATCTAATGCGACGGCGTGGCGGTTGTATGATTGGACGCGGTGGTGTGTTAGCAATATCACGCTTATGGCACACACAATAAAGTACGTATGTTTTTAAAGTATAAGTATCTATTTTTTTCTTAACAACTACGAAATAAGCCACATAGCCATACAATGTTATATTAAAGTTTAATTTAATATAAAAAAAATTATACATATAAATAAAATTGAAGTGTCTGTAATAATGTCTTCTTTTGAGCTAAGGGATTTAAATGCAGGCACAATTTTTTTGCATGCATTTAAACCTTTGCATGTGGTTCTAAGGACCATTAGTACAGCTGTACAAACTCTCAATCTCATTCCAAATATCAGGTTTTCTAGTCGTCACGTTGCCAATGTCGATCTTCAACTTCGACAGTTGGCTCTTTCTCGCAGACAGATCTCAGGCAAACTTTGGCTCCTTGGTTCCGCTCAATCGCTTCTTTAATAACTGCTGCATTGAAGTTGCGTAATTCTCGCCTCATGCGTTTTGAGATCTGACTCTTCAATTGCCTGTATGCTGTCATATCTGCTAAAGACTGCAGAAGAAGATGTTTAAGCAAACAATATAATTTATGACATCCTTGTAGCGAGACTTATGTAATAACAACAACAGCGGTATAGTGCAAGTGCTATTTGTAGTTTTGTTTTGTGTTCGAAATATAAAGAAGCACCTAATAAAGAACCTTATTCGCATCAGAATATAAACAAAAATTTTACTACTTACACAATAACTATTAGAAGAAATTGACTTAAATTTTTTATAGTATAGATTCTATAAAAATCTTTCTTCGAATATATGTTTCCAATTCACATTACGTTTTGGACCTCTGATTAAATAAACAGAAAGTAAGTGGAAATCTTAACGAATATTTTAAAATTAAACGATTACAAAAATACAGGACCAAGTTCGATTAAAATAGGAGCTATACATATACTGAATGAAACTACTATTACTTGAATAAAACTATTTTTACGGATTCTATCGCGATAGAATCCGTAAAAATAGTTTTATTCAATGTGTAGTGTTCGCGTAAATATAAGAAATCATTAGGAGCTATATAGTAAACATTTTAAGGTTATTACAATTAAAAAGGTTTTCATTACATACTTTTAGATTTTATGTTTAATTAGCTTAGAGGGAATGAGCGCCTCACAATATCGCACGGGATAAACCTGATTTCGATCAGCCCAGGCACCACTGAAATTCTTAATTGCAATTAAGTGCTGATTTAACATGTTCTCGGCGTGGAAGGAAAACATCGTAACTGTTCGAAATGTAATGAATTTTGTTTGCAAACAACTTTGGGTCAGTGCGGCGGTATTTTCCTTGCCCTTTAATTACCTCAAGAATGAGAGGACTGTGTCGAGTATATTGTAAACTAGCTGTTCCCCGCAACTTCGCCCGCGTGTAATTTAGGGTTTTAATTACGTTGCGCGGTACCCTAATTTTTTTCTAAAATATATGTAGCGTAATTTACTCCTTATAACATCAGCTATCTGTCTGTGAAAGTCCCATCAAAATCGATCCAACCGCTTCGGAGATTAGCCGGAACAAACAGACAGACAGACAGACAGACAAAAATTTAAAGAATTGTGTTTTTGTTATAAGTACCATATATACATTCATATGCATTGAGTAAAAAGTTGTTATTATAACATTACAAACAGATACTTCAATTTTATTTATTTGTATAGAAATTATGATAGGATTTTATGAGTTTTTTTTTGCACGGAGCCCTATTTCCTTTTCTAAAATAAAAGTGATCTAAGTTAATCTTTATAACATTAGCTATCTGCCAGTGAAAGCCCCGTCAAAATCGGTCCAGCCGTTTCGGAGTTTTGCCGGAACAAACAGACAGACAGACAAAATTTTAAAAATTGTTAAATAAAAAAAATAAAGTTAAATTTTTGTTATAAGTACCGTATACACTTTCATTTAAGAATTTGGTTAAAAGCTTATTTTGACATTACAAACAAACACTTCAATTTTATTTATTTGTATAGATAAAGGTTACTTTACTTTTTTACGGTTTTTTTTCGAAGTCTTAACATTTCATCAGCAATTTGATTGCACTTGCCAAATCTGTGAGACTTCCATAGTAAAGGCGTATAAAAAAACCAAAGTTAATTCTGAAAATGTGTTTCATGATTCGGTAACGCACTGGCTAATCGTTTGGCTGCCGTGCTGTGGGCTGCGGGTACAAAGCAGTTATTTTCAGGTTTGAATGTCTGCCAAGTGTTAATTTACGTACTTAAAGTTCCCCCACGAAACAAGAAATATGTCAGTAAGAAATGAAAAAAAAAATAAGGAAGAAAAAGAAGCGTAGGGGGATTCTAAACAAATAAAAAAGGGATATATGGAAAATAATCAAAAATGAGTGGCATGATAAAACTATTTTTTTTACAGATTTTATTTGGTTTAATTTTTACTTTTGTGGGTTCCCTCCAAGACCATAACTACTATAAAGAGCCGGAAACGTCGGAATATGTAAAAATATAATTTAATTTGTCAGAAATCATGCAAATCAATTACTAAAAATGGTAAAATTATTTGTTCCTTATTAGAATACATACCTAGCAAGCATCCTTTTTATTCAATTGTAGTTTTAAGCTTACGATGCCACATTGCTCGTGATGCCAGCGACGCAACGCACTGCTTATTTTATATCACTTTTTAGAGTCGATTTTAAAATGCAACATACATTTCGAGGACATATTAACACTTTCACTGTCCGGTTTCCAGACACAATAGTAAGACAATAGCAGTGCCCTATATGTAGTGCACGGGACAGCGAAAGGGTTAAATCTGCCAAATTACAATGAATCAGCGTAACACACTCCCCTGCTCTATTGCCTTTTTACAAATTATATGCATTAAATTAATGCACAAAACATGATGCCAGGTTTCGGCAAGTTTCCGCCGGAATATTTACCTAAAGCAACATTCAAAATTGCAGAACACGTTCAACCTACTTGATCTAAATGTGCGAAAAAAACGTTATTTCCGACCGACCGATCAGTGTGAATATTTTCTCGCAGTTAATTAGTTTGGGTTGAAATGTTTCAATCTTTAAAGGATTTTTATAGAAGTGATTGAGTCAAATAATTTTGTACCAAATGTTTAGTTTTGTAATAAAAATGTTAATAAATGAGAGCAATCAATTAGTATAAAAATTAATAAAATTGTCACGCATAATGATTTTGTGTCGGCCGCAGCTTTAAAAGAAATAACCTAATTGGTGTTCTAGGTGTACACTAACATTTTTAGCAGAATTGAGAACAAAAATCCAGTGTTAAAAAAAGTTGACCAATACGCAAAACCACAATTTATGTACCGCAATAACTAAATATTATAAAGAGTTTTACCTAAATAAACAAACTAGCGTTAGGTGCAATAAATACATTGTGACTACTTTAAATTCGTGTGTTTCATATAAATGTTTGAAATCTTTTACAGAATAAATTAATCTTAATGTGTTCCCAATTCCAGCTTGGCTTATTGTATTAAATAATGAATACGATATTGTTTTATAGTTTGCCTATTGCCCACTATGATTTTATTGGCCACTCAACTAGCCCTATAGCCTGAACACACAAGAGCTGAATAATAGAGTTCAGGTAGCGCAAGTGGTACCTAAGTTGGAAAGGAGCTCTAACCTATATCGAATATAGAGGTATGATTTTCTATCAAAAGCCGGCTTGTTCAGATTTGTGGTGTGGGCAGTTTTTATTAAAAAGTAATAAATTTTACGTAAAATTAGATGAATTTTTTTTTTATAGAATAGGGGGCAAACGAGCATGCGGCTCACCTGATGGTAAGTGACTACCGCCGCCCATGAACAACCGCAACACCAGGGGAATTGCAGATGCGTTGCCGACCTTTTAGAAAGGTGTAAGCTCTTTTCTTGAAGGTTCCTAAGTCGTATCGGTCCGGAAAATTCGCTGGTGGTAATTGATTCCACAAGGAAGTCGTGCGAGGGAGAAAACTTCTTCTAAATCGCACAGTCGTGGACCGCCAATCATCCAGATGGTATGGATGGTAACGCGAGTTTTGTCGCGATGTGCGGTGGTGAAATTGAGCGGCTGGAATTAGTCCGAACAATTCCTCAGAGCACTCCCCGTGATAAATGCGATAAAATACGTAAAGAGATGCAACATCTCTACGCAGTGCCAGTGTATCGAGCCGATCAGAAATAACTCGGTCGTCGACGATTCGAACCGCTCTGCGCTGGATGCGGTCAAGTGGAAGGAGCTGGCACTGGGGTGCCCCGGCCCAGAGATGAGAACAGTATTCCATGTGGGGCCGAACTTGCGCTTTGTAAAGTTGCAAGCGATGTGCCGGCATGAAATACTGTCTCGCTCTGCTGAGCACGCCAAGCTTTTTAGAGGCCAATTTGGCCTTCCCTTCCAAGTGACCACGAAACTGCACACTATTCGATATGTCGACGCCAAGGATTCCGATACTGGCTGAGGCAGTTAGGGGAGTGCCTTGAAACTGAGGAGATACGACAAAGGGGTTCTTTTTAGCGGTAAACGCGCAAACTTGTGTCTTCTGGGGATTGAACTGGACTAGATTTAGTAGCCCCCAATCCGAGACTTTGTTAAGCAAAGACTCGACTTCAGACACAAGTTTGTCCCGGTACTCGGCGACGTTTTCCCGAGAAATATTGGCACGGCCGGTATATAAGGCATCACCAGTGCTGTCGTCCGCATAGCAATGAATGCTGCCAGTTAGCAACATATCATTGATATGCAGGAGAAACAGCGTTGGTGATAGCACGCAGCCTTGTGGAACACCAGCGTTGATAGGCTTGAAATCAGAGCATTCACCGTCTACTACGACCTTGATGCTCCGATCAGCAAGGAAACTGGTGATCCATTTGCACAATTTCTCGGGAAGCCCATAGGAAGGAAGCTTCGAAAGAAGCGCTTTGTGCCAGACCCGATCAAAGGCCTTCGCTACGTCCAAACTAACGGCTAATGCCTCCCCCTTGGACTCTACTGCCTCCGCCCATCTATGAGTTAAGTAGACTAGAAGATCACCAGCTGATCGACCCCGACGAAAACCGTACTGGCGGTCACTAATCAGCTGGTGATCCTCAAGGTACCTCATGAGCTGGCAGTTTATAATGGCTTCCATTATTTTGGAGAACAAGGAGGTGATGGCGATAGGCCTGTAGTTGGACGGGTCTGAGCGGTCGCCTTTTTTAGGGATCGGGTGCACCAAAGCTGTCTTCCATGAGTTCGGGACTACGCCTTGGGAGTAGGAGTACCGGAAAAGACGCGTTAAAACCGGTGCCAACTCCGGAGCACACGTCTTCAGCACAATGGGAGGGACTCCATCGGGCCCACTCGACTTGTTGACGTCCAGGGAGAAGAGTGCTTTGCGGACCGAGCGCTGTGTAAATCGCACATCCGGCATGGAGCACTCACATCGCGGGATGGTCGGCGGTGTGTTCCCCCCGTCATCTAGAGTCGAGTTGGACGCAAAAAGAGAGCTCAACAGATCGGCTTTCTCCTTTGCGGCATGGGCCAGTGAGTCGTCCTCTCTGTGCAGAGATGGAAGAGATGGCTGACAGAAGTTCCCTTGGACAGCCTTGGCGAGAGACCAGAATGCACGGGTTCCCGAAGGAAGGTGAACTAGCTTCTCGCCAATTCTGCCGATGTGCTCAGACCTTGCCTTGGCAATGACGCTTTTGAAGGACCTGGAGGCGGAATTATACTTCTTTTTTAATGCGCTGGTGTTTACATCCCGAGACGTTGATGCGTCAGCCCAGGCCTGGTAGCACTCCTGCTTATAGCGTGATGCTATTTTACAGGAGCGACCAAACCATGGCTGGGATCTGCCTCCGATGGGCACCACAGAAGATGGAATAAAAAGTTCCATACCCTGAAGTACCACATCAGCAACAGAATCGGCAACAACGCTGGGATCTTCCGGCGAGAAGCAAACCCGCCCCCAAGGGTAGGATGCAAAAAAAGACCGCATCCCGTCCCAATCAGCTGACCTATAGTGCCAAACACGGCGGCAAGCTAGTATTTACAGAATTAATATCACTTATTTTTTTATAACTACCTTTATTTTTGTGTACGTGCATGAAAATGTAATCATAAATGTATTGAGAGGCCAAAGTTAGTATACAGTTTATTTCCTTAAATTTTTGTCGGAGCGCTCTTTAGGTTTTAAATAATAGATTGCTCTTATGGCCCTCTTCTGTAAAACAAATATAATTTGAGTATCAGTCGCGTGTCCCCATAGCAAAATACCATACGAAATTATGCTATGGAAATAGCTAAAGTAAACAAGTCTAGCTGTTTCCACACTGGTAAGATTTCTAATCTTTTTTACAGCATATGCTGCAGAACTAAGTCTGCTTGCAATTTTTTTTGATATATGGGGGCTCCATTAAAGCTTCGCGTCTAGTGTTATTCCAAGAAAAATCGTGGTATCGACAAGACTCAGTTCCTCCCCATTTAAAATTACATTAGTATTTAATTGTTTTATATTTGGAATCATGAATTTCATACATTTAGTTTCAGTGCCGTTTAAATGCAAGTTATTAACATTAAACTATTTTAAAAAACATTACAAACATTAAATTATTCACTTCGTTATATTTTAATAATTGTCGTTTTAATTTGAAAATTAAAGAAGTGTCATCAGCAAATAATACTATTATGTTTTATATATATATAGTTTTATTGTTAAAACATACATTGTTTACGTTTATACTGCCAATGTCTCAGAGTTAGTAGTTAAGCATAATATGTATCCAAGATATGTACGTATGTTATTGAAATAGCAAAGACCAATCTCAAACGTCAAAGAATTTTCAAATTGCCATTAGATGATTACTGGCAGATTACCTGATTAATCTGTGAATTTTCTGTGATTTCAAATGTTCCTATTTCAATATTGTGTATAAGGAATGTCAAGGCAATGAAGCGTTTATTTTACATATTGTATATTAGATATATATGTTTTATATCTTAATGTGTAGTTGAAACTGAAATGCTTGCTTAACGTACACACCAAAAAAAATAATGAATTACGGACGAATTTCGACCACAATGAGATCATTAGTATTATTTAATATGCACTTTGTAACATGTTATATGGCTGCAACTGCAACGCCTATGTGTAACGCGCTTTGACATAAGCCACAAACATCATGGATTACAAAGGATAGCCTTCACAATATAAATGAAATTACACAATGCAAGGTTTAATTTGCCACATTTATTGTACGATAGCGAAAGAACCTTGGTTCAATTGTAATTGCGAGAGAATTATTATTATAAGTAAAATAAAGTTTTTTTTTATATAATTATTGTATATTATGTACCTATATCTACGTACCTACGTACACATAATAAAACAATCTGTATTTACGTCTCCCTATTAAAATATTTTCACTTTGTTCACTAGAGAACAAAATTTTGTGGATCAAATACGAATTATTAACTAGAACGCCTTTGAAACTAGTTACCTATTTGCTTGAATAATAATTATTTCCAACAATTCATTAAAGAGAGATCAAAGTTATTTTAGTAAATATGTTAACATTTGATAAAATGATTAAATAATAAAATATCTTTTGATAACATTTCACCCACCATCCTTAAAAAGTACCGGGTGTCGTAAAAGTCGATAAAACTCTTACCGCTTAGTCGAGGTCAAGTAATTCGAGCATGGCACTTTGACCGTCAAGCACCTTGATAAGTCCGCGAAAGTGTAAAATTCTTGAGAGGATTTCATAATGAGGATAACACACAATTAAAACATAATTTGTTTTATTTACGAGTACAAATACCTGCTTTGAATAATATTATTAAAGACATTAAAAATGTTAATCAAATTATACATTTTTTTTACAAACTTTTTTATGAATATGAAAAATTTGATTACATGGTATTTTACTGTACCCAGTTTAACGATTGTATTAAAAAAATATTCTTCATTTTCATTTGAAGAATGAATTCCGCTCCTAAGGATGGAAAATAGGCGATAAGTTTTTCATGTAATTCTGTTAAAACGACATTCTGGTGGTTCCTACCTTGACCTTCAATGTGGCTTTTATTCTTCGATACACACTTAGCACCGACGCCAGAAGATTTTATGTAAGATTTTTTTTCAGTTTTGAAGTCAGTTTTTATTTTGTGCTTGAACTGTATGTACCTATGTATTTATGAACTATGAATGAAATGGAATTTTATAATCAGTTTTCACTTACTACCAGACATCCTGAAATAAACTTCGTATTAGGATTCGAGGGACAATACAATAATTTCTTAATATGATTTAGTATTCTCACTAGGATCATCACGGCTTATGATCGATATGCATGTTAAGTTTTTTTAACATTTTTAATTATTTTTATTAAAAGTTTAATTTTATAAGGTACCAGAACAATTGGTATATTCGGTAAAATAGAGGTACATTTTTACACACTAAGACTGTAAAAACAACAAATTAGGTTAAAATTTTATTAAATGTAAGCAAGATTTATAATGAAATCAACAATTTCATAATACCTACACTGCGTTAATAGTCCGCCATGTGTACAACTTTGTGCATGAAAGTTTAAATAAAAATAAATACATTAGTACATCTATAGTTATTCGAATGGGTCTACTCGACCGGGGTAGGACCAAGCTCTCACAGGATACCAGCGTAAAATAGCAGCTTAACTTAACTGCTGTGTTACGTATAGTGAGTGTACAAAACCGGAGACCCTTTTTACTTGAAACGAGGTATTCCATCTCAGTCCTCAGCGTGACAACGCATCTGCATTATGATTCTTAATTGAGGATAAATGTAGATGTCTATGGGTCACAGCATCCACTTACCATCAGGTGGACTGTGTACTCGATTGACACCCTTATTCTATATTAAAAAAAAAACATAACACGAAACTGATTATAGTTGTTTAACATAAATAAAAATAAATACTACTTAATATTATAAAAATAACTTGACTGACAATATATATATAAACACATACTATATCACATCGCAATATTGTCTTAACTTCTAACAATTAGAGAAAACATAATTTAAAAAGGGATTACTTTTATCTATACGTAAAATAAAACTGAAGTGTCTGTGTGTAATATTAAAATAACTGGCTTATTGACATTTTTTTTAATTATGTTTATTCATCTGGGCTAATATTCGGAATGGTAGAACTAGTTGCAATGAAACTTTACAAAAAGAAAGAGAGCAATGCCAGGAGTGATCGAGGCTATATTTTATTTAAAAAACAACTTGGATTTAGTTTTTGAAAATACGGATAGGTGGGAAAATAAATAGTTTTTGACTATCTCAAATTTAAATAACGCCACGTTAAGACATCCTACCCAGGCGTAACCCACCCTGGTTATTAATGTGAGAACATGTTTTAGAAGGGAAGTAAAAGGACATGAGCACGCAACAACCCGAGTTTAATCAATAATAACTTAACTACCAACCAAAATAATTATATAGTGTGCATAATACATACAATATGTTTTTACATACCTGTGCATTTTTACAGCTCTGATAACGAAATATCAGTTGATAGCCGATGCGTCACTGAATATGTAATACCTACCTTCAAAGTAATTAACCGATCCAATATACTGACTGCGATGAATTGATATGTATGCGATATGACTAACGAAGTAATTAAAAGTTAGCACGTAACGAAGTCTGGCTATAAGCGTGACATTTGTGTTCAATAAAGTGGTTATTTCAAAATACATATTACATATTTATAATATACGGTTCGTGAAAAAAAGATCCACCATTATACAGAACTTTTCTACACCCTACTACCCTGACTACATTGCTATCTCGACCTAGTTACAGTCCAGAGGATAAGGCACTCATCAAATTGTTAATCGAAATATTTACAATGCTGCAATTACCCATGAGCCCCTTCATATTTCCTTCAGCACCGTCAATTTTTAATTTCTTAGACATGGAAGTTGCATGTGTTAGAGATTATGCCACCATGCTGTCTCCACTGGTTTTCGCCTTGCTTACGCCAGTCTTCGGCGGTGTTCGCTACCTATGGGCTACAGCATCTACTTATCATCAGATGGACTACGTGCTTCTTTTCCTCTCATACTTATATGAAAAATACGGGAAGTAAAACATTCTATAATTTGCGTAAAATGTAAATGGTAAATACAATAACTAAACAACCGTGTACAGACGTTGTAAGAATATCCACTACTTCATATCATCCCGTGGATGTCGTAAGAGGCGACAAAGGGCAACAAATCAGGCGATGCGGCAGCAGTGTCTTCCTAATAGCGATTAAAAAAATGCGGTGTCAACTCGCTTTCCAAGAATGGCAACCATGGCAAATATCCTCCCTGTGAGGCAGCCTATAGGGGAGGCCTATGTTCAGTAGTAGACTTTAATAAGCCGTAACGGTAAATGCAATGAATTTAACAAAGATAGTCTAATATAATGGGTAATGGTTAATTACGACAAATATGTACAGTAAAGCATAAAATAAAACGAAGACGTAAATATCTATAGTGAGCGTTGTTCCGGTCATTGTTTGTATGCTGAATCACCGTGGTGATACAACGCTTTCTTCGCTTCTAACACTGGGCACACGCGTCCGCATCCGGACGCCGCGACGGGCTGATAAACGGCCCCGGGGAGAATTATGACGGAGAGGTGAAACGCGTTTGTTGCTTTCTCTGTGTGGTTTTAGTTACTATTTTTCTTTATATATTTTTAAAAACTATTCAAACTACCGATCGTAGGATTTTTGTAATAACTGGAGTATTATATCTCAGAGAAAAAAGATAGATTTCCTCCTATATCAGCAAAATCGCAACCTAAGATAATTATAAATATTTTGGGATAATTCAAAGATTCATCGGTCGAAGGACAAAAGATCTTGCGGTTATTTCTCTTAGACGCCACTAATTAATTCTATAATACCTATACACCCCACAGGGTAAATATAACGAAAATATTTACACAAATTAGTTTGTTTTCGAGTTGTATTTTCTTTCATTGTTGTTTACTGTTTTATGTTTATTACAGGTTATTCTTTCACATCATACAGATCATTTCTAACGTTAATTTGTTACAATACAACAAATAACGAAATAGTCCCAAGCAAGTTAAATCAATCCAATTTTTTTGAGTTCGTTGATCATTCCCTAATAGATATTATATTACTTGTAGTTGCCGTTTCCGAATTTTTATAATTATACTAGCTGTGCCCCGCGGTTTCACCCGCGTCATCACATGTCCGAGGTGCGCGACATGACCTAGTTCAAGCATTTTATAACGGCTAGGGTTTAAGCGTCGTTCGCGCGACCAGCCAAGTATTGAATTATTTTAATCTTACATTATCTCTTAAACTATGCGTCCAAATGACATGGTTTAAAGAACAAAGTTTATCTTCATAAAATTGTCTTGATGATGAAGTAACTTTCGTTCGTAAGGATAAATAGGCCATGCCTAATAATAACGCTCATAAATCACTTTTAAATTTTCAATATTTTTTTTGTCACACAATACCAAATTATGGCTTATGTATAAGAAATAGACATATGTTATCGCGGACTTTTTTTTAGACGGAGTAAAGGTCTATATTTTTCTAGAACATTGTATTTACGTATCCCTAACGATAACACCAGCGTACGCGGTTAAATCATTTCGGGAGTGATTTTTCTTCTGACTTGCTTAACAAATATCCATATTTAAGGCTAGCAGAGTAATATAGCTAGATATAGATATATAGGTAATGCTAGATAGCCTATACTATTCCACATGAATCTGGCTATAATATACAAAAAGGATTTTTCAAATCGAACTGGTAGTTCCAGAGATTAGCACGTTTAAACAAACAAAAAAAACAAAAAAACTCTTCCGCTTTATTATATTAGTATAGATTATATAGCAATAGCAGGTAACTTACTTGAGTCCGATGAAAACTTTTTGGTTTAAACACTTTAATAAACCAACATCCATAAGAATGAGCATGATTAAATTACCTGAAAAAAAAAACAGCAGTTTAAAAAAAATCCAAAAACGAGTTAAACTCAGAGTATCATAAAAAAATTGTACTTGATTGGCACAATAATCATTACAATACAATGGTGTAATTCCAGTGATTGGCTGTGCAATTGAATAGTACTTAATTAAACAGAAATTAATTGTCTCTCCCATTGATGATAAAAATACTACTTACACTTTCGTACCGGATGCAATTGCTTGATATCTCTCTAGTTGTGTCGGATTATCATGCAATCGGACTATGAGAATGAGGGAATAGAGAATGTACATGTGTTTGCGTGACACACTCTTACACTATATGTAATCCTATCCTGCGCAGATGGCTTGCTTCCGTTGAGACTCTCCCGTGACCGAAATTCGGTCTGGAAGACATTATTACCGGATACAAAATTCAATCAATAAAAACGAAGTGCGGTTAGGTTGTAGTGTTGGAAACACGAAATATATAATATAATTTCCCCGCGAATATCTACTGGTATATGTACGCTTCGGACCACTATTGACAAATATATACAGTTGACGTACTTCTCAATGTAATTTCAATAAGAGCCGCCATCAAATATGTAAAGCGTACGGCGTAACGGGGCGGGTGCAGAGCGTGTGCAGGGCGAGCGCCGGGCCGGCGCGATACGGGAATGAGGCGGGCGCGTGGCGTGTGCGAGGCGTGTGCGGTTGAACGTCGATAAATGCAATTTCAGATTTATTGATTTATCATAAGACTCAAATTATATGCAACAAATTTCAAAGCTAGTTAGACGCGGGTGCTGACACGCGTGGCGTGCGCGTAGCGGATGCGTGTCGTCGAAATGCGCCCTAATTAATTTACAACTAAATATAAATAAAATATAGTGTTAAAAGCTTTTTGATAACTTAAAAAAGATGTCACTTCACACATCTGTGTTTGTTTAAGCTTTCAGAGCCGGTCGTCAATATAAAACAGACGATTTATAAATAGATATAGAATAAATGTTTAGACTGAGACACGTCTTGTGATCATCGCTAACAGATTTGTAGACATAAACCGATCTACATCAGTAATGTTTGAAGAATGAACAGTTTGTTTAGCATCTAACGTACTGTGAGGCAAATTAGACTTAGTTAATATTATATGCTTGGTAGATAGTACTATGCTATCGGTTACACCGTTACACGACAAAATAGATATGGGCTTCGATTAATAAACTAACGTCATTATTATAAACAGAAACAAACATGTAAAAAAAAATATTCAATATAGATTATAAATAATACTTATTGCAACACTCCTTTGTTTAGTTTACCACTGGTTCGAAAAAAAGCTGTCCTGGTAAGAGCTAGTAAGAAAGCCAGCAGAACTTTAAGAAAAAACAGCTTACAATCATATAGTATGTTAAAAAATTAACAACACAAAACAAATTAGAAAAATCGGTAGCGATCACCTCATGCCCACGATTTATTATCATCCATAAATTCCTTAATATTAATAACCCTTTTATACAAATTTTGTTTAATAATGTTTTTTAAATAATATGAGGAGGTCAAATTTTGTATATTTTTTGGAATTTTGTTGTAAGCGTATACATCGCTTCAAGACTGAACGACTGACTCGGTAGAGTCGAGTAACTGGTACTAATAGCTTGGGACACAAGCTAGTATTACCAGTTACTCGACTCCATCACCCTCTTATGACTCTCTCCTATAAAACAAATATAATTTCAGTGTCAGTCGCGCGTCCCTATCGAAGAATACCATACGATTACCATTAAGCTATGGAAAGAGCTAAAGTAAACTAGTCTAGCTGTTTCAACACTGGTAAGATTTCTAAACATTTTTACATTATATGCTGCAGAAATAAGTCTGATTGCTAGTTTAGATATATGTTTGCCCCGTTCAGCTTCGCGTCTAGTGTGATTCCTAGAAAATTTGTGGTATCACAAAGGCAAGACTCAGCTCCTCCCCATTTAAAATTACATTAGTATTTAAATGTTTTACGTTTGGAGTTATCAATTTTTATATGTTTAGTATTAATGCCATATTACATAGTTATATATTCACTTGATTCATCATTATCATTATAGCCCGTCATAAGACCTCAGCTGAACGAAGAGAGCACAAGAGAACGAGAATTCTACGTCTCTCTACTAGCTCGTCACTCCATCTAGTGGGGGTCCCATTCCGGGTTTCCTATCTACCGCCTTTTATACCTTTAGCATGTGCACTCTGTTGTTAACGCAGTTCGCATAAGTCCAGAAGACACGAAACCAACCGCATCTCTCCTACCTAACGTCATCGCTCCCTCCTTTGTGTAAGTTTGATATTAAACTATACAAAAATATCGTAAAGTGTATAGACATTTACAATAACGCTATATTTCGCGATTATCTATGAAGTTTATAAGAAAGCCGACGTCCAGTCATCGTGGCTGCAGCCTTTGAGACATAGGCAGATTGACAGAAGTCCAGGTGAGTGTATATGCATTCGTTCACATCCTTCCTGTAGCCCGAATTTAGTGCATTTGCAGTATCGCGAAATAGTAAATTCGCACCGCACCCTACAGTCCATTAATTTACGTATAATCGTCCTTATAATAACTCTGAACCTGTGAACCAGCAGTTAATCATGTAAGCCAACACACCATTTTTGGCCCTACTCGCTAAATAATAATAAATTAATTAATTATTTTTTGGTCACTTCAGCCGGGATAATTAATTATTCAACTACCCTAATTAAGTCTGATGTTTTCTTAGCTGTCCCCTTATTGCTTAAGATTAGTAACAAATAAAATATCATGTAAAAAACTTACTATTATGTAGTAAGCTTAGCATATAAATTTAATAAGAGGCGATAAACATCAATCAATAAAACAATAAGACATAGATAAGGTATACATTTTAGGGCCCAACTTTTTTACGATACATTTTTATAATAATTATAGTTAATACATTTTGGGCATCTCGACTATTAGGCGTTAAAAACGTTAATAGAAATAATTTTACGATTTTATAAAACACCGCTGAATACGCAAAGTATGACAAATGGCAGTCGGTGATATAGAATTAACAAAATAAAAAAATATTAGAATAAGAACACTGCTTATATGTATTATTGAAGCAGCTACGAGAGCACTACCAACGGCATTGTAATTGTTTAACTTAATTTAACGAGACATTTGGAAATCAGCAATAAATTAATAACGTAAGTAAAAAAGAGATCAAAGATAAAAATAATTTAGAGTAGCCTAATGATTTAAAAAATTAAATTCTTCAATCTATAAATTTAAATAGCAGTGTTTCAAATTGTAAATCAAAACTAAATTTCCAAGTTTCCTGATATCACAGAAACTACAAACTGATTGTCAAGAAAACTTTTCGTCGTCTTCTCGAAATTGTTATGTCACAATATACATTCTGGGAACTGAACGTCCCTGGTAAAGTTAGAATTACAATACAATAACTTAGAAATTGTCTATAGACGAGGCTCACTTTGTTTTTTGTAATGTTTTAAGAGCGATTGAGGCACGCTACCAACATTCACCGCTCCTGTTTACATTTAATTATAAAACGTACCAATGTGCTGCTTCATATTTTGTTTTCGATAGAAACAAAACAACTGTTGTTGCATGCATACTAGATCAAAGAGAAATAGGTACACGCAAATATTAATTAGTTATTCTATAAAGGCGATGTTGTCATACTTTTTAACATTTTTGAAACTGTAAATCTCAACGTAATTATTGCTCAAACAAAATCATCTTATTAAACATTAAATATAAATTTGTTTATTAGCATATAAATATATTTATATTATAAATATGTGTTAATATGTGTAAATATACGGATATATAATTATGTATTTAGGTACAATATTATATCACAATCCATTTTGTTACAATAAAGGTTTTAATTAAAAAAAAAAAAATAATATACGAAAAAGTGCTGTGTGATGATAGAAACGCGAAACATATGTACAATGATGAAAAAAAACCGGTCAAGTGCGAGTCGGACTCGCGCATTGAGGGTTCCGAATAAATCCGTAGGTTAAAATTATTAAAAATGTTTTTATTATATGACTAGCTGACCAGGCAGACGTTTTCTTCCCTTTCCGAACGACCATTTGCTTTCCCAAAAAAACTCCTGAAATAAGAAAATTGAGGGTCACTTATCGGGATAAAACTATCCTATCTCTCAAGTTGGACCAAACTGCACACAGTCTGCAATTTTTTTTTGAAATCGGTTCCATCTGTTAAATACTTACAGCAACACGTGGTGGTTATACTACTAAATTGTAGCTTATATTAAACGTTTGTATTTTTAACATAGCGCCATCTATTGAATATTTACTCAATCTAGTCAACAGATACCGTCATTTGACAGAATCGTTTGGAGCTAACAGATAATTGTGACTGTCAAATAATATACAAATAATTTTCAATAAAATAATATTGTATTGCGACTATAAATTGAGATGTAAGCTATCCTATCTTTTAAGTTGGACCAAACTGCACATTGACCAAAAATTTCATTGAAATCAGTTCAGTAGTTTAGGAGTCCATCGCGGACAAACAACGTGACACGTACTTTTTATATATAAAGATGTAACTAAAAATTTATGCTTTTCGCAATTTTTCCTATATCTGTGCTATAATACTTTGCTTCATACCAAATTTTAAGATTCTGAGTTCACGGGAAGTACCTTGTAGGTTTTGATTCCCTTGCGGCATAAACGGCTGTATCTTTTGATTGCGTTGGCTTCGAAGTTTGATTTTCACAGCTTCAAGGGACAGTAGACTTGAGTATTTGATATGAATTTCAGCTTGACACCTCCACGCGTTCCTAAGAAAAAGGGTCTTGACAGACAGACAGACAGACAGACAGACGGACAACAAAGTGATCCTATAAGGTTTCCGTTTTTTCCTTTTGAGGTACGGAACCCTAAAAATCATAAAGACGACATATACTCTATATACTTTAATATACTCATAAATTACTTGGCACTTTGCTCATGATACGACGCAAAACGAGTGACATCGAATCGATTGTCGACTCAAATTGTACATAATATTATGTTCTTCTAATGGCACGGTGCAATGCCGACCGATGTGCGTCGCCGACCAACTAGAATGCTATCATTCGTATTTCGCAATCATGCCGAGTGACGTGGAAGACGTAATTTTGCACTGCCGACGTCAACTTTACTGGCTGTCTATTTCACCGTGAGGAAAAAATAGGAAGTAATAAATTGTTCAATGAAGTAGACATAACGAATTTTTTATCTTTCTATTTCTTTATTTATCCCCTTACTAACATTTTATGACATTTGAGATTGATCTATCAATCAATACTAATAATTGAAGTAAACTTTTTATCTAAATGTGTCACACTTTATGGATATTTGCCACGCGTAAAATGGCGTGCACATGATTTAAATTTCGTCGTCTCTTACCTCATTCACGGTTTTTTCCTCACGGTAAAAAATATTTTTGCCGTCTAGTGACGACGCATAAATACGTTACCGTTACAGCCTATTAAACTCCACTGCAACATAGGCCTCCCCCATAGATTGTCACATAGGGGGGAACCTATATCATCCCGAGTGTGTGGTAAAAGTTGATAGAGGGAAATGAAACAGGAGATGGACAACAACATCTTCTTGATAATTACTCAAATTATTACTGCCGCCCGCTTACTAATCATGCCAACTATGGCAAATATCCCTTATGATGTAATCTATGGGAAAGACAGCAGTTCAGCAGTGGAATTTTGATAGGCTGTGATAATAAATGAATATATATATATATATATATATATATATATATATATATATATATATTTGAGATCTCGAAGGCGACGTTCTACCCACATTTACACAACCATCACAATTTTTTATCGCCTTATAGCATATAATATATAATAACCTCCCTATTATATCCTCGTAAAAGAACACTGATGTCTTCCAGGGATAATTTATGAGGCTTTTTACACATTAGAACCACGCTAGAGTTCTGTACATACCCTTTCGACAGGTATAAAGCAACACAGGCCCTACTACTTGGCGGCAGAAATGGCTAAAAGGGTAGTACCCACTGAAGATGATGAAGAGAAGATATGTTTTATCAAAGTAATATCATTCATTCATTAATTACAGCCTATAGAAAGTCCACTGCTAAATTAGCATATAGGGGGGATAGTTGTCACACATGCAGGCGGTTTGGCAAACGCAGTTTTTATTATTGCGCGTAGTCATCAGGAAGATTTTGTTGCCTATCTCCTGTTTCATTTTTCTCCAAATAAAGTAATCTCTTTATTATATAAAAATCAATTGCTGTCCGTTAGTCTAGCTAAAAGTCAATAACGGCTCGGCTGATTTTGGTGATTTTTTTAATTATTAAACTAGGCTCACTTTTGACCTCCATATAGCCCGAGAGCAAAGATGATGTCTTCGATGGAGCTAGTTTGCCCAGGAGAAGCCAGTTAACACGCACCTTGAAGAGCCGGCAGGGCATTCCTCTCTTTGGCTGTGCACATTATGAAAGATGATTTATAGCACTTAATGCGAATATTCGGAATATCAACCAAGTGTGGATGGTAACCTGCATTACGTCTGGTATTCCGATAGCAGAATGGAGATGGCGGTATGAGCTTATGAAGCTCAAGGGCACACTCTCCGAAATACAATCTGTAGAACTGATCTGTACAATCTGGAAGACTGATAAACAAGCAACTTGGCATCGGTGAGCTAAGCTGTGGAGCTTAGTTTCCACCAGCTTTTTGTCTATAATAAGCCTCTTAGCTCTGCGTTGCAAAGAATCGAGTAGGGCAAGTTGATAATTTGCTGAACCATCCCAAAAATGACTACAAAATTACATGCATGTTCGGACTTGAGCTTTGTATAAAGTTAGAAGCTATCCAGACGTGGAGTATCGCTTCATCTTGTTTAAAATACTCAGTTTTTTGGCCACAGTTTGTGCTTTCGACTCAACGTGTGAGGTTAGCTGTATGCCGAGAAGCTCGAGATGATCAGTAATCTTTACAGATGTACCTCGGAAAGTAGGAGTCAGATTAAAAGGCCTCCGTTTTGCGGAGAACAGAGAGTTCTGCGTTTTGGCGGCATTGAAGGTGAGCAGATTGTTATCACCCCATTGGGAGACGAAATTTAAGATCACATTTATCCGCTCCACCGTGACCTCTCTGAGTGAATATATTACTGGCCCTTCGTCTTTTTCACTGGACATGAATCTCTCTATGACTGTGCTGTCATCAGCATACCCATAACCTGCATACCAACAAATCCTGGTAGAAGTAGGTCATTGATGTGCAGCAGAAAAAGAGTCGCAGAGAGAACATACCCCTGAGGAACTCCGGCATTAATATGCATTAGGTCAGAAGAGCAGCCATCTATGACTACCCTGATCGACCGCTCACTGAGAAAGTCAGATACACAGTTGCAAAATACGGCGGGGATGCCGTAAACACGAAGCTTACTCAGCAGACTTGCGTGCCGAACCCTGCCAGTCTTCCAGATGTCAAGTGAAAGTGGCTTCGCCCCAGAAGTGCGTGACATACACAAGAAGATCCCCGGTGGACCATCCCCGGCGGAAGCCATATTGATGGTCACTAAGGAGGTTAAAATGTTGTGTGTTTGAATGGATCCCTAAATGGTTTAGATTCAAATTTGTATTCGGTAGATGGCGCTATTGGCGCGATCCAGATATCACCCGTGCGAAGCCAGGGCAGATCGCTACTTGTTGGTGCAAAAACGATGACCGACACATAGATTAGTAGTTGCGCAAATGAAGTCGCTTAGGACACATTCGCATTTCGATATCGAGCAATGTGGGAATGATGTCGTCAACCTGTGCGATTTTGTTCTTTTTTATAGAATAGGGTGACAATCGATCACACAGCCCAACTGATGGGAAATGGTTGCTGTGACCCATAGACATCTACATTTATCCTAAATAAAGAATCAAAATGCAGATGCGTCGGCACCCGTAAGGACTAAGATGGAATGCCTCTTTGCCAGTAAAATGGGTCTCCGGTTCTCTACACTCACCATACGAAACACAGCAGTGTCAAGCTGTCATTTTACGCTGGTATTCTGTGAGAGCATGGTCCTTCCCCGCTCGAGCCGACCCATTCGTTCTACAACTATACTACTAATATAGCCGCAGCATGGCTCTACCATATTAAAAATGTTTGTAAACATTTGGGAATTGTCCACACAATTTCTTAGACCGCTCGTTTATACGATATCTAACCAATATCGGCAATAGATATAATTCTGTATCGCGCGTAACGTCATAAGTTTTGAATAATCCATGGCGTAGTGGCTTATCAATGAGTTAAGCTAAGGGCCGAGGGTTGAAAGTCCGCACGGAACAAATATTTGTATGGCCATAAAAATACTTGGTTCTGTTTTACTAGGACAATCCTAGTAAAATTTATGGAGGTATGTCAACTGCCCCCACGATACAAGAGAAACCCCTAAATTGGAGGTAACATTAAAAACAAGTTAAAATATTTTCTCTTAAAATCTAGTTTAAGTTAAATTTGAAGACTACTAAAATTAATAAACATGTTTAGCGTGTATTACCCGGGTTCGATCCCCGCCGGCACCAATGAAATTTGTTAATTGCAATTTTAAGTCCTGATTTACCACGTGCCCGTCGGTGAAGGAAAACATTGTGAGAAAACTTACGTTTAAATAAGTAAAAATATTTCGAAGACATGTGATTCCACCAACACGCATTGGGGCAGTGCGGCGGACACTTCTTTGCCCCCTCTCAGAAATGAGAGGAGGCCTGTGCCCAGCAGTAGGATGTATACAGGCTAGCTATGTGTTTTATGTGTAATTATGGGTTACCTTAGAATACCTCATTTTATTTATATTGAAGTCGGTTGTACAAAATTTTAAACTTTACCACTTGTTACTTTACTTTATTGTATATTATTGTAACAATCTTTCATAATATTGTATATTAAAATTATAATATTCATATTATTTATTAATTCACAGAACACAATGAATCAAACAGACTTCTAGCGATGCTTAACGCCCCATCCGGTCGTCTCTCAGAGGCCAACATCGTTACCATATAATAGAAAACATACGTAATTTATCTTCCAAAATGGTGCAGTAATTGTGACAAAGTGCTTTCACATCTCGAGAAAATCACAATAAAGTGCCAGATTTATGCCCAACGAAACGTTCAACGATTGTCTCGGATGCCAATAAATATTTTTAGAAATGATCCTTAAGGGGATGAAGCCCTCATATATCACTGATTTATAGCAACGGTCAGAATCAGTGTTTTGTGTACATTCCAAATAATTGTTCCAGGCCTGTATGTTTGTCCTTGTGAAATGTATTTATGTATATAAACTGCTTCCACGATACGGGAAAAAATCCTAGTGGGGTAATGTTTTGTTATAAAGAAATCCTTAGCAGACTTATGTTCAGCAGTGGACTTGTAAAGGACTTCAGCAACTCGCGTCTGACATACAGTTGCTGCGAGGATCACTCGATTACCGCCGTATCCTATCGCATGCCGTAGCCACCTCTCATTAGATATTTGTGCATATTATGAACTAGACTGATAACACACGTGGACGCGTGACCGAGCGTGGAGATATCCGCGCGTACGCGCTCCGTCAGATTTGAATCGCCCCCAAAGGCGAGCGCGCCCAGTCCTTAAGTTACTACGGCTTCAACGCGGTGTTTACCTAAACGGTGAATGTTTGTGTTCCTTTCCAAGAAACATCAATTCATTGTTAATTGTAAGTCTTACATGAAATGTATTTATTAATTTAACCCATCCTTATATAGGTACTAGAATTTTATACGAGACATAATAAATAAATGCTGACTGTCAAACGATGAAAAAAGTTTTTTCAGCTTATAATAATTAATGTTCTGCACGACTAGCATGGGCTGGGGACAAAAAATTTGTCCACCGATTATATCCACAGACAAGGGATAAAATAATCTTGTCCCTATGCCAAAGCACGGCAACGGAGAGAAGTATATCCATATCCCCGTTTGACATAACTAGTAGACATGTATCCTCAGTTCGTAGCATGAAGCCAAATGAAAGATAAAAAATATGCTTTTTGACCTTAGATATTAAAAGGGACAATTTTATCCTAGTTCATTGGACGTGGTTTATATTCATACACAAAATCTTTCTAATTCTAATTCCACTCACAATTTTATCTACTGTGGATATTATATCCACCGGTGTGCCCGTGCTCGAAGGGTGGAGAAAACTAATCGATGGGATAAACATTTTCTCCTTTCCCCGAAGATAAAATTGTCTCCTGACCATGCTAGCCCGGCTGATAACCGTATCCGATGAACTCCAGAAGAAAGTTGTCATTATACTAATGATATGAAATAAAAATTAATGCTTCCCAACAAAACTAAAAGTCAATGTTGTTTCATATTAGTTTCTTTTTTATAGAAATATTAAAAGCTTTCACTGTAAATGTGTTTTTAATGACTTACTTTTAACAAAGTGACGTACACGTTTCACGTGTACGTCACTTTGTTTGTATGTTTTATAATAATTTTAAAGAACGCATTCATCACATTGATTCGAAATTTTAATAAAATATTAACTGTGTTATAAATCAGGGTCCCTGCGTCACAAAATGGTGTACTCTGACATAGAACACTATTCAATAAATTCACAAGTTCTATATGAAGTGATTTCAATCATCGAAAATGATCCGATTTTCGGTACGCTCGTAAAGCGAAACGACGGTAGAACAAAACCTGCCATATTGAGTCGAAACTTAGACGTAGAGCACTTGCCTTGATAAGAAGGGATAAGAAATCGGATCGCCATCCAGACTAGGGTTGCCAATAACTGTTAAAGTCCCTGCCATCTGTATTGATGTCTTTGCGACCTTTTTTACATGTACATAAAGATTCTAGTTTATCAGAATATATTTGAACAAATAATGAAAACTTATTATTCCACCCGAGTTTAAGTTTGAAATTACATACATCGTGTTCAATAGTTGTTTTCTTTTAAACTTTATCTGCCGACTTCCAATAAGGAGACGGTACTCAATTCGACCGTATGTTTTTATTATATGTTACCTCATAAGTTTTTACTGGGTGAACCGATTTCGATGATTCTTTTTTTATTTGGAAGCTGGTACTTCTCGTGTGGTCCCATATGAATTTGATCAAGGTCAGACCAATAGTTTTTGAGTTATTCTTAATAACTTATATTGAAGTCGGCTGTACAAAATTTTTAATTTTAAATTAATTTAAAAAAGCTGAAGAAATTTCGAAAGTCGTAGAGGTATTTTACATAAAATGTACAAATCCCAAAATGTCTATGCATCGGAACGCTCGTGTGTTGTTTCTAAGGATAATTATGTAGACAAAATATACGCGCGTTATTTAAACATTTTTGTAACTTCCAGTCGGTTTTGAGTACTTTAGTTGGGCAAGCAGTTCTTGTCGTAAATGGTGGTGCCGGCGCGGTCAGTAAACTCACTTCGGTAAAACTAATTATGAAGAACTCAAGAAACTAATAATTAACTGTTGCTACCGGTCCCATTTTGTAGGAAGAAATGCTTAAGATTCTTTTGATAAGGAGGATCTGGAACAGCATTTGTTATTTTCATGAAGCTATTTGAAATACAACACAAAATTCAACAATTAAATGAATAATGTTTTCATAAGTTTTTGTATGACAACAATACGTTGCCCTTAATATCTTCAAGTGAAACTTTGTCTTACTTTGCCAACTTATGAACTGGGGGAGGGTCATCGATATGTGTTCTGTAAATGTTCCAAGTCGTTTATTTTACCACGAAGCACTTAATCTCATACAGAACACAATATAAATATTCGCATTTCAATGTATGGGCCAATTTTTCAACCGTCAGATAAATTTTTATCTGACGGTTGAAAAATTGGCCCATACATTACAGTAGGTTTAATTTTATTGGATAGATAACTTTATCTATCCAATAAAATTTAACCTGAGTGAATATAAAAGTGTTTCACCTTAAATGAATATATATATATATATATATATATATATACCCTTCTAATCCTATTCTAACAACCAGCACCCAAGAATTTCTGCCATGCAAAAGTATAAATCAAGTTTAATGCATATTTTTGAGAAATTCTAAAGCTACTCAAACCAAGAATTACAACGAATGCTCTAGAAAGAAGACAAAAATTTTGTTAAATTTGTTTATTAATGTGATGAAAAATTAATAAATAATCGTATGTTTATTTTAATGTTATTGAATTATATTTAATATATAATTGTGTTTTCATTTGTTTTACTTAATGTAACATTGTTAATATTTCTAAATATTGTGTAAGTACAAAAAATTTAGTTATTTTTCCTTTTTATATTTCTATATATTTTCATTTGAATAGAATATATATCTTTACAGTCTATCAAAAGTCCACTGTTGAACATAAACATGATTATAGTTATTTGACATAGTTTCAACGCTTGGAAAGCGGGTTGTCACCCACTGTTTTTTTTTATTTAGCTGTTATCTGAAAATGCTGCTGTTTATCTTCTTTGATGTTTCCCTATGTCGGCTCATACACCACCCATGGAATGATATGAGGTAGCAGGTAATCTTACACTGCATGGTAAATTAAAATAGAATATTATGAAACATTCGTTTTTATTTTATATACCAACATATTACAAAAACAAACCTTTTGTTGATGCTTTACAACGTATATTTACTAAAACATTTTACCACCTTAACCATAAGGTGACATGATTAAGCCACCTAACCATAAGTAAGTCACCTAAAAAAGGCCTTCCCTAGATATCCTCATAGGATGACTTTTACCATAGTTGCCACGCCTGCGTGAAAATATGCGTTATGCTGGTTCGCCACCGCAGTTATTTATAATTTTAAGTTTTCATCGGGAAACTGCTGCTGCCCCATCCCCATCTTGTATTATTGCTTACGACGCGGGGTAATATCATTCCGTGTACAGACAAATTCTCTTGTACGCCACAACTTGCCGCAGACAAGACACTAACTTAGCAAAACATGCAGGAAATCGCGGGAGTAGCCTCATAACCGTGTTTTGTACTACAAAACCTAAATGGAAAGCCTTTCCTTTCGGAGGTCTGTGTTCAGCACTGAACTTGTGATGGACTGGTATGTTAAAACATTATTGATTTTTTTTTTGTAAAAACAAAACTCGACACGAGGAAATTTTTGTTTATCATTTAATATTTTTATTCTTAATTAATATTTAAGTACATACATAACATATTGTTATTTATTAGCAATATCACACTTTGTGCTATAGTATGTGCCAAATCGATTGAGAAAAACGGACAATGACCTTTCGGTCGTTTAACCAGGGGTTACAAACCTTCAATATATAGGCACATTTTATATGTAGTACTTTCTTTATTTATAATGATTTTTTTATAATGATTGATATAATATATATTTATTAACTATTATTAAAAAGTTATGTGAAAGATCGCTGTAGAAGAAAAATCATCTATTGTTATAAAGTGCTTTATTCATTTAACAACAAAAAACATTAATTTATAACACATATAAAGATTCGAGTGATAACGACACCGAATAAGTACGTACTTATGCAAAAGATAAAACTTTATTTTTAATATTATATAAGAACTTTATTTTTATTCGGTGCAATCATCACTCGTATCTTCACTTGATGAACTATCTGTAACATTAATTATAAAGCGATCTGCAGTTTGGTCAATTCTATCATCCATGCCACGCATTTTTTGGTCAACCTTAAGGACATGCTGAACACAGTTTTTCCATTTATCTGGCGTGATTTGAGTTAAACCATCTTTAAGTAAATTTTTAACATCTTTTAACTTGAAAGTTGTATTTTTTCGTGCAACGTACCCTTTCACATCTGCCCACACAAGTTCAATGGGGTTAAGCTCACAGTGATAAGGAGGTAACCTTACCACTGTGATGCTTTTTTCTTTTGCCATCTCGTCGGTGACGTAACTTCGATAGTTATCTTTAACTGCCTTTATTTTTTCCATTAAGTGGGTCTTTGTGTCCGAGGGCACGTATGCGATCTGTTTAGATTCTAGCCATTCCTGCATATTTTGTTTCCGCCAAGACATTGTTGGGGTTTTTTCTAAACGTCTGGAGTGGTAACTAGCGTTATCCATAACTATGACATCGCCGCTTTGCAGTTTTTCTATTACTTTTCTAAACCAGTCCTCGAAATGGAGAGCGTCCATACTCTCATGGTAGTCACCAGTAGATGATGATTCAAATACCCAATCACATCCCTCCAAAAAGCCATTTTCATTGCCAACGTGTACAACTATTAATCGCTTTCCTTTACCCGAAGGGGCTTTCGCGCCAGTAGAGTAGCCTTCTAACCGTGATTGACGAGAAGATTCAATTGTGGTGTCTTCCCATACCTTTCCCATAGTATGACCTGCGTTAATCCATGTTTCGTCAAGGTAAAAAATGTTACGTCCCTCGTTTCTTAATATTTGTATTTCTCTCAAATATCTGGTACGCCACAGAACTATCTCTGGGCGATCTATTAGACCACTTTTTCTGTTTCTCTTTATATATTTGAATTTTAAATGGCGCAACACACGTCGCAGGGAAGTTTTGCTCAAGTTTGGCAACTGGTCATCTTGATTTATACTGAGCAAAATTTTGTCTAAAGTCGGTAATTCTCCTGCAAGAAAGAACTGATGCACTTTCGCTCTTATAGCCGATTTATCAAAATCGTCCAACTTGTCAATTACAGACTTTTTTCTTTTATTAATTATTCCCTTTTCTGGTATTTTATGGGAATCTCTATACACGCTTAATACGCGATATATAGTGCTCTTGCTGACTCCTGAGATCTCCGAAACCTTTTCTACCATATTAACGTTTGAAGGATACACGTCTTCGGGCCAGGTGTTTTTGACATATTTGTATACATTAATGATAATCTCTTGTTCCCCGACCGACAAAGTGGTAGGTTTTCTCTTTTTTACTGGTGACGTTAAAGGTGCTCCAGAAGATGGGCCTGTAAATAAATGACAAAAATATACTACCATAGTACTACATCACATAAATACATATTGTTTTAGAAAATAAATACCACATGGTCACATAAAAAGAGCGCTTTAAGAAATAGAAAGGCTACGTCGTCGCATTTGTACCTATTTGTACGTACCTGCTACGTTTATTATGGGTCGGCGACGTCTCTTTCCACTTGATGTTGAAGGACCGGGTCCTTCACCAAATTCTCCTGAACTCATGTCGATTTAGTAACGACCGTCACAGTAAAACTAATATAACAGATTCAAAAAACAAAAACTTAACGATATAACAAATTTAACAGTAAAAACTCAACTAAAACAATGCAATGAATGCTATGAATTACCCGAGACGTACACACGCAAGCGCTATCCGAACACGAATGAAAACAAAATGGCGGACCGGCCCAAAAAAGGTGACGCATCTCTGGCTGCCATTGTCACGTTTCTTTTAGAACGAACTGACGTAACGCGCGTTTTGTTTATTTTAAAGGGATGAATTTGCAAAAGCTCAATATGGTGATTATATTGCTTCAAATATTTTTTTAATATGAAACTGTTATTAAATGAATTGCTGCGTTACTTACCATAAATTGAAATATAAAATATAACACATTTTTCGCGATGTACCGTAAGATTTTACTATGTTTATAGGAACCACAGACAATATTATTTAAGAAACAAAAAAACAAAACATATGTGCTGACCTAGAAGTGGGAATAATATCAATATTTAAATATTGTTATCACATCTAAATTGAGATTTTGTAAGTTACGCCTTTTGACACTCGGCTCATATCTGAGGTCATTGTCCGTTTTTCTCAATCGATATGGCACATACTATAGTAGCGTCTTCACTTAGTGCCGTCGAAATCCAAAGAGTTTATTGAATGTCCAGTAAAATCGTCGTTGCGTCGTTGAATACAGAATGATGATTCTGTTTTTACGTCGTTTCCATCCGTAGTTTTTAGTCACAGAATGTATTTTCAAGAGAAATGAATTAATCATCTGAATTATAAAAGAACATTTTTTTATGGTAACAATTAAGTTTTTAGTATGAATGTAAGTGCTGTGAATATAAATAAACCCATAACGGGGGAAATGGAACAATATCTGGTAACCCAGTGAAAGTACCTCCCGCCTATTTCTATCTCAAAAGCATACGCGAATGCTTTATCTAGTCAATCCTCAATCTACGGTACGAGATACATTTTTTACCGTATAACGTACGAAGTTGCTACAGAGAAGGCCGCGCCTCGAAACGATGTTATCGAATACGAGACGCAGTGGCGCTTATGTTCATGTTGTCTCGTTCACACGACTCGCCCATTCGAAAATCGTACCGTACGCACTCGCGCGCGTTCCCGCCGTTGCCTGTTGAATCACACAATTATATAAAAAGGATGAACCCAATCGATGGAATCTTTCATTTTTAAATATTGATTTTCAGGCACTTCATAAAAGTACATCCTATTTACTCCTATCCTCATTACATTGGATGACATTTTAATAACAACATAAACTATATTTTTAATATAGTCCCTGGGGAAAATAAATAGAAAAAGGATTTTGTCCAAAAGAGATATTTAAAACATGTATACGTACGACAAGATATTCGTTAAATAAGTCATTAAAAACAAATATACGAGAGTAAAACTTCCATTTAAGGAAATTAAAACACATTTAAATAAATCACTTTAAAAATAACTGTCTAAATTTATTACCCCTTTCAATTACTATGGGTATTTCATAAAACATTTCTGAAAATATAACGGCTGACAGTAGTGAAAATAAACGTAATTTTTTACCGAAACGAGCTCACCCGTTTCACGGTCGGTCAGTTCACGTTTGCCCTTCAATAATATTTAATTTTTTTAACTAGCGCAAATAACACTTGAGCGTTAAGAGGATTGTGAAGCAGTAAATTTTCATACAAAAAGCGATAACGTTTTCCCCCCCGTAAATATAGTCCAATTTTAATAATTTTTGGAAATATTTTAGATATTACAAAAACTAGGCCAGTACGATTTTATTTTAAAGAAATATTGTATACAATATAAGTTATTAGCATCTAAATATCTATATTTTTGACTTAAAAACTTCCTCGAGCGTTTTTTTTTTAATTAAACTAAACTGATCACTAAAAAAGTAAACGTACAGGCCTAGATTAAAGTGTACTGAATCTAATAAGACCAAAATTGGCTTATTTTGTAAAGTTTTAGGGGGGTAAATTAAATTTAATAATTTAGTCTTTTGAGGATTTTAAATTAAAAATATTTCGAGTTTACAATAAAGTAAGTAGGCAAATAAATAAAAACTAATAACTTGAAGAAATTATTATTGTTTATTATTACATATTACTTAATTACACTCTTTCTCGAACTGCCATTTCTCTAGGAACTCGAGGGTCAATCATTTCTGGTAATAAACATTAAAAATTAAATGAGTAAAGTCTTGGCTGCATTTTTGCTGCCCAAAAGTGATCATAGTATTTATTTTTTTCCTACGCCGAACTACATGGTTTATTAAATTAAGTACGAAAACATGAAAAAGTTGTGTCCATACTACGAAAAAACAAAATTGCCTACCAGTGATATGTAATTATTCCTGGACCTTGATAATAGTAATCATGGTTTCTTTTTGTCCTTCTCGTATCAAACAAAATTTGATCTGTTTTTAGTTATGGCCTCCAAATGTAGCATATTAGAATCAGAAATAAGACATTTTGATTTAGAGAATCATGTCCAATAAGCCCATCGGGAGTTGTCCCTAAATAATAATCTTCGGAATCAATAAACAGTCCACACTCCCCAACTTTTAGATTATGTTTCCTAATCTTGATTCTTTCCAAAATGTTAATTTAATGAAATTGCAATCGAAATATTATTTTTTATTTGCTAAATGATTTATTTCTAAAATTCTTCGCCCTACATTTATCTGACTCAATCTTGAATAACTCTGGTTCAATAATTAGCTCGACAGTCGAAGACGGTAATGTATTATATATGTATACTAGCTGACCAGGCAGACGTTGTTCTGCCCTTTCCGAACGACCATTTGTTTGCCCAAAAATCTCCTGAATTTAGCAATAATAAAATTGAGGGTCACTTATCGGGATAAAAATTATCCTATTTCTCAAGTTGGACCAAACTGCACACAGTCTGCAATTTTTTTTTTAAATCGGTTCTATCTGTTGAATACTTACAGCAACACGTGGTGGTTATACTACTTAATTGTAGCTTATATTAAACGTTTGTATTTTTAACATAGCGCCATCTATTAAATATTTACTCAATCCAGTCAACAGATATCGTCATCTGACAGAATCGTTTGGAGCTAACAGATAATTTTGACTGTCAAATAATAGACAAATAATTTTCAATAAAATAATATTGTATTGCGACTGTAAATTGAGATGTAAGCTATCCTATGCTATTTAGGAGTCCATCGCGGACAAACAACGTGACACGTAATTTTTATATATAAAGATTTACATGCTGCCTACTGAAGTACCTACATCGTCCTTGCACATTACTGTCTGGTAATTATTTGTCTATCTCGGAGTCACTGAAAAATAAATAGAAGCTAACTAACGCGGGCGAAGTCGTGGGTGAAAAGCTAATTTACCTATATAATTCAGTTCATCGTTTAAATTTCTGTGAGAGCGTAGTCGTTCCCCGGTTGAGCCGACCCACTCGTGCTACAACTGTACTACTAATACAGTTGCAGCATGGCTATACCACGTATAGAAATTTTACTAATCAAATCTTAGTAGGTATCTCGAAAATTTTAGCATTTTCCTTGGAATCATCGGAATTCCACATTAACAGTGATACGAACAACTTCTTCTAACTGACTAATATTATTACTGGACAAGTGGTAAAATAAAAAAAAATTGTAGAACCGATTTCAATAAAACTCAATTACAACATAATATATGTAATGGTTGAAATGATTTCCATAAAATTTGTATGAGACTAACTGTGAACAAGAAAAGAATAGCTAAGTATTCAAAATCGGTCCGGAGAAATCGGTGAACATACATAAAAATAAAACAAATATACATACAGCCGAATATAGAACCCCCTCCGTTTTTGAAGTCAAGTCAACATCAGCTATCCCATACTTTTATATTTTGTGGAATAAATTTCGTTCTATCTCCTACCAATCAACGAATGTACATACAATAGAATGTAAGGTGGTAAGGTACGCGATCAAAGTATAATTTATTATGAGTAAGTAAGTAAGTACCTATGCCTACTTACCTGTTGAACACAGAGCTGTTGATTTTAGAAGTTAGTTGCCCGTCCTTTCGATTTACGAAGCAAATTGCATTTTTTTAGTTTTGTCTCTAATCTTTCTCTTCTATTCTAAAATGTATAAAATTATTTTAGTTGAATGAATGTAATACACATCTCATAATCACTCACATAGTATATAGGTAGATACTTACATAAAAAAATAACAGCCCACTTCTATAAGGTATATGTAGTAAGTCCCCACCTCTACATAGACTATGCAAAATAATAAAATTGCAAAGTAACACAAACAAATGCATTATGTAACTTGTCGTAAATGTACGCAAATATAGCTATGAATGAATGAACGCTCCTGCTGCTGGTATCGTAGTGTGCGTGAAAATTAGTGTAATACTATGTTGTATTTGTATTGTTCACGCCCGGAGCCCGGCGGGAGGCAGAGCGTGCGTTATGAAACAGATAGCATTTTTGAAAATACCTACTCGCGCCGCATATCGGCACTTCACAATCCTCTTAACGTACTTATACAGAAAAATGAATTCGCTATAGATGGATGTTTTCAGTGCGCTTCTGAAATAAAGTCATATAGATATTTTAGGGAAGAGGAAAATACAGATTAAATTAAGTTTTAAATTTAAAAAAAACTACACTGAAACTCTTTCAAGTAATTGAATTAAAATCCTAAATGTTTATTCGATTTTTTTAGTATAACATTTGCGAATTAGTACTTACCGTACCAAAATTTTTATACATATATGTTTCAATTAAGTTTTTAATAACATTTTCGAGGAATGCTGAAACTGGGAGTTAAGTACACAATATATATGTATGTCCAGCAGTGTACTTTTTAAGTGCTTGTGAAGAAGAAGAAGAACTCAATCCGTCAGCAATGCTTGACCATTATACGGTGTGTTGTTTACTTTGAATATAAAACAAAAATGGTTACATAATGACTAAACAATAAGCAGACAATAATATATATATATATATTAAGCGTCAGTAGCCTAATGGCAGGGCGCGGACCGCGAACTTGAAAGGTCGTGGCTTCGAATCAGCCATTCGACTACTGTCGTGAACCACTTTTAATACAAGTATTTTAAGCTTACCAGAAGTGGTTAAATGGAATATTAGTAAGGTTTAATAGCATGACTAGTATTTTTATTTAAAAAAATATATATATAATATAGAATAGAATAGAATAATTTTTATTCAAAATACATTACATGTGTAATTCTTATTGAAAGTCATTTTTCACTTTACCACTGGTTCGAAAAAATACCCTCTGTCCTGGGAAGAACCAGCAAGAAACCCAGCGGGACATTTTTTTTAAATAAATTTTACAATATAAATGATTACGAACTATTTACAAAATTTATTTTAGAAACTGCTTGGAAGCGACCACCTCATTCCCAGGGGTTATTATCAACCATGTATTCATTTATACTATAATAACCCTTTTTATACAGTTTCAGCTTAATAAAACATTTAAACTTGGTAATAGAGAGAACCTGTACACTTTCCGGGACCTTGTTGTAATAGCGTATACATTGCCCCAAGAATGAATTACTGACTCTGTGGAGTCGAGAAACTGGCATCACTAGCTTGTGTTTGTTCCTAGTGTTTACAGAATGTATATCACTTTTTTTACTAAAACTATCTTTGTTTTTGTGAACATACATTAAATTTTCGTAAATATACTGAGAGGCCAAAGTTAATATATTAATTTCTTTAAATTTATCTCTAAGAGACTCTCTCGGTTTTAGATTGTAAATAGCTCTAATGGCCCTCTTCTGTAAAACAAAAATAGTTTCTGAATCAGCCGCATTTCCCCATAGCAAAATCCCATAAGACATTATGCTATGGAAATAACTAAAATAAACTAATCTAGCTGTCTCGACGCTAGTGAGACCTCTAATCTTTTTTACAGCATAGGCTGCAGAACTTAGTCTGCTTGCTAATTTGGATATATGGGGGCCCCACTGAAGCTTTGCGTCAAGAGTGATGCCAAGAAAAACAGTGGATACAACAGGGCTCAATTCCTCCCCATTTAAAAACACATTGGTATTCAGATTTTTAAAATTCGTTGTTGTAAATTTAACACAATTAGTTTTATTTCCGTTCAAATGCAGATTATTAACGTTAAACCAATGCACCAATTTTGATATAGCATTATTCACTTCGTCACATTTAAATGATTGACGTTTAAGTTTAAAAATCAAGGAAGTATCATCAGCAAATAATATATCATCACTCCATCTAGTGGGCGTCCCCCCACTAGATGGAGTGGTAAGATATGCAGGAAGTCGATGGATGCAGGTGGCTCAGGACCGTGCTTTGTGGCATTCTTTGGGGCAGGCCTATGTTCAGCAGTGGACTTATGAAAGGCTGTAATGATGAAGAATCTGTTTATTTTGTTGTAATGTTTATTTTTTATCCCACTACGTAACTGCGTCTCTGTTTTTCCGTTTTTATTATTGTAGCCCGGTTATTGACTTTCTTATCAAATGTACAATTTGCCGAGAATAGAAAAGTATTTAAAATTATCAGTGGTTTCATACATAAGGATAGGAGTTACAATGCATGAAGATTGCAGATTTATCTTCTTCAGAAGGTTAATTAATCATCTCGTATGTCTTCATAAAAATCAGTGTACATATCGTTTCAATAGAATAAATGTAACAAACGAGCACACATTCCATCTGATTCTAAGTGGATACTGCAGCCCCAAAACATCATTTCTCGATTAAGACCATTGTCACCCCTGAGGAAAGATGAAATGTCTAATTTTCAGTGAAAGGGGTACGAACCGGGTACCTTCTCTCACCATGCGAAACACAGCAGCATTAAGCTGCTACATTACGCTGGTATTTTGTAAGAACCTGAACCTTCCCCGGTCGAACCGACCCATCGCATGCAGCATGGCTGTACCTCGTATTAATCATTACGTAAACTTAAAACAAGCTAGTGATACCAGATACTTGAGTCCACAGAGTCAGTAACATTTCACATTCAACGGGCTATGTACATTCAGTTTTTAAAACAAGAAAATTTTCAAGGTATGTCTATTACAAAGTTTAATTTTTTACTGAACATAGACGGTATAAAAAGGTTTATTTTGATATTATGAACACATGGCTAATAAAAAAACCCTCAAGATGAGGTGTTCGTTGCCAAGCCGTTTCTAAATGATTTTTTATAAATAATTGTACTTATTTATTGCTAAAATATAAATGCAAAGTCGCACTCTGTTTCTTGCTGCTTCTTCTCGGGACAGATGATTTATCTTAACCAGTGGTTGGACATAATGATTTTTTATATTTCAGCCAATACTACACATAGCATAAGACAACTTTACTGATTATACCGCGATTAATATTACTTCTTTTTAATTCCCAACGTTTCAAATGCATGCAAGCTTTGCTGTATGGAAGCATGGATCTTTTATCCACCGGTTGAAGTAAAGAAAAAGTGACAGTCAACAATTATAATTTTGTAATATTTTTTAAATAAAAATTATTCTACACCATTATTTTTATCAAAAGCATCTATTTAGATCTAAAATTGCAATGTACCTTAACCATTGAATAGTTCTTTATCATGCCAATCCAAGTTAAAGGTTAATTTTGCGCCAAGTGGATAGCGAAAAACTGTTCCTTTGAAACGAAATAATGCAGGAGCATTATTTCGTTTCAAAGTAACAGTTTCTCGTTAGGAGTAATTTGTTACGTCATTTGTCGTGGCTCATTTCGCGTCCAATAATTATAGTTGCGGTGGCGCGAAGAACGACGCGGAAATATGGGTCACTGCCTTTGTGATAAATACGCCTTTGTTAACCTTTGCGCCCTGAACCTTCACAGTAATTAAAAATAAACAATTAGTTGATTTAATTTGAAAAATCAAAGGTTTGCTCTATTTTTGTTATACTCAAGCCGTTTTTATAGCATCTGTCATTATTCCGAAGGTTGTCGTAGTATTCTAATAGAGGTGAAATAGACACCATACTGCAAATATCTCACTAATTATAATTAACAAGTTAGTGCCTAAATACGGCTCACAATAGGGCACAGGATACCTTTGTCATCACTTCTAGATAAACACGAAGTTACGTAAAATTTAAATATTCCTCCTAATGTCAAACTTAATCAATACTAACGTGCACATATTACGTAATAACGTCCATTTCGGAATTTTCATTTCCCCATTGTCAAAGCCAACGTAGCGCGTAACGCCATTATGTAGCATAATATACCCTGAAGTGATTACTTCTGATGTATACGGGACAAAAGGCTAAGTAATGAACGAAAAACATTTACGTTCAGTATTGGTTAACAAATACATAAGTAAAACTATAAAATATAGTTCGTAAACTATATCAAAACATAAATCTTACTTAAGGTGGGGACCCACGGCTAGTGTTATTACAGGGCACGCCGGATCGTGCCACGCTTGTGGATGCCTGTGCGGCTGATTTGCCTCATCGGATGCGACCTCATATTATGATGCAGACCTCATCGGATACGACGGTTTCTTCGGGCCTTTACAGTTTTTACAACAAAGGTGTATGGTACCCAGTATCTCTCTAGGAATATTTTTGTGTTGTATAAATGGTATCACTTAGTCAATATAACAACACAACTTATCTCATTCTTCTACCAAAGATCAATAAGAAGTAAGAAAGATATTTTTAGGTTGACTTCCCACAATAGAGACACTACTAATACGGATATTTTTATACTCTAATAAATCCATTAAAACGATAATAAATATCGCACTATACGTTCAACTACATATTTTCGTTTAGAAAAAAACGACAATGTAGGTAGTTCTGAATCAAAACCAATGAAAGAATATACATTTATTAATATATAACATCATCATAACAAGGAGATAGTATAGATAGTAAATAATAAAATTGAAACTGAAGTAAAATGATCACAATTGTGTTATTTCTCTTGCATTTTTAAACGTTTTGTGTACACGTAAACGTAACACGTAAAAATCTTATTCCTCTGTCTTGTCACTAAAAGGATGGTTTGAGATGGGAGTGAGACGTATAAGATGTAACTCGGAAAACAAAAACAAAAGGTTTTTAAAAATAACAAATTGTAAACCTAATAACTGTAGCTGTTCTTCTACAAACGACCCAATGTTACCCTAAGAACTAAAACGACCTAATGAACATGTAAGCCGTAACACCTGTTCTTAGCAAGCCTCTTTTCACATTCGGTTTCACACAATTATTCTAGTATTGGAACCTTACCATTGAATTGGAAAATTAAATAAGAATGAAATGTAAACTGAAAATTCAGGCTTCTAGTTTTATCCACAACGAAGTTATAGGGTTTCGAAAATGGCCTGAACTGTTTTGAGAAAAGGATGGTACGGCCGTGCCGCTTTTTTGCTCGACTTGGTGGGGGCACTGCTGTGCCCCCAGATAATAACTTAAGCAATATTTATGCTAAGTGGAATATCACTAATAACAAAAATGTAATAACTTGATTGTATAATATTGCAAATGTGTCCGAATTTCTTTTTTATAGCCTGTGGCCGAAATCATCTTTAACCTTGATATAATTTGGTAGGAGGCAAAAACTATTTAGTGAGATTTCCACAGTAACAGAAAATAACAGGAAGTGAACAGATTTTACACATGGCGCGGTTAAAAGAAAATTCCCATTGAAACTTGTTACGCGATAAGAAGCTGTTATTTTTGAACAGGCTAATGAAACTGTAACTGCAATGGAACAGAAACTGGTTGAACAGGATTCTAACTTTTCGTATTCAATATTTTTTAATTCAAAATTTACATAATACTCCTATTTTAGAAAAACTTTTAAAAATAATAACATTAGATATTGGTCATTTGCAAACGAAAGATGCAAATTAACTAGTTCACTTACTATGAATCTAATCTATTTGTAATTGACCCGCTCTCAAAATGTATCAGTGTATCCGAGCGTATTACCGAATCATTTGGTCGGCTCTCGGTGCTTGTCGTAAAATTGTATGATCATTGGCTCAGCTATTTTCACTCTCACTGTGGGCTTATACTAAAAGGCTTTGATCTGTATACTAATCAAAACTATACTAATATCCATTTTACATTTTACTTAACTCAATGGCAAAGATATCCTTCAATTACAAATTTCTTCTTCTTCGCACTCCACTAAGTCTGTTGTACAAGATACGAGCCTGTTTTACACTAAACACTTAACAAATTTTAAGTGCCGTTTTAGAAAAACATAATATCTGTAATGGTGAATTACTGTTATAGTTATATGAGTTGCTAAATAAAGTTGAATTTAAATGACGGCCATGTTTATACGAACGGGAGTACACTACATAATTAAATGTCACAAAAATGCCGAAAACTGAAAACATCCTTAAAAAGAAAGTGTCATGAAATATATTTTTTCAATTATTTTATAAATGTATTTTTTCTTGTAGTAATAAAAACCGATCTCGTTCAGTAAATGTTTTTAAATTAGAAATATGTACATAATGTTAATTAAATGATAAAATCCAAAATTATTATAGCCTTGTTGTCTCTCCTCGACGATGGAAATAATACTATATGTTAGTATCGCTTCTTATGCTCGATGGCGTCACATAAGTTAAAAGTAACTTAAAATTTCTGAACGCATCCTCTAGTTGCACCTCATTAGCGCCGCAATCTGACAACTCATTCGGTTTTAATGTCACGACGGCGTTACTGCGTAATATTACATTCAATAGCGAATTTAGTCTTTTTTTTGGGTATTTTCTTTAAAGTTTCTTTTTAAAATGAAAAGAAAGCGCGAGAAAGGTAGAAGTGACGAGAAGATAAAAAAGAAAATAAGTAAACTTATGAAGAAAGTTAAAAAACTTTCAATACAGCGTGGCCGTAAGTATTGCTAATTATTGCATATCTTAATAAAACAGCATTAACTAACATTATCTAGACATAATCATTATTCTTACCTTGGGTTCCTACCTAAAATCATCCGAGATGAAATACTAACTTGTCACTACCTGTTCCGTTAAACAACGCAATTCAAATAATTAACTGTTTCACACATTTTTTCTTATTGATTTCACCTGTTTAAGCATCCCTCTATACAGGAAGAGCGTTTATGTTTAAAAAAAAAACCAAGGATTCCTTCATTCATATAAAATAAAATTGTTTAAGATAATACAGCAATAAGTAGGAACCCCTCTATAGAATTGATATACAGAATGCATTAGTTCCAAAACAAGAGCCTACATTTTATTTTTAATGTGCAGTTCATTGGTAGCTATTGCTGTAGAGCATAGGACCATATGTATACTAATTGGACCAAACTATTGTAGTTGCTATGGCTGTAGAGCCTAGATCTACAAAAACAAAAAGATTTACATGATGCTATTGGTTGCTACGGCTGTAGAGCCTAGAACCCATGGTCATCCTAAAGCAAATATCAGGTTGCTACGGCTGCAGAGTCTACAACCTTTAACACATATACTAAGTCTAACATTAGAAATGGTCCATAAATTTTCATAAAGGATGCATAACCATTTAAGTAATTTTTTTTTTCTGTTTCTTAACAGTTACATCTAAATCCGATTCAGAAGTATCTTGGCCAGAGGAGAACTTATACAGACAGTATTTAACATTTGAAAATCTACCAAAAATTATAGCACCAGTCTTAAATCCTGAATGTGTGTCAGCAATTTCAGCAAATATGCTTAAAAGAGGTACAATTATTTAAGACAAACAAAAACAAATTGATAGAATCAGGCGTTACTTTGCGGAAATCCATTATAACGGGATTGTTATAAACTAATTTGCTTAATTTCGCGTAAAGAAAGAAAATGATGTGTCCTGCCCAGTTTTAAAGGGACCTCCCACCCTCCCTCAATCGTGCGCACTATACCCGTCGCCGTTACTCCCAGCACTACCACCCTCAGCACCACCACACTAGGCACGACACATCACTCTTGAAAATACGACATGTGTTTCACCTCTACACGAGGCATCCTGAGGTGAAGTAGATTCTGCGGAGGCTGGCCGCTAAGTGAGCGGCGAGCCTAAACTACTGCTATTTATACTACTTGCTGACGCAACCGCGCTCCAATTACGTAGCGAGCGATTACGTCATGCAATCAATCACCGCCTGACGTACGCCGATATTTGCTGTGAAATTAACAACACACTACTGCGAAACGTCCACCTACCCTACAACCACGCAACCAAACGTTTACCACCGCACCGTGAGGGTGACCAACGACCATGTTGCGAGGCTATATATCATCAAGGAGGAGCAGGCTTAAACATGTTTAAGAGAGGCGAGTTGGAAACATTTGTTTGTTCATTCAGCAGTGCAACATTACCGTTATTATTTTTTAATATCTCTAACTGTTCCAGCACACACAGACGTAGCCCTTTATTACAAGTATGTAAGACTTTAAAGGAGTTGTCATTGGCTAGGCTGTGTTCAGTGTCTAAGAGATGTTTAGCAAAATGTGATTTATCGGGGTTACAATTCCTGCACGCGGCTAAATGCTCTTTATAACGTGTTTCGAAGTTGCGACCAGTCTGTCCACGTAAACGGCTAGGCATGCGTCACAAACAAGTTTATAAACACCAGACTTTAGACGAATATCTAACTTATCTTTATAATTACAGATATTCCTAAGTGAATTGTTTGTTTTGAATGCCACGTACACGCCACTCTGTCGAAGAGTATTAGCTATTTTTTCAGATATGGAACCTAAGTAGGTAAAACTGCCAACATATCGACGATCACTTTGAGGTTTTACCGCGTACAGAGAATTGCGTACAAGTTTTTGTTTCTTTTTTATTACATTGTCAATGATATTCTTTGAATAAGCGTTAGAGACCGCAATTTGATAAATCACATTAAGCTCTTTTAAATAATTTTCTTTACTTAATGGCACAGTAAACAAACGATTAATATAACAATAAAAAGCAGCTAATTTATGTTGCCACGGATGACATGATGACGCAGGAATGACCGTGTCGGTATGAGTTGGCTTTCGATAAATTTGGAATTCATGTAACGACTCTTTCCGTGTTTCGCTTCTACACGAGGCATCCTCAGATGTAATATACTGCGGTGGCTGACCGCTAAGCGGTTAGCGATGCTGGAGGTAGTGCTGACGGGGATAGTGCACGCAATTGAGGTAGAACGGGAGTTGCTCTTCAAACTATGTAAGACACCTAATTTTATTTTATTACGCGGATCTTAGCTAATATTTTGTTAATAATATTTTATTAAATAATACAATGGGGTAACAAACGAGCACACAGTTCACCTGATGGTAACTGGATGCTGTGACCCACAGACATTTTACATTTATCCTTATATACATATTAGGGTTTGGATCCCGGGACGTCTCGTGTCTCGAAGTCCCGGGACTTTTCGTAATTTTAGTTGTCTCGAGTCCCGGGACTTTCGAGTCGAGACTCGAGACGAATCAAGATTGTCAAAATTGTCATGTAATCATTTTTATTTTCAAATAATTGAAGGAGCCTAGCACCATGTGTTAGTTTAATGAATAATTACTTGGTCTACTACGTAACTACTGAATACGCAACACAATAAATGAAACAAATATGTGATTATGAGAATTAACAATGAGATTATGAACTATGATTAGATACTAGAATTATTAGATAATAGTAAAGTTATTAAGAATTAGTATGATTTTTAACTAAGTCCGTTTCATAACTATAAGATTTAACTGTTTAGAAGTGTATCTGTGTATGACTAAAAGGAATAAACAAAGCAATTATTAAGACTGAAATTAACGTTAAAGTTATTTAATTTTCTGTTTAATTGTTAAATAAATGTTGATTTTTACAAAAAATTGCCTCTTTTTAATACGTTTCACCAGAAATTAACTCAATTAAAATTCTTCAAAAAAGGCTTACCCATCTTAAAAAAAAAAACAAAAAGCTTCTTCTTAAAAGTCTCGAAGTCCCGGGAACTTTGATTATAGGCTGTCGCTGTCGTATATATATATATATATATATATATATATATATATTTTTTTAAGATAAGGGTGACAAACGAACACACAGTCCACCTGATGGTAAGTGTCTGCTGCGGCCCATAGACATCTACATCTATCCTCGTTTGCGAATCAAAATGCAGATGCGTTGCAATTCCAAAGAAATTAAAATGTTTTTCTGTTATTAAAAGTATTAAACCGCTTTTATTTCGGAGCGTACTCACACGAGGAACAATCCTCATGTACTCAGTCGAGAACGTAAGGAAAATTTTCAGGAAAAACCACAGAATTTTTTTTGCAAGTTACTTTGATATACTCATACACAAATATTACATAAAAATAATGAATTTTATAAACAAAACTTTTCTCTGGACTCTGCTGCTGCTGCTTAGCTAGAAATAGGTTGGTATGAGGGTGATACTTGTCCAGGCGTATTACTAGGCAAAAAGGAGCATTTAGCGTCATACAACCCACACATAACGATCTTTTACGCATTAAACAATCGTAACCAGTCTTTAAGATACCTACAATATATTACATAAGCTAGTTTAAACTTTTTTAAAAGCTTACGTGAAAAGCTCTCTTCAAATACAGAAAGTTTACAATAACAACAAATACCAAATGTCGTTTCTCCGTCCTCGCAAGGTGGCTCCATTAGAAAAGACATTCAGCTAAAACGAGGTCGTGCACGAGAAGATAGTTAGAAGCACTTAGGAAATCACGAACAAGACTTCCCATTTTATTACAAATTTTTGCCTTTATATACAAAAGGAAAAAATTAAATGGCTCGGAGCTAAATATAGGCGCGAAAAACAAGAATGTTTAATATATACATGTATTCCAAGTTCGTTAGCAGCTCTACAGTGAAATCAAATACTTGAAAATTGGAACATCGCCCCTAGAAGATTGATAAAACGGAGGAAAATTGGATTTTACTCGTAAATGGTTTACAAATTTCAAAGAAAACTTTATAGGTGAGTTTTTGAATTAAACGAAATGTAATTGATGTTCCTTTGAAGGTAAACTGCTGCCTATTAAATACTTTTCAAGGTTATTTTAATAATTACATGATTGAAATATTTAATTTAGTTTAGTTCTCGTTTTTATTTTTAATAACTAATTATTAAACAAGAAATAATCGCAAACAATATATGATGAAAGTCATTTCATGTATTATAAGAAATATAAATATTTGTAAGACATGTGAAGTCTGCTAACAAACACTGGAGCATCGGGGACTACTTGCTCCGTAAGACTTTCAGAAGTGAGAGGAGGTCTGTTCCCATCTGTGGAACGTATATGTGGGTAACGTTCCCTTTTACCGACTTAAGAGAGAGAAGGAGATATTAGGGAGAAGGAGGGGGAGCTAGATGAACTTCACCAATTTTAAAAATATAACGTTTGCGTTTGCCGAAAATGAATGCCAAAAGAGATTTTCAATATTTTACAAAAATTGAAAATAACCCTACGATTTGTTAATCGCACTATCAAACGATTCACTGAAGATTCAAGCTTCGAAGATCGTAAGAGGATCAGCCGACCTCGTACAGTTAGGACACCCGCGATTATGAAAGCAGTGAAGGCAACGAAATCCTGTTCGTAAACAAAATATCTTGGCTCTTCAGATGGGCCTAAGCAGAACCACGGTTAAAAGAGTGATCAATGAAGACCTAGGCCTACCAGCTTATCGTAAGAAGACCTGACATTTTTTGAACGAGCCTTTGAAATAAATTAGGCCGGATACATCCTGCGCTTTGTTACGGCGGTACGCGGGAAAAAAATTCACGAAATTTTGTTTTCGGATGAAAAAATGTTTAACATTGAAGAAAGTTATAATAAACAAAATCATAAGGTGTATGCCCACAGCAGTGAAGAAGCCAGCACGCGTATTCCGAGGGTTCAACAGAACATTATCCTTCGTTACTCATGGTTTGGCTTGGAGTCTAATACTCAGGCTTAACTGAGGTGTTTTTCTGTGAAAAAGGTGTAAAAACCAGTGCCGAGGTGTACCAAAATACCGTCCTAACAAATATAGTGGAACCTCTTTCTCAAACAATATTCCAAAACAGGCACTGGATATTCCAACAGGACTCTGCACCAGCTCATAGGGCACGAAGCACGCAAAACTAGTTGACCGCCCGTGGAATTGACTTTATCGGACATGAAGACTGGTCCTCTTCTAGTCCAGATTTAAACCCACTGGATTACAAGATATGGCAACATTTGGAGGAGAAAGTCTGCGCTAAACCCCATCAGAATTTGGAATCTCTCCGAGCATCTTTGGCTAAAGCAGCGGCACAAATAGATATGAATGTTGTGTGTGCTACGATTGATGATTGGCCGCATCGATTTAGGGCATGTATTTAAAATAGGGGAGGGCATTTTGAATAATATAAATAAAATTGTATTCTAAATTAAATTACCTTTTATTTCATATATAATTTCTATATAATTATCAAAAAGTCTATCATTACTTTTATAAAAAGTTTTTGACAGAACTTATGACCTGACTAAGTATATAGACTACGGACGGTATTTCGAAACAATCTCGTAAGCTTAAGCTTCACTATGTCAAATATGTGTTACATAATAATGTGGCCTAAACTTTTGACATTGTGAAGTGTGAGTTTAAATTCGTGTTTGTCTTTCTATCGAAGAATTGAAACACCGACTTCAGAAGCTTTTAAAGTATAAGGAAATTATGTTATTAATTTTAGTATATTTGAAGTCTTAGTTAGATGGTTTAATATTACTACCTCACCAGCAAGCACAAACAAACAAAACTCAGGCGACCGAATGATGGCAGAAAATGGGTTCAAACACGCAAAACATCCTATAGACTGGTGTTAGGGCGCACCATTATGTAGCGTTGAAAAACAGAAAAAAGAGAAATAGTATAATTTCACGAGTATGTGAAAATCCTCTATAATAAAAGCCGACTTCAGCGTGATGCTGTTAATAAAGGCGCAATGCAGTAAAAAAGTTAACACTATTCACGATGCACAGTTTCGCCAACTAATTTTAGGTAAGGTCACCTGTATATAATTCCCGAATTACGATGCCATTGATAAAATACAACAAAATGTATTATATTACAAAACTGACTTCAGTTTCATTTTTAAAAACATTAAATATGTCTCCTTATAACAAATTATAAAACAAGCGAATATTTTTTTTAATAGGATATGGGTGACAAACGAGCACACAGTCCACCTGATGGTAAGTGGCTGTGGCCCATAGACATCTACATCTATCTGCGATTACGAATCGAAATACAGATGCGTTGTCACCCGTGAGGACTATGATAGAATGCCTCGTATCCAGTAAAAAGGGTCTCCGGTTTTCTACACTCGCCATACGAAACACAGCAGCATTAAGCTGCTATTTTACGCTGGTATTCTGTGAGAGCGTGGTCCTTCCCCGGTCGAGCCTACTCATTCGTGCTACATCTATAATATAGCTGTAGCATGGCTCTACCACGTTACATTTGTTGCTATCTGATTAATATTACATACTCATTCATACTGTATGACATTCCATACTGATGTGGATTAAAATTTTAGGAGGTATATAAATACTGAAGAAGCAACCAAAATACTGAGTGAGCGACTTGTAGGTTATGGTGCGGCTGGGATAGCCAAATGGCAAAAGCTACAAATATTTCTATGATTTAAAAAAGATAACATTAACCTACGCTCAGTACGCGCAATGCCTAGTTCTGAAAGTACTAAGCTAAAATTATCCATATATGTATTTCGCTGCTCTACATGATATTTCTTGGTGTGGCTTCACTATCAATTATCTCAATGAATAAAATAAGTTCAATTTAAATAAAATATTAGCCAGTAATTGAGCATAATGCGAGACAATATTGTTACTCAAACAGAAATTAGGTCGTGCAAAAGTAACGTTTTTACCAGTTACTGTTTTCCGACTTTGTAGTCTCTCATTACATATAATCAGGGATGGAAAAAATCGTGATTTTTTTAAATTTTAATCAAGTCATGCTGATTGTTTAAAAAATATCATGGTTTTTTTGATTTTTTTAAATTTTTTGACTTTTTTTGTAAATTTGAAAATTCACGAGTTGGTAACACTTTTTGACATAGTAGGATTAAAAATTTATGAATACACTAACTGTTTCTCGTGACTTCGCACGCGTGTTAATGAGGTTTTAGTTTTTTGGGCGGAACCCTAACCCTCTTTTTCTAAAATAAAAGTGGCCTAAGTTACTCCTTATGACATCAGCTATCAGCCAGTGAAAGTCCCGTCAAAATATGTTCAGGCGTTTCAGAGATTAGCCGGAACAACAGACAGACAAAAATTTAAAAAATGGTGTTTTTGTTATACTATTTTTGTTAATTTTGACATTACAAACAGACACTTCAATTTTTTTTATTTGGATATATATGAGACTGATTAAGAGTAAAATAATTAATACTGTATTAATTACAGTTCATATATTAAGAGTGAATTTCTAAAAAAAAAATATTTTAATAAGTATATGAGACTGACATACCTCATCGCTACGTCTATGTTGATTTTCCAAAGTTTATGAGACTATTGTAGTAGAATAATAAGAATAACATAAAACAACAAAAGATTTTACCCTATTTTAAGCCAGTTTTATTTCATTTTCTGCCTATTACATTAATTTATACATGTTGATTTAAGTCAATGATTTTTTTAAATCAAAATCAAGCGATTTAAATCAGCCAACCCTGCATATAATCACGCCTCTTTCCCGTAGGGGTAGGCAGAGATCACTTCTTTCCACTTGCTACGATCCTTACATACTTGTTTCGCTTCGTCCACTTTCATTATTCCTTTCATACATGCTCTTCGGTTTAGGGTACTTTTGACCTGGCCTTTTTTCAAGACGTCCTTGATTTGATCTAGAAACGTCCGCCTAGGTCTACCCCTTCCAACACTTTCATTCACACTCGCCTTATACACCTTTTTCGTCTCGTCAAACGTTCTTCATTCATTCTCTCGACATGGCCAAACCACATCAGCATACCTTTCTCAATTTTTGTCACCACATCTTCTTTCATACCACAACGTTTCCTTATCTCACTATTTCTTATCTTGTCACTCAGTTTAACTCCTATCATACTTCTTAACGCTCTCATCTCCACTGCATTTATTCTGCTTTCATGTTTCTTCTGCCATACCCAACTCTCACTTCCGTACATGAGTATCGGAACCAACACCCCCTCATGCACAGCCAAATGAGCCTTGTTAGACGCCTACCGACTGCTCATAAAGGAGTGCAAAGCTCCATTCACCATGTTTCCTGCATTCACTCTTCTTTCGATATCACTCTCACACTTTCCATCTCTCGTAAACTTTGAACCCAGATACACAAACTCCTTCACAAACTCCTTCACCTGTTCAATTCGTTCATCTCCAATCACGATATTGCAGTCTGTCACTGCCTCATCTCTTTCAAACATCATCACTTTCGTCTTTTTTACATTCATATTCATTCCCTTTCTAACAAAATCTCCACTCATAGCAGCTACCATCTCCTGCAACTCCTCGGCCGAAGACGCAAGTAGTACTTGGTCATCAGCATAGAGAAAACATTTAACGAGTAACTCATTCATTCTCAACCCACTTTCATTCTCTTTTAAATCTGTCAAGCAATTGTCCATGAACAGATTAAACACCCACGGTGACGCTACACATCCCTGTCTAACACCTTTTTCGATATTAAACCATTCAGTGTATGCCCCGTTTATCCTTACACAAGCACTAGAATCCCTATAAAGAGATTGAAATGCTCGTATGAGGATACTGCTCTCACCGTTATCGGACAATGCTGACCACAATTCAGTCCTCACCACTCTATTATAGGCCTTTTCTAGATCCACGAACGCGCAATAGATCTTCTTGTTTTTAGCCCAACACTTTTCGGCTATGCACCGCAAGGAAAAGACCTGATCTGTACATCCCATTCCCTTTCTAAATCCCGCTTGTGCATCCCATACTTTTTCGTCTGTTTTATTCACAACCCTTTCAATCAGCACTTTCGCATACCGACGCTCATTACGTATTTTAATAACCAGTGTTCATTACTTTTGAGGTTTGAATTCGAATTTAGACTCTCTCTTTTAAACATTTGCCATTATCTAATAACTCTCTTTGAAACTTCCAAATAAAACTTTGATGAAAGATCAATGTAATTTTAAAGGCAGAAGGTTTCTAATTAAAAACTAATTTTTTCAACGCCATAATCAAAGCATAATCCAGCTTGAGAATTATAATCTTGAAAATATAGCCTCGAGGTATATATTATCTCAAGACTAGAACGGCATCACTTAATCTACTACGATACTGCACATACCGTTTAACCCGAAACGATCTCTACATTTCAGCGCTTGCATAAACACGTTTAAATTGAATTTTCAAACAAATTCCAGTCTCGTGAGAGTAATTAATTCCTCAGAACATATCTGTTACTCACATGCCCCTCTTGATTACGCACAAGAACTATATCTACGTATGAAAGCCACAAACACCTTGCATAATTAATGTTTGGTGCCATCAGACAACAACCCTTACGAAAACCTTTTTTCTTAATACAAAGGGTTTTAAGGGTGATGATACTGGTAAAAGAACGCTGTTGCTGGTCCACAAATACCTGTATCTATCCTCTACTACAGAGATTATCAAACTTATTTCTTTTACCATTTTTGAATTTGATTTTTATTTCGTCGTTCGTTATCAGTTTTACAAGTTCTTCTTCCAGTTGGGATTAAACTGCTACGTTGACTTTTGAAAAAGGATCTAACACCCAGTCTGGTATTTCCAATTTCAAAATGTCCTGGAATCTTTCAATGAAATCACTGTGAAGATTTTCTAAATGTTGGCAGTAGACAAGCAAGTCGTCGTTATTGCAGGATACTGATAAATTGGAAAAATTATGCAACTCACGTCTGCCGATATTCTTCTTGTGTAAGAGCAGCTTGGCTACGAAAGCAGCGACGACATATTTTGTTTTTATTAAGTTCAAGTCATCGCCTTGAAGTTGAAGAAACATATCACTAAGCAATTTATAAAGGTCTATCAGGTATGCGATATCATTCTTTGATGTGATGAGGTTGTCGCGCAATTCTGTGTCTTTGTTTTCCAAGAACTCTACGACAGAATCAAACAGATTGTAAAATTGAGTCAGAAAATTTCCTATTGATAGCCAACGCAATTCTGTATGAAAGATCAATCGGTTGAAACCTTCATCATTAGTAACACAAAGCTGATTAAATAATCTGTCATTTAAAGAGTTGTTCGGATTTTATCGACTGCTCTGATGACATGTTGCAATGGTTGAAACAGTCGTTCACTTAAATTTTGTCCAAAACAAAATGTTGTCGATGTATAACGCATTCTACAGCAAGCACATCTAAAATATTGTTTTTTAAGTACGCTATGAAGCCTTTTTGACACCCCGTCATAGCTGGAGCACCATCTATAGCAGCTGATACAATATTCCTCAAAGGGATTCCTTTTTCATCATAAAACTTTTCCAGTGTTTTAAATATGGTTTCTTCTTTTGTGTCTGTCTCTAAATTTTTAGCAAATAATAGTTCTTGACATATTTTTTCATCTTTAATAAACTTCACGTAAGACAGCAACAATGCTTCATTAATTGGTAAAGTGGACTCATCCAACTGAATTGAAAATTGACTAGTCTTCAGTCTTTGTTCTCTTCTCTCTTCTCTCTTCAATGTTTTCAGCCATTTCATCAATTCGTGTTTGCACAGAACTATTGCTCAAAGGAATTTTTCGAATTATGTCTGCCGCCAGTTTATGGGGCACAATAGTTATAACTTGTTTTATTGCCAGCAAAATTAATATTTCTCCGATGGTGTATGGTTTAACTGTTTGAGCAATTAACAGAGAGATATTGTATGAAGCTCGAAGTCCGTCATTGTCTTGCTTAGCAGCCACCGAAAAAAGTTTTGATACACTTGGATGAGCATTATGCTTCTTTTCCAAGTCTTGAAAAGAGGCTACATTTTTGTCCTTCTTATCTGAATACATTTTATTCAAGTGATCTTGAAGTCTTGAAGGCTTCATCGTTTCGTTTGAAAATGTTTTTGAATAAAGAAGGCACAAAAGTAAAGATGGATTTGTCGAATTTTCTATGAATCCATATTTAATATATTCTGCACTATTTTGTCGTCTCTTTTTTTTGCCTCCGCATTGGCTTTGTTTTTACAAATATGTAAATAAAGTGTTGAAACAACTAAAAAAATATAAAAATTATTACGAGCTTTTATATAGGATTTAAATACAGGAATAAGACAAACACACACAAACTATAGTATGTTTCTAGGGCAGGTGAAAAAACGTACATTTAAATGTAAACCTTTGACGATATCAACCGGGTAACAACCTTTTTTTTACGTTTTATTTTTTTATCCTTGTATCATTACTTACATCATCAGAGTGAAAGATAAGAGTGCCAAGTGCGAAGTTCTTCGCAGGCCCTGTGTCTATTACTATATTATGAAGAAAGAAGAGTATCCTGTACTTATACGAATTTAAAAGGAAATTAACATTAAATTAAATTTATTATTTATAAAGCATAGGAGTTATTACAATTTTCATTATTATGATAATAATAGGTAAGTAGTTTAATAAGTAGGTAGATAGGTAGGTAGTTGTACAAAACATAACCACTTCTTGGCTGTCGGGTAAAAAGGCGAACTTTTGCTAAGTATTCTTTAGCAGTCAACCTGGAAGCCGAACAGACTATTCTTCTGTATCTATTTCAGAATCATTTTCTGATGATGACGACGTGAAAGAGTCCGCCATATTGATAATAAAACTATATAGGATATACGTCACTAGACCAAGTTTCTTTTACATATTTATAGACGTTTTCAACCTTTTTTTTTCGGTTTCCGAAATATGTGACACTTTCTGCTTCTTTCATGGTGACGTAAAATCTTTATAAGATTTTGATTTCGATGGACTTGATTACTGACGGAGACATACTGGTAATAATATACAAATCGTCACAAAACAATTAATATAAATCGTAACAACACAACAAACAAAACAAAATTAATAAAAATGAAAACAAGAACTATATCCGAAAATTTTAAATCTCAAATTATGATGAGTCCTGCTCCGCCCGCTCTTGCAAATACGCACGACGTGAGACCGCGAACCGTGTGGAAACAGGTTTGTTATCTCTGAATGACCGCTTCTTTCACCCTACCCCGTACCATGAGACACGCTTAGTGCATAACGATATGTAATCGATAATGAAATATATGTCTGTAGTTTTGTTTCGATGCTAACATAATACTTTAGGTCAATGTACGTTTTTGCCACGCTTTGTTACGCCTGCCCTAAAAACATACTATAGTTTATCTCTTTCGATGCTCAATCGTATTGAGCAAGTTAAAACAAGTATCGATGAACCGACCAATGCTACCGGATTGCACCAATAGCGTTATTTAAAAAAAACTTGTAGAACTTTATTGCGTACGACGTACGGGCTATCCTACGAAATCTATGTTAAGTGTTTCTAGTTTATATACAGGGCAGGTTATAAACTAATTGGTCGATATTGAGTAGTAGGTAGGTTTTAATTTTAGTAAATTTTAAAATATAAAGTATCTAAATGCAATTACAAATCAACCATCGCTCGCCTAAACTACGCCAACGCCCACCATTTTTTTTGGGCCCCTTAACGCCCCCCTCTAGGTCTCCAATGGCCACAAGGAGGCGTTATCGCCCACTTTGAAAAAACTGCTCTACTAAGAATTAATTGCAACTGCGTCATTTCTGAGAACTTAGATGGGAAGCTTAGTAAACACTGGTAAAAACGATTTCCCATTCTCGTTATTCACCATTCGAAACACAGCAGTATTATGGCAGCTATTTAATGCTGGCATTCGGTGTGAGCATGATCATTCTTGGTCGAACTAATGAATTTGTGCTACAAACATAATACAGGTACTACATGGCTTTACCACAGTTTAGACCTTATCTTTAAACTGTGGCTTTACCACGTATAAGAAAAAAAACTAAACAAACGTTTAGCAGTTATAAATGTTTATAGAATAAACGATAATTTTTTGTAAATGATAGCATTCTCAACAAGTTTTAAAAAATGCATGAAATATAGATCAATGTTGGATTTTGTGCTTCAATGAGCTTTTGGCACCCACTAGATGCCCTCGATTTTATAATCAAGTTTATTCCCCGAAAGACTGGAGTGATACCAAATGTTTCGTACCTTTGGCATTATTTCTCGTAACCTGACCAAAGTTAACACCTAAGTTACTCTCGCTTAATATATACAGATAAAATAAAAATATCGACCAAATAATTAGGTCTTCATTTTATCCCAATACACCACATTTGTCCAGCTTCTGAATTGGATGAATCGCATCAGTAAATCGCGAAGAAGGTTGTAATTAAAAATGAAAACCTTTAAAGTGATCAATTTAGTTGTAATCATCATTCCCTGTGAATAAATGTTTTCAATAATGGACATAAGTAATTCAGCTAATTGCACCCCTGTGTCTGTAGTGAACTTGTTTTACTTAATCTCGTCCTGCGCCGCCTTTGACATTTCAGCCAATTGTTATGGATGGCTGATTTGCGTAATGTAATTACATAGGTAATAATTGTATGCTTTAAGACATTAAGTACCTAGTCTGGAATAGCCCTCTTACCTAAATCCATACAATACCAATTTAACATAGACGCAAGAGTACAAGTATTATGTTTTTATCATTATCAAACAAAAACTTCAGTTGCATAATACATATTTCGTTTTTAATTTTCTTTTAACTTTCATGTTTTTGTAATCAAACCAGGAAACTAAAATTTCGGCATACTCGTTGACCGAAATTGTCGCTATCTGTTTTTTCTTTACTTGGTTATCATAAACGTAGGTGGCCCCCAAACTATTCAAGGAATGCTTCATATGTAGTATTGTATGTAGGCATTTTACATAAATAAATTGTAGTTGCACGTAGACAAATACCCAGACAGGAAAGGCTTGTTGTTGTTCCGTGCAAGATTCGAATTTGCGGTTAAAGACATAGCTAACGCGCTATCAAGTAAAAACTTTCAAAAGATACTATCAAAGTAGTAAGCTAGTAGGTAGGTATATACAAATATTTACCGGTGATGTTGCGAATTTGACATTCTAAACGAATTCATAAAGTACTTTATTAAGTACGGAATTTTCATGGGAACGTTTAATATAAAAACACATAGATTAGTATTTACTACGCAATACTAAATTGCACGTTCTCCAACACGCACTTTTCCGAATGGTTTATAGTATTTATTAAAAAAGAGGATAAAAATACACAGGTAATAGTGGAGACATTTGTTATATTGTTTTTCCAAGGCTGGACAAGCCTTTTCAAGTCCGTGTCCGATAGTATAATTTTTTTTTTTACATACTCCCCTAGCGTGGGCCGAGTGAGCGTAAAGTCGATACTCTCGCATTACTAATGCGGCTCCCTGTTTTAGTCTGTTAAATGAAAGATCAGGGTTTTTTGTAGATTTTTTCACTATCAATCGATCGCAATAAATCTTCTTCTTACGATCAGCAGGATACAATATATTATAAGCGTATATTAATATATTAGGAATTAATAGGTATTATAGCAATTGCGCGTTACGTTAAGAAAAATTTTACTTTTAATAAAAAAACATGTGTGAGCGTCGGTTGGAACGAAGTTCCTTTCGTACTATATTATTATTTATAAACGTATTATTTTATTAATTAACAAATACAAATAAATGAATTACTAGCGTCTATTAAAACGAAGCGCCATTTAAAATAAAATAATATTTATTTAATGGCAAGATAAGAAACAGTGCGAGGGAGATGGATATTATTCTATCTCGCTTTCTTATAGCCGCGAAAGCCGTCTAACGGCCAACTAGCAGTGTTACGAAAGGTCATTTACCTTAAAAACGACTGTGGAGTTGACAATCTATTATCTATCTCTTTCCATCTTGTGTATTTGTCGTAACGTCTCGTTTTCCCGGCAAAAACATGTCAGGGTCAATACGGGTTCGCCAACATTCGGAAGGCATTTTAGTAATAATAGTGATTCATTCCGTTTCGGAACGCCCTCGTGGTGATATAAGTTATTTGTTAAACATTTTGTTATTTTTTGTTATTTATTTAATTATTGTTATTTTGTTTTGATGATAATTGTTTTTTATCAAGTGGTTAATGATGGAGCCACAACCAAGTATGTCGAGAGATAAATCAACAGATTTTACTTCTACACATAAACATTACATCAGTCCTGTATCCCCTAAGGGGTAGGCAGAGATATTAACACCCACATTTTGTCTAATATATTTAAGTCCCTATGTAACAGGGAGCAAACCTGTTACCATACACCGGGCACACAGTTGTTAGGCAAGCGATATTCAGAAACCTTATTATTATTCTCGTTATTTAATTTATATCTACCTTATACAATAATTCAAATTATAACAAAATTTATAAAAACTCTTTTTTTGGTTTGCTAGACATTCTTTAAAACTATATTGTCTACTTAAAGATATAATCTAACATCAAAAAGTTTCGCACCCCTGCTATTCCTAATAACCTTGCATTGGTTTTATTTACGTTTGGTATCGCTTCTCGTTGGCTGTACTTTACACTACGTCAGCAGGGGTCGTGACAAAAAAAATCTTACACGTTTTCTTGCCTATCCCCCATACGCCAAATTTATACCGTCCAATAAGGAACTTCGTTCTAAAAATAAAAGCCTACTTCGAAGGACGTATAAGAATAAAATAATTTCCACACGATAGCCTCCGAAGTTCGTGCCGAGACATTGAGTATCGATCGAAAAATGAAAGCCCCGAATTCAAGATAGGAAGGAACAATAAGAATGTCGTCTACATTGTTTCGATATTTTAAAAACTCCATCGCCTTTTTTTCAATCTGAAGGATGAAATTATATCTACAAATTTATATAGGACCACAACTGAAGAATAATTAACTTTTACTTTTTATTAAAGTTTATTTTTTATGAGACTGGATGGACTAGAATGTAAATATAACAAGTTACACCTATCCGTCAAAATATAAAATTACAATGTCCTTTTACGCTCTGTTTGTCAGATAGAAATCGCTTAAAGCAATATGCCCACCGTTTGTAGTTTATAAGTTTTCCTTTACTGTAACAATTTCATGTTTAAAAAATACAATAAAGAGTTTTCTATCTATGTATATATCTATCTAATCAGTTACACTAAAAATATCATCGCCTATTGCTGCAACATAAGTGGAGGATTTTTTTCATGATTAAATGGGACATCCACTACCTCTATAATAAAATATAAATCATAAATATATTTTTACATTGACGAACACATCACGTAGCATACAAATATAAATACCTAAGGTACAAAAATCTGTCGAATTAAGATCCATCTTCTTTTCTCAAAGTCGGGATAAGCATAATAGTATCAAATAAACAATTACTGACAGCTCAGTAGCACAATGGCAGCGTTTTTGACACCGCGGTTTCGCATCCCGCACGGAAGAACTATGGCATATGCCGTTTTGGATCTCGATGTTTGTTCATGTGCAATTTGTGTATAAAACGCCTGCCTCCACGATACAGGAGAAAATCAAATAATATTTTAACTCTATTAATCTAAAAACGTTATCTTGGTACGGGGTAACGTTTATTGTGTAAGATAACAAACAGGCAGTAAATTACTTACAGTTTTAGAAAAGATACAGTAAATTACTTACAGTTTTAGAAAAGATAAAAAATATGAATGAAGAAATAATAAGAACGCTACGATTTAATCCGAGGCGACTTCGCAGCAAAAAGTAGCTCGTTTTCAGTGCAATTTCACTATGAATAAAAGATTTTCTCTTTCAATGAAAGAGAAAAGTAAAAAGCTATGTGGTTAAAGTTGTAATATTCCTCACAGCTGACTATTGGTGACAAAAGGATGACGAAATAATTCTTATAAAATATTATTTGATGATGAGACAGACATTTACAATTTTATATAAAAAAATTCTTTGACACAATAATAGAGCGGCGATATTATAGTCTTAACAATGCCTTCGACTGCCGTGACCTGTCATCATCTTCAAAATTTGTTTAAGGACGCTTTTCATTAGTATCGAGGCATTTCAAATTACACTACTCCTCAAGGTACTGCTATCGAGGCATTCCAAAGTAATGTCCTCAGTGGTCGAGGATAGGTGTAAGTAGGTACCTAAGTATCTATGAGTCACAGAATTCTGTTAGCATCAGGTGGGCTGTGCACTCATTTGTTACTCATACTTCAATAAAAATAATAAAGTAATGGAAACTTTAATACTATTAAGTTCAAAGTTAATGTTCTTTTACGGCCCATTAATGTATTCATTATAATAATGTTTTTAAACACTGTTCACAGTATTTATCACGTTTGAAATCACTAACAAGAAATAAGCAAAGTGCACGATAAGATAAACGATAACGGTAACGTCATTAGTGTGGGTCAAGAATAACGTAAAATAGAAATAACATTACAGCAGGGCAGCGCAGGGGGCCAGGCATAAATATTGAATTCAAAAACATTTTTCATAGTTTCATTACCCACTCAGAAATATGAAGACTGTGCCGAAATAGTGTTGCGCTGCGGCCATATTTGGTGTTTGAATATTTTAGTATAGTAATCGTTTTAAAAAGAATCAAGCAGTCATTACTCGAGTCACTGATTCGAAAACTATATACTAGTTCCCTAATGTTATAAACTTAAAAAAACACCATAAAAAATGAAACATAAAATACAAATTATTTTTATTGACTCACTGATCAAAACAAAACAAACAACTAGAAATCTGTAATAAACTTTTATGTTATAAAGTTTATAAGCAATAAAAAAGTACGCGATTTCAGTACCAGAGTACTGGTAATACTTGAAATCTTTTCTCAAGTTTTCTGTATCCGAAGTCTTTGATTTGAGAACTCGAGTAACATCAGTTACCTACACGGCACTCGAGTCAGTACTCAAGTCTAATTGACATCATTATGCCAGTCACAATGCAAGGCAAGGCACATATTATTATGTAGGCTTTTTTATTTAGTAATATTAGGGTGACAAGCGGCTGACAGACCCCTGTTACTGGTACATCACTGCATTCAACTTCAAGCAAAGGAGGGCAAAGATGCGTTATCGCCCCTAATGTCCATTCCCTGTAATAACTTTCCATACCTTTCAAATCGGACCACAACAGTGTTGCACTGCCACTTGATTGAAAGAGGTAAGATAGTACCAGCCCAACCAACCCAGGCGGAATTCTAGGTTCACCTTCGAAATAATGGCTGAATTTTTTTTTATTCGTTTTAGAAACAATATTAAGCGATTTCAACAAATGTATATTAAGTATTAAGTCTAAAATTTAAAGTATTAAGTAGTGAGTGAAATTTTATTATTACTTTGGACAACACAGACGTTGGATAAATAAATATTAACACAGCACTGTGTAAATACTGTAAACAGCGACGTGAATTATTCATGAAACCGTGAATTTCATAATTTTGTTTTATGCAGAGTTGTTTAATGATGACTTAGGCCGAAAAAAAATTAAAATTATGTTGTATTTTTTCTATAGAATCAGGGCGATAAACAAGCATACAGTCCACCTGATGGTAAGTGGTTGCTATGGCCCGTAGACATCTACATCTATCTTCATTTGCGAATTAAAATGCAGATGCGTTGTCAGCCGTGAGGACTAAGATAGAAATGTCTCTTTTCCAGTAAAATAGGTCTCCGATTCTCTACACTCACTACACTACACTCACCATACGAAACACAGCAACATTAAGCTGTTATTTTACGCTGGTATTCTGTGAGAGCGTAGTCCTTCCCCGGTCGAGCCGGCCCATTCATACCACCACTATACTATTAATATGGCTGCAGCATGGCTTTACCACGTAACAAAAAACGTTTAATGTTTATGATGTATGTTTATGGATCTTCTTATAATCGTGGAATATCGCTACTTAAATTAATATAAATTATTATATCAATATCAGTCTCTTTCTATTGTAATTAAGTGAAAAGAAAGAAAGCAACTTTAAGCATTTCTTAAAATGACGTCGATTTTATGAGTTAAAATCTTCATCGAAATCAAATTGTAGGTACATATATCTAATGTTAACTTAATTAATTATATTATTTATTTGTTTGTTTTAAACTTTTATGCACAAAAATAGTAGACATGGAGGACTTAATGCCTTAAGGCATTCTTTCCCAGTCAACCATCAGGCTAAGCAGAGATAAGCCTGTTTTTTTTTATAGGAGCAAATGAGCATGCGGCTCACCTGATGGTAAGTGACTACCGCCGCCCATGAACAACTGCAACACCAGGGGAATTGCAGATGCGTTGCCGGCCTTTGCGATGGTGAAATTGAGCGGCTGGAGGTGTAGTATGTGAGAGCAGCAAAAAAACTAAAAATATAATTATTTAATAAATATTATCAAAATTTTGTTTTTTGCTGACTTTCGGAATTCGGAAACATTGCTGCTTTTCTTCCACGGTTTAGCAAATCTTGATTAATTTATATGCATGATCATAATTAATAATCGATACACAAAGAGAAGTGAGTGAGGGAGTGATAATACTATCATCAGAAAAGTGCATTTTAAAAAAAAATTATATGTATACACGGTTAAAAAGTAAGTAAACTTAAACGAGATTTATATTTTAGTTTCACGAGACAATTAATGTACGTTCACATATGCACAATGGTGGTCATCAGTTACGTCAAGTCTTATTCCACATCCATTAATTAGTTACGGTAATGAGAGAGGACATATAAACCTATAGTAAATTGTTATGTAATGTACTATGAGGGAAAATATATGTACATACCGTTAGAAATAATGATGGTTTGTAAATTGACTCTAGACAAATACTTATCAATAGTTGCAAGTAAATAATGATAATATACCTTTTGACAAGTGGTAAAATTAAAAATTTTGTACAACGGACTTCAATATAAATAAAATTAGAACATCATCAATGTAGGCGAAGTCAATTAAATTCGCATTATTAAGGATAACTCAAAAACTACTGGTCAGATATATGGAACATATGAGAAGCATCAGCTTTCAAATAAAAAAATAATCATCAAAATCGGTTCTCCTGGAAAAAAGTTCTGAGGTAATATACATAAAAAAATACAGTCGTTTTGAGAACCTTCTCCTTTTTTGAAGTCGGTGGGAAAGAAAGTAAAACCGACTTCAAAAAAACCAAAAAAATAATTTCCACATAAGTAATAGCTTCTGAAGTCGGTGCTAAGGTGCATTGCGTAGTGTATCTATCGAAGAATGAAAGCCCTGAATACAGAAAGTATTATCCAACTTTTTCTATAATCTGTTCTAATTCTTTTTCAAAATAATTTAATTATTTTCCCTTTAGAGTGGCCTTAGAAATATCAAACCTGCCGAGCTTGGCAACTATGGCAAAATCCCTCCTATGAAGCAATTTTAAACCCGCCTTAAAGCAGGAGGCTGTAATTAATGAATGAAAGAATATCACAATTTTAAAGTAACTAGATGGCGTCTAAATTGTAACTTCAAAAAATTCATCTCCAGATATTTACAACCTAAAGGTCGCTGCATACGTAACGTATTTTATTCCGGACGGAGCGGGACGTCAAATTTTGGAAATATCGTTCCACAGAGAATGTACGTGACAATGCATACGTTACGGATGCGCGGACGGGACGGGGACGTGGCATGAACGGAACGAGAAAAATATCGTCCGGGACGATGTTTACCCTGTCCCGCCCCGTCTCGTCCGTGGTTCCGCTGCGTATGCACAGTCGCTCCGCCAACTCTTCAAACGAAAAATCCATCTTTCACAACACTAGCACGTTAGTTTCGAGTCACTGTGACGTTGCGTATGCCATTAAACTCCCGTCCGTGTGGAGATACAACCACGTTGCGTTTCCGTCCCGTGCACGTGCTGATTCCATCCTGTATGTAGCGACCTTTAGAGGTGAAATTTTTTCTTCAAATTTATATGAGACCACAACCGAAAGAAATCAAAAAAAGAATCATAAGCCGCCCCCGGAGAAAAACGACATAGGTCCATATTCCATCACGGTGGACGGAGGCAAGATTGAGAAGGGAAATCTAGCAAGCACATTGCATAAAATCGGAAAAATTAGTAGAAAAGTAATGCATACCATTTCATAATTACATATTTAAATTTATATTTCAACCTGGGTATTTTACGATATATATTGTAAATTGTAACTGTTGATTTATAAAAAAAACAGCTTTGAAAATCGAAATTATCGTTATTAATCGAAAAACTGCATTTCGCATCTACATTGACAATTTCACCATATTATTTCAGTTTCCCGCCTAAATGTGTATTATTGTCATATAAATTGAAATAAATTGGCTTTCAATTCCTTTCTAATTTCATACACGACTGACAAGAACACTCCCACGCCATCATAGAAATTATTAATTTATTAAGGATGCAACAGCTGTATTCCTGATGTGAAATAATAGGACAATTTACAATTTCCGTTTAGTAAATCTATTCATTAGTACAGTAGTTACTGCGCCTACATAAGATCTTTAACTTTTTACTACATATTTATTATTATAATTTATTAAATTAAGTTAATATATTTTATTTTAAGTATTTTTGTTTTAAATTAATATATTTATTAACTCGTAATATACTTTGCTGGTAAGTTATAAGTTGGTAATAAGTGTAATTAAAAGTAACCTCTATGTAATTTCTTTAGGTTCCGCCCACTAGTTTTTTTTTAATAATAATCTTTATTTGCGTCAAACATGTTATAAATGTTGTTAACATGTAAAAAGCAGCGCTCATGTTTTGCTTATTTTACATAGCATGCAAATATTTTTAAACGATGTTAAAAATTTCCTTAACTATTTGAAATACAATTAGTCCCATGGTTTAGTTAAAAATAAAATAAAGAGAATTAATATAATTCATACGTTACGTTATACATTCAAAGCGTGATTTAAGGACAAACATTCAATCGAACATACCTACCTACCTACTTTCATGTTTATATTATTTTAAGTAAGATATTTTATAGCACTTCAAAATCAAAAATATGGAACTTATATATTTGAAATGAATCCATGTAAATTGGTTCATAATGTTGGTAGTATTAAAATGACATTAATGATACATTGGTTAAAATCATAATTTATATCGGTGTCGTTATATTCTATACATGCGGTAAGAAGTAGGCATATATGGGACATTAAGGCACATTTATGGTGTACTTAGCTCTATGCAGGCAGACGCTCCTAGTCACCGTTTGAATAATGTTTGACACTTTTAAGGTGGTAGCTCAGATGGTTAGCGCTCGCTGTAAGCTTCACAGTACTCGAGCAACCCGAGTTCGATCCCCGCCGGCACCAATGAAATTGTTAATTGCAATTTTAAGTGCTGATTTACCACGTGCTCGGCGGTGAAGGAAAACATCGTGAGGAAACCTGCATTTCTGAGAAATAAGAACAAGAAAATATTTCGAAGACATGTGAAGTTCGCCAACACGCATTGGAGCAGCGCGGCGGACATTTCTTTGCCCTAAAACCCTCTCAGAAATGAGAGGAGGCCTGTGCCCAGTGGGACGTAGATAGGCTGCAACTTTACTTTACTTTACTTTTAAGATTTTTGTCCAGTTATCAACCATGCAGCGGAACAACACCGCCTCACCGGTCGGCGTCCTCTCGTTGTCAAATGGTGTCAGTTTTTTTTTTGGCGTTAGGAAGGAGGCTTTATCAGCTTTGCAACTGGTGGTCAACTAGGCTAAGGTATTATGATGTGACGCCGTCGTGGTGATGTCACGCCGTCGTGGTGATGTCACGCCGCGCGTCGACAAGTAGACGCCGCGGAGTCAACGAATCAACAAGAGTTTTCATTTCTAATAGCAATATTTAAAATCGTGAAAAATGATCATTGTAGATTTAGGATGTTTGTTTTATGATTTGTTTTTGTTACATTTAATTTTTAGTTAAATTTTATTACAAAGCATTAAAAAACTTTACTCTTAAAAAGGCAACTCCAAAAATCAAATGCAAAAGTTTGAATCAGAACAGTTTTCGACATATCGTTCGCTGCACTTATCGAGTCACACAAACCAGTGTCTTCAACAATGTTACCAGCGCTGTTACTATAACGACAACTATTATAAACAGAACTAATCGATATTCTAACGTAATGTGGAATTATGAACAAAGTATGAAATTATTTAAGTAACGCATTTTCTAATATGTAAACATTCTAACATTTAGTACCCACCTATCACCAATCCGCCCGGCAAACGTAGCGATAATGTCAAATTCTTCCAGCAATAAGACAGGGGACCAGTAGGGGACCGTTACGAGCTAATAAAGAAGAATCTCTAAGTAAAAACTACGTTCATAAACACGTGTGCTAAGTTAATTTATATCAGTTTATTCTCATAAACTTTTATTTAACAGAAGAGCCTAACAGTACTTCACAAAGGATTCACCATAATCGCTACGCTTGGCAGGCGGGTTAGCGATCGCAGCACCAGTTTTGTGTCCCCGACGGTCGTCTGAGTGTATTACGTCTGGCGTACTCAAGATGGTTAACCTACACCCATTGAAAACCATAAGGTCCTTCTATCATTTCCGAGTCATTTACGTGGTAGAGCAATGCTGCAGCTATATTACGGTTGTAGCTCGAATGAGTCGTCTCGACCGGGGAAGGATCACAATTTCACAGAATACCAACGTAAAATGGGACTTTAATGTTGATGTGCTTCGTATGGTGAGTGCAGAAACCCTTTTCACTAGAAACGAGGCATTACAGCATCTTAGTCCTCAGGGGTCACAATGCATCTTCATTTTGATTCTTAACTGAGGATAGATGTGGATGTATATGAGCCACAGACAGCATTTACCATCAGGTGAACTGTGTGCTCTTTCGTCACCCTTATATCTCTACATAGTGTATAACAAAGTCGCTTCCCGCTGTATGTACGCTTAGATCACTTAACTACACTACGGATTTTTGTGTTTGAATGGGTCCTTAGATGGTTTAGATTTTGGACCCGGTAGGTGGCGCTGTTGTCGAAATTCAGGAATCGCCCGTGCGAAGTAGGGCGGATCGCTACTTCTAAATTAAAAATCGTATCTCATCACTCACAAGACAAAATAAGTCATCGATTATCTTATACAGAACAATCTTAGAATAGTTGTTAATGACCATTCAATTATAAACAACCTTTAAAAAGACAAAGATAATAAATAAAAGGGTAACAAAGATCTAAAGGTGTAAGAGTTCTTATTCGGCTTAGGAGTTCAGCGGGTATAGCATTTCTCCCTTATCGATTTCTACCGCTTAGCAGCAGGCACTCGACACTTTTATTTATAAAGTAACCAATGTATAGAAGAAAACCTTGTTTCTATAAAAGTCAACACGGTAGTTACATTTTACTATAGATTAATCAAAAATTGTTTGGAGAGGCAACGCAATTGGGTCAATCAATAAGAAACGAGTCACGGTAGTCACGATACGACGTGCCGTATTCTCTAGTCTGACACGCGATGCCAAATGTACAAGATTTTTATAGAATAATAAAATTACTAATGCAACCGTAGGTTATTACCGTAGATACATAATATACATAACAAAGACCTTGGCGTTCAGAACATAACAACGAGGGAATCGCGCGCTCACTGAAGTAACGAAACCCATAGATAAAATTTCATGGACATCATGAAATATTTGATGCAACTTAAACACACCAGTTTCGTCTGAATTGTGAAAAATAAATTGCTGTTTTTAGGGCAACCAGCTTTTACTATGCAAGCTCTTAACCGAAAGGAAAATCAAATTTTTACGACTGCATAGTTCGATGCTGGACGTCAGTATTGCCGTAAACGTGAGATGTGTCAGCTAACCCCGACCCGAGGTTACTTGCTATAACCGCGAACTTCGGCCCGTTTACTTTAAAAGAGAGAAAACAATATTGCATGTCACAATTTTGCCCGGCAGCAGGCAATAAAAGATGTTGTTCTGTTCTCCGAACGCGTAAATAGTAAATAGATTTATTTACTAGTTTAATTCTTTTGATTTTTTGTAAATAAAAAGATATTTATTTACGATCCGGTTGTTTTCTTTCTGTTCTGTTCTTTTTGCCTATCTGATAATTTTATAATTTTTTTATAAACAATTGAAAACCGCGTATACAGCAAAAAATAATTCTCTCTAGTTTTTTTATTTCTTTGTTACAAAATGACGGAGAATGTAGGTAGATTTCTCAAGGTGTGATACATATTTTCCCATATTATGGAGCAGATGCCGTGAAACCAAGTCCTGTGCTGACACCTACAACATAATTATAATTCAAGCAATTAAATATCTTACCAGATAAAGAAGTTACAAAAAAATGTTTGTTATTATAAACAAACTACTTGGGAATAATTAAGTGCAAAACTGTCTGAAATCGTCATTTTCACCGACCAACGTTATAATTGAAATCAGTCGGGTTCGTTTCGCCTTGTAACAGATTTAATAAAGAACATCCACTCATCGCACCTGCAATAGAACACAAAGACTGTTCGGAACCGCAATTTAAATGTTAATTAAATTACAAAAGCGAATTAGATCCTTTACGTAACGTGTTTGTTCTGAGGCGGAACGGTCCATTTTCGCAATTTAAGATTGTTTGTTTTTAGTCACAAATCGTCTCGATCTTAGTTGGTGCAGATTAAAAAAATGTCCGCATTGTCATTACCTAAATATAGGCTACGTTCGAAATTGAGTTTTCGAATTAAGAGGTCAGTTATGGGGAGTAAATTGATTGGATATTTTTAACAGTAAATTTATTGGATATTTCCTTAACATCATCGTATCAAGTGCCTGTTTAAGCTCTAATCTATTTTTTTTTCTGTTCAATTTGTTGAAATATTTTTAACTCATTACCATCAAAAAGTCTGTCATAAATATAAAACAAACAAAATTAAAAAAAATAGATGTAGAATGAGTGCAAATAATTAAGATTGAAAAATTCTAATGAATGATTTTGAACTACTCCCCACAGAACCTTCATCACCCACGGTCATAACATTTGCTTTGGGCTAAGAAGATTCGACAATATAAATGAAAATAAACCAAATTTCATTTTATTTTATAACCAAGTTTAATGAATTAAGACGAGTACGACCGGTGCACCAATCGTAGCTTAATGAAGATCGGGGGATTATAAACTACTCCAATAAGTAAATATATTCGATTTCATAATAATGCAGTAGACAACGCAAAAATTAAAGAGTCTTTATCGACGAAGGCACTTACGGCCTTAGAAAACGAGTTTAACTAGAAATAAATAAAACGAATTGTAAAATAAGCTACTACGTTTTAATTTAAGATCATTATAATGGAATTACAATGAAGCTATCAAAATATACTCTTTGAACTTAAAATTTTGAATAGAATAGAATAGAATATTTTTTTATTCAATATTGATTATTACATAATACTTATTGAAAGTAATTTTTTATTTACCACTGGTTCGGAAAATACCTCTGTCCTGGGAAGAACCAGCAAGAAACCCAGCGGGACTTTTTTTTAAACATAATTTCACTTAACAATAATCTTGTTTATACAATTTTAAATGAATTTTCATAGAACCAGCATGGTGGCGATCACCTTATTCGCAGGGGTTATTTTCATTCATGTATTCCTTGATATTATTATAACCCTTTTTGTACAGTTTTTCTTTAATAAAACTTTTAAACTTGTTTATTGACAAACTTTGAACATGTTCTGGGATTTTGTTGTCAAAGCGTATACATTGCCCCATAAATGAATTACTAACTCTGTGGAGTCTAGTAACTGGCATTACAAGCTTATGTTTGTTCCTAGTATTTAAAGAATGCACATCCTTATTCTTATTAAAGCTATATATGTTTTTATGCACATACATTACATTCTCATAAATATATTGCGATGCCAAAGTTAGTATTTTTATTTCTTTAATTTTTTCTCTGAGGGACTCTTTACAATTTAGATTATAAATTGCCCGTACGGCTCTCTTTTGCAAAACAAATATAGCTTCAATATCAGTCGCATTACCCCATAGCAAAATTCCATAAGACATTACACTATGAAAATAACTAAAATACACTAATCTAGATGTCTCGACATCTGTGAGACTTCTAATCTTTCTTACAGCATATGCTGCAGAACTAAGTCTGCTCGCTAATTTAGATATATGAGGGCCCCATTGAAGTTTCGCGTCAATAGTAATGCCAAGAAAAAGACTCAACTCCTCCCCATTTAACAGCACATTGGTATTCGAATGTTTTACATTTGCTTTGCTACTTTTATCATTTACTTTAAGAAGTCCCTACTACGACAGAGGCTTATGTTTAGCAGAGGTCTGTTTTAAGAATGACCGTATTTGTCACTTCGTTTCTAACAGTGGTAGAGCCAGGCGGCAGCTTTTGCTGTCGCATGGATGGGCCAGCTCGAACCGGGGTGGTACCACGACCTCACAGAATACCAGCGTGAAGTAGAGGTTTATCTCTGCGTTTCGCTTGCTGAGTGCAGGTGGCCGGAGGCCCTTTTTACTGGAAATGAGGCATTCCATCTTAGTCCTCACGGGTGAAAACGCATCTGCATTATGATCTATAACAGACGATAGATGTAGATGTCTATGGGCCGCAGGAACCACTTACCATCAGGTGGACTGTGTGCTCGTTTTTCACCCTTATCCTATAAAAAAACGTCATCAAAGAACAATCTAGGTGGTAGGGCTCCATTTCTGTCTAGGAGTCCGCCTGGGTAGGTACCAACCTTTTAACTACTGCCGCTAAATAACAGTGCTTGCACTGCTGTTTCTAACAGAAGGGTATAGAGAACCAGTATAATTGCAGGTTGTGAGGCCATCTTAGTCTTTAGAAGTGGCAACGCTTTAGCGTTCTTTCATACGTATGAATGTAATTACTCTAAGGTTCTTTGTTACGTTACGGTAGATTGTCACTTCAGTCTTTTTTTAAATATTCGCTGTTCTTCGACGTACAGAGTGTCGACGTAAGGTGACATTAATGTTTTTCTGACATCGTTTTAAAGTCATGTTTCCTTTATAAATTTTTATGTTTCGTTATCTAACCAGTAATCGTTTTGGTTAAGGCATGATGATATCGTACGGCTAATAATATATTAGTCACATTTCCACTCATGACATAAATTTTATGAATTTCGATTATCTGTTATTGTCACCGATGTGACGACGATTTTCATATTACATCAAATACGTTAAAACATCGATATTTTGTCTCTTAACATAGAATGAGCATTAAACATATATTTTTCATGAACATCCCTAATCTATTTAATAAGAGCGGCTAATAAGAACGACGAGAAGGAGAAGGAATTTAATTTACTACGCAATGATCTTGGTTATCATCTTTATTATTTTTAAGAGATTATTTCTATTAAACATTATAATGTTTACAGTCACACTCAGTTCACAGTATAATGTTTAATAGAAAACTCAAAAAATATTTCGAAAACATGTGAAGCTCGCCAACACTCATTGGGGCAGCAGCGCGGCGGATATTTACTTGCCCTAAAACCCTCTTATGAATGAGAGAAGGACTGTGCCCAGCAGTAGTCGGACGTATATAAACTGCTGTAACTTATAACTTTAAACATTATAATTAAATATTAACGGTACATGTAATTATATTTAATTATAACGTTTAAAATTAAAGTTTAGTTTAGTAGTATTTGTTTTTTTTTCTCTCAACCTAACCACTAGCCAAAAAATATTGTTCGCAAACCAAATAACGTTTAGTAAATTATATATTATTAAAACAAATCATCATCATTACGGCCACTCACAAGGCCACTGCTAAGCACAGGCCTCCCCCAAGAAATACCAAAAAAAAAAAATTAAAACGGGTTCAAGATGTTTAATAACGTAGTAACATCCTTGATTTTGAGCAACCACACATACACACTTCCTATTATTCCTTTATACTCTTATCTTGAGTAGTGAATCTAGGGCAAGGACGATTCACTAAGGTCGGTTCGTTATTTTCTAAGGAACTTCCTACGTTACAAAACTCCGAACAATAATAAATAATCATTTCTGTATTCATCATGATATCGATTTTGATAAAGCTAACGGACATTGAAAATTACGTTGAGGTTATTAACACAGATTCAAACAATATAAAAGTAGCATTCGGTACCTTTCTTTGTCGTGCGTCGACTGAGGATATTGCAGAATGGTCTGCTGTCCTTCCATTTCCACGACGCATTGTGTCCCCAGCTCTAATTCTGTAACAAAACAAAAATTAAATTATGTATATTTTTAAAACCATAATAGGTAGTATGTTTGCATATAACGTAAATCTTCGGGTCCCGCATCTACGTCAGTGACCGAGTGAAGCCGACCATAGTCGAGCGTGTGCCTGCTGTACTACTAGCCATAATATGTCACAGACAAGATTGGCAACATCTTGAAGCAAGCTTCTGTTGAACATTTTACAAGCCGCCGAAGAAGATTAGTAAATTTTTACCATCCGTCAAGAATAATATTTTAAGACCAAGCTTGTTTATGTATGTAGGTGGTCTCTCTTTTTAACAAACAAAAAGATCTATAAAAATCTGCGTAAGAACATACTGCTGACGTCCTTCATCAGCTGTATGTTCTTACGCAGGTTCAAAACGTTCACACGTTCAAAAAAATCCCCGTCATTACGTCAGATGTGATAGACCATAAATCCTCGCAAAAGAACACCGATTCCTTTCCCCTCTTACTTTTTCTGACTTTTATGCCTCCTCTACACTACTCTCGAAGTAGATCGAAGTTGGACGAGGCGAATAATGTGGAGAGGTACTTCGATTCGCTTCGTGCAATCTCGCTTCGCCTCGGGCGACTTCCGATCGCTGTCGGTTTTATGCGCCAGAGTCGAAGGACTTCGCGAACTACCCCGAAGTTACACGAAGCGTCTCACTACACTACTCGGCTTACGGCAGTTATGAATATTTTTTTATATATATAAATATTAAATATGTAGCTTTCTACGCATTTAACGCATTGACATCGTACTGTTCACACAAGTAGGTACCTATAGCAGCTGCTTCTTGAACGTCATTCGTGTTAAGATGGAAGCTCCAGAGTGACCCGCGAAATTCAAATTTTCTTACGTTTTTTGTAATTTGCAGGTCAGTGTCAGGTTGTATGTTTAACAAAATATGATTCGCGAGCGTATCACGTATATATTTACAGAATTATAATCATTATAATCATCAATACAACCGTCTATGTTCGTATAATTCCAATGTATGGCTATTTACAGAAAAACTCATTCAAAGGAATTATACGAACTTAGGGGGTTGTATTGATGATTATAATTCTGTAAATACATACTCGTTACGCTCGCGAATCATATTTTGTAAAACATACAACCTGACACTGAACTGCAAATTGCAAAAAACGTAAGAAAAATGATGAATTTCGCGGGCCACTTTGGAGCTTCCACCTTAAGGGTGCGGGAGACCCAAGATGACTGAGCTCTTCGCGAATCAGCACGAGTGTGTGGTCACGTTTTTTGGACTGCGATCGACTTCGACGAGCACTTCGTCAAAGTTACTTCGTGAGTAGTGTAGAGGAACCATCAAAGATTAAATTTTGCATATTTTTTTACGTTTCCTCTAAAGCATGATTGTTCATTTAACGATCTTATAGTGTACTAACTTTATAGCACAACTTACTAATGCATTCTTAATGTGTGCAAAGAAATATTAGTTATTTGCACACATTGAGAATGCATTAACAATAAATAAAAAACAACAATTTACATGATATTTTGAAAGGACTAAAAATGTGTCATCCGAAACGCCCATATGTATTTAGAGCCTACAAAAAGTACCAGTAACTGTGTATTGGACAAGGTAAAAGCGAAAGAAACCTCGTGGCCTAATATGAGGTCAAGCTTAGTATTCGCGTATGACCTCCGATATAAAATAAGTAAATGCACTATATGTGCGAGTTACATAATATGTTGTATAAAAATATAATAATTGTTCTTTAACAAAATAATACTATAATTTGTTATCTTATAACATAGTGTAGTGTCCTCCAGACCGAACACCGCTCAAGGCGGCCTGTTTCTACGGATACTAACTATTTACGCAAGACTGGATTATAATGCACAAGTGTACTCTCTATTCCCTCACACTCATAGTCTAATGGGACGGCAATCCGATCAGATCTGAGAGAGATCATGGGAAGGACCAACGGGTTTAAGTGCTTATCGAGGCTGCTACTGAGAACTTCTTAACAGAAAAATCCAATTAATGATTAGACCGGTAGGTACCACATACATGATCAGCCGACGAACTCACGAATACTACACCAGCGAGACAGTCACCTTAACATACCGCACCACTTAAATAGTGTTAAAAAGCCTTGTTCGTCTGATCATTTGACAAACATTCGTCAAATTGGATGTCAAGGACGACTTATTTGAGCATTTAGCGATCACTCGCGAAAACATTGTTCGCAATAGCGTTGATATAATACTTCAAATAATTCTAAGTCAGGCCATAGCATTACAAACACCTCTTATCGTCTTATCTTGAAGAAACCGTAATAGCAAAATATAAAACAGTAGGTACTTAAGGTATATAAACATTGAATATTATATCAATTCTATCCATAACAACTAGACTATCACGTAAAATCGAATTCATCGCACGTTTACGAATGTTAGGAACCTAGTAGAATGTTAATCGTGCATAATCACTTTGCGCCGCTAAATTTGATTACAAAATTCGAGGCGCGTGATCGGGATCACTCGATCGGATGTTTGAACTTGGGTGTAAATATTTTTTCCGGAACATGGAATTTAATGTTAGATTAGGATAGCAAAAACATGTTTTTTTATGAACTATTCTTATTATTTGGTCACAGAAAAACGATGTCAACAGGTATTAAATAAAAACCTGATCCATAAGTATTTTCTTTTAAGTACAAGTGACAAACGAGAACAGCACACGGTCCATGTGAGAATGAGTGGATGCTGTTGCCTAAAGTGTGAATGTAAAATGTGTTATTATTAAACTGGGTCCCTTTAAAACATTCTAATATTTAATAATATACATATTCGGGAAACGTTAATTTTAAACGGTAATCGGAATATACTTAGTTTATTACAAAATCAATAAGTAGGTACATACTCTATTGATACCTATCAAAACTATTTTATAAATCGCTCATTCCGCATTACGATACACATATTACAACTAGGGCGACTACCACTATGTATAAGAACGACTTCATTAAGCGCTGATTAATGTAAATTACATACGAGTATCTGTAGTGTCGTAAGACTCAAGCCGACAACATAAATAATAAGAGCTGACTATATTGTCACTCCACAACAGATTCTTACAGGCCTCATCTGACGCCAATTTGCTTCGACTAGAGTCTAGTTTCTAACTACTGGGACAGTTCCGTCTTTACCCAAAGAGCACATGGAAAACGAGCCCAGGGCGCCGGGATTTCAGAGGTGTTTCAGTGTTGAAATGCATGCCCATGCAATTAATTTAATCGATATAAAAAGAGATTTCTTAATTGTTTATTGTATATAGAGCTAAGTGACAAAAATATACTAGATATTATAAAAAATATATATTGCATGATCTAAGACGGCTCTGCACTAAGCAGTAAATCGTGATGACACAACTGATGATAAGTGATCACTAATGCCTATGAACATCTGCAACACCAGAGGAATTGCAGGTTTGACTAGTCTCTGCCGGTTTTTAAGAAAGACTGCAGTCTTAAAGCTATTTTTTTAATAGAATAGGTAAAGGTGACAAATGAGCACACAGTCCACCTGATGGTAAGTGCATGCTTGCGGCCCATAGACACCTACATCTATCTTAAATTAAGAATAAAAGTGCAGATGCGTTATCTCCTCTTGAGTTATGACCCTTGCGGACTAAGAATTATAGTTATTAAAAATTACTTCGCCTATATCAGCTCAATAAAAGATAATTTTGTTGAGCTGATATACGGCACGTGTTTCGTATTTAAATACTTAGCGGTCAGCCACCGCAGTCTACCTCACCTGAGGATGCCTCGTGTAGAGGCGAAACACGTGTCGTATTATCGTCGGTGGTGTGTCTTTCCTAGTGTAGTGGTATTGGAAGTAGTGGTGCTGGGATTAGTGGTGACGGGGATAGTGAACTCGATTGAGGGAGGGCGGGAGGTGATCTTCAAACTAGGTAAGACACATCATTTCGTTTTATGGAGCGGATATAGGCGAAGTAATTTTTATTATCTTAATACAATAGATTTCCGCAAAGTAACGCCTGATTCTATTAAGATAGAATGCCTCACTTCCAGTAATAAGGGTCTATAGTTCTCCACACTCACCATACGAAAAATAGCAACGTTAAACTGTTATTTTACGCTGGTATTCTGTAAGAGCGTGGTTCTTCCCCGGTCGAGCTGACCCATTCACAACAAGCCGTACAATAATATAGCTGCAACGTGGCTCTACCACGTGTAAAAACTTTAAAGATTCATTCCGACTACTAAAATACGAATACACTGCTGAAGACAGCACGCACCATGTTAAAGAGCATTTTGCAGCTATAAAAAACTATATCGTATAACTGAAAAAACCGGCTCCGCGTGCGCCAGGCTCTAAAAAAGTGATGATTCAACTCGAGGCCAACCGAGCAGTACGTCCGCGAGCTTCCCTGTCTAATCCGGTTCCCCAACGCCATTGTAGTATTATAGTTCGTCTTGCTAAGCTAACGGAATTATTGGTGAAACGTATGCAGGTATACAATCAACCACTTAGGATTAATTTCGCAAGCATTAGCTTGCAACTTTCCATTCTAGTTCGTATTGCATGCATATCACTTCTTTATACGAAATGCGTCGTCCTCGGCCATGTGAAATAAAACATATTTACCTTGAGTACAATATACAGCTCTCTGATATATAAAACGGTATTTTAGCGTTTGTAACTTCATTATAAAGAATATTTTGTAGGCACATCAATGAGCCTATACACTTAAATGGTGTGAAAAGTAAAGTAAATAAGTTACAGCCTTTAATACGTCTCAGTGCTGAGCACAGGCTTCAAACTATTTCTGAGAGGATTACGGAACAATTTTTCCGCTGCACTGCTCCAACGTAGCGCTTAGTCGCTTAGCCCTCGAAGTAGCCACGGCTCTACCTCATATAGTATATTATATAACATGTATCCCCATTACTTTTTGTATGCTTCTTTTACATACTGGTCTTCTTAAACCGACGACGAAACACAGGAGATATTTCTAATAACTTAGCTTTTTTAAAAAATCGTGTATTATATAAATTTTCAATATCAATTTCCCCCCGCATAAAGGACTGGTTTAAGGATAGAAGAAGTTCTTAATTTTCGTTATAAAATCAACTGTAAACAAGTGGTAAAATTAAAAGTTTTAGACAACAGACTTCAATATAAATTATTAAGGATAACTCAAAAACTACTGGTCAGACCTTGATCAAATTTATATGGGACCACATGAGAAGCACCAGCTTTCAAATAAAAAAAGAATCATCGAAATCGATTCACCGAGAAAAAAAATATGAGGTAACACACATTAACAAAAACACACAATCGAATTGTGTACCTCCTCCTATTTGAAGTCGGTTGAAACAGCTATTGGTCTTCATTTTATGCCTAATTTGTTTTGAAGAATACTCGTTATCGAACAAGTTACAAAACTAGCGCTACTTATTCCTGTTTATTTCTGTCTTGGTAAAATATTGGATTTTATGGTTTTGAAACTTAGAAATATTAAAATTTTGGTTGTGTCTAGTGTATGATATATTATTGGATTGTGTTAGTCTAGTAAAATACTTAAGTGACACGGAATAGAGTTTATTAAGTCAGAATGTAATAATATTACAAAAGTAGCCACGGCAATTCGGATCTACGTTTACAGTGGTAAAGGGTACACATAATATACCGGAAACGTCCGTGAGTGTAGCTAGCCGGTGTAGGTGGCTCTCTTGCACGGGCGGTAGAGCCGCGGCCGCGGTTCCGCTAGGTCGGCGCATCGGCGAACGGGTTCCCGCCTTGTCGTGGCGGGGGGGCTTAGTAGCCGTGGCTTGGTCAACCGCGGTGAACGAAGAGGAACCCCTTGGCTGGCCCGAGGTGTAGGGCCGGCCCGAGGTGGCCACTCCGAGTGGGCTTGGGAAGCCCACTTCGGATGTGTGTCGGGGGGCTGCGGTGAGAGGGGAGTCCGCACCCTCTACCGCTGCAGCCGAGGTGGAGTCGCGGAGGAAGAGGAGTGCTGGTATGGCGATGCGCCACTCGCCCTATCCTCCGCGACTCAGACGGGGCCGCACCGTTAATTGATGCGGTGGTGGTGGGGCTGCGGGGGGAGAGGAGTGCCGGTATTGCGAGGCGCCGCTCTCCCTACCCTCCGCAGCCGAATCTTGGTTGGCGGCGGAGCCCGAGACCAGATCCGCCGCTGGGGTCGGGAAAGCGGACGCTACATAGCGCTCGATTTTCCTGGCCCCATGGCCTCCGCGTATCGGACTCGGGGGGGTCCGATACGCAGGTGGAGTTGGAGGCTGTGGAGGGGGGTAGCTTAACACCTCGCTACCCCGTGCAGGAGACGAGGCCCGGACAGATCGGGCCAGCACTAGTGCGGGGCTGCGGAAGAATTTGGATTCCCGCGGCCCCGCGCGCATGTGCGAGGAGGCACCGTGGGGTTTTAGCCGGTAAGAGTCCGGCATAACCTTCCGGATGCCCCCGCAGCCGGAGGTATCCATGAGGATTTCCCCACGAAAAAAAAAAAAAAAAAAAAAGGTCGGCGCATTACAGTCGTGCGGATTGCCGCTTAAGGTGACACTAGTCGACATTATTTCCATAGAAATTTTGGAGGGGTTTTACTCCGCTGTTTGGCAGTGTACATCCAAAGTTAAACATGATATCGTTTTGTCTCATTATTAAATTTGTCTGTACGGAAACAGAATAGTAAAATAAAATGTTATTAAAAAGTTACGAGCTACCAAAGATTCGTTTTCATTGCCAATATTAACACAACTTTGGGCGTAAATTAGTAATAAAAGAAGTATAAAATTTTCAAAACAAAATCGGTACCGACACAGCTCAATTATCGAAAAATTTAATAAATTTTATTTGTAATTGATTGATGCAGTGGTTTTTTCATAAAACCCCTTCTTCCAAAGGCCTTTTCGTATTTTTTTACGCGCGCATGTTACTATGAATTATCGTGCATCTCACTGAATAATGTTTCCCCCGATGCGGTGCGGGAGGACGACGCTTACATACACATGCACGCGCGCTTATTCGAGTTTTATTCGAAACGAAAAGTTTTGCTATTTTCTAATTTGGTGGCCAAAGACAAAAGACGGCATGGACATTGAATATACGGATTATAATTGAAAGAGATTATGCGTTTTGGACTACAGACAATATTTTAAAATTTTCGTCTGTAATATAATATAATTATAAAAGTAAAAAAAAGTAAAGTCTATATACGATTACTATATAAAATTGCAACAATTTTATTGGTGCCGACGGGGATCGAACCCGGGTTGCTCGCGTTATGTGATACTTACAGCGAGCGCTAACCATCTGAGCTACCACGGCTCTCAATGTAAGTGTTATAAATAAATAAAGAATTACAAAACAGTTTAATTATTTATTAGACGGCTTTTGCGGCGGACAAACTAGGTATATTATGTGGGATTTTCAAAGGTACCTACTGTTATTACCTAGATACCTACAACCTACAACACAACAAAATGTCACAAAACGTCGCCGCGTCGTGGACACAAAACTGTAAACTTTAGGTAGGTACGTCGGTACACAATCTTGATGGTGTCTTGATAAAAACCTATTTACATTTAGTGATATTGAGTATATATAAAAAAGTAAGAAGACAGGTAAGTATTTTTGAAAACAATTTATAGGTAGGCAGAACTAATTACAATTATTATCTAAATATATATATATATGTGTGTGTGTGTGTGTGTGTGTGTGTATATATATAAATATATATAAAATATATAAATGCGACAGTTTGGATATTTGGATGAACGGATGAATGGATGTATGTTACTCAATCACGCCAGAATGGCTGAAGGGATCTGGATGATATTTTGCTCAGAGATAGGTTATAGTCTGGAATTTTATTATTTTTTTAAAAAAACGTTACCCCACACTAGGATTTTCTCCTATATCGTAGATGCAGTTTACAAACATCCAGACCCGGAACAATTATTTGTAAGCCATACAAATACTTGTTCCGTGCGGGATTCGAGCCCGCGGCTCCCAGTGAAACAATTCTTTGCTAAGCCACTGCGCCACGGAGCTGTCAAAATAAATAACATATATGATACCGTTTATTCAGGCATTTCGTTCCCGTGGGATAATTTTCGAGTTACACACGTTCGGAGCCGAACTCTTCAGTGATCGCTGCATGACCACTCGGGGAAAACTAAACATAATAAAATAAGCCATCTACGTATATATAGATATATATAGAGCCACAGAAGTATAATATGAAGCGATAAAGCAGCGCCTAATAATTTCGCGGTTTCACCCGCGTCATCACGTGTCCGAGATGCGTGGCATGACATGACACCTAGTTCAAGCATTTTATAATTGCAATCAAATATTTTATTTGATAGAAACGTATGGAAAAATTGTCATTATTAACGGAGTACTTTTATTTTATCTTTCGGCATATTATGCGCGGTTTTTTCCAGTTTTACAGAAAAACGTACACGATACATGAAAAGTGTGTAGGCAAGAAATGATTATTGATAAATTTGCTATCAACCTCTTATACTTATTAATCAATTAAACTTTCAAAATACCATAGCAACGTGAAATGAAAGAGTTCAGAAATAAAGATGTAACTAATCATTGTTACGCTCACCCGGGAGATATATAAAAGTACTCAATTAATTTGTAATTTATTTTACCTACTAGCTGTTCCCCGCGACTTCGTCCGCGTTTAGTTTAGGGCGTTAATTTTGTTGCACGGACACCTAATATTTTTTCTAAAATTTAAGCAGTCTAAGTTACTTCTTATAACATGAGCTATCTACTAGTGAAAGTCCCGTCAAAATCGGTCCAGCCGTTTTGGAAATTAACCGGAACAGACTGACAGACATACAAAAATGTTAAAATTGTGTTAATGTTATAAGTACCGTATATAATTTCATATGCAATTAGTAAAAAGCTGTTTTTAGACGGAGTAAAGATTTATATTTTTCTAGAACATTGTATTTACGTATCCCGAACCATAACATCAGCGTATGCGGATAAATCATTTTGGGAGCGCTTTTTCTTCTGACTTGCTTAACAAATATAGGCTAGCTGAGATATATAGCCTAATGCTATATAGCCTATACTATTAAACATGAATCTGGCTATAATATCCAAAAAGATTTTTCAAATCTGACTGGTAGTTCCAGAGATTAGCACATTTAAACAAACAAAAACACTCTTCTGCTTTATTATATTAGTACAGATGTTGCATCGTGTAACGGTTCGGAACGCCGTACGAACAAGACGTGCGTGAATACTAGTGTCGATATGCTCATCACTGATACTATCTCTGTCGGGCACGATGTCAGGTGAGACAGCGTGCTTTTTGACCGCGCCCACCAGCGAGTTCGAGCCCGCGACTTGTGCCACCTTAAGTGGTAAGCAAGAACTATATACTACATATCTCTAATAATATATTATTAATCGATAGGCCAGATTAAAGTATAAAATTTTAGATGGATACACTTTTATATATGTGGCACAGAAAAGAAATAAACGCCACAATCTTTAGGTTTTTTCGCCCTATCCTTAATATATATATATATATAAGATCCTTTTCCGAAAAACATTGGATTATAAAATAAGCGAGACAAGTATAATCTAATTATTTATGGGATGAATATTGGCGCGAGAAAACTTTACCATAGGCAACATTCTTAGTTGGGAAGGTGACACTGTTCTGAAAGTTAAAGTAACAGCAAAAACTTCACGCGATCTGAATTACGAATGTCCTTTCGAAATACGCCCGGAATGCTTAATTTATATGCCAAAGTTCTTAATCTCATTGATTTGAATGAATTTTTTTTACCGAGACCATTAAATATTAAAAAGAAAAGTTCAACACAAAAATGTACCATATTGAAGTTCAAGACGGCTTGGTAGTATAGTTGCAAACTTGCTAAGCATTTGGCTACGATGCCGCGAGAAGACGGCTTAGTACATGTCGCGGCACGTAAGTCTAGCGCTGAACGTAACATGGAGAGGATAGCTGCGCATGGGTACTGTCGCGCACGAATTGAATTGCACGAATGCTACTGGAAAACTAATCAGCGCGTGTGCACGATACGCACGAGCCAATCATAGACTGGGAGATGGTGACAGAAAATTGTCTCCCATTTTCTCCTGCAAGCCTTTTTAAGAATTGGTAACTAACCCTAAAATATGAAAGATAGAGGGGTTACGAGCCCTTGCGTGGTTGCACGTTATAAAGGAAATGGCTTCTCTTTGTGTAAAGAATTTTAGTATTTTTCCGTGACATTCATTATATTGCATGCCTTTGTAATATAACGTAGTTGGAACAAATTTAAGCTATAATGATTGATGGCATGCAATTCGCAAAGGCCGAAGGGGCTCAAAGGGTTACGTAGAAATGAAAAAAAAACGTTTCCGTGTTTACAAATTACATGCCGTTGTAAAAAAATTAGTTTTTTGTATCTTAAAAATACTCTACGAAAATTGGCATGCACCCCTCGTATGACCAAGGGTGGAAAATATTAGGAAAATGTTGTGAAAATTCAATACATCTTTTCCATGATTTCTAACTGCATGCCATTTGAACAATACTTAATTTTTATAATTTATTGACGTTAGCAAATTTGGCATGCACAACAGGAAGTTGTAAAGTAGTGGCATGCATGACGAAAATTGCACAAAAACGCTGTTATAATTTCCGTGACTTTATTTTGCATGCCATTCAATATTTCATTAAAAACATTATTTTAAGTTGATAAAAAATGGCATGCCTATTACACAAGCCTAACATAAAAAACTTGTGCAAAACTAAAATTAAAAAAAGTTTTTTAACGAAAATAAAGATAAGGAACATTTCCATGTTTTTTTTTTGCATGCCTTTTTGTACATTGTGTGTAAATATTATTTTAAACTTCAATAACAAATGGCATGCATGTTTATTGATAAAAAATTACTTAAATAAACAAAAAAACCGCTGCCAATACAATGGTACGTGGCTTCCTTCAAACTAAGTTATTGTTTCTATTATTAAATACTTGGGGTTTACTTAATTAAATAACTGCAATATTTTATATAGTATATTGTTAGTTCCAACAAAAGGTCACGTAAAATAAAAAATTGTTTTTTTTTGGTGATTTTGAAATGCTTGTAATTTGTTACGAAACTTTTATTATTATTAAAAATACGATGGTGTTATTGAATACGCATGCCATTTTCGATATACAACGTGTCCCAAAACTCAACGATAAGCCAACACCGGAGGATAGACCTGCCCCGGACTAATCGGGGAAAAAAAGAAAAAAAATATATCCCAATTTTATTTTAAGATATATAAAAAAAATTAAATTCTTCAGAAATTGAGACCGTTTATTATATTTTTCACTACCATGACCACAATTTTTTAAATATTTTATTCTTTTTTTTTTATAGTTAACCTGAATAGTACTGCTATCTACCACAATTCTTAAAAGCTCCAGAATAACTCTTGTTTTATCACGAAAATTAATGAAACTTATTTTATTCCCTAAATTTTTTGAAGACTTTTACTTTTAACCAAATTTAACTTATCGTGGTGTAAAAAAAAAAGTATGAACACTAGTATGGCAAGTTTTTTTTTAAAATTGACGCAACTAACCAACATTCCAAAATGGTATAATACTCTAGGAAAACAAGTTATAAAAAAATATGGGCCTATTATTTCTTAACAGGGGCCAAATGACGGTCGGGTGTAATAAAAGTATTAGTTCTTGAAAAATGTTTAATATTTCAAAACAAATGGTACAAACAGTTTCACGTGTAATTTATTAAGTTATTAACATTATAGCGAATGTTCGAACTGTTTGCCACCAGCATTAATACATGCACGACATCGCCTTAAAAATGATCGTTTTATTTGTCTTGCATATCTTCTGCTATTAATGTAATCAGCAGCCTGAGTGATATTTCGACGAAGCTCGTCCAATGTCACAATGGGTTTTGAGTAGACCCTGTTTTTAAGACAACCACAATAGAAGAAGTCCAGGGGGTTCAAATCGGGTGAACGGGGTGGCCATAAGATAGGACCAAGTCGCCCGATCCAACGCCCTGGATACTCTTGATTTAAATATTCTCGCACAGGACGGGCATAATGTGCTGGGCAACCATCATTTTGGAACCACATGTTTTGAAGATCACTTAAGGGCACGTCCTTTAACAATTCTTGCAAGTCATTTTGTAAAAAGTTTAAATAACTATTGCCATCTAAGTGTCCTTGTAACTCAAAGGGCCCAATTACTTTTCCATTTAATATACCGGTCCATAGGTTAACCTTGAATTGATATTGGGATTTGTCTTGTCTCATCAAGTGTGGATTTTCATTACTCTAACTATGTAGGTTGTGAAGATTTAAATACCCATTTTTCTTGCACGTTGTTTCATCCGACCATAGAATTTTGTCTAGGAAGTGGGGATCTTCACTGTGCCTTTGCAGCATTACACGGCAAAATGTGACCCGTAGCGGATAGTCCCGCGGTAATAACGTCTGCACACGCCTGTAGTGATATGGGTGAAGCTTGTGACGTTTTAATATTCGATGTGCAGAACTTTTCGGGATTCCTGTAGCTTCTGCTATGGCACGTACCGAAGTAGTCGAGTCATTTTCTATCTCATTGAGAACTTCTTCATCACGATCCAATCTAGGTCTTCCAGCGCTTCTCCTACTGGATGGCATACAACCCTCCGAAAACGCTTGATGCACATTAATAAACACTCGATAATCAGGATATTTTTGAGCATTTGGGTATCTTTCTCGATACAGTCTGCTAGCAGCGTTAGCATTACATCGGCATTCTCCATAGATTAAATGCATATTAGCGTATTCCTGTGGTGTGTACGGTTGCGGCATGTTAAACGCCAAACATTCCAAAATGCGCCAGAACTCTAAATCACAAAACACACAATCGTAGTCCAAGATAATGCCAGGTCAGTTCAGTTTGCAGATCACTTCCAGTCCAAATAATGCCAGGTCAGTTAAGTTAGCAGGTTGATTCCAGTCCAAAAAGCCAAGCCAAAAGTCGATAGTATGTACGAGGGCCACGTAAGTTGAATTGGGTACGGTGCGCAGTAAACAAAGGAGCAGAGCGTACTGAACCGACTTGCTGAGAATAATAACAGCTTCTCTACCTGCCCTGTTGTCTCTTTTTAACGTAAATATCTTTATCTATCTATCTCTCTCTAACATCTAAGGTATTAATGCCCCATTCGAATTCCTAGAAATTGTAACAGGAACCCATTTTGGGCATGTAGTAAAAGTGATTACTGACAATTACAATTTAAGGAATTTGGCCCCTGTTTAGAAATAATAGGCCCATATTTTTTTATAACTTGTTTTCCTAGAGTATTATACCATTTTGGAATGTTGGTTAGTTGCGTCAATTTTTAAAAAAACTTGCCATACTAGTGTTCATACTTTTTTTTTACACCACAATAAGTTAAATTTGGTTAAAAGTAAAAGTCTTCAAAAAATTTAGGTAATAAAATAAGTTTCATTAATTTTCGTGATAAAACAAGAGTTATTCTGGAGTTTTTAAGAATTGTGGTAGATAGCAGTACTATTCAGGTTGCCTGTAAAAAAAAAAAAGAAAAAAATATTTAAAAAATTGTGGTCATGGTAGTGAAAAATATCATAAACGGTCTCAATTTCTGAAGAATTTCATTTTTTTTTATATAACTTAAAATATAATTGGGATATATTGTTTTTTTCTTTTTTCCCCGATTAGTCCGGGGCAGGTCTATCCTCCCGGTGTTGGCTTATCGTTGAATTTTGGGACACGTTGTATACTTAAAATAATATGTTTTTATGAAATGCAAAACGGCATTAAAATTAAAAACACGGAAATGTTTCATTTATTTTATGAAACTTTCATTATTATTTAAAATACGATCGTGTTATTTAATACGCATGCCTTTTCGATATATACTTAAAATAATATGTTTTTATGAAATACAAAATGGCATGGAAATAAAAAACACGGAAATGTTTCATATATTTTATGAAACTTTCATTATTATTTAAAATACGATCGTGTTATTTAATATGCATGCCATTTTCGGTATATACTTAAAATTAACTTAACTTATCTTCACGCACAATCCCTGACGGGGTAGCCAGAGAGAACAGATCGCCAAGTGTCACGATCCTTGCATACCTCTTTCGCTTCTTTCAGATTCATTATCTTCTTCATACATGCACGTCTAGGTATCCAAGTACTTTTGACTTGAGAGGGGAGCCTCTTGGAGCAGTTTGCTCACATGGTCTTCGAAAGTTAGTCTCGGTCTACCTCGACACCTTTTAATATTAACTTTCGCGCTATATATTTTCTTCACCATTCGGTCTTCACTCATTCGCTCAACGTGCCCAAACCATCGAAGCACGCCCTTATCAATTTTTGTGATAAGGTCATCTTTCAAAGCTGCCATATTGCGAATCTCTTCGTTTCGCTTTCGGTCGGCCATGGTAACGCCGCACATTTTACGAAGAGATCGCATCTCCACTGCATTCAACTTGCTTTTATACTTCTTCTGGCATACCCAGGTTTCGCTGCCATATAACAAAGTCGGTATCAACACTGCGTTATGTATTGCAAGGCGTGCACTCTTCACTACGCCTTGCCTTTTGACTAACGCAGTCAGGGCACCATTGACTTTGTTCCCGGCAGCGACACGCCTGTCCACATCTAAATCACATCTTCCATCCCGGCTAAAAGCACTCCCCAAGTATACAATTTCATTTACCTGTTCTAGACATTCCTGATTTATCCATATTTCACACTTCGTTCTCTCTTCGTACCTTTCAAATACCAGAACCTTAGTTTTATTAGCATTCAAACGGAGACCTTTAATTTCACATTCCTCTTTCATACACGTGACTAATGCCTGCAGTTCTGCTCTGATGGTGCAATAAGCACTGCATCATCAGCATACAGCAGACAATTTACTTTTATGTCACCCAATTTCACATCCAAACAGCTATCTTTCAGCTTCTGTAAACAGCTGTCGAGATACAGTATGAACAGCCAGGAAGACATGACACAACCCTGTTTTACGCCCGTTTGGACGCTAAACATGGGTGACAGGTCATGCCCTACCCGCACACAGGCTTTACAGTCACAGTAAAATGACTGCACAGCCCTTAGCAATCGACCATCCACACCGTACCCCGGCAACAGTTCCCACATTTTCTTCCTTACAACCTTATCAAATGCTTTCTCAAGATCCACAAAAGCACAGAAAATCTTCTGGTTAGCAGCCAGAAGCTTTTCCGTGATCATGCGGAGAGAAAACATTTGATCCGTGCATCCTCTTCCAGGTCTAAATCCGCATTGTGCCTCCCATAGAAAACTTTCCGATTTCTCTTGCATCCTACGTGTCAAAACCTTTGAGTAAACTTTACTTGCTAAACTGGTCAAGCTGATCGCCCGATAGCACCCGCAGTCAAAATGTGAACCTTTACTTTTATATAAAGGCACAATGACTGCGGATCGCCAATCATCCGGGACATCCTCCGTCCACCAGCACAAATTGCACAGCAGATAAAAGCTGTCCCAGACGCGAGGACCACTACTTGACCATTTCAGCAGTAACTCTGTCTAGTCCCGCAGCCTTACCACATTTCAAACTTCGAATCGCACGTTCAATCTCTTTCATACTGATGACCTCAGTGTCATCGAGGTCCGGGTCTGGCGTACCAGTCACTGCGTCATCCCCGGATCCCTCACTAAGATCATCACACGCATACATTTCTCTATAAAATTCGCTCCATCGCTGCATGACGTCCGATTTTTCTGTGAGAACGTCATTAGTTCTCGAAAGCACTTTGTTCATTCTTAAGGCCGTCGCACCACTTGGGGTCCTTCCAACCTATTTCCAGAAGAGTTTGGAGTTCTCCTTAAAGTTGTGCGACAACCTTTCGTCCGCTTCCATTCTACACCTTTCACGCATTTCCTCAATCAATGCTTTCGTGTGAACATTCTGCAGCTTATATCTTTCTTTCATCTTCTCTCTCAGATCCTTATCATTACTAGAGGCCACGTAGTCTAACCATGCTTTCTTCTTCTTCTTTACAGCTTCCTTCACTTCATCATTCCACCATGCATCTCTTCTTTTACTACTGCCTCTTTTTATTGTTTCACACACTTCTTCCGCTGCACTTGCCATTCCATCCCTAAGGTTCTGCCATGTTCTTTCCACACATTATTTTCTGCCATCGATGGTGTCAAGCTTTTCGGCTACCCTCGCATGATATTTGTTCCTATTATCCGCTTCCTGAAGCTTCCAGCTTCGGATGCGACAGACCGACTGTGGTTCTGTTACTGCCGTCCGGTAGCGCCAACCCGCGAACAGACCCATAAATCTAGTAATCACTAGATAGTGATCCGTTCCCAGGTCAGCACCCCTGAACACTCGCGTATCCATCACCTGTTTTCGCAGTCGGTCATCCACCAGAAACAAATCGATCATACTTCTCTCATTCTTTCTTTCTCTAGTATACATATGGATTTTCTTGTGATTAAACATAGTGTTTGTCACAAGAAGACCCTTTTCCTTGCATACCGCCAGTAATATGATAAAATAATATGTTTTTATGAAATACAAAACGGCATGCAAATAAAATACGCGGAAATGTTTTGTTATTGAACAAATGAACTTTTGTTATTATTTATAATATAATGATCATGTGCAACATGCATACCATTTGTATTTCAGAATTATTTGGTCATAAAATTAATATTTATCTTTATTAGAAGTAGTTTGAAATCACGGAAATGATGTATTGAATTTTCACAACATTTTCCTAATATTTTCCACCCTTGGTCATACGAGAGGTGCATGCCAATTTTCGTAGAGAATTTTTGAGATAAAAACTATTTTTTTTTCAACGGCATGCAATTTGTAAACACGGAAATGTTCTATTTTTTTTTCATTTCTACGTAACCCTTTGAGCCCCGTCGGCCGCTGCGAATTGCATGCCATCAATTATTATAGCTTAAATTTGTTCCAACTACGTTATATTACAAAGGCATGCAATATAATGTCACGGAAAAATACTAAAATTCTTTACACAAAGAGAAGCCATTTTCTTTATGACGGGCAAGCGCGCCAGGGTTCGTAATCTTTCATATTTTAGGGTTAGTTATCAATTCTTAAAAAGGCATGCAGGAGAAAATGGGAGACTATTTTCTGTCACCATCTCCCAGTCTATCAACGCGTACGAACGATGCGCACGCCGGCACCGCGACCCGCTTACTACCCCATGATACCTTATTTTCGACTTAGCGCAATAACGATCACCGCTAGACTTTCGTGCCGCTACTTATAGTATAAATGCAAACTTGCTAAGCATTTGGCTGCGATGCCGCGAATCCACGGTAAATTTTCGCATAGAGCAACACATATTTTCGTTGGTTTTACAAATAATTCCAAATTATTTTTTTGTATGCAAAACCTCTCCAAGAAAAATATGTTATGTAATAGATGGGAATGTATCGCGCCCTGTTAGTCTAGGACTTATGTGGAACTTATAACAAAAACAAATGTGCCCTTTGTGATGCCTGCCAACGTGGGGTACACTGAAAGTTTTGTATAACTCATAAATAATCTCCACCTTTTCAGAAACCAAAAATGGACTTTGTTACATTCGCGGTGTGCGCCGAAGCATTGTCATGGCACAACAGGATGTGGAGCTCCACATTTTCAGAAGCCAAAAATGACTTTTCTTGTTCGTGGTTTGAACCGAAGCATTGTCATGATGCAATAGGATGCAACTTCTTGGTCGTTTTTCCCTAACTTTTACAAAGACACTGAGCAAATAAATAGTAGTGTACCATTCATAATTAACTGTCTTTTGCTTATCAAGTAGGACCGTGCAGACAGGACCCATCTGGGAGGATAAAAACGCAATCATTTTTTTGCCCCTGCGCGTCTTGTTTGCCTAAATTTTGTTGGTTCACTGTCGCCTTTAACGTCCATACAGAAGACTGCTTTCTTTCCGGAATGTAACATGTTTCATCATTCAGCATTTGAATGACTGTGATCATACAACAACATTTTTTACACCTATTTTCTGTGATGTTTACGCTGTTAGCCTATGCGTCTCTTACAGCTTCATCGGACACAGGGCTATTAGCTATTTAAAAGTGGAAAGGCGGTAGTTGAAAGGAGGATGAGGATGATGATGGTTTATCAATTGGTATTGTTACCAATCATCATGTCCCCTCCGTAGAGGTTTATTTTGAGCTATCTAACCGCTGTGCCAATTTTTTACACCAATCAAATCAAGCCCGATTTTGTTCTAGGGTACGGTACGGGTAGGGTTCATGAGGAATCAAGCAGCAATAATGTTTGCTAACTTTTAAATGTTGATGTAGTTTCTTTTTTTAAATTGGCTCGTATCAATATCGGAATTTCCTCTAATCTCCCTATTTTAGGTAACCAGTTCATAAATACCAAAATCATACTTGACAAGAAATTTGGTAATCACACTTTGCCTAAGACAATGATCAATCTTAAAGTAATTAAGGTCTGGCATACTTTCATTAATAAAAATCTCACAAAGTTATAATTTGAAGCAACAAAACTAGTATGGGTAGTTCATCAACTCCCCAATACAACCAAATATTGCACATTTGAACACAAAGAGGAGAAGTTGGGCTTTATGATAGACTTGACAAGGTCACACTAATTGCTCTAATTAATACTTTGTTGTAAAAGGTTTGTTATTTTCATACTGCACTAATATGTAAAGAAAACACATTAATAATAAAATGAAACACTAACAAAGAAATCTGGCACTTTTATCAAGCTTTGTAGTACCTACATATTATATCAAATAATGCATGCCTTTTGGCACATTTTTGAAAAGTCGTTCTCTACAACAATTAAGAAGGCTTGATAAAAAGGATGAGGCTTTTAGTTTAATCAGCTTCTGTCTGATACTACAAAAATTTTCTAGTCTATATTTTACTCTTGTCTCATTTATAACGCAGGGTCCGAAACTTAGTCTATTATCAAAAAGCAATGCATGACCAAGCTTAAATGGTTTGCTTGCTAAAAAATACTTCACTAATGTGGTAGCCATGTTTTAAAAATGGTACCATAATTTAAAATTAATTAAAGCAATAATGCAAATTTGTATATTAGTCCAAAATCATGTTTTTTAATGTTTTCAATAGTAGTTATTTTAAGTTTAATTACAAAGTAAAAAAAATTAGAATAATTAAATTTTATAAAACCTTAACACAACTGGCTTAAACAAAACCCAACAATAACAAAATTAATATAAAATGTATATGCATGCATGAAACAAACAAGATTATTTAAGAAAATCCTTTTTGAAAAAAATGCCCAACACCTATTAACTTTCCAAGCACTGAAACTTTATTTCAGTTAAAAAAGTAATATTTTGAACAGTAGTCATTTGAAAGTTCTAATTTTGAATAATATGTAATTAATCTAAAGGTGAACCCAGTGGTCATCTAAAATTTTACAAAAGATTTTACCAATAATGCTTTATCTGTTATTTAATTTATTTGAATTTTTTTTTTCTATTATAAATGAATGATATATAGACACCAAAAGTAGGTGACTTATGAAAACAATAGGATTTTTGCCATTATTATTTTTCCAAAGAAAAACTTCAACTTTACTTTTTTTTTATAGGATAGGGTGACAAACCAGCACACAGTCCACCTGATGGTAAGTGGTTACTGTGACCCATAGACATCTACATGTATCCTCAATAAAGACTCAAGATGCAGATGCGTTATCACCCGTGAGGACTAAGATGGAATGCCTCTTTTCCAGTAAAAAGGGTCTCCGGTTCTCTACACTCACCATATGAATTACAGCAACGTTAAGCTGCTATTTTACGCTGGTTTTCTGTGAGAGCGTGGTCCTTCCCCGGTCGAGCCGACCCATTCGTGCCACAACTATATTACTAATATAGCTGCAGCATGGCTCTACCACGTCAAAACTTACTTAAAAAGGGATATGGTTATTACTCATGAATAGAAAATCCTTAATTATGCAACTACCAATATCCCTAAGATTAGTTATATAATTTTGCTGATAATTTGTTACCAATATTGTGTATTTTTCACAATTTAGCCAAATATGACGATAACCGAATTTCGCTCATATTTTTATATAAAATCTAATTAAAATTTATAATGTTTATTGTAATTAAATACACATTTTAAAAACTTTTGGGTCGCTTAAAAATATCAATAAGTTGAAACTTATTTTAACAATTAAAGACAATATTAATTAAACTAAAACATGATCATCACCCTTATGATTGCAGTCTACGTAATTCGAAACATTGTGCATGTACACACAGTTATTACTAGGAGTGAATTATGTTATTTTAAATGTTAGAACTGAAAACGTTTCACATCCACACAAATAAATTTCGAGGCAACAATTTACTTAATATTTCCGCTGGTGTGTAGCCATTTTAATATAGAACGAATTATCTATATATGAAACTGATTAATCACGAGGATAATCCGAGGTACGTGTAATTCACCTGTAAGATAGCAATTTCTTTATTTATTACCAATGCGAAACCAGCTTACCTCGCCTATTGAAGGGTCGAACTCGAACAGCGACTTTAATCTTATCCGATGCCATTTTGACACTTAAAATACACTGATATAATCAAAACACAACACTTTACACATCAAAGTATAATAAATTATTGCACATATTCACCCATATTCTAAAACAACAAAATTCATTATTTTACGTTATGTTCACGACGGTTCCGAATTGACACTGCCCGCCATATTGTTTTTTCTTTAATATGGAGAAAGAGTAAAAGAGATAGAGAATAGCGATTGCGCTGTGCAATGTCTACAAAACCGAATTGTATTTATCGGTTTTGTTATGTACGGTATTTCATAAACATGAAATTGAATCTTTTGTATAACATATAAGAAGAACAATTAATTATTTAAGATTTGTCTTCCTGAATTATAATTTAGGTTATTCATATTAAAGAAGAAAGTTCTCAAAAATGGGGACACTGCTCCTCAGCCTGTTATTTTTGGTAAATTATAATTTAAAATTAAAAATTTTGTACAGCCGACTTCAATATAAGTTATTAAGAATAACTCAATTAACTCAAAAACTATTGGCCTGACCTTAATCAAATTTATATGGGACTACAAGAGAAGTATCAGCTTTCATATAAAAAATGAATCATCGAAATCGGTCCACCCAGTAAAAAGTTATGAGGTAACACACATAAAAAAAAACATACGTGTCGAATTGAGTACCGTCTCATTTTTGGAAGTCGGCAGAAAATATTTAGCAGCGAAATTAGTATTAACTAATTCTAGCTTCATCACCATTTATTCCACTTAAGATCATATCAAATGTTCCTTAAAATGAACCCTCAAATTAAAGAAATGAAAATTCTTATTAAAGGTTTTTTAACATTTTGAATCCTATAACTTGACATGCATTTTTTTATTATGTACGAGCAGCTATGCAGGTCTAGAGAGACCAGTATCACTATGACCTAAAAGATCTATTGTATTCAGTGCTATGTCTACACTTCACCGCTAAGCCCTACGTCCTCAATGAATAGAAGGAATTGATAAGCTGTGAGTAATTTCACTTCTCCTGTGCTAAGTACATACTTTCCCAGATGAGTGCTGCGTTTGCGCATTGAGGGTCCGCAATTTGCCAGGATGTGTAAAGACCTTTCCTCTTCTAGGCAACAAAACCGGCACATCCTTGAGTTGCTTAGTCCCTGGATAGACATGTGCTGTTTAAGACAACAGTGTCAAGTCAGGGCTCTTACCAGAATGCGCAAAACTTGACATGCATAACATCTACTGAAAGCGTACAACGTACAATCTTTGAATTTTTAACGATCGATTATATGTTTTCGCTTTTCCACATACTATCTTAATCGTTAAGTAAGAGATAGATGATTCTGACGCTGATTAAATAGTTAGTTTAGACATCCATTTTCCTAGATTTTTAATACAATACAACACACGCCTGTCACCCAGAGGGGTAGGCAGAGACTACGGACTTCCATTTGGCGCGATCCTGACACACTTCTATCGCCTCCTTTACATCCATATATTTACGCACACACGCTCGACGGTTATGGGTACTCCTAATCTGGCCCATTTTCAATGTATCGCCGATTTGGTCGATAAATCTTCGTCAAGGGCGTCCCTTCCCGACTTTGCCGTTCACTTCTGAAACATAAATTTGCTTTGTCACTCTTTCTTCGTTCATTCTTTCTACGTGACCAAACCACCGAAGCATTCCTTTTTTAATACTAGTCACAACATCATCTTGTTTTATAATATTTTTAATGTATTCTAAATAGTGACATACATTTAACTATGTGTGGAGATTATAACTATTTTAACATAACAATATCATCGCGAGCTTATTTATTTTTAGTCACTGTGGCCGCATTTTCCGCCCAATACATATCGATGTATTAATAATTTGATTCAGAGCTCAGTGCTCAGCTCATGACGTTGATTTGTCGGCTTTAAGCATTTTTTCGTATTGATCTCGTATTTTATATTTGAGTTTTTTATTAAATTTTAACACTATAAGGCCTCAAAATTTAAACAAAATGTTATTTACATACGAAAACGTGATTAAAGAATAAGATTCAATTTTTCTCAACAGACACCAAGATGGTGAGTGAGTGAAATATGACTTTGCATGTTATATTATGTTATATCACTTTCGTACGAGTAGTTTTGTTAAATCACTCTACATAAGAGTAACAGGCGTTTTAGATCTATACAACGTGTGTATTGTTGTAGTTTAGATATACCTAGTAATACGCGAAATGTTCCATGCCTACATTAAAGAGACGATACGCTTCAAAGGTCTCACACGTATGTGATGCAAACTCACGAAAAAACGAGGAAATAAATTATCATAATAGCAACAATCTTATTAATTCCTAGTGCAGTTCTATATTTGAACGTCTAATTCATTAATCTAAAAATCTACTGAAGTCCAAATCCACCGTGAGTAGGAAAATTTCTTTCATCTTTTTCACTCTGGAGACGATTGCTTACTTAGCAAGAAAGAAAGTAATTTACAGATTCTAACTGACTTCAAAAAGGAGGAGGTACTCAATTCAACTGTATTTTTTTATGTGTTACCTCATAACGTTTTTCTAGGTGAACCGATTTTGATCAATATTTTTTTTATTTGAATACTGGTGCTTCTCATGTGGTCCCATACAGGTCAGCCGTGAAGGTCTGACCAGTAGTTTTTGATTTATCCTTAATAATTTATATTGAAATCAGTTGTACAAAATTTTTATTTTACTACTTGTTTGAGTGTAGAAAATGATTGCGTGGTTTGAGTTGAAAGGTTGATTTAATTTTGTCGTGATAAACCGTGGTTTTGTAATTAAGATATCGATATGGAACGATTTCCAATTGTGTTGGGAATTTAAATTAGCTTTGTCATATCTCGCATAAGTACTGGCATGAATACAATTGTATAAGTAGTTACCGTAGAAAAAAAACTACTTACCGTTGTCCAAGTCTAACTCTAATGTCAATTGTCATTGTAAAATATCAATATCACAATATCATACCGTGTTTAGACCCGCGCCTCGCGCCTCGCCTCGTACCTCGCCTCGCAGCTCGCGTGTTGCTGCGAGGTAACGAGTGCCTGTTTACATTCTCGCGATGTGTTCAGTTTGCGATGAGCCAGCAACGATGAAAAACGGCGAAATAACAGCGGCATCAACTTTTGCCTTAGTAAGTAGTTATCGATGCTTGTCCATTTGAAAAAGAAGGAAATTAAAAAAAATACGTCGTTGCGGAAGAATATGGTGGATAATATCTATTCATTGGAACAGAACCTTTTCAGTTTCACAATTTTATATAAATTGCTAGTACATATTGTGCATGATTAAATAATATTATTTTATTAAAATTGTAATTTTAAAACTAAAGCAATTTGAATATTATTATGGTAGGGCGCCGTAAACAAACTGAAACGAGAACGCGAGTGCAAACACCACGCTCGCGTCCCTCGCGAGGCCCTGTGCCTCGTGCCCAAAAAACCGCCTCCGACGCGAGCGCCGCGAGTGGCGAGGTGAGCTGCGAGTCGAGCCACGAGCTAGCGTTTACACATGGGCCTCGTGGCTCACCTCGCGACTCGCCTCGCCACTCGCGCAAGAGTGTAAACGGGGTTAAAACCATAGAAATATACTTCTAAGGCCGGCCACAGACATACGGAATTCCGTTTCGATATTCCGATTGGGGATTCCGAACGCAGCAAGTCCATATAAAACTATAACCAGCCACACACGAACTGTAATTTTCCGTACGGAATTTTTTCCGATTTGAGATTCCGTATGACCGCCTCTGCGTTCGGAATCCCGAACGGAAAAAAGCCGCTTCGAGCGTAAGTCTTCCATAGATTTTGTATGAATCTCAACACACATTCGTAAATTCCGTATGGAATGCGCTCAGTGTTCGTCGCGCGAACGAAGCGGGTAGATGTGTTTATGTACATTTTTACATTCAATCTTAAATGTGTATGGCTTTTCGTAACCTTTCATCTTATTTTGTTTAATAATTCGTCGAAAGGGTTTACAGACATCCATATTTATGTAGACAGACATTCTGCCAGCGTATAATGACGACGATTTTTTGATTACGATTCCATTGTTGCTGTATCATTCTTACTAGGTGCATCCCCTTATCACCCTAAGCTTGCAATATAGTCAATATTATGTAAAAAGATCTATCTACCCAGAGATATTTTTTAAATATGGATGTCTGTAAACTCTTTCGACGAATTATTAAATTAAATAAGATGAAAGGTTACGAAGAGCTATACACATATAACATTAAATGTTTTTATATTTACACACCTACTCGCTTCGGTCGTGCGACGAACACCGAGCGCGTTCCTTACGGAATTTACGAATGTGTGTTTCGACTCATACAAAATCTATGGAAGACTTGGGTTTGGAGCGGCTTTTTTCCGTTTGGGATTCCGAACGCACAGGCGGTCATACGGAATCTCGAATCGGAGAAAATTCCGTACGAAGAATTATCGTACGTGTGTGGCGGATCATAGATTTTATATGGACTTGTTGCGTTCGGAATTCCAAACGGGTCGGCCACACACAGACGGAATTCCGTTTTGCGCGCATAATTTCGAACGGAAAACTACCGTACGTGTGTGACGGGTCTTAGATTTTATAAGGATTTGCTGCGTTCGAAATCCCGAATCGGAATGTCGAAACGGAATCCCGAAACGAATTTCTGTAAGTGTGTGGCGGTCCAAAGGCAGTGTGTCAGACAGTCAGACTAGCTAGTACAGATGTGCCAACTCGTTAAAATTACAACTCGAGTTGAAATTCACGCAGCTCGATTTTAAACTCGAGTTAGCAGTACGAAACGGAGTAAATGATTTGTTACAAATTACTTTTTTATAAATTTGTTTTCTATCTAGCTTTTTGGCGGGTTGGGATAACCATAATTACCAAAGTTATTATGTAAGATTGAAATAAAAATGTTTATTTAGTATGTATCACATACTTATGTATATTTGATTTTGTGGTTTAAGAAATTCATTCTCATTAAGAATAAAAAATTCACTTATCATGAGAACATAAAAAGTTATAAGTTATAACAATATCTGGAGAAACGTAGAGGCTGGGGGTACATTAAGAAAACAATTAAAACAGTCACAGTTTAAAACAGTCAGCGTCATACATAGATGCAATCACAGATATAAAGTTGAACTACGCTCACCAAGTTACAAGAAGTGGCTTGAGATACATATTTAGTAATATTTTATTATAATAGTAAAGTAATGAACAATAAAAAGTTTTTAATAATAATAATATTTTAATTTAATAGTAAGACTATATTCATATCATTCATCATCATATCATTTTATATATTTTATAATATGATATTTTAGTAATTTTTTGAAGCTTACATTTGACTGCGATTCCTTAATGTCTTTAGGAAGTTTATTATATAATTTTGCCCCTTCAAACATTAGGTTTTTCTTACCGTAACTAGTTCTTGGTGCACGTAGAATGAGATCATTTGCGTTTCTTAGTTGAATTTTTTGAATTTGCTTCTTTTTAGTGAAACTTAAATGAGTGTGGATGTCTTTATTTATTATTTTAAAAATCAAAATGCATGTATGATAAACGTACGATTGATTTATATTTAATAGTTTAGTGTCATTATATATTTTATGAGTTGGTGTCAGATGGTTATAGTTAAATAGAACCTTTATAACCTTATTTTGAGCTCTTTGTATTGAGTTTAAGTTATTCTTTGCGGCTGAGCCCCATATTTCTATAAGATAATCGATGTGAGGTTTCACTAAAGAATTGTAAATAACATAACGTATTTTACGCGGGAAACACCGAGCTACACTTCGAAGGGTACTCGTTATTGATGATAGTTTGGATTTAATTTTATCTATCTGAGGTTTCCATGTAAGTTTAGCATCTAAAAATAAGCCAAGGTATTTTTCGCAATTGGATCGTTTAATAAGGTGGTTATTTATTTTTAGAGGCTTAAAATCAAATATTTTCTTAGTTTTTGCTTTGAATATGATATAATTAGTTTTAGAGATATTTATTGTTAGAAGATTGTATTGGAACCATTTATGTATTAAGTCAAGGTCATTTTGCGCGTCTGAGAGAATAGTATTTAAGGAGTGACCGAAATGGAATAGGTTTGTGTCGTCGGCATACAACGTTATATCTCCTTTTAGGCCAATATCTTTTAAGTTGTTAATATAAATTAAGAATAGCAACGGCCCTAATATGGATCCTTGTGGCACGCCGTATGTCACAGTTTTTGATGTACTTTGGAATTTGTCTATTCTTACTACTTGCTTGCGATTTGTTAAGTAAGATTTTATCATATTATAGGCTATACCTGTGATACCAATGTGTTTTAACTTTTTAAGGAGTAAATCATGACTAACGGTATCGAAAGCCTTTTTTAGATCTATAAATATACCTAATGCAATATGTTTTTATCAATATTAAGTTTTATTTTTGTAGTTAGATCTATGGTTGCTGATAGGGTGTTTGATTTTTGCCTAAAGCCATATTGTTTGTCATATAAGAAATTGATTGATTCTAAAAATGTTTGAAGACGGTTGTATAAGATTTTCTCAGATACCTTTGAGATTACAGGAATATAGGTCGATAATTACCAGGATTGGATCTATTTCCAGATTTAAAGATTGGAGTGACTTTAGCTATTTTCAGACTACACGGGAAGATACCTGATTGCAGCCATTCATTTATACATTTTGTGAGTTCCGGAGCGATTAAGTTTTTAACACACTTGACAGATTTAGTATTAATTCCATCTACACCTGACGCTGTGTTAAGACTAATGTTGTTGATGATTCTGAGGACTTCTTCTGTAGTGGTAGGAATCAATTGTGACAACATCTGGTCTTCCGATAGCACCGTGTCTTTATCATTAGCAAAGATATTATTGTGATGGAAGGAGGAAGGTATTTCACTTGCCAAGGATTCTCCGATGGTTGAAAAGTACTGGTTAAAATGTTGACATATTTCATTTTAATTTCATTTCAGTTCATTTTAATCTTAGTCATAGTAAGTACTTGTAATTAACAACAAAACTAGCTATGTAGCAGTCTTCACGAAACAATATTAGTCTAGTTTTAAGATATAGGCAGGCCTCTGTCACTCTTGCTACCTGCGTGAAATAATTATTTACAATCGCGAGCTGCCCCAGGGGTAGATCGCAGTCGGGGCTAGCGCGCTCTAGGCAGTTGAATGTTAAAGCTTTTTAGCGCTGTTTACGTAAATATATTTTTGTAAATAGTTGTTGAAATACTCGTCAAAATAGTTTTTGTTTAGTGTATAGTATTTTTAATGATAGGATAAAATAGTTAAAAAAAGTTTTAATGTAATTTAAGAATAATATATAACGTATATTACCTATCTATTTGATAAATTATAATGGCAAAACGTCATTCCTACAATAATCGTTGCGGGAATGGATGCTTAATGAGCAATTAAAAGAATTCAGATACATAATTTTTTGAGTTACCGAAGGATAATGAAAGGTATATTTATTTCATTTTTTTGTTAGATAGGTACTTATAGCGAAAAAATAATTAAGTAATAATTTAACTACAGAAGTAATACCTAAGTACTTTATTACAAAACTTAGTTGAAATTTACTTCACTACCCGAGTACCTACTTACATACCTATACTCGTCTTTGTAATTAAAATATTTTAAGTTATAATAGCACAAAATACTGAAATTAAATCTTTGTTTACAAGACTTTCAACTAAGTAAATTACGATTATAATATTTCTGTTAGGAATCGTATTTCGGGTTTATTTGTTGTTTACGCTATCTACCTATACGAACCAAGCATCGCGATTCCCGACGAATAACCTTGCAAGTTGCATGCGTTGGGCATCACGGAACTTACATAGTAGATAATATGGTCGATTATAGTCAGCATAGGTACTTTACCTAAGTAACTGACCATTTCACAATGTATTTTTTTACTCTATTAACAGCCCTTAGCAACCACGGAAAGTCCGTTGTGACGTAGAAATGAGAGAAGATGCCTTTGCATCTCTCATTTCTACGTCACAACTATAACTTTTAATACGGACATTTCCGCGCAGCGATAAAGTTTTATTTAGCTTGTGTGTGCGATTAGTGTGATTAATAATAACTATGTAGGCTATTAAAACGTCGGCAAGCAGTCAACATCAAAAGTGTGCAACTTCTGTACTAATTTATTCTGTGATATAGGTACATAAACTATTAATATTTCAACTATCACAGTCAAAATATTCTTAAATATTTTTTTTTTCAAATTAAAATATTTATTGTAAGTTAAGTGTTACAATTGGCGTTAATTTAAAATATGACGTATCTTACAACTGAACCACCTTTTTCGTGTATTACAATAATAGGTCTGTGACTTATATAACTATGTTGATCATAAACCCTTCAAAATTATAAAATAAATTAAATTACATAACTTAGCTATTATAAAATTCTAAATAACTAATTGTTCTGGTTGTAGCTTAAACTATTTAAAACACAAAGCGCGCACACAAGGAACGAATCGTGCTCTTACTCTTTTGCTGGCTCACTTGATTCGTTCATCTACAGCAGCCCAAACTCGAGTTAGGGAGATCCAACTCGAGTTAAGCGCAACTCGAGTTAACTCGAGTGAGTAACTCGAGTTGACCCATCACTAAGCTAGCTTGCTATGTGTATGTGTCAGACTGAAATGACAAACCAGTTATCCATTTCTGTTTCTGTTGTTTGTGTTGTATTGTTTTGTGTACATTCTGGTTAGTTTGGGCCATTTGGTTGAGTTTATCTCTGGTAAAGAATATTTATAATTAACTGTAATAAGGAAACACTAAATATCTATTCCGTTTATTTTCAGTCCTGTGACTCCTGTGTAACAGAAAAATGGCAACGGACCCACTATTTGGTTGGGATTTAACTTTTAAGACAGTAGAAAAGGATGTGCGTAGCAAATCTGATGTTTTAATAGCTTTTATCCATTTTAATATGATTAAAAGAGGTTTTAGGAGTATTGGAATAGGAGATGAGGTAATCTAGTTAAATAATCTTTACTATGAACTGGAGTAATTAATATTCTACTCATTAAGTCACTGCTTGCTATATTTTTAGCGAACACTTACCGGTGAAGAAGAAAAAAGCGAACTCTTACCAAGTGGCTGGAATGATAAGGACAATTATACATTAAGATACATTTTGGAGGATAAACTATATATTCTACATGGAATTAACACCGATGGCAATATAATTATCAACCTATTGGTATGGCTCCAATTTTAAATTAAAAAAATAGTGTATATTAAATTGTAGGAAATTTGATGCATATACATATATTATTTTGAAGATTCCTTGCTTGCCGTAAAAAAATGTGCCTGTTATTTAATTTAATAATACAAGTGTCATACATTTATTGTACAATATTTTTCTGTATTTCGTAAGTAACAAAGTAAATGCAAGTATATATATATTATACATCATACATAAATTCTCATGCCTGCTACTTAGAGGGGTAAGTAGAGACTTCAGACTTACATTTCGCACAATCCTTACCTCTCTTGCTTCTTTCACATCCATATATATACATATGCATATATGCTTATTATTCCTTCAAATCCCAGTCTATTTTATTGTTTATAAAGAAATATTCTTAACTTATCAATTGAATGAAACTGCTTTTTACAGATTTTATTCTGTTTAATTAGCTTATTTTTATAACCCCTACATTTTGAATACTTTGCAACTCCCATGGTTACTGAAGTGTTCAATATCCTAATGTCAAAGTAAACCATGCCTACCTTCAATTTAAGAAATATACAAATGTTGGTCCAAACTATGCAGAACTTATAGTATCTTGAAATTTTTCAGTGATATGCTTGGGTTAGAATTTAATGCCAATGAGCACTAGACTCTGCCACCGTCACCGTATATTTATAATATGCAGTAGTCATATCAGTTTCTGTGTACAGAAAACTATATTTTTAGTTTGATACATGTTAGTCTATAAGCTATCAAAACCATTGTTAAATGTTTTTATGCAACATGTGACAATATGCTGCTAATGTAACTAAGTAATTTTAGTTTAAACATTGATATATTTTTTATGAGATTGATATATCATCTCTATTTTGCATATCAAAGTTAAAGTAAAAACATTTTATTCAATTTATGTTAGTTTAAAGCTCTTGTGAATGTCCAAATTTAAACCAATTTGCAAAAACAAGACTTTATCAGAGAAGAACTAACAAAACCCTGGAGTGTTTTTATTTCATTGCCAATATTAAAATTGTATTACTTTTTGATTTATTCTTGGTTTTACATTTCCCAAATAATATATTTATAATTTATGGTTGTTCAATTTGTTTTAAAAAATGGTGGACCTGTAAACAAGCATGCAGGTCCACAGATTTCTTTGCTTAGATTTTACTTTGTTTTTACATATATTTATGGTGTGATCGTGGAGTAGGAAGAATTTCAAATTAATGCAATTCATACAAATGTGAACTTTAATAATTTGACAATAAATTTAGTTTTCTAATCACAAATACTGTTCGAAAAGTCCTAAAACTATCTTAGTTGCAATAGAAATAAAACTTTTTATGATGGAAATTAAGTTTAAAAATGCAAAGTAAACAAAAAATCCTGCTCAGTGACCATGCTTTAATACCAATAAAAATATATAAATATATCTAAACTAGCTGTGAAAACCCACTTTGCTGGGTTATTTTTTGTTAAATATTTATTCATGTATGTATATTTTATTACATTAGCTATTTTTTTAAATTAAGAACACATGATTTTTCTTGTTAAATTTTGAATCTTTTTTTCTTACTTACATTTTTTTTTACTCACTTCAAAAGTACTTTACAAATAGTCATGTACTGAATACTTATATTGTAATACATTCTTATACACTACATTTACTGTCTTGTGTTCTGGTGCATACACAATTTTTTTTTTCCTGTCCAATGTTCAAATAAGCTACATAGAGTTAATCATGTGAAAAACAGGATTCTCCCAAATTCACTACACAATATTGGAAAGTTCACACTTTCGTCTTGATTCATCATTGTGTCTATTGATTTATACAGTGTTTCTCCTCCTGGTATCATATTCTGTATTCTTTCATTAATTTGGTGTACTACATTATTTTTTGTAGCTAAAATTGCTCGCTCACACAACCATGTCCTATTTATTCTGTTCAATAGACGGATAAAAGTTTTCAATAAGTTCTTCTTCTGTATCTACTACGTTATACAATTCTTCTGATATAATAAGTTTGCCTGACTGTAAATCTATAGGATAGGTGCCATTTCTAATTTTTAACGAATTTTCAGAAATTTTTTGTGATTCCAGATCTCCAGTAATTTTTGCTCGCATATTTTCTGTTAATGATAATTCATGAACGTTAATCGCTTAGCTGAAGCTGATAAAATAAACATGCGTTTATTTCATCAGCTGGAGTTGATTTTGGAATGACCGGCAGCGTTTGTCGAAAATCTCCAGATAATAATAAAAAAATTCCCCCAATGTTTTTTATTTTTCCGGATATTCTGTAATGTTCTATTTAACGCTTCAAGTGATTTTCTATGAGCCATTGTACATTCATCCCATATTATAATTGTACATCGCATCAAAACCTGGCCACGCATAGAAGATCTTGAAACATTACAGACTGGAAATTCTTATTCGGCTATAATTAAAGACTTCCATTAGTGTGGCGGCAATTCCTGACAAAGCCAATGCTAGTGCAATTTTGTTATATGCTCGAATTTTAGCTAAGATTAAATTGATAAGGAAAGTTTTGCCAGTCCCTCCTGGTGCATCTAAAAAATTGATACCTCCTTCACTTTTTTAGATGTGATTTAGATTAGATATCATCCGTTGCGTTTGCGTTAATTTTGGTTCATTTTCTTTGATATAACACTGTAATTCTTTCACATTGTAATTAGATTCTTTTGATAATTCACAATTGGTCACATCTAAATTGTTTCTTATGGGTGTTTGTACCCCAAGTTCCATCAAACTTTGATTACTTATTGCTAAGCATTGATCTTCTAAAATTATCAGGGCTTCATTATAAATATTTTCATTAAAAGTAATATCTATATCACCAATGTCTTTACGCAGTCTGGCTAAAATGTCGTTACTCATACTATCGCAAAATTCCAGCCATAGGTTATTTGGGTTTGAGGAATTACACTATGTTAGAATTATAGCAAAAAGTTCTCGTAGTTGGTAAGCTCTTGCTGTTTGTTCAGCTTGTCTCATTGTTTGCTTCCGATGATTATCGTTCTCTAATAAACCACGACGTTGACATGCTTCACGATATTTTTCGCAAATATAACCGTCTACTGTATGAAGATCTTCAAACGATGTTGGTCCACAAACTTCATTAAGTAGGTGACGTAATTAAAAACGTTCTGCGTTTTTTGAATGAACCGTATATATTCGATCAATGGGATTATCTTTGAATACATCCGTAAATCCTTCTTTTTTTTATAGGGTAAGGGTGACAAACGAGCACACAGTCCACCTGATGGTAAGTGGTTGCTGTGGCCCATAGACATCTACATCTATCCTCGTTTGCGAATCAAAATGCAGACGCGTTGTCACTCGTGAGGACTAAGATGGAATGCCTCATTTCCAGTAAAAAGGGCCTCCGGCCACCTGCACTCACCAAGCGAAACGCAGAGGTAAACCTCTACTTCACGCTGGTATTCTGTGAGGTCGTGGTACCACCCCGGTTCGAGCCGGCCCATCCGTGCGACAGCAAAAGCTGCCGCGTGGCTCTACCACTGTTAAACCTTCTACCGGGATCCCTCTTTTTCGTCAACAAAATACCCTTCGCGATGCATTCCATGTGTAATAACTGAAAATATCCACATAGAAAAGTGTTTTTGCAAACGGATCACTTCTACACAATTCAAAAAAACGCTGTCAAGGTTGTATTCAAAGGTTGCTTTGCAACTTTTTCTGCCGGTTGAATGGTAAAATATACTCGTCGTCCATTCTCGAGATGAACTGGTAAATGGAATACTGCTGAGTATCTGTCATGAATTGGAAAAGCTAAGATACGCCAAACTACTTCATTACTATTGATGTATCGTCCCATTTGATCTTAAAATTTCGTCATGTCGAGTTTCATCAGTGATTCCAATGACAGCCATATCACTCCCGTTGTTAATGTACTTACAAACATATTTAATTGACTTTACAGAACTACAATATTCTAGGTTTATGTGTGCTTGAAACATTTTAGATAATAACGGATTATATGGTACAACCCATTGGTTATCAATTTCAACTTCTTCACCTCTTATTTTGATTTTTGCGTCAACGTCTGTATTTATGATATCCGTCGTCACCCGTTTGGGTTTCACACAAAAATAATCTTGCATATTTCTTCGAGCATTTGTTATTATTCTTATATTAAGATTGCATATTTAGTGTTCCACAGGGGCCATGTATCATATTTTTAACAATTATTTCATATAACATAGGATTTTCAACCGGGTTTGAGATCTCTGCCTTAACAAAATTATCAATTCGATTTGAATTAATTTTTCTTTGAGCCAAATCAAGTTAGGCGTGTGTGGCAAACCTCTTTTTTGCCATTCTATTGAGTACATCCAACTAAAAATATCTCCAAAATCACTCTTCACAACTGCTTTAATAAATTTCACTTGTTTTTGTCTAAACACTCGTGCAATTACATCATGTGGCTTTTGTCAATATTTCAACTCGTCTTGAATTTCTTTTCGCGATGGAAAGAAATTCATGTAAACGTAATAAACAAATCAGGACGACCACATTTTCTTACATATTCCTGCATATGTCTGGGGTTACCAGTAAACGAAGAAGGCAAAATTACCAATCTTTCCAAATCTTCAATGTTTCTATCATTAGTTATCGCATCTCGCGGATGAATGTATTCATACGTTCGTATTTATCCGCTCTGATTTAGGCTAATGTATAACAGTCTTTCTGACTTTCTCTCTATTATGCGATATCCATAAAATTCCTTTGGCGAAACTTTTTTATTAGTTGGTTGATTCGATTGGGGATTAATTTGCTGAATACTAAAATGGTAACTATCGTCGCCTTGCCAAAATATCACAGGATATTGCAAGGCATCATACAGGTCATGAGTTATCTCTCTATCTGAAACCATTTTTTCCATTGCAGTCTTAAACATTCTTATTAACTTATTATTTTCATGAAGAAAACGCTTTATATTAGGAATTATATCTCGAAACAATCCTGAAAAATTTGTTAACCTTTGGTCGACTTCGATTTCTTCATCACACATTTGGAAGTGATAATAGTGATCCAATTTTATGATATATTTATCCTTGGATTCTACAACACTGGATTTAATCCTTGTTTATCGATTATTTCAGTTGCTCCAAACAAAGTCATTAGGAAACCTGCATTCTAACTTATTTTTTTTTTGTAAAAACTCGAATTTTGTGTTTCTCCTTTCATTAATTCCAAAAATTTCTTACTTGGTGTTTCTTATTTGAATTTTTTTGCTTTATAAAACTTACATATTTGATCTATTCTCGTAATCATTATACTTTGATGTTCGTTATAAGTTATAGTGTAATTGTAATGAAACACTTCGTGGTCAATACTGTAACTTCCTTGACGTTTTTTACGAACCGCACGTACAGTTGTGTCCAATACTTGAGCCAACAAATGTTCGCATTGTCAAGTGTTACTCATTTTATCTCTAGATTTCTTTTGTCTGTCATTAATTTGGACCTTTTTTCTCTTTGTCTCCGTGATCTTTTTCTAATTCGATGTGTTTATCTGTAATCCTCAATGTGCTCTTCGGTCAGATTATATCGGTGACGATGATAATTTTCTCGTTCCAATTCTAGACGCGCTTCTATTTCTTTTATAGATTCATTTTCACGCGCTGTTTTTTGCCTTTTTAATATGGATCGAGAACGCGAAAAGATTTTCTTACGCATCGGCATCGTTTTCAATATTTTAACTTTTAATACTGCAACTATTTACTTTGCACTACTTGTTTGCACTTTTTACTTTGCGTGAGATGTACACTTCTTCGTATAGAAAACCAACTGAATAACGCGTGCCTCGAGTTTCATCTTATCTACTCTTCAAACTACCCTCACTACTCAAAAAAATTTCTGGACTATTCGAAAATATCGAAAATGTTCTGGAAAGTTCTTCTTTTCTGGATTATTCGTAAAGTTAATAGAAGAACACTTTAGGCCGATGAGAATAATTTATAAGTTATTTGAATCATTCTAAATAAGTTAGAGCATTCCAGATAATTCTCTAATATTTTTGAACAATCAAGAACATTCTAGATTATTCTAAAATGATAAGAATAACTTTTCAAATAATTTTAAAACATTGAGCGTAATTTAAAATTTTTATACATAATACATATACATAAACACTCACGTCTGTCACTCAAAGGGGTAGGCAGAGACTACGGACTTCCATTTGGCGCGATTCTGACACACCTCTCTCGCCTCCTTTACATCTATATACGCCTATACCTACGTATACACCCTCGTCGGTTAAGGGTACTCCTAATCTGGCCTATTTTCAATGTATCGCCGATTTGGTCGATAAACCTTCGTCTAGGGCGTCCCTTTCCGACTCTGTCGTTCACTTCTGCAACATAGATTTGCTTTGTCACTCTTTCCTCGTTTATTCTTTTTACATGACCAAACCACTGAAGCAATCCTTTCTTAATCCTGGTCACAACGTCATCTTACAAGCCACACTTTTCTCTTATCACACTATTTCTCACCATGTCATTCAGATTCAGCCCTAACATACTCCTTAATGACCGCATTTCCACAGCATTTATTCTAATTTCATGCTTCTTCTGCCAGACCCAACTTTCACTACCATACATTAAAGTAGGGACTAACACAGCATTATGAATTGCCATACGTGCCTTATTTGACACATTCTGACTCTTCATAATAGCGTGTAGAGCCCCATTCACTCTATTTCCTGCGTTCACTCGTCGTTTTATATCCTTATCATATCTACTATCCCTGATAAATAAACATCCCAAAAATACAAACTCATCCATTTGCTCAATCAACTCCCCTTCTATTCTTATTTCACATAACGTTTTACTTTCGTCTCTTTCAAAGACCATCACTTTCGTCTTACTTGCGTTCACGTTCAAAGCCCTTTCCTTTTATGATCAGTTCATTAAAGTAACCATTATTTGCAACTCGGCCGCCGACGATGCAAAAATGACTTGATCATCGGCGTACAAAAGTCATTTGACGGTTAACTCACCCATTCTAATTCTACACATTCTTCAACTTTCAAAGTTTGCAAACAACTGTCCATAAATAGGTTAACCACTACTATCCATTTATAACCACTACCAAATTAGTCAGATCTATGGTCAAGCCAAAGAGTATAGTAAGTCAGGTCAAAGACAATTTTTTTTCAAATGAAGGTAAATATAACTTACGAGTCATTACTAAGTTCTTATCCAAATATAAAAAAAATATCAACAATTAAAATATCGCATTATTTGTATGAAGGTCAATTGAGCGCTAGAGAAACGACGATTGCAAGACGTTGTCCATAAATAAAATGTTTTGAGAAGTTATCAATTACCGTGTAGTGGCGGTGTATGAATATCCATACCATCCCGTGGGTCTCGTAAGTCTTAGGGTGATTTTTAAATAACCGTGACCGTCGTTCCGGTTACCAAAAATCATCATGACTTTGTCACGTTGATAAAGTTAGATAACTACTTGGAACATTAGAACGACTTATAACGTGACTTTGTATATGCAATTTAGATTTAGTGTTAGGTTTTATTTCAGTATTCAATTTTTTATTACCTTCCTTATTTAAGCTACGTGGCTATGTTATAAATCGTATGTTACAAATTATTTCATCATCATTCATCATTACAGCCTTTCATAAGTCCACTGCTGAACATATCAGTACAGATGGCGTTCGTTGAGTTACAAAGTGCTTTGCAATCTTCCTAATTTAGATAATGTTAACTTCGTAAACTTTTTGTACACTAATCTATGTGAAAGATACCGTATCGTTACCGTTCATTAGTACCTCAGTGCTTCCATCAAATGTTATTTCGGTGAACAGTGTGGTTTTAAGAGCTTATTTCTTTGTGTAAAAACCTAGAGGCGCCATCTATGGTGAGTAGCGCGCATTACTATCCAACAACGCCGGCGCAACTACATCCCTACTAGTCACCCGCAGGCATTATCTCATTTCTATACACATCGATAGATTTTTATCTCGCGTGTTGGCCATACCTATCCCGAAGAGACTCTTTACTCTCGCTGTGCGAGTCGTATATCGTTTTACGTACCTATAATCATCTTAAATAATCTGTTCAAAACGAAACGCTTACGCGTGCGGCGGTTTTTTGAATTTTATTTTGTTGAAAATTATAATGATGTTTATTGTTGACTTCACCATGTTTGTGAGAGCGAGATAGATAATACAAACATGCGCGAGAGACACGATACGCGATTAACTAACGCGATTTCGCTCGCACAACTACGACGTTTCCTATCTCTGTTCTTGTCTATCGGTAAATTTAATTTTGCGATTATGATAACAGATGTGTAAGTTTCGGTTCGGTGCATGTAGTCATGCGCCGAGCCTAGGTTTAGTGATTGCGATATTAGCGCGTAACATGTCTTCCCCCTTTTAATATTTTCCCTTTCATTGTTTACTACCCAAAATTTTAGGGCCTTTAGTGCAGTTTTAATGTGAATTATGGCTGTAAATCACAAATGATTCATGATGACTAATCGGATAGATTGTATAAATTGAGTATACTTAAATATTTAGGATCTAAAGCACATAATGTTTAATAATTATTCTTTACGACCGTACTAGATTTTAAACAAAAACCAAACAAATACAGCAATTGTTAATGGAATATTTTCCTACAAATTATTGTGTGTATTTTATTTAATTCTGACCTAGAGATTTAGAGTGAATTCATGCTATGACAGGAAGTTGTCGAGTTCCCACTAACCCTGTATAATATGGTTTTTAACGGGAGAGTAAATTAATTAGATTTTTGTGTTTGATTAATAAACATCGTTTCATAAATTCGTACCTATGTTGTATTGAGCTAAAACATACCTTATAATTATCGCTTACCTAAAATTTACAAATACTTACATAATCAAATTAATAACTTAAGTATAATAACGCATAGGCGTCAATTTTACGCTTGGCATAATGGGCATTGAGCGATACGCGCGCTCTATACCTTGCTTATTTGTACTCTAAGTTCTGAATACTCTTTATCTATTGTTCTAAGGGGTCCCTTAATTAAATTAAGTTATTATATACTCTTTGGAGGGGTTCTTAGTAATAAATGCATTTGGATTTTAAACAGCCACGGGGAAGCTACACAGCCCTGTCTGACACCTTTTGAATGCCAAACCAGTCCGAGTAGACCCCGTTGATCCTGACACAAGCACTAGAGTCCCTATAAAGAGACTTTAATGCCTGTATCAAACCAGCGCTCAACCCAAATGAGTTCAGTGTTTGTCATAACATGTTCTTGTCCACTCTGTCATAAGCCCTTTCTAAGTACATGAACGCACAAAAAACTTTCTGGTTTTTGGGCAAAAACTTCTCCGCAATTATGCGCATGGAAAAGACTTGATCCGTACACCCCATCCCCTATCTAAATCCAGCTTACACATCCCAAATTTTTCCATCAGTTTCTTCCATAACTCTATCAATTAACACCTTAACATACAGTTTACCCACAAATTTTCGAGATGTGGATATACAGATATTAGAATTTTCTTGATTATTCTCGAAAGTTTTAGAACAATCCAACATAGTCTAGACTGGTTGAAAATATGTTAAACTAATTAGAAACATTTGAACACATTCTGAAACTTTACAGATTATTCTTGAAATTTTTTGAAGATTATGGAACGTTCTATACTAATTACAATTATCTCAAGTAATTTTATACACTGAAATATATTTGAGAACTCTCAGATCATTCTGAAAATTTTTAGAACAATCTAGAACGTTCTAGACTGATTAAAGTCAGTTCCATCTAATTCTGAATATTTAAATATATGTTAGAGAACTTTCGAGATCATTCTAAATTTTTTTAGAACATACTAGAATATTCTTGATTAATTATACTCCAAAAATTTAGAAGATAACTGTTTTCAACTGGCGTATCTTTTACAACCCTATAGCAATCGACTCGCAACCCCCATAGTGCACGATGGAAGACTTGTAACTAGTACAATTTTTTTTTATAGAAGAGGGGGCAAACGAGCATGCGGTTCATCTGATGGTAAGTGACTACCGGCGCCCATGAACAACCGCAACACCAGGGGAATTGCAATCCCGCAATGAATGCAATTGTTCAGAGTCGAAAGTCCAATGGTTGAAAAGTGTGATTGAAAGATGCGATCAAATGTTTACTAGAGTTAAATAAACAACTCGATGGTCGGAGTACGAACATCAGTTAGTGTTCATAGGTACGTATTTTTTAACATAAACAAATGTCTATTGTCGACTTTTTTCGGCACTAATACCTACCTACAGTTGTGTCAAGCGGCGGCGGCGTTAACTCGTCTCGAACGCAAGTGAATAGGTACCTACTGTGGTAGAAAGACCCTCAAAACCTATACCTATGTGAGCGATTGCGTGCGTTCGTGGATTTATACTGTGACCACAACATTGTTCCGGAATTATTATAACTAATTTAATAAATAATCAATACATAAACATGTTTGATTAAAAAGTCAGTGTATGTATAATGATTATAACATAATATACTAATTGGGGTGTCTGAGGGTGTGCGTTAATTACGTTATATATTGTGTATATATATATATATATATATATATATATATATACATATATATCCAGGGTGTGGCGTAAACAGTGGATATACCTATACCTACGGGTGGGGGATATCTTAACTGTTTAGAAAATAAAAAAAATGTACCCAGTACAAGTCTCACCGTTTTCGAGTTATGGGACATTTACATAATTTTCTAAATTTTTTACTCTTGTCCATTCTTTTTGGTGTCAAGATCACAAATGAAGGAAATTTCTCAATCTGTTTTTTTGTAGCATTCTTTAATAGGTATGAAATACTAACTGCCATTTTGGTACTACATTTACAGCTTCTTTAAAAAAATATTTTTCAAAAAAAAACATGTTTTGCAAAACTTTCGCAAAAGTTTGACCTTTTGTAGAGTAAAAAAATGTACGGTTTCTTTAATCTCGGATTGATGAGTTGCCAGCTACCGATTCTGGTCATGCGCGCTATTATATCAGAAGATGAACAGCTATGGTAGCCTTTTTGAGCATTTGTTGTAAGAAATTTCAATCCAATAGAAGTACTTTTAAATGTCTTAATTTGTTTAATTTTTTTGTTTTAATAAATTCCTTAGTAATAACATTAATTTTTTTTGCGGAATTCCAACTCCCCAACAGAATTTTAATATAATTTGAAAAAATGACCCCTTATAACAGCAATATTCTTTGCATTGAAAGCTAGAAATAACGAGTTCTATACCATTTCTGAAACTAAATGAACTAGGCAAGCTATTAGTTGGTCACTCAAGTGACCATACATTTTCTTTACACTACAAGAGGTCAAACTTTGCAAAACATGTTTTTTAATGTTTTTCAAAAAAAAAAACTAGACGTGGCACCAAAATGGCACTCAGTATTTAATAGTATGTCTATAAAAGTATGCTACAAAAAAAACAGGTCGATAAAAATTTTTCATTTGTGATCTTGGCACCGAAAAAATTGGACAAGAGTAAACAATTCAGAAAATTTTGTAAATGTCCCATAACACGAAAACCGTGAGACTTTTATTGGGTATGTTTGTTTGTTTTCTGAACAGTTATATATATATACTCTTTACGCTACAACCTGTATAGTGTATAGAGTAAGTGATTTTGCTATATAAACTTGTTCGATTTATGCAGAGATCAGAAGATTTAGCTGTATCCAACTTGGCAATTAATATTGAGGAAACGGTAAAAGCAACAAGTGGGAATATTGAGAAATTAATACCTAACCACAAGGATCTTATGTTTAACGTAAAAAGAGACCTTATTGATCTACTTACTGAAAAACCAACCACTTCTGCTCAAACACAGACAGCAAGTGGTAAGTACTCCTTAGTAATATTTAAGATTTAAGTTGAGAAATATTTGTACAAAATGTTTATTTTTACTAATATAAAACTTTGTATGTGAATTCACAAATAAATATTCATTCATAAATACAAATTTAGCATTCAGTTCTGGGGCATTCATTATAAATAAAAATGTGGCAATATAAGTGTGGGGGTACTATTCGGTTTCCTCACACTATCAACTTCCCAAGTGGTGACAATTTGCTAGTTCCAGCTTTTGTTTAAAAAAACTGTAGACCATAAACTATTAATAATCACAGTTTAACAGTGGTAGAGTCAGACGGCAGCTTTTGCTGTCGCATGGATGGGCCGGTTCGAACCGGGGTGGTACAACGACCTCACAGAATACCAGCGTAAAATAGAGGTTTACCTCTGCTTTTCGCTTGGTGAGTGCAGGTGGCCGGAGGCCCTTTTTTCTGGAAATGAGGCATTCCATCCTAGTCCTCACGGGAGAAAACGCATCTGCATTTTGATCTGTAACAGAGGCTAGATGTATATGTCTATGGGCCGCAGCAACCACTTACCATCAGGTGGACTGTGTGCTCGTTTTTCACCCTTATCCTATAAAAACAAAACTATATATAGGTTAGAGTTAAATTGGTAATTTTTATTCAATATAGGTTAGATAATACAATACATACTTATTGAAATTCATGCTTTTCCCACCGGTTCGGATAAATCCTTTGTACTGTGAGGAACCAGCAAGAAACCCAGCAGTATTATTTTTATAGTAATTTATAATATATAAAAATACAATAACGTAGATAATTACGACTTCACCGATTGAGGACATGTGTACACAATATTTGATAAGACAATAGATATACTGGATATACTATTAACACCGACTTCAGAATGTTAAATTATTTTGTCCTTTTTGATTATTTGAAGTTGACTTTTTATGGGCAGTTGGGCGACAGTAGGAATCCATAGGGGTTGACAAAAGTTATATGACCTTTACAATGAAAGATCATATAATCATAGTGTTTCATTTAGGGAATATGTAAAAAAATATTCCAAAATATTTATACGAGTGTGTTGCACAGCCAAGTCTTTACATTTAAGAAACAAAATTAAGAAATTTTCTAATAAAATTAAAGTGACGGAGTATAATCAGTAGTGAAACTGGCAAGATGAAACTACACAGTTCGAACTTTCAATTAAATTTTAACAATAATTTAAAATTAAAATTTTTGTACAGCCGACATCAATATAAGTTATTAAGAATAACTCAAAAATTATTGATCTGACCTTGATCAAACTCATATGGGACCACACAAGAAGTACCAGCTTTCAAATAAAAAAAGTATCATCGAAATCGGTTCACCCAGTAAAAAGTTATGAGGTAACACACATATAAAAAAAAATACAGTCGAATTGAGTACCGTCTCCTTTTTGGAAGTCTGCAGATAATTTAACGAAATCAGATCACCAGATGTTGCTACGGATTTTGAACAATTTTTTACCGACATTCCGATCTTGATTACATAAGTCAATAAATTCCTTCGCTGCTGTCGCCGAGTCACTACTCAAAAAAAATTTACATAAATGTCTGGAAAAAGAATTTGTATTTCATAAAATATTATCAGGTGATATTGTAAAATATTTCAAAACTATTGATATTAAGAAAACAGTAGATCTATGAGGGATTTTTGTACAAGTTATTGCGTCTATAATAGATGCGATCGCACCACCACTTGCTATTATTTTCAGTGCTATTATCGAATCTGTTGTGTTTTCTGATTTAATTAAACATAGTAAAGTTATACCTTTATTTAAATCTGACTGTACATTGGACCCTACTAATTTTAGACCTATTTCTGTACTGCCAACGCAGTTGGATTTAACAACGTTCAGTAAATTTTTTGAAAAAATTATTCTTAAACAAATGTTAAGTTTTTTAATGTAAATAAATTACTCCATAAAAATCAGTTTGGATTTACAAGGGGTCGCTCGACAACTCATAGCGGTGTTGAGCTTATCCAACATATTTGCATGGGATAATTCAGAAGATGTTTTGGGTATATTTTGTGATCTTTCCAAGGCTTTTGACTGTGTCCACTATGAGACATTAATCAGGAATCTACATAAATATGGTGTAAAAAACATAGCGCTTAAAGTTATTATGTCATATCTAAATAATAGAACGCAAACAGTTGTTATTAATGGGGGCAATTCTGCCGGATCGGTAATGTCTATAGGTGTTCCTCAGGGGTCAGTTCTTGGCCCCTTTCTGTTCTTAGTTTATATTAATGATTTAACAGTTGGGCTGAAAAGTTCGTATCGTTTTATAGAAAAACACATTATTTGACAAAATTCCATTTTATTATTCAACATAGTTGCCATCGAGGGCGTTACACTGATTATAGCGATCTTTCAACTTTTCAATACCATTTTTATAGTATGATTTGTGTTTAGCCTCAAAATAGGCCTCTGTTTCGGCGATTACTTCCTCATCGGCTTAAAATTTCTTTCCAGCGAGCATTTTCTTGTGATCTGAGAACAGGAAAAAGTCGCTGGGGACCAAATCTGGAGAATTCGGTGGATGCGGAAGCAATTCGAAGCCCAATTCATGCAATTTTGCCATCGTTTTCATCGATTTGTGACATGGTGCATTGTCTTGATGGAACAACACTTTGTTCTTCTTCAAATGGGGCTGTTTTTTCGCAGTTTCGTCCTTCAAACGCTAATAACGCTATATAATAGCCGATGTTATTCCATGTGCATCCCAAAATACGGACGCCATAACCTTACTGGCCGACTGATGAGTTTTTCCACGCTTTGGATTCGGTTCATCGCATGCAGTCTACTCAGATGACTGCCGGCTGGACTCCGCAGTGTAGTGGTGGATCCATGCTTCATCGATTGTCACATATCGACGCAAAAATGCACTTCTATTTTGGTTTTACCCATACCAATACCCAAATATTCATGAACGATATGTCCAACACGTTCCTTTGATATCTTTTAGAGTGTCAGCTATATAAATCAACCTCAATTTACGATCTTCCAAAATCATTTTGTGTTTTTTTGATGTTTTCATCCGTAACAGCCTCTTTTGGACGTCCACTGCGTTCATCGTCTTCGGTGCTCATATGGCCTGTACGGAATTTAGCAAACCACTTACGAATGGTTGCTTCGCCCGGCGCAGAGTCCGTATAACACTCATCAAGCCACTTTTTGGTATCAGCAGCACTTTTTTTCATCAAAAAATAGTGTTCCATTAACACACGAAATTCCTTATTATTCATTTTTTCGAAATAACAAAAGTTGCTTCATTCAAAATACTGTATCTCACAAACTAATAATCACACAGCTGTCAAATTTATACGTTTCTTTTGAAGGTTGGTACTAACTAAAAATGATATAGATTTTAGTAGCTAGCTAGTTTAATAGCTAGCAAACTTAGTTCTGCCGTATATGCTGTAAAAAGATTAGCGACCTTATATGTGTTGAAACAGCTAGATCAGTTTATTTTAGTTATTTCCATAGCATAATGTAATATGGAATCTTGATATGGGGTAATGCCAGTGACATTGAAACTATCTTTTTTTGCAAAAGAGAGTCATAAGAGCAATTTATAACCTAGGTCTGAAGGAATCCATTAGAGAAAAAATTTAAGAAATAAATATATATTAATATAACTTATTTACTTTTATTTCTGTAAATTTTGTACTTTGGCCTCTCAATATATTTACGAGAATTTAATGTATGTACACAAAAACAAAAATAGTTTTATTAAAAATAGTGATGTACATTCTGTAAATACCAGGAACAAGCACAAGTTAGTTATACCAGTTACTCGACTCCAAAGAGTCGGTAATTCTTTTATAACAAAGTCCCAGAAAATATGCAGAACTTATCTCTCAAAAAGTTTAAAATATTTATTAAGCAAAAATTGTCTAGTAAGGGTTATTAATTATTATTATACTACTAAAGAGTACATGACTGATAATAACCCCTGGGAATGTGATCGCTACCGTGCTGTTTCTAAATGTTTTCATAACAATTGTATGAAATATTATATTGTAAATTGTGCTTATAAAAAAATACCCCTGGGTTTCTTGCTGCTTGCCAGAGACAGAGGTTTTTTCCCAACCAGTGGTAAAAGTAAGAAATTACTTGTAATAAGTATTACTGTAATCTATATTGAATAAAAATGATTATATTCTATTCTATTAAAAGTTAATCTTTTAAAATGTGTATATGAATATTTTATGTTTAATATATGTGTTGCTCTTTAATTTTCAGATAACCCTCATGACAGAAGGCCCGATAGTGATCCCTTAAGAGTGCCGCCGAGACCTTTACCAGGTGTGCGTCCAGACAGTCATGACTTATGGTTTGTGACATTTTTTGTTTTTATGTTAAGCTATCCTAGTAGTTAACAATTTTTTTTTAAATTTATCTTTGATATTCAAACATAACACTATTTTAAACCTATTATGTTCTGTGTTTTGATCAATTTACCTTCCGTATTAGAAATATAAGAAATTTAGTACCCAGCTTTCTTGGTGTCAGTATGAATTTAATGTATGGTGGCGGCATAAGAGAATCCATCATCTGTGGTGCGCCCACAACTAAGATGAAATCAACAGGGAAGTGAAGGTCCGCCTAATTTTATAGCTTCCAGTGGTAAACCAGTGTATGTATAAAATTCAAATGGAATTTTCACAGATCGACGACGCGAACAACGGCAAAGTTGGCAGCTGTCAGTAACAGGAGCAAATCATAGTATGGCCATGTACCAACAATCTATAGTTAACGACTTTCAAAATTTTGAAATACCTTTGTATAGCAGTTATAGGTTCATAACTAACATCAATTCAACAGCACTTCAGGAGTCTATCACCAGTCTGTCAAGTTTGGATTAAGCGTTTTCGATAGATTCTCTTTCATCAGTAGTCCACTTGACCTCACTCAGCGAAGAGTGGTCCGAATCGTAGACATTCTATTTATTTCTGATCGGCTTAATTCACTGGTACTGCGAATAGATGTTGTATCGAATCGAATGATAATGTATGCTTTTTTTTATTGATTTACTATGGAGAGTGCTCAGAGGAATTGTTCGGTTTAGTTACAGCCACAAAATTCTCTCATCGCACATGCTTGGCGGTTCACCACTGTGCTATTTACCAGAAGTTTTCTGATGCTCACCAACTTTGTGGAATTAGATCTCACCAGGGATTATTCCGAACAGATACGACTCAGGGACCTTTAAAAAAACCTTCAAATAAATGTAGACAATGTATCTGCATTTGTTCATAGGCGGTGGTAGTCACTTACCATCGGGTTAGCCCCACGCTCATTTCAAGTGCAGTTGGACGTAATTATACAAAAACTTTCCAATCCGAAGATGTAAAAATAAGTAGATCTGTATATTTAACTTATTTTTGAATGACTTGTGGGTTGGAACGTTTTTGTATAGCTACGTCCAGTTGAGGTTATGATAAAAAATATATAGGTCAAGGCAAATTAACTACATACTATTTTAAATAAATATACATTTTGATTTACACACAATTAACTATGACGATACGACGACGAAAATACAGCTATGAATAAAAGCTATTGTAATGTGAGTGACATTTGAAATGGGGACCTATTTTTAGCCGACTTCAAAAAATCCTCCTCCAATTTTCGAACTGTGAACACGATTGTGTTCCTTTTTATTTACCGACTTCAAAAAGGAGACGGTACTCAACTCGACTATATTTTTTTATGTGTGTTACCTCATAACTTTTTACTGGGTTTACCGATTTCGATGATTCTTTCTTTCATGTGAAATCTGGTGCTTCACATGTGGTCACATATAAATTTGATTAAGGTCTGACTAATACTTTTTAGTTATTCTTTGTAATTTATATTGAAGTCGGTTATACAACATTTTAAATTTTAAATTATTTGTTTATCTACCCGCATAATATTTCATGTTTCGCCCAGTGATAACATGAACAATGCGGTAGAGTTAAATAGTGTTAATGAAAAACTTTTTAATACTTAAATTTTATTTAAGGGATATGCCACCGGCTCAACTACCTAATGTTGGACGATCAGATTTGGATCCCTTTGCACCTGGCGGCGGTGGAATGATTTTCAACCCATTCGGACCTCGAAGAGATATTGAAAATCCTGGATTAGGTGTCCCGGGCGGGCTACCAAGGTTTGATCTTATATTTATGCAAATGACTCATGTTAGTAGTCTTAACGTAGACTTTTGGATTTAGAATCATCTTAAATTGGGTATTTGACACTTTACTCGATTCAAATATTTTTAAGAGTTGTTAAAACAATAATTTCAATGAAAATTTTACGAGAACATGGTACAATAACGTCATATTTTTATAGTCCAAAGTTATAGTACATTACTGAATGTATTAAATTAAAATTATAAAATGTAATAATTTATTCATGACGATGTCCACTAACCAATTGAGAAACTACCTACATAATAAGTTCTTCATATAAGTTAGATGTAGATGTTTATGGGGTCTTAGGTAACATGTACTGATGTTCTGCTGGTCGATTCCGTTAATAGCCCGACACTGTTGGGCAACAACTCCGTAGAACGTATTTCTTAACAACTTTTAATGGGGAACTAATGCCTGCATCATATACTGCATTGTGGCAACCTTGGGTGTTTGTAGCCAAGAAAAAGGCAGAGTGTTACCGAGAGGCAAAGTGTCAATTCAGCCCAGGAGCAAATATTCCATATAATATGTAGTCATTCAGATAATTTATTAGCCGTTAGCACACGCAGTACATGAAACCTGTAGAATCAGAAGAAAGTTAATAAGCGACATTGTTGCCATATACATGAGGAAACAATTATCTATGGCTATATATTATATAAATATATTAAAGTTTTGTTTTCACCATCGAAAAATATGATTCAAACAACTTTTATATTTTTTTATAGGATAAGGGTGACAAACGAGCACACAGTCCACCTGATGGTAAGTGGTTACTGCGGCCCGTAGACATCTACATCTATCCTCTATTCCAAATCAAAATCTAGATGCGTTGTCACCCGTGAGGACTAAGATGGAATGCCTCATTTCCAGTAAAAAGGGCCTCCAGCCACCTGCACTCACCAAGCGAAACGCAGAAGTAAACCTCTACTTCACGCTGTTTTCTGTGAGGTCGTGGTACCACCCCGGTTTGAGCCGGCCTATCCGTGCGACAGCAAAAGCTGCCGCGTGGCTCTACCACTGTTAAATTAAATTATTTAGGTTTTGTACTAAACATAATATGTAATAAAGTTTAATTTGTATTTTCAATATAATGTACAGAGGAGCGGTTCCACCGGGAGCACGATTCGACCCGTTTGCACCACCTGGCGTCGGTCCTATGCCAGGGCGCCGGCAGCCGCCTCCCGACGCCGATCATTTTCCGCCGCCCGGTTTCAACGATAATATGTTTATGTGATTTTGTGTAAAAAATGTATAAATGTTGCTTAGCATTCAACACCGCGAACGTATTCAAATATAAAATACTGTGATTGAAAGTTAGCAATCATATGTGACATTTTATATTATATATAAAATATATATTCTAGTAACTGGTTCTTATAAATTTGTGCATGTGTAAAGGAAATCACATCGTTACTTAGCAAACAACACCGCTTAAGTAATTTTGACTTACTTTACGGGTGAATGAAAAAGTTGTATATTTTATTGAATTCAAGAGTTTTTAAACTAATTAGTAATAGGTACTCTATTTATTCATCACAAATTATATAATGGGCTTGTTATATAATTTTAATTGATATTCACATTTCATTTTGACTTAAGCGGTGTTGCGCAAAATTAAACTAGACATAGGCCACGTTATTTAAGTAAATAGAAAGAAAATAAAGTAATTAAAATCGATTGAAATTAAAGTTTATTTATTAATATTTTTGTAGATTTTGATACAAAAATTACAAATTTAAGTGCAATCAGTCTACTACGTCACTTAAGTATAATGAGTATAGGCAATAAATTATCCAAATTATATTGTTATTCGGAATACGTTGCATGTCTTAATCGAGTGTGACTTCTAGGTATTTTTGGGTAATTGCTTTATGTCACCACATTTTTATTAACTCGCTTTCGTGTGTCTGTTTGAATCGAATTTAATAATTGGTTTTAAATTAACCACCCGATGAAGTGTAGATTTGAAATTTTGATCATAGCTAAGAATCGCATGACAATGTGAAAAATATGAAAAAAATTACACTTTTTCGTCCGTTTTAAAAAAATATATAAAAAATTATTTATTCCTCCACTGGTAACGGGGCATTGATTGAGTTAGTGTTTCTATTCTGAACACAGCATCAATCTCAAAACAAAATTACCGGCAACGAGTTCTCATTCAAAACCCTTAAAAATGATCACCTAAACATGACGCAAAACCTAGAGCCTGCTGCTTTTCAACTCATCGAACTAATAGCACATCACTTCCTTGGTTGCTAGATTGTACATAGTGAAATTGTGAACGCACATCTTAGTTTTGCAGATATGAAGCTAATTTCACAGATTGAACATGTGTGATCACTTATACCTTATTGCGTATAGCGTACGGCAGTGTCTTTTCCTTTTATAACTGGATCCTTCTTTATTACATGTGTAACATATTTTTCATCAGTGATGTTTCCACTTTTATTACTGCAGCACAGAACACTATTGCTCTCTACCTGCACCAGACTTCACACGTGATTAAAACCTAAAACTAAAATAAAACATGCGATATATATATATTCTTATTATCTGTATTCAGATTCCTCGACGACCCTAGATCTCCATCCATGTCTATTTTATGAGCACTCCAAGAAAAAACCTTAGCAACTCCGCGTAAGTCATAAATCTGCGTTCTACGCTTTTACAATATCAATAGCAACACTATCTAAGTTGCTGTTAACAAACTTATTCGATTTTAAATTCAAATATAGATATTAGAGTGCAATAAATTCACTTGCCTCTTAATCTTTTGAATTACACTTCCTACAACAAATATAGCGAAGAAAACATTTAATTACCCGTTGCGAACAGAGAATAGCGTACACACGATGGCGGCGTGATGATTTGAGCGATGCATTGGCCTTTGATTGATCAAACCTCTGGAATCTGATAGGTTAGTTCCACACACAAATAGAAGCTCCATGCAAAGGCATTAAAATGTGCTATTCGCCAATCGACTTGAGTGATGTTATATGCTAAGGGATGATATTGATATAGGGTTGGAATTTGTAACATAATTGTGTTTTTATTGTAACCTAAAAAGTAAGCTCTTTTTTGGTTCGCGTTTTTGGATGCTAAACACAATTAAGTAGTTTAAACGTCAATGAGAGGAAGAAACAGTAAAGTTGTTTTATTATATGGTGATGTATTATAGTGTCCCTATTTCGCGTTTTCGAAAATTAGAACACTTATGTTCTAATTCCTGTGTTTGTCTTTTTGTAAAAACTTATGAATTAAACAATATTAACTAGTATGATACACTATGTTACGACCGGAGAAGGCCTTAGTGGTGCAGAGGCAAGCGGGGAGTAGAACGCTGTCCGCGCGAACGCAGTGGTGGACATAACTGGACAGAACAACGCGAGCCATTGGCGAGATGCAAATTTAATCCACGACCAAACTACTCCACTCCTGAGCGTGGGTGCTTAGGCTGCCTCGCGTATTCGGGGGGGGGGGGGGGGGGCAAATATTCCGCTCGCGACTAATACTGCTCGGGGCAAGCGGAGCAATAAAACCAATGCGACCCCTGTCACGCTATCCGTGAATTTTTGCAACATCAGGGGACTTCATTCCAACCTTAACGCTGTCCATTACCATCTAGAGACGGCCAAGCTGGCCTTGCTCTTTTTAACCGAGACTCAGGTGTCCTCTCCGTATGATACTTCATATCTCTCTTACTCGGGGTACAAATTAGAACACTTATTTGTGCCCCTGGCTGAAGTTTGCATATACGTTAGAGAGGACATCTGTTTTAGACTTCTCGGCAGTCTTGAAGGTACGGACCTGACCATCCTATGGCTGCGCGTAGACAGCGACGACCATCCCCGCGTGTACGGGTGCCTCTCTAGGTCCCACAGCGGTAATGCCGACACAGACCGACTCATCCACCACGTCCAAATGGCTGCAGACTCCGTGCTACAACAGGTCCCATCCGCAGAGATCGTGATACTCGGTTATTTTAACGCCCACCAAGCTGAATGGCTTGGTTCCCGATCATGCGTGTAGATGTGTCTATGACTTTGCCTTGTCATATGGTCTAACACAACTGGTTACTTCGCCTACGCGGATCCTAGATGTGGAAGATAATGTACATTCCCTGTTGGATCTTCTGCTGACCTCTCATCCGGACGGATATCAGGTCTCCGTCGATGCCCCTCTGGGCTCTTCGGACCATTGTCTGATCCGGAGTACGGTGCCACTCACGCTCCAATCGCGGTTGCGATCTGCTGCTTGCCGCCGTGTTTGGCACTATAGGTCGGCCGATTGGGACGGGATGCGGTCTTTTTTTGCATCCTACCCTTGGGGGCGGGTTTGCTTCTCATACAATTTGCGGGGTGAGGGGATGCAAAGCCCCGCCCACTTTACATTATCTACATCTACCGATAAATAGTAAAACTACTCGAATCTTTCCATATCGATGTTGCAATGTAGCTTAGTTACCTTGACGGTAGATGGCGGCATGTCCACAAAATGTTATAAAGTTTAAAAATAATATTTTGGCGATTAAAATTTCTTTGTCTGAATGCAAAACAAATTTCAGCACCTTCGTATGTTTTTTTTTACCAATACTGAGCTCTACAGACCTTTATATTTTTAGTTCACATGACACAAAGTGTCGCCATCTAGTGTCGAATATATGTAATTATATTTGAAAGCCGACGCAAATAGATTTTTCTAGAACTATTTTAATAATTAGGTGTAAAATTATTTACAAATGAAATGTGAGGCCATCCATAACATCAGAGCGTCTATCTGAGTAGTTTTTACACAATAAAACACAAAACTTCATCCTTTTCTTCTTAATACTACGAAAATACATCGATTTGCGATTTTTTCAACACATAAGCGCACAGGACGAATGCTGACAGTATACTAACTAAAGCCACGCCCACTATGATGACGTCAGGACCTACTTAGAATCACAGTGCACAGTTGATTATGCCGTCTCCCCTTTATATTAGCTTCATGGTGGTGCCAATCGGAGGCAGATCCCAGTCATGGTTTGGTCGCTCCTGTAAAATTGCATCACGCTATAAGCAGGAGTGCTACCGGGCCTGGGCTAACGCATCAACGTTTCGGGATCTAAACACCAGCGCTCTTAAAAAGAAGTATAATTCCGCCTCCAGGTCCTTCAAAAGCGTCATTGCCATGGCAAGGTCTGAGCACATCGGCAGAATTGGCGAGAAGCTAGTTCGCCTTCCTTCGGGAGCCCGTGCATTCTGGTCTCTCGCCAAGGCTGTCCAAGAGAACTTATGTCAGCCATCTCTGCACAGAGAGGACGACTCACTGGCCAATGCCGCAAAAGAGAAAGCTGATCTGTTCAGCTCTCTCTTTGCGTCTTAACTCGACTCTAGATGACGGGGGGAACACACCGCCGACCATCCCGCGATGTGAGTGCTCCATGCCAGATGTGCGGTTTACACAGCGCTGGGTTCGCAAAGCACTCTTCTCCCTGGACGTCAGCAAGTCGAGTGGGCCCGATGGAGTTCCTCACATTGTACTCCGGCATTGGCATCGGTTTTAACGCGTCTTTTCCGGTACTGCTACTCCCAAGGCGTAGTCCCGAATTCATGGAAAACAGCTTTAGTCCACCCGATACCTAAAAAAGGCGACCGCTCAGACTCGTCCAACTACAGGCCTATCGCCATCACCTCCTTGTTCTCCAAAATAATGGAATCCATTATGAACTGCCAGCTCATGAGGTACCTTGAGGATCACCAGCTGATTAGTGACCGCCAGTACGGTTTTGTCGGGGTCGATCAGCTGGTGATCTTCTGGTCTACCTGACCCATAGATGGGCGGAGGCAGTAGAGTCCAAGGGGGAGGCATTGGCCATTAGTTTGGACATGCGAAGGTCTTCGATCGGGTCTGGCACAAAGCGTTTCTTTCGAAGCTGCCTTCCTATGGGCTTCCCGATAAATTGTGCAAATGGATCACCACTTTCCTTGCTGATCAGAGCATCAAGGTCGTAGTAGACGATGCATTCTCTGATTTCAAGCCTATCAACGCCGGTGTTCCACAAGGCTGCGTGCTATCACCAACGCTGTTTCTCCTGCATGTCCATGATATGTTGCAAACTGGTAACATTCATTGCTTTGCAGACGACAGCACTTGTGATGCCTTATATACCGGCCGTGCCAATATTTCACGAGAAAACGCCGCCGAGTACCGGGACAAACTTGTGTCTGAAATCGAGACTTTGCTGAACAAAGTCTCAAGTATTGGGGGCGACTAAATCTAGTCCAGTTCAATCCCCAGAAGACACAACTTTGCGCGTTTACCGCCAAAAAATCCCTTTGTCGTATCTCCTCAGTTTCAAGACACTCCCCTTGCTGCCTCAGCTAGCATCGGAATCCTCTGCGTCGACATATCGAATAGTGTGCAGTTTCGTGGTCACTTGGAAGGGAAGGTCAAATTTGTCTCTAAAAAGCTTGGCGTTCTCAGCAGAGCGAGACAATAATTCATGCCGGCACATTACTTGCAACTTCACAAAGCGCAAGTTCGGCCCCACATGGAATACTGTTCTCATCTCTAGGCCAGGGCACCCCAGTGCCAGCTCCTTAGACTTGACCGCATCCAGCGCCGAGCGGTTCGAATCGTCGACGACCGAGTTCTTTCTGATCGGCTCGATACACTGGCACTGCGTAGGGATTTTGCATTTTCTATCGAATTTACCACGGGGGTGCTCTGAGGAATTGTTCGGCTTAATTCCAGCCGCCAAATTTCACGAACGCACATCACGTCAAAATTCACGATACCATCCATACCATCTGGACGCTTGGCGGCCCACGACTGTACTTATGTTTTAGTGGGAGTTTTTTTTCGTCGTACAACTTCTCTGTGGATCTCTTATGGGCCGCAGCAACCACTTACTATGAGGTGAACTGTGTGTTCGTTTGTTACCCTTATCCTATAAAAAAAATATGTTCAAACAATGAGGGCATCCACGACTTTTTCTGCCACCAGGGCGGCGCCACTTAAAATTTATATTATAGTTCGGCCGTTCAGAAAATGCGTTCCTGACACCTATCAGTTAGTCACGACTAGTGATGGGCACAACATAACACTGAGTTCGTTACCGTTCCTCCAAAATGAACCGCCGCGTTATTTTTAAGATTATTTTCGTTTTAAATTGGCGGAATCATTTAAAATTTATATTTTAGTAATTAAGTGGAAACCAAAAAAGGTAATATTAATATAATAAAATTGTTTTATTTATTCTTTGTTACAAAGTTACAATCTGTATTTCTATGCAATAAAGTACATTGAATTGAATGTGCGTACAGAATATTAAACAGACTCCGATTCGCTTGAGGAGGTGGTGTCTTTACCATCATCTTCGCCTACATGTATAATTATATTATTATCAATAACAGAATCAATCCTGATATCTCGGTCAAAATGTTCCACAATCAGGTTTTTAGTCTTCTCAACAACCTTTGCCCAGTCATCTCTTGTGACTTCCCCGCAGGCTTCTTTTAATAGGGTCATCATCTTTTTCGTGCTGCATGGTGGGGACGTATTGTGGCAGGCAACGTAACCTTTTACTTGAGCCCAGATTTGCTCAATCGCGTTATATAGGCAATGATACGGTGGAATTCTTAGAACGCGATGACCGTACTCCAGAGCCAGTTCATCGATTTCGTATCGCACATTTGCCGCTTTATTTTCTTTAACTAATTTAATTAGCTCTGGTTTTAGCATCTGTATATTTGCGTCAATGCCTTTTGCTTGTAACCAAGCCACCATTTCTTCTTTTTTATTAGCTTGGGTAGGTGGTTTCTGTATTTGAACCGAGTGATAGGAGGCATTATCCGTGAATATTACAGAAGGCTCTGGTAGGCTGGGCAAAAGACGTTCTGGAACCACTCTTTAAATCTAGTGGCATTCATTTCCTCGTGGTAGTCATTTGTGGGTTTTGATTGAAATGCCTGTAACGCGTTCTCCACAAAGCCGTATTTTGCAGAACCTGCATGGCATATTATCAGACGGGCCTCCTAACCCATTGGTACTTTCGACGTCGACGCTTGTGTATCATCCGTCCAAGAACGGGAAACCGTGTGATTGGCGTTTAGCCATGTCTCGTCAATGAACACGACATTATCCCAGTTATCAATATTTTTTGCTTCTTTCAAAGAACTTATCCGTTTTAAAATTATGTCGTATCGTTCTAATAAAATTTTTCTTTTGTCTGTTTTTTATACGAAAAACCAATATCTTTTAAGATTTTGCTTAAAGCAGTTTTACCCCCGCTAAACAGTCCAGCTTCTCTTAACGATGCCAAAAGCTTCTTCCTGTTCAGATATTCATTTCTAGAATAGTAACCATATATATGATTTCTGATTGCATCGGCGTCAAAGGTGTCAATATCTGTCACGGGTTTAGTTCTACGTTTCTTCTTCGGAGTACGTAAAATATTATCTTCCGTGCCAGTAGAGCCGAACTTTTCTTTATTAATATTTGTTATCGTTCGTTTGCTAACAGTAGTAACAGTGGTAGAGCCACGCGGCAGCTTTTGCTGTCGCACGGATGGGCCGGCTCGAACCGGGGTGGTACCACGACCTCACAGAATACCAGCGTGAAGTAGAGGTTTACCTCTGCGTTTCGCTTGGTGAGTGCAAGTGGCCGGAGGCCCTTTTTACTGAAAATGAGGCATTCCATCTTAGTCCTCACGGGTGACAACGCATCTGCATTTTGATTCGCAAACGAGGATAGTTGTAGATGTCTATGGGCCGCAGCAACCACTTACCATCAGGTGGACTGTGTGCTCGTTTGTCACCCTTATCCTATAAAAATAAAAAAGAATAAAAAAAATACTCCAAACGCCTAAGAGACGCGTTCTTGTACTTGTTCGACAGGTAACAGGGGTCCGCTATTTTGCCGCTCCCGCTCAAAGTAATCTTGCAGCTTGATGATTAACTCACGGGCTCCACTTTTCAATGTTTGTCCACGTTTAGGTATTATTATGCACCAAAAGTAAAAAGAACGCAATACAAAACACAATCGAAGTCCGATTTAGCGCCGATGTCAGTTTGAAAAGCAGAAACAGTCCATTAAACGAAAGCCGGATAATCAAATAAAAACAGTTCGAAACACTTTAAGAACGTGGTCTATGCGCACGAAACGAGAACAGACTACTGTTTTAGCGTCACAAAATGGCGGCCCATAACGCTATTTGGGGTTACTATTTTCAACCTAAATATAAAAATGCTACTTTCTTTCGCGCGTTCGGTTTGGTCGTAGTTTTATTTTTATATTTACTAAAAGTTATAGTCCATTATTTTCAAATTCTTAAAAAGAAAAACAAAACGTATTATTTTATAAAGTATAACTGTATAAGAACAGATTACGATACTGTTATTGCCTGTTATTGTTAGCACAGCACTACAAATATAAAGCGCTGTGTAATAGCGCAGTATAGATTTAGAAAAATATTGTTTACCAAGTTATTTGACACTCAGTTTGGCACAAAATTATAACATTCATTGATTATTGATATAATAATGTTGTTTTAATGCTCATCAATTGTTAAAACGGTAAACAACCAGCAAAAATATTTTTATCGTAACTGCAACGCCATTACAAAGTTACGTCGTCAGTTCAATCGCGACGTGTCAGGAACGCATTCTCTGAACGGCCGAACTATAGTACGGTTAAAAATTATGGAGTGTAGAGTACAAGGAGAATATAGGAGATATAGAGTACAAGGAAATTATTGGACACGTTTTTAGGGACACTTTTCATATATAGAGATGGTCCTCCTTCTCTCTACACTCCACATTAATAATAAATAAACTAAACCACAGATATTCATAAAAGTAGAAAAACTGAAAAAAGTTAAAATGTGCAAAAAATTAAACACCTAACGCTGAGGCATTGTTTTGTGTATTAATATAATACTTTTGAAACTGGTAAACTTTTAAAAACTTTTAGACTTTTAAAAACCAACTTCTCAGTTAAATTACATTGTGTATATGGAGTGTAGAGTAGAAGGAGGACCATCTCTATATATGAAAAGTGTCCCTAAAAACGTGTCCAATAAGGGTGACGCTGCAGTAGCATAGGATAAATTTTAAAAAAATCGCCAAAAGTAATTACAATAAGATGGAGAAATAAACAAGGACCGACCAATCCGCTTGGTTTTGTACTACGTAAATACTTGAGATTTTGAATACTGGCATTTTACTAACTACTCTAATCGTGAAATTTTTTAAATATTTGAATTCAGCTAACTTCACTCCATTCACAACAGCTATCTTCATATCGTAGTTTTTCAGACGCCAGTGCTATTGTGGTAGGTTTTGGAACCTCTATTTTCAGTAAATAGTGGGACACTTTTTCAACTTTCGCCCCTTATAAGATGGTTCTCCTTGTACTCTACACTCCATAATTGTGTAACAAAAAACTTTACCTCACTGTCAACTAGCGGCATCTGTTGAGCAGAAAATTATTAACCCTCATTACTCTACCACGACCACAGACTAATATGATACCGTAGATAGAGGATTGACAAGATACAAAGTCTATGTATGATACTGACCATGACCAACTTATCTGTAAACTGACAGCTTGGCGCTACTGTGCTAAAGTGTTGCCAGTTGCCCAAATACTAGGGTAATAAATTAGTCACGGAATAAAAAGACTAGAACAACAGGTTAACAAATATATGTCTAACAACCAGAAGGAACAAAAATATTATAATTGATATATTTAAACTTATATTAAATAATATGTGTGTCTAATTCTAAGTTTTAAAGGTATCCCTGTGTACTGAAGCAAAATAACATAATAAGGGTTGGCTATGGACGTCCAGTAATTGATTTTAATTATGTTTTCAGTTTAGGAGGCTTGTGAGGGTTAAGTTTGAATCTTTTACACTGTATTTGGATGTCGGAAATGCGTTTTGAATTGTGACCGACCGAAGATTCGGTTTCAGTTTCGGTAATAGTTTCGGTTTCGGCAAAAAATCTGGCGAACCTTAGGCGGCGCCGAAACTTAGTGTTTGTGGATTATCGTGCCTCGTTCGGATAAGTTCGTGACTCTCGTGTATTATTCATAATTTATACAGAAACAGAAACAGAAAAAATTCAAATATCAAAATAAAATAAAACATTAAACAAATACATTGGGTGGCCCCAATTAATTAAATGTTATTTTATCAATCAAACAGTCTTGTTTTCCTTATTGTATAAAATCAAGAATTGATAGCAACTTTAGATGATGATGCCAAATGTCTAGCACCTCTGACACTGCTTATCATTGCTGATCAATATATCTTACATATAAAATCTCTAAGTTGGTTCTTTTTAATTTAGTTTACAATGGGCTATTTTCCGCAACTCCACGTCTATGTTCGTATTTTGCGTGTGGGTAGGAATATCACAGCTATTATAAAACAGGTTTCTTCATATTTTGTGTTTGTATAAAATTGAAGAAAAATCTCTTTTATTGTACTGTTTGTATTTGGCTGGTTTTAATATCAATACATATCAAGACTGAGGCAGAAGATGGGAAGCAGCAACTTTTTGATAAAAGCAATAAAAAACTGCGGTTGTCAACCCGCCCGCCAAGCGTGGCAACTATGGCAATATACATATCATGAGCAACGATACTAATGAACGCCCCCCAGTCCCCGGTAGCACCGCTATTCCTGGCTACGGTGGAGCGATATCCGGTGGAGGTTCGGTTGCCACCTTTTTTTTTTCGTGGGGAAATCCTCATGGATACCTCCGGCTGCGGGGGCAACCGGAAGGTTATGCCGGACTCCTACCGGCTAAAACCTCACGGTGGTCTCCATCAGCGTGTACGAGGGGTCCCGGGATCTCCGTTCGGAACGCAACCGGGGCCCCTCTCTCGCTTCGCTTTATTGGAAGCACGTCCCAGGGGCAGAAGTTACTACCCCCAGCACCCTCGCAGTGCTATCACAATGTCTCGGGACCACTTCCGAGCCATCGTCCTCCTCGGGGGTTACGTTACTAGGCACTCGCGACCCCCGCTCCAGACGCCTGCAACCCCAGAGGCCCCGTTTCTGGTAGGTGATCAAAGGGAGGGCCGTGACGAATGCATTGATGACGTCGTCTCCGAGTGGGATCTATCCTCCTCCGATTCCGCTCAACAGCCTCCTTCTGGACCATTACGGACTCACAGAAGGTGGCTACGGCCCTCCACGCCGAGTCCCCGCTCAACATCGCCGACACGACTGCTGACAGGGAGAGGTCCCGACCGACCCGGATTGCCAGGATTATACGCTCCCGATTCCACGCTGGACATACCGCCAGCGTATGGGATGCAGAGTCCTGATCCTGTCCACCGCAGTGGAAGCAGTTCGCCGTCGCTTCGCGTCCGATCTTACACAGATAAACACCGAAGCACCCGTGACGGGAAATTATCTGTGTAAGTGAGGAGGTGAATCTTCCTACTCGTCGCTGCATCCAGGCTTCGAAGACCGACAGGATTGCGCTAATAACACGTTTGCGTGCATAGCGCTCCTCGTTAAGTCGAGTGCGCCACATCGCTAAAGCGTTTTGTCGCTTCTGCCGTTTTATAGACTCGAGTGCCTCATCTGGCTCACTGCCACCTCTCTGACGGAGGATGCGGATTCGGTTGTACACCCTCGCATTCATATCCGCCAGTATATCTAGGAGTGGGAAGCGAGCCAGGACTGTTGCCGCCTCAAAAGATATCGTGCGGTATCCTCGCACGATCCGTATAGCCATCCTCCGCTGGACACTGTAGATTTTAGTTCTACAGCGCCGGATGGCAAGCCTTTTCGCCCGCACAGGTACCCCGTATAAGACTACGGACCGTACTACCCCCGCATAGAGGCGGCGTATTTCCTCCCTCGGTCCCCCTAGATTGGGTAGCAGTCTGTGCATAGCACCCGCCACCCTCTCAATCCGGGGGACTAGGCGCTCAAAGTGTTCTTCGAAGCCCCAGCGACTGTCCAGGTGGAGCCCTAGGTACTTCATGTACCGCCCCATTCTGACTACAGACCCACCCACGTAGACGCACGAGTCGGGTTGTTCCATGCTCCGAGGTAATTTGTGAAACCATAAGGCCTCGGTATTATGAGACGCTATTTCTAGACCCAACTCGTGGATTTTGGTGACGACGACCTCCGTTCCAAGCTCAGCGAGCTCCTTGGTCCCCTCGAAGGTGACCCCGCTGGCGATCACCAGTGTGTCATCGGCATAGCACACGATATTTACGCCAGCAGGAAGATCGACACGCAGAACCGCGTCGTACGCGAGGTTCCACAGTAGCGGACCCAGCACTGAGCCCTGCGGAACCCCACGTTTGATCTTCCTCCGTATATTCCTACCATCTTGCCCCATGTACAGAATGTACCTGTCACGCAAGTAGTCCCCGATTACGCCTTGACGGTAGGAAGGCACTTGGTGGTGTGCTAATGCTCTCCGTATTGTATCCCAGGGTAGAGAGTTAAAGGCGTTGACAATATCAAGACTTATCGCCAACGCCACACCACCCTGGGATACTGCTTGTTCCGACAGGGAGCGGACGCGCATTATGGCATCTACGGTGGAACGCTCCCGTCGGAATCCAAATTGGCTTTATGCCAAATCGGGACCGACGCCAGCTCCTCTACAGTCACCTCCATCTCTTCATGCCACTCCAATGACGACGGCAGGTGACCTGAGGGTCTTGACCGATCCTCTGGGAAAATCGTGCCGATCACTCTTCCCAGCAAGTCCGGATCGAGAGTTTCCGTCAAGGGCAGCGACCATGGCCGGAGTTTTCCCAGCACCATCCTGTACGGTCGCCCCCGGGGTCTTCGTTGCGTCCCTCTAGGAGCTCTTTCCAGGACCGAGACCTGGCGTTAGATATAGCGATTTGTAACGCCTTTGTAGCCGCTCGGTATGCCGCGTAGAGTCCGGCTATCTCATCAAGTGGAACTCGCCGTTATCGTCGGGCTCTTGTGTACTGGCGCCGACGCCGCAAGCAGATCCGCACGAAGGTGTGCAATTTCTGCCGACCACCAGTACACCGCCCTGTGCTTGGGACGACTGGTTCTGGGCATGGAATCGTCGCATATTTGCGCCATCGTAGCCCGGAACCAGTTTGCTTCCATTTCTGGATCGAGTGGAAACTTTTCGGCTTTTTCTGGCCAGGCCGCGACGATGGCGGCGGCTTAGAGCTTGTCTCGGTCGAGCCGCTTGAGACACCAACGCCGCGGTGGGCTGCCTTCTGGGCGACTGAAGTTACTGTCGAAGTGGCGAAGTGCGACACGATGAGGCGGTGGTCTGACAGTGTCACCACCTCTGTCGCAACTCGCCATCCCGACAGCATACGCATTTCAGGAGGAGTTGCCCACGTAAGGTCTACAATGGACTCCCTCTGCCACCGCACACATGTACTCTCAGACCCCCGATTTAATAGTCGAAGGTCCAGACCAGCCGCCCATTCCATTACGGTCTCTCCCTTTGGATCGTCCCTAGAGTTGCCCCAAGCCCTGTTATGGGCGTTAAAATCTCCTAGGACGATCAACGGACGAGGTAAGCACCCGCGCACGCAATCCGCCACCTCGTCCAGGTACTCCTCGTAGTGGGCGAGGGTCATGTTGGGAGAGACATAGCAGCCCACTATAGCTAGGGTGCCCCATTGCACTGCAATAAAGCCCCGCCCCCTTTGCAGGAGGACGCAGGGTGGAGTACTATCACCACCCCCCCCATTAGATGGCTACGGAGCCCGATTCGTCGCCGAACCAGCGAGGATGGTCGGGGACGGTATGGGGTTCCGCTACTACTGCAAAGGCAACCCGCCACTCCACAATGGTCTGCATAAGCAGATGTTGTGCATTGCGACAGTGGTACTGGTTACCCTGGAGGACTTTGAGGGGTGTGAATTCTACGTCTCAGCAACTTCCATTACCGAGCCGGAGCTCGGTGCTGCAGCTGGTACTGCTGTGTTCGTCTCGTTGGAGGGAGTGGGAGGGTGTTTACTCTTCCTAACTCCCCTTTTCGCAGGTTGAGCGCACTTTTTCCTCAACCTATGGCTGGATGGACGCCCAAGGTCAGAACAGACTGGACATTTAAGGACCGACGCGATGCATTGGTTTGCTCTGTGACCGGGTTCGCCACAGCAGCGGGTGCTCCTGTCTGCCTCGTTAGGGCATTTACTGCCGACGTGCCCCTTCTCGAGGCATCTGTAACAGTGCATAGGCCTGGACTCCAGTAGTTCCACTCGTCTTGAACCCCAGCCAATGTGTACACGTCCTTTAGTCACTAGTTTTCGGGCCGCTGTTACCGGACATCGCATCCAGCACGTCCCCATGCTGGTGGGGGTTCGGCGGACTTCCCCAACTTTGATGTCGTCTACCGAACAACCACCCAACTCGGCGATCGCGGCTGCTATCTCACAGGGGCTGACAGCATCGTCAAGGTCTTTCAGTCGAATGTCGCGCATTTTAATTAGGCGACTAATTCGGACGTTCTGATCAGTTCAGATCAGAAAAGACCTCGCGCAGTTTCGCTGCTAGCTTGTCGGCCTTTGAGTTGCAATCATGTCCCGCAATCTCGAGAAGTACAGTGGTAGAGCCACGAGGCAGCGTTTGCTGTCGCACGGATGGGCCGGCTCGAACCGGGGTGGTACCACGATCTCACAGAATACCAGCGTGAAGTAGACGTTTACCTCTGCGTTTCGCTTGGTGAGTGCAGATGACCGGAGGCCCTTTTTACTGGAAATTAGGCATTCCATCTTAGTCCTCACGGGTGACAACGCATCTACGCATGCACGCACCCTAACGACTGACGAGAAGATTCTGGAGCTGGAAGAAGAAATAGACAAGTTTTATTAAATATAGATTATAAATAATAGGTACTTATTGAAAGTGACTCTTTTGTTTAATTACCACTGGTCCGAAAAAAAAACCTTTGTCCTTGGAAGCACAAGCAAGAAACCCAGCGGGACTTTTTTTTAAATAACAGCTGATTGCATCAGAGGCTAATATAAACGTGAGCTAAGTTGCATCATCGAGGCCCCTTTTCTATCGTTCCAAGGATCTACCCAATAGATCTATCCTAACAAACATAGTTTGACACGACATACCTGCTCACATCTGTTAATTCCTGACAAGTCTCGTATTCCGTCAATGTAACAGTCGTGGTCTTTAAAGGTAGTTACAACGGCATCGTAGTCGCACTGAAGATGGGCTTCTTGCGAGGCCCTTAACTAAAACACTTAAATTTGTGACTTTCTTTTTCGAGTGTGTGTGATCAAATTAATTAGTCATCTGTGGTAAAGTCTGGGGGCATCGCATTTTAGGGGCCCTGGCAAGACCCCTTTATAATAACAAAAGAATAACATAAATCAGTGCAGTTTAAATAATTAGACATACAGCCTAGTATGATTTATTTTTGTTCAACATTATGCTGATACTTGAGGAAGTACTTGGGAGATTTTGTTGGCAGCTTAAGCCAGCGGATGTTTGATGATGGTAATATCTGATATGCCCATCGAAGTACTTGTTTCACTGTTTCTACTAATACTTTACATGTCCCGACATTTAATAAACAAATTTACACCACTTTTACAGATGGAATTAAGACATGGCTCAAAACGACAAGCGTCCAAGTCAAAAATCTTAACAAAAAGTAGTCACAGATTAACAAATATTTAGCAAGCTAATTTGTGCATGCAACTGGCAACAAATTTTGTCAGTCCGACAATTTTTTTTGTGCGAAGCACACGTTTTCCGCGTGTGTAGTGAATTTTGTTAGCTGTTCACGGCTGAATCCGTTCAATTTTTATTCAATGTGTATGGCTGTGGTGGTAAGTAACCTTATTTTTACATCATACATCTTTAAAGATAATACGCAGTAGATATCTACATAATGAAGGTCGTACCCTCCCATCTATAATGTACGTCACCATGCAGGCGTTCAAAGAATTTTCCTTTAGGGATCAATTTATTTTTGTATGCGTATTAAACTTAAAGTGGAAGGTTTAAATTTTTAAATATATGATTGTATATCAAGGGTTAGAATTACCTATAGTGTGCTTATTAGAAACCCATACTGATTTAATAGTTCTATCATTATTACAGCCTTACAGATTATTACAGCCTTTCACAAGTTCACTGCTGAACGTAAGCCTCTCCCAAGGAATGCCACTAAAATCCGGTCCAAAGCCACCTGCATCAATCAACTTCTGGCATGTTATACTGGTTGTCACAATAAGTTATTTACAAAGCATAATAAATGTTTGTTAGATAACTATTTTAGTTGTTATTAATTGTTTTACGTGGCAGATCCATGCTGCACCTATATTAGTAGTATAGTTGTAGCATGTATGGGTCGGCCCGACCGGGGAAGGACCACACTCTCACAGAATACCAGTGTAAAATAGCAGCTCAATGCTGCTGTGTTTCGTATGGTGAGTGTAGAGAACCGGAGACCCTTTTTACTGGAAATCAGGATTTCATCTTACTCCTCATGGGTGACAACACATCTGCATTTTGACTTGTAATCAGGGATAGATGTGGATGTCTATGGGCCGCAGCAACCACTTACCATCAGGTGGACTGTGTGATTGTTTGTCACCCTTATCCTACAAAAAAAAAATTAATTAAAAACTGCTATTATTTTCTCCTTACCTTTCTTTACAGCCTATTAAAAGTCCACTGCTAAAAATAGGCCTCACCCATAGATCCCCTCATATATGATATTTATATCATATAGGATTAGGATGGTTGCCACTATTGGCAAGCGTGTTGGTAACTGTAGTTTTAGTCGTTATTTGGAAGATGCTGATGCCCATCTTCTGATTTGTTTCTTATTGGATTTTCTTACATCCCAACTAAACGGTTTTTCTCCTATACATTTGATTTTCATCTGAACCTTTACACTTTATTAGTAACCTAGAAATTGTAAATGGAGAGGAAAGATTGCAAAACACAGGACAATGATGTGTTTTAAAGATCTTTCGGGTAAAACTTACAATGTCTTCTTTAGTGTCATAACTTTACTTAATTTCAGTAACATAAATGACATGTATTGTGTTGGTGATCTTCAGATGTGTACTTTAATACCTCATTGCCAACTCTAAAATATAAAAATTAGTAGTGGTAGTGGCAGTAAGGCGTAAGACATTCTACTACTGAATATCATTTTGTGGGTGTTACCAGAGATGAAAGAGTAAACTGAAACAGGAGAAAGTCAGAATCATCTTCCTGTTAAAAAGCTCAAAATAAAAATTAAAACTGTTGTTGCCGAGCAAGGCAGCTATGGCAAATATTGCAAAGTTTTTTTTTAAAGTAAGGTACGAATTTAGAGGGCTTTTGGAGAAAAGATGTGTTCAAAATATATTTTATTTGTCAGACAAGCAGATTTCCTCATAATAGTTTACTTCACCACTATGCAGGTAATTAATAGGCAATTATTTATGAAATAATTTAAACATAAATTAATCTCAATTATCATCTAAACTGTTAAGTTTAACTGGAAAGATAGTTCTGTCTTTTTTTTTTTTTTTTTAGGATAAGGGTGACAAACGAGCACACAGTCCACCTGATGGTAAGTGGTTGCTGCGGCCCATAGACAACTACATCTATCCTCGTTTGCGAATCAAAATGCAGATGCGTTGTCACCCGTGAGGACTAAGCACGGTAAGAAGGTAAGCACTAGCATTCAACTAAAAGCCTACTTTTTTAGTTGAAATACTGGCTGATCAAAAGTAAGCCCTTTCACTTATAAACTATGATAATTTTGTTTTACTAGATGGCTCACTTTACTTCACTCTTTGGTTAAGCACTACAAAATCTTTTTAGGAATTCTACAAATTGACTAGCAATCTAGGCAATCAATTGAATACATTTAACTAAATGTTTAGTGAGTTTATTATCTAGCTGATCAAAATATCAGGCTGTGACATATCCTTAAAGAAAAAACAAGATTCAGTTTAATTGCATGTATTAGAAATTGTTGATGTGATGTTGAGCAGTAAGGCATTTATGTTTGCTTACAGCTATGGAGTTGATAATACGCATTTTGTTTTAATGTGCACATAGGTAATACTTAAAAGTAAAGTAAAGTTGCAGCCTATTTATGTCCCACTGCTGGGCACAGGCCTCCTCTCATTTCTAAGAGGTTTGTAGGGCAAGGAAATATCCGCCGCGCTGCCCCAATGCGTGTTGGCAAACTTTACATGTCTTCGAAATATTTTTTTCCTTATTTCTCAGACATGCAGGTTTCCTCACGATGTTTTCCTTCACCGCCGAGCACGTGGTAAATCAGCACTTAAAATTGCAATTAACAATTTCAGTAGTGCCCGGGTTGCTCGAGTACTGTAAAGCTTATAGCGAGAGCTAACCACGGCTAATACTTGGCTAATACTTGCTAGGTAATACATGAGTAGGATAAACTAGTGTTTATGGAATATTCACTTAATAAAATTTTATATAACCGCTCGTCTGTCCAAACGCCATATTCTGGTATATGAAATAATATGCACATCTGTCAAACTCGTTAATCTGTCGTCGTTTTACCGCGAAGCTTTAGAGATCAATGTATATCGTTCTACTAATCCTATCTCTCTCTAACTTTACTGTAATCAAGTAGTCCATAGGTCACAATATGGGATTGAATTGTATGTAGTATTGGATCAGATGTTAAGTTTCTTTAATATTAATAAATTGCTACATAAAAATCAATTCGGTTTTACATGGGGTCGCTCGACAACTGACGCTGGAGTTGAGCTTATTAAACATATTTTTTGTGCATGGGAGAATTCAGAGGATGCTTTGGGTATATTTTGTGACCTTTCCAAGGCCTTCGACTGCGTTCACCATGATACATTAATCAGGAAGCTACAGTACTATGGTGTCAAGAACACAGCGCTTAAACTTATTATTTCATATTTAATAATAGAATGCAGAAAGTTATTATCAATGGTAAAAGTTCATCCGGGTCACCTGTACTAATGGGTGTCCCTCAAGGCTCCGTATATTAATGACTTACCTTCTCTTGTAGGGGATAAACATGACAAACAGAGTGGCAACCACGTACTGTTAAGCGAAGGGTAGGGCGTCCTTCCACTAGATGGAGTGACGACCTGGTAAGACATCCAGGAAGTCAATGGATGCAGGTGCCTCAGGACCGTGCTTTGTGGCTTTCTTTGCGGAAGAGGCCTATGTACAGCAGTGGACTTGTGACGGACTGTAATAATGATGATGATTTTGATGAATATTCTTTCCATTTATTTTGGTTATTCGTTGCTTCCGTGGTGTAATTTCTTTTACAGTTTTTCTTTGTACTTTCTCTTTTTTTAAGTACTGCATCCTTTGTTTTTCTTTGTATTCGGCTAATTTAATTGCGTCACTTTTATTTCTGGCCAGTCAAGCCTTTTCGACTTCTCTTTTCTTTTTAATTTATCTTCTCTAGACAAATTTTGTTTTTTTAAAAGGTGGCATGATGTTTTTGGATTGAAATAAGGAAAAGAAATGCTAACACACGGTAACAGTTGAAATAAGTGATCTGAAATTGAAAATCAGTACCCTGGAAGCACGTCAGTTCTCTGGGACAGTATCAGACGCAGGACTGACGCCAAAGTACTGATGAAAAGGACATAAATTTGAGTTTATAAATGGAACTAATGTTTCTTTTGGTATTTTCGAATATTCACAAGCAACATTTTAACAAATCATAGTTAACTATGTATAAATCGAAATAAAACACAGGTATACAAAGAAATAACAATTTACCACAGTACTGAAATTTTGACTGGTTCGGCACGAACACGCGATAACCACTAATCTAACACTGGCACAGCAAAGGTGGCCGACAAATGGCACGGTCTGAGGGTAACTTCACTACCTACATCTAACATTTTTAACAAGGGTTTGACGTTGAGTCCACCCAGGCGAAGCCAGAACGGGTCGATTGTTATTTTAAAAGTCATGTTCCTACTTATGTATACAATTATTTTTGAAAATTTCCAATTAACCGAATAGTATCTATTTTCTGTGATGTAAGTGTTGTTAGCCGCCTATACGGCAATTTCAGCTCTATCTGACACAGGGCTGGCGGCCTGAAAGGCCGCAAGCTATTTCAATAGGGAAAGGCAATGATGACGAGGATGGTGTTGGTTTATGATTTGGTATTGTTACCAATCGTCATGTCCCCTCTGTTGAGGTTTTTTGAGCTATCTAACCGCTGTCCGAGTCGATTCCGAATCCATAGCGATTAGCGGGTTTACGCTATTAGTACTGTTTAAGTTAACGGTAGAGGTTTGATGAACCGCCATTTCTAATCCCATTCTTTATCCGTACGGACTGTATATTAACTTATTTCATATTCCCGACGTTTCGAGTACTTTACAGCACCCATGTTCACGTGGGGGACTGAGGTTTTTGACGTCCTAATGTCATAGATAACCACGGCTACCTTCAGATTAAAATTATTCAGGTCCACCAAAATTGCATTAATAAACGCACATACTTTAAAATATTATTATTAAAAAAAATTATCACCTTTTCGAATTAATTATGTACGATGATGCTTAGAATGTAACTACATAATATATATTATACTAGCTCGCCAGGCAGACGTTGTTCTGGCCCTTTCCAACGACCCTTCCTACAAAAATCCTTCAATTCGCAATAAAAATTTTGAGGGTCATTTATCGGGATAAAAACTATCCTATCTCTCAAGTTGGACCAAAATGCACACAGTGTGCAAAATTTTATTGAAATCAGTTCTGTAGTTTAGGAGTCCATCACGGACAAACAACGTGACACAATTTTTATATATAAAGATAATATTCAACACTCATCAACAAGTTGTTATTTTATAAGTTGAAATTCTGAATTTTCAACAATTTAAACTTTAGTTACAATTCGGTACATATACACTTCAACGATCTGCTATTTTAGCATGAGAAAATTGATTGACGTCATCTGATGCGCAAAAGCGACTATTACTCGCTCACTGTATTTCATGGAACTTATATTGTGACCTGCGCACGTTAGTATTAACGCGTCACGATTGCATATTATTGTTGTTTCATCAAAAGTCAAAACGTGAAAAATTTGATGTGCGCGTTATTAATTATTTCATACGCATTTGGAACACTAATGAGCGTAATTATAGAAATGTATATATTAAATAATGTTATCAATAAATAATATTATAACTAATTAATATTATTTACGAGAGACAGGCATTTAGTTAAAGCAAAATAAGACTTGAAATCATTCATAAATAAGTTATTTTTATAAATAAACTAGTAAGGGAGGGAGGGATTACGGAATGGAAGGCTTTTACTTTTATTTGAAAGTCCTGTACATGCCTTTATTTGTAAACGAAATAAAATTCTGGATTTCCTGGATATGGTTAGGGGCGTCGACCCGACCTTGGCAAGCGTGTGTTGAGTTGACCCTGCGCAGGCGCTGGCCCGTTAACCCGAGCACGCACGATTTTGTTCGAACATTCACGAAACGGTGTGACCAGTATCCAGTATATTATTATAGAAGTCGTTTCCAAAATGATTTAGCTCGTTGGTTGATGACACAACGGTCGGGGATGGCGTCATTTTTCGCGAACGCTCTATTATTTGAGCAACTTTTTTTTGCATTGTTAACTAATTGATTAACTCCAAAGTCTTAAGTTATCACCCATTTGTTTATTAAATGCTAGCATGTATTAATCTAATGAGCAGGTTTTAATACGATATTTAACTTTGCTATTAGTCTCGTTAACAAGTTTAAATCTTAAAATACTACTTAAAACAGTTTTTATTACTTTTAATTTCAAAACTGGTAAAGAAAATCAAGAAACTGTTCTAAATTTTCGTGGCAAGCTTCACTTTCTGAACAAATTAAATTTTGAATACAATGAACTGAATACAACAAAGTGTTCCAAAAATATTCCCGGAATTTCGGGTGCGCTTAAGGTGGGTACGTCGTTTACGGCGAGGGCTGCATCCGGACGAATGGCGTCGTATATAAACTCCGGTTAATCGGCAAGGGCCGCAAGGGCTCGCGGTCGTTGCTCTAGGTTCTTCGGAGTCGGGGTTTCGAAGGGGGCGACGATCTCTGTCCTTTGCTTTGCGCTCTTGTAATCTCTTTGAACTCTACTTTCATATTGGACGCGCAATGACTTTACTTTTACAATAATTACACATCTAAGACTTCACTATTCTAACATTGTAATTGTTATTGTAAATGAACTTGCAAATTACGCGTTTTAAACACGTATGTAAATAGTAACAATATAATAATTTTGCCACCATGTCACACTTTGTATAATTCTAATGTCAGTCGACGAGGTTTTGTTGTTTTTTGTATATTTCTTTAATTAGAAATAAGAGTGATAAACAAGCATACAGTCCACCTGATGGTAGATCACATACAACTATCCTCGATTGAAAATCATATTGCAAAAGTGTTGCAAACCCCTGACTGATCTTTGAGGACTAAGATCACAGAATACTTTAATCCTAGGCGGAGAACTAAGATGAAATGCCTCGTTAGCACGGATGTTATTATGGGCGCCAAGCTATATAGCAGTTCCGGGAACGTTGTACATTATCAAAATAAAAAATAAATATGATTTTTGTTTGAGTTTGAGTTAGCTTGTTTTTGTTTTGCTTTGATAGCTTAATATTAACTGGTAATAAACATTTATTTGAGTCTATCGTAATTTTTTTAAGGCCAGATTGAAAGTTAACGCTAAAAACATTCACAAGAATGAATCTCTAAAAATACCTGCAGTGTATTTTTATTTAACTCTGTGAACGGAATATTATTTACAGAATTAAAGGGAAAAACAACTGTTGCAACAGTAGCGTAATATTATGCGTTATTTTGAATAAAAGAGTCAAAGTGCCTTGTAGTTTGACGTGATAAATGGAACTTACGTCTATATTTGCTTTATTAACCTGTTGTCATAACTATTTATCGCGTTTAGATCTATAGACATAAATGTATATAATATAACATATTGTTTATAGAAATACTATTATAATTTTTAAGAGATGTAAGTAGAAGAGGTATTTGAAAGCGCATTAATGATAAGGAAACTTAGAGATTTTTTTTAAATTGCGTGGTACTGCTATCAATGTTAATCAACATAATCAGTGATTACTGATAGCGTAGTTGCTGAATTTCATATGATTAAATCATAATCCAAGTAGGAAAATACTTAAAATAAAATACGTAACACTTCATTTTTATTACGCATTAAAATATCGCTCATTATTTTTTCTGGACTGATCTGGGACTGGTTTTTTCTTTTTTCTTTAATATTTCACAATTAGGTATATATAATATCCTTCCACCGTTTTGTACAGGCGTAAGAGATTAAATCATTTTGTTTCGTCACATTCCATTGTAAAAATTATCTAATGAAGATGAAACAAATATTTCTTAGTCTTATGAGGAGGTAGTGTATTCCATCCTTCTCATGATAATCCTTACAGTCGGTGAACAAAGGCCGTAGATTGCCCCACAGTTGCGGCTATGTATGTATAGTTGAGCTGAAACTATATTCCTCAATAAATAATAGCTTAAAATTGCTGTTTAATGCTGTTGTGTTTCGTACGGTGAGCATAGAGAACCGGAGACCCTTTTTACTGGTAAAGGGGTATTCTATTATAGTCCTCAAGGGTGACAATGCATCTGTATTATATCTTAATGGCGGATCCACTGTCAGGATGACTGTGTGCTCGTTTGTCACTATAATTATAAAATATAAATGGTTGCCACGCTTTTCAAGCGAATTCTGTTCCAATTCCCTCTGCCGATTCATTCCTACGACGGGATGATATGAGGTAGTGGATCTCTTACGGCGGCACTACATCAGCACTTAAATATTTAGACTGGTGTACGAAAGAACGGAGAGATGCCTAAGGTAAAAAGTCTTATCAGTCTTCGAGAAATCCTTTGACTATTTGTTGACTATTTCACGTCGTAGTGTAGTAATTATAATGTACAGTTGACAAACTATATCAGATTGAAATTAGGGATAAAATAGAAAATAAGCAGTGGTACAATCTAATATTATGCTAGAACAGAAATGTTTCTTTTAAATGTATTATAATATGTCCATCTACTGACTGACTACAATGTCGCTAGTGTTTCACCTGAACTTTACGGTTGCAGAAAGTGATCTATGACTGTAGGATACTAGCAAAATAAAAGAAGTAGTTATTTGGACGAATAGAGCAGTTGATAACAGCAGTGTTCGTAAGTGAATGGTCAATGGTTAACGTTGGTTTAGACTAAATGAATATAAAATATTAATTGTACAACCTATGTATTTCTTGTAAAATATCACTGAAAAAATCTGCTCGGTTTTTCGGCTGGTCGTTTCCAGGACTGACATTTTTTTCCAACCAGTGGTATAGTAAAGGTAATTATAATTTAAAATGACTTAAAGTTTCTTAGTCGAGACATTATCATATATTTTATTGACATATATTTTAAAATCAATTGTTAAATGACAATGGCGACCTCGGAAACAAATTTTATGTTGACATTTTTTTTGCGTTTGCAAACGAAAAAAATGTAAAGTTTGAAATCCTGAACATAAACAATACAAGAAGTTAGGAATTAAAGATATTCCAGTTTGAACAAAATTCACATCAGATTAGGCTGTATGATATAAGACCTTTGCCTGCATAAATTGGAAAATCGTTACTACAACAACTAGTCAATATAATTTTTAATTATGCTTATATAGAGTAATTACTAGCATATAGGGAATCCTAAAAGAACGCATTAGTTTATCAAGAAGATTTTTGTGAATAAAATACACATCAGACTAGGCTGTATAGTATAAGACCTTTGCGTGGCTTAACCGATTCGTTGCGGCACCGATTTTCGACAACATTTAGCTGTGGCGGCGAACAAATATTTCATTGCGACACGACTCGTGTGTCATACGCCACACGCAAAAGTAATCGATGGCACGCCTGACGTGTCATCCGCACTGAACCGGTTAATTGGCAAATCGTAACAACTGCAACAACTAGTCAAAGTTTAGTTAGTAAGTGAAGTTTTAAATTGTGTATGATGATTTTTTTTAGACTTCGATGGCAATAAGCTTAATTAGATAATACATAGTAAATTATTTTATTGATACCTGTAATGGTGACAAGTGGACGCTTAATAATTCTATCAACATTTTTTTCGCCATTGTCCTTTATACCGAACAGACAGACAAGAAAACAAGTTAATAAAAACCTGGTAAAACGTCTTTCAATAAGTAGCTCTCTTTTATAACCTTTGCTAAGTATTTATTGGGAATTAAACTGATATTTAGCCTTCATTAAACACAAGCCGTAATCATAATAAGTGAATGCGAACATCTTTGACGTCATCGTTAGCATATCAAGGGACACAAAAAGCAAATCTTTCCCCGTTATCTACGATAATAAATGTCAAGGGCATTTGTAAGTCACCTGTCCGTCTCCTTTCAGATGTTGTATTATACATTATACGGTTTATTATCAATGTATGCCCAAATCTGCAGTGGAGGTCCAGAATAAATAATGTATATAATGTAAATAGTGTATATATAATAATAATATATGCAAAAGGATATTTTTTTTTTAATAAATTCTGTTTTTCTGCCGACTTCAATAATTTAAAACCTACGCTGCGCGGCCTCGTATACCTATGCGGGGCTAATTTCGTGAAGTATTCACGCGCGCGCTCGAGCTGACGCGCGCCTTACGTTAACATAAAAATTATTTTCCTCTAATAAGTATTTAGGCACTTTTGATATTCATTTTTGAGTTTTTATTCAAGTATGGCCTCTCAAAAAGCCAAAGGGTACTGCATAGCATACAGGTGCTTAAATAACGACAGGAATGTAGACTTTTCATTCTTTACTGTTCCTAAGGATACCGAAAGGTAATATATTATTATTTATAGGTAGATCTAGATAATTAGGTACTTAGTTATTGATGCCATAGTTACAGATATTTATTATTGATATTTCGATTTTTTCGCGTCTTATGCCAATGACCTTAAAAATTCGTTCAATGTAAGTAGACCTCCCAGTACTAGTGACTGTTTACTAATGCGAGATCAGCAGTGGTAGAGCTAAGCGGTAGCTTTTGCTGTCGCACGGATGGGCCAGCTCGAACCGGGGTGGTACCACGACCTCACAGAATACCAGCGTGAAGTAGAGGTTTACCTCTGCGTTGCGCTTGGTGAGTGCAGGTGGCCGGAGGCCCAATCCCCCCCCCCCCCATCAACATGGTAGTGGAATTAAATAAAAGACTACCCCAGGAGGGTACCAGCACCCCTGGAGCATCCCTCGCTGAGCATCCACGACCAAACTACTCCACTCCTGGGCGTGGGTGCTCAGGCTGCCCCGCGTATTCTGGGGGGGCGAAATTCCGCTCAAGACGAAACCTGCTCGGGGCAAGCGGAGCAAGAAGACAAAGGCAACCCCTGCCACGCTTACCGTAGATTTCTGCAATATCAGGGGACTTCATTCAAACCTTAACGCCGTCCACTACCATCTGGAGATAGCTAAGCCGGCCTTGCTCTTTCTAACCGAGACACAGGTGTCCTCTCCGGCTGATACTTCGTATCTCTCCTACCCGGGGTACAAATTAGAACACTCGTTTGTGCCCCGGGCTGGAGTTTGCGTGTATGTCAGAGAGGACATCTGTTTTCGACGCCTCGGCAGTCTTGAAGGTACGGACCTGTCCATCCTATGGCTGCGCGTAGACAGCGACGACCATCCCCGCGTCTACGGGTGCCTCTATAGGTCCCATAGCGGTAATGCCGACACAGACCGACTCATCGACCACGTCCAAATGGCTGCAGACTCCGTGCTACAACAGGTCCCATCCGCAGAGATCGTGATACTCGGTGATTTCAACGCCCACCACGCTGAATGGCTTGGTTCTCGTTTAACCGATCATGCGGGTAGATCTGTCTATGATTTTGCTTTGGCATATGGTCTGACACAACTGGTTACTTCGCCTACGCGGATCCCAGATGTGGAAGACCATGTACCTTCCCTGTTGGACCTTCTGCTGACCTCTCATCCGGACGGATATCAGGTCTCCGTCGATGCCCCTCTGGGCTCTTCGGACCATTGTCTGATCCGGAGTACGGTGCCACTCACGCTCCAATCGCAGTTGCGATCTACAGCTTGCCGCCGTGTTTGGCACTATAGGTCAGCTGATTGGGACGGGATGCGGTCTTTTTTTGCATCCTACCCTTGGGGGCGGGTTTGCTTCTCGCCGGAAGATCCCAGCGTTGTTGCCGATTCTGTTGCTGATGTGGTACTTCAGGGTATGGAACTTTTTATTCAACACAATGTATTTTGTTATCAATGGAATAAATTACTATGACTACTATGACATCCTCTGTGGTGCCCATCGGAGGCAGATCCCAGCCATGGTTTGGTCGCTCCTGCAAAATAGCATCACGCTATAAGCAGGAGTGTTACCAGGCCTGGGCTGACGCATCAACGTCTCGGGATGTAAACACCAGCGCACTTAAAAAGAAGTATAATTCCGCCTCCAGGTCCTTCAAAAGCGTCATTGCCAAGGCAAGGTCTGAGCACATCGGCAGAATTGGCGAGAAGCTAGTTCGCCTTCCTTCGGGAACGCGTGCATTCTGGTCTCTCGCCAAGGCTGTCCAAGGGAACTTCTGTCAGCCATCTCTTCCATCTCTGCATAGAGAGGACGACTCACTGGCCCATGCCGCAAAGGAGAAAGCCGATCTGTTGAGCTCTCTTTTTGCGTCCAACTCGACTCTAGATGACGGGGGGAACACACCGCCGACCATCCCGCGATGTGAGTGCTCCATGCCGGATGTGCGATTTACACAGCGCTCGGTCCGCAAAGCACTCTTCTCCCTGGACGTCAGCAAGTCGAGTGGGCCCGATGGAGTCCCTCCCATTGTGCTGAAGACGTGTGCTCCGGAGTTGGCACCGGTTTTAACGCGTGTTTTCCGGTACTCCTACTCCCAAGGCGTAGTCCCGAATTCATGGAAGACAGCTTTGGTGCACCCAATCCCTAAAAAAGGCGACCGCTCAGACCCGTCCAACTACAGGCCTATCGCCATCACCTCCTTGTTCTCCAAAATAATGGAAGCCATTATAAACTGCCAGCTCATGAGGTACCTTGAGGATCACCAGCTGATTAGTGACCGCCAGTACGGTTTTCGTCGGGGTCGATCAGCTGGTGATCTTCTAGTCTACTTAACTCACAGATGGGCGGAGGCAGTAGAGTCCAAGGGGGAGGCATTAGCCGTTAGTTTGGACGTAGCGAAGGCCTTTGATCGGGTCTGGCACAAAGCGCTTCTTTCGAAGCTTCCTTCCTATGGGCTTCCCGAGAAATTGTGCAAATGGATCACCAGTTTCCTTGCTGATCGGAGCATCAAGGTCGTAGTAGACGGTGCATGCTCTGATCTCAAGCCTATCAACGCTGGTGTTCCACAAGGCTGCGTGCTATCACCAACGCTGTTTCTCCTGCATATAAATGATATGTTGCTAACTGGTAGCATTCATTGCTATGCGGACGACAGCACTGGTGATGCCTTATATACCGGCCGTGCCAATATTTCTCGGGAAAACGTCGCCGAGTACCGGGACAAACTTGTGTCTGAAGTCGAGTCTTTGCTTAACAAAGTCTCGGATTGGGGCCGACTAAATCTAGTCCAGTTCAATCCCCAGAAGACACAAGTTTGCGCGTTTACCGCTAAAAAGAACCCCTTTGTCGTATCTCCTCAGTTTCAAGGCACTCCCCTTACTGCCTCAGCCGGTATCGGAATCCTTGGCGTCGACATATCGAATAGTGTGCAGTTTCGTGGTCACTTGGAAGGGAAGGCCAAATTGGCCTCTAAAAAGCTTGGCGTGCTCAGCAGAGCGAGACGGTATTTCATGCCGGCACATCGCTTGCAACTTTACAAAGCGCAAGTGCGGCCCCACATGGAATACTGTTCTCATCTCTGGGCCGGGGCACCCCAGTGCCAGCTCCTTCCACTTGACCGCATCCAGCGCAGAGCGGTTCGAATCGTCGACGACCGAGTTCTTTCTAATCGGCTCGATACACTGGCACTGCGTAGAGATGTTGCATCTCTTTGTGTATTTTATCGCATTTATCACGGGGAGTGCTCTGAGGAATTGTTCGGACTAATTCCAGCCGCTCAATTTCACCATCGCACATCGCGACAAAACTCGCGTTACCATCCATACCATCTGGATGATTGGCGGTCCACCACTGTGCGATTTAGAAGAAGTTTTCTCCCTCGCACGACTTCCTTGTGGAATCAATTACCACCAGCGAATTTTCCGGACCGATACGACTTAGGAACCTTCAAGAAAAGAGCTTACACCTTTCTAAAAGGTCGGCAACGCATCTGCAATTCCCCTGGTGTTGCAGTTGTTCATGGGCGGCGGTAGTCACTTACCATCAGGTGAGCCGCATGCTCGTTTGCCCCCTATTCTATAAAAAAAAAAAGCATATTATACTGGGTATTAGTTTAACACTTGGTCTATAGAAGAAAGAGATTGAAAGTAGCAGTACTTCTCGTTGCCACTCTTTCATTAATAATGAAGTCGAGTGTAGCATGTTTGTAAATAGCAAAATATGTGAAACAGACAAGTGACGGCTCCGTGGCGCAGTGGCTTAGCAATGAGTTTCAACGCTGGAGCCACGGGTTCGAATCCGGCACGGAGCAAGTATTTGTATGGCCTACAAATTATTGTTCCGGGTCTAGATGTTTGTCCTTGTGCAATTTATGTTTGTTAACTGCCTCCACGATACAGGAGAAAATCCTAATTGGGGGTAACGTTTTTTTTTAACAAAATAAAAAATAATTTAAAGAAATACTAATGCATTGTATAACAACACCTCGGTGTATTCTACTATATACCAACTAATTCAAAGAATTCAATTTGTTTTCTCACAACACCTAACCCTACAGTAGAAGCGGTCTTAACAAATGCGCGTAACGGGCTGAGTGATACAGACACTCGCACTCGGATGTAAGGTGCATTTTGATTTAATACGCGCGCCACATAATTTTGTTTTCGACGAAATAAACCGTAGGCTAATTTCACGAAGGTCACTTCCGAGGCGTGCAAAGTATTATGAAAATTAGCGACGTTGTTATTAAGTTTACATTCGTAAGTTTGCTATCAGAGAGTGATCCCTTTTGTTCTTTTAACTATTATTTATTCTGTGACTCCGGGTTTAGACTCTCACCTCGCAGCTCGCGTGTCGTTGTGAGGTAACGAGTGCCTGTTTAGACTTGGGATGCGTTTAGTTTGCGTAGAGCCAGGCAACCAGAAACGATGGAAGACTTCGAAATAATAGCGGCATCAACTCTTGCCTTGATCAGTATTTATCGATGCTTGACTATTTTAAAAAGAAGGAAATTAAAAAAATAGCCATAAGCGAATTATTTTTTACTTTGAGCTCTGCTAGCGGTCTGCACATAAACTTGGAAATTGTTTTCCACGCATTGTTTACTTTTTGGGTATTTTTTTGCATGATATGTTTTGGATCCCAAATTAATCGCTCAGCTTGATAGAGTTCTAAGAACTGCAGCGTTTCTTTTTGCGATCAGTTTATTTTTAATTGAAGTCGAACGTAAACCTAACAAAACAACACAACGAGAGCGCGAGTGTAAAAACCACGCTCGCGTCTCTCGCGAGGCCCTTTGACTCGTGCCCAAAATACCGCCTACGACGCGAGCGCCGCGAGTGGCGAGGCGAGCTGCGAGGCGAGCCACGAGCTAGCGTTTACACTCGCACCTCGTGGCTCGCCTAGCGACTCGCCTCGCCGCTCGTGGGGGGCTGTAAAAGGGCTATCTTAGTAGGCAAACACTTGTGAGTTATTTCGCAGACAGGAGCGCGCGTACGATGTAGTTGTTGCCCATAAATCACATTCAGTTTGGGATTACTAGTCTTTTCAAAAACTGTCAAAATAGTATATTTAGTTTCGTTAATTAATTTCGCCGCTGTTTTAGCAAAGGACGCAAAGAATAATATATAATATAATAATAATATATATAAAAATAGCTTCATGTCTAATGCGTACTTTCATATATTGGACATTTTAATTAGTGCAATTATAACTTACTACCCTGAACTATCCCACTGGATAGTAACAGGATTCAGGGTTAACTATGAAGTAATTAAATCAGTATTTAATTGAAGTAATTAAATACTGATTTAATACTGATGAAGTAATTAAATCAGTATTTAATTGAAGTAATTAAATACTGATTTAATTACTTCATAGTTAACTCAGCCTACCCGCTGTACGTAATTCAAAAACCATTTGCTTGCTTTTTTAATAAACAGGGTACATTTTTATGAGGATTCTGAAATGTAATTCGGCGTTGTAAAGTAAATTTCTAGAATATATATTGATCATAATAATTACAGTGATTAAAATTTATATTTACCGTATTATCATCGAGCACCTCTTTTATGCTTTTTTTTTTTCACAAAGCCTGGAATGCTAGTACAACGTTCAGGTTAGGTAACGCAATAGGCTTTGTTTTAGTGGAATTCAATTAGTTTATAGGTTAATCGTAACGAGTGCGTACGGCGCAGGTAAAGCGGGTCAACGAGACGACTCGTCCCGCTTCGTGCGATCGGGGTCACGGAGCCGGGTCGTGCACTCCACGGTCAGGACGCCGTTTTGTCTCTGAAGCAAATGATGTAGTGTACACTAAATGTAAGAAGTGGAACCTTTTGATAAATCTATGTTATTGAACTAGGTGATATGACTTCTTTTCTGCCTAAGAGTCTGTCTGTGTTATTATAACCCTATTTATTATCGTATTACATATTTCTGCCGTTAAATATTTGACGGGAGGGTATAGAGAGCCAGTGTAATGAGGGCTAACAATCTTCCGTTCACCAGAAGTCGCTCGTTTGACATTAAATGTCATTTAATTGAGAAGTTAGTTTTCAATAAAAGTTTATCAGTTTCTAGAGTATTATATTAATACATAAAGCTAGGCCTCAGTAGTTTGTTCTTTATTTTCTTGCACTTTTATAAAAAAAAAATTCTTCTACATTTATGAATATCTGTGGTATGCTTTATTTATTTTTAATCTAATTAATATACAATATAACTAAAACTTTACATTAAAGTTAGTAAAAATTACCTTGCGTACATCCGCTCGATAAAATAAAATGATGTGTCTTACCTAGTTCGAAGAGCACCTTCCGCCCTCCCTCAATTGTGTGCACTATCCCCGTCACCTTTACATTTTTCGAAGCTCATTTTTAAGAGGTGCCGCCCCTGGTGGCAGAATAATTCGTGGATCATTACTGGCTGCAGCATTCTATCTTAGTCCTCAGTGGTGAAAAAGCATCTGTACCGCTCTTTGTTTGAAGTTAGTTGCAGTAGCCATTTACCATCAGGCAGACTGTAAGTTCGTTTTTCACTTCAATTTTGTATAAAAAATATGTCAAATTGGACGTTTCTTTTTCGGGTTGCTTCTTATAGTGTTTCTATACCATTACGATGAAACTACCGATTACGGTGGAAGTTTGGCGAGTTGTTGTGTGCACGCCCGCGATTTTTTTCTGACAAAAAAGGCATTACGACGCATGCCAGGCAATGCAATTGAATATAGGAGAGTCTAACATGCTATTCCCCAATAAGGAGAGACTTACATGCATCATTGAACTGCTATTGTATTATAAAAAAATATTAATGATAAGGACTACTGTCATATGTCAGAGGAGTTACAGACAAAATTGGTAACATCTTGAAGCGTGCTTCTATACAAGCCGTGGGAGAAGTTTAGTCAATTTTTACCATCCGTCAAGTGTAAAATCCCCTCTACAAAATGCAGGAGCGCATACAAGCTTGACTGTGAATGTAATCTTTAACATGGGACAAACAAAAAGATTCAAGGTCGTCCCTGCCATTACATCAGATATGATAAACCAAAAATTCTCGCAAAAGAACACCGATTTTTACCACTAATAATACATGAAGCTATTGAAATTAAAGCACATCCTAATTTCTATAGAGAAGGAGGCTGGGTACTACCTCCTGCTCGGAATCGTATAATTAATAAAATATAATCCAAATTAGGTTTGGATACCATTGGAAGACTTAAGATTCTGCAAGCTCGTTCTGCGCAGATCGGACCAAAAATTGTTATTCAAAAATTGAAGGTAGGTACGTTAACTATGACATCAGGACGTCAAACACCTCAAAACCCCTGTGACCATGACTGCTGTAAAGCACTCGTAAAGTCGGAAATTAAAATGATTAAAAATAAGTACAATTTTAACACGATAAAATCCATTAGGTTAGCGGTGAATATTTAAGCTAAATGTTTTATTTATTTAGTAATGCTACTTTATTAAGTATGGTTCTTAAGTTCTTATTACTAAACGCCGTATTATATATTCATTTAAAATTGCTTCATTTGTTATTACGTTCTAATACTTTGAAACAATGCTTAATGTGATTTGTGTGTTTGAATATTATGTAGGTATACAAATCTCGGATTATCAATAAACACTGAATATCTTAAATAATATAACTATAACAAGTACTACACCTACAAAAAAGCATGAAGAATTGGTTAATTTAACGTTTGTAAAATATTTTAACATCTTTTTATAATTGTACATTTTATTTCGAAAATAAATATAATACATAATGACAGAGATCATGATATTGATTATGTAAATAATACGTATAATTAAAATGAAGTCTTATACACATTACACACAACACGTCGTAAAATATGCGTAAAAAGTTCTTAAAAAATCACTAGTTTATATGTTTTCAATCACGAAAAATGTCGACCAATCCTTAAAAAATAAACGAATTAAAAAATGGAGCGTTCCGTTAATCATCGATTGGATTTGCCTCTATATTTAGAACTCTATTGTGTGCTCTACGGTGACGTCATGGCTGGTTTTGACGTCATAGTTATGACATCACAGCCTTTGGGAGTTATCAGTCAGGAGTATCATAGGTCATACAGCTTTGTTGACGTGAATTAAAAGTTAATACTTACTAGTTTTCAATAATGTGGTGAAAAAAATGTTTAAAATTATCAATGGTATCTGTAAAGCTGTCATTACGCTGGGTATTGATAACATTGTAGCCTTTTTCAAAAGGTTTTGAAATTGGTTAAATATTCTGAATAGAAGGGGTTTTGATCTAAGTTTTTGCTCAAAATTATGTAGAGAAGCTGTTCCCAACGACTTTTTCTGCGTGGAATTTATTACGCTTTTGATTTTTTTGCGCGGAACCCTAATTGTTTTTCTAAAATAAAAGTAGCTTAAGTTATTTCTAATAACATCACAATCTATTTGCCAGTCAAAGTCCTGTCAAAATCGGTCCAGCCATTTCGGAGAAAAGCCGGAACAAACAGACAGATATTTGTATAGCTATTTTTTTACATACATTAAATGAAATAAAAGTTTTAAATAAATAAAAAATACGTGGTTCACAAATGCGTTGCGATTGCGGCAAATCCTACCTTACTTATGAGAGACCATAATATTCCAGCTGTGGAAAATTGCAAATGATGCAAACATTTGCGACTGTGTTCATCTTAAGACTTTTATTTAGTTAAACTTTTTACGTGTTCCTGTAGAATAGAAAATGTATATTATATTTGTTCCTATTGACAGGAACACATGTAAAATAATTTATTTATATACATATTGTATTTTGTAAAAATATGTTATTTTGACTTTACAAACAGAGACTTCAATTTTATTTATTTGTATAGATAAATCTATCTAGTATTCGTGTAGCGACAGATTGCACAAGGGGGCTATGGGCGATAGGTTGATGATGAATTTCTATGTAGCTAGTAATATATTTTCAAGCTAATGATGTTTCCTCTTTTACCGCCAATCCTTACATTCCTTTTTTATTGTGAACATTTTTTAAATTGTTCAAGTAGCCATATCATTGACTGAATGGTTCATCTATTGCTAGACATTGCCGGCCTATCTTTTGAATGTCAGTTTAATTAAATGGTAATTCCAATGTTGGTTGTAAACATTTGAATTAATATCCGGCGTCACCACGATTGAATTTGAACCGTTGAACTTTCGAAATGCCTATTTATAGTTAGCACGTATATCCGTGGTAGTTTTCCGTTTCGGTTCATACAATTTTGAGTTTTAGTACGCCGAGATAGGATAGGAATGCGGGGTTAGAGGATGAGGCGCAGGCGGAGTCGATGACCGAGTATTGATCTCGGCAAAGTGGGTCGCGACCCGCTTCCCGCTGCAACTTAGGCAGGGGCTGCAACGGTCACCTTACCCCAGACTGTTGTGGTGATACGAATAGGGACAAGGATAAAATCACGCGAATCTTTGTTTTTGTTTCAATGTAACAGTATGGTTTGGGATTTACTTGCAATTTCAAAGACAAGGTTGTAGCGACCCCGTTCCTTGGTTTCATTTTTCTTATTATTTAATTAATATTGTTTCTCTAATTAGTTTATTTAATTAGCGTTTTTAACGAGGTCTTCAATTTATATAAATGGAGTATATTTTGCATAATTTATACATGTAAATAAAATTGTAGCAGTAACTGATACGATATTGTTTGTAACCGCAACTGCTGTTGGCAACCGCAGTTTTTTATTATTTTCAGTTGTTATCAGGAAGTAGCTCTTGCCTGTCTCCTGTTTCGTTTCAATCCCTTCTTTCGCTTCTTACAACACTCATAGGTTGATAATTGATTTTATTACGTCACCACTACACGAAGAGCGGATCACAACAATTATATTCGTTGACGCCTCCTCTGTGTTTGTATACTATGTAGTCATGAATTGACCGGCCGAATCACACGAACTTTAACCTTCCGGGAGAAAATAAGATTTTTTACTGGTATTAGCCTATATCAGCTCCCACTGGCAACACTATACACCTCATGTCATTCTGAATTTTTCGTGCCGAAGCAGCGAGTCGCGTCTCCAAATTAAAAAGTTTGAAATTGGTTTTTTAGGTGAAATTTATGGATTTTGTTATAACAAAAATGAGAAAATTTATTGAAACATTCATTCGTTTTGGATGATTCCAATGTATGTAACTTTTAAATTTAAATAACTTGTAGGGTAAATTAATAAAAGCGCGAAATGTGAAATCAATATTATGAGACAGAACGAGCGTTTGTAATTACATAATTTTTCAATCAACTTAATATGTAGGTATATTGTATATGCATTTAAATAATTAGTAGGGTAGTTAAATAAAAACGCGAAATTTGAAGTCTATGTACCTATGAGACTATATGAGACAAAACGAGTGTCTGTACAGACTGTTTCTATCAAATAAATGTGTATATTGATTTCAAATTAATTAATTTATTAAAAATCTTACCACTTACATGCAATGATATTATATACAAAAAATTTGGAAAATCCAAAAGTGTACATCTCTAATGTTCATGTTATATTTTGAATAATCAATTTACTTTTTTAATTACCGAAACACATTTCGTTTAAAGCTGCAAAAATGTTTCTGTTTAATTAACACGTAATTTAATGATTTCTTAATAATTTTTTTTGACTGCTTGATGACGGTGATTCGTATTTTGTTACCGTAAAAAATTGTCAAATAAATAAAAAAAACCGGACGATATAGAATAGTGAAATTCAAAGGGCATTGAAATCTAAAGTAAATAAAAACGCTCAAAGCGATAAGTTCTGCTTTTCAAAAAGATATCTTGTTCACAGCCATATTGACAAACTCAAGTGAAATTATTTTCAAATAACTTTTTTTAATAATAATCGAAATAATCTTATGGTTTAATTTTTTATTCTATAAGTGCTATATAAAGCTGGTGGAAGTTATTTAAGTTGTGTGGATCGCGATTGTTTGATTTGGTGACAATATAATATAATATAATAATTTAATATATATATATAAAAAAAAGTAATAATGTCCTTGCCCACAGCGTAAAATAAACGCAATATAAAATCTATGTATAAGACATAACGAGAGTCTGTACATTACATATCAGCCTTGCCATACCACGAGAGGGTACACGAGGCATTGAATTCTATTTATATCAACATTCATACGTTCATAATTATACTACCAAAATGTATATAATATCATTGCTTACAGCGTATGAAATATATATATATATAAAAACGTAATATAAAATCTTATGTATGAGACAAAACAAGAGTATGTATGTACATTACTCGACTCTTGATGGCGGGGGGAAAACACCGCCGACCATCCCGCGGTGTGAGTGCTCCATGCCGGATGTGCTGTTCCCACAGTGCTCGGTTCGCAAAGCACTCCTCTCCCTGGACATCCAGAAGTTGAGTGGGCCTGACGGAATCCCCCCAATTGTGCTGAGGACGTGAGCTCCGGAGTTGGCACCAGTCCTAATGCGTCTTTTCCGGTACTCTTACTCTCAAGGCGTAGTCCCGAATTCATGGAAGACAGCTTTTGTCCACCCGATCCCTAAAAAAGGCGACCGCTCAGACCCGTCCAACTATAGGCCTACGCGATCACCTCCTTGTTCTCCAAAATAATGGAATTCATTATTAACTGCCAGCTCATGCGACGCGAGACATTGCGAAGGCCTTCGATCGGGTTTGGCACAAAGCGCTTCTTTCGAAGCTCCCTTCCTATGGGCTTCTCGAGAAATTGTGCGATTGGATCACCAGCTTCCTTGCAGATCGGAGCATCAAGGTCGTTGTAGACGGTGCATGCTCCGACTACAAGCCTCGGATTGGGGGCGACTAAAACTAGTCCAGTTTAATCCTCAGAAGACACAAGTTTGTGCGTTTACCGCTAAAAAGAACCCCTTTGTCGTATCTCCTCAGTTTCAAGGCACTCCCCTTCTTGCCTCAGCCGGTATCGGAATCCTCGGAGTCGACATATCGAGTGACGTGCAATTTCGTGGTCACTTGGAAGAGAGGCCAAATTGGCCTCTAAAAAGCTTGGCGTGCTCAGCAGAGCGGGACAGTATTTCATGCCGGCACACCGCCTGCAACTTTACAAGGCGTAGGTTCGGCCTCACATGGAATACTGTTCCCATCTCTGGGCAGGGGCTCCCCAGTGCCAGTTCCTTCCACTTGACCGCATCCAGCGCAGAGTGGTTCGAATCGTCTACGACCGAGTCCTTTCCGATCGGCTCGATTCATTGGCACTGCGAAGAGATGTTGCATCCCTTTGCATTTTCTTTCACATCTACCACGGGGAGTGCTCTGAGGAATTGTGCGGATTAATCCCAGCCGCCAACTTTCACGAACGCACATCGCGGCAGAACTCCCGATACCATCCACACCATCTGGATGATTGGCGGTCCACCACTGTGCGATTTAGAAGATGTTTTCTTCCTCGCACGACTTCCTTGTGGAATCGATTACCATCAGCGATTTTTCCGGACCGATACGACTTAGGGACTTTCAAGAGAAGAGCGTACTCCTTTTTAAAATGACGACAACGCATCTGCTATTCCCTCCCTGGTGTTGCAGTTGTTCATGGGCGGCGGTAGTCAATTACCATCAGGTGAGTCGCATGCTCGTTTGCCCCCTCTCCTATAAAAAAAACCTTACATATCTGCCTTGCGGTGCCACGAGCGGGTGCACGAGGCATTGAATTCTATTTATTAGAATATTCATACGTTCATAACTACTACCAAAATGTTTATAATATCGTTGCTAACAGCGTATTCAAACGCAATATAAAATCTTATGAATGAGACAGAACGGGAGTCTGTACATATTAGTCCTTGCGGTGTCACGAGGGAGTACACGAGGCATTGAATTATATTTTATTTGAATATTCATGTTCTATTTACTATGTATAGGAAGACTGATAAAGAAATAATGATGCTGTAAATGACTGCATTAAACTGTTATATGGCTTACACAATTTAGAGGCTCCTATAAGAAGAGCATTACTTCTATCGGAGTTAAGCAATGATTATAAATAAAGCTCTTAAGGAAACCCACTTCTTATTTGGTATAGAATTTTATCCTAAAAAGATCAAAGAATCTTCATAAATCTTAAACAAACATACAGAAACCTTAAAACTATTGGGGCTTGCCTCCATCAGTAACAACTCACTAGGCATACTCAATAGCAACTCCAGTAGTTGCTCTATACCAGCAGAGGAGATATTGTCAAGTAGTTTATGGCAGGCACCGATCCCAGCCACCAAGGAAGAAACAATAGAGGTAAACAAACTCATCTGACCTTATTTTATTCCAAATGGTCTAAAATATTGAATATTAGGTCCTTATATATGAAATTGGCGGCTTGTAGGGGAGGAATATAAAGTCAATTTTTATTTGTAAAATATATTTAATTAATCAAAGTATGCACCGTTGTTATCTATGCACTTTTGCCATCTCATAGGTAGTTCATTGATCCCTTTACTAAAAAAACCATGGGGGTGAGAATCAATAAACTCTTTGAAGGCGGTTTGGACTGCCGCATCGGAGTTGAATTTTTTTCCTTGTAAGAAGTTCTCCAAATTCCTTAAAAATGGTGATCTGTTGGAGAAAGGTTCGGGGAGTACGGTGGATGTCGCAGACATTCCAATTGTAGCTCATCTAACTTAGTGGTTGTTTGTTGTGCAGTGCGTGGTCTTGCGTTGTCGTGAAGCAGCAGTGGCCTAGAGCGATTGACCAATCTCGGTTGTTTAGCAGCTAGTTCTTTCTGCCGTAATTGTTTGGCCAGATTTTAGAAAGCACTAGTGAACGACACCGCCGCTAGTCCACTATCCACTTTTTATCACAAGTAATGATTCGATTTAAAATCCCTTCATTATTGTGTCGTTTGAGCAAAGTAACACAGCAGTCGACGCGTGTTTGCAAGTTCGATTCACTCAATTCATGAGGTACCCATCGTTCAAGTTTTTTTACTTTCCCGATTTGCTTCAAGTGGATTGATACAGTTTTATCACTTACCCCGAAGCCTGCAGCTATCTCTGATGTGCTTTGTGATGGATCCGCTTCCACAATAGCCCTTAATTCTTCATTTTCCACTTTGGCCGGAGCCGTCCACGGGGTTGGTTCTGAAGGTCGAAATTTCCAGAATGAAAATGTTGAAACCAAAACGTACGGTGTTTTCTTTTGCGACACCAGCACCGTACACATCATTAATCCTTCGAGCTGTTTCTACAGCACTGGTGCCACGGTAGAACTCGTACTCGTAAATATACCGATATTTCATGTTTTCCATTGTGCGGTAATAAGAGACGCCAAAGAAAAAAAAATATGAGGAAAAAACAAATGAATGACTCAAATGTACCAGCTAAATGAATTTATAAATTAGAATTTGGAATTCTTAACCAAAGAGGAGATATTTCAGATCAAAGTGGTCAGTACGACAAAACGCTAACTATGTGCTTTCTCTTGAAGAATAAGAATAATAATTTTGAATCTAAACTAACACTGAAAAATCATATTCTGATTACAAGCTAGTAATGCAATTACATGAGTTGTTTATAAAATAAAAATCCTTTCAGTTCATAGTGGATGTGATATTGTTTTTTGGTTAAAACGACATGGGGCTTAAAAAAGACAAAACATATTGAACATATTTTAATATAATTAACAGCACATTTTTTTTTAATATTAGGCGAGTACTAAGTACTTTTTTAATTTGAATTATAATGTTTTGCTAAAATCCCCATAAAATTTATTATAACACAGCTATATATATACATTATGCATGTAATAACCACATCAAGTGACATAGTTTGTAAAATTGATCTTGTAAAATATATGTATTTCTTTTTTGCCTTATAAATAACAATTCAAGGTAATTATCTCGTCTACAAAGAATCCAGGACAATCAATAATTAGATAAAATGGGAATCAAATTCCTAAACCTTTACGAAAATTGTCTCGAAGTTTGTTAACTAAAGTTAATAGATAAACTAAATTTTGATGCATTTTCTATTAGAAAAAATATAAATGTATAAAATTCATGAACCATTCTTAAGATTTATGCACTATTCTTCACAATCTTATCCACACAAAAGAAAGAAGAAGGAGTAACATTATAATCTTCATAAGCCTGATACTACTTTGTTATACGAAAAAAAGTACCGAATTATTAAAATTCTTACCCCTGATAAACAACTGTTATGTAATATCTCTTTTATAGACTGTCCATCGGTTGCATAAAAACTTACCTTGCTGCGTCAGTGCTGAGGCGTTAAGCGCTTATCAGTATATACAATATGTCTATTGTATAAAATCGTGGTTGGTGCTACAGTAAAAGTAAGAAATTTACGAAATTTCAGAAGGTTCATATTGTGATGTTAAACGGTTCTTTTTCTGGTGTTTATAGGATTAAAAAAAAGCGTAACATTCCTTATAGCAGTAAGTCAGACAGCTAGATAGGTAAAATATTTTAATAGGAGAATACATTATTTTTTTACTGTACATATCACCAGGCATTCATTCCCTTCTCGTCCTAAAAGAAGTGGTATTAGTATTGAAAATTTTAGAAAGACAAACTTTTGGATTTTTTTATAATAGGTCATTATTAATTGAGAGTAATGTTAGCGTTCGCATTTGAAATAATATAAAATAAATGAACAATAAATAATTAAAATGAAGCAATGAAATCTTTAAACATCTACATAGTATACAGTAAACAAACAGAGGAGGCGTCAACGAATGTAATTAATTGATCAAATAACTTGCCTGTGAGTGTCCTTCGATCAAAATTATATGAAGTTGACGCCTCCTCTGTGTACAACCCTCCTCATCATTACAGCCTTTCATAAGTCCACTGCTGAACATAGGCCTCCCTCAACGAATGCCACAAAGCACGGTCCTGAGCCACCTGCATCCATCGACTTCCTGCATGCCTTACCAGGTCGTCACTCCATCTCGTGGGGGGTCGCCCTACACTTCGCCTACCGGTACGAGGCTGCCACTAGAGAACCTTTCTTCCCCATCTGTTGTCGGTTCTTCGAGCTATATGGCCGGCCCACTGCCACTTCAGCTTACTAATCCGTTGAGCTATGTCGGTTACTCTAGTTCTACTGCGGATATCCTCATTTCTAAGTTTATCACACAGAGAAACTCCGAGCATAGCCCTCTCCATAGCTCGCTGAGCGACCTTGAGCTTCCTCATACGGCCAGCAGTGAAGGACCACGTCTCAGTTCCGTAAGTCATCACTGGCAACACGCACTGGTTGTACAATTTCGTTTTAAGGTTTTGAGGTATGTCTGACGAGAAGATGTATCGTAGCTTCCCGAACGCTGTCCAGCCGAGTTGAATCCGTCGATTGACCTCTCGGTCGAAGTTGGACTTACCTAGTCGGACTATTTGTCCCAGGTAAACATACTCGTCAATAACTTCGAGCTTAGTGCTCCCAACAACTACCGGCATAGGTGTGACATGGACACAAGGTGTACAACCCTACCCTGCTGTATATTATTACCCACCCTTAGTGATTGCTTGCATTTTAATTATTTTTTCCTAATTATAGACGATTTTTTATAGGATAAGGGTGACAAACAAGCACACAGTCCACCTGATGGTAAATGGTTGCTGCGGCCCATAGATAGACATCTACATCTATCCTTTATTACATCAAAATGCAGATGCGTTGTCACCCGTGAGGACTAAGATGGATGCCTCATTTCTTTACGAGACTTTCGATAAGTATTAATTATAATGTATATTAAATAAAAAAGTTTATATTTACTATTTCTAATAATACTGTAATAACGGTTAATAATAATGTAATGTAATGTAATGATAATAATTATCTTCCAGACCTAATTTCGATCACGGCGGTCAACTTTTGATTCAACGCACGCTAGCCATCTGCTCATGGCAAGACTTTAATGTTCGAATGTATGCGCAAACACAGGTGCACTCTCTATTCCTTCACTCTGATAGTCCGATGGACGGTAATATGACACGGCTGGAGAGAGATTAGGCGAAAGACTGTATGCTTTAAATGCTTTCCAGAGGTCGTGGTACCACCCCGGTTCGAGCCGGCCCATCCGTGCGACAGCAAAAGCTGCCGCGTGGCTCTACCACTGTTAAAAAAGAACTGTTAAACAACTGTTAGAAAAGACGATATAAATTCACAATGACATGAGGTGTATAGTGTTGCCAATGGGAGCTGATATAGGCTGGGATACCAATAAAAATCTTATTTTCCCCCGGAAGGTTAAAATCCGTGTGATTCGGTCCGTCAATTCATGACATAGTATATAAACACAGAGGAGGCGTCAACTTCATATAATTTTGATCGAAGGACACTTACAGGTAAGTTACTTTGATGAATTAATTATTAATCAATTTTTGAAATTGCTAAAGCCTTTATGAAGCCATTGATTTAGGAATAAAATGACTGATAGCTTTACTAGACGTTATTATCTAGGTGACAGTTTGAATAATTCATGTTAGGATAATAAGGCAGGATATCGGGACGTATTGCCTGCCACGGAACGGAAAATCATTTCCATGAATAAAGAGCTGTAAAGGCACACATGCGGACGGAGTGAAGCGTTGTTATTGGTCGAACGCGTGGGTACGTTCTTTTATTGAAGCCGTGAAAGTTGATTTGCAAGTCTCCCTCCGCGCCACGCCACACTACTGAGTAGCAGTCGCGCAAAGGACTACGTTCACTTTCCACAACGCCCGGCCTATTATTTTAATCTGGCCCGACTTCATTTTCTAAGCTGTTCTTAATTGAAGAAAATTCAATATTGTTTCGATTGTTGCCTTTTTTAGATTGTATAAAAATACAAAGCTACCGGCTCAGTAACGTGAAGTGCCTTCAAGCAATTCATCAAGCAATCATGGGCCAGCCATATTGCTCGATGAACCGCCAATGCTCAGGAAAAAAGGTTCTCGAGTGGCAGCCTCGTACTCTAGATGGGGTGACGATCTGGTAAGACATGGAGGTCGATGGATACATATGACTTAAGAACGTGTTTTGTAGCAATCCTTGGAGACAGCCTATGTTCTGCAGTGGACTTGTGAAGGACTGTAATGATGATGATCGGAATAATATAATACATTTTATAAAATATTCGTATAATTCCAACATCTGTGAACGAATTCTCGCTACCTTGTGTAAACTATGGAAAATTTGAGACGTATTTATTTATACGAGGGTGGATTGAAAAGTACTCGGCCTAACACAGATCCATTCAATTCTAAAAATCAAATCTACCCACATTATTTAGTTCAGTTCAGACAAGTTCATTGTGTGAAGTTCGAAACGTGTGCGATAATTAGTTGTGATTTTATAAATTTATTAACAAAGTAATCGGACATAATTTCCGCGAATGGAGCAAATCGAGCAGCGTGCCGTCATTAAGTACCTCCATAAGAAGGGGCTATTATCAAAAGCCATCCATGATGACATGGTTAGTACATTAGGCGATTGTGCTCTGTCATATTCATCCGTCAAAAAATGGATAGCAGAATTTAAGCGTGGTAGAGAGAGTGTGAAAGATGAACCCCGCTGTGGAAGGCCTTCGACGTCAACTACTGACGAAAATATTAAAAAAGTACTTGATTTAATAATGGGAGACCGCAGATTAAAAATTAGAGAGATAGCCGAGATTATAGGCATCTCTTATGAACGAACTCAAAACATCATTGTCAACGAGTTGGGTTTCCACAAGGTGTCTGCGAGGTGGGTTCCGCGACTGCTTTCAATTGAACAAAAAAGGACGCGATTGACTATTTCACGCGACTGTTTGGAGTTATTTGAAGCCGATGCAGATGATTTTTTGAATCGTTTTGTTACTATAGACGAAACATGGGTTCATTACTGTACACCGGAAACAAAACAACAATCAAAACAGTGGAGAAGACCTGGTTCACCACCCCCTAAAAAGGCTAAGTCGATTTTGTCGGCAAATAAGGTGATGGCTTCAGTATTCTGGGACTCGAAAGGTGTGATTATGATTGATTATCTTGAAAGGGGTCAGACTATAAACTCTGATTACTACTGCACCTTACTACGTCGTTTACGAGAGGAAATAAAAGAAAAACGTCGAGGAATGCTCAGAAGAAAAGTCCTGTTTCATCAAGATAACGTCCGTGTTCACACGTCAGTACAGTCAATGGCTGAAATTCACAACTGTGGCTTTGAACTGTTACCGCATCCGCCGTATTCACCTGATCTGGCACCATCAGACTTCTTTCTGTTCCCTAACCTAAAAAAGCACTTGGGAGGTCAAAGATTTTCGACAAACGACGAGGTCAAAGCAGCTGTAGACGCATATTTTGACTCTAAGGAAGAATCATTTTTTTCAACGGTCTAAAGTTAAAGTGGAAGGGGAGGTGGCAAAAGTGTATTGAACTTGATGGGTGATTGTGTAGAAAAATAAAAATATAACTGATTTAGTATGTGTTTATTTTCTTGGTTAGGCCGAGTACTTTTCAATCCACCCTCGTATCTTATAAATAATATCTTTAATCTGAAAATTTATTTTTATCAACATTATCAGTGACATTCAAGAATTTAAATTTATTCATATTATAGTTTGTACATATAGTGCAGTTCGTTGCTATGCGAATAATTTGAGATTGACCTTCGGGGCTGTTCATTGGGCTCAATGTGAACACTGTTAAGAGAGGTTATAAATTACCTACTTAATACATAGTTTTATATAAGTCATACACATTTTAGGTTATCTTAACAAATAGAAACGATTTTAAATTTAATATTCAATACTGATCAGCCATATTATCTATTAGATGATATAAGTTACTTCACAATGGAAGCTATGTAATGAGATCTGCTTTTCAGTGCTACAATGCTAGGCCATCCTCCATAGTCATATGTACGCGGCGAACTAAAGTGCTCACCCTGCTCAACGACTTCAGTGCTGATGTCTGATATTGATATTTTTGTGAATTTCAATATTTTAGGTATTCCTAAAAGTTTAGAATATTTTATGTATGTAGAATATTAGTGGTACTATCAAAAGTCCACTGCTGAACATAGGCCTATACCATATGATAATAGTTGTAGGTTAGTTCGTAGTTATGATATTGCTTAGCAATATAGCTTTAGGTTTTAACTGTAGGCTCTTTGTAGTATATAAAAAAAATGGTGTCAATGGTATATAGAGGTTTTTCATTATTTGCCTTTACCTTATGTGTTTGTATATTTTTACTTCATCAGCCTGTAAAAGTCTACTGCTGGACATGGGTGTCTCCTGTTGTATTCAAGCTTTTCTTAAACCGTCACTCATTGCAGGCGGTTGGCCGACCGCAGTAGACGTATCGCATCTCCGACTCTGCTGTCCGTCGCATAATAGTTACGTATACGTACTGCGAAACTTAATTCGAATCGGTGACAACTGCTACATGTTTTTAAGCTTAATTGGAGTGCTAAAATGCAGTATGAGTAGTGTTAACAGCTCTGCTGGTGTATTTTTTTTATAAAAGTAGTATACAAAGTGCTTTATTGAAACATTCCTTCGCAAAATTTGTCTAAAATTGATAAATGGCTTAATGGATTCATAATAAATAACATTGGGTCGATCTTATTTAGCATTTACCTTATTTACCAGCCTGTTACAGTTCACTGCTGGTCATATCCCTCTCCCATTGTAGGTAGTTCTTTCATGTAAGAACACTAGAAGTAATTACTAGTCCTAGAAAGTAAACAGTGCTTTATGACTAAACAATAAATACTTTTATTGAGGTGGTTATATTTGTTTACAATACTCCACTAACACAATTCTTGGGGCAGATAAATATAGCGCGTCGCCACAACGCCCCCACATCGATAAAAGTCTCAGCGCTCTCTGAAAGCGTCTTAAACGTACTCGAGCGCCTTCAGGGCCTCAAGTGTTTGTTCGTGTGAAAGCTTTTGCGGAGTTAATGGTTGGCTCTAAATTGTAATATTAGCTATTGTTAATCTGAATGGGAAAGGAATGCAGTCATCAATAAAAAATATTTTTATCAGCTTTGTTTTTTAACTGCCTGGCCAGTTATAAACATCCCGTTTGTGTGAGGATGGCAACGGACAGCAGGGATAAAGGTGCGAAACGTGTTGGTGCTGCACCTGCTAAGTGGGACGATAAAGGAAAATCCTCCATATAACGTGGGCGGCTAACGTCCAACAGTGGAATTTTACGAACTGATAAAGGACCATAAAATACTATTTATTTTATACGTCTATGTATTCATCATTCATTCGTTAACTTATATGTCTACTGTTAGACGTAGTTCTCTCATATAGGGAGACAAAGTCAACTGCAGATTTTTAGTTTGAGTTGTGATCAGAAAGATGGTGCTGCTCGTGTCTTGTTTCAATTTCCCTCTGTCGCATCTTACGACACTCACGTGATGACATGGGGTAGTCGATACTCTTACGCTGCCACTACATGGCGGCGGCTATTGATCACGTGGTCCCGGGTTCGAATCCTAGGTTGGGCCAGAATCGGTTACTATGATTTTCTGGTAAGGAATTCTCAGTAGCGGCCCGGAATTAGGAAGCTGATGTTGATGTTGGAAGGTGGTGTTTCACCCTCGTGTCTCGGAAAGCATTTAAAGCAGACGGTCTTTCGCCTAATCTCTCTCCAGACGTGTCATATTACCGTCCATCGGACTATCAGAGTGAAGGAATAGAGAGTGCACCTGTGTTTGCGCATACATTCGAACATTAAAGTCTTGCCATGAGCAGATGGCTAGCGTGCGTTGAATCACAAGTTGGCCGCCGTGATCGAAATTAGGTCTGGAAGATAATTATTATCATTACATTACATTATTATTAACCGTTATTACAGTATTATTAGAAATAGTAAATATAAACTTTTTTATTTAATATACATTATAATTAATACTTATCGAAAGTCCCGTAAAGAAATGAGGCATTCCATCTTAGTCCTCACGGGTGACAACGCATCTGCATTTTGATTCGCAAACGAGGATAGATGTAGATGTCTATGGGCTGCAGCAACCACTTACCATCAGGTGGACTGCGTGCTCGTTTGTCACCCTTATCCTATAAAAAAAGTCACTCTTATGGTAAATTTGTCCTGCAAAGAACCAGCAAGAAACCCAGCGGGACTTCTTTTTAAAAAAGAACAGTTTACATTCATTAAAGTTACACAATAATTAACAACACAAAACAAGTTAGAAATGGCATGGTAGCGATCACCTCATTCCCGGGGGTTATTATCATGCAACACTTGATTATTATGCAATACTTTATAAATGGTGGATTGAGCAAAAACCTCAAGAGTACAAATTTAACACTAATGAAATCACGGCTACTTTCTGTGCCTGCGGCCTATGCAGCTTGGCGTCACTTTAGATCTCAACGCTTTTTTGCTGAAGCCATATAGACAACCTCGATCGTCGTTTATACCGAACTTGGTCCCCTTTTCGCTATGTTTTAGTGGGATTATATTATAAACCGCAATCCCCTGCCATGTCGTGATAATATGGCCTCATCAAAATTCAAACCCACCGTCTCGTGCATCATTTAATGAGTCATACACGAGCTATATGAAACCTGATCCTACTCACATGAAAAGATCGTTGCGCTGCAAATAGCCTCACGTTTGCATTTAATAACCGTAATACCACGTTTGCTTTGTCAGTAGGTGTGTCATGGTTTCGCTTGTGTGCGGCCTGTTTCATAAACTTGTTCCTTAATCAAATCGCAAATACAGAAATGGCAACTTTGTTTTTGTGTGTTCGTATCTAAGTTTACTCTTATCCAACAAAAAATACTATATTTCTATGTTAAATAACAGGTTTTACTACCAAACTAGTTAGTATAAAATTAATGTGATGTCTATTTAATTTATTTATTCAATTTATATATTTTAATGAAACATAATGTCCATACTAGGATTTTCTTCTGTTTCGTCTTACATATATTGTACAAGTATCAATCATCATCATCATTACAGCCCTTCACAAGTCCACTGCTGTACAAAGGCCTCCCCCAAGGAATGCCACAAAGCACGGTCCTGAGCCACCTGCATCCATCGACTTCCTGCATGTCTCACCAGGTCGTCACTCCATCTAGTGGGGGGTCGCCCCACAATTCTCCTACCTGTACTAGTCTGCCACTCGAGAACCTTTCTTCCCCATCGTTTGTCGGTTCTTCGAGCTATAAGCCCGGCCCCCTGCCTCTTCAGCTTAGTAATCCGTTGAGCTATGTCGGTTACTCTGGTTCTACTGCGGATATCCTCATTTTTAAGTTTATCACGCAGAGGCACCCCGAGCATAGCCCTCTCCATAGCTCGCTGAGTGACCTTGAGTTTCCTCATACGGCCAGCAGTGAAGGACCACGTCTCAGATCCGTCAGTTATCACTGACAACACGCACTGGTTGTACAATTTCGTTTTCAGGTTTTGAGGTATGTCTAACGAGAAGATGTGTCGCAGTTTCCCGAACGCTGCCCCGCCGAGTTGAATCCATCGATTGACCTCTCGGTCGAAGTTGGACTTACCTAGTCGGACTATTTGTCCCAGGTAAACATACTCGTCAACAACTTCGAACTTAGTGCTCCCAACTTCTACCGGCATAGGTGTGACATGGACGTTAAACATGATTTCTGTTTTGTCCATGTTCATCTTAAGACCTATCCGTTGGGGGACACTATTGAGGTCATTGAGCATAGTGCTTAGGTCCTCCAGCGATTCCGCCATAAGGACTATATCGTCGGCAAATCGAAGGTGAGTGATGTACTCGCCAATGATGTTGAAACCGCATCCTTTAATGTCCAGTAGTTTGAAAACGTCAAAACGAAAAAACAAGTAGCGATATAATATTATAAATAAAGCAATAAGTGTGCAATCTAATTAATTCATATTAATTATTGAATATATATTCTTCAAATGAACGTGTTCGTTGCTAGTTTGTATTTCTTTCCGCTGATACATTTTACATTATACGACTATAATTTTATCTCTAATTGACTGGAAAGATGTCACTTAAGTCGCGCAATGGTTTCTTTCCACGAATAGCCGTTATAGACCGGCTATCACGTCCGATTTCTTTGTCAATCAATTTTGTTCCAATTGACATAAACTAACTTATTTTGTAACTACTGATCGTAGCCGTTGAATAAAGTTTTATAGCTTTTACATTGAAAAGTGCATACATGCAATAAGACTAGTAAGCCTAAAACAATCTGAGAGATTAGAAGCCTTTCACCTGCGAAAGCCGCGGCGCTTATTGGAATCATAACTGACTTATATGATCATTTATTATTCCAATAAGCGCCGGGGTAAGTATGAAGATCTACTTTTATACGATTAATTATTGTTAACCTAATGCTAAGGGTAGAGGCATTTCATATTACAACTCAGGGATGACAACGCATTTGCATTTTGTTTCGAACAACGACCTACAGAATCCGCTTACCATCAGGTGAACTGTGTGCTCGTTCGTCGCCCTAATTCTATAAAAAATGCCGTAGTGGACAACGTTCGGAGCGTGGCGGTCAGCCTACGTAACAAAGGAATCCTATTTTGTAGTGGAAGTGATGGCATAGCCTCGCGTTTCGTATTAATTTGAAGTGTCTTCAAGGCAATAGAAGAGATTTTGAGATATCATTCTGTTTTATCATCTTGCTCTCCATCACCACCTATTAGGTGGGATGTTAGTCAAGCATTAGCTTATATTAATGTTAATTCTGCCCCGTTGATCTAGTGATCGTAATCGTGACTGTTGGTTGCGGGGTCCTGAGGCAATTTATGCCTTTTTCATAGTATAATACTTGCGCATAACCGCCTAACGGGATCGGAGCAATAACGGGTTATGTCCGACTCGTACCGACTAAACTCCTGGTTCCTTGTCGTTCATCGTGGGCGAGTAAGCACCACAGCTATTACGCCGTTTACGCCCCACGCCACAGCAAAGCAAGAACTCGTTTGTGGGGGCAGGCTATTTAAGCCTACTTGTAATTTTTCACTTTGAATAATAAAGCAATTAATATTACGATGAATATTTCCGGCGGCAAATAGCAATAGTTGCACGGCTGTGTTCCAGTCTGAAGATTACAGAGGCATCTTAGTCCTCAGAGGTGACTATGCATCAGTAGTCTTCTTTGTTTGAAGTTGGCTGCAGGTGTCCATGGATAGCAATATCCGCTTACTATCAGGTTAACTGCAAGTTTGTTTGTCACTTAGGTTTTATAAAAAAAGCAATAACATATATGTATAACGTGAATCTACAAACCGTAAAGTGCTTTCTGCCCACGCAGCTTTTTATATCTAATACTAGCTGTGCCCCGCGGTTTCACCCGCTTCATCACGTGTCGGAGGTGCGCGACATGACCTAGTTCAAGCATTTTATAATTGCAATTAAATATTTTATTTGATAGCAATGGATGGAAAAATTGGCTTAATTAATGGAGTACTTTTATCTGTCGGCATATTATGTATGATGTAGAGCGAAGTTAAGTTTTATCCACTTTCCCTCCCCCTCCCGGTTCCCGCAGTTCGCACCGGGCGGCTAGGGTTTATGTGTCATTCGCGCGCACAGCCAAGTATTGAATTATTTTAATTTTACATTATCTCTTAAACTATGCGTCCAAATAACATGGTATTAAAAATAATGTTTATCTTCATAAAATTGTCTTCATGATGAAGTAACTTTCGTTCGTAAGGATAAATAGGCCATGCCTAATAATAACGCTCATAAATCACTCACACAAATTTTCAATATATTTTTGTCACAAAATACCTAATTATGGCTTATGTATAAGAAATAGATATATGGTATCGCGGACTTTTTTTTAGACGGAGTAAAGATCTATATGTTTCTAGAACATTGTATTTACGTATCCCTAACGATAACACCAGCGTACGCGGATAAATCATTTCGGGAGTGTTTTTTCTTCTGACTTGCTTAACCAATATCCATATTTAAGGCTAGCTGAATGACATACCTTAATGCTATATAGCCTATACTATTCCACATGAATTTGGCTATAATATACAAAAAGAATTTTTCATATCGAACTGGTAGTTCCAGAGATTAGCGCGTTTAAACAAACAAAAAAACAAAAAAAACTCTTCCGCTTTATTATATTAGTATAGATTGTCCCAGACGTAGAGAGATTTGACTTGTTACTTTTAACCTTTGTTTATGTCATTTTGCTTATCTCATTTATAATATAACAGGAATTATTCTTTCCTTATGGCTATGCTCGAGGTTTCTCTGCGTGATAAACTTACAAATGAGGATATCCGCAGTAGAACCCGAGTAACCGACGTAGTCCAAAGGATTATTAAGATGAAGTGGCAATAGGCCGGCCATATAGCTTCAAGAACCGACAACCGATGGGAAAGAAAGATTCTCGAGTGGCAGCCTCGTACCGTTAGGCGAAGTATGGGGTGGCCCCCACTAGGTGGAGTGACGACCTAGTAACACATACAAGAAGTCGCTGGATGCATGTGGCTCAGGACCGTGCTTTGTGGCATTCCTTAGGGGCGGCCTATGTTCAGCAATGGATTTGTGAAGGGCTGTTATGATGATGATGATGATAATTCTTTCCTTATTATATTTCCTAATAGTTAATTTATGTGTAAACACATTCATACAATAGAGTGGGAGTAAGCGTGTGGATTCTTGTTCGTTTTTTCTGAACGCTAATAATAGAATAAAGACGCCATCGTTCGTTTGAAGGTAATCGAATTTCCACAGACACGACGAATGCGAAAAACGTTTACAGTTTAATGAATCCTCTGTCTACAAATTAATTATAATTTATGCTTTAACCATATTCATAGTTCATTTTTGAATTGCAACGATTATTAATGTAACATGATAAGTTTGAATGGACACCGGTGTATGTTTAGAGAACTCTCAGCGTGCATCCGACCGCTATTAATAATAATACATAATTTAACTCCTACATTGACACCGTGTTTAGTCTCACGAATGCCATAAAGCCAATAGCGTTATGGGATACGTCAAACTAGCAGATTAGCATCTCGTTGGTAACAAAATGTCAAACGATAAGCGCAACGTGCGTTTGCAATCGAGTGGCGCTTGTAGGGACCATCATTTCGTTATTGAAAAGGATATTTATTAAAATTAAAATATCGTGCATTTTTTATTAGCTTATTATAGCCCAATGGTAGACAGACCTTATCAATACCCGTGTAGGTTTTGTCGTGAATAGATGTCTCGCAACTTTGACGGTTTTCCCCATTGACCTTATAATTCGATGCTTGGGGCATTTTACATTTGATATAATATTATATACAAGACTGCAATCTGTCAAAAATCAATCAAATCTCTATTCGACACCCACAAGATGCGACCGACAGCAAATGGACTCTAAATAAAAACAGGACAGTTTTCTTTTATTCTTTTTTTGCGTGAAAAACACGATTGAAGTAATTTATAGAAAAAAGCAAGTAATTTATCGAAAATTACTTGCGTTTACATCTAAATATATAAAAAATTGTACAACCAGTGCGTGTTGCCGGTGATGACTGACGGATCTGAGACGTGGTCCTTCACTGCTGGCCGTATGAGGAAGCTCAAGGTCGCTCAGCGAGCTATGGAGAGGGCTATGCTCGGGGTTTCTCTGCGTGATAAACTTAAAAATGAGTATATCCGCAGTAGAACCAGAGTAACCGACATAACCCAACGGATTAGTAAGCTGAAGTGGCAGTGGGCCGGCCATATAGCTCGAAGAACCGACAACCGATGGAGAAGAAAGGTTCTCGAATGGCAGCCTCGTACCTGTAGGCGAAGTGTAGAGCGACCATCCACTAGATGGAGTGACGACTTCGTAGACATGCAGGAAGTCGATGGATGCAGGTAGCTCAGGACCGTGCTTTGTAGCATTCCTTGGGGGAGGCCTATGCTCAGCAGTGGGCTTATGAAAGGCTGTAATAATGATGATGATGATATAAAACTTAATTTTTGTTTGTTCTTATTTTATACGCTGCCATACTGTTCATCAGATTGCGGTAAAACTTTGTAAACTTAATGCATGCACTTGCGCGATATTGCAATTGTATAGGCATAGTGCAATTAACTTATTATCGGCGCGTATCGCACCGACACATATATTTGAAAGATATGTAATATATCATTCAATTTCAATGAATGTATTGTCATTCCTAATTAAGCAATATAACTCCTCCAAATTTTAAACGATATTTCTACAATTAATTCTTCTGCGGTAGCAACATGCCGGGTACCTGCTAGTATTAAATTTAAAAAAAATATTATATCTAATAGTATTGTTATTTTTGCGTAAAAAATTGTGTAGAATCACGTGGAAATTTCGATCCAAACTCATTTCCCTGCAGAGTTATCCGACATTTGCTTATCGCAAAGTCCCTCTACCGTTTGTTCCGATGACGCCAGCGCCGGGCTCGTCAACGTGACGTCGCCGACGTCGCGGGCGAAGCGGCTGCGGGGCGCACCACAGCCATTTCGCCAGTCTCTGCACGCCCGCGGCACGGACAGTGTCGACCCGCTGCGATGTAAACGCCTAACCCTCGCTCACTGTCTAGAACGACAGCATTTGCTGCGCGAAAGTTACCGTTTCATTTTATCATCCCGTTACCCCACAACTTTCAGTTGCAATCGTGCTAGCATCCGACCTATCGGATACATGTAAGTGATGTTTTTGTGTCACAATTAACCTCCAGTGACGCTGCGGTGATCACGAGACGAGACGACACCGAATGCGATTCGTGTGGCGAAATTCCAAAGAAAGTAGAACAGAATTCTCCAGGAACGTAAAGTAACTAACCGACTGTTTATTGGATATGGTAAATATACGTGACAAAATGGGTTTGGTGTATAATTCTTATAGTTCTTAACCATTTATAAATACGTTCAGTTTAGTTTAGTTTCTTTGTTTTTCTTTTTTGCACATTGTTTCATTTAATCGTTTTCATTGCTTTTGACGCAAGCAACAGGTGTCCCAAGTATAATGCGACACGTATATCGGTATTTAGCGAACATTGTCGACGGTTACACGCTCTATCTTATCAATTCGAGCTATTATTCCACGTTCTACTATATAGAAAGCCGTTAAACGTGTATTACACTGTAGACGTTGCTAGCCAAGAAAGAGCGCATACTTTATTTTCACGAAACCTAGTTAGTCCCTAGCTTTTAAAGCTTAGAACACTTTCTATTAGAACCGGCATGCAAGCCTGTCATTTCTTTGTATATTGCTAAATAATTTCACTATGTGGGTGGCCCATTGTGTACAAGTGAGTGAATGACCTGGTGCGCTTTAGTTTAATTACTACTTGCACTTTGTTCTATTAGTTCCCGTAAATTCCCGTAGGACGCAACTCATTTATAACCATGCATTGGGTGCGGTTCTTTAATACATGTTGTCACTGTGTCAATTAAGTTAATCACAATTATACACAAAGGCTCTCAAACTGTTGTAAATACCTGAAACTCTATTGTTTATCTTTGGGCATTAATAAAATATTAGAGCTCAAACATGTTGGAGCAATCATATAAATATTGAAGGCAAAATACAACCAAAAGACCTTTTTTGATTGAGACTATTAATAATGTAGTAGTAATTTAATTCACCATGTACCTAGTAGGACTATCTTTCTGGCTACGAATCCGTCTGGACTACACTCTTACTTATTCCTGCCGTCAAATAGCAGTCTTTACAGTGTTGTTTTTCGGTCTGAAGTGTGAGAGGGCGCTGGCATTTATTTACTCCAGAGATGACAACGCATCTGTAGCGTTTATTGTTTGAAGTTGGCTGCCGGTGGCCATAGATTTCAACAGCTAAACCAACAAGTGGACTGTAAGTTCGTTTCACTTCAGTTTAAAAGAATACACGTAGCTTAAAAAAATTCTGTATATTTTTTTATTATTATATATTATATTGTATATTTATAAAGACTATATAATGCAGCAAACAATTAAGCACTTATGTATATATTTACCGAATCCGCGATACATTAACAATAACGCTCATTGAGGTAAATTAGATTAGATATTAAATGGTACGCAATTCCGATCTTTGTTATTAACATAAATTCATTTAAAGTCTCAATTTGGGGAGATATTTTCAACGTATGAGGCCAGTTCTATACAAGATTTTTGGTATTATGTAAATTAATTTAGCGCTGTCTGACTTTTACGAATGTGTTATGTCAGTGCCAATGTCATTATTTCACGGTCGGAGCTCGTTAATAGCTGTGATTATTTTCTGTTCGGGCACTGCTACTATTTTAGTTTTATTTTAATATGATTATTTTCATGTTCCTACATTGCTATATGTTTAACGATTTCAAATGACAATGTCTCATTTTTGATAGAAAACAATTGTTGTACTTAAAGTAAAAAAAAATTAAAATTTTACAGGAGTACTATAGCAAACTATTCTTGTGAGGGAAGACAAATAAAAACAATTGTTTCCAGTAAATAATATGGCTAAGTTAAAAGCTTTATGTAAGTAATAAAACTATATCCGTGAGTCTCGCTATATAACTCGAAACTGGCTCGACCGTATCTGATGTATTTTCTTGTGTGTGTTTGAGTGGGTCCCTGGATGGTTTAGATTTACAATTAGACCCGGTAGGTAGGAGCTGTTGTCGTAATCCAGAAATCACCCGTTTGAAGACGGGACGGACCGCTAGTATTTAAAAATTACAGTTCAAATATAAAGTTGTTTATAAATTATGCGCATGTTATATGTCCCGTCGAAATAAATACAGTATTTCATTGTAATTCCTAAACATAAAAAATTCTAATTGTTATCGACGTGATAACGGGAACACGTAAAAACGATTGCAGAATTATGGTCTTATGATAGTAGATAGCTACAAATCGATTTATCAATGTGCCTGTTTAATTTGATCGTTTTTCTTCTTTTAAAGTTTGATGGAGTTCATCAATTCTTGTGTTATGTGTTCGTTAATTTACTTTATTTTCAAGTCGCGGCAGTAATATTGACCCGTGATAACTTCCGAGCAAAATAATATGATTATACTTAATTTTTTTTAAATTCCAAGTACATATTATAACAACGTAAATGTGTATATATATATATATATATATATATATATATATATATATATGTATATGTATATATATAAAACAATGTAGTTAGTTCCTTAGTTTTAGTTGATTTTCAGTGATGTAAGTCTTCACTTCTTAAAAATGAAATATGAATTGATGTTGGCCTTTGACTAGGAATAATCCGTAAATTGTATGAATAAGAAAAACAATAACCTATGTATGAATAATGATTTAGGGCAGGGATCGGCAACCTTTTGAGTCGGAAGAGTCAAAAATTACTATATACAAAATTTCAAAATTTTTAAAGAGCCACAATTTTTTATATATATATATATATATATATATATATATATATATATATATATATATATATATATATATAGTATTATTAGATAATCGCTTATTATTTAAGTAAAAAATTAAAACAATTAATCATTTATTTACATTCTAAGTCTTACAACACTAACTTGTACTTCAATAACAAACAGATTCAATGGGAGCTTTGGCTTTGTATGGTTATTCAAGTAGAAAATTTAACTTTACTAAACAATGTAACTTTTACTTAAAAATAAAAAAGCAATAATATACATTTAAGCAAACAAATTCAATGGGAGCGTTAGCTTTGCATGGTTTTAGAAAGTTTGGATAAATTTGGCTCATAACTTGTTTTAAGTTTCAAACACGACTCCAAATTTTTATTTGTTAGTCGGCTTCTTACTTTACTTTTAATTTTTAATTATATTCCTGCAAGAGAACGCTTGCTCGCACGAATATATCGATCCAAAGATAGTCAGCACTCCAAATGCCACTTTCTTCACCTCACTGTAGCAATCTGGAATACTATTCCATGAGTCGAATATAAGTGCCTCAACTCGCAGCATTTTTTTTTAAAGCTGTTCGTTTATACATATTCATTACGTACATACATTTCTGGACCTCCAACTCTTTCAACTTTTACTTTTTAAATCGATCAATTGCATTTCTAGAGATCCAGTATCAACTCCAAATGGCTCAGTGTGGATCGATTTTTAAATGTTTTTTTTTTTTAAATAAAATAAATAATATTTGCGTATGAATTCAGCATCACATCCAAAGAGCCGCATGTGGCTCGCGAGCCGCAGGTTGCCGACCCCTGGTTTAGGGGATAAGCTTTCGTATTTAAATTTCATAGAACACGAGCAAACTTGAGTTTGATTCTCATCAATGAAAACAAAAGTTGACACAAAATACAAGACAAAGTCCTACTATAGGAGTACAGTATTTTTATAAATATTAAATACCTCTAATGAGCTGTCGATACGATACCAATATAGAACAAAAAAAGAAAACAGGACCTGTTAATTCCTGTTTACAAAAAGATGATAAATAATTTAATTGTTTGCATTTCTGTTTGAGTTGAATTAAACTTCAATCTTCTTGAGACTTATAGGTATAAATATGCAGTTTTTGCTTAGTAGTAGTTGTGTTACAAATATAACAAGTTGCGCCTAATAAAATTAAGTAGATTTGTGTTTAAAGTTTTTTCTAAAAATCCGGCCCCTTGGAAAAGTTTTTGTATGGTTGTTTTCCAAATAAGGAAGTAACAACGGAGCGTAACGTAATCATGAATAGAAAGATTACTTTCTTTTTTATTCTCATAAAATACATAGGCGGTGATTACCCGTTTGCCCTGCAAGAAGGGTATGTTTTCCTAGTGTGTGTATAATGTATGTATTTTTGTATTCCTTTGTGACCTCATGTAACCTAAACGGTTAGACATATTTAAAAATTGGAGGTGCCATTTTGATTCTATTTCCTCTCCTAAATACCCATAGGTACCTACATTTAGTAGTAACACACGACGGAAAATATGCTGTTTAAGATACGAGTTCTTTGTGTTGTAGTAATAATTTACTTACCGTTGCAGTCTATTAAACTTATTGTGATTGTTGCAATAAACATTTTCAATTTCAATATTTAAGTGCACTGCTGAACATAAGCCTCCCCCTAACACTGCCCCTTGGCAAGCTGGTTGGCAACCGCAGTTAATTTATTCGTTATTATGAAGACGCTAGTCCCAACTCCTGATTTGTTTCCCTCTGTCGTCTCTTACGACATCCACGGAATGACATTATGGGGTAGTGGATATTCTTACACTGCTACTACACGGTCACAACACGTCAATAATTTGCTTGTTTTGCAAATATTATTCACTTAACTTTCAACAGCTGATCGCTGCGAGAAGTCTATAGTGGTAAACACTAAACAGTTTTAGCTACGCAAATAGGAACCTTGACGCATTCTCTGTTCGTTGTCTAATATCTATAGCAAACAAATGGAACTGGAAGCGTGCGGTGGGTCCGTGATTTGTTTGTTAATTATTGTCCTTTGTGTGAATTTTATTTTATAAATAGATCACGAAAAGGATTGAATAAAATTGCAAATAACGACGCTCCACAGTGACTTTGATACCATTAGACATATTATACTACTACTTTGATATCTAATAGAGTATATGTTAGGAAGTTTTCTGTTTCTGTGCTAAAAACAAAGATAAATGCATAGTCTATTTTTTTTGTAGTGGAGTCACGGTGCAGCTATATTATTGTTGTAGCACGAATAGGTCTGCTCGACCGGGGTAGGACAACGCTTTCACAGAATACCAACAGTACCTAAATAACAACTTAATGCTGTTGTTTTTCGTATAGTGAGTATAGAGAACTGGAGAACCTTTTTACTCGAATCGAGGCATTCAATCTTAGTCCTCAGGGATGACAACGCATCTGCATTTTGATTCTTAACTGAGGATAGATGTGGATGTCTATGACCACAGCATCTACTTACCATCAGGTGGTTGTATGCTTGTTTGTCAACCTTATTCTATAAAAAAAACCATAGTAAGTACCTTTAATATAATTTTAAAACCTATAACCCGTCAGTGTGAGAGGTACATCATTTTTCCCGTTGAAATGTCAAGTTTATATCGATGCTAATTTAGATTGTTTGTTAATTGCTGTTAATGAAACATGATGCTCTAGTCTGAATGCAAAGTTTAAATAATAAAAAAAGAAGGTAATAAAATGAGTATTGGAAAATAAACCCAACAGTAATATAGATAGGCTACAAAATTTGTTTTGATTTGATCTTTAATGAATTTCAATGTAGATATCATGCTAAAAATATATGTATAATGAACAGCACATACGCAATACGCATACCGTGTAGTGGTAAGAATATCCACTACCCCATATCGTCCAGTGGGGGTCGTAAAAAGCGACTGAGGGAAATTAAAAACAGATGATGGGCAGCAGCATCTTCCTGGTAACAACTTTAAAAATCTGCAGTTGCCAACCCTACGAAGCGTGGCAACTATGGCAAAATCCCCCCTATGAGGCAATCTATGGGGAACTTGTGTGGGCTGTAATGGTTGCAATGAAACGGCACGAACAACCATTGTTTGTTTTAATTTGTCCACATAAGCTACATATCTGCTACGTGACTGGAACATAAGCAATTCCTCATTGTTGCCGCGCACCTATAGTCCTCGGAGATAAGCCGGGGAACCGACCTTCCTTATACAAACATATTGCTTCTGATTCGAGCGATGTGCTTCAAATCATATTTGTATAGTTATAATCTATTTTATTTTATCGTTATCAGTATAATCCGAGTAAATTTACCACTGTGCGAAGGTGTTACTCGAGAATGGAAAGTATTGTCCTGATACCTACAATTCAGTTTATATGTTCTAGAAATTAAATTCTAAACTGAAATAAAGTTGACATATTTCTCCGTTGTTTTTTTTAATTTTTGCTACTTTCGTAGGTTTCACTTTTAAGATCGCCTTTTATACCCAAACCAATAAATGTGTGCATTTTAAAGACTTTCTTAATGTTGACTACCTATGGATCTGTGTCAACCCCACCTATATATTTTCAGTTTGTTATTTTACGATATAAACGATTTTATAAAATATGAACTTTCTTCTTATTTATCTGAAAAATTATTTTGAATAATTTCCACGATTTAAAATTTTTAGTAAATGAACGCAATACTTGTAGTTCAGAAAATAACGTAAAAGTATCATTAGGTTTGTCGTTGTTGTTAATGTTATATATTATACTAGCTGACCAGGCAGACGTTGTTCTGCCCTTTCCGAACGACCATTTGCTTTCCCAAAAAACTCCTGAAATTAGCAATAAAAAATTGAGGGTCACTTATCGGGATAAAAACTATCCTATCTTTCAAGTTGGACCAAACTGCACACAGTCTGCAAAATTTTTTTGAAATCGGTTCTATCTGTTGAATACTTACAGCAACTGTGGTGGTTATACTACTAAATTGTAGTTTATATTAAACGTTTGTATTTTTAACATAGCGCCATCTATTAAATATTTACTCAATCCAGTCAACAGATATCGTCATCTGACAGAATCGTTTGGAGCTATTTTTTGTTTTTTTGTGACTGTCATAGACAAATAATTTTCAATAAAATAATATTGTATTGCGACTATAAATTGAGATGTAAGCTATCCTATCTTTTAAGTTGGACCAAACTGCACATTGACCAAAAATTTCATTGAAATCAGTTCAGTAGTTTAGGAGTCCATCGCGGACAAACAATGTGACACGTACTTTTTATATATAAAGATAATATATTTTTTCCGTTTAATAAATCTTACTGGGTCGGGAGGACCTTCTATTAGGGGGAAAGGAAAGGGAGTGCTCTCATCTAAGTTATTGAGTTAACGTAGCATCTCATTTATTATTTTCAAAAACGGAGGTGAAATCAAAAATCGCGTAAAATGGCGCTGTCAATTAATAATTACGGTGGCAAAATAGGTTCCGAAGTACGAACACGTCAAGGCGAAGCGTTGCAATAATAAAGAAGCATGCTTGTCTACTATTGTCGGCGCTGACCTCGCCTCGCCTCGCCTCCGTTTCCGTAAAATGCATCTAATATGTATGTGCTACTATTAGCGTTCTACTGGTTTTTAAGCCATGACATTTTCTTTTCTAAAAATAAACAATGTTTATTTTAAATAACAAAAGTATCACTTTTGTTGTTTTTAAATTTCATCCAAATGTCTTGTCGTAATAAACAAAATACATTGCATTACTACAAGTAAAATATAAAATAATTTAAAATTTTGTACAACCGACTTCAATATAAATTATCAAGAACAACTCAAAAATTTTAATCAAATTTGTATGGGAGCACATGTGAAGCACCAACTTTCAAATATAAAAAAAAATCATCGAAATCGGTTCACCCAGTAAAAAGTTATGAGGTAACTAACACACATAAAAAAAAACATACAGTCGAATTGAGTACCGTCTACTTTTTGAAGTCGGTAGAAAAACTATTTGTAAGAACAAATAAAAAAGTACTACTTAAGTGTGCATATTCATTATTTTAAACACACGTAAATAATTAATTGGCAGGTCCATAAACTCCGAAATGTTTTCCATCTTTTTAGCCTCATTCAAAAAAAGGTAGAGGTTCTCACTTCGACTGTACGTTCTTTGTGTATGTCAATTGTGACCCGTTTTCCATTCCATTCCATTCAATCATTCTTTTTATTAAATAGGATTAAAGGAGATAAAGTTTTTAATATAAAGCTTCTGAAGTCGGGGCTTTAATATACTATATGTCGTAGCACAGACTTCTGCAGCTATTATGTGGAAATTATTTTATTCTTATAAGTTCTTTGAAGTCGCCTTTTAATTTTAATTAAGTCTTAATTTTGTTTTGTCATGTTGACTCCATATTTGATGTTAATGAAACAAACAGCTTTTACTTACAAACACAAAACACGATATTTGATGATGTCATTGCAACAATCGTCCTAGCCATTTTAACTATTTATTTCTCTTTTCCATTAACTTATAGACTTCTATTTATTGTAGTATGTCATATAGCTCATATCACTAAAACCACGTATTTATTCTGTGCTAACTTACTAGATTATTGGAGCACTTTTGTGCATCGTTTGTACGGGTATACCATATATTATAGTTTGCGCTCGTTATTCGATATATTACCGCAGTAGAGTATAATAATCGATATCCAGTAATATAAATGAAGGTCTTACCATGTCACGTAGTGTAGGCTATGCGCAGTGAATTAATGTAGAATGATAATATTTAAACAAATCACTTAAAGAAATAAAAGTTTATTAACAAAAATTGTTGTAATAAAAACGCTACAGTCAGTAGAACACAAGATAATGTTAGTCACTAATCACAGCGGAGGAATCGTATAGTTCCTATTGAGCTGTATTCCTAGTTGAGGTGGGTCAAGAGCAAGCACCAACAACAGCCACCTCCGATACTCTATGCTCTAGCTTAAGTCACGAAGGAGTGACTTCAGAGGTCATTTCTGAAATCCGCTTCTTCTATCAAAATACAATTGTTAGGTTTTTGGAATATAGACTTATTTTCCCAGCAATGAAGTCGCATATAATAAATGTATGGATTTGAATTGATATTTTTGAATTTAATATCACTCTTTTTGACACTTCAGAGAATTTCCTATCTTTTATCTTGATTGTATGTTATTACTCTAAGGCCTTGATAAAATTACAAACGTTGTTGACATTCAAATTTGTCAAATAGACAACTCACCACTTCACACATCCAAACAGCGGCGCCTCCATCAGGCAGGAAGCGAAATATCATTCTTCACTTCAGCATTGAATTCTCGGCTCACGTCAGCACAAGATCATTGCACACCATTTCTATTTTGATGGCTATATACGTGTGTCAATTTCAAGACTAACGGTCAATGATGGTATGACTACAAAAAAAACTGTATCTCCAAATAGACGTCGCCACTTGTGTTAATAGGGCCGGTTTTTTTCTCAACCAAAATATAAGAATAAGCTATCAGAGTTTTTGACACTAACCCATTAGGATAGAGCTGGTGTTTACCCTTCTTGACCTGTATTTTAATTGAATTTTTTTTTTGATCAGGAATATTCGAGTATGGACAAAAAAGGTGAATAGGTACAACAGCAATTGAAATTTTTGTAAAATTAAATGTGTCACACAATTTATATAGGTGACGGGCGGGCAATAAGAATAGGTTAAGTTTGACATTAAAAAAGGCATAGAAAATCAACTTCTTTAACCAATTATTTGATAATAACAAACAATAGTTATTAAAGATTTAAACGTAACCAAAAATCAACTTAAAGATTAAATGTTCTGTAAATAACATTTATTTTTCTACAGAATTCAAAAAGGAGGAGGTACTCAATTCGACTGTGTGTTCTTTTTTTATGTGTGTTACCTCATATTTTTTTTCTACGTGTACCGATTTCGATTATTCTTTTTTTATTTGAAAGCTTTTATTTTAAATTCTTTAAATCATGCTATTATCCGTTTTGTAACCTGGGCGGGCGAAACAAATTTCTTCGGCAGGCAAAACGATTGGAAACTAATAATCACCATTTAGTCATGCAAAAATTAATACTAGTTTTATTACCCATTAACATTACATTTAATGAATAGTATTTCTTTGTTCTTTTATTATATGTAAATAAAAGGGGCAGACATGATAAATAAAGTTAAAGTGCAGTAGACGATATTTTACATTCATAGACTTAAATTGTATTGTTTTATGAAGCCTATTTATTCCTTTAGTGGGCAATTATGTAACGACTGTATTTTTTGGTATATTATATACTATGAAAGATAAAAATAAAATATATGTTACCTAACCCATTGGATTGTAAGTGTACATCAAAACATTTTGTACTTGAATGTATGAATTCAGATCCGTGAAGCTATTTTTGGTGCATTTGTGGACACGGTTTTAAGTTATACGGTAAACTTAGGTATATGTAACAATCATAACAGTTAGTAAATAATATATATATATATATATATATATATATATATGTGACTGTTAAAAGTTGAGCTCATTCATAATTAATAATTATTAATTTATAATTTAATAGAGTATCATTAATATTGATATTAAAGTAAATTTAAAGTTATCTGCGACTTTTTATCTAATGAAATACCCAGACGCGGTGCTTTAGCAGTCTTTATAGCCGTTGAAAACGTCTGCATTGTTGCACATGTGTATGGTAAGTCTGGAGTTTATCGACCGTCGCGTCTAGTCGAGATTCGGACAATCTTCTGGTCCTCAGACTCGACCCCACTTTGTTACAGACAGAGAGAGAGAGAGAGAGAGCTTTCCCAACTTTGTTAGAGACAGCTTCTTATCGTTTATTCTTATTTTGTCTGCAACGCTTAACTGCTTCACAAAACTGCAAAATATATCTCGAAATCTTTTCATGTTAGTTATATTATATTTGGTGGTTTTACCAGGGACTGTTTCAACAACAGACCTAACAGCCTTGCTCTTATACATTTACTAGTATTGTTCGATATAACAACAACGAAGAAGGTAATGAAATTATAGTAAAATTTTTAGCCTTTGAAATGTTCGGTAATTGCTTTTACGGAAATTTGTACTAAAATCTAAAAATAAAATTACTAAAGCAGTTTCAAATGAAATTGTAGTTTTTTTGGGAAATTTGCGAGATACTTCCTTTTATATCAACAAGACCAGGTCATCAATACCATTAACATCATCACCATTACAATCTATGGCTGAACATCCCCTCCCACATCGATTGCATCGTCCTCGTCGTATTGTAGGGGCAGTCGGGTTGGCAATCGTAATTTTTTTTTTCAGTTTTTATCAGAATGATGCTACTACCGAATTCCTGTTTTATTTCTGTCGCCTCTTACGACTCCCACGGGGAGATATGAATAATATGATGTAGGTGACATAGATGTATTAAATATATAAACAAACAAAAAGCTATATTAGGATATATCAAGTCGAGACGTAAGATCAAACATCAACAATATTTAACTTTCCTCTTGGCAGAATCCCAACTCCGCTTTTCGTTGCTCCTTAAAAATTTGTTACAAAAATAAATATTCGCGCGATTTGTCCATCTACTGATTCCAATGACGGCTCATGTAGTTGCCAGTGTTTCGGGTTTTATCAACATATCAAGGCCGGCAACGCATCTGCAATTCCCTCCCTGGTGTTGCAGTTGTTCATGGGCGGCGGTAGTCACTTACCATCAGGTGAGCCGCATGCTCGTTTGCCCCCTCTACTATAAAAAAAAAAAAAAAAAAAAACATAGAAGTGACCCGCCCCGGCTATCCTTGAATCAATTAATGATAATTAAAGACCATTTACTTATTTTTCCTAATTAAAAAAAAAACATCTTCAAGTTTTTCGGATAAAATATAGCCTAGATCGTTCATGGCATTGCTCTCTAGCTGTTCGTTAAGTGTCATCATAATCACTACACCCATTCCGAAGATTTGCCCGGATAGACAGACAGACTTAGATAGATCACAATTATAATAATGGTTATTTATGTCTCGACAGCATTCAGATAACCCCTGAGCTTAATAGAAGCTAGTTATTTAAATATTAGGTACAGATGTACACTTTAATTTTATTTATATGTATAGATTAGTTCAATGGCGGCTCTTATAGTTGTCAACATAATAATAAATATTTAAATGTAAACATGACGCGATCCGTGAAGTCCCGCGTTGATGACCCTGTTGCCAAAATCTGTTGCGCCGTCTTCCCGAGTCGGTCGCGCGAAGTTCTCATAAATTGTCGTGAGCAGAGCATATCGGACTGAATGCAATAAATAAATAGATTTTTTTTACGAGAATTCAGGTCATTCGTTTCAAAATGCCAGATTTTGGTTTGGGCAGAGATTTGTGTAATTTAGTGCTTCTCGCGCTCTTTACCCTGGTGCCACAAGTTTTAGAAGCCTGTCGTGATACAATTTTTTTTAGGAACGTGATAATTAATGTTTAATTACGTTGACTGATAGTGAAATCTATTTCTCTGTAAGACTCCAACCTTATAATATATAACTAAACGTTAGTAGATCGTAGGCTAATTACATCCAATTATGTTGTAAACTGAAAAAATTGTCAATAAACTGCTTATGTGTATTACGCACAAACGGTAAACACTGTAATAATAATTCAACGTTATTAGAAATGGCGACGCAAACAGCGATGTGTAATTGTTGTGTCTGCTGTTGCAGCTGTGCATTTCTTCTGTGGCGACATTGATGGAGTTCCGCTTGGACAGCGCGGAGTACTGCCAGGCCCAACACAAATAAACTTGAGGGCGTATTGTGCGACCGAGGAAGCGGAGCGTGCCACCAACTGGATCCATGCTGCCGGGAGCGCGCGCAGATACCCAACCCGCTCACTATATGCTGTTCACCCACCCACAGGTTTGTACCCATAGATTATTCACTCACTTATTCGCGTCATGCGTAACATGTAGATCGAGGTTTTGAACAGATAAGCCGCAAGATGCGTTGCAGTTGACGCGGTTCCAAATCGCAATCATTTTATATTTGGTGCTCGAACAAACGGTTGCAATATATTGTAAAAAAGGAAACACTGAGTGTTTCACTAACAGCACCACCGTCGCAACGCCGTTTTAGGATAAGGCTCAGTGAGGAGCGTTCGCCTGGGCAGGCCGTCCAGTTCTTGTATTATCGTATTCTCAGTGGTGGTTGGTTATAAATGTATGCTGAAAGCACCGCTACATTGCCCTAACTAACTTAGACGCGGCGCCTCCCAAACACATCGTGTGACTTCGCTCTTGTAGTCAAAGCACTTATCTGATACTGACCAAATCAAACAAATTTGATATTATTACATGTCTAAATACTGTTCAGTGTAATCACGATTTGTATTTATCTAGTACATACAATGGGAGTGCTGTTGCACCGTGTTTACAATATTGTTATCGCATAAGTGTACCGACGGACAAGAGTTGAGATGGGACGGTGTGAGCGCGCTAACGAGTGACGCGGAGCTGGCAGTAGATCAGTGTGTGAACATTTCCCCAAGTAAATAGAGACGTTCACATGACCGTAACAACGCTAGCGATTTGTACTCTATTTTTATAAACAACAATTTTACACCTAGTCAATCTTCGTCATCTCTGGCGCATTGCAACGTTATAATGCCAATGCGCATTAATCAAAGTATCTCTTCGTGCGTTTTTATGAGATTAATACATTTTAAATATTCTTGTTTCAGTTACCTTAAATTCGGATCCCGCTGCTAATCGGCGCATATCACCGAGTTGCCAGAGTTCAATTGAAATAGAAAAAACATAACTTATGTTACGTGGCTAATTTATCGCTTTAGATCCCCATTCTGAACCTTTGTTTGTTCGTCTTCGAATGTGCTCGAGCGTTTGAAGGCGACATCCATGCGGATGGTTTTCATTATATAATTGGACCCTTTCTAAATAAAAACAACGAACCTGAAGTGTGTTGTGTGGAAATAGAGTGACGATTTGCCTGTTAAACTGTGACGGATCTCTGCACGTTCGTCTGACGCGTGTGAAGTGAAGCTAACCACCTCGGTGTGAGATACTTATCGATCGTTTGAAAAGAGCAAAAGTGGTCATCATGAAGCAGAAGGACATCAGGCCGGCGCCATCCCTCATAGAGTACAAGAGCATGCGCTTCCTCATCACAGATCGCCCGTCGGACGTCACTATCCAGTCCTATCTTCAGGTAATTCATTACAACTACTAGTTTTTCAATTATATTTATTGTTACACAGCGTTTTTAACACTATTAATTCTAAAAATGTTAGACGTTACAATTTGTATCGATAGCTATTACGTGGTGGAGCCATGCTTCAGCTATATTATGGTTGTAGCACGAATGGGTCGGCTCAACCGGGGAAGGACCACGCTCTCACAGAATACCAGCGTAAAATAGCAGCTTAACCCTGCTGTGTTTCGTATGGTGAGTGTAGAGAACCGGAGATCCTTTTTACTGGAAACGAGACATTCCATCTTAGTCCTCACGGGTGACAACGCATCTGCATTTTGATTCTTAATCGAGGATAGATGTAGATGTCTATGGGCCACAGCAACCACTTACCATTAGGTGGACTGTGTGCTCGTTTGTCACCCTTATCCTATAAAAAAAAAATAAGTATTTTCCGTCAAACTGAAATCAAACCGCGGATATTATTATTATTATTTGACTTTGAATAACTTCTTTGCACGTTATAAAATGGTAACACTGCTAAAACTTGTACGTACATAAGTTTAAATTACACATATTGGCTGTTGTTCAAAAATGATTGTCACGATATAACGCTAGCAAAACAAGTGAATAATTTAACAATATGTGCAACCGGTTTTAATATAAATTATTAACTCAAAAACTACTGGTCAGACCCTGATCAAATTTATATGGGACCACATGAAAAGCATACAAAAGCTTTAAAATAAAAAAAGAATCATCAAAATCGGTTCACCTAGAAAAAAGTAGAGGTAACACACAAAAACAAAATACAGTCCAATTGATTACCTTCTTTTTTAAGTCGGTTAAAAAAGTCGCAACAATTTCAATAAATATTATTAATTTCATTTTTCGAACTTAAGTTACCTTTTTGATTCATAGCAGGGTATTTTCCAGCCGCACCTTAACCTGCTGTTGCTGATAACAACAGATGGTTGCTTTCGTATTTATGATATGGCCCATAATGAATGGTCTAATCGTCACAAATTGACATTTTTACGATATGGCCAGTAATTATTGCCTATATCATGAAATGGTTGCGTTTCATGAAAAGGCCGAGTACTTTATGATACGATCTGGCCACGACATATAATTATGCTGCTAGGTCAAACCTGAAGACATCTTTTTGTTAGTGTAAATACATATAGTAAAAGTAAAAAAAAAATGGAAAATCCCATAGTACACACCCCAAACGCTTATGTAATAATTTTAAATAGATTACAGAAGTGATTATCGATAGGAACAGCTCTACATGTTTCTGAAGATAGTGAAAAAACATTTAGGTAGTATTGTTAAGTAGTTCTCGAGATATCTTGTACACAGAGAATTTATGAACCACAGACTAAAGAACATCCACAATGTAATTTTTTTATCGGACTTTTTTTTTAATTATACGTGTTGTTGAATTTAAAATAAGCATAAGGCTTGTTCATTAGTGTTTCTGTCTTTCTAATCATGTGCTGTCCATAACATACATAGTTTTAGTGCGATGTAAAATAATAAACAGGACTTAATGTGAGTGAAACGAGTAATTTAAAAATTCGACAGTAGAGCTCAACCCACAGACTAACTAGTAGATTGGCTCAATCTCTCCGCTCCGCGTTCGAGGTGTGCAATACAATATAAATTGTAATGAAAACATTTAAAACTATAATTGACAATTAACAAATGTGTTAATGATACCAAACTCCTTATTTATTGAACTATTTTGTGCGGATTACCCGTGTGCGCTGTCATACGTTCTCGTACTTGAATGAATCAGTAACAGTGAGTAAGCAAATTTCGTCTGTTGCTTTCAGTCCTCGCGGCGAGGGTATTATTGTTTAACGCAGACAATGGATAACGTCCAAAATGATTTATACATTTTTAATAATATATCACTACATCCGACAATCGTCGTGCCTTGCCACACGAACCTGAAGATATTGTGACGTCTTATCTTAAGTGATAATGGTGCGGTGTAAAAACTCGCCCAGTTACTTTTAAAAAGTATTATTGCCATACCTTAAATTAATTCATAGTAATTACCTAATAATATTATAGCTTTTCGTTTTATATAAAAAAATAACGTTAAGCAACAATATTTACAAACTACTAGCGATTCGCCCCGGCTTTGCACGGGTGGTTTCTGGATCTCCACAACAACGCCACCTACCTGGTCCGATTATGAATCTAAACCGTCCAAAGGTCCCTGGATGGTTTAGATTAATTCACACACAAAAAATTTAATCAAAATCGGTCCAACCGTTCACTAAACTGACAAACACGTATAGAAGAATCATAATTATTATAATAACTAGAGGCTCATGTGCTTGTTATAACGGTGTACTAAGGACTGACAGGCGTCATTAATCATTCTGTTTTACTTGATTCTATTGTATGTCAATTACTTTATCCCCGACGTAAAAAAGGATATTGTTAAAATTGAAACTGTGAAGCCTGTATCTGTGGTGTTTCCTAAACCGAAAAATTTTATGCATTTTTTTAATTTATTTGAAAGCTAGTTAGTAATTTGAAGTTAGCAATGCTTTTTATCGTTATATTTTTAGGTTTTATTTACTAAAATGGGCTCACTCATGACCTCCATCTGGTCCGAGGGCAAAGATGAGATTTATGATGAAGCGAGTTTGCCCAGGAGAAAGCCTGTTAACACGCACCTTGAAGAGGTTTAGGTGATACGCACTCGAAAAAAAGATTCCACTCCTTGGCTATGTAGTTAATATTGGGATCTCTGCAACACTATGAATATTTTCTAGTTCAATTAGCAAGATGGTCTTGAAAGTTAGTTGGCATTTTAAACTCAATGATTCTGCAATACAATAACCTTGAACAAATGCTGCAATGATGATAGTATACTATCCACCAACTCCTAGAAATTTAATTTGTTGAATAAAAATTTTTCTAACAAAATTAGAGGCGAGGTTTATAAGTGTGGCCAGTTTGGCCAAACAAAAACACGCAATCTGTTATCTGAGACACATACTCGTAGATAACATCTTCGCGTTTGCTTGGATATTATGAAGTTATGGAGAGAGGTAGGGTTTATTCCATCGTTGATCGAATGCAACACGAACATCGCGAACATTAAATGGATAATAAAATCCACGTCCTCGTATCTTTATCATCTAGATGAACATATTGAGGGAAATGGTGCGCGTAAATAACTCTTACTCTGCAATTGCAAGTCCCCTGGCTACTGTTATTATTTCGTTAAAACTGACATAATTATTTCTTATATTTACACAAATACTACACATGGAATAAAATTAATTTTACGGATTCTATTGCGTTTAATTTTTTTTTTAAGTCTCGACGTTTCGGGCATCTTAAAGCACCTATGGTCACGGAGGGTACTCCCGTGATCATAGGGGATTAACCTAACCTAACACTGAACGCTTAATATTATAAAAAAATAATATAAATTGCACATCACCTGCTCTGTTTTTCAGGCTTGCCATTTTACAAGCAACTAACTGGATATTAAAAAACAAAATGTTTGACTTCACAATGTTTTCTGATAGCAAATCCGGACTCTTGGAAGTCGATAATCCAGACACGACTCATCCAATAGTTGTTCAAATCCATCAAAATGTTGTGCTGTTAAACGGATAGATCCGTAAAATTTGTATTATTCCATTACAACTGTCATTTTAAGAATATTTATTGACCTTTGACATTACATTATTTTATTGTAGGTTGTAATTGTAAATTCAATTTGTAAGGTTAAATAAAAAGAAAAACTAAAGTTTGTTGCCTGTTCCTTTCTGAGAAGGCCTTGATTTTGTGTACCGGTGTAGATCTTGACGTTCATAGGAGCTATAAATAAGCCTAAATTAATAAAAAGTTTTGAATTTGACGTAAAGCTACGTAGTAGATTACGGTCTAATCCCATATAGATTTTGTTTGTATTATATAAAAAATAAAGAACATAAAATACATTTTCCTTGACCGAACTCATTTTACCTGAAAGGAAAACTTACATTGACGTCGTTGATTAATTGTTTATGAAGTAGCAGCAGACCGCAATGTTTTGCTAACATGTTCATTATACATGTTGCATTGACTTGCCTTTATTCAATCTGTTGGCGACGATAACAAAATTACTATAGTAACAATATAATGATTCACACTCACAAAATCACAACACTTGATTCTGATGAGAAAGTGTATAACTTACTGTAAAATGAAATGTTATTTTTTGACGTTTAGTCTAAATAGTAGTTTAAAAAGATAGACCTTGCCTGGAAAAGAAACGACGAAACAAACTCCGCAGGTATTTGTTGTTTTCCGAATTCGGGCAAATGCCCATTTGTTTTGCGCGTACAGTCCGCCCGTTATCTTGGCCGGCCTGAAGTTGACTTTCCGAGACATTCGCGCATGTACAGACGCTAATCGATAGAGATGTGCTACTTCATATTCTCTCCTAAGATTGCTTAGGAAAACAGTTTGTTTTGCCTATGTCGATTATAGAATAAATTGAAAATTATTATTATAATGAAAACATCGTTATATATTTCAATAAAACGATAGTATCTAATAAATAATCACGATAATAAGCACAATATTAGCCAGGAAATCAAATTCTTTCAGTAACCCTAAAATATTATAACTTTAAATTTTTCAATAAAAATTTTGATGCACATCATCATAATAGTTGTATTTAAAATGACATGTTATAAATCATAAAAAAATCGAATCATAATCGATAATAACGATAATCGAGTATTTACATAATAGCAACCGCGCGTTATGCGTATTTGCATCTCTAATAATTTATTTAGCTATTAGAGATGTAAATACGCGTAATGCGTTTATTATAGTTACCGCCCGCCCTTCCCGCTTCTTGTCACCATTTAGTTCCTAAAACTATATCTGCGCGACCAGTCACGACTAATTTCAGCCCAGCCACGGTAGAGCGCGCGGACTTCACACCACTACATACATATACAGTTTCCAACAATATTCATACGTTTTCGCCGATATCGAAGTCGATTGGGAGAACATCAACATTAATAATAATAAAGTGATATAAATTTGAAAAAATTGAAGTGTCTGTCTGTAATATCGAAATAATTACCTTGTATTGAGCTTGAGGGGTTTATTTGCATGCCATTAAGGCATTTGTAACGATTATTAAAAGTGTTATTTTTAATCCCAAAAACTTAAGATTTTTTTTGAGAATTTGATGAAATTATAAAATGGTCTTTGATTATCTTAAATCTAAATGCGTCACACCAATAGATCTTCCCCAGGCGAAGCCGAAGTGGTTTTTTTTGCGCCCAGAAGCAATGAGAAGGGCTACCCTCCGTAAAGTGGTCGGTCGGTGGGGGTCGCTTCCGATTCGGCAGAAAGGCCACACAACCCAATGCCAGTCTCACAGGTGGTGTTTAGTAGGTAGGCACTTAAGTTTCGCAGTGAGTCCCCCATAACCACTCAGCCGGCTGTCGTGGTATGCTTAGAGCATTCACCACTCGAATAAAACTTTGTCGTTCGGAAGCAACTCCAAATTGATCCCTTGAGCAGTTCTAAACTTATGAATCGGAAGTGCACATCAGCATAGCACCGTAATGTAGAAAACTTGTATGTATGCGAAACTTCAAATATTTCGTGGACATACGAAGTCCGTCAATACGGCATCGCAGGGGTCTTCTCTGCTCCAATGGCTCAGACATGAGAGACACAGCAGCAGGACCTATGTTTACCAACCAACATTTGTTAGCCAACATTTTGTGATGCAGTGTGTACCGCACGTTTGCAGGAGCTGCGCAAGCACAACGTGTGCACTGTGGTGCGCGTGTGCGAGCCCAGCTACGACACGGCGCCGCTGCGCGCCGAGGGCATCGAGGTGCGCGACCTGGCCTACGACGACGGCACCTTCCCACCAGCCAACGTCGTCGACGAGTGGTTCGAGATACTGCGCGACAAGTTAGTACTTCACTGTGTCCTCATCACCTCAGTTCATTGCAATCAACCTTAAATTAACTTAAACATTATGAATAAAATATTACTATAACGCTTTTAAAAACGCCCTGTATATAAGTCACGCATTTAACCAATAATAGGTGTAGTTTTTTACTTCACCCCTCATTATTAATTGTTATTTACGGCGATACCGGTAGAGTTTACAGGATGTAATAATAGTTTAATAAATAAAATAAAAGTCCACCTTTGTGAACAGGCTTGACTGCCATAAACCATGGATTTTCTGCATGCACACGCAGAAAGTCTGTGAAATTCTCCATCTTGTTCTCTATTCTTATTAACTGGGCGCACCCAATGTTCCCTTTTCCGTTTTGATGCTGCTAATGTCCACAACATCAATAATTCGTCTACCGATGAAGAACTATAGTCAAAAAACATGGTGTAGTGGCAACCCGTAGACCGTCCAACAGGGGGATTCGTGAGCAATTGAACGCTCGAACGTAGAACGCGAACGCGAAACGCTTGAACGCGTTACCGCTTCCTATCTGATAGAACCCATAGGTCTTGAAATTTTTGCGATGGTCAAGTCAAATATTCATTTCCTTTGTCATTTATACTACTACACTCATCGGACGGCATAACAACGTAAACTATCTAATTTATTGGCTCAACAAGGCATGTCTCATATCCGCGAAATAACGTTGCATCTGAATAATTGGGAGTTGCGGCACTACAATTAATTGCTTCATGTTTTACCTTGTGACGGCAACGTAAGACAGTTAATTACCTTATTTCCTCCAAGAAGATGTCACAAAGAACCCAGACCACCTAATGAGATTGTCTAATGAGACCAGACTAATGACAATTTTTGCGATACGGCACATCATTCTTACAGTAGATAAAGTCTTATAGTGGACTATTTAGGGCTGATGATATATTTATTTATATATACTTTATTGTTTTAATAGTAAATCATTGTCTATGAAATTCTCATGTGCGTGTGTTCGTAATTCTTCTCCTGAACGGCTTGACCTTTTTTGATACATTTTTATAAGGTACTTATGGGTTCACCTAGATGGTTTTAAGCTATAGTTGGACCCGGTAGGTGGCACTGTCGTGGAGATCCAGAAATCACACGTCGAAGCAGGGCGGACTGCTAGTATTAAAATAAAAAGAATCGAATCGTCGCCGACCGAGTTCTTCCTGATCGGCTCGATACACTGGCACTGCGCAGAGATGTTGCATCTCTTTGCGTATTTTATCGCATCTATCACGGGGAGTGCTCTGAGGAATTGTTCGGACTAATTCCAGCTGCTCAATTTCACCATCGCACATCGCGACAAAACTCGCGTTACCATCCATACCATCTGGATGATTGGCGGTCCACCACTGTGCGATTTAGAAGAAGTTTTCTCCCTCGCACAACTTCCTTGTGGAATCAATTACCACCAGCGAATTTTCCGGACCGATACGACTTAGGAACCTTCAAGAAAAGAGCTTACACCTTTCTAAAAGGCCGGCAACGCATCTGGAATTCCTCTAAAAGGCTGTGGTATTTATAAAGCATCGTTTTCTCAGGGGAAGAATCCCCGTAAACAGATGACATCTCTTCCATAATGATATGTGGTGTTTTCCCTTGCTTAGTGAAGTAGACTTAATTACAATACGAAACTCGAATTTTCTCCATAGATAGTATTCATTTCCCGATTGACTTGTTTATTATGTGATATCTCAAAGATTAATGGACCAATCTGGCTAAAACTTGGTAGTTATGGTTGTATTCAGTCGCCAAGTAGTTACAGTTAAAAAAAACATCAAATTCCACTCTCTAACCCCTCCATTCCGCGAATTTTTTTTTCGGTCTTTGTTATTGAAATTAGAACGAAGTAGTTAAATCGAAGTGAGATGTCAGTGTGATAGTTTTATTCTTACCCTTTTGCTGAATAGTATTATCTAATTTTTATATTAGCGCTAAAGCCATACAATACATAATTAGTCAAACTTTGATCTTAGGCATGTATCGTTATAGCGTGTTAATTTTAAGATGCGCATCGTATTGTGGAGAGTAACGTGTGTGTGTGTGTGTGTGTGTGTTGGTGCTGTGGTGCAGGGCGCAGAACAAGCCCGAGGCGGCGGTGGCGGTGCACTGCGTGGCGGGGCTCGGCCGCGCGCCCGTCATGGTCGCCATCGCGCTCATCGAGCTCGGCATGAAGTACGAAGAGGCCGTCGAGACCATACGCGAGTTAGTATCATTTGCCCTCTTCTATATAAATATGCACATGCCCTATACCCAAATGTGCACTAGCCCTCCTCATCCATAAATAAATATGAACATACACTCTTCTGTATAAATATGCCTATGGCTTACTATATGTATATATATATATATATATATATATATATATATATAGGATAGGGTGACAAACGAGCACACAGTCCCCTGATGGTAAGTGGTTGCTGTGGCCCATAGACATCTAAATCTATCTTCGATTATGAATCAAAATGCACATGCATTATCACCCGTGAGGACTAAGATAGAACGCCTCGTTTCCAGTAAAAAAGGTTTCCGGTTCTCTACACTCACCATACGAAACACAGCAGCGTTAAGCTGCTATTTTACGCTGGTATTCTGTGAGAGCGTGGTCCTTCCCCGGTCGAGCCGACCCATTCGTACTACAACCATAATATAGCTGCAGCATGGCTCTACCACGAAAATAGATATTTCCACGCCCTCTCTTCTATACAGGGTTATTTTGCAATAAGATTTCAAATTTGCAGAGGTTTAGAATAAGCAATACAAGCAAATGATGAAGAAAAAAAATCTCAAACATTCTGCTTTTTTATCTTTTAAATTCAAAATGCATGGTAATGCATTATTTTAACTGATTTTACTGCGCACGCACACATTCGTAAGGGTCGATCGGTAGACAAAAACGTTGTTGCACATAAATCGCACTCGATTTGGGATAATTTCAAATAAAAGTAGAAGCCTTACTTACTACTAACTACTAACAGTATATCATTAGTTATATATTTGAACTAAAGTTTAATATTTGGCTACTTTTTGAAAAGTATCCCTGTATAAATATTCATACCTTGTCCACTTTAGGTAAAACTTAAACAAACAACAGCTGCATACTCAGTTATTTTTTTAATATAATCTGTGCGCTATGGAAAAATTATACAAATAAAAATGAAAGATCTATTAATTTCAACTAAAAAAGGTCTGGGGGATGAGGTCCATTAATTACGTGATGCGATTTTAGCGATTTCTCTAACCTCCCCCCTCACTTTCTCACCACCCACCAAATCACTTTATTTAAAAAAGAAAGATTAATTATTTATATAATGGGTGTAGTTCGCATAACCGTGATAAATATTAATTATGTAGAATTTTCCTATATTTTATTTTATTTAACCCAATTTTCTCGAAATTTTACACTGTCTCTTGCGGGAAAAAATTACGCGGTATTTGCCGGGACCCCCACTCACACCCAGGTGACATTGAGTGGGATTGGCTCGACCTTATAAACTTTATCCTCTGACAGTCAATTCATAATTTTGTTGTAAAAAGGTGTTGAAGTAAAAAAATAGTATTAAAAATAGATTTTGCATCAAAACTTTAAAAAACACAAAATGATGCAGATCTTTTACGTGTAAAATTGCAAATCAAAAAAGGTTTGTTCGAAACATTTTTCTATATCTTATACTTTATGAGATATTTGTTGTTTTGTATGAAATCCATAAAAATGAAATGTAAACAGTTTCATTTATATGCAAAAGGATTTACGCCCATACATCCAAGTCAGACTATTTTATTTTTTAAAGAATAGAACATAAAAAATAAGAGTGTAGATCGATTAACCGATTTCCGTGTATTGATTTTTATATAAGGAATTGTCATCCATTTATGAAAATATTCACAGTGTGAACAGAAATTATATTATAATACAATCCTTCTCATTCGTGTAGCTAATGCCACAATGAATGTGAAAAAAAAAAAACAATGTCTCTTATATATAGGTTTGTTTACATTCATTCAATGAACAGAATATATTTACTTATTATTAATATCTTTATTAGCCTTTCTCTTCGACTAGTTTAGAAAGGAGTGTAGTGTTTTTGGTTATTTTTATAGAGGTAATGTCGCCATTACGAGCTAACAATCCACCTGATTCTAACTGGTTTTTGGGGCCATAAACAACTACATTAAGCATCAATTAAGAATCATAATGCAGATGCGTTGTCATCCGAGAGGACTAAGTTGCAATGCATCTTTACCAGTGTAGGGTCTCCAGTTCTGTACACTCACCACATGAAACATAGGTACTATTTTGCGCTGGTATTTTGTAAAATTGAGGACCCTCACTTTCGGGCCAACTCATTTAAATAAATAAACTACGCTGAGCAGAGAATAAAATTATATAAAGAAAATATAATGATTTAAATCATATTAAACTAGTAAAAACATTAGTATAACTAACACTTATCCAATTTTCAAATATAGGGATTTCTAACAGTAACAGAAACTGTTGCTGCAATATTATCAGTCCGATAAAACGGCATTAGTAGTATCACAAATATCTATATATTTTAAATTTACATTTTATTAATAATAAAATATGTATGTTCACGATTATATTTCTTCGTTTGCAGTCAACGTCGCGGCGCCATCAACGCGAAGCAGCTCTCCTACTTGGAGAAGTATAGGCCGAAGTCGCGGCTGAAGAAGAACGGCCACAAGAACTCGTGCTGCGTGCAGTAGGCCCTCGCTAGGAAACCGTCCCGCGCCCGCAACAGCGAATGTAGCTCTGCTTTCACACACACACTCACACAGGGGAGCACACAACTTAACTAGTTTATAAAAAAAACAAAAAAAAAACATCAGCCCGTGTATAAAGACCATATTTTACTTTTTATTTAGCAACGGGAGGGTTGTAACCTAATTTCGAGCTCACAAACGAACACACATTTCCACCTTCCATCACGAATTTGGCTATGATCCTCCAACACCACTGACCGTCTCGAAAGTTTTCACTTTTCTATGAAATTTAATTCAGAGCCTTATTGCAATTTTTGTACTTTCAAATGTGTATTGCTCTTGTGCTTTACTTTGTATTAGTGGGATATGTTTAATAGAAGCAAGCCACATTTTGTGTTCATAGTCTACAGTTACTCGGGTACTACTTGAAATCATAATAAAATAACAATAACCATAATAAATACAATGGAGTCTATCGCGTACTGCTGCTACATTACTTTTCGATTTTATTATAATTCCTTTGTGTGTTGACATTATGATAATTTTTTTCTTTTCTTATTATTATTCACTTATAGACTTTAATTAATAAAATAAAATGCGACATAATAGGAGAAGCAAATGATAAAGATTTTTGTGTTTCTTATGACAATTTGATTGTATTTCTGATGTGATTATAAAATATGTTGTGCTTTTGTGAAAATATATAAATAAATTAGATATTGTTTTTGTAAGCTGTGGATCGGTGATTCAAAAATTTTATAAACCTTTGACTATTTAATGAAATGTATTCGCGCATGTACCCGTACACAAAAAATGATAACGGTTGATTGACTTACTAAATGTTCCGAGAAGAAATAGCCCTTTGATATTATTTTTCTATTTCTAATTTTATGAAGATTATCGAAGTATATGATTGTGTAACCACGGAACAGTCACATTCATAAATAAAAATATTTATAAGCAACCGATGTTTTATTGACGCTTGTTATAATTATTAATTATTATTCAAAAATGTCAGGATCTACCGCATTAATAAATGTTTTGATTTTAAACCACATCATAGGCAAAATGGCTTAACCGATTCGTTGTGGCACCGATTTAGACAACTTTTAGCTGTGGCGGCGAACAAATATTTCATGACACGCCTGGAGTGTCATGCGCCACAGACATGTCTATTGTGCCATCAGCCATGTGTAAAAGTAATGTTCTTTTTTATGCTTTTTTACTTGTTTAGACCTAATTTAATTATTAATTAAGTTTATTTGACATCAAACATAAGTTACAAATGGAAGGATACTTGTTTTTAGTGGGTAACTACGTGTTTTCTATGAAATTGAGAGTAAGTGACTTTTTTATGAAGAGATTACAAACCTTTTGTACTATTTATTGTTTTATAAAAAAAAATATCTATATAAGTAGGTATAGCTAAATCACCCTGGAAAACCTTGGTTTTTATTAAATTAAATTTTCACCTAGTAATAATATTTGTAAATATCGAACAATCAAGAACCTTAATTTGGAAAAAAATAAGGTTTATGATTCATTAATATTTACAAATGGTAAATATTATTTAATGTTATACAAATGTAAAAGTAAAGTCGATTCGAAAACGTCTAATTAGAAAGAATAGTAAAACAAGTATTTTCAAAAGGAAACAAACGCCGGCGCTATACGGCGGCAGATTGACAAAAGACTATTTATCAGCGAACTTTTTTTATGCATGAACGGTTTCAAACTGTTTCAAGCAAAAATAAACCTTATACCATATCACAAGAGCACATGGTACTTTCGTAGGTCTATTCGGCCATATGATAGTAATACGACGGCAGTTCAACCATTTTAAGCAAAATCAAATAATAAGACAAACGCATTGTTTTTTTTTTAACAGGACACTTGTTTTCCAGAAAGAACAATGGCAGAAAAATAGTTGACAAAAATTATTGCGTCTAGAAATAAGTTATATATAAAATGAGTTTTATTATTTTTCTATTATTTTTCAAATAAAAATGTATTTTAATAAAAGCCACAGAAAAAAGCAAACATTTTGGGAATATCAAATGACTTAACCCTTAAGTGCATAATTTATCAAAAATGATAACAGACTTATTCATGCGTATAACTTCCGAACAAAATATATTTAAATAACGTAACGTTTTTGAACGTTTCTTTACGCGTTATTCATATAATCTGTGAACATGACAAAACACTATCTGGGCTGTGATTGGTTGAATTTGACATTAGAAACTGAAAGGTCGTAATACTTGAATAGGTACGAATTTGAATATTTTAGCAGTTCATATCAAATATAAAATAAGTGTTATTTTTCTCAAAAAAAAAATACTTCCTGAAAGGTAAGAATCTATATTTTGTTATGATGTGTTTATTTTACAAAAAATATTTGTGGCATGGTACTAATTTTGCTTTGGAATGTTGTTATCAAAAATGATAATCTATGCATTACCGGTATCATTTTTTCTTACTATGAATGTTTATGAATATTTTTTCTATGCTGTTTTTCAAGCAAGTTATATATGTTTTGGTGTTGGGTTGCATGGTTTTATTATGGTTTTAGGTCGCTATTGATACGACACAAAACATGGATGACAGAAATATTGAAACACTGTTATGGCAACTTGAAAATGGCGACATCTCTGAAGATGAAGCAGATATCGATGAAGATGTTATTGATTACTATGACGGTGTGAATGAGTTGATCGAAGACCATGAAGATGTAGAACAGGAAGTAGAAGAAGAACAAACGGACTCAAATGGTAATCTAGACTGTGATCCCCCATTGGTAACTGGCGATTTTCCTGAAAATGAATCAAGGTCCACTAATTATACTCAAGTAAGAAATTTAGTTTGGAAAAGAAAAAATATGCCTGTGGTTGATCAAGCTTTTAACTTTCTTGGCGTCACAGACTACCCTCAACATATTTTAGATTTATCCAGTCCTTACCAATTTTTTACCTATTTTTTTGATCAAAACCTACAAGAATTAATCGTTGCTGAGACGAATAAATATGCTGTACAAATAAATCCCAATTTCACCGACCCCATCAACTCATTGGAACTTCGAAAGTACCTTGGCATCTTGATATATACTTCAGTATACCATTACCCCAGCATCAGATCTTATTGGGCAAGACCTGTACAGTTCCATCCAATTTCAGACACAATGACAGTAAACAGATTCGAAAAGATTCGCCAAGTAATACACTTCAACGACAATAGCAACCACCTACCTCCTGACCATCCTAAGCACGATTGATTACATAAAATACGTACAGTAGTAGACCATTTCAATGACAAATTCATGTCAGTCCCGTTTGACCATCGCCTATCACTAGACGAACAGATGTGCTCGACAAAGATTGGTCATTTTATGAAGCAATATTTGCCGAAAAAGCCACACAAATGGGGATTCAAATTATATGTGCTTTGCTGCCCCATGGGCTACGCTTATACTTTTGAAGTTTATTCAGGGACTCATAATATTCAAAGGCTACCAAATGAACCCGACTTAGGAGTAGTTTCAAACACAGTCATACGTTTGCTTCGACCAGTACCGAGGAATGTAAATCATATAATATTTTTTGATAACTTCTATACGAATTTGTCACTATTCCATTACTTATTCAAAGAAGGAATTTACTGCTTGGGGACAGTACAGAAAAATCGACTGGGGAAAACATGCAAACTACCAGATAAGAAAGACATTCTCAAACCATCACTGCCGAGAGGATCGTACGATGAAAATGTTACTACATTTGATGGGGTTGAATTTTCTGCCACCAGCTGGAAGGACAATAAACAGGTGTTATTACTCTCCACGTATGTGGGCTCAGAACCTGTGGATACAATAAAAAGATACGACAAAAAGCTAAGGAAAAGCGTTGCCATATCCTGTCCTAAAGCTATACGCGAATATAACGCGAATATGGGCGGTGTTGACACTTTGGACAGTTATTTAGGTAGATACAGAATTAAAATGAAATCCAAAAAATGGACAAATAGGTAGACTCTTTTATCACATGTTGGATATGGCAGTAATCAATAGTTGGATTTTGTACAAAAAAGTTTTACAGAAGAAGAACACGAATCCTAAAAATATTTTGAAACTGGCTGATTACAGAACTGAACTTGCGGAAACTTTATGTAAATATGGCAGCACAACGTCGGAACATAAAAGAGGCCGCCCAAGTTTAAATAAAACTGAAGTTCCTGCAATCAAGCAGAAAAGACCAAAGCTGGGTTACCAAACATTACCCCCTGATGACGTACGTTTTGACGGTGTTGGGCATGAAAAATCTTATGGTTCCAAAAGGAACCAGTGTAAATATGCTCAATGTAAAAAACTTACGTCAGTCATGTGTGAGAAATGCCGTGTATCACTCTGTGATAACCGAAATAATAACTGTTTTAGGGTTTTCCACACTATATAATTTTCTTAATTTTCTATGAGCTTACTGCATAATTTATCAAAAATGATAACAACCTTTTTTTCCATAAAAAAATATTTTAAACATTTCAATTATTTTTTTTATTATTTTTCCCGTATTTTAGAGATCTCATTTTATAATATATATTTTTTTTACGAAAATATAAAAAATCATGCACCTAAGGGTTAAATCATTTTACTCTATTCAAGTGTTGTCATTATAATAATATTCATACTACTTTCGTACACACTTTGTAAGACTACCAACACAACACACAAACACAAAATGTTTTTATATTAAGTTATTATATTATTAGTAATAACTATACTATCAGTAATAATAATAATAAAAGTGATATGGTTGAAAGAAGTATCTTACAAAGAATTTCCTACAATAATACGTTATCTCAATTGTAGTAATATGTAACAATTCCATTTAATGCTATGGCAACAATAGCTATATCAAAATTTCAATGTGTTTTTTACTGATTTTACGGCTCTGGGTTCTAGCCCTTCTGAGAATGTCACTGTATGACACAATGGCCCTGGAGCCATGCCAGAAATATACATTTATAGTATGCAAATATATAAAAGAGATACAATAACCTAAAAACTCTTAATTATGTAGCTAAGGCACATTATGTTGAAAATGTATTAAGCTAACATCAAACAACCATAGGACGCATGACTTTTTCCAAGTGACATAAGACGTAACCTAAAAAGGTTCAAATCTAAATATCTTTTTTTTGACGCCTTCTCAGGACAAAATTCTTTGACAAAGTTATTAAGGGAGTGACGCTTAACATTTTAAGATATTTTTGATATATAGACGCTACAATTCATTCTCAACTAATTTTATGTATGAAAGTCTGCCATTGTTCTTTATTTACAACTTGAGTTTGTGAGCGATCGCAATGAGTGCTATTATTTGTTACTTATTAGACTATTTTTCCACAACATGACTGAAAACCCACAAAGAAAAAAGTACCATGTACAAGTTAAAAAAAGGTTGTCAACCCCTAAAAATTTCAAATTTTCAAAATATCCAGAAACGAAGCCGCATGCATGAACTACTTGCAAAATAATGAATATTTTGTTCTGGATAAATTTTCCAAAAACGCAATTTGAGCGAGTTAAACGTTTTTTTAAAAGACACGACTCGAGTGTCATACGCCACACGCAAAAGTAATCGATGGCACGCCTGGCGTGCCATCCGCACTGAACCTGTTAAGCGACTTTAAATAATGTAAGAGTTCCACCTGATGTTAATTGATTACTGCAGCCAAAAGGTCACACTGCAATGGAGCAGTAGTAGGTGCACTGCAGTTTAGCGACAAGGTGTGGTACAAGCCAGGCGGATCTCTAGTCTAGAAAAACTGATCTAGAGACCAAGTAAGAGCCGGAGTAATGTATACTTGGAGTATACATTAACTATAGAGCGCACGTATTGCTCATTGCCCATTATGCCAAAGGTAAGCAGATGTTCTATAGATACTGATACATAGAGAGGTTGAATAGTGATGCGCCAAGATGCCATCAGATGCCATGACACGCCTACGCGTTATTGTACTTAAGTTATTAATTTAATTATGTAAGTATTTAATACATATTAGTTGGGCAATTATTAGGTAGAGCCACGCGGCAGCTTTTGCTGTCGCACGGATGGGCTGGCTCGAACCGGGGTGGTACCACGACCTCACAGAATACCAGCGTGAAGTAGAGGTTTACCTCTGCGTTTCGCTTGGTGAGTGCAGGTGGCCGGAGGCCCTTTTTACTGGAAATGAGGCATTCCATCTTAGTCCTCACGGGTGACAACACATCTGCATTTTGATTCGCAAATGAGGATAGATGTAGATGTCTATGGGCCGCAGCAACCAATTACCATCAGGTGGACTGTGTGCTCATTTGTCACCCTTATCCTATTAAAAAAAAAGGCAGGTTTTAGCACATCCAATAAAACAGGTAAGAATTTATTAAAACGATGCTTAATAATCAAACACAAAAATCTAATTACTGCTCTTAAAAAGGGTTAACTTGTTAAAAATTGTTGGTTTGTTTGCTCAATTGGCTCAATCGCAGTTTTCTAAATATAACGTCAACATATTTTTGAATGACATCATTATTTTTCACAAAATCGTGAACATAGTTAATTACGTAGTATCTCATCGATCTTTTTTTATTAGTGATCGGTGAGTTATCTACATAAATAACTGCCGAAGCTAGTTTTTATACGCTTTAAAATAAGTGTAATCTTACTTCTAATTTAAGCTCTGGTAATTACACCTCTAACCATGTTTCGTAATATTTATTATTAGATATTTACATTAATAATATTACACTATTATGGATTCTAATGAGTTTTAGATGGAAAATAGACTACTCCTTGTCAGGGTTTCCAAAAATTATAATTTTTTTAATACTTTTATTCACTTTTTTCAAAAATTAAACACATTGCAATAATGTCTCATAATTATTAATATAATTTTATGTACGTGGTAGAGCCATGCTGCAGCTATATATATTAGTAATATAGTTGTAGCACGAATGGGTCGGCTCCACCGGGGAATGACCACGCTCTCACAGAATACCAGCGTAAAATGGCAGCTTGCCACTGCCGTGTTTCGTATGGTGAGTGGAGAGAACCGGAGACCTATTTTACTGGGAAAGAGGCATTCCATCTTAGTCCTCACGGGTGACGACGCATCTGCATTTTGATTCTTTATTGAGGATAAATGTAGATGTCTATGGGTCACAGCAACCACTTACCATCAGGACTGTGTGTTAGTTTGTCACCCTATCCTATAAAAAAATCATTTTCACATCACCGGTCCACAAATGATCTACCATATAAACCACACAGGTTGGTTGGTTGGTTGTGGATAATTCCCGTCAGCAGTTCCGCTAAACATTAATGAAACTGAACTTTACTAGTGTTTATCACCTTTTCGGTGTGTTTTGTTCTTCTTAATAACTAACAATACACTTTAGATCCTAAGGTTGTCACTTGCATTTCCCTCATCAAAATTAACACTATTGCTGGGGGGAACATCTCTCAAGTGAAGTTTCAAGATTCTTAAATTGTATATTATACATTTGTTATGTCAAATGTTATCGCAACACGACTTCTTTTTTTGTGTTATGTCCCTTTGGATTTCTTTTTGTCATAAGAAAGCACTGGCCCAGAGATTTTTCCTTTAAAACATAAGCTTTGCCGCATTTTACTATGTAGTTGTAAACTATAACGTGGTAGAGCCATGCTGCAGCTATATTAGTAGTATAGTTGTAGCACGAGTATAGATTAGTCTCTTGATTCCATTTCAATCAATAAAACTTCTATTAATTTAATTAAAAGGTGGGTTAAACTACATAGGTATAAATATAAGAAATCATTACGTAGGTATTTTTCTCACTGTCAACTGACCCCAATCAGTGTACATAAAATAAAATTGAGCCGCACAAGTAAGACTATTTTGGTAACTGGTACTGAATTAACTAGGTGCTTTTCAATGTCTACAACATCACAAGTAGGTTAAATTATTCTCAAAGGTATTCGTAACTAGCTTATACAGAGGGTCACGAAAATCAACGTCATGCCGAATACGGGTGATGTGATAGGTTAGAGACATAGAAAAATATCTTGTAAGTACCTACCTTAAAATTATAGGTAATAATATATCATTTATCATATTGTGAAATTAAAAATAAAATTTAAATCTAAATAGAATTTAATTAAGGTATTCATGGCAATTTAATTTGGGGTTTAAATTAAGTTAATAAAAACATGTTCTTAATTTATAAAAACCTTTATTTTTAAGATCCCACGTTTAAATAACAAAACTTACATACTTTCACCTCAAACTTACAATTTATGATTATTTTCATTAATATTTAAATATCAGGGGAATCTACAACCTGTGTAAATATTACACATAAAAGAAATAACTTAAAAGTAAATAACGTGTATTCGCTAAGAAATTGAGAGAAAATTTCAGATTGCTCGTTTCATTTGAACACTATATGACAACAACTTAAACATTACGTATAAAATCTTGCAATTGATCTCAAACATCAATTATAATTTGTAATTAAACTTAATAACAAGTGATATTAGATAATAACTCTTTGGAAAACGCGACGCACACGTCATACATAGAGTGTGTACACATTAGGAGTGTTTCAGCTTTAATTCCATAGAGTAAAAAAATTACAGCGCACACAACATGTCCCGCGTCTGAGCAGAGGTTCCTTTGCTGAGAGCCTTTATTCACTATCATTATTACAGCCCATTACAAGTCCACTGCCAAACATAAGTCTCACCCATAGATTGCCACGGAACCTTGCACTTTGGATGTTCTTATTACGGGTTCTATGAGGCTAAGGAATCCCAAACATAGCCCTATCCCAGGCTTATTAAGTGACTGAGCTTGCTCATTGTGGCCAACAGTTATGGATCAGATATATTTTCCATAATATATTACATCATTTATTACTATACTACTACGAACACGCATTGGTTGTATCCTTATGTTGTAAGGTTATCATGTTAGCTGTTACTTGTCCACTTCGCTGGGTGCAAATTAAAGAGCAATGGCAGACTTTCATACATAAAATTAGTTGAGAAGAAATGGTAGCGTCTATATACCAAAAATATCTTAAAATGTTAAGCGTCAGTCCCTTAATAACTCTGTCAAAGAATTTTGTACTGAGAAGGCGTCAAAAAAAAGATATTTACATTTGAACCTTTTCAGGTTATGTCCTATGTCACTTGGAAAGAGTCATGCTTCCTGTGGTTGTTTGATGTTAGCTTAATACATAATACATAATTGAGTTTTTAGATTATTGTATCTCTATTATATATTTGCATACCATGAATGTATATTTCTGGCATGGCTCCAGGGCTTTTGTATCATAGTGACATTCTCAGAAAAGCTAGAACCCAGAGCCGTAAAGTCAGTAAAAAAACAGTGACTTTTTATTTTAGCTAGTGTTGGCATAACATTAAATGGAATTGTTACATAGTACTATGATTGAGATAATGTATTATTGTAGGAAATTCTTTGTAAGAGACTTATTCTCAGCCATATCACTTTTATTGTTATTATTACTGATAGTACAGTTATTACTTATAATAACTTAATATAAAAATATTTTGTGTGTTGTGTTGGTAGTGTTACAAAGTGTATACGAAAATAGTATGAATATACTAAATGGCAACATTTGAATAGAGTAAAATGATTTAAGTCATTTGATATTCCCAAAAATATTTGTTTTTTTCTGTGGCTTTAATTAAAATACATTTTTATTTGAATAATCATAGAAAAATTATAAAGCTTATTTTATATATAACTTATTTCTAGACGCTATAATTTTTCTCAACTATTTTTCTGCCATTGCTCTTTTAGTTGAGTACTGAATAAAATATTCTATGTCTTATTTCACGATATAATCGTCTTCTTGCCACATATTATTAGAATCCGTCCAGCCGTTTGAGCGTTATTGTAGGTTAAAACATTAAAATTTCAACAATTGTTTGTTGCAATAATATTAGCATAATTATCGGTAACAATAATTACTAACTAATTCAAAATGTGCCATAAGCATGTGATGTTGATAATTTAATATAATAAATAAACAAAACATCTATTCTATTCTATCAACACTAATGTTAAATCTTATACGCTAAAATATCTTAAACACCATAATTTTTCAATTATAAATGACAATACAATCATTTATTTCTTTGCAACATACTTGTGCTTCTTCCCCCCGTAGCGAGCGACGAAGGCGTTGACGTCGAACTTCCGTTTGCAACCGTCGTAATTCATGTACCTCACTTTCCCGAAAACGGCTCTCTCAGCCCAACCCTGGTCGTGGATACCACAGATCGACCACATACATCCTGCAATAATGCAGAATTTTATATAGCACTGCTGAACATAGGCCTCCCTCATAGATGCCTCATGGGGAGATTTTGCCATAGTTGCCACGGTTGGCAAGCAGGTTGGCAACTGCAGTTTTTATTATTTTGAGTTATTATCAGGAAGATGGTGTTGCCAATCTCCTGTTTCATTTCCCCCCGTCGCCTCGTATGAGACCCTCTGGACAATATGGAGTAGTGGATATTCTTACACCACCACTACACAGTTCACTATCATTTCTGAAGACCGAGGTGGTCTATATCCTTCACATTGGAATAAAACAGTGCATGAACTGCTGCTTGGAATTAGGTAACAGGGTGGTACCCACCCAGATGGACTTTAGCAAAACAGTATAATGCTGATAAACCGATGAGTGATTTTGGACAGAGGCCAAGAGATGGGATTCTCTGACATCAGTAGGGGGTCTTAATGGTAGTACATTTTTCACCAGCTTAAAGTTACAGCATATATATATATATATATATATATATATATATATATATATATGCTGCTGGGCACGTGCCTACTCTCAATTCTGAGAGGGTTTTAGCTCTTGATTTAGCTAATGAAGGAGAAAATAGACTTAAAACTTACCAACATATCCGTTTGGGTCTCTGCCATCTATACTATAATGGTCATTTAAATATATTGCGTATTTCAATGCGTCTTCTGGACTCGGAGTCCATTCCAGAATCTTTTTGCACCAATACATGCGGAGGAATCCATGCATCTTGCCCTCTTTCACCATCTGCAGCTGTGCTGAATTCCAAAGGTCATCATGGGTTTCTGCATTAGCAAGCTGTTCTAATGTGTAAATATGTGTTCTTTTGTCTTTTCTGAAATCAATTAAAACATTTTTACTTTTTAGTTTAAAAAACTACAAGCTACTCTGGTTTTAGTTTTGGTTGATTACATGCTTAGTGGTAAATGCCAACCACACCATGATGCACCACAATACGCATGTTTTTGACTAGGTGGTAGGACTCCACTTCTACCTCGAGATACAGCTGGGTAGAGGTATCACCCTCTTAAATATTGCTGCCACCAAATATCTGTGCTTTCACAGCTATGTTCCAGTATGAAGGATATAGAGACCTCATATAATTATAAACTGTGAGGGATTTCAACTCAGTTCTAAGAAGTGACCATCGTGCTTGCAGTTGTCCATAGATTGGACAACACTTAGTGCACCGCGTAACTTATATACTATTAATCGGTCAAGTGCGAGTCGGACTCGCGCAAGAAGGGTTCGTTACCATCGTAATACACGTTTTTTTTATATGATAAGGGTGATAAACGAGCACACAGTCCACCTGATGGTAAGTGGTTGCTGCGGCCCATAGACATCTACAACTATCCTCTATTACAAATCAAAATGTAGATGCGTTGTCACCCGTGAGGACTAAGATGGAATGCCTCATTTCCAGTAAAAAGGGCCTCCGGCCACCTGCACTCACCAAGCGAAACGCAGAGGTAAACCTCTACTTCACGCTGGTATTGTGACTGTGAGGTCGTGGTACCACCCCGGTTCGAGCCGGCCCATCCGTGCGACAGCAAAAGCTGCCGCGTGGCTCTACCACTGTAAAAACGTTTCTAGTAAGGGAGCCCCTTTTGATTTTTAATTTATTTTAATTTTTATTAATTTTATTTATATATTTATATTATTTTTTATTACTTTTATTTTTATATTTTATTTATATTATATTTATATTTTTATTAATATTATTAAAGCGGCAACAGAAATACACATTCTGTGAACATTTCAACTGTCTACCTATGACGGATCACGAGATATAGCCCACTGACAGACAGACGGACGGACGGACAGCAGAGGCTTAGTAATAGGGTCCCGTTGGAACCCTAAAAAGGAACATAAAAATACAGTTCAAAGCTATCGGCTACCTGTATTGTACTGTAAAGTTTTGAGACATGTGGTACTATCATCAATGACCTTTAAATAGTATATAACGTGGTTTCTAGAACACAACATGGTTTTATAAAGTTACCTGTGGTCATCGAGAGTCTTTTGTGCCCAGTTACTAGCGCCTTTTATGCTGTCGTAATGTTCGCAATAAAAGCAGAAGTTGTCAGCAAGCTCTCGACGTACGATGGCTTCTTCTAAGTAAGCATTCACACCCTCCGTATATTGTTTTTTGTACTTTTGAACGCAAAGTGCAACCCGTTGAACTGAAATTTGACCTGTAATTTTTTTTACATTTTATTTTATAGAATATGGGTAACAAACGAGTATATAATCCATGATAAGTGGATGCTTTGGCCCATAGACACCTATATCTATCCTCCATAAAAAATCAAAATATAGATGCTTTGAGGACTAAGATGGAATGCCTTGTGGTCTCTGGTTCTCAACACTCACCACAGCACAGCAGTATTAAGCTATTTTAAACGTGTATTCTGTGAGAGCGTGTTCCTTCCCCGGTAGAGCCATCCTATTCATGCTAGAATAATATATGTAGCTGTAACATGACTTTACCATATTAAAAAACCTTTGCTATATCAAAGAGTAAGTATGGTATGTATATATCATTACCAAAGTGAAACCAAGGCGACAAATTGCTCAGAGCGTCTTGAGTTGGGTCGTTTCGTTTGGAAGCGAAAATCTTTAATCTCTTGTCCAGAAATGACTTTAAGGTCTTCATAGCTTCATCATAACCTGGACTTGCCCACTCCACTGGTCCCACTGTCTTGTCAGCTTCTCGAGTTTCAATTGCTTTGTCCCAGTCTATGGGCTAAAAGTATTAACATAACAGTAAGTATTCTTCTTCATACTGTAAAGGCTTACTACTGGACATAATGTAAAGTGATTAAATAAATGGTCTCAGGCGAAGCTGGGATGGATCACTAGTTTTTATATGGTTTTATGTTAAAAAATATTATTAGACAAAACATTTCCATTATTAAAAGCAATGTATAGCTGTGAATAAACTGAAAATCAGTAATAACAGTCTTTAAATCATGACTTTTTGACAACAGAATTTAGACTCAAGCGATTTAAAATTATGTAGTTGGCTTTAACAGTAAATGATAACAAAGATAACAAGTACATACCTCTGGTTCAAATTTACTTGTATATGGGTGCTTAATCACTGGTGGAAATTCTGTTAGGTATTCATCCAACTTGGAGTTTATTTTACTCCTAATAGTTCTAGCAGAATACTCCTGTTTGTCAGAAGCAACCCAACAAGGTACAACATTGTGTGCATCTACCTAAAAATTATGTTATCTTATTTAGAATATATAGCATTTATTTAAATAGAATAAGGGTGATAAATGAGCACACAGTATTACGATTAAGAATCAAAACGCAGATGCGTTGTTGCTGAGATGGAATGTCTTGTTTCGAGTAAAAAAGAAATCCAGTTCTGTTCACTCACCATACAAACAGCAGCATTGAGCTGCTATTATATGCTGATATTCTGCTACAACCATAATACAGCTGCAGCACAGCTACATATAAACCACACAAATTGCAATTTTTAATTTTCTATTTCTTTGTCATCTTTTTGAATCCAATCTATTATGTATGGGATTTTCCACGAATGCAACTCTAAATATCATTTGTATTTAGCAGAAGAATTGAATGTAGTGAGATTTGCTCAGAAATACTTAGTTCTCCGAGTAGTGGCGGGTAAGAATACCCACTACCCCATAACTTACCGTGGGTGTAGTAAAAGGCGACAGAGGGAAACTGAGGCAGAAGATGGGTAGCAGCAAGGAGCAACAAAAAAACCCCGGTTGCCAACTCGCTCGCCAGGCGTGGCAATTATGGCAATATACCCGCCATGAGCAACGACACTAATACTACTAATAATACGGCCCCCAATACCCGGATGCCCCGCTATTCCTGGCTACGGTGGCGACCATGGTAACGGCGGGGCAGGGGGTGCTAAGAATCTCCAGTGAAGGTTCCGTTGCCACCTATGACGACTTGACCTGGCAACTTATGACGCACGCGCCCTAAGGATTAGGATAGACCATGGATTTTCCGATGTCCAAAGAGAGAGGGGGAGGACATAGTAATCCTCGAATCTGGCAACTTGTTCTGTCACCGGGAGGGCGATCATCTGCCACAAGGAGGTGTCGGATGTAACGCCCACAAGTCTCGTCAACAACGATGTTACTTAGAATCACCAAACGGTATTCGCTGAAGGTCATGCAGGTTTAGGCATCAACCTCGGCACACCCCGATGAGGTGGAGGAAATGTATGAGGATATCTCTAAAGCCATGCATTCCTCCAAAACCCACTATACGGTGTTATTGGGAGACTTCAACGCAAAACTAGGCACAAGAGAGAACGGTGAGCTGAAAGTAGGGAAATTCGGAATAGGGCAACGGAACACAAGGGGCTAGCAGCTGGCCGACTTCATGGAGAAAGAGGGACTCTTTATGATGAACTCTTTCTTCCAGAAGCAGCCCCACAGGAAGTGGACCTGGTCAAGCCCCGACGGCTCAACAAAAAATGAGATTGACTTCATTATGACGACTAGACGGCAACTGTTCAGTGATGTCTCAGTGATCGCGAAGGTGAAAACTGGTAGCGATCACCGAATGGTTATAGGCACAATGAACCTAAACGTTAAGTTGGAGAGGTGTCGTCTAATGAAGTCAACGCTCCGTCCCCCTCGAGCTCTAATCCAAATTCCTGAAACCTTTCAGCTCGAGTTACAAAACTGTTTTCAGTGTCTAGAAGATTGCAATGCAGTGGACGGTATATAAATGACAAGCTCGCGGAAACTGTCTATGCGGTCAAAGCTAAGTTTTGCGAGACCCGCCGCAGAAGAACACAAAAACTCCCCGATCACACTCTTAATCTCATGGCTGTTAGACGGGAAACGAAGCTGCAGTCTTTAGTAGATTTTATAACATACAGGGAACTGAACAGACAGATCTCCAAATGCATGCTGCGGGACATACGCAACTTGAATACTGCTCGTATTGAAGAAGCGATTGAACGAAAACAGGGCTAAAAAGTCTGCCAGAAAGAGCCAACTGTCGAAGCTGAAGACCGAATGTGGCAGCATCGTTTTCGGGACACCTGAGATTTTTAGTTAGATTGAGAGGTTCTATGGGCAACTGTACACGTCATCATCGGAACCACACGTAAGTGCGAGTAACGATCCAAGAGCAAGTCTTATCGGACACTATTCCGATGACATCACGGACGTCAGTCTGAGCGAGATTAGAATGGCTCTCCAGCACTTTAAGAAGTCCCCGGGCGAGGATGGAATTACAGCAGAGCTTTTGAAAGCGGGTGGAAAACCGGTACTTAAAGTCCTTCAGAAGCTCTTTAATTCCGTCCTCCATGGTGGCATTACACTTTCTTGAATAACTACAGACCAATTTCCCTTCTGAGCTGCGTCATGTGTTGTTTCCGAGAGTCATTACGAATCCTCTCGCACGCAGACTCGACGACTTCGAGCCTCCCGAACAATCCGGTTTCTGAAAAGGCTTTAGCAACATGAACCACATACATACCCTTCGGCAAATTGTACAGAACACTGAAGAGTACAATCTGCCACTTTGTCTTGCGTATGTGGACTATGAGAAAGCTTTTGATTCCGTCGAAATTTGGGCGGCGCTGCAGTTCCTTAAACAGTGGAAGTGTCGGTATATCGAATTGCACAAGGGTTTGTACAGTAGGGCTACGATGGCTATCGGAGTACAGAACCAGAATACGAAACCTCACCAACTGCAGCTTACACCTCGTAAGACAGGGTGGATTAATATCCCCGAAACTCTTCACCGCTGCATTGAAAGACGTTTTCAAGCTACTGAACTAGAAAGGATACGATATTGACGTCAATGGCGAGTACACCACTCATCTTCCATTTGCCGACGATATAGTTCTTATGGAAGAATCGCTGGAGGACCTAAGCACTATGCTCAATGACCTTAATAGTGTTTCTCAATGGACAAAACAAAAATCATGTTTAAAGTCCATGTCACACCTATGCCGGTAGTTGTTGGGAGCACTAAGCTCAAAGTTGTTGATGAATATGTTTACCTGGGACAAATAGTCCTACTAGGTATGTCTCAACTTTGACTGAGAGGTCAATCGATTCAACTCGGCTGGGCAGCGTTAGGGAGATTACGATACATCTTCTCATCAGACATACCTCAGAACCTCAAAACTAGATTGTGCAACTAGTGCGTGTTGCCAGTATTGACCTATGGATCTGAGACATGGTCCTTCACTGCTGGCCCTATGAGGAAGCTCAAAGTCACTCAGCGAGCTATGGACAGGGCTATGCTCGGCGGTTCTCTGCGTGGTAGACTTAAAAACGAGGATATCTGCAGTAGAACCAGAGTAACCGACATAGCCTAAAGAATTAGTATGCATAAGTGGCAATGGGCCGGCCATATAGCACGAAGAACTCACAACCGATGGGGAAGAAAGGTTCTCGAATGGCAGCCTCGTATCAGCAGGCGTAGTGTAGGGCGTCCCCCAACTAAATGGAGTGACGACCTGGTAAGACATGGATGTAGGTGGCTCGGGACTATGCTTTGTGGCATTCCTTGGGGGAGGCTTATGTTCAGCAGTGGACTTGTGAAGGGCTGTAATGATGACTTAGTTTGTGTTACACCACTTTTTTATCAAGAACTAATAACTAATCTAGCTTTATTGCAAATTCCCAGCATGTTTATTAAATTAAAAAAAAAACATTGTATTGTTAATAATTCAGAGAAAAGAAAAGGGCCCATTAGAGGTCAACCCTTTAAAATAATTAATAAAGGAACTTCGCAATTCTTCTCAATGGGTTTCTTCTATGAAAATATCTATATTTAAGAGCAAACCAGAATTATATCAAGCTTTAAATATAATAATTAAAAAAATTTAAGGACTATTATTTTTAATTAATAAACAAGCTAACAATTCATCAGACGGTTAGTAGTAGGCATTATCAACCAATTTCATAGAAAGAAAAGCTTTTATATTTTGATTATTAGGAAGCTCAGGTTCCTATGAAGGCCATTCAGCAGGGTTTTGTGGTGTAGAGGCACATTTGTCATACTAATCAAGCCGCGTACACTCAGGACACTGCCATACAATAGTTTGTCATGATGCCACACTGCATACTCTGCTAAATGCTCTTTATTAAATATTTAACATTAGCCTGTAGTTATAATGGCACTCTTATCCTTAAGGTTGGAGCACTGCATGGTGGCAAAAATAGGTGAGAGGGAATACACCATTCTCAGGCAAGATGTAATCTATCAACTGGAAAACCTAGCAAACTCTCAATCACCCAACCCAACCTCACAAAAATGAGAGGTCACCTGTAACAACAGCAAGATGAATAACAGCTGTAGCTTAGGTTCAGCGGTTCAGGACGTATGGCACGCCAGGCGTGCCATCGATTATTTTTGTGTGTGGCGTATGACACGCGAGTCGTGTCTTTTTTTAAATCATTATAACTCGCTCAAATTGCGTTTTTGGAAGATTTATCAAGAACAAAATATTCATTATTTTGCAAGTAGTTCATGCCTACAGCTTCGTTTCTGGATATTTTGAACATTTGAAATTTTTAGGGGTTGACAACCTTTTTTTAATTTGTACATGGTACTCTTTTTACTTTGTGGGTTTTAAATCATGTTGTGGAAAAATAGTCTAAAAAGTAAAAATAATAGCCCTCATTGCGCTCACTCACAAACTCAAGTTGTAAATAAATTTCTGGAAAACAAGTCTCCTGTTAAAGAAATACAATGCATTTGTGTTATTATTTAATTTTGCTTAAAATGGTTGAACTGCCGCCTTATTACTATCATATGGCCGAATAGACCTACGAAGTACCATGTGCTCTTGTGATATGGTATAAGGTTTGAAATTTGTTTTTTTAAAACAGTTCGAAACCATTCATGCATAAAAAAAGTTCGCTAATAAATAGTCTTTGTCAATCCGCCGCCATATAGCGCCAGCATTTCTTTCCTTTTGAAAACACTTGTTTTGCTATTCTTACTAACTAGACTTTTTCAGATCGACTTTACTTTTACATTTTTATAATATTAAATAATATTTAACATTTGTAAATATCAATGAATCATAAACCTTATTTTCTTCCAAATTAAGGTTCTTGATTGTTCGATATTTACAAATGTTATTACTAGGTGAAAATTTAATTTAGGTAAACCTAGGGTTTTCCAGGGTGATTTAGCTGTACCTATTTATATAAATATTTTTTTTATAAAACAAAAAATAGTACAAAAGGTTTATGATGTCGGCATAAAAAAGTCACTTACTCTCAATTTCAAAGAAAACACATAGAAAAACAGATAGCTACCCACTAAAAACAAGTATCCTTCAGTTTGTAACTGATGTTTGATGTCGACTAAACTTAATTAGGCCTAAACAAGTGAAAAAAGCATAAAAAAAGAAAATTATTTTTACACATGGCTGATGGCACAATAGGCGTGTAATTAAATACGAGGGTGGATTGAAAAGTACTTGGCCTAACCAAGAAAATAAACACATACTAAATCAGTTATATTTTTATTTTTCTACATAATCACCATCAAGTTCAATACACTTTTGCCACCTCCCCTTCCAAGCATTTAGACCGTTGAAAAAAAATGATTCTTCCTTAGAGTCAAAATATGCGTCTACAGCTGCTTTGACCTCGTCGTTTGTCGAAAATCTTTGACCTCCCAAGTGCTTTTTTAGGTTAGGGAACAGAAAGAAGTCTGATGGTGCCAGATCAGGTGAATACGGCGGATGCGGTAACAGTTCAAAGCCACAGTTGTGAATTTCAGCCATTGACTGTACTGACGTGTGAACACGGGCGTTATCTTGATGAAACAGGACTTTTCTTCTGAGCATTCCTCGACGTTTTTCTTTTATTTCCTCTCGTAAACGACGTAGTAAGGTGCAGTAGTAATCAGAGTTTATAGTCTGACCCCTTTCAAGATAATCAATCATAATCACTCACACAATCAGAATACTGAAGCCATCACCTTATTTGCCGACAAAATCGACTTAGCCTTTTTAGGGGGTGGTGAACCAGGTCTTCTCCACTGTTTTGATTGTTGTTTTGTTTCCGGTGTACAGTAATGACCCCATGTTTCGTCTATAGTAACAAAACGATTCAAAAAATCATCTGCATCGGCTTCAAATAACTCCAAACAGTCGCGTGAAATAGTCAATCGCGTCCTTTTTTGTTCAACTGAAAGCAGTCGCGGAACCCACCTCGCAGACACCTTGTGGAAACCCAACTCGTTGACAATGATGTTGTGAGTTCGTTCATAAGAGATGCCTATAATCTCGGCTATCTCTCTAATTTTTAATCTGCGGTCTCCCATTATTAAATCAAGTACTTTTTTAATATTTTCGTCAGTAGTTGACGTCGAAGGCCTTCCAGAGCGGGGTTCATCTTTCACACTCTCTCTACCACGCTTAAATTCTGCTATCCATTTTTTGACGGATGAATATGACAGAGCACAATCGCCTAATGTACTGACCATGTCATCATGGATGGCTTTTGATGATAGCCCCTTCTTATGGAGGTACTTAATGACGGCACGCTGCTCGATTTGCTCCATTCGCGGAAATTATGTCCGATTACTTTGTTAATAAATTTATAAAATCACAACTAATTATCGCACACGTTTCGAACTTCACACAATGAACTAGTCTGAACTGAACTAAATAATGTGGGTAGATTTGGTTTTTAGAATTGAATGGATCTGTGTAAGGCCGAGTACTTTTCAATCCACCCTCGTATTTGTTCGCAGGCACAGCTAAAAGTTGTCGGAAATCGGTGCCGCAACAAATCAGTTAATTACTGTTACTAATTAAAGTAAAAGCAAAGAAGTCATAAAATCCTTTCCTTTATCTTTAATATATATCTTTATTATATATGTATATATATATAAATATATATGTACATATATATATATATATATATATATATATATATATATATATATATATATATATATATATATATATATATATGTGTGTATATATATATATATATATAAGGGTCTGGCTCTCTAGCCAGTATAATTATAGGCTGTGAGGCATTCCTCTAGGCCCTATAGGTGACAATGCATCTTCTTCTTCTTCTTTACTTTTTGGCTTCTCTTAAAAGAATTCTGCCAATGTCAAGTCAGTCATGGGAGTGACAACAAGGTGAAAAAAAAAGTGATTTTATAATTTATTTTTTAAATTTTTTTTTTTTGTGATTGGCTTCTAATCTACAACAAAAGACAACACAAACATTTATAGTTCTACCACCAACAATGATTAATTTTATGTTACAACTTAATACTATTAGTATAAATAAAATCACATAAAATATGAACAAATGGGGAGAACACGAGAGACAACAGACAGGTAGCATTAGTAGGACGAGGGATGTTTTGAGGAAGGATATCATACAAGGAGAACTTGAGTCGAGGACATTCAAAAAATATGTGATCGGTTGTACCTTCATCAAGACCACATTCACATAAAGAATTATCCCTTATCCTTAATTTGGCTAGGTGTACCGGTGTGCAAGAATGACCAAAGCGAAGACGGCAAATGGTTGATGTAGTAAATTTGTTAGCTTCATGATAATGGAAAAACCAAGGTTTGTATGGGATTGTGTTTTGAACCCGAGCATAGTGTTTCATTTTATGATTTTAGTTTGATCCCAGAGACCTTGCCAAGATGCCATGAAGTCAGATCCTGCTAGTGGAAGCAAGTCATGGGGGAAAATTTGATACTGAGAGAGGATACCTGTTCGTGTTGCTTTCTTAGCCAAGAAATCAGCACACTCATTACCACGTATCCCAGAATGGCCTGGAATCCAAGCCAAAACAACTTTTAGGCCTTTTTTGTGACAATTATATAATGCTTTTTTAATAAAGAGGATAGGGAAAATATTTGATTTAGAGTGGAAGGAGCTGGAGATAATGGTTTGGAGACAGCTAAGAGAGTCAGAGAGAATTAAGGTATTTTCCAGGTTGTGAGAATCGGCATATCGAATTGCCTCTAAGATGGCAATAGATTCACCTGTGAAAACTGATGATTCAGGAGGGCACTTAAAATTTAATATTATTCTATATTTAGGGATCCAAACTGCAGAACCTACACAATCTTTGTTAGAAGTTTTTGAAGCATCTGTGTACATAATGATCCAGTCTTGCCAATTTTCTGAGATGATTTTCTTTAATTTGCTGTTAGGATCAATGGTTTTCTTGTCAAGTCCAAAGTCAAGGATGACGTTTGGATTGAAAACTAGTGCTTCGTAGGGAGTGGAGAAGAGTAAGTTGTTGCTATTTTGGAAGATTGGAGATTGAATGTTTACAAACTTTATATAGCTTTTTAAAAGACATATCTTTATGTCGCCAGTATGGGGAAATTGAAATTTGTTGGTGAAGTGAGTTTAGTATATGGAACAGCGGATGGTTATGAAGAAAACACTTTTTGAACCAGAATTTGTCTGCTAGGTACTGCCTGCGAAGGAAGAGAGGACCCTCACCACACTCAACCTGGAGAGCGTTAGTAGGGGTAGATTTCATTCCACCTGTTATAATGCGAAGGCATTTTGCTTGAATTTGATCCAAAGTTTTAAGCGCACTTTTATTGCATGGTTCCCACAAAAAGGAAGCATAGTCAAAATGGCTTCTAATCAAAGCATTATATAAAAGCTTTTGGGAGTAAGGATGAGAGCCCCACCAAGCTCCTGATATAGCGCGAATGATGTTAAGATTTTTTTCGCATTTTGAAGCTATGTAGGATATGTGGGGAATTCCAGACAATTTGCTATCTAGCATAACACCGAGGAATTTCACATGGCTCACATTGGGAATCAATGAGTCTCCAATAGAGATTGACACTTCTGGGATGAGTCTTCGCCTCGAAAATACGACGATTTTACTTTTTGGGGGGGAGATGGATAAACCATGTTCTGTAAGCCATTCTTGGAGGTAATATACGGCACGAGATAATCGAGAAGAGGCGTCAGGTAAAGAATGGTCATTAACAAAACGAGCCAAATCGTCAGCGTATTGGAGGATATTGGACAGACAGTTTACGGATCTATCTAGATTGTGGGTATATAGGTTATACAGAAGGGGACTTAGAACAGAGCCCTGTGGAAGACCTTTCCAGATGTATCTCTCTGGCATGAAATTACCCTCTACGCGCACTAGAACACGTCTTCCTGAATAAAGGTTTGACACAAAGTTCGTTATCCTCACAGGGATGCTCAGCTGATGCATCTTATGCCTGAGCAGCGGAAGTATAACATTATCGTAAGCTGCGCAAACATCCAAGAAGACACCTACAAGAAAGTTGTTTTGGGAGAATGCAAGTCTGACATTGGAAATCAAAAGGCTGAGGCTGTCAGAGGTACTCAAACCCTTTCTAAAACCAAACTGGCTTTTAGGCTGGATGGAGGATGCCTCTATTTTCTAGTATCCACTCTAGGCGATTTTTGACGAGGTGCTCCACTATCTTTGATAAAGTGGATGAAATGGCTATTGGACGGTAGCTAGTGGCTGTAGAGGGGGGTCTTTACCAGTTTTAAGGATAGGTATTATGATATGGGTTTTCCAGTCAACAGGAACTGCCCCTGTTGAATATATACAGTTGATTATGTCTAGGAAATATTTTTTGGATGTGGGGCCCATGTGAGTTAAAAGAGAGTACGGGATTCCATCGATACCTGGAGAGGAGTCCTTCAGATGGTTCAACACCAACTGAAGCTCTGTGAGGGAAAAGGTATCATTCATAGAATCATAAGAAAGATGGGAAGGTGGGTAGGTTACTGGGAATATCTCCTCTAAGGAAGGGACCCATGGAGGAGACAAGCTGCTACAGAACTTGTCTATCCAAAGTGAGGGGTCAGGATTATTTATTTGGCTATCATTGAGAGAACCACGGAATCGCTTTATGTTTTTCCAAACAAGGGAGGCTGGAGAGCGAGGTGATAGACTCTCACAGAATAAAAGCCATGCTTTTTTCTTCTTATCCGAGAATGTTTTTTTGGCTTGAGCGGCTATTTTTTTATAATTTATAAAGTTATCCATGGACATATTTGCAGAGTACTGTTGTTCAGCATCTTTGCGTTTTTTAACAATAGAAGAGCACTCTGCGTCCCACCAAGGAGGTGAGGAAATTTTGTTAATGGAGCTATTTTTAAGGGGGATAGATTTTGTAGCAGATTCATTTATAAGGGAGATAAAATCTGAGTAGGCATGTTGTAAGTTAATGTTAGACACTGGAGGGAGAGAATGAGCTTTAGTTTCTATATCAGAAAGATATACATCCCAGTTGGCTTTGGACACGTTAAACTTCGAGATGCATGATTTATTCCTAGTGGGAAGGCTTCTACTGGACAAAGACAAGAGGATGGGGAAGTGGTCACTACCAAAGGTGGATGATAGAGTGTTCCAATTGATACTTGCAGCTAAATTAGCAGAGCAGAGGGATAGATCTACAACAGAATTAGGGCTTTGGGAAGGGTACACCATGCGGGTGGGAGACCCGTTATTCAAAATGCAAAGGTTAAACTCATTAAAGACGTCTATTAAAAGATAGGAGAAAGAATCATTTTTATGAGAACCCCACAGTACATTGTGACTATTGAAGTCCCCAATTACAATAAAAGGAGGAGATATGCTAGACAGGATTAAGTTAAGCTCTGGGATACAGGCAGGAGTAGGATTGGAAATATATATTGACACAATTGTGATGTCCATTACTTTTACAGCTGTTGCATTAATATTCTCTTGTAGAGGTGGAAGGGGGATTGAGCAAAAGGTAAGATTTCCATTTAGAAGAATCATAGTGCCACCGTAGCCATCGCTGCGGTCGTCACGGATACACGAAAAACCAGGGATTCTGAATCTGAAACCAGGTCTTAGCCAGGTTTCCGCAATAGCAATGACTGAGGGGTTATGAATATTTATCAAATTAATTAGTTCAGATTTCTTGTTCTTGATGCTCCGACAGTTCCACTGGAGGATGTGGAGGCGATTGAATTTTATAAATTTTTTGGAAGAGCATGTCAAGTTTATTTCTCACGTTAAACGGTAGGTGTATGTCGTCAAATTTGCCAATTATGTCAGAGATGGAGGACACAAGGTTTTCCAGGAGATTATCATTAGGGGATAAATTAGCTTGAAGAGCATGACCATTTGGAAGGGAAGAGGTAGGGGTTTTTACAATATTGTTGTGTGCTACCTTATCATAGCCTACCGATTTTGGAACAGGTCTAGTTGGGTTAATTCTGAAAACAGTCTTTCTATAAGATTGAGAAGCATGAGGAGCAGGGTGAATACTTGATAACTGTTGTGATGAAGTGGGTGGGCAAGGAATCCCTAAAGATGCAGCTACATCAGCGTAAGGTCTTCTAACTGCAGGAAATCGAGCGGATGCCTCTAAATATGAAATATTTTCTTGGGACATGACCAGTTTAATGCCTTTTTGTCTAGTATGTTCAGGGCAACTTTTATCAGTTGCCAAGTGATTAGCAGAGCAGAACAGGCATGTTGGGATATCTGTAACGCAATTATCTCCAGTGTGTTCTTTTAAGCATTTGAAACAGCGTGGCTTTGATCTGCACTGAGCCTTTACATGTCCAAAGCGACAACACTTCAGACACTGTATGGAAGGGAGTATATAGGTTTCGACAGGAATTGAGGTGTAAAAGCAGTATAAGTGAGAAGGAAGCTCTTGGCCTGAAAATGTAAGGACAACGGTTTGCGTGGCGACCCACTCAATATCATCGCCTTTCTTTACTTTTCGGTGTAATCTCCTAGCCTTTATAATTTCTCCTCTACCTGGGGGAAGTTCCTACTCACACACCAACTCCTCCATGGAAATATCGGTTGGTATGCCTCTAACGACACCCATTCTGGTAACATTGAAGGTTGGAATGACTGCTGATAGTTTATATTTAGCAAGGAAGGATGATTCGATAAAATTATTGGCATCTGTAGCAGTTTTAAAAGCTATTGAGACCCTGTTACGACCTAAATTTGTTATACTTTGTTTTTCAATATTGGAAACCTTGTTTTGGGATAGGATATGGCCAATCTTGACAGGTCGGATTGTATAACCAGATGAAGGATCAGGTTCTATACGCTTAAGGTGAATTGTAAAAGGCCCTTTATCACTATCTGTGTATTTTTTCTTTTCTGGAAAATCAGGGTGGGTGTAAATGTTTTGATATGACGCTGAAGGCGTGTCATCATGACCAACTTTTTTTTTATGGATGCTTGATGTTATATCCGTACATTTTCGTTTAGAGGGACCGAAACCAGATGGATTGTCTTTACCCGGTGGTTCCGAATCCACCCCGTCAACGTCCATCGTGTTAGTTAAGAATACATAAATTGATTAACTATCGCTACTTACCAACAAATAAGTAATGGACAACACAACACAAATTTATATAATAACAACACAGAAGACGGCACAGATATTAACGAAGCTCAACACAAATATATATCCGAAAATCGCTGAAACACGTGTGACTACCAATCACTCTGACAGCAGAATCAGACAATGCATCTATAGGCTTCTTTGTTTGACATTTGCTGCGGGTGCCCATAGACTGCAGTGGCCACTTATCACCAGGAGGACTGTAAATTAATATGTCACTTTAGTTTTATAAAAAAAAAGTACCTGTATTAGAGGGACTTCTTTCTTGAATTTCTTTTTAGCGCCTTCCAACCAACCCATTGGTGTTCTAAGCGGATTGAAATCGCAAACTACTGCCCCAATGTTGTGATCTATGATCCATTGTGGCAGAGCATCAGCGCCACTTCCTTCCAGCAAGTGAAATGATATATTTAATTTCTTACATTCTGCAGCAACTTTTTCTAAACCTGTAAGAATTTATTGTTTTGATTTAACAGAACATAACTTTTTTTGAGAGATTAAATTTAATTTATAAAGGAAAAGGAGTATCCTGTATAATGACAAAATTTGTAAAACTATCTTTTTTAATCTTTTTTGCATCAAAGAGAGGGGTGTTAGGTAATGAGTTTAACCACATGTGTATGCCTGTCTGTGCCACCGTAGTTCTTATACAGGTGAACCGATTTCAGTATGTTTTTTTTTTTAATTTAAAAGGTTTTCAAGCAGTGGCATAGCATCTAGTATCAAAATTGGTTCAACAGTTCAAGGTCATCAGCTGCTTTGTTGGTTCAGTTATTAATGAATACAGTTGGCTCCCATAGTGGTAAAAGGTTACAGGTGTTTTAAGCAAAATAAGTAATTGAGATGATTCAGCAATTAAAGACTACACTGATAGATACCATTATAATCATAAGGTGAGGAATTTATATGTAACTAGGATTATTTTGTGTATTGTTTAGGTAGTTTTTGAATTTTTTAACAGTTACTTTACCTTTAATTAAAAAATGAAACTGTCTCACTGAGGCATCCAAATATTTTGCAATCAAACAAAAACACACATGAAGCGGAACTTCGTTTTTAAGGGCTAGTTTTTGTGCAAATAGAAATGCCCAATTATCCTGAACTCTACTGTCCCTGGACATCCAGTAAACAATGCCTTCGCAATAGTCTGGCACCAGCTGTTCTTGAGAAATAATACGCACACGTTTTTTATTAAAATCAAAGTTTAAAATTGATTCCGCTGTATCCTCCCGTTTCTTTTGTATCTCGTTCATAAAATCTGTAATGCTTGTTTTGTTTTCATCACTTGGTGATGATGAAGACAATTTAATTTTCTTTGCAGCTGTAGCCATTTGTATGATTTTAATTAATGGTGTAAAATATACAACTTTCATAAACTTCTCTCTCTCTTTAATTTTAAAAATAAATAATTCAAATAGTGATTTAAAACTCTTTGATTATAGATATCAATTCCCGCGTATTTTTGTGATTAATTTGATTTGTTAAAAATTTGATTAACGTCAAAATCAAAAGCGCAGAAGTAGGGATGCCCGATTTGGATCGATTTTCTAAAAGATCGATTCACGCCCATACGATCTACCGATTTTTGAATCGATTCAAGGGAATGCGATCTTCACCCAGATCAAATCGTATGCCTGTAAGATCGTATGAAAAAATTGTATCAACTAAAACCTAAACACCAACCGAACCGTAACGTACTAACGTATGAACCGATCTTTGCATACCTATCGTATTGCCGGGGAAGGGACAGAACAAATAACAGCAGAATAACTAAAACAAATGAAGATTATCTATCTACATATTGAATGAGACTAGCTTTGAGTTATATCAAAAGCGGTAATGTATGAAATAGTGTTGAGTAGGACATACAAGAGGCGTTACATTTGTCCCGGACATGACGTCAAAATGTAAGAGCGGCTCGGCATTTTTTAATGTACTACTTCAAATTTTATGTCGCGGCAGTCGCGAAGTCGCCTTACTCACTCTCCGTCTGCGTAAAACTATGAGGAAAGAGAGGGAGCGAAATGCATGCTACAAATTAGAATAGTACGTCATTCTAAAATGAACATTACGTGACAGCGTTTCGAATCTCGAGCGAGAGGGAAATATGTTGCTGACATTGATATTAATAAATACTGTGAGGCGCACATTGCAACGAACTCTTTCCATTTATATGTGTTTTGAATATCGTAACGTACTTGAGTCAGTGACCAGTGCAAAAGTTTTTAATTTGATACTTCGTTTGTGTAGTTTAAGTGAATAGATATTTTTATTTAGGTATATATTCAGGTATGTAAGTCTTTGTATTAATTCATGATTTATGAATGACTTTCAATTCTTATTTATTTTGCTTGTATGGCTACTTTGTGTTAGTGTTTTAATTTTGTTATGGTTTTAATATGTTTATTCGTCTGAGTTGATACTTTTGTTTATGACTACATTTGAATAAAAGATACCTATAAACTTTGTATAGTTATAGGTGTTAGTAAAGTATTTAAGTAAAAGACATTTTAGCGAATGTCGATTGTCCGTTGGCCAAGACACCTCAGCGGTGCGAGCGGCAGCGGCAGGGTTTATGTCAACAAACAAAGTTTATGTCTTGTACATACAACTTTATAATTTGTGTAGGTATGTCAAATCAAAATAGATACCCTATTTAAGGGTTACCAGGCTACATAAATAAAATATCCCCTGCTAATAACGGTTTTCAGATGTTTACTTTATTTGACATTTTTTCTGTTTGCTTTTTGCATGCGCAGTATGTCTGGTGATGGTGATAGAAAATCCTCAAAAGCTTGGCAGTTTTTTAAAGACCTCAAAAATGATAAAGCCAAATGCAATTTTTGTCAGAAAGAATTTTCATACAAAGGCGGTGGTGCTTACAACCTAATCAGACACACAAAAAGCAAGCATCCACAAGTGTTTGTCGCTATACGTGAATGTCCGATTGAAAATATAGCTTCTTCTGCAACAGAAATCCATAATTTGACAACACATTCCACTGATTCGAAGGCACCAGAACTTGAGATGCCTACTGCTTCCACATCTACTGCTTCAACTTATGTCATGCCTGAAACATCTGATTTCTTACCAGCCACCACTAAAAACACCAACCTATATAAAAAAGCTCCAGCCACTAACACGAAACTAACACAGTACTTTTATAAACCGCTTTCTGCTAAAAAAACTGAACATCTAAACAAAATGCTGGTAAAATTATTCACAAAAAATTACTTAGCCTTCCATCTCATTGAATCCCCTGAACTCAAAGATTTTATTAAAGAATTAAATCCAGCCTACCAGTTACCTAGTCGTAAGACGTTATCTAATGCATTGATGACTAATGTCTATAATCAAACAAAAGAAAAGGTTAAGTCAGAACTCTGTCAAGCAGAACATGTGTGCATTACAACCGATGGGTGGACATCAGCTCCCAATGATAATTACTTAGCCGTGACAATACATTTTTTCAATCAGCAAGCAGAATTAAAATCTTTTTTGTTGGAATGTATACAGTTTCCAGATAGACATACTTCAGAAAACCTAGCACTAGAACTAAAAAGAATTACAGATAATTGGGAAATTACTGACAAAATTGTAGCAGCAATCAGTGATAACGCTTATAATATCAAAGCTGCTATAAGACTTAATAATTGGAAGCACATACCTTGTTTCGCTCATACTCTTAACCTTATAGTCCAATCTGCATTAAAAGAAATAAAAGATATTACTACAAAAATTAAACAAATTGTCGAATTATTTCGTAGAAGTCCACTTGCATCTGAAAGATTAAAAAATATGCAAAAGAAGCTAGATGAACCCCTATTGAAGATAAAACAAGACGTTTCCACACGCTGGAACTCCACGTATGATATGTTCGAAAGGGTGTTAAAAATTAAAAACAGTGTTATGTCCACAATTGCTATCGATTATCCCGATACTATAAATATGACTTCTGAAGACATTGAGGTTTTGGATTCGGCAATAGAAATTCTTTCATTTTTCAAAGATGTAACTGAGGAGATGAGTTCAGAAAAGAATGTTACAATATCAGAGGTGAAGTAATAGATAACGCATTTATTTTGTATTTTCAATTTTAACATTCTTTTTTCATGTATGAGGTGTTTTATAAATTTCAGGTTATACTTATATCAAACGCCCTCAAAAAGAAATGCCAAAAATTTTTATCTACGCCACATCCGGACTGTGTTTTACGAATGACCCAAGTGCTTTTAAATGAAATTAGCACAAGGTTTTCGTGCATTGAGGAGAATAATATTTTTGCTGAAAGCACTATATTAGATCCAAGATTCAAAAAATATGGGTTTGAGAATGAGTACGCTTACAGTAAAGCATGTACAAATATCAAAGCCATGGCCGGGCGAATTCAAATACAAAGCACATGTACATCAGAGCCGCCATCTTCGTCGCCATCCCGTAAGCGTAAACATAGCATATGGAATGAGTTTGATGAGCAAGTGGATATGATAATAAAAAATATTAATCCGACTGCAGGGGGTATTATCGAAGTTGATAAATACCTCGAGGAACCCCTACTGCCAAGGTCCCAAGATCCTGCCAAGTGGTGGTTCGTTAAAAAGGACGGCTTTATAAGTTATTTTTAAAACGGCTTTGTATTGTTGCCACTTCAGTGCCTTCCGAGCGCACTTTCAGTAAAGCAGGCCAGGTCCTTACGGAGAGAAGGAACCGGCTTAGTGGCAACAAAGTCGCGCAAATATTATTTTTACATTCTAATTTATAATTTTATTTGCAAGCTTTTTTATTATATTCTTTAAAATATATTTCTTTATCTTTTTATTTACCTAATTACAAACAATATAATCGTGTATGTATCGTTTCATAGTCAATGTCTTCAATCAGAGTACAGATTGTAACTGTACGGCAATAACGTCAAATGTCATATTTATACTCGTAACTTCAAACGTTTCGTCGGGCTTCAGCACGCCTCGCCCAAATACCAAACCTCGTTAGCCTCACCTCATTTGAAGTGGGACATTGTACTGGCTCAGTACAAAAAAGAGGCTACTCTTACAAACTCTACTTTATGTCGTGTCCTACCCAACACTAGTATGAAATATGAAGGTAGGTATTATAATATTTTGTTTATTTTATTATCGGGTACCTATGTAGTGTAGTGTTCTATGATCTTTCAATCTTAGTATTATTGCGATACGAAAAGTTGAGCTGTTCTCTGAGCGTGAACTATTATTTTAAAATACTTTTAAATATGGCCCCGCCAGCCAAATTAAACGTTTGCGCTTTTTTATTAAATGTGACATGGGTGAACAATGTAAAATGTATAAACAGATGGTTAAAATTAGTGGAAATACTATCAATTTTAAAAATCACCTCAGACATTATCACATACACTTATTCTGAGCTGAGCAAAAGTGAAGAAAGTTCTACTACAGCAATTGCCCAAATCGTAAGTATCTACATATCTTCTATACAAATAAATAAAATTGAAGCGGTGGTTTGTAATGTCAAAATAACAGCTTTTCATTATATCAAAGTATATACGTTGCTAACAACAAAAAGTAAATTTTAAATATTTTAAAAATGTTTGTCTATCTGTCTGTCCGTCTGTCCATTTGTCTATCTGTCTGTCTGTCTGTTTGTTTCGGCTAATCTCAAAAACGGCTGGGCGGATTTTTACGCTACTTTTATTTTAGAAAAAAATTGTCATAATAGGCTAGATATAGTGTGGCTGTTAAAATTATTATTTTTGAAGAGTTTAAATGTCGGTAGCTGGAATTTTGGAAAAACTCACTGGATACCGTAATAGGCATTGTTAAAATAATAAAATATAATAATTTTGCACGTATACTGTGCCTTTTTATTGTTATAAAATTACGATGAGATTTGGTGTATCGATTCACGAGGTTACGATCCATTACGATCTAATAGATCGATTCAAAACAAAAAATCGGGCATCCCTATTCAGAAGGAACAATTTTTTAAAATATTAAAGGCAAAGGGATTTATGCCGCTATGCCTAATCGTCCTCACCGCCTAGTCTGAATTTGTTTGCAATAGGTGGATGTGTTGTTATATTACAAAGCTTCTAGAAAACTTTAATGACAGCTTAACCCAGGGATTATTAATTATTTTCATAGGTTGATTATATTAGGTTAGGCTTTTGGTATAATCCAAAATATAAATAGAGTTTAAGGCAATGACATCTCGCGAAGACCTTAGAGTAAAAACATGTTTGGAGGTATGGGAGGGAACTTGACCGCCGGCAGAATGTTGCTTATTTTATTATTTAAATAATAGTTTGAAGTGGATTTTGATTAGTAAAAGCGATATGATTTTGTGTATCAAACTGAAAATATGAATTTTTTTTTAGAAGAGGGGACAAACGAGCATGCGGCTCACCTGATGGTAAGTGACTACCGCCGCCCATGAACAACCGCAACACCACGGGAATTGCAGATGCCGGCCTTTTAGAAAGGTGTAAACTCTTTTCTTGAAGGTTCCTAAGTCGTATCGGTCCGGAAAATTCGCTGGTGGTAATTGATTCCACAAGGAAGTTGTGCGAGGGAGAAAACTTCTTCTAAATCGCACAGTGGTGGACCGCCAATCATCCAGATGGTATGGACGGTAACGCGAGTTTTGTAGCGATGTGCGACTGTAATTAAGCGGCTGGAATTAGTCCGAACAATTCCTCAGAGCACTCCCCGTGATAGATGCGATAAAATACGCAAAGAGATGCAACATCTCTACGCAGTGCCAGTGTATCGAGCCGATCAGAAAGAACTCGGTCGTCGACGATTCGAACCGCTCTGCGCTGGATGCGGTCAAGTGGAAGGAGCTGGCACTGGGGTGCCCCGGCCCAGAGATGAGAACAGTATTCTATGTGGGACCGAACTTGCGCTTTGTAAAGTTGCAAGCGATGTGCTGGCATGAAATACTGTCTCGCTCTGCTGAGCACGCCAAGCTTTTTAGAGGCCAATTTGGCCTTCCCTTCCAACTGACCACGAAACTGCACACTATTCGATATGACGACGCCAAGGATTCCGTTGCTAGCTGAGGCTGCAAGGGGAGTGCCTTGAAACTGAGGAGATACGACAAAGGGGTTCTTTTTAGCCGTAAACGCACAAACTTGTGTCTTCTGGGGATTGAACTGGACTAGATTTAGTCGCCCCCAATCCGAGACTTTGTTCAGCAAAGACTCGACATCAGACATAAGTTTGTACCCCGGTACTCGGCGACGTTTTCCCGAGAAATATTGGCACGGCCGGTATATAAGGCATCACCAGTGCTGTAGTCCGCATAGCAATGAATGTTACTAGCTTGCAACATATCATTGATATGCAGGAGAAACAGCGTTGGTGATAGCACGCAGCCTTGTGGAACACCAGCGTTGATAGGCTTGAAATCAGAGCATGCACCGTCTACTACGACCTTGATGCTCCGATCAGCAAGGAAACTGGTGATCTATTTGCACAATTTCTCGGGAAGCCCATAGGAAGGAAGCTTCGAAAGAAGCGCTTTGTGCCAGACCCGATCGAAGGCCTTCGCTATGTCCAAACTAACGGCCAATGCCTTCCCCTTGGACTCTACTGCCTCCGCCCATCTATGAGTCAGATAGACTAGAAGATCACCAGCTGATTGACCCCGACGAAAACCGTACTGGCGGTCACTAATCAGCTGGTGATCCTCAAGGTACCTCATGAGCTGGCAGTTTATAATGGATTCTATTATTTTGGAGAACAAGGAGGTTATGGCGATAGGCCTGTAGTTGGACAGGTCTGAGCGGTCGCCTTTTTTAGGGATCGGGTGGACCAGAGCTGTTTTCCATGAATTCGGGACTACGCTTTGGGAGTAGGAGTACCGGAAAAGACGCGTTAAAACCGGTGCCAACTCCGGAGCTAACGTCTTCAGCACAATGGGAGGGACTCCATCGGGCCGACTCGACTTGCTGACGTCCAGGGAGAAGAGTGCTTTGCGAACCGAGCGCTGTGTAAACCGCACATCCGGCATGGAGCACTCACATCGCGGGATGGTGGGCGGTGTGTTCCCCCCGTCATCTAGAGTTAAGTTGGACGCAAAGAGAGAGCTTAAAAGATCGGCTTTCTCCTTTGCGGTATGGGCCAGTGAGTCGTCCTCTCTGTGCAGAGATGGAAGAGATGGCTGACAGAAGTTCCCTTGGACAGCCTTGGCGAGAGACCAGAGACCAGAATGCACGGGTTACCGAAGGAAGGCGAACTAGCTTCTCGCCAATTCTGCCGATGTGGTCAGACCTTGCCTTGGCAATGACGCTTTTGAAGGACCTGGAGGCGGAATTATACTTCTTTTTAAGTGCACTGGTGTTTACATCCCGAGACGTTGATGCGTCAGCCCAGATGAACTAGTGGAAACGACGAAACAAGTGCTCTGATGACTATATAAATCTCATGCTAATTTGTAACCTTCAGAACTTGAGATAATGTCATCATCGTCATCGACTGTATTTTATATTATTTAAGGCAAGATCAATAAAATCACAGAGTACATTCACTACAGGAATAAATCATGAAGATGATACTTTCTCCAAGAATAAATCCAAACATATTAAATAAAATAGTCCCTTTTAAAACTACATATTTAAATAAAATAAAAGTAAATAAAATACCATCATTCTTAGAGCATATACCCAAAAGACTGACATAGCACGACTTGCCACAGTTTTTTTTCACCTAATATTCACATGCGTGCGCAGTCATTTTATGCTTCCGCAAGACTTTACGTATCAAAATCAACTTCAAATCTTTATTTTTAAACGAAAACATAGAAAACGTAATCCGCTTTCCGCAAATATCCGCCAGAATAATTATTCTGTCAAAGTGATAATTTTCAATTTTTTTTACATCACTAACGATGATTTCGTATATATATACCATTACCGTTAAAGCCTATCAAAATTCTACTGTTGAACATAGGCCTCCCCCATATGCCTTATAGGAGGAATATTTGTTATAGTTGCAACGTTCCGCAGACGACGCTGCTGAACATCTCCTGGTTCTTTTCCTTATGTTGCCTCCTACGACACCCTAGGGCAGGTATGGTGAACTAATGGCACGAGTGCCTTCGATGGCTTGCGACTCAATATTTTGGGCACGCCACCGATTACAAAGTTCACTATGAAGTTATTATATTACGAACGAACGCGAGTGATCTTACGCTACGGAGTGTTCGGGGGCGCGGCGGTAATCACGAAGTCAAAATTATTCTGCGGCACGTCTATGGCCTAATTAAACATTTCTTTAGAAAATGGCACTTTGATACATATAGGTTAGCCACCCCTGCCCTAGGGATATGAGTTCAGGAGCTAATTAAAAGTAAAAATATCTTAAAATTAAAAGCAATAAAGTCAGTAAAATTAATTTTATTGAATTAAAATATAAAGTTAACAAAAGAAAGCAAAATTGCTAAAAAATTATTTATATTAAATACGTGATAATTTATATACTTAAATCAAATAAGTGATGTCAGACGACGTAAACTTGATCGTTGGAATTAGTAAAATACTTTTTTCTTAAATAATCGCTACATGGGTGGCAATCTATTCTATCTATATTTAATTTCATACAAGCAGAGGTACAGAAAGAAACATTTTTGCATAATGTACATAACTTCTTATCACTCTTCAAAGGCATAGCACATTCAAAACATACGTTGTACTTTGTGTCCTGAAATATAAAAATGACAATATTATCTCTGTCAGCGTTAGTGTCAGTCATCAATCGTTCCATCAGCTCCGGGGCTAAGGGTTCGCCGTACATTTCATAGTATGTGAGCAACTCGAATATGATCCCTGCCAGCACTAACGAAATCGTCGCAATTTCAGGTGAGGTTAGTAGGTCTGAGGAGTAAAACATTTCTAGGACATGTGAAGTCCGCCACCAGGCACTCGAGCAACGAAGAGGTTGAAATGGTTTTAATAATGAGAGCCAAGCAGGAGGTTATGGCTGTAATTAAACAAACAAACAAACTAAAAGAGTAGAGTTCAACTATCCAAAGTAAAATAAAAGATAGAATAGAGAAGTAGAATAGGTGAAAGTAGTCTACGCTCAGTTATCGTGCCGAGTTTACTTATAAGGGGATAAATTAAGTAAATACCTACAAGTAGTGCTGCTCCATCTCCATACCCACTATTCTATGGATTTTAGGCTTGGAATTTTATTTTAACATTTGTTTTATGAGATTTTTATGAAACAAACAAAGGTTTTTCGTGTTAGATTTAAATTTAAAATGAAAACGTACTTACAAAGCTAGGTCCCAGTTCTGGCAAAGCACACTTCGGTTCTGTCGGAACCAACTCAGCCGTCTTATATTCTCGAAGAAAATTATTTACATCCGATTCTATTGTCATTTTCTCAGATGCAGATATTCTTGTAACAATGGAGTTTTCAGTAATATGTTGACGGCAATAAAGTATGGCGCAGAATAAATATTTTAACACTGTCTCATCGTCGTAAACTTTTTTATTCGTTGTTTTCAAAGCGGTCCAAATTTTCAGACATGCTTGAGGTGTCAGCCATAAAGCAATACTCTTTTTATGTTTAATCTCTTGGAGTATCATGTTCCAATGACGATGTTTATATCTATGGAAAAATAGTTTGAAATAGTTTAACGAATAAGTTAGGAAAGAAAGCTTTAGAGAAAAGTTACATGTTGTTTTGTGGAGGCAACGCGAGTTTCATCGCAATGGTTAAACGTGGTAATCCTATGCACTTTGGCAATGACTGCTCTCCGCATTGGGTACTTTATGGCCAAGATGGCGCAGCGTTGCACTAGTTAAGAAGAATATCAGGAAGATGCTGCTGCTGAGACGTTTATTACTGCGATCATCAACCCGCCTGCTAAAAGTGACGATTAAGACACATCTATTTTAAAAAACCCTACAACGGGAGAAGCTCATTGTCCAGTGACTTTTGATTCAGGCTGATAATAAGGCAGTAAAAGAAGTCAAAGCCTTCAGGCTACACAGTCGACACGATAAGGTAAATGGATACACTGAGGACTAAGATGAAATGCCGTGTTACCGTTAAGAAGGGTCTCCGGTTATCTACACTTATCATACTAAACACAGTAGCATTATTCTGCTGTTTTACGCTGGTATTCTTTTAGAGCTTGATCCCGCCCCAGTTGAGCCGACCCACACGTGTCCCAGCCATATATAGCAGCGTGGCTCTATCACGTAAAAGTGCTTGCACTGTAGTATTAATATGTTGGATACGGCAACAACGGTACCGTGTGGCCTTTCTTATTTAGATAAGTATTAATTTTATTGATTTTTTTTAAATTTAGTGTCAACAAGACTAAATACAAAATAGCGTATATGATATATCATAAGTTGCTTACTTAATAATAGTTTTAATTGATTCCTTTATAAATTTCGCTCGCAACCAACGAATATGTAAAAGCCGTGCCCAATCGGTCACAAGCTCCACAGTCAGTTTATAGTCTTCAATGTCACTGACAAGTGTTTTCTGCTTAGCACCTTTGTCATCAACGTTTTTACCATTCTTCTTAACTTTGTTTTCTTGCTTACTGCCTGCGTTGTAAGTATGATGATTACTTATATTATTAAAGAACATTCGAGATTATAATATCGTAATAATCTTAGACCATCAAATAAAATATAGAGAGAATTTCGGGTACGTTTCAAGTGACACCAATACCATGTTTAACTTATTGTAAGAACACGAACTCATCCACACCTAAACCAATTGTACACGCCCCTGGTTGCCCAGACAAAGGTCGACTATAGCCCATACAGCTGTAGATTCTAGACGAGCAACCAAGGGTGGGGCTCAAAATGCTTATGGAGACGTATGATACATATAGGTATAAGGGTTGCTAAGCCAACAAAACTTACCGGTCTCCGTAGGTAGGGTTGACCACATCGTACCAGCCAGGTGATAAGTGAGGTGCATGTAAGTAGTGTGTGATAGTGTGTATAAATGGAACCTGACGGCCCGATGTAATCGGACAGGAGATCCACAGGCGCTGCTGTTCCGATGAAATGTGAGCTCCCTCCAGTGGTAGTTCACCAATTGAAAACCTCGGCCTTCATTTCACTATTTCAGTTTATCAACTTTATTGTACGTTTAATTAACTTCAAACTCAAGTAAATCCCCGTTAATAGTAATCAAACACGTGACGCACGGCACAGCTAATGAACGGTCGATCAAAGTTCAACTGTATGTTCACTTAGCAACAAAATTATAACCACACGTACGAACGCGATCTCTTCTCGAGTCACAAAGTTCAGCGTTCCACACGACAAGCAAATTATTTCGTACGATATTAAAATGCCACGAACCAAATAAATATTGCCAAATGCACTTCAACATGCAATCACTATACAAATTGACGTAAATTAACACATGCTATAACTCGTCGGCGCAAATTAATGGCAATCAGTCTCGGCCCAGAGACCCACCCGAGAGAAGGGGCCAGAGGTGACCTTTACAAAGTCAGTGGAAGGACGCGCATGTTGAATGCAAACCTCCAATGCAAATATTTGGCCTAAACAAACCCCCGTCCCGGACATAAGGACTTATGTCCGCGAGTAAATTGGCAAACGGGACAGGGTCGCGACGGCACGTTGCAAGACCGCATCTTCAACCAAAACCTCGGCCACCGTAAGCGCCCTATCAGATCTTGCAACCTTTACCACCGCCTCAAAATACCGCCCCAATGTGGGCAAGCCGGAGGTTTGAACCTCCACTCGATGCCCATCCTGGACATCGCAGTACCTAAATAAAACCTGTTGCTGGACAGAAATTCGACGACCTCTTTCAAACACCTATCTGTGCCCCTATGATTCGTTCTGCAATCCGACCGGATCAGGTCCGGCAAACCGTGACGCGATACGAAGCGGCCCAGCATGGCCACAATGGCTTCAGTGCTGAGGGCACCCACAAGTTCCAAATGAACGGCCTCAGTGGAGAGGCACACGAAAACGCACAGATAGGCCTTAGTATAATTTTCACGCAAGTAGACATAACCAAGCCATCTACTATATAACCATTTACTTAATTGTGCAGTAGCTGATTTCAATCTGATAATCTCCTAAATAGCTAGCCTTTTTAGACATGTAGTCCTATGCTTATATTTCAACCAAGTTTCAAAGCATCAATACTCAAAACTACTATGTAAACTCGAAAACAAACTGTAATAAATTTATTTCTTGATGCGCATAGATCAAAACAGACAAATGAAGCAAAACGACAAACATAAGAGATAGCCAAAAAATTTTTTTTTTTCCAAAATAAATATCTCCGAGAATGACAACAAAATTGTGAAAACAAATAGTGTTACACAATTTAAATTTTCTTTTCAATAAAGCAAGCATAATGATCAAATATATTTACAAAACATATGTACTCGTATTCAAGGAGTATATTAAATTCACTTTTTTACTCAGAACCGCTACAACTACTAAACTTTTCGCGGAAAAACCAAAGCATTTTTATTTTTAATTTAAAGCATTTTTAATTAAGTGCTCGACCAAAACCAAATCTAAGACTCTTTGACAGTGAGGTTCAACGCTCCAGGGGAGCCCTAGTCTTCCCACCAACCACGTGGAGGCCACACAGCGTTGTGAACCCGAATCCAGTAGAGCGCGGACCGTTAAACAGTCGCCACTCGGGTTGCACGCCTTCACTGAGGCCACAATTTGACGAACAGTTTGACAAGTGGATTGTTGACGGCTCAAAGGCTCAGTGGAGGCGGCCGTGGTGGGAGCTAGGGCGGCAGCTAGCTAGGGCTGCCTCCATCAAAGAGGGGACGGTGGTACCCCAGTCACGGCCACTCAACTAACGGGGGTGAGAAGGGTCTAGCTGACTGCTGAGTGGCTGTGAAGTTCCTCTCCACACTCCGAAGGGGAGCGACGCCCCCCCCCCCGCCCCTGGGGGAACGACCCCCCCGACTGGTCGGGGGAGGGACCCCCTTCCAACCTAGGGTCTCGGTGGCTGGCAGGCGAACGCCGAGCGTCGCCCGACAGAGGGCGCGGCTGAGCGCCCCCGCCCGTGGGAGTCGAGGGCTCGGCAGAGCCCCGAGAGGAACTGCCGTTCGCACCCAGGCACAAAACGGCATTGTGGTTTCCCTGGCAGTGCGGATAGGGCCGCTGGTGCGGGCAGTCTCGTTGGAGGTGCCCTTCCAAACACGAGTAGCACCAGCGGCGCTCCCTGGCGATAGTTCGCCTCGCTGGAACCGGCTTACCTAATAACTTCGGGCACGACGTCACCCGGTGATCGGATGCTCGACAATAGGAACAGGGGGGCGCTTTCCTGGCCACTAGGCCACTGTAAGATGGTAGGGAGCGGCGCCCTCTCGCAGGAGCTCCGATCGGCCTTAGGGGGGTTGACAACGACTTACCCGGCCGATTCCGCCTCTCACTGGGCACGGCTCGTAAGTTGTCGACGGTGCCCGCCGCGTTCTCAATCTGCCGGCACTGCTCCTCCAAGAACCGCAGCAGATCACTGAAGGGCGGGATATAGGAGGCTCCGTCCCCGCCGTACCTCTCCTCAAAATGTATCCGAAGGTCGAGAGGCAGGCGGGACAGCACGATGTGGAGCAACAAAAAGGACCATTCGTCCACTGGTAAATCCAGCCGCCTCAACGCATTACAGGCCACCAAGACAGGATTCACGAGGTCCGGACGTAGTTTGGCCCGGTCCCTAAGCAGCGGGAGGCTTAGAAGCTGTCTTACGTATTCATCCGCAATTCTTAACTTAAGAGCTTCACGCGCCTCCTCAGCATACCTGGCCCCTGCCTCAATCAAGTCGTCCCTTTTCCGCATCCGAGGCCTCGAGCTCAGCGTAAGCCTCCTCCACTACGGCCCCCCGGGCCGCGACCTGCTCGAGCCGCTTCTCCAAACTATAGACCCTATCCGGTCGCCCTATCAAAGCATGGGCGCTAGAGGCCCAGCGCAGCTTCGCCTTCAGGCGTCGCTTCGGTAGCTTGTGCGATGGCATCACTACTAAATACAAATTAATACGCGGCACAAATACAAATCAAATTATCAAATAACAAATACAATTTCTATTAAATTAAGTTAAATACAAATTACACTACACGACAAATACACACTACTATCGGTCAGCAAAGATGCCTAGCTGAAGCGACCGACCCTTCGGCAATTCAATTTACTTGCCCGAAATACCTGACGAGTAGGTACCTAACCCTAACTAAACTACACGCCGGCTTGCGCAGCCTAACGGGCGTGGTTATTAATTCTACCCGCTAACAAACAAAAAAAATATTTAATTTTTATTACGTACTATTTTTATTTATATTACGGCCGTGCTTGATTGGAGAACCAATCAACCACGCTCTGCTTACCAGATGTTGTACACGCCCTTGGTTGCCCAGACAAAGGTCGACTATGCAGGGGCCCATACAGCTGTAGATTCTCGACGAGCAACCAAGGGTGGGGCTCAAAATGCCTATGGAGACGTATGATACATATAGATATAAGGGCTGCTAAGCCAACAAAACTTACCGGTCTCCGTAGGTAGGGTTGACCACATCGTACCAGCCAGGTGATAAGTGAGGTGCATGTAAGTAGTATGTGATAGTGTGTATAAATGGAACCTGACGGCCCGATGTAATCGGACAGGAGATCCACAGGCGCTGCTGTTCTCCCAATGTGAGCTCCCTCCAGTGGTAGTTCACTAATTGAAAATCTCGGCCTCCATTTCACTATTTCAGTTTATGAACTTTATTGTACGTTTAATTAACTTCAAACTCAACTAAATCCCAGTTAATAGTAATCAAACACGTGACGCACGGCACAGCTAATGGACGGTCGATCAAAGTTCAACTGTATGTTCACTTAGCAACAAAATTATAACCACACGTACGAACGCGATCTCTTCTCGAGTCACAAAGTTCAGCGTTCCACACGACAAGCAAATTATTTCGTACGATATTAAAATGCCACGAACAAAATAAATATTGCCAAATGCACTTCAACATGCAATCACTATACAAATTGACGTAAATTAACACATGCTTTAACTCGTCGGCGCAAATTAATGGCAATCAGTCTCGGCCCAGAGACCCACCCGAGAGAAGGGGCCAGAGGTGACCTTTACAAAGTCAGTGGAAGGACGCGCGTGTTGAATACAAATCTCCAATGCAAATATGTATTTGGCCTAAACACCAATGTTGAAACAATGCTTAACTTAAGATTTTTCTTTAAGTGAAACAATGCATTACTTTTGAGAAAATAAAGTTTGTTTAACCATAACTTATTGTAACAACAAGCACTTACGCACCTAATCTGTACCGAACAACATGTCCTGTCTAGTTTTGTTTGTTGGTCTGGGGTGATAACTATAAACTTGTAAAAAAATTGTACCTATTTTAAAAATATTGATAGCTAAATTGTAGGTACTCTATTAAGTATTCTGTGCTATAGCCTAAATTTATACGAGCCGCATATTTTTTATATCACTTTTTAATATCCGTCGGATCACAATAAATAACAGAATATTACACATTCCGAACTCATTTTATTTTATTGTATCCATATTAACGCGAATAAGAAAGGAAGAGTTGACCGTCCAGTATCTACTTCTTTGTTAAATTCTTTTTACATATTATTTTGGAATTTGTCTAAAAGCCTTATTATGCAAGTACAGTTGCATTGATGGTAGTTGCCTGCCCTAGGCAGGGGTTATAAAGTCAAAAATATTTTTGTGAGATAACTGTAAAATACTTGATTTTTGCATTTTCTTCAACAAAGTCCCACGGAAAATTGAACAGTCGCACATGTTGATTATAAATGTGAAAGACTCACCAGGTGGACTATTTTGCTTAATTTCCAAATGTTCTAACTCATCAAGCGTCTTCTTTGCGAATACGATAATGTTTTCAAACTGTGTTTCGTCGTTTTGTGAAACTTTTAAGGGATCAGCGCCGCAACGTAATAAATTTGATAACTTGAAAATAATGAACGATATTAATTAATAAATTAGATAACTCTAAAAAAAGTTGCTCTTAAAAGAATAAGGTAATACCGCGTGATGTCCGCGTAAGAGAATCCATCTCTCCATTTCGTTCCGTGGGTGTCGTAGGAGGCAACTTTGGGAAGTACTACAAAAATCATATGGCTTCCAATAGAATGGCAGTGTTATTTCGCTTACGCCGGGCTTAAAAAACCAGTCCGGTGCCGGACAGCATCGGCTAATGTGCGAGACTTCTGGTACTGCGACTGTCAATCCACTTGCTAAGCAAATCTTATCACAATCGGTGAGGCCATGTCTTGTGAATTCTACGAGTTGACTGACGAGAGAGCTTTCATTCAATAAGTGTATTATTAATACTTACAATTTCAACGCGCTGCTTGCTTTCAAAAGTCTTGAAAAAAGGTAAAAAGAACATTTTCGTTAATATATTCTGATTGGATTGATTGATAATTGCATTGAGGTTAACTTTCGGATGTTTAATAAATATATTAAATATATCAGCTCCCTTTGCCATTGATATGTCTATAGCCGATCGTCCTTTAAATTGTTCTGTAGAGTCACAGTTGTAATTCAATAGAAGTTCAAGAATTTGTCGGCGAATCTGTACATAAAAAAATATTTATATTAAATTAGCTGGCCAGGCAGACGTTGTTCTGCCCTTTCCGACGACCCTTCCAATGAAAAAATCCTTAAATTCGCAATAAAAAAATATTGAAGGTCACTAATCGGGATAAAAAGTATCCTATCTCTCAAGTTGGACCAAACTGCACACAGTGTACAAAATTTCATTGAAATCAGCTCAGTAGTTTAGGAGTTCATCGCGGACAAACAATGTGACACGTATTTTTTATATATAAAGACTAGCTCGCCAGGCAGACGTTGTTCTGCCCTTTTCGACGATCCTTCATATAAAAAAATCCTTAAATTCGTAATAAAAAATATTAAGTGTCACTTATCAGGATAAAAACTATCCTATCTCTCAAGTTGGATCAAACTGCACAGAGTGTGCAAACCTCATTGAAATCAGTTCAGTAGTTTAGGAGTTCATCGCGGACAAACAACGTGACACGTACTTTTTATATATAAAGATTAATATGAAAGAAGCGAGAAAGTTATGTCAGAATTGTGTCAGATGGAATCCCGTAGTCTCTGCTTGCCCCTTTTGGTGGCAGGCGTGAGAGTTTGTAGATTAAAGTAAAATGTAAGATTTAGAAAGCAAGAGATTTATGAGTGCAATTGCAAATTGTAAATTTTAGTTCTATATTACGTGACTTATTATAGAAATGTTTTTCATAATACTTTATTTTGGGTATAAAAATGTATAGGAAATTTATTTTCCTTCCGTATTCGGTAAAAATATTTCTTTATGAAATAAACATATACACAAACCTTTAAAAACCTATTTTAAAAAGTTTGTGTATCACGGCTTTGTTTCTGATTTAGTTGTCAGGAGAACACAATAAAATAATTAAAATTACATTAAATTTTAAACAATTAATACCTCTTCTTCTACTTGACTTTCACATATTTTTTCAAGCACAACGTGTAAAAGCGTAGGTCCTTCATTCAGTGAACCGGTTGAGTTACAATTGCTTAATGGCAGTCGATGCTGAGTGTCAGCGCCGTTTTCTAATAAAATACGTATTACCTCAAGATTTTCCATTGTCGCCTGGTAGGAAATCGCTATGTCTAATGGAAAATATCCTAGAACCTAAATAGTTTACAATAAATTAGTTCCCAAAACAACAAATAAATAAATTATGAGAAATAAAATTATAAGTACATAGAATTATATTTACATGAAAATAAATTTCATTTACGTTCACACCATGATCAATCAATTTCTGTACCAAATTGGAACAGCCTGAGGCTATAGCCATAAACAAAGCAGGTTGTGGGCATCTCACAAGACGAGGATCTGCTCCATCCGATAGTAACTGTATAATGGTCAACATTGTTTGCTCGCAACTGGAATGGTATCAGGTATAATAATATTTAAAGAGGATGATACATTGGGCTGGACATAGAAAATCTTTTCGTACATACGCTAGGACCCTCTCCGTAAAATGCAGTTACTTTGGATTCAAGATCTTAATAGATCAAAAATACATTCAATTCTAGGTCAAAATGTACAATGATATATTAATATTATACATATATTAAAATATCATTACATTTTTTATACCTATTATACACTCTTGGACAAATTTAGGGGAAGCCAAAAATGGTATGAAACAAAATATCATGGATATTTATTATTTATTTGAATTTAGCCATCAATCATTAATAAAAAACTAGATATGCAAAAGTTCTCTAAAAACTGTTTTGACGTAATTCTAGTTGAAATAAATATAAATTAATGTAAATTCAATCTTAAATGCATTGTCTAAAGTTGTATTCACAAAGTTACGTACAAATTAAAAGCACACCCAAATGTTCGAGTGGGCGCTCATTTGGTAAGGACATTTTTTGTCACAGATTGTGTATCTATTTTTTTTATTACTGATCAATGGATTTAGCTTAATAATTAAAAATTGCAAACGTCGAAAAAACAAACGATGAAATGACAAAAAAAATAACCACATATAATAATGTCCTCCAGACCGAATTTCGGCCACGGCGGCCAGCCTCAACGGGGACTAGCCATCTGCGCAGGACAGGATTATAGTGCCCAAGTGTATGCGCAAGCACAGGTGCACTCTCTATTCCCTCACTCTCATAGCCCGATGGGACGGTAAGCCGACACGACCGGAGAGAGATCAGGCGCAGGACCAACGGCTTTACGTGCTTTCCGAGGCACGGGGGTGAAACACCGCCAACTTCCTGACTCCGGGCAGATACTGAGAATTTCTTGATGGAAAAACTCAATAACTGATTTTTTGGCCCGACCCGGGATTCGAACCCGGGACCTCATGATCAGCAGTCGCACTACTGCAACCACTAGACCAACGAGGCAGTCAACCACATATATCAAGAAAAAAATTGAAATTTTACAGAAAAGAAACATTTTTGTACTTGACATTTTTTTTCATAAATGCTTAGGAAACACTATAATTAGTACTTAGTGTTACACTCTCCAGCTCTTCGAACTGCTTTCAAGTCTCCTTGGCATATTCCTGATCAAGTTATCAATAAAATCTTGAGAGATTGCGTTCCATTCTTTCTGTAATGCATTTTTTAAATCTCTCTAATTAGCGGGGGCAGGATTTCTTTTTTAATTTATCTTCCAAAATTATCCCATACATGCTCTATGGGGTTTAGGTAAGGCCAGCGCACTGGCGACCCCATAGTATTGATTTCAACGTCTCGAAGGTATCCGACAACTAAGGCCGCAGTATAGGGGGGCGTGAATTATTATGCAATCTATTTACTATAAAATGGGCAAATGGCACTACAATTTCTTCCAAAATCTCAGTTACATATCGTGCCGATGTTAATGATCCATTCGCAATGACGCAGAGTTCCGTACGTGCCCCCATACAAATACCTCCGCCATATCATAAAGGAGCCTCCACCATATGTCTTTTTTCTATGTGAATAGAATTTGACTTCAAGCTTCGTAATTACAATTTTCGTGATTGCGAGCAAAATTAATTCGAGCTACTCGATGGTACCATGTGTGCCTCTGGCAGGCAAGTGTGAATTTATTCTGGCCGATTTCAGTATTGTTGCAGTTGTTGTGCTTACTGTAACCTTTCAAACTTCTTGGAGCTTCGTTCTTACCTCAGAAGAAGTCAAGGTTTGGTTTCTAAGCACGCTGGTGACGATGAACTGGTCATCTCCGGCAACAGTTTTCCGTTTATGTCTATGTCCTGTAGGTCCCGCTTAGATTATTGCACCTTTGTATAAACCGAAAGATTATTGATAGGTCTTCGCGCGCTGACTAGATATCGCCGGCGTTCTTTTAAAATACGGCAACAAATACCACGCCGAAATCGGCGTACCCGAGCCAGTCGTGTTGTAAGCAATGTGTGAGGTGGGCTCACCGAATGTTTTATTAAATTTTGATCATAATCACAAGTAAAATGCCAGTTTGCGTAGTGAAATTGTGTAAAAATAATACTACAAGAAATAAGAAAGACACTGGGATCACAAGTATCATACAATTTCGAAATTTCAACATAAAATAACACGGACCATAAGGCCGTCCACATACATACGGAATCCCGTTTCGGAATTCCGAACGGGTCGGCCACACATATACGGAATCCCGATTTCCCACAAAATTTCGAACGGAAAACTATACGTGTGTGACGGGTCATAGATTTTATATGGACTTGCTGCGTTCGAAATCCCGAATCGGAATCCCGAAACGGAATTCCGTATGTATGTGGCCGCCTAAATAAGTCACAAATATGAATGACATGTCATGCATGTATTAATGCTGGTGGCAAACAGTTCGAACATTTGCTATAATGTTAATAACTTAATAAATTACACGTGAAACTGTTTGTACCGTTTGTTTTGAAATATTAAACATTTTTCAAGAACTAATACTTTTATTACACCCGACCGTCATTTGGCCCCTGTTAAGAAATAATAGGCCCATATTTTTTTATAACTTGTTTTCCTGGAGTATTATACCATTTTGGAATGTTGGTTAGTTGCGTCAATTTTTAAAAAAACTTGCCATACTAGTGTTCATACTTTTTTTTACACCACGATAAGTTAAATTTGGTTAAAAGTAAAAGTCTTCAAAAAATTTAGGGAATAAAATAAGTTTCATTAATTTTCGTGATAAAACAAGAGTTATTCTGGAGTTTTTAAGAATTGTGGTAGATAGCAGTTCTATTCAGATTGCCTATAAAAAAAAAAAGAAAAAATATTTAAAAAATTGTGGTCATGGTAGTGAAAAATATCATAAACGGTCTCAATTTCTGAAGAATTTCATTTTTTTTATATAACTTAAAATATAATTGGGATATATATTTTTTTATTTTTTTCCCCGATTAGTCCGGGGCAGGTCTATCCTCCGGTGTTAGCTTATCGTTGAATTTTGGGACACGTTGTATATATATATATATATATATATATATATATATATATATATATATTATTAAAAGAGGGTGTTTGTTAAGAGTGTCAACGGACCCAAGCCTCCATTGTCAGTCCGTCTGTCTGTTAGCAGGCTGTATCTTATGAACCGTAATAGGTAGATACTTGAAATTTTCATAGAATGTGTATTTATATTGTTACAATAACAACAAATATTAACAATAAAATAAAACATTAAAGAACTTAAAAGATTAAAAAGTTTTATGTATGAGGGCCATACAAGAAATGTGATTTTTTTTTGATATGTGTTTTGTTTGTTTTGATGTTGTGTTTGATTTTTGTTGTTATTGATGCTGTGTGTATGGTGGGATTGGAAGAGCATTGTTTATCATGAGCTTTTACCGCCGGGCAAAACCATCGATTCGGATATCTACTGCCAACAAATAATGAGACTCGAGCAAGAAATTGAGAAAAAACGGCTGGAATTGATCAACAGAAAAGTAAGTAAAAGTAGTATTTCATCACGATAACGCCAGACCACAAGATTAGTCATGTGTTTGAGACTTTCAATACACACTAACATTCCTAAAAATCCAGTATTGGCTTGGGTACTTAAAATTGGTTTAAAACTTTTTATCATTATTTTCTTTTGTTGCTTGTGTTCTTTAAAATAACGCTTTCTGGTTATTTTAATATTTAAGTTTATAATATATTGTTTCGCATATTCTAATCTAATTAAGAATATTATCTTTATTTCCATTATAAATGGGATGACTAAATCCATGTTGCTTCAAATCTCTGGTATTGAATATATCAATAAAACTACTTGTAGCATTTTTTTGATCACAAAACCCCAGATTTCTACAGCAACGTCTACGTCACTACCTACAAGATGGCAATAAGTTATCGAACAAAATGAAACATACTAATTATAATTAAATGTAATTAAACTTTGAAACAAAAATGTCTTGAATTTGTATATAAAATACGAAGGAAATTTTTCCCCAACCTTATATACTAAGTATATAAGATGTAACAAAAAAGTGCTCAATAACTTAGAGAATGATTGTACCTATCAATATGAATAATTTTTATAATGGGATGAACTTCGAAATCTCAAAGTCAGCTATTCCATACAAAATTCACTCTCGAAAAACTCGTTCAAAATGTATGGAAGACCTGATTTTTTTTTGCGATTTCGAAGATAGATCCATGGTAAACTTTGTTCATATTAACCATTAATCTATATGTTACATTATAGATAAGTAATTGCCGCGCCAAAGCGTTGCCACTTCACATATGGCCACAGCCTTATACTCAGCGGACGTCGGTTCAGTGTCCAATGCGACGCCGACCGAGTTGAGCCGAATGATTCACGACAAAAAATGGGTAAATGCGTAGTGAAAGAATGCGATTCAAGGTCACAAAAACATAATAAATCAAGCGGAATCACTTTCCACACGTAAGTTTTTATTTATATATTCATACTAACGTTTAAAACACTAAAAAATTAAATAAAATATCGAATATTACAATTTAGGTTCAATGTTGCCACTTTTCCGTGTTTGTGATTTTTGCACATTAATCGGAGACTATATAATTTATGGAATAAGTTAATTTTGTTTTTAAATAAACAAGTAAAATTGTTTGTTTAAAAATAAGAACTATGTTTCAACCTTTATACAAAATAATTAATTATTCTTATTTTAGTTTACTCATGAATGGTCTATTAATTATATTTTATTATTTTATTTTATATTAATAATTTTGCATTGCAAACTTTCCGAAACTAAGTCTTTGTCTACTAAATTTGGTCTTATGACATTAGCTACAAAAACATTAAAAGAAGTTTAAGGAAATAAATTATTAAAAGAATTTGCAATACACCCGGGGGATCATTTATCTTCAACACAAGTTGATCATTCCTTTTTATTGATTAATACCATTATTTATAAGTACTTAAAAATAAAATTGTACCACGAAAGTAAATTATACACTCAAACACACAAAAATGAATCCAAAAGGCAATTATATAACAAACTGATGCTTCATAGCGGAATTTGAGAGTATGGATTATTATGAATATTTAAGCGGATTAGTATTACAGACTAAACCACTTATATTATCTTACAAATAATCTTCCGCAAAGTCACGCCTGAATCCATTAACTATCCTCAGTATTGTTGCAAAAAAATATTTTTTTTTAAAGTTGTTAAGTAGTATGGAAATTTTATAAACAAGAAAATCAACGAAATTTATTGATAACCAAAGTTTTTGTAGTTAATGTCATGAGACTAAATTTAAGAGACAAAAACTTGCTGATGATTTCACAACTTATGCATATTCAACACCGATCTCGCTTCAGAAACCTTAAATTGTTTTTTTTTTGCTTTATTTTTTTGTTTGATTTATTAGTACAAAAAAATAATATATGAAAACATCTTTTATTTCATTAGTTATGCTTACTTCTGTTCATCTAATAAGAAAATATACAAATTAAAAAAAAACAATTTACTGCAACTTTAAAAAAAACTCCTTTATATTGCTCATTATGGGTAAAATTTCATAAAGTATGCAACACCAACCCGCCACTGCATGTTTGTGTGGCTATCTTTATCTAATCTTATATGTTTACTTTAAAATTTTAATGATTTCAAAGCTACGTCGTCGCGTTTGGCTAGTGGTTACACTTTTTACGACGCGCGGCAATGTGGTTTGCTCCTCTAGTTTTGTATAACCAATGATATTAACGCGTAGAATAGAAATAAAAAGCAATATTTTGGTTACATCATATATATATATATGATTTTTTTAAATAATTTGTAAATATTAGTTAAAGACATGTAAATAAAAAAATATAAACTGTTAAAAATGAGGCCTTAACATTTATATGCAATTTATTTAGAAAATAAACCTATACGTCCGATACACAAACATATTGATACATTCACTATTAAAAAACTGTTAATTTTTAAGTATTTTCTGGGCTACATTTATAACCACGAACTTAACTACTAAACCATACCATAAAATAAATTTTCCCCTTAATCGGGTAACAGTTACGCTGGCATATGCAATTTTTCACGCACACTAGCAAGCAACCTTACAAATTGTCTTATACACACTACAATATTGAGATGCTGCATTCACGGAACTGTTATTTTCAGGTAGCGTGATATCTAGTCTAAGCGCGCAAAGACCTATTAATAAGGGGTCTCGTATGCTGTCCGATCTACCAATACTCGTAATGTTTGGGCCACATGTTTAGGTTTAGGTTAGGTGCCCAGTTTTAATTAAAGTAATAGCCCTAGCAACTTGAAGACTATAAATAATGACTCATCGACCACGTCCAAATGGCTACAGATTCCTTGCTACAACAGGTCCCATCCGCAGAGATCGTGATCCTTGGCGATTTTAACGCCCACCATGCCGAATGGCTCGGTTCACGTTTAACCGATCATGCGGGGAGATCTGTTTATGACTTTGCCTTGGCATATGATCTGACACAACTGGTTACTTCGCCTACGCGGATTCCAGATGTGGAGGATCATACACCTTCCCTGTTGGACCTTCTGCTGACCTCTCATCCGGACGGATATCAGGTTTCCGTCGACGCCCCTCTCGGCTCTTCGGACCACTGTCTGATCCGGAGTATGGTGCCACTCATGCTCCCTTCGCGGTTGCGTTCTGCAGTTTGCCGCCGTGTTTCGCATTACAGGTCGGCGGATTGGGACGGAATGCGGTCTTTCTTTGCATCCTACCCATGGGGGTGGGTTTGCTTCTCGCCGGATGATCCCAGCGCTGTTGCTAACTCTGTCACTGATGTGGTGCTACAGGGAATGGAACTATTTATTCCATCATCTGTGGTACCCATCGGAGGCAGATCTCAGCCTTGGTATGGTCGCTCCTGTAAGACTGCATTACGCAGTAAGCAGGAGTGTTATCAAGCCTGGGCTGCGGCTTCGGCGACTCGGGATGTAAACACCAGCATACTTAAAAAGAAGTATAACTTCGCCTCCAGGTCCTTCAAAAGAGTTATTGCGAAGGCAAAGTCAGAGCACATAGGCAGAATTGGCGAGAAACTAGTTCGCCTTCCTTCGGGAACCCGTGCATTCTGGTCTCTCGCCAAGGCTGTCCAAGGGAATGTCTGTAAGCCATCACTACCATCTCTGCACAGGGAGGACGACTCACTGGCCCAAGACGCAAAAGACAAAACCGACTTTTTAGGCTCGCTTTTTGCGTCCAACTCGACTCTTGATGACGGGGGGAAAACACCGCCGACCATCCCGCGGTGTGAGTGCTCCATGCCGGATGTGCTGTTCTCACAGGGCTCGGTTCGCAAAGCACTTCTCTCCCTGGACATCCAGAAGTCGAGTGGGCCTGACGGAATCCCCCAATTGTGCTGAGGACGTGTGCTCCGGAGTTGGCACCGGTCCTAACGCGTCTTTTTCGGCACTCCTATTCCCAAGGCGTAGTTCCGAATTTATGGAAGACAGCTTTTGTCCACCCGATCCCTATAAATGGCGATCGCTCAGACCCGTCCAACTATAGGCCTATCGCGATCACCTCCTTGTTCTCCAAAATAATGGAATCCATTATTAACTGCCAGCTCATCCGGTACCTTGAGGATCACCAGCTGATTAGTAACCGCCAATACGGTTTTCGTCGGAGTCGATCAGCTGGTGATCTTCTGGTCTACCTGACCCATAGATGGGCGGAGGCAGTAGAGCCCAAGGGGGAGGCGTAGGCCGTTAGTCTGGACATTGCGAAGGCCTTCGATCGGGTTTGGCACAAGGCGCTTCTTTCGAAGCTCCCTTCCTATGGGCTTCCCGAGAAATTGTGCAATTGGATCACCAATTTCCTTGCAGATCGGAGCATCAAGGTCGTTGTAGACGGTGCATGTTCTGACTACAAGCCTATTAACGCTGGTGTTCCACAAGGCTGTGTGCTATCACCAACGCTGTTTCTTCTGCATATCAATGATATGTTGCTAACTGGTAACATTCATTGCTATGCGGATGACAGCACTGGTGATGCTCTATACACCGGCCGTGCCAATATTTCTCGGGAAAATGTCGCCGAGTACCGGAACAAACTTGTGTCTGAAGTCGAGTCTTTGCTGGACAAAGTCTCGGATTGGGGGCGACTAAATCTTGTCCAGTTTAATCCTCAGAAGACACAAGTTTGCGCGTTTACCGCTAAAAAGAACCCCTTTGTCGTATCTCCTCAGTTTCAAGGCACTCCCCTAGTTGCCTCAGCCAGTATCGGAATCCTAGGCGTCGACATATCGAGTGACGTGCAGTTTCGTGGTCACTTGGAAGAGAAGGCCAAATTGGCCTCTAAAAAGCTTGGCGTGCTCAGCAGAGCGGGACAGTATTTCATGCCGGCACACCGCCTGCAACTTTACAAGGCGCGGGTTCGGCCTCACATGGAATACTGTTCCCATCTCTGGGCAGGGATCCCCAGTGCCAGCTCCTTCCACTTGACCGCATCCAGCGCAGAGCGGCTCGAATCGTCGACGACCGAGCCCTTTCCGATCGGCTCGATTCATTGGCACTGCGAAGAGATGTTGCATCCCTTTGCATTTTCTTTCGCATCTACCATGGGGAGTGCTCTGAGGAATTGTTCGGATTAATCCCAGCCGCTAAATTTCACGAACGCACATCGCGGCAGAACTCTCGATACCATCCACACCATCTGGATGATTGGCGGTCCACCACTGTGCGATTTAGAACATGTTTTCTTCCTCGCACGACTTCCTTGTGGAATCGATTACCATCAGCGATTTTTCCGGACCGATACGACTTAGGGACCTTCAAGAAAAGAGCGTACTCCTTTTTAAAAGGCCGGCAACGCATCTGCAATTCCCTCCCTGGTGTTGCAGTTGTTCATGGGCGGCGGTAGTCACTTACCATTAGGTGAACCGAGAGGGGGCAAACGAGCATGCGGCTCACCTGATAGATTTTATAGGTAAAAAAAAATAAAGCAATGAAGGCAAAAATTTAAACATAACTAAATTTAATCTCAAATTCAAATTTTTTCGCAGTATGAATGAATGCAATATCACGCAATAATTATGTAAAACACAAATTAAATTCGAAAGAAAACATTCCAATACCTTCTTTTTTAAAAGCATTTACTAATGTTTATGGCCAGTACGCACGATAATCACAACAGGAGAAATTAAACTTTTTTTTGCGTTCCTCTAAATTTGTTCATGAGTATAGATATGTCAATCGTGACCCTCAACGACGAACATAAAGACAAGCTGATTTCTTATATTTACGCGAACACTACACATTTAAATAAAACTAATTTTTATGGATTTTTATCGTGTATATAACTTATTTTACATTCCCGACGTTTCGAGCACTTTCGGTAATACCTCCGTGTACTGAATCACCGAATTTGTTTGGGTTACCAAAAATACACAAGCTCAATACTCGACTACCTACAATAGTGAGCGAGATCTATTCACTAACTTACAGATTGGCTCAAGAACAGCACACACAAAGGATTCCTACCATTTTGTCAGCGACATTAAAGACCTATCTGTATCTGGCAGAAAATAAAACTATGGTCAGTTTTGATGTGTAGCACTGTTCACATGCTTACCTATTGAATACTGCATCTCAATTGTAACTAGAAGGCTGGAAGAAAACAACATGCCCGTAGAATATGCGGTATTATTCAGACACTGCCTTATATCTGGCTACCTTTTGTGGTAGTAGATGGTGTGGCGATGGACTCACCTGTACCTCCTATTGTTACCGATATATTCATGGAAGACCTTGAGTAGAAAGCCCTGCTTACTTCTTCCGTAAATACAAGAATCTATAAGCGGTACGTAGATGACAATTTCATAATTCTACCTTTAGATAAAGTAACTGCATTTATAGAACATCTTAACTCCATAAATTATAAAATTCAGTTCACAATGCAGTTAGAGGCTAATAATTCTTTAGGTAATTCGGAATCCTTGAATTACACTGTGTTTAGAAAGTGCCATACAAATAAATAATTATTTAAATGGTGATTCTCACCGCCATCCTTCACAGTTAGCTACTGCGGGTAAATCTTTGTTTCAGAGAGCACTAGGGATCTGTGACAGTAAACACTTGGCTGCCGAGCTCCAACACATCAAGCAAGTTTTGCACGACAACTAGCTTCTGGTCCCACGCCTATATCAGAGTGAACGAGTGAAGCCAGCTACGGGTGAGCGTGCGTACTAACACATGTCAGAGGTGTCATTCACAAGATTGGCTACAACTTAAAGCGTGCTTCCATTAAAAGATTAATCCGAAAAAGATTAGTCCGTTTTTAACATTAGTCAAGTGTAATATCCCTCCGCAAGATGCAGAAGTGTACAAGCTTGATTGTGGATGTGATCTCTCTAACATAGGACAAACATCAATAAAAACCCGCATTAAATAACACATAGGTGAAGGTGTGAGGAATCGACGCTACGCGAAGTCTGCTGTCTGTGAACAAGTACTGAACTGATTTCAATAAAGTTTTGCACACTGCGTTCAGTTTGGTCCAACTTGAGAGATAGGATAGTTTTTATACCGATAAATGACACTCAATATTTTTATTACAAATTTAAGCATTTTATAAAAGACAAAGGTCGTTGGAGAGGGCAGAACAACGTCTGCCTGGTGAGCTAGTATCGGTGTTCTTTAGCTATATATTTAGCTAAAGTAGCTAAAGAACACCGATTCCTGCCAAGGATGATTAGCTAAGCTATTGAAATAAAAAAAAACATCCTAATTTCAATAGAGAAGATAGTTGGGTGCTACCATTTGCTCGGGATCCTGTAATTAATAAAACTAAATCCCAATCCAAGCGTAAAACTGCACGACTTCAAGAATTTCAAGATACTATAAGTTCATACTGTGTAGATCAGACCTATCTACGCGGTACCCGAGGAAGATGTAATTTTAATCTGTAGGTAGTGACATTGGAACGTTGAACACCTCAGTCTCCCCCTCCTCCCGTGACCATGAGTGTTGTAAAGTGCTCGTAACGTCGTGAATTAAAAAGAATATAGAAAATCCGTAAAAACTACTTTTATTTAAATAAAGACATGCTACTTGATTTTAGCTGATTTAATTGTAGATACCTGTTGAAACAATTTTTTGTTTCTGTATAATCGTTGCTAAGACGCTTATTTCCGTTCGTTGGCTTAACACTTTCTTTTAGGGTTGTCGAAATAACTCTCTTAGGGTTTTTAACAGTATTTTTCTTTGGCTCTTCAACAATGCCTTCAAACTCATTAGTTATGTTATGAACTTCAAAAATGTATGAAATAGGATTTCCAGCACTTATTGCTGAATAAAGTTCAGCTGTCTTTGATGCATACTTATTATTGATTTCAGTGAACAATTCAATGCTTTTGTTTATGTTCTCGTTTTCGCTTATGGAATCCTGTTCCAGTTTTACAGAAATGCCAGGATTATTTTTAGGTGGTGAAGTTTCTTTGAGAGACGTTAACGACTTCATAATTTTGCTTGAGTTTTTTGTTAGAACGTTTTTCAAAGAAGACACACCTCTCACCAAATTCCATTCGGACACCGTTTCTAATGATGCTAGAACGATATCATATTATAAGATATATTTATAACTTAATGAATTCATATTTACTACTACAATACAATATAAATTCTACAACATAAGTCCACAGATACAGTCCAATTTGAAGCGTGCGTTCACGACTCTGAGCTACCACAGGAAATTCGAATTTGGAAATATGTTCAATGCTTATTAATAATGTGTATAATTGGCCCGCACATACTTGCCTTTTGGAACTAGAATAACGTGCTGGGCTCTCCTACCGTATTAAAAATATGCAATGATGCCACTAGGTGGAGTTTCCATCATATACAACAATATTTAAAAAAGAAAGCTATCTTACGATTTCGTGGCAAATTTGTTTCGGGTATCAAAGCTTGTGTCATATCGTTGGCTGAAATGTTTTTACGGGCGCAGATAAACCGAACCAAAGCAACGCTGAGAGCAGTGCAGCATGTATCATTATAATTGTCTATACCAGCGCCAGCCTCCACTAGAAAGTGTATTATCTCTGTCTGTTCACCGCACTGTAATTTGATAAATGAAGATCAAAAAGAAATGTTAGAAACAGCATCTTATTTACTTGGACGATTAGAAAATAATCAACGTCTTTCATAACCAAACTACGGACGGTTAACTTAATCCAGATTCCTCTGCTTTGATGAAATCTGTGGCTATAGAAATAACACTTAATGTTTTATTTAAGTGCGTAAACATTATTAGCTTTATAAGAAATCATCGGTTAATTCATTAAAAATTTATTTACCACAGCATACATAAGAACGCTGTTGCCTTGCATATCAGTTACATCTGGATGAATGCCTTCCTCATTCACGAGTTGAACGACTACGTTGGTTTCGCCCAAATAACTTGCCATTAGTAGAGTTCTATCTTAAAACAATAGTTTTGCGTTAATAATGATAATTTCCTTATTTTATAAAATATATTTTTAATGAAGTTCAAAAGAAGTAAATATGCAAAAACATATATTTAACCTGCAATCCAGTTCATGCTTCGCTGGCGGTTTAAAATTGTGTCTAGGGCCAGATAAAATTTTAGATATATTTAACCTAGTTCTAGCTGTTTGTGTATCATGCGTAAAAGAATGTTTCATCATGTGCTTTATTATTTCGTTGTTGTTCCAAGCAAAATACCTTTTTTCTTGAAAGTCCACCGTACTTTCTGAAATCTGAATTAAGAACAGAAAGCGTTTTATCTCCTAATAAAACAAATAAAATGGTTATTTAAGATTTTTTTTTATAGGATAAGTATGAAAAACGAGCACACAGTCCACCTGATGGTAAGTGGTTGCTGCGGCCCATAGACATCTACATCTATTCTCTGTTACAGATCAAAATGCAGATGCGTTTTCACCCATGAGGACTAAGTTGGAATGCCTCATTTCCAGTAAAAAAGGCCTCCGGCCACCTGAACTCACCAAGCGAAACGCAGAGGTAAACCTCTACCGTTCGAGCCGGCCCATTCATGCGACAGCAAAAGCTGCCGCCTGGCTCTACCACTGTTCATAAAATTAAGATAGTTATTTAAAAACAGTATGTATACATACTAAATAAGTACTTTTTTATAGAATAACGGTGACAAACGAGCACACAGTCCATCTGACAAGTGGATGCTGTGAACCATAAGTATAAAAAAATGTAGATGCGTTGAGGACTAAGATGGAGTGCCTCGTTTCCAGTAAAAACAGTCTGCGGTTCTCTACACTCATCACTCACCATTAAACACACACTCACGATTAAACACAGCAGTATCTAAATACCATTTTACGCTTGTATTCTGTGTGAGCGTTGTCTTTCAAGCGGTTGAGGAGACCCATTAGTCATCATCATCATCATTGCAGTCCTTCACAAGTCCACTGCTGAACATAGGCCTCCCCCAAGGAATGCCACAAAGCACGGTCCTGAGCCACCTGCATCCATCGACCTCCTGCATGTCTTACCAGGTCGTCACTCCATCTCGTGGGGGGTCGCCCTACACTTCGCCTACCGGTACGAGGCTGCCACTCAAGAACCTTTCTTCTCCATTGGTTGTCGGTTCTTCGAGCTATATGGCCGGCCCACTGCCACTTCAGCTTACTAATCCGTTGGGCTATGTCGGTTACTCTGGTTCTACTGCGGATATACTCATTCCTAAGTTTATCACGCAGAGAAACTCCGAGCATAGCTCTCTCCATAGCTCGCTGAGCGACCTTGAGCTTCCTCATTCGGCCAGCAGTGAAGGAACCCATTAGTGCTACAGCTATATTATAGCTGCTGCGTGGCTTTATTAAGTGGCGAAGCTTGCGAAGACACTTATTGATTTCACGATGTCTGTCCGTCTGTCCGTCTGTCCCACGATTATCTCGAGAACTGTTTCGAATTTTCAAATTCTGTTTTCAGCAATCGATTACTGATCACCCAGGCATTTGAACCTCCTATTTCGAAACTGATTGCTCAACGGCAACCGTTAGAAACCGCTACAAAGCTGATTGCTTTGCCACTTTGCTATGCTGTTAGCTTGCTAGGTTTATAATTATAATTACAATATAATTATACATAATAAGCATTTTTTACGCAGAAAGGTAACTTAAAAACTTAAAACTTAAAGGTACTTTATATATATAAAATTATTTTAAAACATCTGACTTAAGAAAATTAGGTTTTGAAAACAAGATATTTATATAATAAACCTAGCAAGCTAACAGCATAGCAAAGTGGCGAAGCAATCAGCTTTGTAGCGGTTTCTAACGGTTGCCGTTGAGCAATCAGTTTCAAAATAGGACGTTCAGATGCCTGGGTGATCAGTAATCGATTGCTGAAAACAGAATTTGAAAATTCGAAACCGTTCTCGAGATAATCGTGGGACAGACGGACAGACGGACAGACGGACGGACAGACGGACAGACGGACAGACATCGTGAAATCAATAAGTGACTTCACAAGCTTCGCCACTTAATAACTATATAATTATTAGATAAGATGTGGTTAGGATATTCGAAAAAATTTTTTTTTGTAGTTAGCAAGATTTGGATATTATAACTTCTTTACTGAATCAAAAACACACCAACATAACCTTCTCCTATTTAATTTTTAAATTTGGCAAAGCCCACTGCAGTAGTGTTTGGTAACACTACTGCAGTGGGCTTTTGAAGGAGGTTGACGATTAAGTTTACCTAAGTCATATTGTCTGACAAGGTAAGTCCAATACGACTAAGAAAGAGGTATGACTAAGAAAGACGAAACCAACTTGTTTGGGATATTACGCCACAACTTCTCGTGTGAAGATACGACGAACATGTTAATTTTTTTGTTATTCGAAATTTTCACGAGTTAGTGAAAATCTCGGTTCAGAATACCTTTCTCAATCTTAATAAAAAGTGTAAAAGCAGTGTATGTTGCCAGTAATGCATGTTTTATAATATATTCTAACCTTTTTACTTTCTTGTAAAATATTTTTATTCCCAGATCCGTAATATTTATCCTCAAATAATTGAAGGGGAAATACGGGACTTGAGGCATCTGAACAATGTTTTGGTTGAAGTTTCATCCATTTCTCTTCTGCCGCTTGCTGATCTGAGCCGTATTCAACCAAAAGCTCTATTACGGTATTTTTGTTAATCTATAAAGTAACATTAACATTTTTAATCTTATTAAAGAATTTCAATTAACATAGCAAATTATTTCATTGAGACAGATATGGTGAATTGAGTTGAACTGAAAGTGATGTTTTGTTAAACGACTGCCCCAAACGGAGGTAATATTTTTCGAGCGTATGTTCGTATGTCTATTTCTTTGGCACGCACTGTAGCCTAAATAGATTGATGGATTTTAATAAATGGGATGTCTTTAGATTCGTTTTTGTCATAGTAGTAACATAGGATATTAAGTGAAAGGTGATTCGGTGAAGGCAGAAAAAAGGTTTTTATCACCAGCTCGCAGGTGAAATAATAACATCGTAAGGAAGCAAGCATGTTTGAGAGATTATAAATATATCGAGGACGTGTGATATCTGCCCATTTGCCCTAAAAAGGTCTGCACCCTTTCTGAAAAGATTTCTATTAAGAATTAGGAAGGACTTTGCCCAGCTGAAATCAGTAGTGTGTAGTTATTCTACTAAGTTTACTTATTAATAAATCTACTCACGGGCTCGGAATAAGAAGTCATTAAAGTTCTTGCTGCCTCAACACATGCTCGTCCAGTACTGGTGGCCATAAAATCCAGAAATAAACTAGTAGTTGATGGTCTCCAACATAGTCTTATTAATTGATTGCCGAGCCAGAGACCTACATTTTCGCGAACGCTTATATGGCACTCTACTCCTGGTCCCCATCGCAAGTTAGAGTGAAACAAGCCCTAGGAATTTGGTGACAAGAACAATTGTGAAGAAATTATAATAGACAAAATTAATAAATGGTGACTATTAATGGAAGTATAGAAATTTTTATTAGTTTTATGCTCAGAATTATTTAAATGTTATCAAGACTTATAAATTAAGGATAATTTACGTTGTGATTTATTCTTACCCGCTTTATCACCTTTATATATGGCGACAGTAATATTTAAGTCGAATTTTCTGGTTGAAAATAAATTGCAGAATCGATTTTAACGAAAATTTTTTGAGGTATTTAATATGCAATTAAGTCGAATAAAATTATTTCGGTGACGATACATTTTTCTTTCGAATGCAAGACGCAAAACTCAACTAACGTACGCACAAGAGGTATTTTCATTTTAGATATGATATATGATAATATTAATATCATTCATTCACGCTAGAATGGAACAATATGAACCTCAAGCAGTTAAATTATTTTAAAATTTATACGCTGCAGTTAACATGGCTCTAGCACGAATGGGTCGGCGCGTCCGGGGAAAGGACCACTCTCTTACAGAATACTAGCTTGAAAAAGCAAGCTGTGTTTCGTATATTGAGTGTAGAGAAATGGAGACCCTTTTTACTGGAAACGAAGCATTCCTTCTTTATTCACAGGGGTAACAATGCATTCTGCATTTTGCTACTTGAGTTTTATCGAAGATAGATGTGGGTCACAGCGTACACATACCATCACGTGAACTGTGTGCTCGTTTAGCACATTAATTTTATAACAAAATTGGACTTTCAAATATCATATCCATTATCCAACCAAAAGAGAAGTTTGGAAGCATATAGTAAAAAAAAAAACAGACACACTGAAGATGTTGCCGATTGTGGCCAAGGTGGAAGCTGCCGGACACTATCGTATGTTATTAATAACAAGAAGTGAAGAAAGGAAGGAAATTTTTTACAAGTGTACTTGCAAATACAGAAGCACTCACTTGCCCTAATTTATCCGCAATAGATGTACAGCAACCATGACGCGATAAGATGAAAGATGTTAATGAAAGTAGTTTCCGAGAATCAATTACAACACATCTAGAAGAATGGACGAAATGGAAAATTCCAAAATCTATATGCATTTTGCTTTAGTATGACCTCGGCTGGCATGATGCTCTTTGGTGATAGCTTAAGTGAATCCTTTACTCCTTTTCGTCTCGTGGTTGTCGTAAGGCTATGGGATATGTCGAATAGATTTTGTGACTTTCCGATAAATGACTCTATAACCATCTCGCAGACACCAGATGTGAAATAGCCAGACCGGCAACGACAATTGACCTCAAAAGTGCGTTTCGCCTGATACTGTGATTGTCAATCTGCCTGCCAACGCTCCAAAAGGTAGTTTTTTTTGCGCCCATAGCAAGGCTACCCTCCGGAAGCGGGGGGAGGGTGGTGAATGCTCATAGCATACCTCGCAGCCGGCTGCGTGGTTATGTGGGACTCATTATGAAGTGCCTATCCACTAAACACCACTTGTGGGACTGGATGGTCTGTATGACCTTTCTGCCAAATCGGAAGCGACCCCCTTTAGGAAAAAGGGGGCGCAGACCAAAAGGTAGTTCAGAGCTATTCTATATATACTGCTTTTACTTCGGAACTTTGCTAGCGCGATTTAGGCTTCGATGTATTTTCGCTTGCGGCGCGACGACAGCGCCGGCGCAAAGTAAATTCTCCCAACAACAGGAGAGTCCTGCAATGAACTTCAACGGTCTGATGAGTAAGAGGAAGAAGAGCTCTGCTCTAATTCGAACCTAGTACTCATGACTTATTTGGTAATCTGACCACTAAGTTGACATTCATTTCTTCAATACAATTTCAAATTTACTTACTTCAAAAACTCTGCCGTCAGGGTATGACTTAGTTCCATAGCCATGCATTTGGTTGCAGTAGAAGTATCCCTCGTAAGATACAAAAGCACCTTCGCGATCAATATATCGCCAGTAATATTCGCCAATACCATGCATGGTGTCGCGCAATAATCGTCCGCAATACCACTCTAACGACTAAAAGTACGCATTAGGTTCGTGGTATTTCATTTTTTCTACTGACAAAACTTATATAATATAATAAATGTTTTTATTTTAAGTGTGAAAAATAAAGTAAATGATTTGAAAAGATAAAAAAAGTTGAATCCTATCTACTCGTATCATCCTATTTAATCATTCATCATACGACTTGTAGAAAAGTTCTTAGCACTGTCGACAGATGGCGGTGTAAACACGCTATATAGTACATATATACTATATAAAATAGCCGTTCGTAGCCTATAATATACCTCCCACAGCTAAAGCAAGCTAAGTTAAGACAGAGGTCCTTATTTAATTTATTACATAAAATAAAGTATGCTGCTAAACTGCAGAGCAATTTGTTGGCGAATACACTCGCTTAGTTTTTACTTAATTTTAATGATGTATATGTCTATTTGGTTACTAAACACGCCCTTAGTTTTTTGCTGGTAATATAAAATAGATTGGAGCTACTCACACTGGAGCAGTGCGTGGGACCTATTGCTCCATAATTATCTCAAAAATGCGATAAAGCCTGCGTTCTGCTATGGGACGTGTAATACGTTATAATTTTCCTTTTATGTGCAAGTATGACAATGAAATATTGAATATTTTGCTAATGGTTTCTGAACTTAGGTAAATGTTAGAGTTGTTAGTGCTGCTACGGAATTCCAGACACGGACGTGAAAACAAAGCCTTTACTGCTGGCGCCCACATTCCTCCTACAAATCAGGGCTAAAGCTTCTTTTTACATAGTAAGGTCAAAACTTTTGTTTCTAGTCTTTATCTTTTCGAACTTTTAATACATCGTAATAGAGCCTAGGTCACTTCTGGCATTGCTATCTGCTCGCCCAGAGAGACAGACAATTTTTTTTTAATGTTAATGATCATGTCTTAGTAGCATGCAAGTAACCTGCCGAGCTTAAAAGTAGCCAGTTATTTCGGACAGGCCAGAACTTATATTACAGATGTTATTATTTTTAGGAGATTACAAAAGATTTTTTATTAATAAAAATAAATAAAGATTTTGATCTTTCATTTTAAAGACAAAGTTCATTGTGATACCAATGTTCAGCAGTGCTTCAGGCTGCTAATGTGTGTGATAATATGTAGCACAAATATGTAAAACCTTCGCTCCAGTCCAGTGGTTCTCGCCGCCACCATTCCTTCGTCCTTCGCTATCTCTTTCGCCCACGTAATATTGCTGATAAGGCCAGGATTTATTTTTAATTGTAGCACAAGATTGATTTGACATTGCTAATTTAGAATAACGTTATCGAATAGAAATATTTTTGATTTGAAATATGTATGACATAAATTATAGTTATATATAATTATAAGTATAGACAAATTGGCTGTAAACATAACATAACATAATAAAGTGACATTATTTAATATCTTGACATGTTTTGTAAACGGTGCATAGACAACAAGATAACGTAATTACTGATACAGACTGTGCTTGTCCAAGCCTGTGATGAATACCTAAGTAATGCCCCCTTATTTTATCATCTTTTCATTTAAAAATTTAATTTTGATACAAACAACAAAATTAAGGAAATAAAATTTATTTGAATGCATTTATTTATATAAACAAAAATAAATCTAACAAATAATTATATAAAAGTATAAATTTTAATGAAGGTTAAGGCCAAAGAGTTTATTATAATCACTACGTTTTAAACTTTAGCTATAGACAGTTGCAACGTAAACAGCTTGTCTTTGCCCGTTCGAAGTACGTGTATTCCTGGAATAGAAATACATAGTATGTTTTCAAATTAATATGTATTAGGTAAAAAACTTAAAACCTATTAGTATTTGAAAACTTAAAACTTGAATGTAGTAGAGCCACGCTGAAGCTATATTATGGTTGTAGCATTAATGGGTCGGCTCGACCGGGGTAAGACTACGCTCTCACAGAATACCAGCGTAAAATAGCAGCGTAATGCTGCTGTGTTTCGTGTGATGAGTGCAAAGAACCGGCTAGCCGTTTTACTGGAAACGAGGCATTCCATCTTAGTTACTTAGAAGAGGGGGCAAACCAGCATGCGGCTCACCTGATGGTAAGTGACTACTACCGCCCATGAACAACCGCAACACCAGGGGAATTGCAGATGCATTGCCGGCCTTTTACAAAGGTGTAAGCTCTTTTCTTGAAGGTCCCTAAGTCGTATCGGTCCGGAAAAATCGCCATTGGTAAACAATTCCACAGAGAAATTGTACGAGGAAGAAAACTCCTAGTAAAACTTACAGTCGTTGACCGCCAAGCATCCAGATGGTGAGGATGGTATCGCCAATTTTTACGCGATGTGCGTTCGTGAAATTTGGCGGCTGGGATTAATCCGATAAATTACTCAGAGCATTCCCCGTGGTAAATTCGATAGAAAATGCAAATGGATGCAACATCCCTACGCAGTGCCATTGTATCGAGCCGATCAGAAAGACCTCGGTCGTCGACGATTCGAACCGCTCTGCGTTGGATGCGGTCAAGTAGAAGGAGCTGGCACTCAGGGGCGTAGCTACCGCCGTATCAGCCGTATCAATGATACGGGGCCCCCGGGCTACAGGGGCCCCGAACGCGTATAAGCAAAAATTCCAAGGACTTTTATGGGACAGGAAAGGCTATCACTATTGTCTTTATAAGCAAATAATTTAGTAAAACTGAAATCGTCTTCAGCTATTAATTCCACCGAATCGTCTTCAGCTATGTTTGCCGAACAAAAGGCAAGAAAATTGTAATATATTTGATATGAATTGTTTGGATAGCTTCCCGAGAGCGAGATTAGAATGGCTCTCCAGCATCTTAAAAACGGCAAGGCCCCAGGCGAGGATGGAATTACAGCGGAGCTTCTGAAAGCGGGTGGAAAACGGGTACTTGAAGTCCTTCAGAAGCTCTTTAATTCCGTCCTCCATGGTAGCATTACACCAAAGGCGTGGAGCAGAAGTGCGGTGGTCTTGTTCTTCAAGAAAGGTGACAACGCTCTCTTGAAGAACTACAGACTGATTTCCCTTCTGAGTCGCGTCTACGTGCTATTTTTGAGAGTCATTATGAATCGTCTCGCGCGCAGACTTGACGACTTCCGGCCTTCCGAACAAGCCGGTTCCCGAAAAGGCTTTAGCACCATAAACCACATACATACCCTTCGGCATATTGTACAGAAGTCCGAGGAGTACAATTTGCCACTATGTCTGGTGTATGTGGACTATGAGAAAGCCTTTGATTCCGTCGAAATTTGGGCGGTGCTTCAGTCCCTTCAGCGGTGCCAAGTTGACTCTCGGTATATCGAAGTGCTGAAGTGCTTGTATAGTAGAGCTACGATGGATATCCGAGTACAGAACCAGAGTACGAAACCTATCCAATTGCAGAGAGGTGTAAGACAGGGTGACGTTATATCCCCGAAACTCTTCACCGTTGCATTGGAAGACGTTTTCAAGTTTCTGGACTGGAAAAGATACGGTATTAACATTAATGGCGAGTACATCATTCACCTTCGATTTGCCGACGATATAGTCCTTATAGCAGAATCGCTGGAGGATCTAAGCACTATGCTCAATGACCTCAATAGTGTTTCCCAACAGATAGGTCTTAAGATGAACATGGACAAAACAAAGATGTTTAATGTCCATGTCACACTTATGCCAGTAGTTGTTGGGAGCACTAAGCTCGAAGTTATTGACAAGTATATTTACCTGGGACAAATAGTCCGATTAGGTAAATCCAACTGCGACCGAGATGTCAATCGACGGATTCAACTCGGTTGGGCAGCGTTCGGGAAATTACGGAACATCTTCTCGTCAGGTATACCTCAAAACTTGAAAACGAGACTGTACAACCAGTGCGTGTTGCCAGTGATTACATATGGAACTGAGACGTGGTCCTTCACTGCTGGCCGGATGAGGAAGCTCAAGGTCGCTCAGAAAGCTATGGAGAGAGCTATGCTCGGAGATTCTCTGCGTGATAAACTTAGAAATGAGGATATCCGCAGTAGAACCAGAGTGACTGACATAGCCCAACGGATTAGTAAGCTGAAGTGGCAATGGGCCGGCCATATATCTCGAAGAACCGACAACCGATAGGGAAAAAAGGTTCTCGAGTGGCGCCCTCGTACCTGCGGACGAATTGTAGGGCATCTCCACACTAGATGGAGTGACGACCTGGTAAGATATGCAGGAAGTCGATGTATGCAGGTGGCTCAGGACCGTGCTTTATGGCATTCCTTGGGGGAGGCCTATGTTTAGCAGTGGACTTGTAAAGAGCTGTAATGATGATGATGATGATGATGTTTGGCTAGTTTATAGTTCCTAGGAGTATTAATTGTAAGTAACCAAAGACTATCGCTATACCTCTGATAATTATATTAGTTATTGTAAAAAACATCACCTTCTTCCTCTTGCTAAGCGCCGTGAGATTGCTGATCTCACTTTTCTGTTAAAAATAGCTTGTAGTGCTATTGACACTCCTGAACTTTTATCTCAACTACATCTTAGCTGTCCTGCCAAACCTCTTAGACACAACAAACTTTTAAGTCTCCAGTTTGCATCTACAAATTACAGACAAAATACATTTATTTGGCGAGCGAGCAATAATTTTAACAAGCTAGCTAAAGAGTTTGGCTTCAATTTGTTTAACACTAGCGATGCGTCAGCCAAGCGCATACTTAATAATGCATTTTTAGCTCTAAGTGAGACATTGATGCTTTTGTTACAAAACTTACGATTTACTTCTTTTATGTTTGTGTTTTTTTTTCTTTTATATGTATAATATATGTTATATCAGATAAGCCCTCACTTGGCATAAGTATGTTAGTATTGGATACTTTTGAGTGTTGAATCGTGTTTATTACTGTTGTTAATTCACCTATTAGTGAGGGCCTTTAATTGGTTTACTGTAATATTATCTAACCTAATTATGATAGCTGTTGGTCTTCCAAATAAAATAAAATAAAATAAATAAGTAATAATTTAAAATCAATATATAATAATTTCAATTCAATGCAAGCGTTTTTGTTCCTTTTATGAAATCTTTACTCTTCATTGGGGCCCCTCAACAAATTTTGATACGGGGCCCATCTAAGGCACGCTACGCCACTGCTGGCACTGGGGTGCCCCGGCCCAGAGATGACAACAGTATTCTATGTGGGGCCGAACTTGCGCTTTGTAAAGTTGCAAGCGATGTGCCGGCATGAAATACTGTCTCGCTCTGTTGAGCACGCGAAGCATTTTAACCTTCCCTTCCAAGAGACCACAAAACTGCACACTATTCGATATGTCGACGCCGAAGATTCCGATACTAGCTGAGGCAACAAGGGTAGTGCCTTGAAACTGAGGAGAAACGACAAAGGGGTTCTTTTTAGCGGTAAACGCACAAACTTTTGTCTTCTGGGAATTGAACTGGACTAGAATTAGTCGCCCCCAATCCGAGACTTTGTTCAGCAAAGACTCGACTTCAGACACAAGTTTGTCCCGGTACTCGGCGACGTTTTTCCGTGAAATATTGGCACGGCCGGTATATAAGGCATCACCAGTGCTGTCGTCTGCATAGCAATAAATGTTTCCATTTTGCAACATATCATTGATATCCAGGAGAAACAGCGTTGGTGATAGCACGCAGCCTTGCGGAACACCAGCGTTGATAGGCTTGAAATCAGAGCATGCACCGACTACTACGCCCTTGATGCTTCGATTAGCAAGGAAACTGGTGATCCATTTGCATAATTTCTCGTGAAGTCCATAGGAAGGAAGCTTAGAAAGAAGCGCTTTGTGCCAGATCCGATCGAAGGCCTTCGCTATGTCCAAACTAACGGCCAATGCCTCCCACTTGGACTCTACTGCCTCCTACTGTTAAAACCGGTGCCAACTCCGGAGCACACATCTTCAGCACAATGGAAGGGACTACATCAGGTCCACTCGACTTGTTGACGTCCAAAGAGAATAGTGCTTTGCGAACCGCTGTGTAAACCGCACATCCGGCATGGAGCACTCACATCGCGGGATGGTCAGCGGTGTGTTACCCCGTCATCTAGTGTCGAGTTGGACGCAAAGAGAGAGCTTAACAGATTGGCTTTCTCCTTTGCGGCATGGGCCAGTGAGCCGTCCTCTCTGTACAGAGATGGAATAGATGGCTCACAGAAGTTTCCTTGGACAGCCTTGGTGAGAGACCAGAATGCACGGGTTTCCGAAGGAAGGCGAACTAGATTCTCGCCAATTCTGTCGATGTGCTCAGAACTTGCCTTGGCAATGACACTTTTAAAGGACCTGGAGGCGGAATTATACTTCTTTTTAAGAGCACTGGTGTTTACATCCCGAGACGTTGATCCGTCAGCCCAGGCCCGGTAGCACTGCTGCTTATAGTGTGATGCTATTTTACAGGAGCAACCAAACCATGGATGGGATCTGCCTCCGATGGGTACCACAGAGGATGGAATAAAAAGTTCCATACCCTGAAGTACCACATCAGCAACAGAATCAGCAACAACGCTGGGATCTTCCAGCAAGAAACAAACAAGGGTAGGATGCAAATGGACCTATAGTGCCAAACACGGCGGCGTGCTGCAGATCGCAACTGCGAGTGGAGCGTGAGTGGCACCGTACTCCGGATCAGACAATTGTCCGAAGAGCCCAGAGGGTCATCGACGGAGACCTGATATCCGTCCGCATGATAGGTCAGCAGAAGGTCCAACAGGGAAGGTACATGATCCTCCACACCTGGGATCCGCGTAGGCGAAGTGACCAGTTGTGTTAGACGATATGCCAATGCAAAGTCATAGACAGATCTACCCGCATGATTGGTTAAATGAGAATCAAGCCATTCAGCGTGGTGGGTGTTAAAATCACCGAGTATCACGATCTCTGCGGATGGGACCTGTTGTAGCACGGAGTCTGCAGCCATTTGGACGTGGTCGATGAGTCGGTCTGTGTCGGCATTACCGCTATGGGACCTACAGAGGCACCCGTAGACGCGGGAATGGTCGTCGCTGTCTACGCGCAGCCATAGGATGGACAGGTCCGTACCTTCAAGACTGCCGAGGCGTCGAAAATAGATGTCCTCTCTGACGTATACGCAAACTCCAGCCCGGGGGACAAAGGAGTGTTCTAATTTTTATCCCGGGTAGGAGAGATATGAAGTATCAGCCGGAGAGGACACATGAGTCTCGGTTAAAAAGAGCAAGGCTGGCTTCGTCGTTTCTAGATGGTAATGGATTTAAAAAAAGATTTAAGGTTGGAATGAAGTCCCCTGATGTTGCAAAAATTCACAGATAGCGTAACAGGGGTCGCACGCTCAGGAGTGGAGTATTTTGGTCGTAGATGCTCCGCGAGGGATTCTCCAGGGGTGCTGGTACCCTCCTGGAGTAGCCTTTTATTTAATTCCGCTACAGTGTTGATGGGAGGGGGGGAAATTGGGCCTCCGGCCACCTGCACTCACTAGGCGCAACGCAGAGGCAAACCTCTACTTCACGCTGGTATTCTGTGAGGTCGTGGTACCACCACGGTTCGAGTCGGCCTATCCGTGCGACAGCAAAAGCTGCCGCGTGGCTCTACCACTGTTGCATCTGTATTTTGATTCTTAATCGAGGATAAATGTAGATGTCTGTGGGCCACAGCGTCCAATTCGGTCGGTGGCCTAGCTGGACACGGACAATAAATGTTTTTTCCCTATTTCGAGGTGAATAATAAGTTCATCCAGTTCCTAGTCAGTCAATTTATTTCAGGTTAATTTCTAATCACAGTGACAACTTCTGAATAATTGGAAGACCCGCGCAGGAGCTGGTGTATTGTTACATGTACGATGATATACGATAACACAGGGGATCACATTTATATATATCGTATGTAATGCATGGGCGATAAGATCGATGGTAGTCTAGGCCGCATAGTTAAGGGGAGGATTAAAACACAATCAGATCCGAAAATAAATCTTGTTGCTATGTTAGCTCCTGTTAATATTGAATATCCAGAGCCCGTGGCGTAATAGCTCCATATTCTAATCACTAGGCACTTCGTGTTTAGTATGAATATTATATTATAAAAATAAAGTCACACAGTCACAGTCTATAAAATTTTCATCGCTGGAATTCCGGAAATTTTAGTGTTGTAAAAGTAAATTGAACTCACAATTCGTGTAGGTAATGAAATTCAAATATAATTAAATATATTATTTTAAATAAGACCAAAGATAATAAATGGCCCAAAGAAAACTTTATCTGTGCTCGATCTCGATCAAATTGAAGAAAGTTCTCATTTGTAGGTTACCCAGGAAGACTAAGATGGAATGTCTCATTGCCAGTAAAAAAGGTCTCTTCATTCACCAAACGAAACAATTTAAATAAAGCTGCTCTTTTACGCTGGTATTTTGTGAGAGCGTGGTCATTTCGCGGTCGCGTCGATCCATTCATGTTGCAGCCATAATCCAGTTAGGTACAGTATGGTTTTACTACGTTTAATGACCTGGAACTATAGTTCTGTTACACACATACAAGCTTCGAACCTGATTCGGAAGAGTATTTGCATTTCAATAAAAATAAACGCACCAATAAGAAAGTCGCCGCCAGTAGAAGAGCCTTGTGTTTTGGTTGCACGGCCCCGTCTGGGAACTTGAGTGTAGTTGCAAAGTTCACCAGTTCTCGGTGCCATCCGTGCGATATCTTACCGACTTCGCGCAAGGAATCGCCAGACATTATCTGAAAATTCACACGCGTGGGCTTGTTACCTTTGGTATAGATTTTGTTTTCGAAAGGTGTAGTTAATCTTGTAAATGTATCTTTTTAAATTAAATTACAAATCTCTTATTGTTAAAAAAAATGCGTGTCGTGGAACACTCGGTTGGAACGAAGTTCCTTGCATAGTACTATATTATTATTGATAAATGTAGGTATTATATTATTGATTAACAAATACAAATAAATGAATTACTAGCGGCTATTAAAATGAAGTGTCATTTGAAATAAAATAATATTATTTCTTTCATGGCAAGATAAGAAAAAGTGCGAGGGAGATGGATATTATTCCATCTCACTTCCTTATTTCGCCGCTAATGCCGTCTACACTATGACACAAGGGGTAGTGACGAAAAATCTTACACTTTTTGGTCGCCTAGCTCCCATCCGTACCGTCCGATAAAGAACTTCGTACCAAAAATCGAACATGGTATTATAAAATGGCGGTGTAAGAATATCCAGTAATGGCATAGTATAAAGACACCAAGTAGGCTGTCTCCGGCCCAATCCGCGATATAATTGCCTACTGTCTCAGGGTTGTCATTGTCACCAAATCATTAGTTTAAAGCCCGGCCCTTGCCAAAAATAATACATCTCTGTATAACTAATTCAGTGATCATTAGTCGATAAAGTTCGATAATGGTTTTCCTAACAAATACAGAAATGTATTAAGATTCAGAGCAGTATTATTTATAAAAAAAGGGATAAAATAAACCGGCGGGGCGGTGTGTGAGCTCGTGTTTAAATTATTTACTTAGTATATACTACTTACTTTTTATTTTTAATAGGCATAATATAGTATTTGCACACATAAAGGACCATATTAATATTTATTTTTAATTAATACAAGCATATATATATTGAATCACACATTTATTACAAAATAACAAATTAGCTACAGAAAAATACTTTCTTCGGTTTCGACTATTACGAAACGACTTGTTATTAAACTTTAATGTGTAATAAATTCGCATCCTTATAAATAACTTTTGCAAATATAATTAGTTACGATTTTATAACCGTAAGTAGGTACTTAGTTACTATTCTTCCTCTGTCTGATAGACAACTAATACAACAAAAATATGTAAGTAGGTATCTCATCGTCAAGTAAAAATTATATGCTATAATAAGTGACTCGCTTACCTGTCCTGTTCAATAGGTAATCTGAACAGAGACAATTCTGGAATCGATGAATTATTAAGACACCCAAACACACAGCAATACGTTCTCCTGCGATTATCACACATTTTTCATTCATTTAGCGGTGCCAAAAGCCGTGATGCGCGAACGTCGTGCGGTGTTAGTCCCGATTGGCGCAATGAGAAACATTTCGAGATTGTGTTTAAGGGTGCGTGCGGCGCCTCATAGATACTATGGCGCAAACATACAAGCCGCGCGCAGTGCGATTGTATCAAGATAACGTACTTCCCTGTCTTTATACTATGGTAATGGGGTAACGTCCTAGGCTGTCGTAAGAAGTGACAGAAGAGAACAAACCAGGAGATGAGCAGCAGAGTTTTCTTGATAACAACTCCCGATAAAAAAGAAACTGCGGTTGCTAGCACGCCTGCCAAACGTAGAAACTATGCCAAAATCTCCCTTAAGAGGCGATCTATGAGGGATGTCAATGTTCAGCGGTGGACTTTTATAGGCTGTAATGGATGGATGAATTTAAGATTTATTTATTATTTCATTTAGTAGCGTAGTTGCGTAAGGGACAACTATGTGAAATAGCAGAAAGACCTTACGGCTTCTGATAAATGGCGGCGTAGCTATCTGTTTACACCAGATATAAAACACTCGGACAAACAACGGCAAGCGGGGCCTGCTATCATCATACCAGTTGAATTTTACGAGCCGATAATGAAGAAGAAGAAGTGTAAAATACCTTAAATTCAGAAAGTATCAGTGCACTCCTCTTTATTGTAGCAGGGCCTTCGATTACAAACAGAACATCGTCGTTGGCGTCTCTCACCAGATAAAATGGAACCATCCACGTCCACTGCTGTTGCACGCGGCCTACATAATTGCCCGGTGGTGTTATAACTTTCATTTCCTAATGAAGAGAATATAATACATTATACACGAGGAAACTCTAGGTCGCTCAGCGAACTATGGAGAGGGCTTCTCTGCGTGATATGCTTAGAAATGAGGATATTAGCAGTAGAACCAGTGTAACCGACATAGCCAAACGGTTAAGTAAGCTGAAGTAGCAATGGCCGGCCCACATCCGATTGGAAAGAAAGTTTTTCGAAAGGCAGCCTCGTAGGACGGCTCATCACAAGGTGGTGTTACAACGTGGTAAGAGATGCAGGAAGTCGATGGATGCAGGTGGTGTAGGACCGTGCTGTATGGCATTCCTTGGGGGAGGCCTAAGTTTAGCAATGGACTTATGATGGATGGTTTTGCCACTGGTGCTCGTAATTTTCTTGCGTTTTTCATCATCTACAGTCCCACAGAACCTTTCTCTTTTGAAACCGCCTACACGCAGTGGTGCAGCGTACCAGACTTTTTGCCGTTATGTACTACTGCGCGAGGCGGACTTCACATGTCCTCGAAATGTCTTATTCAGCTGTCTGACAGCGGTTATCCCCAGCATTTAAAATTACAATTAACAATTTCATTGATGCTGGCGTGGATCGAATCCAGGTTGCTCATAACGTGACATTGAATTTTGAAATTAAGAGAGTTAATTAAAACAAATGCTTACTTGTAGCCTACAAGGGAAGAGACACGAAGCGGTGGCTAGCCGTCTCTGCAACATCATTGCTTCTTGCCGCGTGTTATCGTGTAGGTGCATCACGAACGAGCGCCCTGTGCCACACAGGCATCTCTGAGTGGATGTTGATACTTCACTGGCAAAGTATAGGGCTTCGCCATTTGGTACTTTTACGATATACCGATTTTCTGAATCAATTTTAGAAGTAACTGAAAAAAAAACATAGTCCGATAGTTCATTATATCAATTAAGTTATTGATTTTTAATGAGGATCCTTATGGGGAAAACTATGGACGGGCCTTTTGCTCAGCCATGAATTTTTGGTGCGGTGTAATGAATGAATGAATTGTAAAAAGGTGCGATAATATGTTTGCTTTGTTTTTTTTTAATATAGGATAATCGTAACAAACAAGCACACAGCCCACCTGATGTTAAGTGGTTGCTATGGCTCATAGACATCTATTCTCGAATCAAGATGCAGATGCGTTGTCATCCGTGAGGACTAGGATGGAATGCCTCGTTTCCAGTAAAAAGGGTCTCCGGTTTTCTACAATCACATACGAAACATAGCAGCGTTAAGCTGTTATTTTACGCTGGTATTCTGTGAGAGCGTGGGCCTTCCCCGGTCGAGCCGACCCATTCGTGCCAAAACTATACCAGTAATATAGATGCAGCATGGCTCAACCACGTAAATTTTTTTAAAACGTTTTCTTAAATATTGTTCAAATAATAAGACTTGAAATAATCATTATATGTTCTTCTATTTTTTTTTTAATTTAAACTGTTGTTTTTTACTAACTTATTAAAACATTTATTTAAATTATTGTTCAATTATTTCCGGGATAGGCATTCGTCAAGGGCACTTGGCGATGCGAGACGTCCCTGAAAAGTCACCGTTCTGGGTATTTATACGTTACACAAGATAATAACAGAGACAAGTACAATAACCCTTCATTGTATACTAATAAAACAAATAACACAACAAGTAACAAACATAAAGAAAAAAACATAAGGTTGTCCTATTGCTATAAAGCAATTTCTTCCAAACAAACTACAAAAAAAAATAATAAGTGAAAAATTAATTAATTGGTAGAGTGTATTATAAACAAATAATATTAAATCTAAAATTTTAACCTAAAAGATAACGTAATTTACATATGTTAGACTTTATACGTGGTAGAGCCATGCTGCAGCTATATTATAGTTGTAGCACAAACGGGTTGGCTCTCCTGTCGTATCTTAAGGAATTATCCTTAAGACACTTCAATTCGTTCAAAGATTATAACAATCCGTTGGTGACTGAGGCGGGCCCGCACTCCCCAGAAAAGGATGCTCCCACAGGAGACGTCCCAAGAACGTTCTCCTTGATCCCGACGACGAGATCACTTCCATAAATAGGTCGATCCCGTCCAATCCCTCCACATGACAACGCATTTTTATTCTTAATCGCATTTCCTTACCATCAGGACTGGGTGCTCGTTTGTTACTCTTATTCTATATATATATATATATATATATTTAAAAAAAAACTAGTAATTATAAAATGACAGGAAAAGTTGAAATGAGAGGAGAAAATTTAGAGGTAAATATAGTGCTTCTTAACTTGTTTTTATAGGAATCTATTATTAAAACAAGTTTTATAATTGTTTTAAGGAGTTCGAAAGTTTAACTCCAAGAACTGAAAAAGATTTCTGTAAGAAGTAGAGGAGTGCATAGATGATAGAAGGGAAAGTATTCAAAGATATCTCTGCTATTTCCGAGAGCTATTTCGTCTCTTATGACAATTTCGAAACAATATGGGATGATGAACTCTCTTATAACACACAACAAGACACGATGATGTTATGATGTTATCAATGCTGTGCATAACTTTAATTTAAATGCATATGTATAATGTATTTTTTCAAAAATCGTGATATTATAAGTTCCTTTTATGTATTTAGTTGGTAAGCCTTATTAAAAAATAAAATAAAATAATCAAATTACTAACGATCATTCAACTCAACAGTTTGCTGTATAAGGAGACTTGATACACCGATGAGAAAATCTAGACCATGCCTAGGGATGAACTGACCCCGACTCCGTGATTGCCAGTCTACTGTGTTCACGGGCAATTCGGCGCGACCATTTTCTGAAATATATAAAAAGGTTAAAGAACAAGATACACTTGTGCTAGCCCTAGGACTACTTTCCTGCCTAGAAGTCTGTTTAGTTATCACCTCTTGCCTATTTGTGCCACAAAATAGTTGTGCCTGCACTGCTGCGTTCCGATCTAAAGGGTATCTCTAGACCTAGACTAAAGGGAAGTATTCGACCTTATTCCTTAGCCTTTTTTGTTTGAAGTTGGTTGCAGGTAGAAATATTATTTAAAAGTTCTAAAAACTACTATTTGAATTTAATTTAACAATATTCCGAATAAGTAAAAGGATATAGCTTTTATGGGCATTTTCAAAAGTTGTAAATAACATTGATTTGTTTTATTTATTAGTTTTATTTCTGGTCTTTCTCATTTGTCGTCGAATTAATAATGAAATCCCAACAAGAAACAACAATCGTTAGCGTAAAATAATTTTAACATACCTGGAGATCGAGGCTGTACATTTATTACGAGATCTGGTCTTAAATTATTTCCATTATCTGAAATAATAAAAGCAGAAGCCATAAAATGTAGGTAACAAAATAATTACGTTCAAAAATCTTCAATCTATTTATTAATAATTATAATATTTCTGCAAAGACTGGACTTGGTTCATTATGTGTTATTTATAATGAAAAATTATATAAATACTTTTTGTGTAAAATATCTTGTAAGATTTTTAAATTATCATTAATATGGTGCTTCTCCAGTTCTATAGAATCGCTATAACTGACAATAAAATATTTACTAATAATTTACAATTACAATCAAAATTACATGTTTGTTCATATATCTGCGCTAATGTTTTATTTCATTTGTGATCCACTTTTGAAAGTACATATTTACCTTCCGTAGCAGCAGGATTGTCTATTCCTTCAAAATTTCTTTGTTCAAACTTCTTTGAAGCCATACCAAGTTTCTACTTATTTTCACGGTATATATGTGACCCTATTTGTACCTCAGTGCAGTACTTTATCACCGAATGCGCGTTGTCCGGTCTGTTAGTTATCAATGTTTTGTAGATAAATCTAAATTATCAGTGTAGCACAACTATCGACGTTGTAAACTATATATAAGTATAGGTCTTACTTCGATTTGATATCGCTCTGCAATATTCCGTTTAATGTTTTTTACCTTTTTTACGTTTACTTGGTTTATATACTTGATTGCTATTTGGTTGAGTATTGTTAGGTCCTATATTACACGCGTATGTTTTTGCATGCCTTAAGCGAAAGCGCAAGGTATGTTCTACTATCGCCTAAAAATTAAGATTCCAACGTTTTATCGAATAAAATCGTATCTAGCAATCATATTATATATATAAATGATATAAAAAGCACATTGTTAGAAAGATAAATGATTGTTGAACTTAATAATATTTTTTTTAAATCGATTAATTGCTATTTTTAAATAAAAAAGGGGTTTTAGTGGCTTATGGTGTGGATTTATCACGTCCCTGTGGCTTGTAAACACGATAACTATTGAAAATATCAATTGTTTAACTCAATCTATTTTTTAATCTCTTCATATATCATGTGGGAAGCCACTGAATGTAAATGGCAGTGTAATTTTGTTTTGTTTAGCTATAATTAATTTTTTTCGGCTCCTAAATGGCGAAATTTTCGTTGATTTGGTAGCCTTGTTTGTAAATTATTTCTGTAAATTGGGAGCTACAGCCACAGAGTAGTTTACTCACCCACTCAGTTCGACGTCAGTCTATAGCTATATTAGCTTATTTATGGTCCATAGCGTCAGTCGCCCATGCCAATTATATATTAGTCTATGCAGTCGCCGTCGTGAGTGGACATCGTTTCGGTTGTTTGTAGCGGCTCAAAAATATCGCTGTACAAATACACAATATTAGACCAACCAAACTTAAATACCTGATTATAATAATAATAAGAGATTTTTTTACTACAATATTTTAAAAGCACAGAATAAATAATAGTAGTACATACTAAAAGTAAGTAGTATCAATTTTTTCATCATGGGTGTCATTTTCATGGTTTTCGAGGGTGTTGAAGCCGATAGTGCTGTCGAAATGTAAATCCAAGATGGCGGCTGCAATAGATATCAATTTTTTCATCACGGATGTCATTTTCATGGTTTTCGAGGGCGCTGAAGCCGATAGTGCTGTCGAAGTGTAAATCCAAGGTGGGGGCTGCAACAGATATACATTTTTTCATCATGGGTGTCATTTTCATGGTTTTCGAGGGTGTTGAAGCCGATAGTGCTGTCGAAATGTAAATCAAGATGGCGGCTGCAATAGGTATCAAGTTTTTCATCATGGGTGTCATTTTCATGGTTTTCGAGAGAGTTGAAGCCGATAGGGTTGTCGAAATGTAAATCCAAGATAGTGGCTGCAATAAATATCGATTTTTTCATCATGGGTGTCATTCTCATGGTTTCCGCGGGTGTTGAAGGCGATAGTGCTGTGGAAATGTAAATCCGAGGTGGCGGCTGCAATGGGTATCAACTTTTTCATCATGGGTGTCATTTTCATGGCTTTCGAGGGTGCTGAAGCCGATAGTGCTGTCGAAATGTAAATCCAAGATGGCGGCTGCAATGGGTATAAATTTTTTCTTCATCATGGGTGTCATTTTCATGGTTTTCGAGGGTGTTGAAGCCGATAGGGTTGCCGAAATGTAAATCCAAGATAGTGGCTGCAATAAATATCAATTTTTTCATCATGGGTGTCATTCTCATGGTTTCCGCGGGTGTTGAAGGCGATGGTGCTGTGGAAATGTAAATCCGAGGTGGCGGCTGCAATGGGTATCAACTTTTTCATCATGGGTGTCATTTTCATGGCTTTCGAGGGTGCTGAAGCCGATAGTGCTGTCGAAATGTAAATCCAAGATGGCGGCTGCAATAGGTATAAACTTTTTCTTCATCATGGGTGTCATTTTCATGGTTTTCGAGGGTGTTGAAGCCGATAGTGCTGTCGAAATGTAAATCCAAGATGGCGGCTGCAATAGGTATCAATTTTTTCATCATGGGTGTCATTCTCATGGCTTTCGCGGGTGTTGAAGCTAATAGTGCTGTCGAAATGTAAATCCAAGGTGGCGGCTGCAATAGGTATCCATTTTTTTATCATGGATGTCATTTTCATGGGTTTCGAGGGTGTTGAAGCCGATAGTGCTGTCGAAATGTAAATCCAAGATGGCGGCTGCAATAGGTATCAATTTTTTCATCATGGGTGTCATTTTCATGGTTTTCGAGGGTGTTGAAGCCGAAAGTGCTGTCGAAATGTATTTAAACTACTTTAAAAAATTCCGTATAATCATGTTATACGTAAGTTTTTTAATGCGCTTAAGGCATGCCCAATTGGATTTACCAATTTTTTTTATTATTTTGGCGTATAGTTTTACATGAATTTTATTTTATTCAAAATGGGCAAAAATAAAAGTTGTGACGCGGCAACTAGGCAAATAATTGTTAATTTTTTATATTATTTCATCGATTATTCGGCAACGACTACCGATTTGAATCATACTTTTTTTATTAAATAAGATATACTTACGGGGAAATATAACATATGGGAATACCACGTAAATTTGAATGAAAAGTTCTGTTTCTAAATATGGTATAATAGGGGGGGGGGGGGGGGGATGAACATTTTAATGTAACTATTTAGATGACATTCTAGTAGTTATCTTGAACCGTTGATTTACTTTAAACCAGGGGTACCCAAACTTTTAAGGTAATGGAACACTCACTAAATCCCTTTTATTTTAAGGAATCCCACATCACATGATAACATATCATAGACAACGCAATTGAAATTTTATAAGATTAATCTTGCTGACTATATATAAACAGTAATGGGTTCTTCTCATCACATATTTTGCGCATTTCAAAATAATACTTGTACCTAAGTGTGGAATTATTTAACAAGCAAAAATAAATTTCACGGAACCCTGGTGACTTTTCTATTGAACCCTTATGTTACCTAAGATAACCTAAGGGTTCCGCGAAATGCACTTTAGGGATCTCTGCTTTAGACCATTCAATAGGGTAAGCTTCAAAGCTAATAAACATAAGCTCCATAGCTGCTCAGTTCGGGGGTTTAACTCTTCGATATATTATATCTTAGCACCGTTCGGATGCCGTTTTAGTTTTTGTTAACTAAAATTATAAACTTAAAATTTTCCATATATTTTATTTTAAGCACATCCTTTTTTATTTTACTTAAGACTGGCTTTTGCAACCGTCAGGAACAAGTTATCCATCAAATAAATTATAACCAGACTGAATATAAAAGTGAAACAATAGAACTATTTTATTCATACAACTGTAATTTTTAGTTTCTTTACTACTCTCTATTTTCTGCCGACTTCCAAAAAGGAGACGGTACTCAATTCGACTGTATGTTTTTTTATGTGTGTTACCTCATAACTTTTTACTGGGTGAACCGATTTCAATGATTTTTTTTTGTTATTTGAAAGCTGCTACTTCTCGTGTGGTCCCATGTGAATTTGATCAATGTCAGACCAATAGTTATTGAGTTATTCTAGTTTTATTTAAGTATACTTACTTTTGATTTTCGTTTTCATTTAATATAATGAAGATTTTGAAAACAGTTTTTTTTCACGCCTGTTGGAGTATGTATTAACTTGGAATAACAGGATATTCTCAAATCTAGTTATAAATTCAACTTTGAAAAGCAACTTTGCAAAAAAACGTTTTTATGAGCAAACTGCCCGTCTCCTGACTACTGCTTTATGAGATGGTAAAATATGGCTGGATTTTCTTATGCGCACCATCCCATAAATACTTACCTGCATATCTCGTCCAGTCACTGTGCGATTTAGAAGATGTTTTCTTCCTCACACAACTTGCTTGTGGAATCGATTACCACCAGCGAATATTCCGGACCGATACGATTTAGGCAACTTCAAGAAAAGGGCCTACTCCTTTTTAAAAAGCCGACAATTCCCCTGATTTTGTAGTTGTTCATGGGCGTCGGTAGTCACTTACCTCTCCTATAAAAAAGTCACCATACGTGGTACAGTCATGGTGCAGCTGTATTATGGTTGTAACAGGAATGGGTTGACTCGACCGGGGTAGGACCACGCTCTCACAGAATACCAGCGTAAAATAGCAGCATATTGCTGCTATCAACTACATGAAATGGTGAGTGTAGAAAACAGGAGACCCGTTTTTCCGCGCCATCTTAGTCTTCAGGGGTGACAATGAATCTGCATTTTGACACTTAATCGAGAATAAATGTAGATATCTATGGGCTACAGCATCCACTTACCATCAGGTGGACTCTGTACTTGCTTGTTACTCTTATGCTAATGGTTCTTTCATTGTAGCTCACCGTAGAAATGAATAATTTATAGCTGAAGATAAGAGGTGTCAACTGTGCTGCAAAGTACGCGTAACGTCGGAAATATTAAAATAACTAGTTTCATTCAATGAACGACGGCTCCGTGGCGCAGTGGCTTAGCAATCAGTTGTTGCGCAGGGGGCCGCGGGTTCGAATCCCGCACGGAACAAGTATTTGTATGGCCTACAAATAGTTGTTCCGGGTCTGTATGTTTGTCCTTGTGCAATTTATGTTTGTAAACTGCCTTCACGATTTAGGAGAAAATCCTAGTGTGGGGGTAACGTTTTTTTTTTTTAAAAAAATGATATTCATTGTAGCTAATGAGTGAATGCAACTAAAATATCGCGTACAGATGCTTCAGTGACAGAAGTATTCAGTATTCAGCAGTTCGATTTACACAGTTTATCTGTATACAATCAATAACTCTGATGGTAATAACGTTTGATTTTGTTGTATTGTGTTTATGTACATCAGTATTGATTATAAGACGATGTCTTTTTCGATTTAAGTATATCCTTAATGTAAAATGTTACCATGATGAAAAATTAAACATAAGACCGGTAACGATTCCTACTTAAGTTACACAATCGCACAGCTATTCTTGAAGATGGTGGATAGGAAATCGATACATAATGAAACAAATATTGTTGTAAACCATTTATATCAGTGTATTATTATGATTTTAATTATACGAATTGAGTGACAACATTCAAGTATAAATTACTATCCATACAATATACCAATCATTTATGGACTGATCGTATTTTATTGTAAATAATTTTAAATAAATATTTTATGGTCTTACATCCGATAATATTTTAATGAAATGAGAATAAATATATCAAGTCAAGTTTTAGAAGAAGATAATAGGGTGACTGACCGTGCCAAGTTTTGGTTCGGAAGACTTTTTATATGGAAACCTTACTCGTTTTAAAGGTCTTGCCTACTCATGACAAATTAGTCACATGAAAGCGAAATATTTTTTATTGTCCTAATATAGTCTAAATTGCTGCACTAGTGCTAAGTTGTGCTACATTCTCGTCCCTTCTACATTTTGATTTCTTTCTGGGCCATATCACAATCAAAAAGCGCGAAAGCTTTGGACAATTATAACATTTCATACCGAATATTTCTTCATATTAATTTTCAATGTTTATAGTTAAGGAACGAAATTATCATTTTTATAATATATAGACTATTGTTCGCAAGATATTTCTTAATTCACTTTTATAAAGCTAGCACTTGAAGTTACATTCATTTAAGTACATATAATAATAATAATAATAATAATAATTTAATACGAGTTTATCCTTAATTTACACTGACACACTCAAAACACTCATTGTATAGTTATGTAAGTAAATATTTAACAACGGTAAATTTACCATCTTAATATATCCATAAACATCATCTACAAATTTATGAAATTCTCGAGCATCTCGTTTTGATCTAGATTTTTTAGTTTAATACTGCTAGATGAGATATTTTTTTTAGATACAAATGGAAAAATTGTATCTAGTACAACTTACAACGCGCAATACATTATAAGTTTAAAATTACATGTAACAACGAAAGCATAGGATTTCGCATAAATTTCATAAATGTTAAATTATAATTAGCATATTATGCATTACTGTGATCCGTGTCTGTGACTGGTTAGATTCGTAAGGATTTTTTCAGAAACATGATGATGATGAATTTTGAATTACGATGAGTTTCATTTTGTTTTATTTTTTATTGTATTTGAAGAGAAGGTGGTTTTATTTTTGTTAAGAAAATATACAATTATCATAATTAATAGTGAGTAATTATGTAATAAAAGCTGGTTTCATATTCGAGCATTGACCAGCCAGAGAACTTTCAAAATGTTAGTTCTAGCATAGATCCACTCGTGCCATCAATAAGTAATCGAAACTCGATATTCCTGAATGAATGTCTATCGTTGAAGTGCTCTTTGCCAACCGATATTAAGTTTTAATGTCGCTGGAAGGCATGGGCTGGCTTCGCATTCTCCATCCAATTCATCGGCAAGGTTGTCGTGTAATTCTCGAAGTGCCATCAATGCTGACCGTGCCGCACGTTGGCAACTCATGTCACCTTCGCAAGTTGTATCCGCTTCAGAGAGAAAAACTAAGTCGCAAGTCGTCGGTGGAGCCTCGCCCTAAAATAATGAATTTAATTATAATTGATTCAACGAAACAGAAATAAAAGGATTAAGAACTATATAAAGTTCATACGCATAAGTAGCAAATCTGATGTAAACTGCAATGTGGAAGGAAGAGTTGTCCCCGATCTCCGGCCAGTAAATCTACACCACGGCATCTTTGAATAATTTTTGCAAGAACCGGACATGGTCCTGTGGAACTAACTGTAATAGGCAAACACATACATAAGTTCATATAGCAATTGTCACAGTTTTGTACATTTAAATTTAATTTAATTTAAATTACCAGTTGACACCATAGGTATACGGTGTCGTCCACTACCACCCATGTAACCTTCAGATAGCTGTTCTTCAATTTTACCGTTTAAATAATGACCAGCGCCTTGTTCATCTTCAAAGTCATCGTTTTTATCATCCTCTTTAATATAATTAGATACATCATTGGTTGTTGAAATGGCTCTCTCCTTTTTTACTGCAACCCTTTTAGATTCTAATTCTTCATTAGCAGTCTTTAATTTCATATTAATCGCTTGTTGTGTTTGTAGACTTTGTTTGAATTCTTTTAACGCCTTCCTCATCTTTTCTAGGCTATATGCTGCTGCCAGACGTGATAATAATTTTTCCTTCATTTCTTGTTCTTCCTTTGAATCTAGTTTTTCACCAACGTTAGAAATGTGTAAAGCATCATCAACAATCAGGCCTTCCATATTCCTTAATTTCTTGTCAATATTATCGAGATTTGAATCGTTGTCATTGTCTGAACCACTGTTTCGTTTATTATTATTTCGGAATGCAATAGCTTGATTACGTTTTATCTCGATATTTGTTACTTGAATTGGTTTTGGTTGTATAAAATTTCTTTTTACGTCAACATGTTTTTGTAAAGTGTTAACTGGGTTAATAACTTCCTTATTAAAAGTGTCATAATACTGCTTTTTCAACTGGTCTTGATTCAAATCGTTTACAAATGATATTGATTTTTTAATCCGCTTGTCAATTCCAAAGTAATCGGACCAGTCTATAGACTTCTTTTTAAGAGTTATAGGTTTTTCCGATTTCCCTTGATCAGAATGAAGATGATCATGAATGTGTTTCTGTTCATGATCGTGATCATAGCTGTGTTCATGGGTGTGCATATCGCCGTGAGTATGAACATGATCATTTGAGTGATCATGGTCATGAGCGTGATTATGTTCATGGGCATGGTCATGAGCGTGGTCATGATCGTGTGCATGATCGAGATGATGATCATGATCAGAGTCGTGCTCTATTTTTTCTCCAGACAATCCTGGGTGATGAATTGCGCCGCCGTGCTGTTCATGACTGGCTTCATCAAGTTTAGAATTGTTATATTTAAAAGTGTTATTTTGGGCTAAAATCGTTAAGTTTGGTGGTAACATTTCATGGACCTCTTCATCATGGTCGCTGCTTCTTTTTACTGGGGTTTTAATAAAATCGGAATCGCCTTCCCCGAATATTTTTGATAAATCTCTTAAAACCTTCGGGTCTGTTCCTAAATGGCTTTTTAGGTTTTTAGATATCTCTCGTTTGTTTAGATCCGGTATATAACTTTTTTTCTGAGAGCTATAATACGGCCCACTGCTACGTTTAGAAACTGGAAAACGTTTTTCAATCGCTTCATATTGGTCCTCGTCTATTATACCTGATAAACCATCATCATCCATTGGTTGAAAAGACATAATATGTGCGTGCGTATCATCTTTATCGTTGTCAGATAGTTTATATGCATTATAATTATCATCATCTTCTTTAAAATCAGAATTACGTTTTTTCTTAAAAGCAATTGGACCCCAATTATTTGGATATCTCTTTTTGACAATTTTTTCTTTATAAAGCTTAACAACACCATGAGGAGTATCTATATTATTGGTGCGTAGTTTATTTTTATTATGCTTGTACTTTGACCATAGCTGATCTAGAAGTTGCACGTAATCAGCATCATTTTCTGTTCGTTCTTGCATAAAATCGTTTCTGTCATCAAGTTCACTGGTGTCCGTGAATATATCTCGGAGTGTGTCAGTGTCAATGTGTTGACTTCTTTCACGAAATGCAGATTCTTTTTTCGAGGCGTAATCCGGTGAGTCAAAATAGGCGTTCTTCTTCTTAATTACTTTATATTCGTAATCTTCTAGCGGTCTCTGATCTTCACTTAAAAGCTTGACGATGTATTTTGGAGTGGGTTCATCGTCCACTTCTTCAACATCCGAGCCATAATCAGGGTCTGAAATTATAACGAATTTTACTATTACATATTTACAGCTATATTTATAATTACTTTGTCAAAACAAAAAGGAATTGAATAATTGTCTACGCTTATAATGTGCTATTGAGACTTTTGTCACTATATGAAATAAATAGGAGTTAGAAAGCAAACCTGGATAAGCCTGTGGTGGAACAAATTCGTATACTGCATCGTAATCAGGTTGCGGTATAATGGAACCGTGGTTACGGCCACGTTGCCGCCGTTGAAGAGCCTCTAGTGCACCACGTAGGGATGAACCTCGGTTCCCGCGTTCACTGCTAGCGCACGCGATCGTTAACGCGACCAGCGCCCACACCCATCGTAATGTCATGGTGTTAAGTCTAAAAGAATTTCAAGGTAAATTAAATATTATTTTGATATAAGAATGAAAGTTACAATTTAATTTAATAGATAACATAATCAATACATATTTGCAACAGCATGGTAGGAGGTTATAAAATATTAGCTTAGTGACCAGAGTACTCAATTGCATTCTGTAGCATTGGGAAATTGTTGATGCTGTAAAAATTGACCAGGAAAACATTGTCATCAACATCATCGATGTCGATCATTGGCACTTAATGATGATAATTATATCATGGACAGGAAGTAAACAGCTATCTTACTGCATGGTACCTATGTTCGGATCCTCGTGACTAATAGAGAAAGCCGTGGACTATTCCTTCTGAAATATAGCTATAAGTGCCTCTAAGCAATAACTTTTATACGTGATAGAGCCATGCATATTAGTAGCATAGTTGTAGCACGAATGGGTCGGCTCGACCGGGGAAGGACCACGCTCTCACAGAATACCAGCGTAAAATAGCAGCTTGACACTACTGTGTTTCGTATGGTGAGTGTAGAGAACCGGAGACCCATTTTACTGGAAAAGAGGCATTCCATCCTAGTCCTCACGGGTGACGACGCATCTGCATTTTGATTCTTCGTTGAGGATAAATGTAGATGTCTATGGGCCGCAGCAACCACTTACCGTCAGGTGGACTGTGTGCTCGTTATGTCACCCTATCCTATAAAAAAAAACTTTTAACGTGGTAGAGCTACGCTGTTTATGGTTGCAGTACGAATATGTGAGCTCTTCCATGTAAGAGCCACGCTCTCACAAAATACCAGCGTAATATAGAAGCTTAATGCGGCTTTGTTCTACGCTCATCATATGAGAGACCCTTTTAATGGTAATTAGGCACTTTATCTGAGTCCTCAAAGACGACACCGCATCTATATTTAGATTTTTAATCGAGGATACGTAATCGCATGATTTGTGATGTAAACCGGTTTTTGACGTGAACACGTCTTTAAATTTACTTATTGTGAGGCAATTCATAAAACTGATAATAACTAAATCGGGTAATACAGTTTGATGTTGCAGCAATATATCTATCGTCTACATTAAAAATTTAATTACACCACACGATAGCTAAAGGATCAAATAAAAATAAAAATAAAAATAAAAAAAAATAAAAATTCGTTACGTGGAGTGAGGACTGTAACGCATCGCGAGGATAGGGGAGCGCCGCCAATTTGAGGTCGTTTCGTTACATACACGTATTCACCTAAAACTCAGGGCTCGGGGACACAGCCACACCTCAAGTTTTTATATTTTTACTTGTTATTTGAAATACGCTGCTGCCCGTCTCCTGGTTTGTTTCTCTCTATCGCCTCTTACGGCAGCCACGGGACGATATCTGGTAATGGTTTAAGAGTCGTACAAACCTATCAGTTGCTACAGTGCGTTAATACTGTACGTATGTATAGCAATCATTTACGTGTAGTTTTGTGTATTTTATAGTACATGTATGATGTATTATGTATGTATATTTAAACACTGTGCATAACAAGTATATACGTATATATAAATTAAAAAAAACAACATTAACGCCTTCACAATTTTATGTGGTGCACAAAATGAAAGGTGTAAGTAAGTAGTAAAGTGTTCTATAAGTCTAGGCATTAAAAAGGAAAGGCACTTCAGATTGCTTCTATAGTAAATCATTTTACAAGTTAAGTGCTGCATTAGTTTTTTTATAAAACCTCCAATAAACAAAAGGTTATCTAGCTCTAGCGTTTTGATTTTCTATTTCAGATGAGAAATCGTATAAAAGTTAAAATAAAGTTACAGCCTATACACGTTCTACTGCTGGGCATAGGTCTCCTCTCATTTCTGAGAGGGTAACCCTTTCAGAGAAATCGTATATTATATAAAAAATATTTAAGTTTTGTGTGAGTTTTGCTCAGAATATTAAATTTAAATAGAGGAGTTTTGTCGAGTGTCGAATTTTGTTGTTGCTACGATTAGTTGATGACAGCAAATTGTGATAAGAGCTATGTTGTCTATATAGCGATAAATGTGACAAAATTAACAAGTGACAGTGAGAGAGAGAGGGCGCTACTGAGCCATGATAAACATCGGTTCCGTATTTAGTGTAATATAAAAATAAAAACAAGTGATATTTGACATTAAAAACAAGTGGAGTGGAATAATAAACAAGTGACTATCGAAAAACATTGTGGACAAGGTCCGAAAACAGTGAATAGCAAACTATTACAAGTGCAAAACAGTGAAGTGAAAAAGACCTCAAAACTAAACTATTAACAATATTTCCCACATTAGATTGTCAACAGTAGTCTAAAAACAAATGAACGAAGTGCAAAACTATAATTTACATTATTCAAGTGCAAAACTTACAAAACACAATTAAATTAGGCATGATTTTGCATTTTTGATCAATAAAACAGTGTCATCTAGAGAAAATACTCAAAACTATAAAGATTATCACGCACCAAACAACTGTCCCGTCCTCTAGTTCCTAATCGAGCCAGCAGAGGACAGCACAAGTTGCAAAACGACAAAAAAATATTCACAACACTATATTATCGTAAAATATATCCAACAAATATGGAGGAAGTAATGAATATGCTTAGAAAAATTCAAAATGAGCTGAATGAACAAAAAGCAACAATTGTGCAATCAGCTGACAAAGTTACGGAACAAGTTACGCAAAATATAAACTCCATATTGGAGGAAAAGTTTAAAGCAATAGATATAAAATACGAAAACCTTAAAGAGAAGCTGGAAAACCAGGAAAAAAGATTATACTTTTTAGAAAAACAGTCAAGACAGAGGAACATCGTTATTTTTGGCTTAGCGGAAACTGATACATCATATGCAAATTTAAAAAAAACCGTATTAAGTTTCATAAATCAATACTTCTCTGTAGGACTAGAACACAGAGATATACAAGAAACTAGGAGAATAGGGAAGAAAGGAGAAAAACCACGGCCGATTACCGTAACGTTTACTTCATTGGGCACGAAAATAGAAATCTTTAAACACAGGAGAGTATTGAAAGATACCACTTATTACATAAAAGAAGACTTTCCACAACATATTTTAGAAAAAAGAAGGGAACTGCAAGAGCAAGCAAAAATTGAAAAAGAGAAAGGAAACTCCGCCACTATCAAGTACGATAAACTGATAATACACTACAAAAATGCAAATACATCAGGCAACAAGAAAAGAACTCTACCAACATCACCAAACTACAATGATTTTACGCAACCAGAACCAAAGACACAAGCTAATAAAAAGAACAAAACTCAAACAGGACTACGAAGATCGTCGAGTTTATCAGAGGGAGTTATGAAACCAGGAATACTTAGTTTCCTAACAACTAAAAACCAAACCACCAACAACCAAAATAACCTACCATACGACCAAACAAACAAAAATAACGAACAATAACAATTACAGCCCTCTCTCACGGAAAACACACCACAAATAATAACAAACACTAAACCACATCTTCCAAGCCGGCTGGTCCCCGTGGAAGATTACGACCGAAACCCTCCAGAGGAAACATTAGCAGGTTCGTCAAAGACTACTAAAAACAAGTATCATAACCACCTATATATATCGACCTACAACGTTAAAACCCTATTGACTTATTCACGACTACTGGAACTAACAGAATCATTAAAAAACGTAAAGTACGATATTATTGGTCTCTCAGAAGTCAGAAAACTCGGTAACAAAATAGAAGAACATGATGAGTTTATTTTCTACCACATTGGAGAAACGCCGGGATTATATGGAGTAGGCTTTATTGTCAAAAAACAGCTGAAAAAATACATAAAAAGTTTCAATGGACTGTCAGAAAGAGTGGCCCTGCTAAGAATGCATACCAACAATTTAGACTTAAGCATCATTCAAGTTTACGCCCCAACAGAGGCCTCGAAGGAAGAAGAACTAGAGCTATTCTACAGTACTGTCGACAAAGCCATACAACTTTCAGGAAATAATATAATAGTCATGGGTGACTTTAACGCCAAAATTGGTCAACCCAAACCAAACGAAACCATTACGGGAAGTTACGGCTATGGTAATAGAAACTGAGGAGACAGACTCATCGAGATACTTTTTTCAAAAAGAACAACAAACAGAGATGGACTTGGAAACCACCCGATGACTCTGGAGGAGGCCTTTACCCTCCGTTGAGAGGGGTTCTTGCAATTGTACAAAAAAAAAAAAAAACTTTCATTATGCATTGTTATAATTGTCTAAGACAACTACTAGAAGTAAGAAGATAAATAATTGTCTTTCTTCTATATTATTCTATTACATATCTATCTATCAAAATTAAGTATATTCCTTACTAAATAAACGTTATATTCCTAACTATTAAAAGTAATATATACCAAAATACTAAGTTTTTTTGTAACACTAGATTAATTATTTTTTTTTTGCATGCACACTGTTTTAAAATTGTAAATTTCTACTTTGAAGCAAGAAATAAAAGGCTTTTTTATTTTTTATTTTTATTTTTTTTATTTATTTTATTTAAACACTGTGCATAACAAGTATATACGTATATATAAATTTAAAAAAACAACATTAACGCCTTCACAATTTTATGTGGTGCACAAAATGAAAGGTGTAAGTAAGTAGTAAAGTGTTCTATAAGTCTAGGCATTAAAAAGGAAAGGCACTTCAGATTGCTTCTATAGTAAATCATTTTACAAGTTAAGTGCTGCATTAGTTTTTTTATAAAACCTCCAATAAACAAAAGGTTATCTAGCTCTAGCGTTTTGATTTTCTAATTCAGATGAGAAATCGTATAAAAGTTAAAATAAAGTTACAGCCTATACACGTTCTACTGCTGGGCATAGGTCTCCTCTCATTTCTGAGAGGGTAACCCTTTCAGAGAAATCGTATATTATATAAAAATTATTTAAGTTTTGTGTGAGTTTTGCTCAGAATATTAAATTTAAATAGAGGAGTTTTGTCGAGTGTCGAATTTTGTTGTTGCTACGATTCGATTCGTCGTTCGAAGGCAGGCAAAGGTCTTAGACCATACGTCCTAGTCTGATTGGTATTTTTGTTCACAAAACTTTTCACAGTTTGCTGATGCGGCACACTACAAAATACTAGGGAGATTTTGGTAACAGCTTAACACAGCGGACAGTTAATGATTATAATATCTCAATGCCCCTAATCGGAACACAACAAAAAAACCTGAGCTGTATTGTCACGGTGCAACACTTGTAACATAGTTTTCAATAACAGTTCACATGCGCAGACATTTAATCTACAAAATAACACCACTTTTACGTATCAAAATCCCCTTCAAGCCAATATTCGAACGATAAAACTGGAGCATTAATCCGCAGACGAACTTTCCTCCAAAAATCCTCATTATTTGTTCCCTTCCGTTCCTTTGTTATTGCTTATTGCCCCACGAGTATTACGTTACATAATTAAACGTAAAAAAGTGAAACAGGCTTGAAAAACTGTTTTTTGTCTTTGAAGTCGGGTTTTCTTTTTCAACTTAATTATTTTACACATTTAAGTGGACTAAAGAATATCATGAGTTGAAAGTAACAACTACGATGAACTAGAAAGTCGTCTTAATATCTAGTATTTTAAAAACTAAATCCCTAATTTTTCCACCCTTATTATATATATACACCCTTAAATTTTTTCTTAGCCTTCTTTATCAGCCCGTATACATTTTCGCTGCTGGACATGGGCCCCTCCGGTTGTCGGGAAGATTTTGTTTCGTTGGATTTCTTCGTCAGGCTTGGTATGCCGACTGACGTTCGCAGTATCATATCTACATGTCGCCTTTGACGTTGTTGCCCATCACTGGCCTGGTATTTTACATCTGGTATAAGCGGGATGTTTATACCGTCACTATCGGAAGTCATTAGATTTATAGAAGCTTCAACGGTTGCATTTAACCACCTTGATAACGACCGCGCCAATGAGCAGTGGCTCCTTGTTCCCACGACTACCGCACGACAACACGTCGTTGCATTTAATTTGTGAAAAAATCAACTGCTGGAAATAGAAGCCACTCAAGTTTTAGATGATTCGTCGCTATTTTTGATAATATTTTTTACTCGTATTAGAATTTAGAAATTAAGTTTTAACGTAGATTAAAACAAAAATATGTCTCAGAGTTTGGCGGATTGTGGCATATCATGATCACTTTTAAGATCTCTGCAAAAGAAATTGTCGCGACGTCACAGGACGGGACGGGTACTTCCCATTAATATGGTCTGCGATGACTGCCACACGTATCACCTCCTTTTTAAAAAAAATATATTGGTTAATCCAATTGTGCATGCCTTAAGGGTATTAAAAAATTACGTTTAACATGTATATACGTAAATTTTTAAAGTAGTTTAATTATACACAAGTTTTCACTAAAAACCTTATAATTATTACAGTATTTCAAATTTCCCGATCATTTTCTGCCAAATTTCAATTTAAAAAGCTTCGAAAATCCAAAAATGCCCGACTCATAATACTCATACGATCGTGAAAAAATTAAAAAAATGTAAATTGTAGTTCTATTCATAAGAGTTCCAGTAGCAGTGACTGAAGTACACTTTCAAAAACCTCACATTTTGGAAAAAAAATAATATTTATCAAAAGTAATTTCTAACGTGGAAGATATAATAGGTATTTCATATATGTATTTGATTTCATAAAAAATAAAAATTAAGTACACCTATATTGGTGTTTTTCACATAATATATAGTTTGACGTGTTTTTCGCATGTCCTCGTGCTCGTTCCTCGAAATATTTCTTTCGGAACACATGGTAAATTAACAATTAATTAGTGCCGGCGCGATTATTCACGGTTTGCTTTCGTACCATGAAATTCTAAGGCGAGCTTATCTACCTTCTTCATTAGCCCATAAAAGTCCAGTGGTGCACATGGAGTCACGTAATATAACTATTGTTGCGCGCCACTATTAATATTTTGTACATGGCAACACTAGTTACACTAGCGCCCTGTAGCGTCGAGTAGCAGAACTAGGAGATTCATGATCCTTCTAGAAATTTCGGGACCGATATGTACCCGAACATTCTAGATGTCGCTACAGTAGAAGGTTCCGGAAACTATCTGAGGCCTTATATAAGGCCGGTATAGACCACGACCGAGTGAGTATTGAATTGGCGATATAAGCGAATACTTCGAATCGATACAACTGCCAACTTAAGTGATTAGTAGAAAAATTGTGTTTTATTATTAGTGTGGTTTTAGATTGTAATTAGTGCTGTGTAATTAAAGTGTCAATTTTAGTAATTCAATCGGCAGTTTTTAATTGTCTTGAATCCCAAGCTCGTAACACTATTATAATATTGTGTACGATGAGCGGAGGAGCTTATTCATTTTAATATAATTATACTGAGATACTTAGTATGGCGGAAAGCGGTAACAATGGAACACTTCTCAAAAGCGAGAAATCAAAGGCTTTCATAGGCTTTCAAACAAGCTTAGGCTGTCTGGTTTACGTTATATGCAGAAGCTTTACTTAGCTTTTAGTACACAAAAGATCCGTTAACGTTAAAAGAAATTTTATATAAGTAGGTAAATACTTCGAATGTTATATTAACTCCAATAGGTTTATTTTTATTTTATCTGTATTTTTATAAAACATATGGATACAAAGAATATTACGTCCCTAATTATAATGTCGATCTTACATCGTAAATTCATATTTTTATAAAAACAATCATATTTTTATAAAAAAATATACAAGTGTTGCTACTAACACTACTAATATTCCTGTTAAAGACCAATTCATTTCAAAATCAATATTTTAATTAGAAAGTCAGTAATCGAATGGCGGGTTCAATCCTACGACTCTTCAGTTTCATAGTCTGTACCAACCATGCCATTAGGTTACTGTAGCTTCCATTGATATATGTATACAACATATAACATACAAGCTATATATAAACAACATTATATATATATATATATATATATATATATATATATATATATATATATATATATGAATTATGTTGTTTATATTCCAATTTTTATATTAGTGACGGATTATAACAACTCCCTTTACAAACTCGTGTATAATTTAAGGCAAGCATCCTTCAATCCCGCGTTGGTTTTCATTTTACCAACCAAGAACATGTATGTATTCATAGAACATTTATCGGAAGTTATTTTTGGATATATTTCATATTTTAACTGTAGGTTACGATGCGGCTGGAAAGATTGGTGATCCCAGTACTAGACTTTTTAAATCTTTCATACTGCTGCTGCTTTCCTTCGTTGATCTAGGGATTTAAATTTTGGTATATACGGTATACACAAGTTACCGCTATGTAGTGAAAGCTACAAGATCTTTTGGACAGGCATCTTTTGATGTAATTGGGTGATAACTTCTCTAATACGTGTAATGCAGTAACACCACGCGACATAAGACAAATAATAAATATTGATATTTCAGTAGATACTGTTGCCTGTTTAATCAAGTGATCGCCATAGACTGCGACTCGCTTACAATTAATAAGCAACTATAATTGAAACTGTCCGAATACCTTATTAATCCACATATTAGTAGGAGTCAGACTCAAAATGGTTAATTTGTCTCTGACTCCTATTAATTGCAGTACCAATGTCTTTTTAAGTGCTAGCGATCCGCCTGCGCCCCGGCTTCGTGCGGGTGATTTCTGGATTTCAACAGCAGCTCCACCTACCGGGTCCAATTGTGATTCTAAAACATCCAGGGACCAACTCAAACACATAGAAAAGAAATCATGAGAATCGGTCGAGCCAGTTTTGAGTTTTAGCGAGATTAACGGACAGCGATTGATTTTTATATATAGAGATTTGTATTGAATACCCCATATACACATACATAATATATATACAGACTGGGTGTGTCTAAATACAGGGTACTTGGCTTGTAATAACGTACTTTTTACGTTCCCTTTATTTAAAATTAGATTACCTTTGAAAATATAAAACAATGTCCACCTTTTAGTACGTTGTACTATTATTTATTCTGTGCTTTTAGTTATAAATATTGGGTTTACAAGAACGTTTACTTACGACCACATGATTACCACACCACACTTTATTTTTTTATTTTTTATCTTTTGTTATTTGATGTAGCTTAATAGTGAATTAAAATTAAAAAATAATATCTAATTCATACTTTCTGGTAAATTAGACGATGAATAGCATCTTACATTGCCTTTTAAGAACGTAACAATAAAGGTTAAAACCTTTTTATTCTAATCAATATGTTCTTGAGTCTAAGCTAATCAATTTCCAGAACGACTTAAATAGTGTGATGTGCAATTAATAGTATTTAACTGCTCCATGCACTTTATAAAAACGTGTAATAAACCGTAACTGTTAGTTTAAAACAAATTTTAATATAATTACGGATATTAAATAAGATAATAAATTATATATATATTAACTCCAGTATATTTATTTTTATTATATATATATATAATAAAAATAAATATACTGAGTGCATAATATATATATATATATATATATATTTTATGCACTTCCTCTATATATAAAGAATTCCCTGTATTCCTCTTTATACGCTTTTTGCGTGATAATGCAGCTGTATTATGACCGCACTTGAAGTTGAGATGAATCCCAAAAAATACCAGCGTAAAATAGCAGCAAAATGTTAATGTTTTATATGGTGAGTGTAGAGGACTGGATACCCTTTTTAGGGAGGGAGATTTGAGATCGATGCATCGATTTTTTTGTGTTAAGCAAATCGTTTCTTTTAATTGATCTTAAACGATGCATCGATCTCGTGAATGATCTCAGATAATCTCAGAGGCTCCAAAAGCGAAATTCCATTTTTACTTTTTGATAAGGACATAAATATTTATTATTATTTGAACGCACAAAGATAGTTTTTTGTGTCTTTTTAATGTTAAAGCCCAAAATCCGATCGATTTTTGAGAACTGGATCTTCTAGACTTCGATTTTTTCTATTAAATCGATTCCAGTCTTCGGTTTGAATCGATTTGAAATGCGATATTTTTTAACAAGATTCTCCATCCATATGCAGACGATGATCCCTATGAGGCAATTTGTGGATGAGTGGGTGAGACGTCCCTTCAGCAAAAAACTTTTCATAGGCTGTAATGATATAACGATGATATAAGCCATATAGCTCGAAGAACCGACAACCGCTGGGGAAAATAGGTTCTCGAGTGGGGACCTCGTACCGGCGGACGAAGTGTAGGGCATCCCCCCACTAGATGGAGTGACGACCTGGTAAGAAATGCTTCAATAATACAGGGGCAAATTCTTGTGTGTGTGTAATGTTTTCTTATAGCCAACACAGTTAAAGTTAAAGTTGCAGCCTATTTACGTCCCACTGCTGGGCACGGGCCTCCTCTCATTTCTGAGAGGGTTAGGGCAAGGAAATGTCCGCCACGCTGCCCCAATGCGTTGGCGTACTTTGCATGTCTTCGAAATATTTTTTTTCTTATTTCTCAGACATGCAGGTTTTCTCACGATGTTTTCCTTCACCGTCGACCACGTGGTAAATCAGCACTTAAAATTGCAATTAACCATTTCATTGGTGCCGGCGGGGATCGAACCCGGGTTCCTCGAGTATTGTGAAGCTTACAGCGAGCGTTAACCATCTGAGCTACCACGGCTCTCACAGTATCAAATGAAAATAGAAATAAATAAAAAATAATTGTATGAGAATTAGAAAATGACGTAAATTACTTGTATACTCGCCACTTCATTAGGTCACAAGCTCACAAGGGTCACATTTGGCATCAATTCTGTAAAAAGCGCTACTTGCTATCTTTTTCTCTTATTATATTCACTTCTCGCTTTTATGTACTGTAACTTTAATTGAGTCCCATTAGAATCTCCGTCCCATTATTATTGGGAAATAAAACAAAACAAGTAGGTTCATAGTTGAATTTTTTTTTCAGTTTCAGTTGAACTATTTGAATTATAACTAGTGTTGTCATCGTCATCACTGTGGTCTGCACTCAGAGATATTATGAATTTATTTTCAACAATGTTGTCTGTATATGTCATACAAGATTATATTCTTTGTTTTCTCGACGACTTTTCTCCAGCCTTCTTTAGCGATTTCTGCACACGCAGTTTGTAGCAGTGTCAGCAATTTTCCAGCACTGAAGGGTGGCTCAGTAAGCTCGATAGCGTTGCACTGGCAATGGTAAGGAGGAAATCAAATAACTTCGTGTCCGTGCTTTATGGCCAGTTTACCGATTATACAGTGAGTCTTGGATGGCTTAGTTCTTTTTACTAAGTTCAATAACTCAACATTAAAAAAAGTTGTACTTGCTTCCACACCGTTTCTTTCCAGCCAAACGATAATTTCTTGCTTTTTATTTCCTTGAATTAGTGGCTTGTCTACTTGGATTGAATGATATAGAATATTATCCATTACTAGTAGAACCTACCTACGCGCATGCAATAATTTTTGACAGATTTTGTTGGCTGACTAGCAACTTTACAAGCCACTCTTTAAGAAACCCAAACTTAAGTTCTTCATGGTAATCACTTGTTTTAGATGTAAATACGAGGAGGCAGTCTGGATAAATACTTCAGAACCTGAGCCTGCGTGACATATTATAATACGGCGGGCTCCTTTTCCAGATGGAACTTTTGCGTTGGAGGTTTCTGTATTATCAGTCTACGACTTGGAAATTGTATGGTTCGCATTCAACCATGTTTCATCAACAAACACTACAATGTCCCAATCTGTAATTTTTTTTTACTTGTCGTCAGAATGGTTCTCTCTTCAAACCAATGTCGTAGAGCTTTCTGCATATTAGCGGCATCAAAATTGGCGACACTAATAACTTTTTTATCTACCTCCCTTTATTCGTGTCATCATCATCATCATTACAGCCCTTATTCGTGTACGTTTAATTATTTTCTGAGCCTGATAGTTCGTAATTATTTTTCTGAAATTGGTTTACAGTATTATTTTATTGCTAGCGCTTCGACAACGAGTTCTCGCGCTTGTGTCATATGTAAAAGAGGTCCATTATCGAATTCACGCTAAAAATAGTTGTGCCATTTTGCCACCAATTCGCGAGATATTCAATTTTTTCTGTGTGAAAGAAATGTCATATTTTAATGAATTGTGCACAAGGAATTGCGTATAGAACAACAAAAAGTTTGAAAAATATTAAAAGTAAAATAACACAAGATTATTTGGCCTAAAAATGTAACTTTATGGATTTGTGCAAAATAAGTTCGATAGCGTGATAATAACAACTTGAATACAATAGTATTAAGTTGTTGACTCGAACAAAAGATCGTTTGATTTTTTGGGTAATATCCTTATTGTAACGACAATACCGACGTTACCCTGTAACGTCGTTCATTTCATTTTTCATTCATTCATTCATTACAGCCCTTCACAAGTCCACTGCTGAACATAGGCCTCCCCCAAAGAATGCCACAAAGCACGGTCCTGAGCCACCTGCAGGTGGCTCATTTCATTTAGAATAAAAAAATGTTTATTATATTTAAAAAGGTGTATTAATGAAAATAAATCGCGAAATTTAGTTCTTTTTAGTTATTAAAATAATAAATCGAGGAAGAAGAAACTTTTCCTCGAAATATTATAGGTTGAGGAAGAAGTTTCTTCGTTTTTTGTTTGTATAAAATTGAAGAAAAATCTCTTTGGTTGCACTGTTTATATCTGGCTAGTTTTAATATCAATGCATATAGGATATGAAGAAAAAGAAAAAGAAAAAGTAAAACACACTTTCCCCGCCATTTTTCAATGGTTTTTCTGTCTGCCAAAATGAGTGAATCTAACGAATAATTTTGATACATTCTGAAGTTTTATTACAAAAAGGGGCAAAATGCGACTTAAGCTGCCAAAAAATTTGTGACGTTTATGGACCTAATGTAGTGTCAGTAAGGGTAGTACCAAGTTGGTTCAAGGGTTTTTAGTTCGGGAATTTTGATGTCAAAGATGCAGCTCGCTCTGGTCGCCCTTATACGGGTAAAGTCGATGCCATTACTGAAAAAGTGGAGCAAGATCGGCCTATTAGTATTTACGGCATGGACTACAAATTGAAAATTGACCATAAAACAGTTTTGATCCATTTGAAAAGTCTGGCTATACAAAAAAGCTCGATATTTGGGTACCATATCAGCTCACTGAAAGGAACCTAATTAATCCTGTACTGATTTGCGATTCTCTTTCTCAGAAAAGGAGTGGTCTTTCAACGCCAGACCACACACATCTTTGGCCACTTAGCAAAATTGAGAGGTTGCTTGGGAAGTGTTAATGTAATCACCATATAGCCCTGACCTTGCATCTGTTTCGGTCTCTTCAGAATTATTTGGGTAGTGTTAGCTTAACACCAAGTGAGGACTGTCAAAACTACTTGTAGCATTTTTTTTTATCGAAAATCCCAAGATTTCTACAGCAAAGGGAATATATCACTACCTACAAGATGGCAACAAGTTATCGAACAAAATGGCACATATATATTATAATTAAGTGTAATTAAACTTTGAAAAAAAAAATTGTTGAATTTGTATATGAAATACGTAAAATTTTTTCCCCGACCTTTTATGTTTAGTAATCATCGATCACTAATAAAAAGTTCTCTAAAAACTGTCGCCAATTGTTTTGACGTAATTCTAGTTGAAACAAATATACATTAATGCAAATTAAATGTTAAATGCATTGCCTAAAGTTGTATTCACAAAGCTACGTACAAATTAAAAGCGCACCCAAATGTTCGAGCGGGCGCTCATTCGGTAAGGACATTTTTTGTCACAGATTGTGTATCTAGTTTTTTATAAGTGATCCAACTGCGCCGTTCTAATTTAAAAATATAAACAATATTATGTGGTCGCCGTTACAAGTTTATTTTAATGAAGTGTCAAATGTGACCTATTAAGGTGGACCTATTTTAATTTAACTTAAAACAGAAGTACCGAAGGTTTCAGACTTTATTTAAAGAAGTAAACTCAAATTACATATCTATATATGAATTGTAAGTATGATCTTTATTAAATTTCCTTTAAATTATTAGTTTTAATCGAGTGGTAGTTTTTTATTTCTGTTATGAATGAAAGTTTCTAGGCGTGGCATTCAACCGCGGTGAATTAAGAGGAACCCAAATGGGTTCCTCTTAGAACCCCTACCGCTGCAGTCGAGGTGGAGTCGCGGAGAAAGTGGAGTGTTGGTATTGCGAGGCGCCGCTCTTCCTATCCTTTGCAGCCGAACCTTCGTTGGCGGCGGAGTCATAGACCAGATCCGCCGCAGGGATCAGGAAGGTTAGTGCTTCTGAGTACTCGTTTTTCCTGGCTGCATTCCCTTGCTTGGTATGGTAGGCATTTCCCCATGTAAAACTATAAAAACACCAACGAGGTACTCAATATGTGAGAGTTCATCACATATTCATTTCACATAGTAGGTATACATATTTGGTGAGCAATGGCTTTTACTTTTATACACTTAATTTATCATATGATGTGTACGTCAATAAAATGTTCACCGTTACATTATGCTTCCCATATCGATATCTTAAAAGCAATCGTGTATTTTATTATTAGCAGGTATTCATCTGTCGTCAGGGGCGCTCTCAGTAGCACGCATCCAATAATGGTTGAAATAAATCACTCCAAGCCCCATCTCAGCTGTAAGCCCGAGCCACAAAGGTATTAGGTATTAAAAGTTATTGCCTTATAAAACGCCATAATACTCCAGCGCTTTCCGTAACATGTGAGTAATATTATTATAACGTCGACCAAATTGTTTTCAGATTGTACTTTTTTACTATTAGTAAGTACAAAAGTTTCTTAGTACAGACCATGAAGAAAATACAAAGAGGAGATGTTGTAATTATATTTCACTATGTAACAACGCCTGACAATTTGCGGGGTGACGGAATGTTAAGCCCCGCCCACTTTACTATCTACATCTACCGATAAATAGTAAAACTACTCGAATCGTTCCATATCGATGGTGCAATGTAGTTTAGCTACCTTGACGATAGATGGCGGCCTGTTCACAAAATGATTATAAAAACTATAAAAATAATACATATTTCGGCGATTAAAAATTCTTTAGGAATGAATGCAAAACAAATTTCAGCACCTTTGTATGATTATTTTACATCGGTCAGTATTGACTGAGCTCTACGTACCTTCATATTTTTAGTTAACATGACACAAAGAGTCGCCGCCTAGTGTTGAATATATTTAATTATATCTGAAAGACGATGCAAAGAGATTTTTCTAGAACTATTTTAATAAATTAGGTGTAAAATTAATTACAAATTAAATGTAATGCCATCCATAGCATCAGAGTGTCTATCTGAGTAATTTTTACACGATAAAACACAACACTTCATCCGTTTCTTCTTAATACTACGAAAATACACCAATTTGCGATTTTGAACACATAAGCGCACAGGACGAATGCTGACAGTATACTAACCACAGAGTACTTTATGATACTAACTAAAGCCACGCCCACTATGATTGACGTTAGGACCTATTTAGAATCAAAGTGCACAGTTGCTTTTGCCTTCTCCTCTTTGTATTTGCTTTATGGTATAGACGCTTTTAGGCGTCTCACCTTTTTAGACGGTAACTATATAACTATAAAACATGTTCATATTCTTTTTGATTTGACCTGAAGTACCTAACTGCCAGTCGAATTTATTTTTTTTTTATTTCGTTAAATGTAAAATATACATGCAAAAAAATTAAACACCTAAAAAAATTACCACCTATTTTATTCTTTTTAGTTTTTGTTGTCCGGTTTTATTTTTTTCACTTTTGAATGATTAGTTCCCTAAGGAATATCACAAGTTTAATGTAACAACTAATATTAATTCCAAGCACAGTGGTCTTTTTTGTCTTTAAAATTATATGTGACTGATACCCCTGAACTATAAACCTATTTGATAAAAGAAGAATCATTAAAATCGGTTCATAGAGGAGTAAAGAAGTAATGCCGGAACACGTCAACAACATACTGGAATCAAATGCTAGTATAGTTTCGACAAAACAAATAAGTACTCGTATATTGTGTGAATTTGACTTCAATTGGTTGAGTCGTTCAAAAGTTACACTTACACAACAGACGTACAAACGATTACATGTTAAAAAGGTTTTCATTATATTCTCATAGAGGATTAAATGAGGTGTTGGCCATTTGTGTAAAGGTTATGGTGGATCACCAGTGGTGGATTATCCTTAAGCCAAACTAGGCATGTGCCTAGGGGCGCACGCAGAAGTTTTTAAAAGAAAAGAAAAATAATTAAATAAGTAACTACTTTCTATAGAGCCATGCCATTCTTCCAAAACCCAATATACGGTGTTAATGGGAGACTTCAATGCCAAACTAGGCACAAGAGAGAACGGTGAGCTGAAAGTAGGGAAATTTGGAAATTTGGAACCCAAGGGGCCAGAAGCTGGCCGACTTCATGGAGAAAGAGGGACTCTTTATGATGAACTCGTTCTTCCAGAAGCGGCCCCACAGGAAGTGGACCTGGCCGAGCCCTGACGGTTCGACAAAAAATGAGATTGACTTCATTATGACGACCAGACGCCAACTGTTCAGTGATGTCTCCGTGATCGCGAGGGTGAAAACTGGTAGCGATCACCGAATAGTTAGAGGCACACTGAACCTAAACGTTAAGTTGGAGAGGTCTCGTCTAATGAAGTCAACGCTCCGTCCCCCTCGTGCTCTGTTCCAAAGTCCCGAAACCTTTCAGCTCGAGTTACAAAACCGTTTTCAGTGCCTAGAAGACTACAAGAAGTGGACGATATGAATGACAAGCTTGTGGAATCTTTCCATGCGGTCGGAGCTAAGTTCTGCAAGACCCGCCACAGAAGAACACAAAAACTCTTCGATCACACTCTTAATCTCATGGCTGTTAGACGAGAGATGAAGCTACATTCTTCAACAGATTTGACAGCATACAGGCAACTGAACAAACAGATCTCCAAATGCATGCGGCGGGACTTACGCAACTTCAATACAGCTTGTATTGAAGAAGCGATCGAGCGGAACCAAGGCTCCAAAGTCTTTGCCAGAGATCTGTGGGCCAGAAAGAGCCAACTGTCAAAGCTGAAGACCAATGTGGCACCATCGTTTCCGGGACACCTGAGATTTTGAGTAAGATAGAGAGGTTCTATGGGCAGCTGTACACGTCATCGTTGGAGCCACACGCAAGTGTGAGTAACGATCCAAGAGCGAGTCTCATCTGACACTATTCCGAAGATATCCCGGACGTCAGTCTGAGCGAGATTAGAATGGCTCTCCAGCACCTTAAAAACGGCAAGGCCCCAGGCGAGGATGGAATTACAGCGGAGCTTCTGAAAGCGGGTGGAAAACCGGTACTTGAAATCCTTCAGAAGCTCTTTAATTCCGTCCTCCATGGTGGCATTACACCGGAGGCGAGGAGCAGAAGTATGGTGGTCTTGTTCTTCAAGAAAGGTGACAACGCTCTCTTGAAGAACTACAGACCGATTTCCCTTCTGAGCCGCGTCTACGTGCTGTTTTCGAGAGTCATTACGAATCGTCTCGCGCGCAGACTTGACGACTTCCAGCCTCCCGAACAAGCCGGTTTCCGAAAGGGATTTAGCACCATAGACCACATAATACCCTTCGGCAAATTGTACAGAAGTCCAAAGAGTACAATTTGCCACTATGTCTGGCGTATGTGGACTATGAGAAAGCCTTTGATTCCGTCGAAATTTGGGCGGTGCTGCAGTCCCTTCAGCGGTGCCAAGTTGACTGTCGGTATATCGAAGTGCTGAAGTGTTTGTACAGTACAGCTACAATGGCTATCCGAGTACAGAACCAGAGTACGAAACCTATTCAATTGCAGAGAGGTGTAAGACAGGGTGATATTATATCCCCGAAACTCTTCACCGCTGCATTGGAAAACGTTTTCAAACTTCTGGACTGGAAAGGATACGGTATTAACATCAATGGCGAGAACATCACTTACCTTCGATTTGCCGGCGATATAGTCCTTATGGCAGAATCGCTGGAGGACCTAAGCACTATGCTCAATGACCTTAATAGTGTCTCCCAACGGATAGGTCTTAAGATGAACATGGACAAAACAAAGAGAGGGCTATGCTCGGAATTTCTCTGCGTGATAAACTTAGGAATGAGGATATCCGCAGTAGAACCAGAGTAACCGACATAGCCCAACGGATTATTAAGCTGAAGTGGCAGTGGGCCGGTCATATAGCTCGAAGAACCGACAACCGATGGGGAAGAAAGGTTCTCGAGTGGCAGCCTCGTACCGGTAGGCGAAGTGTAGGGCGACCCCCCACGAGATGGAGTGACGACCTGGTGAGACATGCAGGAAGTCGATGGATGCAGGTCGCTCAGGACCGTGCTTTGTGGCATTCCTTGGGGGAGGCCTATGTTCAGCAGTGGACTTATGAAAGGCTGTAATGATGATGATGATGATTATGAAGTAACTACTTTCATAAAATACAAAACTATACTTTGTATAGAGCATTAGAGCTTCCAAATCGCACCCCGTCTACTTGCTGGTGTACTCTAAGGCCCTCACTCTCTCATCACGTTTTTCTTTCACGCATTACGTGTAGTAGTTATATTGCAACTGAACTATATTATATATTATAATACAGTTTATTTGCAAAACAAGTAGTTATAATTTATAATGGCCGCCAGAGTGACGCCGACGGGCTGTTAGCTTAGGGCGCGGTCAACATTTAATCCAAATCCACCTGTGTGGATCACTAATTCACTAATATCTCAGCATAACCAGTTGTACTGAAATGTTAAAGCCTTTTTACTGCAGTTTAATCGATATAAGTCTACAGTTCTTTCACCTTGCTGTTACCGAGGGCGGAAATTATCGCTTTGGACCCTCGGTATACAAAAATATAAAATACAAGTAATAGGTAAATAGTTAAATTGTATAAATTGTCTTTTTATAATTATCTTGCAACCCGACCCGGCTATGTCTGGGTGGTTATCCTCCCTCATAGATTGCTTCATAGTCATTATGCCATAGTTGCCACGTTTGGCAGGCGGGTTGGCAAACGCAGTTCCTTATTATTTTGAATTGTTTATCAGGAAGATGTTGCTAGCATCTTCTGTTTCAGTTACCCTCTGTCGCCTCTTACGCACCCACGGGATGATATGGGGTGTTGGTTATTCTTACACCGCCGCCTTTAACTAACCGTAGTTAGTTATTGTTTCCAAAATTACCATTAATTTTTGCCAAGGTTTTGAAGGTTTTCAACTCGATCGTATGTTCTTTTTTGTATGTATGTAAACCCGACATCTTCGTCAATAAACCTAGCAAGCTAACAGCATAGCAAAGTGGCGAAGCAATCAGCTTTTTTTTTGAGCAATCAGTTTCAAAATAGGAGGTTCAGATGCCTGGGTGATCAGTAATCGATTGCTGAAACATAATTTGAAAATTCGAAACCGTTCTCGAGATAATCGTCGGACAGACAGACGGACAGACATCGTGAAATCAATAAACCTAGCAAGCTAACAGCATAGCAAAGTGGCGAAGCAATCAGCTTTGTAGCGGTTTCTAACGGTTGCCGTTGAGCAATCAGTTTCAAAATAGGAGGTTCAGATGCCTGGGTGATCAGTAATCGATTGCTGAAAACAGAGTTTGAAAATTCGAAACCGTTCTCGAGATAATCGTGGGACAGACGGACAGACGGATAGACGGACAGACGGACAGACGGACAGACATCGTGAAATCAATAAGTGTCTTCGCAAGCTTCGCCACTTAATAAGTGTCTTCGCAAGCTTCGCCACTTAATAATTGTAAACCGTTTTTGATGGTTTTTTTAAACAGGTTATATTTCAGGTGTGATATTATTAGCATTTGGAAGAAAATTGCCCTAAGGTTGGAAAAATAGGAGGTGAAGATTTTACTAATTATTACTTAAGAACTGTTTATACAACTTTCTAGTAACCTTGCGCTTGTATACCACGGTCAACATACTTCAGTCTACTCAAAAGAGTTAAAAATAAAACTTTTATTAAAAAGTAAACTGACTGAAATAAGTAAAACAAATAAAACAATTTTCAGATATAATAGCTTCGCCAGTGGAGGCCTTAATTCTTTTATAGGTACAATAAAGTCGTTTGTATATCGTAGCACCGACTTTACAACCTTTTTTTATAGGAGAGCGGGCAAACTAGCATACGCATACCTGATGGTAGTGACTACCCCCGCTCATCAACAACTACGACATCAGGGGCATTGTAGGTGCGTTGCCGGCCTTTTAGAAAGGAGTAAGCTCTTTTCTTGAAAGTCCCTAAGTCGTATCCGGAAATATCGCCGGTGGTAAACTATTCCACAGAGAGGTCGTACGCGGAAGGAAGAAACGCTTTGTGCCAAAACTGATCGAAGGTCTTCGCAATGTCCAAACTAACGGTCAATGCTTCTGTCTTGGACTCTATTGCCTCCGCCCATTCATGAGCCAGGTAGACCAGAAGATCACCAGTTGATCGACCCCAGCGAAAACTGTATTGGCGGTCACTAATCAGCTGGTGATCCTCAAAGTATCGCATGAGTGGGCAGTTTATAATTGATTCCATTATTTTGGAGAACAAGGAGGTGATGGCAATAGGCTTGTATTTAGACGGGTCTGAGCGGTCACCTTTTTTAGGGATCGGATAGACGAAAGCCGTCTTCCATGATTTCGGGACTATGCCTAAGGAGTAGGTGTACCGAAAAAGACGCGTTAGAACCACTGCCAACTCTGGAGCACACGTCCTCAGTACAATTGGGGGATTTCGTCAGGCCCACTCGGCTTGTGGATGTCCAGGGATAGATTTGCTTTGCGTACCGAGCGCTGTGTAAACCGCACATCCGGCATGGAACACTCACACCGCGGAATAGTCGGCGGTGTGCTCCCGGCGTCATCGAGTCGGACGCAAAGAAAGAGCCTAGCAGATCGGCTATATACTTTGCGGTATGGGCCAGTGAGTCATCCTCCCTGTGCAGAAATGGAAGAGATGACTGACAGAATTTCTCTTCGATAGCCTTGGCGAGAGACCAGACTGCACGGGTTCCCGAAGAAAGACGAACTAGTTTCTCGCCAGTTCTTCCTATGTGCTCTGACTTTTTTTTTAAACTGCCTTGGCAATGACTTTTTTGAAGGATCTGGAGGCGGTACTATACTTCTTTTTAAGGGCGCTGGTGTTGACATCTATTGACGTTATTTTACAGGAGCGACTAAACCATGGCTGAGATCTTCCACATCAGTGACAGAATAAGCAAGAACGTCGAGATCGTCCGGCGAAAAGCAAACCCGCCACCAAGGGTAGGATGCAAAGAAAGAAGATCCTATCTCAATCGGGCGACTTATAATGCCAAACACGGCGGCAGCTTGCAGAATGCAACCGCGATTTCAGCGTGAGTGGCACACACTCCGGACTAGACATGGTCCGGCACACAATGAATCTGAGGAGCCAAGAGGGGCGTCGACGGAGACCTGATATCTGTCCCGATAAGAGGTTAGCAGAAGGTTTAACAGGGAAGGTGCATGATCCTCCACATCAGGAATCCGCGTAGGCGAAGTAACCAGTTGTGTCAGACCATATGCCATAATCGGTTAAACGTGAACCGAGCCATTCGGCGTGGTGGGCGTTAAAATCGCCAAAGATAACATGGGAGCTGCTGTAGCAAGGAATCTATAGCCATTTGGACGTGGTCGATGAATCAGTCTGTTTCAGCATTACCACTATGGACCTATAGAGGCACCCGTAGATGCGCGGATGGTCATCGCGGTCTACGCGTAGCCAAAGGATGGACAGATCCGAATCTTTAAGACAGCCTAGGCGTCGAGAACAGATGTCCACTCTGACGTATACGCATACTCCAGCCAATTTGTACCTCGGCTAGGAGAGATACGAAGTCTCGAGATAGTGTTTAGATTCGAGTGAAGTCCCTTGACAGGTGTTGGTCTTGTTGCTTAAACGCAGAAGCGGAGCTTCCACTTCACGCCGGTATGCTGTGACGTGCAACAGCAAAATTTGCCGCGTGGCTTCATCACTGTTAAAGCTATTAAGTGAAAATTATTTTACTCATTTTAGTTCTTTGAAGTCAGCTTTTACTTCTTATTAAAATTTTAATTTTAGCCTACAACACTATTATCACCTACATTACCTTGTACATTACCTACAATACTCGGGAGGTTAGGGTTCGGTTTTTATTTGACAAATGAACTTACAACTCATTTATTGGTAATTGGCTAATGCAGCCCATGGAAATCTGCAACCAATTTCAATAATAATATTCCGACATAGGTATTCATTTGTGTTAATCATCGATCACTAATAAAAAACGTGTTAATAAACTTGTCCTTAGATGCATAATAAATATTATATTATTATCCTTTAATGCTGTCTCGTTGGTTTAGTAGTTGTAAGACTGCTGATCATGAAGTCGGAGTGGGTTCGAATCCTGGACCAGGCCAACAATTAGTTGGTCCCATCAGGCTCGTGCACTAAAATCCTGTCCCGCGCAGATGACTTGTCTCCCTTGAGACGCTGCCGCGAGCGACATTCGGTCTAGAGGACACTATCATATTATTATTGTAGGATATTAATATAGTATTCTCATCTGGTTGGGATGGATAAAAATTTAAAATAAAATGATAGATATACATTAAATATAAAAATATTATTATTATTAAACTTGGTTCTTCACATTTTCCTACGTTTACTGTATAATATTAGTAGTAATTGCGAGAAAGTAATTGCGTATTGGAGTAAACTCTATTTTATAACGCTTTCATTAAATATTAAGCATACAACAATTAGATGGAAGCTTTAGAAAAGAGTTGGTCGTCTTTAGAATATCAGAATAGTATGGAAGGGTATGTAACAGTTAGGTCATGACAGTAGTAGATAAGCCGCTATTATAAATATTTTGGCTGCTTATTTGCAATTAAATGCAATACCTATGCAAAATAAAATATTTTGGCCAACATTATTAATAGCTTGTAAGCAATTTCCTACTTAGGTACAATGTTTCTCCCAGTTGAGTTTAGTTAGGTAACTAATTTTGTTCAAACTAAAACGATGATAAATACCTACATAAATACATTTTTTTATAGGATAAGGGTGACAAACGAGCACACAGTCCACCTGATGGTAAGTGGTTGCTGCGGCCCATAGACATCTACATCTATCCTCGTTTGCGAATCAAAATGCAGATGCGTTACCACCCGTGAGGACTAAGATGGAATGCCTCATTTCCAGTAAAAAGGGCATATATATAATATGTAAATAAATACATAAGTAAAAAAACCTAATATATTATTAGACTTGAATTTAGCCTACCCAGGCAGTCAAGTCAAGTAATGTGTACCTATATATATATACAACAAAAAGCATCTAAAGTAATTAAAAATAATCGAGAGACTTTTCCGTCTTATTACAAAATGTGGTTTAGTGGAGTCTCGGGTTTAAAAGAGTTATTTTCACGAAAGGAGTTCCTTAGCCGCGGCGCCACAGTATTCGTGAAATTTGACATTTGCTGTACAATTCCATACTATTATTATGGAATATAGATTAGTATGGAATACGTTTTAGTTCGCATGTTTTCCACGGGATTTCTTTATCGGAACAGACTCTAGAAGAAATCTGAGAATGTTTTATTATTCTTGTTTAATGCCCCAAGAACATTTAGGTCTTTGTTTTTTTTTAAAGTAGCATTATGCAATAACTTAAACGTTGAGGAATTTTAATAACAGGACGTGTTCGCGTTTAGCTTGAATTTTCTTTTTCAAGGAAGCCAATCGATAGGGCGATAAATTAGGTCATATTTTTATTATTTTACCATATGCCTACAAAGTGACATTGCATAGATTTATAATGTACGGAATATGTATAACTGAAAAATACTTGAATCACTTTAATTCTTATACTAGGGTAGTACTAGGCGGGTTTTACTTACCTTAACGCATTTATCACGGTGACACTGAACAAAACACTGTCTAAAGGCAGACGACGCGCGATCGCGTCAGGGTTTGGATAACAACTGGGATACTAAAAGCAAGCGAAACTTGCGCGAAGGGAGATGCGCACTGTGTAGCCCAAATGTGGAGCTCGCTGGGGTGGTTTTCAGCCTGTCGGCAACGGAACTTGGTATGAATGATACGGCTGAAGCTATCGGGGAGTAATAGGGTGGGAGGGGGGTTACATAACGACCGGGATCGATACTGTGGGCGGTAGAGAAAACTAAGGCTTTGTTCATGCTGTTTCCCCTACTGTTTTATTGTGAAACTGTTTGGGTTCACTTCACTTTATTGCATTAGCAATGTTGACCTATACGGGTGTTGTTCTACATGTTATGGTACAATGAATGTGTGTGTGTGTGAATACAATGAATGTCTACGGGGTTAGCCAAGCAATCTTCCTACAATCGATAACGCTAGTTGAAACCTATAAAAATATCAACACCATTATTTTTTTTCCATTTTTTGATGTTAAACTTTTTGTAATCCTTAAGTGAAGTAGCGGGTCATTCCCAATACGAGTATCCTCTGATTACTCACTGGGAAGTCTTAGTATTATGTTGTAAGCAAGATTACCGAAATAAACGTATTATTTATTTATTTACTTATTTAAATTCTTGGCGGTCCAACACTGTGCGATTTACTAAGTATTTTCTTCCTCGCACGACTTTTTTGTGGAATCGTCTACCACCTGCCATTTTTGCGGACCGATACGACTTAAGGAACTCCAAGAAACGGGATTACTCCTTAATAAAGGGCCAGCAACGGACCTGCAATCCCCTAGTGTTGCAGTTGCTCATGTGCCGCGGTCGACATTTACCAACATTACGTTTGCCCCAACTTCTATAAAAATAATCAACTTAAAGCTACGTTACATTCATTTTTAGAATTAGGCTAACCCTGCAGTTGTTTCAAAACTTTCTATTATATTATTTGCTATGAAAGTTAATAAGATATAATTTATTGAAGCTGACTCTTTTTTTTTAAATGTTAATGTGTTACACCATTATGCTAATTAGGCTAAGGTAAAATGTCTCACAACCTGTAGTTATACTGATTACTCATAAATTCCAAACTGAAACACAGTAGCAGACACACTGCTATTCGGTGACAGAAATCATCATAAAGGGCGAGCAAATAACCAGTGGCAGATTATCCTTAAGGCAAACTAGCCAAGTGCTTTGGGGCGCGAGGTTACAAAGGGGTGTGCGCGGAAATGTTTAAATAATAATTTAAAATTAAAAATTTTGTACAGCCGACTTCAATATAAGCGACTTCAATATAGGTTATTTAAGAATAACTCAATAACCATTGGTCTGACCTTGATCAAATTCATATGGGACCACACGAGAACTATCAGCTTTCATATAAAAAAAGAATCATCGAAATCGGTTCGCCCAGTACAAAGTTATGAGGTAACACACACATAAAAAACAATACACTCGAATTGAGTACCGTCTCCTTTTTGGAAGTCGGCAGAAAAGAAGTAAGTACCTACATATTTACATAAAATCGTACTTTCTATAGATATGTAGAGCTTTCGAAGCGCGCCCTATTTTCTTGATTAGTCCTATATCACCCTCACGCTCATCATTTTTCTACCGACATCGAGCAGGAGGAGGTGCTCAATTCGACTGTATATTTTTTTATGTGTGTTACCTCATATCTTTTTTCTGGGAGAATCGATTTCGATGGTTCTTTTTTTATTTGAAAGCTGGTGCTTCACATGTAATCCTATGTAAATTTCATTAAGGTCTGACTAATAGTTTTTGAGTTATTCTTAATAATTTACATTGTAGTCGGTTGTACAAAATATAATATTTCATACACGCCCACCTGTTAAGTGTACACGAATGTGTCCTAACCCACCTAATAATTTTGAAAATAAACTATATTATTCATTATAATATATGCCTTTGCGAAATAATTAATTATAATTTTTAATACACAACCACCAGCGGGGCGTCGATGAGGTGCTAGCCTACGCTGTTGACATTTAATCCGCCCCTGCAAAGAACCCTCATCCATCTTTTTCCAGTTTCGTGTACATAATATAGCTTTTGTATATTTAGAGTCATTTACTCAATTTATTTATACTTTATTGTGTTAAGATTTTCAAAGACAGAAAGTTATATTATAAAATAATTGAGATTTAAGTAAGTTAAATAAGAATTTTTTTGAATTGAACAAGTCGAAAACGGCAAAAAGTACTGTCTTATTTTGACTAAAGTCTATTCACTCTGGCCTTGAAGACAACCATCGCGTAATCGGATGGAAAGACAGATGCTGGCAAATTGCACTACTCCTTTCCTAAATGCCGATAATGCAAACAGATATGTCGACAAGAGAATCGATGATGGAATGGATCAAGCGGAATTAAATCATAGGCATTTCCAATAGTTTTAACCATATACGTGGTAGAGCCATGCTGCAGCTATATTATGGTTGTAGCACGAATAGGTTGGTTCGACTGGGGAAGGACCACGCTCTCACAGAATAACAGCGTAAAATAGCAGCTTAACGCTGCTGTGTTTCGTATGGTGAGTGTAGAGAACCGGAGACCCTTTTTACTGGAAACGAGGCATTCCATCTTAGTCCTAACGGGTGACAACGCATCTGCATTTTGATTCGTAATCGAAGATAGATGTAGATATCTATGGGCCACAGCAACCACTTACTATCAGGTGCACTGTGTGCTCCTTTGTCGCCCTATCCTATAAAAAAATATTGATATCACCAACAAGCTTCTTGGCACGCCTTTTCATTGCCTCTCTTGGTATTAATGATGATGAGTGAACTCGTTCACTAAGACGATGGTATGATGATCAGTGGAAATAGTAGGCCTCATTTTCTGCGTAGGTGTTCTCCCCGTATGTTAAATGCTGTTCCGGTTGATAGGGTTTATATATGGAATGCTATTCCAATTTTAACCTCGGAGGTGACATCGCATTTGAAGTCTCGCTTCTTTGTAAGAAGTTTGTTTCGTCGGCTTCTCAATAAGTTGATGATGATGATGTAAGAACAGTTGATGTTTTTGGACAGTGATGAAGTAGTTGACACCACCATTAATAAATTACTATCTTATATTAACCTCCTGGCTAGAAGGAGCGACGATCTCTGCAAGGCGATTGCAAAGCAACTGGATGGGTGAAGCCGAAGATCAGGCGCTTATGTCCAGCAGTGGACTGCTGCAGGTTGATAATAAGATGAACTTCGTCATTAAACATATACAAAAGCGATGATGTGTTGAATATAAAAATAAAGACTATACTTAAAAATCATTTTAATTGACTGGGGAATAGTTTTAGCATATTGTGATATTATCATTATATTCATGTAAACATAGCTTGCGTAGTATTTAATTATAATTAATAGCTTTTATAATATTCCCTTCATTACACAATGTATAAGTTATGTCTGATATTTACTTTTCTAACATCCACCATCCTTAATTCAATTAAGATAAGACATTATCTACTATAATCAGTGTGGACGCTGTTTCAGAATTTCTATAAGTCTTTCCGTCTCTTCGTCGCGGCATTTAATTGAAGATGCCCGGACGATGTCTCACCAATTATTGCTTAGGATTAAACGGCGTTATAAGTATACTTCAATACGGATTTCATTAAAAGAAAAAAAATGCAAATACCCTGCGCTATACTTGAACGGTTGTTTTGATAGTTGTCACTTTACATTACTTTATCTTACCTATCATTTTAAAGCACTAGCATTAAAATTCCATAGTAGATAAAAGAACCGAGACCGCTTCCCGTCATTACCAATAGATCATATTTATAGCAACAACAGACTATCAATTTGCTGTGAATTTGGTAAAAAAATGAAGGAGAGAAAAGCACAAGAAGTTTGGACTTGATTGTGTCTGTTGTGTCCAAACTGCAGAATTATCATTATCCTCGTATCGGGCAGTGCACACTTAAAAAAACTAAAAGAGGGATGAAATAAGTACTTTAAAAAAAGATTTGAATAAAGGTGTTTACATAACATTTATGAATTTTAATCTATAGGGTTATAGAGTAAGTGGAATAATAATGAAAATAGTTACAACGAAATGTATTACTTCTTAACTTTTTTGCTTTGATTTCGATTATAAGATAGATGATATTATACGTGGTAGAGCCATGCTGCAGCTATACTTTAGTACGTGAGCGTAATATGGTCATCCGGTTAATATGGTCACTTTCTTGTAACTCTAAAACTACAGCCTTGTTTGCATAGAAAAGGGCTCTGTGACACGATAGCTCTTCAGCAGTCTATCAAATAATAAAGGGTCAAAAAGGTGCTGCTTTATCGACACCATTTTGACGGTTGATATTATTGTAAATATTTTAGTCGATTTTTGTATTGTGAAGTGTAGCTAGTTTCTTAAAGTTGCTTTTTCGAAGTGTTCTTAATTATTTCCAAAGTTTGTTTCCTATTTTTTTCTTAAAATATTAATTATAGTGTATACGACTTTGTGTTTTTGTTTCTGTCCTCCTCTTAATTTTGGTTTTATAGGGTGATAAAGCTTAAGGTGATATTATCCTCACGTGCCTTAGTAGTATAGTTGTAGTACGAATGGGTCAGCTCGACCGGGGAAGGACCACGTTCTCACAGAATACCAGCGTAAAATAGCAGCTTAGCACTGCTATGTTTCGTATGGTGAGTGTGGGAAACCTTTTTACTGGAAATGAGGCATTCGTCTTAGTCCTCACGGGTGACACCGCATCTGCATTTGAATTCTTTATTGATAATAATAGATGTAGATGTCTATGGATCACAGCAACCACTTACCATCAGTTGGATTGTGTGCTCGTTTGTCACCCTATCCATTAAAAAAAAGATAAAATAACATTTATTTTTGTTGAATATTATTTTAGATCTATTATCATTTGATGTTGATTTTATTATATATATTTTTATTAAATTTAATATTTTATTAGAAAGTATCATATACTTACACAGTTTATTGTTACTGAATAAAAAATAAAAGTGTTAGTTGCAATCTTAAATGCTCGGACTTATACTGTTTAGTTTTGCTTGTAAATAAATATTTTTAATAAAAATATGACACTGAATTCCTTAAAATTCGTGTTATAATAGTCGCTTTGGATCTTTCGCGTTTATAACGTTAACAAATGTAATTTCTTTAAACACGAATCAATTAGCTTAAGGAGCGCGTTGTGAAACTCCCGGAGGGATAAGGGATTTAGGTATTTTTTTGGAATTTCTCATTAATGCTGGTATATTTGATATCTTACTTTATATTAAATTTTTGTCAAGTATATAGGTTTTTTGATTTTTTGTTATCGAGTTTGATGCTTGTAATATCATTCTGTTATTACTTTAGTAAAAAGAAAGAAAGCACATGTTTATTCGCTGCTACAATTACTTTAAAAAAACCTTTATACTTACTTCAATAGAAACAGAAACAGAAACTTTTTTATTCAATATAGATAATAAATAATACTTATTGAAAGTCACTCTTTTGTATAATTACCACTGGTTTGAAAAAAAAAACCTCTGTCCTGGGAAGAACCAGCAAGAAACCCAGCGGGACTTTTTTAAATAACAGCTTACAATCATGTATTACAATATAAATAAAATGAGAACATCATCAATGTATTCGAAGTCAATATTTAAATAAATTTATGTAGGATAGATAACTCAAAAACTACTGGTCAGATTTCGATCAAATTTATATGGACCACATGCGAAGCACCAGCTTTCAATTAAAAAAAGAATCATCAAAATTGGTTCACCTAGAAAAAAGTTCTGAGGTAACATACATAAAAAATACAGTCGAATTGAGCCCCTTCTTCTGTTTTAGAAGTCGGTTGATTAAAATAATAATAAGTAAAATACGGCAGTTATGGTCTGCGTCAGCTTACTTTGAGTACATGTCATTTTTAACAGTGTGTCTGAACGAGCCGTAGTCTATAATGAAGTAAATGATGTAGGTAACATGATTACATCCTTTGTTCAGAGCAGTGCTAAATTGTTCTTAAGCTGTTATTGGTGCCCGGGTATTGTACAGTCACGTTCACAAAATCGATATTAAAGTACGTTCTTATCGTCGCCTAGAGGCTTTTATCGAACATAATACTGCTTAGAACATGTTATCCTGGTTTAAATTACATAATTATCGCAGTAGTTTAATAAAAATTATAGCTCCATTCCATCCATCCATCACCGCCTATAAAAGTCCACTGGTGAAGAACATAGGCCTTCAAATAGATTGCTTCATCGGGAGGATTTTTCCATACTTGCCACTCTTTGCAGGTGGGTTGGCAACCGCAGTTTTTTATTATTTTGAGTTGTTGTCATCAAAAAGATACTGCCGTTTATCTTTTTTTTGTGACAAACGAGCACACAGTCCACCTGATGGTAAGTGGTTGCTGCGGCCCATAGACATCTACATCTATCTTCGATTAAGAATCAAAATGCAGAAGCGTTGTCACCCGTGAGGATTAAGATGGAATGCCTCTTTTCCAGTAAAAAGGGTCTCCGATTCTCTACACTCACCATACGAAACACAGCAGTGTTAAGCTGCTATTATACGCTGGTTTTCTGGGCGAGCCTGGTCCTGCCCCGGTCGAGCCGACCCATTCGTGCTACAACTATACTACTTATAAACTACTTCTGTTTTAATTTCCCTCTGTCGCCTCACGATGACCACGGGACGAAATGGTGTAGTGGATATTCTCATACCGCCAGTTATACCTAACGAAACTAAAATTAGTTTGCTAGGTGGTAGGACTTCTTTTTCTGCCTAGCTATCCGTCTGTGTAATACCATCCTCTTACCTAATTCTGCCGCCAGATAGCAGTGCTTACATTGCAGTGTTCAGGTCTTACTTAACATTAAAGAGAGTCAGTATAATTTCGGGCTGTAAAGCATGCCGTCTTGGTCCTTAGGGGTAATAAGGGTGACAAGCGAGCATCCAGCCCACCTTATGGTAAGCGGATGCTGTGGCCCATAGACATTTACATCTTTTATCTATTATGAATCAAAATGCAGCACCGTTGGCACCCCTGAGCACTATGATGGAATGCCTCGTTTAAAAAAATACAAAACACAGCAGCCTTAACCTACTATTTCACGCTGGTATTCTGTGAGAGCGTGAACCTTTACCGGTCGAGATACAATCATAATATAGCAGCATGACTTTACCAATGCATACATTAAAAATTGATTTATTATTTAAGGAGCGATTAAATTAATGCTCATAAGAATATTATAATTTTAATATATACAATATTAAAAAACTATAATGATAAAACCACTGAAATTAATAACTTTATTATCATACAGTCCTACTCCCCGGGGTATCGTGCTAAGAACGCTGGGTGCGTGTCATTGCTGAATGGCTATACTTAGCCTTTGAACGAGAAAAAAACCAGCCCTCCTATCACCAGCAGCAATGACCAGTCGCGGATAAAGTTCCTTTAGGAACTTAACCGAACGTGGACCCCACGGGCCGATAGTCTCTATAGCAACTGGCATATGTAGTCACCTCTCAGAGACTCATATTTACGCCACTTACTCAGTTCAGCTTCCTCTGATGCCGCCCCGGCTCTAAACTAGGTATATCTGAGATGAGAGGCCGCCAAAGTGTCTACTCAAGTAGTTTACATCTTTTTCTTTTTTTTATACGATAAGGGTGACAAACGAGCACACAGTCCACCTGATGGTAAGTGGTTGCTGCGGCCCATAGACTCTATCCTCTATTACAAATCAAAATACAGATGCGTTGTCACCCGTGAGGACTAAGATGGAATGCCTCATTTCCAATAAAAAGGGCCTCTGGCCACCTGCACTCACCAAGTGAAACGCAGAGGTAAACCTCTACTTCACGCTGGTATTCTGTGAGGTCGTGGTACCACCCCGGTTCGAGCCGGCCCATTCGTGCGACAGCAAAACCTGCCGCGTGGCTCTACCACTATTAAAAACATCTCTTCCAAAGGACCAGTGGCATACCATCGGTCATGCTTATTACTATAACTCATAATAAAAATGGCTGAAAAATACATGAACATTTCCCGTATAAAGAGTGGTAAGGCATAGAGACGCTGGAATAATCACATCATGTCCAGATAAAAATAGTCTCCATATTAATTTAAGTTAGTAAAAATATACCTGATTTTCTATTTGTAGATGTCATAAATGAGGAAGGTCTTATGGCTCGACCTTTTGTCCAGATAGGAGTCGCTTGAATGAAAAACTTAAAATACATTTAAGGCACAAAGCGTTCGATTTGATTCGAGTTTTTATAGTTCCTAATTTGTATTTAATAATAATAATAATTTATAATTTTTTACTTCTCCTTTTGTTTATATTTATATTACTATATGATTGTTTTGGTGTCAATAAAGTACTATCTTTCTGTATATCCATCTATCTATCTATTTTAATTAGTATATAAACTATTAAGTAATGAAACTTGATTTAATATTTGTGTTTCACATCATATTAATAGTTTTCTATATTATTTATTTATTGTTATATAAAAAGACAAAGCTTTTGCTTTACCTTTATGTATTAGAATAAATAAATAAACGATGAAAACAATAGAGATATAGTAAGCGGTTACACAAGGTTAAGGGCATTAATTATTTAAAAGGTTTTCCAGTTCGCTTCAGTGGTTAAATTTATTTATTGTTTACGACAGCAAGTTATTGAGTAGATGGAAGGCAAGCAGCTTCTATCTCTACTCCATAAGTGTATGTATATGGTGTACTATCCGAGATGAATCCATTTATGTCCCTATTAGTACCAGTATCACGTTCATGTTTCCTGAATAGGCTTCCGAATCAGGAATTTAGGTTCGGAAATCCGTCAGCCTAGAGTACACTTCAGTTTCCTTTCATTAGGCAATTAGTACTGCCAGCATGTAGAGTAACGCTTTCGTAAACGTAAATCGATATAAGATAATCGACAAGGAATTAATTCCTATTGCTTTTTTGCTGGCACAAAGATCAGAAACTGTTGTTAATGGGTATTAAGTACATCCAAACAATACTATATAAATGATAGTCTAATTTATCTCTTGAATGCTAAAATACGGCAACACCCAGATAAGTTTTCAATTTTCACAGAATGCGAGCTTCATAATCCAAGGAAGAAAAACTGTAAAACGTTACTAAAAACTATTGTAGTAATTATTTTATATTTTTACGTTCGGGGTGAGTAAAATACCTATTAGTATGAGAAATTGATATATCCTCCTCACACAGCAAGTGTAGGATTATGTCATCCAATATCGCTGAGCTTTTTTGCATAGATCCTTTGTTACTTGCGGATGTCGTATGTCTATTATAGCCGTATTCCAGAGGAAAGTTATGTATTGAGTTTCCAAAATGATTAATTGTCCAATCGTTGGTACACGCTTTTATACCCAATAAAATAGGTGTAGAATATTTACGGATAATCCAATTAATTTAAACATTTCCCTCATGGTTTCCGAAAAAGCTAGAGAAATTGCAATTAACTATTGTTAGAATTGAGTGTAAAATAATAAAGGAAAATAAGGATAATTGAGGGTAGAACTGTAACCTCCCACTTATTCTAGCAGTATAAAGTATCACGCAGGCGACTAAGAGGGCCTGCGCCCCCTTTTCCGATCTGCGCCCCCATTTCCCTAAAGAGGGTCGCTTCCGATTAGGCAGAAAGGTCACAAAAGCCAATGCCAGTCTCACAGGTGGTGTTTAGTGGGTAGGCACTTAGGTTTCGCAGTAAGCCCCACATAAGCACGGCAGTCGGCTGTCGTGGTATGCTTAGAGCATTCACCACCTCCTTTCTTCGCTTCCCGGAGGGTAGCCCTTTCCATTGCATCTGGGCGCAAAAATAAAACTAAGAGCGATTAGTTGCCAATTCTACGATTCTCATTGTCATTATTATGCCCGTTGAGCTAAAACATTACCTCTACGGTGCGGTACGGTGGTTTTTCTAATGTAATTGAAGTTGTATGTGTATAGTGTTACCATAGTATAAAGATTATACTATGGTGTTACTGTTGGTTTGCATACGTTGGTGTTATCATATAATTATGTCCTTCACCTTACCTCAATGTGTGGTTGTGCCGGGGACAAATTACGGTTGATCGAACTGTGTGTGCTCTATACCACAGTATAAATATATTTTATTTATACTGTGTCTATACTGAATGTATAGTGTGTTACGTTGTCTTATTACTGATAATGATTAATTGCGTAAGCAAGTGTAAAGTTAACAGTGGTAGAGCCACGCGGCAGCTTTTGCTGTCGCACGGATGGGCCGGCTCGAACCGGGGTGGTACCACGACCTCACAGAATACCAGCGTGAAGTAGAGGTTCACCTCTGCGTTTCACTTGGTGAGTGCAGGTGGCTGGAGGCCTTTTTTACTGGAAATGAGGCATTCCATCTTAGTCCTCACGGGTGACAACGCATCTACATTTTGAATTGTAATAGAGGATAGATGTAGATGTCTATGGGCCGCAGCAACCACTTACCATCAAGTGGACTGTGTGCTCGTTTGTCACACTTATCCTATAAAAAAAAAAGCAAGAGAGCAAGTTGTACATCCGCTCTCACACTTTTATTATTCTTAACAAATAACATTCAGAGTAATTTGTATTATGAGCAATTTTCTTGTATTTAAATAATTTTGAGAATAGTTTCTAACATCAGCAGTGGAATAATTTATATTATATCCAAGGGTGAGTCTTACCTGTGTTATTACTAAGGGCTAATCTACGACGCAAAGATTCATTTTCCAGATCCATCCTTTTTCAAGAATATTCATATACGATTGCAAACGACTGTCGTAACATAATTATGTTATTCCCTCCCTCTCTAGGAAGTAAAAAATTGAAAAGTAGGGGTAAGTAATAGAACAAGGGCTGAAGTTTTTAATTTTTTTTATAGGATAAGGGTGACAAACGAGCACACAGTCCACCTGATGGTAAGTGGTTGCTGCGGCCCATAGACATCTACATCTATCCTCGTTTGCGAATCAAAATGAAGATGCGTTGTCACCCGTGAGGACTAAGATGGAATGCCTCATTTTCAGTAAAAAGGGCCTCCGGCCACCTGCACTCACCAAGCGCGACGCAGAGGTAAACCTCTACTTCACGCTGGTATTCTGAGAGGTCGTGGTACAACCCCGGTTCGAGCCGGCCCATCCGTGCAACAGCAAAAGCTGCCGCGTGGCTCTACCACTGTTAAAATGTAACTATTTAGACGTCTTTGAGATTATGATAATCCTTAGTCTACTCAAAGGGACAAAAAATTTAACTTTTAATAAAAAGTAAAAGACGACTTTAAAGAAATAAACATACATAAAAATATACACATAATATAAAAATCAATTGCTGCCGCTAATCTCTTAACAACTCGACCTATGTTGATAAAAAAAAATTGTGTGTGTGATTGAATGGGTCCCTGGATGGTTTAGACTCACAATTGGACCCGGTAGGTGAGACGGGGCGGATCGCTAACTCTATATAGATAGATAGTTATTTGAAGTCGACTTGCACTTTTTATTAAAAGAATTTCTTTACTGGTAAATGTTCGGATAATTTGTAAAAGGTTTAACATTTTTTTTTCATTTCATCATAGTAGAGTTAACCTACTAACTTACATTTACTGCTTTCATTTACAATCTCAATTTATCTGTATTATGTAGGTACTTACGCGACCAGTATTATGTGCTCCCATGAACAACATTAATCCAGCTGTTGATTTAACTTAAAATGTGTTTGCACGGGATCGCAATAAATCCTTGTCTTAGTGACAGCCTCAAGGAAGGGTTTCGATGAATTTAAATATTCTTATTCATATATTATATCCATATTATTAAATGTACAAACAAATTTGTTAAATTTGTAGAATATATTATTAAAAAAATTTAAAGTTATTAATCCAAGGGACCTAATTTAAAGACGTAAAGTAATTTAAGTAAGTAGGTAAGATCTTTTACAGACTTTTTTGTATTTTTGGCTAAAAATGCTTTTTCTAATTCATTTAAAAAATATAATATCGTTATTTATTTAGAGGCATTTTATTTTATACTAATGAATTAAATTAAGCATGAATAATACAATAATGTTAAATTGATTTTCGTGGAAAAGGATTTAGTTTACCGCTAGCAAACAATATAGTACCTTTCTGATAAAAAGTTACAATCTACATTTGATCACATAATATTTCAAAGTCATTGGGCTAGTCTCTGCCTGCTTCCTAGAAATGTTCGTTCTTAGAAATTGCCTAGAAAGTTCCTAGAAATGTTCTACATCAACAAAGCAATCTTGTTTAAATTAGTGAATTCTACATATGACCAAAAAACCTTTAAGGACAACTACCTCAAAAAAGCCGGCCTAGTGCGAGTCGAACTCGCGCATGAAGGGTTCCATACCATAGTAAAACACGTTTCCTTTCTAGTAGGAGAGCCCCTTTTAATTTTTAATTTATTTATCTTTTTATTATTTCTTGCTATAGCCGTAACAGAAATACATATTCTGTGAAAATTTCAACTGTCCATCTATTACTAATGTTAAAAAAAACTATGGCAAAAATGAGATATCTAAAACAAGTAAAAATATTAAATTATTATGGGAAACCATAAAAAAGATAACACACTCAAAGAAAACTAAAGACTCACCGACTGAATTGTTATCAATATCAGAAAACCCAAAAATCTCAGTAAATAAAATAAACACTTACTTTGTTAATGTAGGACAAAATTTAGCTAAAGCGATCATTCAATTTAAAAACAAAATTCGTACAGAAATAGAACCCTTTTGTAAATCTATTGTTTTGTTGCCAACGGATGAAAATGAAATCGATCTACTTATATCGAATCTAAAGTCAGGCCGTGCAGTAGGATTGGATAATATCTCGGGTGATCTGCTTAAACATAACAAGAAATTACTTAGCAAGCCCATAACTCACATTTGTAATTTAGCTATAAACACTGGTAAGTTTCCAACAGTTTTTAAAAAATCGATTACAATACCTATTCTAAAGAGTGGAGATAGACATAGTTTAAACAATTATAGACCGATTTCCTTACTATCAACAATGTCAAAAATTTTAGAGCGCTTAATGAATACAAGAATTACTAATTATCTAGAAAGTAATAAATTATTATCACAATATCAATTTGGTTTTCGCCCTAATAAATCAACGGCAGACGCTGTACATGAACTAACTGATTTTGTCGTAAAAAATCTTGATAAAAAACAAAAAGTTTTAGTTATATTCCTAGATCTAGCAAAGGCATTTGACACCGTCTCCATTCCATTGCTTTTGAATAAATTAGAATATATGGGCATTAGAGGTATACCTTTAGATCTTATAAAAGACTACCTAACAAATAGAACGCAGCAAGTTAGGGTTGATAATCATGTTAGTGATGCACTTGCTACATCATTTGGCGTACCACAAGGAAGTGTACTCGGCCCTACACTGTTTTTAACTTATATTAATGATCTCCTAAATATTAAAATTACACAAGGTAAGATTTTAAGTTTTGCTGACGATACAGCTCTCCTTTTTCATGCAAATACGTGGCAAGAAGTTTATGAAAATGCTCAAGAAGGCTTAAATAAAGTATCTGACTGGCTAATAAACAACCTTTTAACATTAAATATACAAAAGACAAAATATATGATTTTTACAATACGTTCAGCCAATAAGATTGACTTCCAATATTCATTAAAAGTACATACATGTTCAAAAATGAAAATGACTCAATGTCATTGCAGTGCTATTAAGAGAGTAGATAATATGAAATATCTTGGAGTAATTATTGATAACAAACTCAGTTTTCAAAGCCACATAGACATGTTGACAACTAGAGTAAGAAAGTTAATATACATTTTTAAAAACCTTAGTAACATAGATGATTTAAAAGTCATCAAAATAGTTTACTTTGCCTTATGTCAATCGATTATCGCATACTGTATAACATCCTGGGGTGGTTCTGAAAGGACAAAAATAATAAAACTGGAAAGAGCACAGAGAGCTATATTAAAAGTATCCGCCTCACTTCCCTTTCTTTACCCTACTGTAGACTTATACAAGCGTTGGAAAGTCCTATCTGTGAGGCAGCTCTTTATTCTACAATGTATCATTAAAAAACACTCACTCTTACAGTATAATCCACAATTGATAAAAGATAAGCGCAGAAATGATCTAGTGTGTTACTACAACACACATTACACCAAATTTTCACATAAATTCTTTACCTTTCTTGGTAACTATTTATATAATAAAACAAACGCTGAAATTGGTATATATCCACTTAATAAAAATAATTGCAAATTAAAAGTAACACAATGGTTGTTAAGTCTAGACTACGAAACCACTGAAAACCTTCTTATTTTATATACATAACTCTAATACTGGATAGATCATACATAAACACACACACACATACACACACACACACACACACACACACACACACACACACACACATCACAAAAGTAACTAATAATACAATTCATTTGTCTCTCATTTGTTAATTATACAAATAGCATGTTAAGTTGTGATGATATTATCCTGAGGGGGAGACCCTGGTGATCCGTAACACAGGTTTCCGCCTAGTACAGACACCAGACTCTCAGCCCATAGTCTACTTTGTTTATAACCTACCTTGTAAACTTAAATTGTGAGAGTAAATAAATATATATATTATTATTATTATTATTATTACGAATCATGAGATACAGCCCGCTGATAGACGGACTGACGAAGGGTACACCGGAGGTTTAGTAATAGGGTCCCGTTGGTTACCATTTAGGTGCGGAATCGTACCTAACTTGCCTGTAACTGTCTTCTCGACTCACCGCAGACTACAGTCTGCGGTGAGTCGAGAAGAAGGCAAGTAATCTGCGAGAGTGTCGTGAAGCAGAGGCGAGAGCAGTAAGGCTCTGAGCCGTGCAGAACACTGTAGCGCAGAGAGTAGCTTGAAGGAACAGGCAGCATTATTTATTCGAGTGCTGCGATGAACCTTTGTAAGCTAGATGGCTTACAGAATGTGAAGACTGCAGACAATATCTGCTCGGGAGCGAATGAATGAAGAAACTTGACGATGATGTCGAAAGCTTGAAAAGTTGTAGTTTTTCCGAAGGTTGTTTGGTTGCGTGTCCATATCACGTCAGTTGATCACCAGTGTAGCAGTGGAAGTAAAAGTGGTGATCTCCAGCCGGGCAAGGTGTTCTGCTCAGGGAGCGGCCAAATCTCTGTGTGGTAGTTCGGAGCTATTCTATTTATTTCTATTTACTTCGGAACTTTGATTTATAACTTATATTTAGTACAAAATGATGCTGCCAAATGCATAACTGTCTCTAATGATGATATACGTGACTTTTCTGCCGACTTCCAAAAAGGAGACGGTATTCAATTCGACTGCATGTTTTTTTATGTGCATTACCTCATAATTTTTTACTGGGTGAACCGATTTCGATGATTCTTTTTTTATTTGAAAGCTGCTACTTCTCGTGTAGTTCCATATGAATTTGATCAAGGTCAGACCAATAGTTTTTGAATTATTCTTAATAACTTATATTGAAGTCGGCTTTACAAAATTTTTAATTATTAATTATTTGCCATTACTTTTATGAAGGGCGTGGTACAAATGGCTACATACAAGGATGATTGGAGTTGCGAATTAAAATATCACCCCATCGCAGATATCATGCCAGTCAAAATGTACGAAAAAATTAGAAAATATCTTCATTTTGTGGACAACTTGGACATGAATGACGATCGTTATTTTAAAGTTTGACCACTTTTAGAAACAGTGAGACATAATTGCCTAAAACTTAAGGAAGAAGGTAGATACAGCATTGACAAAATGATGATACCCTTTAAAGGTACTTTTAAGGTAGGGCAGGCAGTAGACGTCAATACTTACCGAAAAACCCCTAAAAATGGGGATTGAAATTTTTGTAAGAGCTGGCGTATCTGGGCTAGTATACGATTTTATTTCTTACGCTGGGGAGTACACCTTTCGGAATAACACTTTCACGGACTATGAAAATAGTTTAAGTCTTGGGGCGAAAGTTGTTTTTGCGCTTTGTAAGACAAGCGAAGCGGGGGAACAGTTTGCTTTAGCAACTTTTTAACCTCTTTAGAGGTAAAAAAGGGCTAATTCACCATTTACGGGAAGAGTACGGTATTTCCAGCCTTGGAACTATAAAAGCCAATCGCTTGCGAGGATGTCTAAATATAATATTGACTGACAAGCAATAGTCCAAGAAAGGTAGAGGTGCAAGTAAGCAGGTCATCTGCAATAACAATAAAATAGCTGTTGTAAAATGGTTAGATAACAAGGTGGTCACACTAGCAAGTTCGTTTGTTGACTCTTATCCGTTGAGAAAAATTCAAAGTATACTGAATTTTTCCCAACGGATAAAAAACAAGAAAGTAAAATTAATATTGAAGTCAACTGTCCTCGAATAGTAAAGGAACATAATACTCACATGGGTGGTGTAGGTGGCGTTTATGTTGATTGCATTGTATAGATCTGCTTTTAAAACCAAAGATGGTACATGGTGATCTTCACCAAACGCTTGATATGTGCATAAACAATGCATTGTTACACAGACGGGAAAGCCTAAGAGAAAAAGTTTAGAGTTCAAATTGTAAATGATCTATTACACTAAAGTCGAATGAGGGCTAATAATCTTCCACTCACCAGATGTCGCTAGTTTTGACTGAGGTAAAGTTTATTGTTACACAATGTCAGATAATTGAGAAATTCGTTTTAAATAATAGTTTATCGTTATCTAGAGTATTATATTAATACACAACATAATGCGTCAGTAATTTTAATTTTTAATTTTTTGCACTTTATAAATCTTTTTTAAAAAAATCGGCTTTTAGTTATAATTATAGTTTGGTTTATTCATTTCTAATGTAATTAATATAAAATATAACTAATAATACAGAAAGAAACTTTAAAGATTACATTTTCCTAAGAAATTATCGTCCCCGCTATGAAATCTGTCAAATATTTTACCTCACTGTAAGGTGGCGCCGCCCTGGTGGCAGAAAAAGATCGTGGATGCCCTCATTAGACAAATTGACAAACTCCTAATACTCTAAGACCTCCTGATTCAGCTAGGTATGACAACACTGGACACTGGCCTAAATTTGTATCCTATGGGCGTTGCAAATTATGTAAAACGAGTTACACAAATGTGAAGTGTACCAAATGTAACTTACGGCTATGTTTTGTATCTCAAAGGAACTGTTTTTATAACTATAATGTTTTACAATAGGTACCCTTTTAGGTAATTTATCGTTCATTTTTATAATATTCATGACTGCTGTCCTTTTTATGTTTTTTTCAATAGTATTTTTTTATAAAAATGCATGATAATTGTGAATAAGTTTAATAAAAGTCTCAAGGACCTACAAAAAAATTGAAAATACTCATAGTTCATTTTACTCACTCATAGTTAATTTTCTCAATACATCGCAACGTTGAGTATTTTTAACGTATGTTTTTCCAAAACTTACACTAAGTAGATTTGTTTATTTATTTTTGTGCATGTATTTTTTAAAAAAAACTTTACCCCCACACTCGGATTTTCTCCTGTATCGTGGAGGCAGTTTACAAATACAAATTGCACAAGGACAAACATCCAACAACATGTATACACTATTTACACACATATAAACTAAAAAAAATATATCCTTGTGAACTAAAGGGTACATAATATGTACCCTTTAGTTCATAAGGATATATCCATAGAATTATGCGTAATAATTCTATGGATATATCGATATAGGATCATAGACTTTGTATCTTACTATCTACGTATAGGATACATATACCTATCACGATATTAGATAATATTGGAATAATTATTTCTATTTGGTTTATATTCAAAGAAGAAGAGTAGTAGGTTAAAGCAAAACATTTTACTTATTGTTTTGGATACACAAATGTCTCTTATATTTATTGGATATTTGTACAATTTTGTTTTTTTTTTTATAACCTTTAAGTTCCAAACGACCTTACAGTCGAACTGTAAGGTCGTTTGGAACATGATGGACATCGATGGTTACAGCAGCCTATTGGCACCAGTAACCAACTGCTAAGAAGATCTACGATAGAATGCCTCACGGCCTATTATTGTAATAAAGATATCACATATGCTTCGGATAGGAACATAATAGTAGATATATTGCTTCTTAGGAATAGGTAGAAGGGTGGTACTTATTCAGACATGCATCTTGCCAGATAGGAGCTTCATGAAGGTAATGCGTTTAAGACATCTTATATTTTTAGCAGTTATACTTAGAACACTTGAGCAAGGTTCATGTAACTACAAGTTAGTGAATGACAACATAGTCCACTGCTAAACATAGGCCTCCCCCACTAATTGCTTTAAAGGACAATTAGGGGGGACATTCATAGTTGTCACGCTTGGCAACCACAGTTTTTTTAGTCCTTGTTAGGAAGACGCTGTTGCCCATATCCTGACTTCTTTCCCCCTGTCCTCTTACGACACCCACGGGATGATATGGGGTAGAGGATATTCTTACACCGCCACTACACGGCCACGACACGTAGGTACTTTCACTGTATTAGGCTGCGTTACTTATCCTACTATTTTGAAGTACTGTTAACATTAATTTTAATTTAAAATAAGTCGCCTTCTAAAAATATATCGATTTTTACTTTTGTTTGAACACTAAAAGTCATGCTGGACGGGGCGTTGGAGATTTCCTTAAGGTTGTTTAGTTATCGATGATGCCAAGATTTCGATGAAGAATATAAACAGCACGCGAAAGCTGTGGTTGAAAATAAAATATATATCGAGAATTTATTAATTCCACCGAAATTGAGCAACATGATTGATTCATTCTAGCTTCATTAACCTAATAAAACCTGCGCTCTGTACTCTTCCATTATCATTCCTGGATTTTACAAGCCATTTACACCCACTTTATTAACCTCTACTGTATGTTTTAATTACACCCCGCACCCTCTGTGCGCAATGTTCAGCAATTAATTTTATCTAAGCGTCAACCAAGAATTCTGTTATCGTTTCTTTTATTTTCCTGCTGTTTCACGTTTGTTAAATTTTTTTAAATGCTTTTTTTATAGGATAGGGTGACGAACGAGCACACAGTCCACCTGATGGTAAGTGGTTGTGGCCCATAGACATCTACATCTATCCTCGTTTGCGAACAAATGCAGATGCGTTGCCTCGGCTAGGAATTGTGTTATCGCTTCTTTTATTTTCCTGCTGTTTTACGTAATTGTTTTTTAAATAATATTTTTCTTTAAACTTAAACAGTGCCAAAGAGGAGTTTCTACAAAAATAAAAACATTTTTGATCTCTATACATACCGACTTACATTTTCACCGTGAGGAATATTTTTTTTAAGATTTATTGTTTTTTTCAGTGACATTTCATCAAATTGGTCTGTAAATATGTAGGCGAAAGAGGATCACCCCATCTGGGATGATCGTCTTTCTCATGATGGATGGCGCAAATATTTGTGTTACAACATAAAGTACAAGAAAATATAATAAACAGATAGTTAACAATTCGTCGCAAATATATGGTACGCTTTCAATTATTATTAATTTAAAAAATCCTATAAAACAACAACGGTTGCCACGTTACCACCGATACGACGCTTCGCTAGAGTAAAACCTTTTTACCGTTCACTCTCGATCCGGCCTGTATTTTATAGACATGCCTCTACTATAAATTGAAGTAAACTTTTCACCTAGCCGTCGGTATAAGGTCAAGCGTGTGGTTACAAATTCATTGATATTTGCAACACGTAAAGTACATATGTAAAATATGATTTTTAATTTTTCAACAGCTTTCTTGATTTTTGCCAAATTAAAATAAAAAAATAGAAACATATATATTACATAAGCTTCTACTTTGTTCAACTTTAATATTATATTGCTGTCCTTTCGGTAAAAAATTTCATTGGTTAGAAACTGAACAAAATAATTATTAAAAGTGCCGAAAATAAAATAGAAAAAGTTAAGATAGTGTCACTAAGTATACCCATAGTTACTTTGTAAGTGAAAATGATATATCATATTTTAATTCGTGGTTTAATCACGTTGAAGCGTATTATGGCAGAATCACTAATTGGGCTGGTCCCCCGGGTGAATGACCAAACTCACACCAAACATCAGCGTGAAATAGCCGAATAATGCTGCGGTGTTTCGTATGATACGAGGGTGACACTGAAAGTTCTTAGAAATTCAAAAAGTGAACAAACTAGCAAGTTATTAGTTTTATTTTATATTTTCAAAAAAGTATCCATTTACATCAATACATCGCTGCATCCGATGGAACCACTGAGAAAAGCACTTTACCCACTCGTCCTTAGGGGTCTCTTCGACAGCATTTTGAAACGCAGCCACAGCTTCCTCGGCGTCCATAAAAAGTTTTCCTTGAAGTTTTTTTTTATTTTCGGAAATAAATAAACATCGCAAGGTGCAAGGTCGGGGCTATAGGGCGGGTGACCCAGTAATTCCACGTCTGACGTCGCTAAGTAGTCGATTGTATGCTTGGCTGTGTGCGACGAGGCGTTGTCGTGGTGTAGGAGAATCCTACTGCGAGGTTGTTCCTCCCGAACATTTTCCAAAACAAGTGGCAAACAATTGTTAGTGTACCACTCTGCAGTAACTGTTTTTCGATCTGTTGTCTCCTAGTTTCAGGATCATAACAATAATTCCAGCTTTCGTCACCCGTATGTCGAACACAGTATTTGATTCACCTCCGTTAAATCTCACTCAGCGATTCGTTAAACCTTCAGTCGAATTTAGACTCCATTCATAATTGGTGTATAGAAAACCACATGCATCTTAATACAAGAACATGCTTTGTCATATCATTTAGCAATAAGAAACATAGGATTACTTATGATTTTAAACTAAATGGACAGTTACTTGATAGAAAATCCGTAGTTAAGTATCTTAGAATACTGTTTGAAATGAAAAGCTTACGTTCCGCGATCATTACGATCATGTGGTATCTAAAAGTACAAAACTTCTCGGTTTTATATTCAGAACTGCCAAGACTTTTAAAAATCCGCGAAGCTTTCTCATTTTGTATTTTTCTCTAGTACGCAGTATTTTAGAATACAAAATAATTATTTTATTTCCATACTACTCTGTCCACATAGATCGTATTGAACATGTTCAAAAGAAATTTCTCTCAATACTATGCTATAGGTATGGTTTAAACAGAAGTGTGCCCTCGTATGAAGACAAACTTAAAAAGTTTAATATTATGTCACTACAAAAACGGTGTAATTATCAGGATATGACTTACCTTTTCAAAATTATTCATTCCCTTATTGATTTCCCCACCCTCCTTTCATTTGTCAAGATTAATACTAAGCCCCATCGTTGCTATACTTTCCTAAACACTTTTGTTTTGCAAGTTTATGAAAATAATACGTCCTATTATAATCCTCTAGTAAGAATGTGTCGCCTCTATAATGACTTATTGATTAATAATAGTAAAAATATCGACATATTTAATAGCAGAGTAAACACTTTCAAAAAATCTGTATTTTTTATTTATAGGATAGGGTGACAAACGAGCACACAGTCCACCTGATGGTAAGTGGTTGCTGTGGCCCATAGACATCTACAATTATCCTCGTTTGCGAATCAAAATACAGATGCGTTGTTAGGACTAAGATGGAATGCCTCTTTTCCAGTAAAATTGGTCTCCGGTTCTCTACACTCACCATACGAAACACAGCAGCGTTCAGGCGCTATTTGACGCTGGTATTCTGTGAGATCGTGGTCCTTCCCCGGTCGAGCCGACCCATTCGTGCTACAATTATACTACTAATATAGCTGCATGGCTCTACCACGTTTTAAAATTCTATTAGATATAATTTGTAAGTTAATTAATTATTATTATAGTTTGTAATATTGTATATAATAAAATTACTTTGTAAATAAGGCAATATATTAATAAAGAATTAATTTTTCTAAATGTTCCACAACTTAAGTTTATAAGTATACTAGCTGGCTAGGCGTACGTAACAGTGGTAGAGCCAGGCGGCAGCTTTTGCTGTCGCATGGATGGGCCGGCTTGAACCGGGGTGGTACCACGACCTCACAGAATACCAGCGTGAAGTAGAAGTTTACCTCTGAGTTTACCTCTGCGTTGTGAGGCCCTTTTTACTGGAAATGAGGCATTCCATCCTAGTCCTCACGGGTGAAAACACATCTGCATTTTGATCTGTAACAGAGGATAGATGTAGATGTCTATGGGCCGCAACAACCACTTACCATCGGGTGGACTGTGTGCTCGTTTTTCACCCTTATCCTATAAAAAAAAAACGTTGTTCTGCCCTTAGCGGCGAACCTCTGTACTATAAAAATCCTTACATTCGCAAGAAAAAATATTGAGGGTCATTTATCGAGATAAAAACTATCCTATCTCTCAAGTTGGACCAAACTGCACACAGTATGCAAAATTACATTGAAATCATTTTAGTAATTTAGGAGTTCATCGCGGACAAACAATGTGACACGTAATTTTTATATATAAAGATATATGTACGTTTATAAGTAAATTTATTAGTATTTGCGCTGTAAACTCGTTACTGTTACCTAGTATCATGTTGTGTACACATGTTTTGGAATTCAATCCAGATTGTAATTTTGCATTTATTGTGCTCAATTGTTCATGTTTTGATGTTATTCTGTTTTGTGTACCTAAATTAATAAATAAATAAATCTTTGAACTATTTTCCGACACCAATCAACACGACAGAGTTTTTGGGCCTCTATCAAATTATGACGTATCCACCGGGCACAAAGCTTCCTGACCGCTAAATGTTCATGGAGGATTTTGTGCACTTGACTCATACCGATGCCTATGCTTGTCCGAATCTGCTGATAAGTCTCTCTTTTGTCAGTCTCTATCATACGCCGCACAACACTGATGTTATCTTCAGTCGTCGCCGTAGAAGGCTGGCCCTCACGCAGATCATCGGTGAGTTTAGTGTGACCACGTTTAAACTCATTAAACCAGTTGTAAACAGTGGCACGAGATGGGGCTTCATCGTGAAAGGCCAATCTATCATAACTTTCTCGTTGACTTAAATGACATCGAAAGTCATAAAAAATCATTGTACGAAAATTTTCTCGCTTTAAGTTTATGCTGACGTGACACAGACAATTTTTAATTTGCCGCAAATCGTAAACAAATGACAAATAATTAATAAAATAGATACACATATTCGCGGAGTTTCATTATCAAAATTTGAACTTATTTTTTTATTATATCGTTTACAAGTGGCCAGAGCATTTAAATTTTTATTATTAATTTATGATGAAATATGTGCTCGCTTTTCATGCTTTCCTTTACATTACCATGTTTAAATGTTTTGTTAAGTTGAAACTGTATAAAAAGGGTTATTATAGTATAAATGAATACATGGTTGATAATAACCCCTGGGAATGAGGTGGTCGCTTCCAAGCTGTTTCTAAAATAAATTTTGTACCAACCATTGATGTAAAATATGCTCTTAAAAAAATCCCGCTGGGTTTCTTGCTGGTTCTTCCCAGGACAGAGGTTTTTTGTCGAACCAGTGGTAAAGTAAAAGTAACTTTCAATAAGAATTACACATGTGATCTATATTCGATAAAAATATTCTATTCTATTCTATAAAAAGCATTTTTTTATATAGGATAAGGGTGACAAACGAGCACACAGTCCACCTGATGGTAAGTGGTTGCTGTGGCCCATAGACATCTACATCTATCATCGATTACGTATCAAAATGCAGATACGTTGTCACCCGTAAAGGACTAAGATTGAATAGCCCGTTTCCAGTAAAAAGGGTCTCCGGTTCTCTTCACTCACCATACGAAACACAGCAACATTAAGCTGCTATTTTACGCTGGTATTCTGTGAGAGCGTGGTCCTGCCCCGGTCAAGCCGACCCATTCGTACTACAACTATACTACTAAGGTACGTGAGGGTAATATGATCACCTTAAGCTTTATCGCCCTATAAAACCAAAATTAAGAGGAAGACAGAAACAAAAACACAAAGTCGTATACTATAACTAATATATTAAGAAAGAAAATAGGAAATAAACGTTGAAAATTATTAGGAACACTTCGAAAAAGCAACTTTAAGAAACTAGCTACACTACACAATACAAAATTCGACTAAAATATTTACAATAATATCAACTGTCAAAATGGCGTCGATAAAGCAGCGCCTTTTTGACCCTTTATTATTTGATAGACTGCTGAAGAGCTATCGTATCACAGAGCCTTCTATGCAAACAAGGCTGTAGTTTTTGAGTTATAAGAAAGTGACCATATTAACCGGATGACCATATTACCTTCACGTACTATAGTATAGCTGCAGTATGACTCTACCACGTATAATATCTTTTATCTTATAATCGAAATCAAACCAAAAAAAGTTAAGAAGTAATACATTTCGTTGTAACTATTTTCATTATTATTCCACCTACTCTATACCTCTACAGGTTAAAATTCATAAATGTTATGTAAACACATTTATTCAAATCTGTTTTTAAAGTACTTAATTTCATCCCTCTTTTAGTTTTTTTAAGTGTGCACTGCCCGATACGAGGATAATGATAATTCTGCAGTTTGGACACAACAGACACAATCAAGTCCAAACTTCTTGTGCTTTTCTCTCCTTCATTTTTTTACCAAATTCACAGCAAATTGATAGTCTGTTGTTGCTATAAATATGATCTATTGGTAATGACGGGAAGCGGGCTCGGTTCGTGTACCTACTATGGAATTTTATTGTTAGTGCTTTAAAATTATAGGTAAGGTAAAATAATGTAAAGTGACAACTATCAAAACAACCGTTCAAATATGACACAGGGTATTTGCATTTTGGCCTGGTGGAGCCGACCCATTCGTGCTACAACTATATCAGTAATATAGCTTCAGGAAGGCTCTACCACATATAAAATCGAGTTTCATCTTGGACTTATGGGTCATGTGTAAACATGAAGTAAAGTGTCAAAGTTAGCTTTATTCAATCAAAATGATTGGTAATTTTATTCAAAATGATTGAATAAAACTAACTTTCGGGAAAATTTGATTTGTCTAATGCTACGGCCACACTACCTTCCACCTACCGTCCACCGCCCGTTTATCGCAATAATTATGGCATTAAATTACTGCCTAAATTATCGTGTGAAGTAATGTGGTTCCACTAGAGTTTACCTAGATATGCTAATGAAGTAGGCAGAAAAAAATTCATTTTTCAAGATGGTGGTTGAATCAACGACGGTGTTTTATTTTATGAGTGTCAGTTACTGTTATATAAATCTTTAATATTTTAACAAAGCTAAACCAAGACTTAAAAGAAGATGGTGGAAGATAAAAATGCACAGAAAGCGTAATAGGTTAGTCTTTTCATCTTCCTTTCATCACACACTGGACAAACTGTAGTGTGGCCACTTTACGTAAAAATTACCTTGGTTGCTTGTTGTTGTTTGCTTGGTTGTAAATCGTCTTTGATATGCGAAGAAGACCGCCGCCCGAGAAATTGCTACCGTCATATTGATTGACATTGTAGAATTATGGCCATAAAACGTGGCCACACCTAGGTGTTGTTTCAATTACTCGTATGGCTATAATTATTGCCATATCACGGTAGTGTGGCCGTAGCATAAGAACCACATTATTAAATATCCATCTGGTGGACAGCATATACATGTGGAACATGTGCTTGTTTGTCACCTACACTTATAAAATCAGCGGTTTATAATAAAATCCCTTTTTAATCCACTTTTAATGGTGCAACTTTTTCTTAGTGCCACTGTTACTGGTGCCACTTTTACTGGTGAGTCTACTTTTCTGCCTTGTAGCCCATCTAGGTAGGTAGGATATATTTTTAAAGAATAAAGGTGACAAGTGCAAACGCAGCCTACCTGATAGTAAGAGGATACTGTGGCCATAGACATCTACATCTGTGCTCGAATAAAAAATCAAAATGCAGATGCGTTGTTGCCGCTGAGGACTAAGATGGAATGCCTCGTATCCAGTAAAAAGGGTCTCCGGTTCTTTACACTCACCATTTGAAACACAGCAGCATTTAGCTGCTATTTTAAGCTGGTATCCTGTGAGATAGCTGGTACCCTTTTCGTCGTGGATTCGTGCTACAACCAAAATACAGCTGCAATAAGAGCCCGTGTAGTTACAAGTGTTAGCTGCAGGTGTGTAAGCGATGCAGCAGCCACTTACCACCAGGTAGAATGTAAGATCGTATGTCATTTCAATGTTATAAAAATAAATAAATAAACGGTCCGTGCCTCCATGCACCGTTGTTCAACGTTAACTCCTGAAATTATTATATAAAATTCTCATGACATTTTTATGAAATGATAACGCTTTGCTATGATTTAAAAAAAAAGATATATCGCTACAGCAAGAAGAAGTCAATGCTGATTAAATTACAATTCATGTTGCTACAACGCTATCAAAGATCTCATTAATTTAGCCACAAGAAAGCGCACACCATTTTTAGCTAGTAACATTAGTTAAAAAATGGCGCGCGCTTTCATGCCATGATATGATCGGCAACTTTAATAATCAAGTAACAAGTAACTACACTATTTATTTACTTTATCTTTGGTCTATTAAATTATTGAATTTGTAATGTTATTTTTCTTTTTAAATAAACCATACAGAACAAATAACTCGTTTGAGATAACACACTAAAGGATCCTGTCCACCCAGACCCGGAAATCAGGAACAATATATTGTACACCATACAAACACTAGTTCCATGCGAGATCTAAAACTGTGTATTGTTTAATATAAGTAGGTAGGTCTAAAACCCGGGTTCGATTCCTGTCATCACCAATGAAATTGACAATTACAATTTTAAGTGCCGATTTGCTATGTGCTCTCTGGTAAAGAAAAACATCGCAAGGACATGCAGACACGTGAAGTCAGCCAACACGACTTATTTGGGCAGCGCGGCGGACACTTCCTTGCCTCAATCCTCTCGGAAATGAAAGGAAGTCTGTGCCCAGCAGTGCAACGTTTTCTTTTGTTTTTTATGCCAGCCTAACCTGCAGGTGACGTGGCAGAGCTTCATTGAATAATTAGTTTATTTAAAAGATTTTTATTTAAGACGGTATTTAGTAAACAATGCCGAATCACGGAAGTTTCGCCTGGCTAGTGTGGTATAATACCAGCAAATTTAATAAGTTATGCATTACAGTCGGCGTTTCTTGAGAAAGTTATATCCAGATTTTTTTTTAATAAAACCAAAGTAACAAACAAACATCTGCCTAAACTTGAACTTATCAGTTCATCTGATATTAAGGCGCAGGTTGAGCAAAATATCGCGCTAGTCGTTATTTGTGCGGTTTTTAGGAGCTATCTACTTTTTATTTAAAAGATATATCAACAAATAAAAAACACATTATATTTCTACATAATCTTGATTTCATAAGAGCTATATCCAATTTTTTTTTAAAGGAATAAATATTAATATAATCTCCTTACAACGAAACCACATAAATGTGAAATTATTATTGTTAACATGCTTCTCCTCGTAAAGTAAGTATTATTTTATTTTGCGATTTACACCAATGGATAGGCAATTTATTAATGAACATTTCTATTGTAAAATTTTTTTCAAAAGACCAAAATTTGATTTTATTAAGAAATTATTTTAAAATCTGGGCGTATTCACTGCCCACTGGCTTGCTCAAGTCACCAAGTCAATGAGCGCTGAGCTCTTCGACGTGAAGCCCGTGTCGTCGGCCAGCGCACACGCTCACGTCATGTCAGTCGATAATATTATTACTTATTAGGTTATTTATATGTAGTATTATTTGTTTGTTTTGGGTATAATTTTTCGTATTAGTTATACATATATTTGTTGTGTTTTTACTGCGCGATAAAGCTTTTTGCGTGTATTTTCTTTGAAGTAAATGCAAATAAAAAAATGAAGCACCATTAGCATGTAGGGTTCAAATCCATAATTAACATTTCGACAAATATTATAATTCACACTATAAAAGGCTAATTCAATATTATCAGTATAGTATACAGTTAAAAATAATTCTAATACCCAACCGCAATATCTTATTAGGTATAGTACTGCCTCGTTGGTCTAGTGGTTGTAGTAGTGCGACTGCTGATCATGAGGTCCCGCGTTCGAATCCTGGGTCGGGCCAAAAAGTCAGTTATGAGTTTTTCATTTATGTTCTAAGTTATAATTAGTATTACTAAGTTATAGTTTTTTGCTAAAATATAGTATATTTTAGCAAAAAACTATATTATTATAATTATTTATTGCTTGTTTTTTCTTCTTTTTCAAAAAATAATTGAGTACATAAGGTGTTCTATACTTATAATTCGGTAAAAAGTATCTAAGTAGGTACTAATATACCTACTTTTTACTATAAACTAAAAAAAATAAAACTAAATTTAACTAAAAACACTAAACTGACCATTTGTTTTTTAACTCAAAACAGGACATGGGTTTATTTATACTCTAAAAACTATAACTTTATACAATTAGTGTTCACTACAAAATTATATTCGGTATAGACGGTAACTATTAAATGCAACATATTTTTTTAAAATTATTAATTACATTTGTCAGTGGATTAAATTTGCTTTAATAAAGTTGGTGATGATTTTAAATAAGAATAAAATTCTGGGTAAGTTTTTTTTATTGTTACCTTAGTTAACAACATCGCCTTTAGAAATGGAACCGTAAGTGTTTTTTCAGATGTCCACAATTTATTCAAAATAGAAAAATACTCTTTCTACTGGAGCATTTGTACCAGGTAGACATAAAATATATTCGATTAAAAAAATTATGTTGAAGATTGTTGGCTTTGAATACTTCCATCCAACGAGTTACGGGACAATTTTGTGTCCCGGAGCTTTATTTGGGGACAATGGGACAGGTGACCGAGAAAAGGGACAGTCCCATTGAAAACGGGACGTATGGTCACTTTACCTATAACCCGGCGACGGCTCCGTGGCGCAGTGGATTAGCAATCAGTTGTTGCGCTGGGGGCCGCGGGTTCGAATCCCGCACGGAACAAATATTTGTAAGGCCTACAAATAATTGTTTCGGGTCTAGATGTTTGTCCTTGTGCAATTTATGTTTCCCTCCTGCCTCCACCACTGCCTCCACCACTCTCATTCTATATTACTCTCACTCTGCGAAACATCCTATTTATTTGTTTATTCTTTATTGCACCAAATATTTGTACAAAAGGCGAGCTATCTATCTATTTACCTATAGTGAGTAGGTATCTTTTAAACTCACAATTTTCAATGCTTCATTTTTAATATATAATTAATTATAAAATTTCATAATTAGATAATATATGAGAATACATAATTCTAATATAATGCAAGTAATATACCGAATAAAAAAATTAAAATACATTTATCGTTGTACGCTGTGTGTATTTCCATAAAATAGTTTATTGATGTTGGAAAAATACTACGTCCGTACAGTAGGTGGCGTCTTACACATTTACGCGATCCTATATTGTATCGAGTCGACGCGCCACACCAAATGCTCAAGGTCGTTCGCATGGAGTAGCCCCTTAAGGGGCTCATTCAGTCCATGGAAACCTAGCTATAGACAGTTTTAAGTAACGGCCCCAGATGTGACGTCATCCTGAGGACTAAAACGGAATTCCTCACAGAATGTAATTATACAGACTCTTTATACCATTCAAACCATAACACAGCAGTTGCTTTGCCATTTGGTGGTAGAAAAACCGGCCACGTGCGAGTCGGACTCGCGCATAAAGGGTTCCGTACCATCACACACGTTTCTAGTAGGAGAGCCACTTTAATTTTAATATATTTTAATTTTTATTATTTGTTGTTATAGCGGCAACAGAAGCAAAATTCAACTGTGTGCCTATTACGGATCATGAGATACAGCCCGCTGACAGACAGACGGACGGACAGCGCAGGCATTTGGGTACGGAACCATAAAAAGATAAGGGGCTGATACCTAACTAGACGGATTCCTGGTTAGAAAAGTAGTCCTACGACCAGTAATAGTGGCACCAGTAGAAATGGATTAAAATAAGAGATTTAAATAAGTGTATGCTATGTCCAATAGATACCTACGTCTGTTCTTGATTAAGAATTACAACACAAATGCACTGCCGTCCCTGAGGACTACAAGTAAGATTCATGCGGTTCTCTACACACACCATACGAAACGCACTAGCATATTTTGCTATTCCGCTTTGTTTTCTGTGCGAGCGTGGCCTTCCCCGGTCGAGCCAACCTATTCGCCTATTCGTGCTGGAGCCGTAATACGCAGCAGCGTGGCTCTACTACGTTAAAAACACTGTAAAAGGAGTCTAAAAGAGAGTTTTGAGATACTAAAATTTAACGTATTCCCCTTATCAGTCTGTCACCGTCAGTGGTAAAAGGAGATCTTCCGCCACGCAACGTGTACAGCCTGAGGTGCATTGACCGCTCCTTCCTCGCTTCCCATGAACTTGGGAATTTGTTGTACAATATTGTCGTGAAGCGACAATTAGAAAAAAAAAGAACCTAACCTAACAACAACGAAACAACAAAAATAGAACAAGAAAATAATATATTTAAAAATTAAAAAAGATATTTACAATTTTATTAAAAAAATGAAGTATGATGATGGTGATGGGTGACGTGAATTACAATTAAATAGAAAATAAAGATAGATGAATATTGAAGCGGAGCCTGAAGGTCAAAGTGGCACACGCTGCGCTTGGAGTAGGAGTAGGCACACGCTGAGCTTGGAGTCACGCAGCGCCTGGAGCAAGCACGCACAGTGGCTAAGGATAGCACGGGCACTAGTAGGTGGAGGCGCAGGCGACGACTCCAGATGAAGGCAAAGGCTTGCAGGATCCCGGAGTAGTGCGGCCCCGCACTTGGAGTAGGCTAGGCGACGACTTCGGGTGAAGACAGAGGCTTGCAGGATCCCGGAGCAGTGCGGCCCCGTGCTTGGAGTAGGCTACGCCGACGACTTTAGGTGAAGACAGAGGCTTGCAGGATCCCGGAGCAGTGCGGCCCCGTGCTTGAAGTAGGCTACGCCGACGACTTCAGGTGAAGACAGAGGCTTGCAAGATCCCGGAGCAGTGTGGCCCCGCGCTTGGAGTAGACTAGGCGACGACTTCAGGTGAAGACCGAGGCTTGCAAGATCCCGGAGCAGTGTGGCCCCGCGCTTGGAGTAGACTAGGCGACGACTTCAGGTGAAGACCGAGGCTTGCAGGATCCCGGGGCAGTGCGGTCCCGGGATAAGGCCTTGCAGAAAGTCAAAAACAGAATGGAAAAATAGATGTAAAATGATATATAAGTAGCATAACACTACATTTTCCCCCCGACCCTGGAAATTTTTTGACTCAGCAAAAATTTTGACATGTACATTCTAAAATAAACCATAAAAACACAGCTTTGCAGAAACAGACATCAACAGGCAAAATCAGATATACTATCTCTTACATTCATCATCTGCATTCAGGTAAGGGTGGAGTTCACATTCAATGACTACCACTCTAAAAGGGTGTTTTCGAAAGGACATTCAGGCTTATTTAAGGAGTAGTCATCCGCTCCTGCGTGGAAAAAAAATAAATATAAGGGAGTAGTCAGCCGTTCCCAAGTGAAGATAAAGATAAAGAAAATTAAGGGAGTAGTCAGCCGCTCCCAAGTGAAGATAAAGATAAAGAAAATTAAGGGAGTAGTCAGCCGCTCCCAAGTGAAGATAAAGATATATATATATATAAAGATACAAAATAATTATATAAAGTCGAAGAGACCGAAGCCCATAACTTCATCGTCAGACTCAGATTCTTCCTTCTTGGACTCTCTCTTCCTTCTTCTCCTCAGCTGCCGGCGCTGCAGCAGCGGCGACCACGGCCACGGGCGCTGCTCCACCGACGGGCATGGTCGACAACTTCTCACGACCCTGCGCGATCAGCTCTTCAACACTCTTGCCACTGAATTCCGAGATGACCTTCTTCAGTTTCTCGGAGTCTGCCTCAATACCACAGAGCTGAGGATCTTCTCAACGTCAGCAGCACCTGGCCTGCAGGATGCGCCTGGCCTGCAGGATCCCAGCGCCTGGCCTGCATGATCCCGGGGCAGTGCGGCCCCGCACTTGGAGTAGGCTAGGCGACGACTTCGGGTGAAGACAGAGGCTTGCAGGATCCCGGAGCAGTGCGGCCCCGTGCTTGGAGTAGGCTACGCCGACGACTTTAGGTGAAGACAGAGGCTTGCAGGATCCCGGGGCAGTGCGGCCCCGGGATAAGGCCTTTAGGAGATGCTTCAAATTTGGAAGCTGAAGCGAGACTTGCTGTATTGACCGATGATGCGGCTTTTATACCTTTTTAGAGAGAACGGAAAATTATTTAAATTAAAAGCAAATTTTTGTAAATGGCCCAGAACAAAAGAGTATTTATGTGGAAATATTGAAATAAAAACATCAGACCGGTAACGAATTTGAATAAAAATTGCCATGATAACCAGATAAATAACGATGTCAAAACATGTAAATTTTTGGTTTCAGGCTCATAATTGAAAATCGGCAAGATTTAAGTAAGAAATGAGATATTATTGGTATAGGAAAAAAGGTAGCGCAACAGCGCGCACAAAACCCGAAATTGCAGAGTTACGGAGAACTAAATAAAAGATCGAAAAAGGTAGACTCCATTGACAGCGTGAAAATTACGAAGTGAAAATGATTTGTTATTGTGTTTTTATAGTCTAAAAACGTTACAGGATCCTATGGAAATAAAGGTGATGCAAAATATGAATGCAGAAAATCAAAAACAGAATGGAAAAATAGATGTAAAATGATATGTAAGTAGCATAACACTACAATATACCACCAAAACCATAAATGTAAAAAAGGGCCTAGTGTTAAAGAGTTGTCGGTCTCGCTAATGAGATCTGAACGGGTGCCAAGTTTCATAACAGTTTCTTAAATCATTACTATAAAAATGTAGAACGATCTTCAGTTGATTTAAAATAAAATTTGTTATGTTCTTTGATAATGGATTTGTAACTTGGCAAGGTTTATATTTTAAGCGACAGTAACCTAATGATACTGTCTTGAATCACTCTTTGCTCAAGCATTTTAAGTTTATTTCATATCTCGATCTTTCTTTTACATTTTAAGCTAGCTTCTTGAGTTGTTGGCATAATTTATTCTATTTACCTTAAATTTTTATATAAGATTTTTATATAAGACTAGTGACCCAGCAAACGTTGTTTTGCCATATACGTTAAAAATCGCGATTAAAAACAGGGGTTGATCGTAGAAGGGTGAAACTTTGAAGTTGTATGTATTTTTCACTGCTAAATCATAATAAAATAAAAATAAAAAATATTTGTCAAAAAAATAAAAATAAATATTAAGGGATGGGTCGTCACCCTTATCATTTAGGGGCTTGAAAAATAAATGTTGGCCGATTCTCAGATCTACCCGATATGCATACAAAAATTTCATACAAATCGGTTCAGCCGTTTCGGAAGAGTTTGGTAACAAACACCGCGACACGAGAATTTTGTATATTACAATGTTGCTCTAACGAATCTGTGTTCCGTAGGGAAATTCAAGTTAACGACTTGTATATTCTGCACGTTCTTCTGTAAATTTTTCAGTATATAGTCCATTTTACTTTACAGGTACCGTCTGGAGATCGCCGGGACCATTTTTGATTATTCCTCTTTTTACAAAGAGTGTTTATTATTGAAAAGTTTGTTTTCGTAAGCGAATTCTATTAGTCGTTCGCCTCTGGTGTTTCTTGTATCGTATCCGTGGTTTTCATAATTAAATTTTCGAGACTCTGAAATTGTTTATATTTAGCGTCAATAAAGCCACTTGTTCTGAATGGACGGTAATGCTCTCAATGTGAGTTTTGAGTGTTTCTTCACGATCACGGCCCGGGATCTTTCCTATGTAGTAAAAGATAACATATTCATATTCTTGAATTGAATCTAGAAATTGAAATCTAGTTTCAACGAGGCCTGTGATATCGAATTCAGTATTTTTCAGAGTTTCCGTTAATTCTAATAGGCGGGCGTGTGTTGATAAAGTCCTAACGTTGTATGTCAAAATAATATCGATTTATATTTTTGTTTGAACAGTAAAAGTCATTCTGGATGGGGCGTTAGGAGATTTCCTTAAGGTTGTTTTGTTATCGATAATGCCAAGATTTCGATGAAGAATATAAACAGCATGCGAAAGCTTTGGTTGAAAAATAATATATATGCCGAGAATTTGGAAAGTTCACCGAAATTGAGCAGCATAACTGATTATACCTAACTTCATTAACCTAATAAAACCTGCGCTCTGTACTCTTCCATTATCATTCCTGGATTTTACAGACCATTTACGCCCACTTTATTAACCTCTACTGTATGTTTTAAATACACCCCGCACCCTCTGTGCCCAATGTTCAGCAATTAATTTTATCTAAGCGTCAACCAAGATTTCAGTTATCGTTTCTTTTATTTTCCTGCTGTTTCACGTTTGTAAATTTTTTAAATGCTTTTTTTATAGGATAGGGTGACAAACGAGCACACAGTCCACCTGATGGTAAGTGGTTGCTGTGGCCCATAGACATCTACATCAATCCTCGCTTGCGAACAAATGCAGATGCGTTGTCACCCCTGAGGACTAAGATGGAATGCCTCTTTTCCAGTAAAAAGGGTCTCCGGTTCTCTACACTCACCATACGAAACACAGCAGTGTTAACCTGCTATTTTACGCTGGTATTCTGTGAGAACGTGGTCCTACCCCGGTCGAGCCGATCCATTCGTGCTACAACTATTCTACTAATATAGCTGCAGCATGGCTCTACCACGTATAAAACGTGTTTTTCTTTGAACTTAAAATAGACAATGTTGAAGAGGAGTTTTTGTCAAAATGTTAATTTCTTTGACCTTTATACCGACTGACTTTTTGACCGTGAGGAATAAAATTATTTTTAATAATTCAAATTTATATTTTTTTCATTGAAAATTCATCAAATTGGTTTGTAAATAAATACTACTAAATTGAAGTTCATCTAGCTGTCGGAATGTTCAAGAGTGTTACAAAGTCATTGACACCTACTTTCAACGCGTTTAGTAAGTTTTTTTAAATATTTCAACAGATTTCTTAATATTTTCTAAATTAAATTTATTTAAAAAAAATAGAAAAAAATGTATAGCATAAGCTTCTTTTTCATTCACATGTAATACTATATAGGTGTTCTTTCGGTAAAAAAAATCGTATAGGTTAGAAACGAAACAAAATTATTAAAAGTACCGAAAACAAACTAGAAAAAGCGTTAAGTGCCACGGGAGTATATACAGTTATTTTGTAAGTGAAAATTATATATATCATATTTTAATTCGTGGTTTAATCACTTTGGAGCATATTGTGGCAAAGACACAAATGGTTCTGATCACCGGGTGAAGGGCCATACTCACACAAAACCTCAGCGTGAAGTAGCCGAATAATGCTGCGGTGTTTCGTATAATAAGTGAAGAGTACCGAAAACCTTTTTACTGGTAACGAACCATTCCACCTTAATCCTCAGGGTTAATAAAGCATCAATTTTTTTAAATTATTAATTAATCATAAAATGAGTGCTCAATTTTTATGTTTACTTGTATAAATAAGCATGGGGTTCCATCTTATTTTTATGGGTCATGTGTATTTTGATTGAATAAAACTAACTTTCAGGAGAGATTTAGTTATCTAAGGGCCACATCATTCACTATGATTCAGGTGGACAGTTTATAGAGGTGGAATGTGTGCTTGTTTGTCACCTATACTTGTAAAACCTGCGGTTTTATAAATAAATCACTTTTTAATCCACTTTTACTGGTGCCACATTTACTGCTGAGTATCCTTTTCTGCTTCGTTGTCTGTCTGCGAGCTCACTCATCATCATAGACATCTACATCTATCCTCGAATAAAAATCAAAATGCAGATGCGTTATCACCGCTGAGGACTAAGATGGAATGCCTCGTATCCAGTAAAAAGGGTCTCCGGTTCTCTACACTCACCATTTGAAACACACCAGCATTTAGCTGCTATTTTAAGCTGGTATCCTGTGAGATAGCTGGTACCCTTTTCGTCGTGGATTCATGCTACAACCAAAATATAGCTGCAATAAGAGCCCGTGTAGGTGCAAGTGTTAGCTGCAGGTGTGTAAGCGCTGCAGCAGCCACTTGCCACCAGGTAGACTGTAAGTTCGTATGACATTTCAATTTTATAATTATAAATAAATAAATAAATACTAGCTTTAGCTTTAGCTTACTTAGCTGCTGCGTTTTGCACTTACCATAGTAAGTGTAAAGAACCGGAGACCTTATTTCATCTATATTCTATCTCAGTCCATAGGGGTGACGACGTATTAACATTGTGATTCTTATCCGGGAATAGTATATAATGTAAGTGTATATGCACCACAGCATCTACTTACTATCAATAACAGGGCAGTATGCTCTTTCGATAACCTATCCTATAAAAAAGTTTATTGTCACATTTATGTAATATGCCGCTGAATAAAAGCTACAGAATTACTAAGTCAACCTATTTAAGCCTTTGTTGTATCTCAAATAACCGCGAGTCATAATAATTTATAACACTGTGATATAAAATTACTTTGCAGGCTCCGTGCCTCCACGTCACCGTTATTCAACATTAACTCCTGAAATAATTGGATGAAAATCTTATAATCTTTTTATGAAATTATAACGCTTTGCTATGATTTTCAAGAAAAAAATTGATTAAGTAATAACTTCAAAGTTGATTAAGTACTTTCTATTATTATTAATATTATAATTTATTACTTACCTATATTTTGGAAATATGTTTTTTGATGTCCTTTAAAGATTAGGCTTGCCGAAAGTGTGACAAATTATAAAATAATATTTTTATAGTAGGATAAGTAACGCAACCCAGTATAGTGAAAGTGTGCTGAAAGTACTTATCGTGACGTAATGTTACAACATAAATTTATACCTAAATTAAATGAGATGTCTGCTTTGTTCTTTAATTTTATTTGAGGAATCGTTTCATATATAAGGCACGGTATGGAAAATAGATGGGTACTAAAATCAAGCGTTAACAAAAAGTGAACCCGTTATAGGTTTTCCTTTGCGCAACATACTCGCGCATCTCAGCGCGATATGAATAATGTAATATAAGTCATATATTTTTATGTAATATATTTTATCTAATCAATATAAATAAATCTTTTTTTGTTAACGCGGTGATACCATTTCCTGCCACCAACCTCTTACGTATTTCCACCGACGCGATTTTGACTACTTTTTTTTAAATATAAATGTGCGAACTATTCGTACTGGATCCATAATACGCATCAGAGTGTCTCTAGCACGTTTAAAAGACTGAAAAAGGTGTCTTAAAATTTAAATTTTGGAACTAAACTGGACAAAATCCGAAAAATTAGTTTAATTTAATGTGTAAATATAAGAAATCATTAATTTTTGATACTAAAATTTAATGTGTCTATTCCTCATCAGTCTATGGTTGTGGAAAAGAGATCTTCCGCCGAACAAGTTGTTCAGCCTGAGGTGCATTAGCCGTTCCTTCCTCGCTTCCCATGAATGGGAGCTTGTTGTAAAATATCCCACCAAAACCATAAATGTAAAAAAGGCCTAGCGTTTGGGCGTTCTCGGTCTCGCCGATGAGATCTGAACGGGTGCCAAGTTTCATAGTAGTTTCGTAAATCATAGCTAGTAGTAAATGTACAACGATCTTCAGTTGATTTAAAATAAAATTTGTTACGTTCTTTGATAATGGATTTGTAACTTGGTAAGGTTTATATTTTAAGCGGCAATAATCTAATAATATAATACGGACCGCAAACTTAAAAAGTCGTAAGTTGAACCTACGACTTTTTAAGTTTGCGGTCAATCCATTTGCGTCCAATACATCATTAGACTACTGTCTTGAATCAGTCTCAAGCATTTTTACTGGAGTGGTTAACAGGAATATTGGTAATGTTAAATTTATTGCTATTATATTTAATAATATAAGAAAGAAGAAATATCCATGTAATAATAATAAACAAATTATATATCATTAAACGTAATTTATTACCTATTAAGACATTTTGATTATTAATCGAGAATAGATAGAGCTATTTTTGGGCCGTTCACATACCATCAGGTGACAATATGCTCGCGTGTCACCCTTAATCAATAAATAAAGGAAAAGTTTGTTGAATTTTCCACGACAGTGACAAAAGTATTTTGACGCTACTCTCCGTCGCCCTTCTGAATACTTTATGAAATGAAATGAAATATCATTATTTATTCGACGTAAGAAAATAACTTTAGTTAGTCAAATGTCAAAGTATAATATACAGAATGGAAAATTACAACAGATCCACCGATAACTGAAGCTTGTTCTATGATGTAAGTATCTACTCAAAAAAGGGTAATAAAATTTGTAGCTTATTAGCGTATAGCAAAGCCGAGTAGACCTTGTGGAGGCTACCTGCTCACAAGTATGACACATGAATAGAATAGAATAGAATAATTTTTATTAAATATGGATTATTACATAATACTTATTGAAAGTCATTTTTTTTTATTTTTTTTTAAAAAAAGTTAACCCCACACTAGGATTTTCTCCTGTGTCGTGGAGGCAGTTTACAAACATAAATTGCACAAGGACAAACATCCAGACCAGGAACAATTATTTGTAGGCCATACAAATACTTGTTCCGTGCGGGATTCGAACCCCGCCACCAGCGCAACAACTGATTGCTAAGCCACTGCGCCACGGAGCCGTCAAAATGCCCCTGTCCTGGGAAGAACCAGCAAGAAACCCAGCGGGACTTTTTTAAACATATTTCACTTTACAATAATTTTGTTAGGGTTCCGTACTTCAAAAGGAAAAAGCGGAACCCTTATAGGATCACTTTGTTGTCCGTCTGTCTGTCTGTCAAGACCCTTTTTCTCAAGAACTGAAATTCATATCAAATACGCAAGTCTGCTGTCCCTTGGAGCTGTGAAAATATCAAACTTCTAAGCCAACGCAATCAAAAGATACAGCCGTTTATGCTGCAAGTTTTCGACATTCGCAAGGGAATCAAAACTTACAGGGCAATCCTGTGAACTAAGAATCTTAAAATTTGGTACGAAGTAGTTACATCATATAATAAAAATATTTTTAATAATTTTAACCTTATACCTACGGATTTGTTCGGAACCCTCGGTGCTCGAGGCCGACTCGCACTTGCCCAGTTTTTTTTGTTTGTTCAATTTTTAAATGAGTTTCAATAGAACCAGCATGGTGGCGATCACCTCATTCCTAGGGTTTTTGTCACTTATGTATTCTTTGATATTATAATAACCTTTTTTGTACAATTTTTCTTTGATAAAATATTTAAACTTATTTATTTACAAATTTTGTATATTTTCTGGGATTATGTTGTAAAAACGTATACATTGCCTCATAAATGAATTACTACTTCTGTGGAGTCTAGTAACTGGTATTACAAGCTTATGGTTGTTCCTAGTGTTTAAAGTTTGAACATCTTTATTCTTATCAAAGCTATTTATGTTTTTATGAACATACATTCATCATCATCATCATCATTACAGCCCCTCACAAGTCCACTGCTGAACACAGGCCTCCACCAAGGAATGCCGCAAAGCACGGTCCTGAGCCACCTGCATCCATCGAGTTCCTGCATGTCTTACCAGGTCGTCACTCCATCTAGTAGGGGGGCGCCCTACACTTCGCCTGCCGATACGAGGCTGCCGCTCGAGAATCTTTGTTCCCCATCTGTAGTCGCTTCTTCGAGCAATATGGCTGGCCCATTGCCACTTCAGCATACTAATACCTTTGGGCTATGTCGCTTACTCTGATTCTATTGCGGATATCCTCGTTTTTAATTCTATCACACAGAGAAACGACGGGTATTGCTCTTTCCATAGCTCGCTGAGCGACTTTGAGCTTCCTCAAACGGCCAGCAGTGAAGGACCACGTCTCAGATCCGTAGGTCATCACGGGCAGCACGCACTGTTTGAACAATCTAGTTTTGGGGTTTGAGGTATCTCTAACGAGAAGATATGTCGTAATCTCCCAAACGCTGCCTAGCCGAGTTGAATCCGTCGATTAACCTCTCGGTCGAAATTGGACTTACCTAGTCGGACTATTTGTCCCAGGTAAAAACGAAACATACTCGTCAACAACTTCGAGCTTAGTGCTCCTAACAATTACCGGCATAGGTGTGACATGGACATTAAACATGATCTTTGTTTTGTCCATGTTCATCTTAAGACCTATCCGTTGGGAAACACTATTGAGGTCATTGAGCATAGTGCTTAGGTCCTCCAGCTATTCTGCCATAAGGGCTATACCGTCGGCAAATCGAAGGTGAGTAATATACTCGCCATTGATGTTAATACCGTATCCTTTCCAGTCCAGTAGCTTGAATACGTCTTCCAATGCAGCGGTGAAGAGTTTCGGGGATATAACGTGTAGTGTTATGCTACTTACATATCATTTTACACTATTTTTCCATTCAGTTTTTGAGTTTCTTTTTGCATCACCTTTATTTTCATAGGATCCTGTAACGTTTTTACACAATAACAAATCATTTTCACTTCGTATTTTCACGCTATCAGCACTTTTTAAATCGGTGTCGATGGAGTCTACCTTTTTCGATCTTTTATTTAGTTCTCCGTAACTCTGCAATTTCGGGTTTCGTGCGCGCTGTTGCGCTATTTTTTTTCTATATCAATAATATCTCATTTCTTACTTAAATCTTGTCGTTTTTTAATTATAAGCCTGAAACCAAAAATTGTTAGTTTTTGACATCGTTATTTATTTGGTTGTCATGGCAATTTTTATTCAAATTCGTTACCGGTCTGATGTTTTTATTTCAATATTTCCACATAAATACTCTTTTGCTCTGGGTCATTTACAAAAATTTCCTTTTCATTTAAATAATTTCCCGTTCTTTCTAAAAAGGTATAAAAGCTGAACCATCGGTGAATACAGAGAGTCTCGCTTCAGCTTTCAAATGTGAAGCATCTCCTAAAGGCCTTATCCCGGGGCCGCACTGCCCCGGGATCCTGCAGGTCAGGCGCATCCTGCAGGCCAGGCGCATCCTGCAGGCCAGGCGCATCCTGCAGGCCAGGTGCTGCTGACGTTGAGAAGATCCTCAGCTCTGTGGTATTGAGGCAGACTCCGAGAAACTGAAGAAGGTCATCTCGGAACTCAATAGCAAGAGTGTTGAAGAACTGATCGCGCAGGGTCGTGAGAAGTTGTCGACCATGCCCGTCGGTGGAGCAGTGCCCGTGGCCGCGGTCGCCGCTGCTGCAGCGCCGGCAGCTGAGGAGAAGAAGGAAGAGAGAGTCCAAGAAGGAAGAATCTGAGTCTGACGATGAAGTTATGGGCTTCGGTCTCTTCGACTTTATATAATTATTTTGTCTCTTTATATATATCTTTATCTTCACTTGGGAGCGGCTGACTACTCCCTTAATTTTCTTTATCTTTATCTTCACTTGGGAGCGGCTGACTACTCCCTTAATTTTTTTTTCTCCACGCAGGAGCGGATGACAACTCCTTAAATAAGCCTGAATATCCTTTCGAAAACACACTTTTAGAGTGGTGTCTCTTCGACTAATTTTTTTTTCCACGTAGGAGCGGATGACTACTCCTTAAATAAGCCTGAATGTCCTTTAAAAAAACACACTTTTGGAGTGGTAGTCATTGAATGTGAACTCCACCCTTACCTGAATGCAGATGATGAATGTAAGTGATAGTATATCTGATTTTGCCTGTTGATGTCTGTTTCTGCAAAGCTGTGTTTTTATGGTTTATTTTAGAATGTTCAAGTAAAAATATTTGCTGAGTCAAAAAATTTCCAGGGTCGGAAAAATGTAGTGTTATGCTACTTACATATCATTTTACACTATTTTCCCATTCTGTTTTTGATTTTCTTTTTGCATCACCTTTATTTCCATAGGATCCTGTAAAGTTTTTACACAATAACAAATCATTTTCACTTCGTATTTTCACGCTATCAGCACTTTTTAAATCGGTGTCGATGGAGTCTACCTTTTTCGATCTTTTATTTAGTTCTCCGTAACTCTGCAATTTCGGGTTTCGTGCGCGCTGTTGCGCTATTTTTTTTCTATATCAATAATGTCTCATTTCTTACTTAAATCTTGTCGTTTTTTAATTATAAGCCTGAAACCAAAAATTGTTAGTTTTTGACATCGTTATTTATTTGGTTATCATGGCAATTTTTATTCAAATTCGTTACCGGTCTGATGTTTTTATTTCAATATTACCACATAAATACTCTTTTGCTCTGGGTCATTTACAAAAATTTCCTTTTAATTTAAATAATTTCCCGTTCTCTCTAAAAAGGTAAAAAGCCGAACCATCGGTGAATACAGAGAGTCTCGCTTCAGCTTCCAAATTTGAAGCATCTCCTAAAGGCCTTATCCTGCAAGCCTCGGTCTTCACCTGAAGTCGTCGCCTAGTCTACTCCAAGCGCGGGGCCACACTGCTCCGGGATCCTGCAAGCCTCTGTCTTCACCTGAAGTCGTCGGCGTAGCCTACTCCAAGCACGGGGCCGCACTGCTCCGGGATACTGCAAGCCTCTGTCTTCACCCGAAGTCGTCGCCTAGCCTACTCCAAGTGCGGGGCCGCACTACTCCGGGATCCTGCAAGCATTTAACTTCATCTGGAGTCGTCGCCTGCACCTCCACCTACTAGTGCCCGTGCTATCTTTAGCCACTGTGCGTGCTTGCTCCAGGCGCTGCGAGACTCCAAGCTCAGCGTGTGCCTACTCCTACTCCAAGCGCAGCGTGTGCCACTTTGACCTTCAGGCTCCGCTTCAATATTCATCTATCTTCATTTTCTATTTAATTGTAATTCACGTCACCCATCACCATCACCATACTTCATTTTTTTATATAAAATTGTAAATATCTTTTTTAAATTTTAAATATATTATTTTCTTGTTCTATTCTTGTTGTTTTCGTTGTTGTAAGGTTAGGTTCTCTTTTTTAATTGTCGCTTTACGACAAACGTCACCCTGTCTTACACCTCTCTGCAGTTGGATAGGTTTCGTACTCTGGTTCTGTACTCGGATAGCCATCGTAGCCGTATTGTACCAACACTTGAGCACTTCTATATACCGACAGTCCACTTGGCACCGCTGATGTAACGCAACACCGTCCAAATTTCGACGGAATCAAAGGCTTTCTCATAGTCCACATACGCAAGACAAAGTGGCAGATTGTACTCTTCGGTCTTCTGTACAATTTGCTTAAGGGTATGTATGTGGTCTATGATGCTAAAACCTTTTCGGAAACTGGCTTGTTCGGGAGGCTAGAAGTCGTCGAGTATGTGTGCGAAACGATTCATAATGTCTTTCGAAAAAAGCACGGAGACGCGGCTCAGAAGGGAAATCGGTTTTTAGATCTTCAAAAGAGCGTTGTCGCCTTTCTTGAAAAACAAGGCCACCGCACTTCTGCTCCACGCCTTCGGTGTAGTGCCACCATGGAGGACGGAATTAAAGAGCTTCTGAAGGACTTTAAGTACTAGTTTTCCACCCGCTTTCAGAAGATCCGCTGTATTTCCATCTTCGCCTGGGGTCTTGCCATTTTAAGGTGCTGGAAAGCCATTCTGATCTCGCTCAGACTGACGTCCGGGATATCATCGGAATAGTGTCGGATAAGACTTGCTCTTGGATCGTTACTCACACTTGCGTGTGCTCCAACGATGACATGTACAGCTGCCCATAGAACCTCTCAATCTTACTCAAAATCTCAGGTGTCTCGGAAACGATGCTGCTACATTCGATTTTCAGCTTTGACAGTTAGCAGTTTCTGGCAGACAGATCTCTGGCAAAGACTTTGGAGCCCTGGTTTCGCTCGATCGCTTCTTCAATACGAGCAGTATTAAAGTACCGTAAGTCCTGCCGTATGCGTTTGGATATCTGCCTGTTCAGTTGCCTGTATTCTATCAAATCTTCAGTAGATTTGCACTGCAACTTCATTTCCCTTCTAACAGTCATGAGATTAATAGTGTGATCGGAGAGTTTTTGCGTTCTTCTGCGGCGGTTCTTGCAGAACTTAGCTCCGACCGCGTGGACAGTTTTCACGAGCTTGTCATTTATATCGTCCACTACATTGCAATCTTCTAGGCACTGAAAATGATTTTGTAACTCGAGATGAAAGGTTTCGGGACTTTGGATTAGAGCACGACGGGGACGAAGCGTTGACTTTATTAGACGTGACCTCTCCAACTTAACGCTTAGGTTCAGTGTGTGATCGCTACCAGTTTTCACCCTCGCGATCACTGAGATATCACTGAACAGTTCTCATCTAGTCGTCATAATGAAGTCAATCTCATTTTTGTCGAACCGTCGGGGCTCGACCAGATCCACTTTTTTTTTATAGGATAAGGGTGAAAAACGAGCACACAGTCCACCTGATGGTAAGTGGTTGCTGCGGCCCATAGACATCTACATCTATCCTCGTTTGCGAATCAAAATGCAGATGCGTTGTCACCCGTGAGGACTAAGATGGAATGCCTCATTTCCAGTATAAAGGGCCTCCGGCCACCTGCACTCACCAAGCGAAACGCAGAAGTAAACCTCTACTTCACGCTGGTATTCTGCGAGGTCGTGGTACCACCCCGGTTCGAGCCGGCCCATCCGTGCGACAGCAAAAGTTGCCGCGTGGCTCTACCACTGTTACTGTACTTTCTGTGGGGCTGCTTCTGGAAGAAAGAGTCCATCATAAAGAGTCCCTCTTTCTCTATGAAGTCGGCAAGCTGCTGGCCCTTTTCCGTTGCCCTATTCCGAATTTCCCTACTTTCAGCTCACCGTTCTCTCTTGTGCCTAATTTTGCATTGAAGTTTCCCATTAACACCGTATAGTGGGTTTTGGAGGAATGCATGGCTCTAGAGATATCCTCATACATTTCCTCTGCCTCCTCATCGGGATGTGCCGAGTTTGGTGCGTAAACCTGTATGACCTTCAGCGAATACCGTTTGGTGATTCTGAGTATAAGGTAGGCAACCCTCGTCGACACACTCTCAATCTTTACAACGTTGTTAACGAGAGATTTGTGGAAGATAAAGCCGACACCGTTTTGGAACAGATGGTGATAGAGCAAGTTGCCGGATTCCCATGTGTCAGGTTCAGAATAAGTAATATAGGCGAATGATGAAGAAAAATGAAGCGTCAGTAGCTTAATGGCAGGGCGTGGACCGCGAACTCGAAAGTTCGTGGGATCGAATCCGCCATTCGACTACTCTCGTGAACCACTTTTAACACAAGCATTTTAAGCTTACCAGAAGTGGTTAAAGGGAATATTAGTAATGTTCAATAGCATTACTAGGACTTTAAAAAAAATTGTCAAACATACTGTTCTTTTTATCTTTTAAATTCAAAATACGTGGAAACACGTTATTTTAACTGATTGTGATTCATATATAACTAACGCCTACTATTTTACTACGCACGCACACATTCGTAAGAGTCGATCGGTCGGCAAAAACGTTGTGAATTGAATCGCACACAGAGGAGCGCGCGTACGCGTAGTTGTTGCCAATAAATCACATTCAATTTGGGATAATTTCAAATAAAAATAGAAGCCTTATTTAAACTCGTATTTTCAAAAACTACAATAACGGTATATAATTATTTATATATTTGAACTTAAGTTTAAAAGTTGGCTATTCTTTGAAAAATAACCCTGTATGTATAGAGTTTTGGTCCTTGTGCGACCCCTTGGTTACGTCATGGTATATTAATGGATTCCCTTACGCTGCCACCACATAGACTGCCACATTTTGGTACTCTTTTTACCTTCACTACGTAATTAAAAGAAAAAAACACTGCCTCGCTGGTCTAGTAGTCATAAGCCCGACTGCGGGTCGTAAGGTCCAGCGTCCGAATACCAGCTCGGGACAAAAAATGAGTTATTGAGTGAGAGTTTTCTGTCAATAAATTCTCTCTCAGTAATAATCCGGAGTCAGGAAGGTGACAGTGTTTTACCCCGGTGCCTCGGAAAGCACGTAAAGCCGTTGGTCCTAAGCCTGATCTCTCTCTGGCTTGCAGAAAAACTTATGTACTATAATCCTACCCTGCGCAGGTCTCAAGGGAGACTAGCCGCCACTACAGCCTATCAAAGGTCATAACTGAACATAGGCCTCTCACATAGATTGCCTCATAGCGGGGATATTTGAGACTGGCCGTCATGACCGAAATTCGGTTGGAAGGACATTAGTAGCTTTTCATTCGCTAATAATGTTAAACCCTAAATAAATATTTGTTTTTTTTTTTCTTATGGCTATTTTAGCATTTTTGTCACTGATATCTTTAAAATATTTATCATGGCATATCATTGAACAATCAGGATCGTTTTTATTGATATTTCTTGATGGAGTCCTATATTCAACAGTGGACTTGTGAAGTGGTTTAATGATGAAGATGATCATATAACGATATACCAATTTACTCAGTAATAAAATAATTATAAAACTGTTTTTATATTTCAGTATAAAATAGCAGTTACGTAAGTAAGGGCCTTTTCGCGAGGCTTGTTTCATCACGTAACGTGTTATGTACTATGACAGCTTTCCGCTCGATAGACTGGAAACGTACAGTTTCGGCAATCCAAAGACTGTAATTAAACTTGTTAGAGTAAGTGCACATCATTTGTTTTTATTTTTAGTGGTCTGTGTCTTCCTTTTAGATTATTTTAACGTTAAGAGCACTGAAAGGTAAGACAATTTTGTTTAGTATTTTTTTACAACGTAACAAAAACCCTGTGGTTCCATGCGTTATCAGAATCGATATTCAAACGTTTCGAAATTACTTCAGAAAACTCGACCATAAAAAATAAAATAAAATTTAAATATTTTTTTTAGAATTTAATGATGTTAAAAAATATATTAACTGAGATATGCGGTGGCTACACAGTCTACTTCATCTGACTGGACTGCTGCCTTTAGAGTTTTTTTTTATCTTAATAGCAACGCTTGGCATGCAGATAGGCAATCAAAGTGCCAGACATCTCGTTCCTTTGACATTGCTCTCTTTCGCCGTTCTGTATATAAAGTCTGGCGTAAATAGATAGTTCTTTCACCCTTTATCAGGAACTATGAGATCTTGGAGTTTCGACACCTACAAAATGTGGTAGTCGATATTCTTACTAGGCCAACACGCGAAAAAATTCTAAAAGTATTCATGCAATATCCTAAATTCAAAAACAATTCAATTTTAATAAATTTTAATCAGTACACGTACAATAATCGATATAGAAAATACCGGATTGCGGTTTCGAAAAACATGATGAAACATCTTTTTGTAATATATGTATATTACAACGCGTGAGAGTGATATCGAAAGAAAAGTGAATGCAGGAAACATAGTGAATGGAGCTTTGCACTCCTTTATGAGCAGTCGGAAGGTGTCTAACAAGGCTCGTTTGGCTGTGCATGAGGGGGTGTTGGTTCCGACACTCATGTACGGAAGTGAAAGTTGGGTATGGCAGAAGAAACATGAAAGCAGAATAAATGCAGTTGAGATGAGAGCATTAAGAAGTATGATAGGAGTTAAACTGAGTGACAGGATAAGAAATAGTGAGATAAGGAAACGTTGTGGTCTGAAAGAAGATGTAGTGACAAAAATTGAGAAAGGTATGCTGAGATGGTTTGGCCACGTCGAGAGAATGAATGAAGAACGATTGACGAAAAAAGTGTATAAGGCGAGTGTGAATGAAAGTGTTGGAAGGGGTAGACCTAGGCGGACATTTCTAAACCAAATTAGGGACGTCTTGAAAAAAGGCCAGGTTAAGAGTACCCTAAACCGTAGAGCATGTATGAAGGGAATAATGAAAGTGGACGAAGCGAAACAAGTATGTAAGGATCGTAGCAAGTGGAAAGAAGTGGTCTCTGCCTACCCCTACGGGAAAGAGGCGTGATTATATGTATGTATGTATGTACAACGCGTATAAATAAATTACATTATGAATATTTGTAACATTAAACTTATAATATCAATGGTATAACAGATTCAATCAATGTATCACATGGTTAATAATACATTTCCGTATAAATTCGAGCAATTATAAACTAAGTTTACGTATGAAATATTTGTAAATTAATACCAAAAACGACTATCCTAACGATTCCATGCTTATAAACTAATAATTTTAGTTGTACTATTTAATAAAATTTATGTGTATAATAAACATAATTTTTCGATTCGGCTCGACTCGACTCGACTTCACTTTACGTTATACACCATAGAACTGTATCAATTTGATTTTAACTTACTATCGCTAACTTAATACAAAAATTACTAAGCCATTTCTTCAAGTAAGGTAACGATTACATCTAATTTATTCAAAACTAAAGATTCGTCTAATTATAGACCAAAAACTGTAGAACCTTGACGACAATTTCCTAACAATGGCACTTTCTGACTAACGCGGATTAAATATCACTATAACCTGTAAAGCTGTCAGCTTTAGGCAAGAAATCTTTTAGAAACATTTACTTTAATAAACAGCATTAAAACTAGAGCTCTTGATACGGTTCTTCGGCATCGGCCAGCTTAACAAGGCCTATGAAGCTCTTTTCAGGTTGCATAAGCGAGTGCCTGTCTCCGCCGGTGTTTCTTACGGCGAGCCTGTCGCCGGCGCGGAGGAACAAGGCGGCGGCGGAGAAACAGGAGTTGGGTTTCTCTAGAGGCTCGACAGAGTGCGAGGATTGCGCACACTGCAGCAGAGTATCGCGGCCTTCTGAGTCCGCATTAGTTCGGTGCAACACCCAAGATATTATATCGTGGCTGTCCAGGTAGTAAATCTGTGGGCAAAAATTGTTAGCAATTAATACTATGAAGCGTCGAAATGACAGATTTTATCAAAAACACTAATTACAATTTGTGGTAAGCGGTGCTGTAGCTATGTAACCAAGGTCCCGGGGCAAAACTGAAATTGGGGCCCTATATAAACTAAACTTAATACTTTAAAGGTGCAAATCTACTTCATTATCAGCTCCTTTTTGCCAACTACGAGACATAATAAAGCAAATCTGTTTACTTTAATATTTGTGTATAACACAGCACATAATATTTAATCGTACTTCCTAAAAATGTTATAAATGTGAAAGTTTGTTTGTGTAAAAACTACTGAATAGTGTTGAATGAAATTTTACACACTGATAGAGCTCGACCTGGGTAGAACTTCTTGTACTATTATTTATTCTGTGGTAGAACATAGAATACTATAATTCAGTAAAAATATTTTAAGTGCAAATTAACCCCGTGTGAAAACATCGTATGGATGACAAACGATGGGGTCTGACGCCAAAAATCGTTACTGTGATTCGGCCCATGATCACATAAGGCGCTCTGGTATGGTGGACCTAAGCAAATGAAGCTACCACTATTAAAAAGCTCCTACGATACCAGAGACTGGCAGATATGGCTGCCACAGGTTGCATAGGTACTACACCAACAGTAGCCTTAGAGGCTATGTTGGAGCTGATCGTGCTTCACCTACACATACAACAAAAAGCGACTTTAGCTGCCATTAAACTCAAGATCCTAAATCTATGGAGTAAGAGTATAGTCCCTCATACAGGTATAATTGATAGAGTTTACACCAAAATTCCTATCTTATAAGCCAAGTACGATCAGATCCAAAAACAATTTGTGTTTGATAAGATATATAAGATACACTTAAATTAAACCAACCAGCCAGAGGGATTAAGTCCATAAAAACTTAAAATTTTCACGGATGCTTCTAAAACAAAGGAAGGATCTGGAATTTTCTTGGAAGACCTCGATAGCCACATGTGTACACTGCTGGATACCCAGAACATAGTTTTTCAGAGAGAGTATAGCAATAGCCATAGCAATAGATGCCAGGAAGGTAAAAGAATTCTCCATCAGAATACTGACCGACAGCATGCGTTACCACAAGCTCCGGGTTACATTGAGGTGAACTCGGGACTAATATATGAATGCCATCAACTACTAAATGAGGTATGCAAACACAAAAGCGTGTCTCTGCAATGGATCAAGGGACACAGTGGATCCGGGGGCAACGAAGCATCAGACGAACTGGCCAGGAGAGGGTTGGCTCTGGCCGCTATAGTGCCGGAACCGATCATACGTAAAAACTTTACTAATCACGCTCAACTTTGGAGAAATCTCGTAGACTGTAGGCAAACTAAGGAGAACCTGCCAGAAATAAACAGTCGTTTAACCAAGGTCTTAATGAGATTGAACAAGCCACAGTCCAGGATAGCGACAAGTGCTATTACAGAACATCGCTCCTTTAGAGGAAACAGCGTCCCACGTGTTGCTGGTAAAAATCCGGTGGTCGCTACGTACAAAGCTAAACATCAGGGCACGCCGGGATCACTTTCCGAAGTTCCTCGCAACATCAAAGGATTGTTGAACTTCTTCAGGGTGGTTTCATGGCTCGAATAATCGTAATATTCCTGTCCACACGCAAAATTCGCGCTTAGACGTGGAGTTGTGGAAAATAGCCCGTCGTAATCTAATCCAATATCGTAAGGAAACCTGCATGTGTGAGAAATTTAAAAAATATTCCTAAGATGTGTGAAGTCTGCCCGCGTGGTGGACACTTCCTTCTAAAACCCTCTCAAAAATGTGCATGGCATGTGATACTTATCAGTTTTTACCATTACCATTCAGTCTATTCAATCTACGCTTGGCAAGCGGGTTGCAACCACAGTTTTTATTTTTATTTTTATTCAGCTATCATGAAGACGCTGCTCCTCATTATACCATCTGCTACAGAAACTGTCTGTTGCTTCTTCCTACACCTACGAGTATGTGGTAGTGAATATTCTTATACCGCCACTACACGGTTATTTACAGATAAGTTTAGATTTTTGGTCAAAAAACAGGATTTTCTCAGGTAAATGATAAGATTAAGTCATAACTTTGTTATTTTCCAGTTCTTGAACAAAAGCCTAGGTTTTTGATCAAAAACCGGATTTGACCATAAACCTGCGACATATATACCTAATAATGTCAGTTACGATTGAAACGATTTCAAAAGTGAGAAGGAACGACGTCGCGTATGTTTTTGTGTGTACACCAAATTTGTCGGAAATGGCTAAACCGAATCAAATGATTCTTTATTTTAGGGATGTACTTCAAGAAAGGTTCCTTTAAAGAAATAATCCCATCCCTAAAGGTAGCAAAATAAGAGATGAAGATTTTAGCGTACAGACCACTGGAATAAGTAAAATAATTTGACGTTTAATAAAAAGTACAAACCTTTTTTAAAAAACAAAGTAAATTAAAAAAGTATAGTTGTAGTATAGTAAGGCTTTATACGTCTAACTATTAGGCACAGATCTACTCTCTTTCTGAGAGGGATGAACGGCAAAGAAGTGTCCGCCGCGCTGCCCCAATGCATGATGACGGACTAGAGATATCTCCGAAGAAATATTTTTTTAATTTCTCATACGTGCAGGTTTTCTGACTCAAAAAATAAAACAAAAATAAAATGTCTTAGCACCGACATTAGAAACTATTATGTGCAAATTATTGATTTATTTTTAATTTTTAAAGGCGATTTATACTTTTTATTTCTAGCTTTATGTTGTCTTAGCTTTCAGTCTTCAATTTATTGCGACGAGTAATTGCAAACCTCTTCAAAACTTGTTCAAGCCAGTAAAGTTAAATTGAGTTAGAGACGACGACGGACCGATTTAGAAATAATGTCAGCTACTACGTTCACACTAAATTCGAATTTGATAGGTATTAAAAAAACGATTTTTATAACAACAGTGTCTTGTCTAAACACAATTCTTCTTCACCTTCATCAGCCTGTAAAAGTCACCACGTTGGGTTAATCGAAATATTTAGCAGTCCGTCTGGTAAATATTTCGATTAACCCAACGTGGTGACTTCCCGTTGCCGATGTTAGCATTTATAATAGTGTAAAATGGTGATTATACTGGCATTAATCATAAGACAACATATTACGAGTTTTATTTTTATTCATTTGCTCTCACACAAATTCTGACTGGGCATGGATATCATAAAGAGTATCTATATAAGTATAAAATAGTCGATAATAACACTTGTCCCTGTGATGATACAACTATACAAACGATAATACACTTAGTAACAGAATGCCCTAAATATCAAAATACCCGGTACGAACATACTATGATATGTGATAATCTCAAAATTAAGCCTTTTGATTTGGAACAAGTTATAAGCAAAGAAAGCACACTGAATTCATTCTTGAATCACATCAACAGCATCATACTTAATCTAAAGAAATTCAATAAAACCTAAAGTTCCTAATGTTACACAGGGGAAAAAAAAACCGTGATACATACACATTTAGTCGTAAATAAAAACAAGCTGAAAGCTTTTGATTATTGTATGTAGATAAATAAATACCAGGATAATATAAAAAAAAATTTAATCAATTCAAAGTTAAAATAAAATTAAGTTAAAAAGTTAATCATTTATTAATTTAATTACTGGATCCAATTATTAAAAATATTACAAAAAAGGAAAGATTAAAATATCAATGATAAATATAATACAAAGATGTATATATAAGAAAGAACTGTTCTGTATCAAATAGCAGAACAGCAATGTACAAACATTGCAACAAATATCGCAAACGATGAAAGAAATCGCTTGTGATAAAAAAAAACATATTACGAGTATGTAATTTTTATTCATAACTAAAAACATCGACATATTTAATAGCAAAGTAAACAATTTCAATAAATCTGTATTAGATATACTTTGTAAATAAGCCAATATTTTATTAAAGAATTAATTTTTCTAAATTTTTCACAACTTAAGATTATAAGTATATATATGTACGTTTATAAGTAAGATTATTAGTATTTGCGCTGTAAACTTGTTACTGTTACCTAGTATCATGTTGTGTGCACATGTTTTGGAATACCATCCAGATTGTAATTTTGCATTTATTATGTTCAATTGTTCATGTTTTGATGTTATTCTGTTTTGTGTACCTAAATATGTAAAAAATGAAATAAATAACTATGACCGGCAGTTTATATTTTTTACTCTTTTTTTAATTAAATAGGTCAGGCACTCTTGTATAATTTGTAGCCATAATTCTTTTCTCTTCGTGAATCGCTCAATAATAACTTTTGTAGATTTTCGGTCATCACAGAAAATCAGAGTTGTGGTTTCACTACAATATATGGTGAGTGATTTTTGACATGCCTTTGGCGTACAATGTCAAATTTATCAAAACAACGTTTAATTAAGTTACTTAAGTTATTATATTGTTGTGTGCGGCAGTGGTATGTGTCAAAATAAAGTTTTTCTTTATTTATTTTCTTTCAAGTCATGCTCTTTACGAAATTTTCCCCTTTTTTACGTGGTAGAGCCATGGATAGCTATGGCGTTGTTGTAGCACTAATGAGTCGGCATGACCGGGAAAAGACCACGCTCTCACAGAATACCTACTTAAAATAGCAGCTTAATGCTGCTGTGTTTCGTATGGTGAGTGTAGAGAACTGGAGACCCTTTTTTCCTGAAATGAGGTATTCCATCTTATTCCTCACGCATCTACATTTTGAATTTCAACCGAGGATACTTATTCTCTAAAAAATAAATAGAAGAAGAATAGAAGTAATATTCAGCTACACGCATCCAGTTCCTGCGAGCCCCTTTGCGCAGATTGTCGCTGCATTGAACCCGGGGGAAATCTCACATTACGTTAAACTAAGCACGCTCTTCATTAATGACATATTTCCTCCGACGGTTGTCACTTTTGCGACCATGTGACCAGCCCATTGCCAGTTAGTTTGCAAACACAGAAGGCTATGTCGGACCATTCAGAGTTGATTACAGTAAAATAGTACATTCTGTGCAGATGAGAAAAAAGAAAATTGAACACTGACGCTGTATCCGAACGTGATAAGATTGGACGCCGTTGATAATTACGTTTGTTTACTTGCTTTTTTGTTCAAACTTGTTAGAAGCTCATATCTGGTGGACTGCTAATTGACTAACAAAGAAAACAAAAGAAGTTTACCTGGACGTAAACCAAGTAGACCCCAGTGTGGTGAACGTGGATGTGTCCGTTGCGGGTGAGTGTGGGCCGCGGGTGAGGCGAGGCGAGCGTCCATGGCGCCGGGTACCACACGTCGTGAGGTGCACCATGCGAAACACGCACTAAGCCATTGCCTGGGAACAATCAAGACATTTAAAATAAAATGGAGTATAGGAGAAGTAAAGAAAATTACTTCTATACTCCATATCGTACCATGGGTGACGTAAGAGGCGACAAAGAGAAAATAGAATGAGGAGATGGGCAGCAGTGTCTACGTCATAACAACTGAAAATAATAAGAAACTGTGGTTGCCAACCGGCCTGCCAAGCGTGGCAACTATGGGTAAATTCAGGAGGCAATCTATTATGGAAGGATAGATGTCATCAAGAAATATTTTAGGTAGTTTCTGGAACTGAATGGAACCTGTTAAGCACATGTAAATATATGTTTATAGCACGATTAATGATTAATAGTTAATAAATATTGATACATAATATGTTATGCACAAGAATAATAAAATAACCGTTAAAATTGTTTCAAAATCATGACGGTGACCACAGATAAAAAGGCAGGAATTGGAAAAGCCATTGAATGCTACAGTCATTTCTTCATAGCGCAATACGCTTTTACAACAAAGTCCCAGAAAATATACTAAGTCTGTTCTTTTTTAAGACTATATTTTTTAAGCGATTAACACATTTATACTATATAATTATATCTTTGTGAGTACCAGTGGCGGATTATCTTTAAGGCAAACTAGGCACGTGCCTACGGGCGCACGGGTAAAAATAAAAAGGGCGCGCGTGGAGGTTTTAAAACGAAAAAAATTCGTCAATTTGATTACTCGTGCATCGCCTTCACTCTATAATCACATTTTTCATTCACCTGTTACGGGTACTCGTGTTAGGTTACTATTAAACTATATTATAAATTATAATAATATAATTATAATATACACTCATGGCCAAATTTAGAGGAACGCAAAAAAGTATGTATAAAACAAAATATAAATATTTGTGACAGTTAAGTTTATAAATTTAGATTTTGCTTATTATTCCTAAATTTTGATATTGCAAACATCCAAAAAACAAACGATCAAATGTCAAAACATACCAAATTAAAAAAAAAGCAAGAAAAATCTTTACGGAAAATAATTTTTGTACTAATTATTTTATTCTAATTATTTATTATAACAGTGGTAGAGCCACGTGGCAGCTTTTGCTGTCGCACGGATGGGCCGGCTCGAACCGGGGTGATACCACGACCTCACAGAAAACCAGCGTGAAGTAGAGGTTTACCTCTGCGTTTCGCTTGGTGAGTGCAGGTGGCCGGAGGCCCTTTTTACTGGAAATGAGGCATTCCATCTTAGTCCTCACGGATGACAACGCATCTACATTTTGATTTGTAATAGAGGATAGATGTAGATGTCTATGGGCCGCAGCAACCACTTACCATCAGGTGGACTGTGTGCTCGTTTGTCACCCTTATCCTATAAAAAAACTTTTTTTTTTATAAATGCTTAGGAAAGGCTATAACGTGGGTTATAATAGTACTAAGTGTTGCCCACTCTAGCTCTTCGAACTGCTTCCAGTCTTCTTGGCATACTCCAAATTAAGTTATCAATAAAATATTGAGAGAATGTGTTTTAATCTTTCTGGAATGCGTTTTTAAGATTTCTCAAATTAGCGGGGACAGGATTTATTTTCTTAATTTATCTTAAAACCTTATCCCATACATGATCTCTGGGGTTGAAGTCGGGCGAGTGGACTGGCCTTTCAACGTCTCGAAGGTATCCTACAACTACAGCAGTAATGGAGACGAACATTATCATGCATAAAAACAAATCTATCTCCTATGTGAGGAAACAAATGACACCTCAAATTCTTCCAAAATCTCAGTTACATATTATCGTACCGCTGTTAGTGATCCATTACCAAACAAATACGTCCCCATACTATAAATGCACTTCCTCTATATATAGGCTGCACTAAAAGTATCGGGAATGGAATATTTCCAATGTTCCTGTCATATTAAAATCTTTTTAATTGAAAACTCCTTGGTTTTAAAAATCGAATACCATTTATTTATTTAAAAAAAGATTCTCGGTCTTGTCACAAGGTTTTGTCAAACTTGTTTAGTCGTTGACAAAATGGAATTGACTCGAGAAAATTCAAGAGCGATGATTTATTATGACTTTCGAAGTAGTTTAACACAAAAACAGCGTGTTGACCGGATAATTTCTGCATTTAGTGATAAAGCCCCATCCAAAACCACAATTTATCGCTGGTTTGCTGAATTTCAACGTGGACGTGTCAAGCTCAGTGATGATCCCCGTCAAGGTCGTCCAAAAACTGCAGTCACCCAAGAAAACGTTGATGCTGTGCGTAAGCTGATTGAGGAAGATCGACATGTGACATACCGCGAAATTCAGGCAACTTTAGACATTGGCATGAGTCAAATACAAATAATCTTGCATGAACAATTAGGTGTAAAAAAGTTGTTTTCCCGATGGATGCCGCATTCGCTCTGTGAAGAGCAAAAAGCGGCTCGCGTTACTTGGTGCGTCAGAACTCTCGAAATATTCCACGCAGGATCCTCAAATGCTGTATACAACATCGTATCAGGTGACGAATCCTGGATATACGCGTACGAACCCGAAACAAAAACCAGTCACGAGTTTGGGTGTTCGAAAATGAGTTAAAGCCAACAAAAATTGTTCGTTCACGGAGTGTTGCAAAAAAAATGGTGGCCACGTTTGTCTCCAAAACCGGCCATGTTATGACTATTCATCTTGAGGGACAAAGAACGGTTAATGCAGAATAGTATGCTAGCATTTGTTTGCCACAGGTCGTTTCTGAAAAACTCCGTAAAGAGAACTGCAACCGCCGCATCATCCTCCATCACGACAATGCGAGTTCTCACACCGCACACAGAACAAAAGAGTATTTAGAGCAAGAAAACATAGAATTATTAGACCATCCGCCGTGCAGCTCCGACCTAAGCCCTAATGATTTCTAACACTTTCCCTAAAATAAAGAATAAATTGCGTGGACAGAGATTTTCATCACCTGAAGGATCTGTGGACGCCTACAAAACGGCCATTGTGGAGACCCCAACTTCCGAATGGAATGGTTGCTTCAATGATTGGTTCCATCGTATGGAAAAATGTGTCAAATTTCGCGGAGAATACTTCGAAAAGCAATAAATACATTTTTAAATAGTAATGTTGTGTCACTTCCTTGATTCCCCTAAATTTTCAGTGCCGCCCTCGTATGCCTCTTTTCCAATGATGTTTCTCTGAGTGCACCTCTCTCCAGAGCGTCTCCACGTTTTAATGGTTTCATCATCCAGCTTCAGACAAAATATAGACTATAAATAGAACTTGACTCCAAGCTTTGTAATTCCAATTTTTGTGATTGCGAGCAATATTAACTCGAGCTACCCGATGGCATGTCGCAAGAAGGGAGCCTCTCGCAGGCTATATGAATTTATTCCGGCTGATTTCAGTTTTTTTCTCACAGTTTTTGTGCTTACTGTATGCTTTATACCCATCTAACTTCTTGTAGCTTCGTTTTTGCCTCAGAATGGGTTAAGATCCTGTTACTAAGCACGCTGGTAAGGATGAACTGGTCATCTCTGGCCACAGTTTTCCGTTCAAGTCCCTGGCCAGTCGCGTATACTGTTCATCCTGCCGATACCTCTTGACAATTCCGTGTACCACAGATTTTGATACTCGTAATATTTAGGCCACATGTTTGTAAGTGTGCCCAGTTTCAATTAAAGTAACAGCAACTTGAGCGGCGTTTATATCTGGCATTCTTAGTTTGTTTGCAGTAACAGTTCACACTAAACACGATAAACAAGACAAACCTTTGAACAATATCTAAACCTAAATAAAGTCAAATTCAAAAGTTGGAAAAGTTTTTCGCAGTATTAAATAACGCAACATTACGCAATAATTACATAAAAACAAATGAAATTCGAAAAGAAAGCATTCCAAATCATTATTTATTTCAATAGCATTTACTAATGTTTGTGACCACTGACCAGTACACGCGGTAATTACACTTTCACTTTTTTTTTGCGCTCCTCCAAATTTGTCCATGAGCGTAGTTTATTGCCGATATCAGTAGCTATGATTTCCAATGTATGGCCACTAGAGGGGCGCCGATGATATGCTAGCCTAAGGCGCTGTCATTATTTAATCCGCCAAACAACAGCACCACCTACCGGGTTCAAATGTGAATCTAAACCATCTAGGAATCCATTCAAAGTCACACTCAAAATTTCATTAAAAACAGTCGAGCCGTTTCTGACAAGTAGTAATTGTTGGTGCGTCCGTTAGTGATCGTGTAACTTTTGAACCGATTGAGGTCTTATTCACACAATTTATTTGTTTCAACAAAAAGATGGTTATGCTAGCATCCAATAGGTCTAGCTATTAACAAATTCTATATTTGTCTATAGATCAAAATAACCCATACTTACAATTTATGTTGGTTTAATGGCAATTAAGAAAATATAAAAAAGTTTACCCCACTAGGTAACGCTGTAGTCTGTAGTAGATAGTGTAGTTGTTAATAAACTTTTTGACACTGTAAAAAGTCCGGAGTAAACTGCGAGTGAAAATCGCGCCACCTACCGGATATAGCAGAATAATATCAGAATAATATCAGAATATAGATGATATTTTTGAAGAATTTTTACTTAGCTTTTAAAATACACATTTAAAATACTATAGTCTTTAAGTAATACTAATCTTACCTTTAAAGTTATCGTGAATCTCGGTGCTAAGATGTGATGTATTACCATGGAAATGCGCGGCAATGAAAGGTCTTCTGTATGGGTTATCCTAAAAAAATATTTTTCTTTTTTTTTTCAATTATATTCTATATACGACTCTATAACACTCTTGTTAATCGCTCCAAGTAAGCTAAAATGCTTGTGCTACGAACGGTTCACGACAGTAGTTGAATGTTGCATTATAACCCAAGACTTTCTGAGTTTGCAGTCTGTACCTATAACCATTTTGCTACTGTCGCTCCGAAATTTTAATACAAAAATACGTAAGGATAATATTATGTTGCGTTACATGAAAATAAAAAGAAAATATAATCTATTTTTAAAGTCTAATTCATTGTCATCATTACAGTCCTTCACAAGTCCACACTGAACATAAAACCCCTCGAAATAATGTACGGTTCTGAGCCACCTGCATCCATCGACTTCCTCGAAGTTTTACCGGTCGGCACTCCAACTGTAGTGCGGCCATAGCTATATATACTATACAAGACATTCCCTCGGAAATAAATCCGCACCGCATCGCGTTCAATTTGCATCAAATCACAGTTTCTTTTCCGCGAGAATTTTTTACCGCCAGTGCGGCTACATGTATAAGATTCAATGTGTTACAGAACTGCGAGAAAAAAATCGCGCGGTGAAATACCCTGGTGTGGGCAGGTCCTTATCCTGCACAGCGCTTACGGTACAAGGCTGCCACTCTAGAAACTTTCTACCCCATTGGTAGTCGGTTCGTGGAGTTATGGCTAGAACTTACTGATAAGTTGTGCTATGTAAGAAAGAAAGAAAGAAAGGTTTATTCTCCAAAATGACGCCATCACAGATAACATAAAAAAACACATGATTTACAAATAATATTGGCTATACAATACAAATTACAATATACTACATATTACAAACTATACAATACCTATACTCGTATGTGTCAAGGCGTCATCTGGGAACAGGAGCACACTTAGCATAATGCCATGAATTTTTTTTTCATGGCGCTGATTTTCGGTGTGTCCAACCAGTATGTCGATTAATCAGGTTCTGCTACGCATATTATCGTTACCGGTTCTATCACTCAAAGGAACTTCGAGTATAGTCCCTTTACATAGCTCGCAGAGCGACCTTGATGTCTACGTCTCAGTTCAATATGTCATGAATGGCAAAACAGACTGGTAATACGCTCTTGTTTTAAAGTTTTGAGGCATACGCCACTAGGAGACGTGTTGTACTTACTCCAACGCTGCTCAGCCGACTTGGATCTGTCCATTGATCTTTTAGTGGAAGTTGGAATTACCTAGTCAAACAATTTGTCTTAGGCTAACATATTCGTCAAGAATTCCGAGCGTGCGTATCTCCTAACGGATATGTCCTAAAATTAGCATGCACAAGAGAAAGGTAATGTGTAATTTCCATGTCACACTTATTCCAGTAATTATGGTGAACACTACTCTCGAAGTATAATTATATGTGTACAATTAACGTGCCTATTTACAGCTATCGTTATTCTATACCTCGGTATCGCTATTCCTCGCTGTTCTTGTCACAGTATGCAGCGCAGTCTTTCCGCTTATCGAAGCATCAGTGCTTGAAGAGTACTTTTTGGTTTTGCGCCTGTAACATAAAATAGTAATTTATTCTCATTCTTCCATTATCTTTTGCCACCACCACACGTTGTATGTAACGATTGGGGGCGACTAAATCTAGTTCAGTTCAATCCCCAGAAGATACAAGTTTGCGCGTTGTGCCCCTCTAAAAAGCTTGGCGTGCTCAGCAGAGCGGGACAGTATTTCATGCCGGCACACCGCCTGCAACTTTACAATACGCAGGTTCGGCCTCACATAGAATACTGTTGCCGTCTCTGAGCAGGGGCTCCTCAGTGCAAGCTCCTTTCACTTGCCCGTATCCAGCGCAGAGCGGTTCGAATCGTCGACGACCGAGTTCTTTCCGATCGGCTTGACTCGCTGGCACTGCGTAGAGATGTTGCATCTCTCTGCGTATTTTATCGCATGTATCACGGGGAGTGCTCTGAAGAATTATCCGGACTAATTCCAGCCGCTCAATTTCACCATCGCACATCGCGACAAAATTCGCGATACCATCCATACCATCTGGATGATTTAGAAGATGTTTTCTACCTCGCACAACTTCCTTGTGGAATCGATTACCACCAGCGATTTTTCCGGACCGATACGACTTAGGGACCTTCAAGAAAAGAGCCTACTCCTTTTTAAAAGGCCGGCAACGCATCTGCAATAAATATCCCTTGTGTTGCAATTGTTCATGGGCGGCGATAGTCACTTACCATCACGTGATTGTTCAGGCGATGATTCTTTTTTTATTTTAAAGCTGATGCTTCACATGTGGTCCCATATAAATTTGATCAAGGTCTGACCAATAGTTTTTAAGTTATTCTTAATAATTTATATTGATAACGGCTGTACAAAATTTTTTATTTTAAATTATTGTCTTGTAGTAGCGGTGTCCACAATATTCCTTTCTATTGTTCTGTGGGTGTCGTAAGAAGCGGCAGAGGTAAGAAATACAGGATATTGACAGCAACGTCTTCTTGACAAAAACTCAAAATTATAGAGAAATACGGTTGCCAACCCGCCTGCCAAGCTTGGCAACTATGGCAACATTTTCCCCATTAGGCAATCTAAGGGCCTCCCCCTTGTTATGCTCCCCCTATGTTCAGCGGTAGAGTTTTATATGTTGTAATGAAATGAAATGATGAGTGCTCGAATGCGAATTGTAAGTTGACTGTTCCAACTGAAAGACGTAGATCTATGTATAAATTGTGTGCATTTTATAACAATGTTATTAATTTCATACGTGTTATACGTGCGGTGTATGCACACATGTTTATAAAAATACTTATACAACTATACTGTAAGTGGAAAATGAAACTGAGCACTAGCTGACATGAAGAAACCCGAGACTTGCGGTCACATACTTTGTTGAAGTCAAAGATACACGAGAGTGATTGTTATAGGTAATATATATGGAATAGTTTCAAGGTATATAAAAGTAAGAATGATAAACAAGCACACAGGCCACCTGATGGTAAATGGATACTTACTGTGGCTTCGATCATAGATTTAGGTGTTTAAGATCATACATTTAGGTGTCTAAGATACCTAAATCTATGAATCTATGACCGAATAATAATCAAAATGCAGATGCAACCTAATAACCAACCCTGATGACTAAGAAGGAAGAATTTGCGACCCTTATTACTGATAATGAGGCATCAAGACCAGTAAAAATGGTCATTGGTTAACGATGTATTCTGTGAGAACTTGATCCATCCCCGGTCGAAATGGTGCATTCGTGCTGCAACTAGTTCAGCTACATCTTGGCGGCTCTAGCGCGAAATAAAAGGTTTGCAACTGAGAACTCTTTATATGTTTAAAGTTGTCCCTACAACTTGTTTATCCGAAGTTGTTTTATGTATAAAACATTGTTCTGGTTTTAATAAAGTTTCAGGCATCGTGACACTGATTTTTTTTACTGTCCATTTAAGGGAAGAATATAAAGGTAACAATACACACATACCTTTAATAGTATTATTTGTATAAAAAGAAAACAGAAAAATGATAGGATTCGCTACATTATTTTTTGTTATAAGGGTGAGTTCACACTGAGACGCGACGATGCTTGAAGAGGCCAGTGGTTTCACACCGCGTAGCGCGCCGCCGCGATATGCATCGCGATGTCGCGAGGCGCATCGTGAAGTCGCTGGCAGTGCACCGCTTTGGTATGCTGCGCTTACCGACGAGGCACCGTCGCGATGTGTCATTCTACGCCGCGAGGCATATTGAGGCGCAGTGCGGTGTAGCGCAACGCCGCGAGGCTTTTTCTAATTATCTCAATAAAATATGTATCTTTTTGTATTGACTGTATACATGTATATAGTCTGCCAACTTTACCAATGGAAGTTAACTTTTCCATCAGGGGTGTACTGGTACAAAATTACAATTAACACGGAAAACGTTTTTTGAGATATGCCATTTTTTTGCATGAAAATACGATTACTAACTGATAGATAGCATTGCTTTCGATTTGGCAACAGGAGAGTTAATTTTGGCATTTTTTTTTTTGCCAGCGAAATAACCTCTTTGTTCAGTGCTTCAGAACTTTTGTTGATTTTGTTTGAAATACTGAATGTAGGTATCTATATATTTGTAGTAAAGTAATATTAATAAATAAATAAATAAAATCTCTTTATTTCGGACAAACATCCATAATTGTTAGTAGGTACAAGGAAGTTATAGCTATGTTAGTAATAATTAAGTGCAGACACGAATAATTAGTTTAAATACAAACCAGGCCTACCTGAGGCACTAGGTTTATGTACATGCATATTCACCCAGTGTCCCATAATAAGACAATCTGGTTTGCCACTAATATCCCTCAGTATAGTGTTGGAGCTACAACGTATTCTGCGCATGAGCAAGGCGACACGTTTGCGCACCACTGTTTCGAAGCTATCAGTGCCCGCCTTTTAGGGTATTAGTGAATTAGTGTTCTGTGATTAATGCGCGCTTGCTGCAAAATCGCGGCACACCCCACATCACCCTGAAGCCATTCTTATACTGTACTCAGAGTGCGCTGAAAGCCCCCCGCGTATAATCAAACCACAGATTACACGTGAACATTGTTTGGCAGAACGCTTTAAACAATGTTATTTTAACTTCTGTGGTTCAAATAATGGTGATCAAATGTAATATATAGTTTTTAACATGTTGGTATTAACATTTATCTATAAAACTAACTCGGCAAAGTTACGAGCCATACTAGTGATACCACGATGTGACGGTTACTTTGCCATGTTTTGTTACAACCAAGGGTTGCCACTTTCAACCTATATTTTTAACCTATTGCAACTATTTAAACAAAGTGTTCTGTACTTGACATTCTATGTATGTATGTTTGTATCGATGTTTCACTGTAGCAGAACATGAGATCGATTTTACTAAATGAGTCGTCAATCAATTCATCTTTAACAAAATTGAAGGTAAGAAAAAGATAAATCTATATTATTTTTACTGCTTTGTGGGGCATTAATAATATTATTACTGCTCAGTATTTTTCATAATTTCAACTTAGTGTATTGAAATTAATTTGCACCCAATAAAACAGTGTCATTTTTAATGATTATGAATGTTTTGCTATTGTGGGAAAACAATATTTAGATTGATTACAATAATTATGACCTGACATCATGATGACGTCTAATACATTAACGAAGACGTGTTAAATATGATTGTGACAAGCTTTTTTATTGATACTATGATTGATTTAAGCTTATTATTGCACCAATTTGATTTTTAATATAAGACGAGAGTATTTTTGTTTGACATCTTTTAGATTTTTGCTAATTTAAGAAATTATTGTGACATGATTTAAATTTAAAAAAAAATAAGTTAAGTACGTAATATAGGATTTTTGACAACCTATTTTTAAGACACATATTTTTAAGTTTGTATGAAATATTGAAAAATGGGAGGGCAACTTTGCCACAAGAGTAAACTTTGCTATTTTAAACACAATTAAAGTAGCAAATCATAACTCTTATGAGGTAAACTTACTTTCCACCTTGAAGTCAAATCCTATTATTTTCATTATAAGCCCTGATGGCAAAGTTGCCAAAAAATGAGGTAAACTTTTCCATTTTCAATTATTGAGAATTTTGCCTGTTTAATGTTACTATTTGTTTAAATCACGAATAAATACATAAATCTATGAAGAATATAATGTTACATTTAACACTGATCTTCAGTCTGACAGTACATTTTTTGTTGGAAAATTGGTCCTAAACTTTTAAGTCCTTCCAAAATTGACAAAGTTTCCAGGTTTCACGGTAGTAAATAAAGTTATATATAATTATAATATATAATTAGTATAACTATCTTAAAAAAATTATCTGTGCACACCGAGACGCGTCGCGTCGCGTCTCGGTGTGAACAGACCCTTAGGCGTTCGAGAATGGATATTCTCGAGACAATTATGAGTTGTATTCTGCTAACTGCGAGGCAGTTGATTCTGTGCAAATAATTGGGTTCATTATATGTGTTTATAATCGTAGATAGCTGGGTATTTTTGTTTGTATATGTATATCCGCATTAAGCGAGTTGACAGCCAAGTCGTGATTTTTATTATGTTGCTTGCATTTTTGCACATATTAATACATATTTATGAAGTTGTATATCCAGATAATAACTATTCTTATAGAATTTTTGTATCTGGATACACACCTTCATATCAACAAGAAAATTTATCGCAATACAAACGCTTAAATTTCTAACAGAAAGTGATTCACAGAATACTACATACAAAATTTTAAAAGCACTTAATGGTGACTTACCTTTCCTCTGTTTTAGATATGACTTTTGGCGCCGAAATCTCTGCGATCGCATCCGCACTGGAGTCGGGGAATACGCTTCGTTTCACTCGAATCTCGTCCTCTTCGGTTTTTTTAGTAGGCAGCGGCATAGTCGGTATGTCTACATTAATATAAAGGTCATTAATACTTCGGTCATAAAAATATTTGCCTATAATTAAATAACTGTCTTGTTTGAAGATATTTATGTGCAAAGAAAGGCACCATATACCACAACAGGAGATATAACTTTTCTTTGTGATATATCCCTAAGAGAATTAACTTCAACTCTGCTCGAGAGTTTCGTAACGTAATAGTGGACTTAGTGTTATCATAGAAAATCCTCAATTCTTGAGACTTATCCAGGAACAGCAACTTGTATACGGCAAACGGAAAGGTGGTTATTGGATACCTATATTACCATGGGATTATACTAACTATGGGAGAAGCCCATGTTCAACAGTGGCACAATTGATGGGGTAAAATCTAAAGAATCTTCCCACACTAGAACAACTTACTAAATAAACATTATAAAACACAATCATAACATATTCATCCAATATCCAAATACATTAAAAGGAATTCCATAAATGACATTAATAATTTCTTAAAACTCACGTATATCTGGTATTTCAGGGTTCTCGTTGAGCAGACGCTTGATCTCCGTTATATTTGGGATCGGGATCTGCTCTTCTTTGTCGACAACCATCACTGTGTCGGTGAAGTCCTCGGGTTTTAAGTGCACCATATTCGTTGTGCCGATCTATATTGAACACAATTTTTTTCCTTTCAACAAATTGTTCATTGAAGGATGGAGTGACGATCTGGAGAAGACATACAGGAAGTCTATGGATGCAGGTGGCTCTGAACCATTTTTGTGGCATTCTGCGAGGGAGGTCTATGGTAAGTAATGGATTTGTGAATGGCTTCAAATGGCGCCAAATTTTAAATTATTTAATTCAAACCATTAATTCGTTAACTAACAAAAACAACTTAAATTCTTTGTTATACTTTGTCTTTGTTTATTTATATGTTTCCTCCTGGATACGGATCTTTTTAATATAAAAGATAGAGTGACAAACGAGCACATAGTTCAACTGATGGCAAGTGCAATACAAACCTACGTCAATCTTTGATTAAAAATCGAACTTCAGATCCGTTGTCATCCCTGAGGACTAAGATGGAATACATCTTTACCAGTATAATTTAAAATTTTGTACAACCGACTTAAATGTAAGTTATTAAGAATAACTCAAAAACTATTGGTTAGACCTTGATCAAATTTATACAGGACCACATGTGAAGCTTTCAAATAAAAAAAAGAATCATCGGAATCGGTTCACCCAGTAAAAAGTTATGAGGTAACACTCATAAAAAAACATACAGTCGAATTGAGTACCGTCTCCTTTTTGAAGTCGTTAGAAAAAGGGCTTACAGTTCTCTACACTCACCACACGAAAAACAGCAGTATTATTGCAGATATTTCGCTGGTATTCTGTTACAGCGTGGGTCGAGCTGACAAATGTGTGCCGCAGCATTAAGACAGCTATAGCGTGGCTCTACCACGTATAAGATGAGTATCTTTTCGAGGATGCGCTAATAGAAACGAATATTTGGCGAAACTCGCCAGATGGACAAGGGGGTCAGAAACGATATCCTCGCACTGATAATACTGTATCTTACTATCCGTGTGTAAGATTAGCGTTTCGAGAAGTTTTTTCGAGTTCGAAGTAACATTTTTCAACATACGGGCTACGTAATGTAAGAAGGGAAAATCTTGAAGATTGGATACACAGTTTTAACTACGTATCGAATTAATTTTTTGACATTTATTCTTTACCTTGTCTATCAAAGTTCTTTTTATTAAAATAAATAAGATAATTTTCTTTCGTCATCTTTATTACAGCCCGTCCCAAGTCTATTTCTGAACATAGGCCTCCCCCAAGTATTGCTACCTAAATCACCTGCGTTCATCGACTTTCTGCATGACTGACTAGGTCACTCCTTCTAGTGTAGTGCAGTGCGTCTTTTCTTAATAAAAAAATATACAAATACCAATTCTCAATATAATAATAAATTGAAAAAAAAATTATACCTACTTATTTTCATGCTTTAATTATTAAACTAAAAACAAAACCACGAGTAATAATTTTTGTTTATCCAATGAAAAAGATAGCACAATAAACTGGAAACGAACGAAGCAGAAGAAACAAAAAGGCATGGCTTTAGACTTAATTTTATTTTCAATCTAAAGATTCAAGTAGGTAGAGTAATTATACAGTGTTATTTTTAAAAGAGTAGCCAAACTTAAGTTCAAATATATAACTAATGATATACCGTTATTTCAGTTCTTGAAAATACGAGTAAAGAAAGCTTAAACTTTTATTGGAAATTATCCCAAATTGAATGTGATTTATGGCCAACAACATTTTTGCTTATGCTCGGGCCACAGTAACGAGAAACGTCAATGCCCAAAAACGCAACAATTATTGCCTTAATTTTAACGCGATAAACTGAGTGGCCACACTTGGAACGGTCGACGTCATTTGCCGTTCAACGGCGTTAAAGTAAACTGACCATTTATTTATTAACTCAAAACGGGACATGGGTTTATTTATAGATACTCCCCAGTTAGCAGGTTAACAATAAAAAGAAATTATTATTTATTTAAAAAACTGTAACTTTATACAATTAGTGTTCACTATAATTATAATCACATTAATTATAATTATTTATATTTTAACAAATTGTGAAAAATAAAAATTAATCACCAGTTCACCAGCTTCATTAAAGCAAAGCTCCTCAGACAGTAATTATTAAATGCAACAATTTTTTTAATTATATTTATATTTGTCAGTGGAACAAATTTGCTTTAATAAAGTTGGTGATGATTTTAAATAAGGGCAAGTTTTTTTTTACATTTTTTTTTTTATAGAATAGGGGGCAAACGAGCATGCGGCTCACCTGATGGTAAGTGACTACCGCCGCCCATGAACAACCGCAACACCAGGGGAATTGCAGATGCGTTGCCGACCTTTTAGAAAGGTGTAAGCTCTTTTCTTGAAGGTTCCTAAGTCGTATCGGTCCGGAAAATTCGCTGGTGGTAATTGATTCCACAAGGAAGTCGTGCGAGGGAGAAAACTTCTTCTAAATCGCACAGTCGTGGACCGCCAATCATCCAGATGGTATGGATGGTAACGCGAGTTTTGTCGCGATGTGCGATGGTGGAATTGAGCGGCTGGAATTAGTCCGAACAATTCCTCAGAGCACTCCCCGTGATAAATGCGATAAAATACGCAAAGAGATGCAACATCTCTACGCAGTGCCAGTGTATCGAGCCGATCAGAAAGAACTCGGTCGTCGACGATTCGAACCGCTCTGCGCTGGATGCGGTCAAGTGGAAGTAGCTGGCACTGGGGTGCCCCGGCCCAGAGATGAGAACAGTATTCCATGTGGGGCCGAACTTGCGCTTTGTAAAGTTGCAAGCGATGTGCCGGCATGAAATACTGTCTCGCTCTGCTGAGCACGCCAAGCGTTTTAGAGGCCAATTTGGCCTTCCCTTCCAAGTGACCACGAAACTGCACACTATTCGATATGTCGACGCCAAGGATTCCGATACTGGCTGAGGCAGTAAGGGGAGTGCCTTGAAACTGAGGAGATACGACAAAGGGGTTCTTTTTAGCGGTAAACGCGCAAACTTGTGTCTTCTGGGGATTGAACTGGACTAGATTTAGTCGCCCCCAATCCGAGACTTTGTTAAGCAAAGACTCGACTTCAGACACAAGTTTATCCCGGTACTCGGCGACGTTTTCCCGAGAAATATTGGCACGGCCGGTATATAAGGCATCACCAGTGCTGTCGTCCGCATAGCAATGAATGCTGCCAGTTAGCAACATATCATTGATATGCAGGAGAAACAGCGTTGGTGATAGCACGCAGCCTTGTGGAACACCAGCGTTGATAGGCTTGAAATCAGAGCATTCACCGTCTACTACGACCTTGATGCTCCGATCAGCAAGGAAACTGGTGATCCATTTGCACAATTTCTCGGGAAGCCCATAGGAAGGAAGCTTCGAAAGAAGCGCTTTGTGCCAGACCCGATCAAAGGCCTTCGCTACGTCCAAACTAACGGCTAATGCCTCCCCCTTGGACTCTACTGCCTCCGCCCATCTATGAGTTAAGTAGACTAGAAGATCACCAGCTGATCGACCCCGACGAAAACCGTACTGGCGGTCACTAATCAGCTGGTGATCCTCAAGGTACCTCATGAGCTGGCAGTTTATAATGGCTTCCATTATTTTGGAGAACAAGGAGGTGATGGCGATAGGCCTGTAGTTGGACGGTTCTGAGCGGTCGCCTTTTTTAGGGATCGGGTGCACCAAAGCTGTCTTCCATGAGTTCGGGACTACGCCTTGGGAGTAGGAGTACTGGAAAAGACGCGTTAAAACCGGTGCCAACTCCGGAGCACACGTCTTCAGCACAATGGGAGGGACTCCATCGGGCCCACTCGACTTGTTGACGTCCAGGGAGAAGAGTGCTTTGCGGACCGAGCGCTGTGTAAATCGCACATCCGGCATGGCGCACTCACATCGCGGGATGGTCGGCGGTGTGTTCCCCCCGTCATCTAGAGTCGAGTTGGACGCAAAAAGAGAGCTCAACAGATCGGCTTTCTCCTTTGCGGCATGGGCCAGTGAGTCGTCCTCTCTGTGCAGAGATGGAAGAGATGGCTGACAGAAGTTCCCTTGGACAGCCTTGGCGAGAGACCAGAATGCACGGGTTCCCGAAGGAAGGCGAACTAGCTTCTCGCCAATTCTGCCGATGTGCTCAGACCTTGCCTTGGCAATAACGCTTTTGAAGGACCTGGAGGCGGAATTATACTTCTTTTTAAGTGCGCTGGTGTTTACATCCTGAGACGTTGATGCGTCAGCCCAGGCCTGGTAGCACTCCTGCTTATAGCGTGATGCTATTTTACAGGAGCGACCAAACCATGGCTGGGATCTGCCTCCGATGGGCACCACAGAGGATGGAATAAAAAGTTCCATACCCTGAAGTACCACCTCAGCAACAGAATCGGCAACAACATTACATTGATTTTTGTTATCAACATCGCCTTTAGAACTGAAACCTGTAAGTGATTTCTTTTTTCAGAGGTCCACAATTTATTCATAATAGAAAAATACTTTTTCTACTGGAGCATTTGTACCAGGTATACATAAAATATATTCGATTAAAATAGAAGAGAATTTATGTTGAGAATGTTGGTGAGAAATGTTTGAATCACCCAACGAGTTTCTGAGAAAACTTTGAAATTATCCCATTCGCTTATTTTTGGGTCGGTCCCGCTCTCGCACCGTTCGTTTCTGACGAACTTCATAGTTTTAAATTTTCTCGCGGTTTAGGATAACGGGACTATTTTGCGTCCCGGAGCTTTGTTTGGGAACAACGGGACAGGTGACCGAGAAAAGGGACAGTCCCGTTCAAAACGGGACGTATGGTCACTTTACGTTAATATTCCTTGAATTTCAAGCAAGATGAACGTTGACGCTGCTACACTATGTTTGATGAGTGTAAATTTTTATTATATGAATATATTATATCATTGCCTAAGCATGGCTCTGTTTGCAGAATCTCAAGAAACGTAATAACTTTTTCATTATTCCACTCTATCGCAGCCATACGTGCGACTCCGTTGCGCTCACCGTGCACAATGAGACAAATGTAGTGTGGCCGCTTCAACGCGTTAATTCGTGCGTTAATCTCTTTGATGTACCGACACTCGAGTTATCGTTCAACGGGAAACGGCGTTGTTCTTGCCGTTGTAGAATTATCGCGTTAAGTGGTGGCCACACCTACATTCAACGCTCATCAACGCGATAATTAACGGCATTTCTCGTTAGTGTAGCCCGGGCATTAGATTGTATACGTGCGCAGTAAAATCAGATAGAATAATGTATTATAACGCATTTTGAATTTACAAGATAAAAAGGTCAGAATGTTTGAGATTTCATCATTTGCCTATATTGCTTATTCTGAACCTTCTCTGCAAATTTGACCGGTTATTGTAAAAAGACTCTGTATAGTTTTCAGTACTTTATAGAAAAGGTACGTTTTATTAATATTAGGATGAGTAGTATATTACAAAAAATCTAAATCATACTGTTACATTTAGTTCTAATAGTTTTAATCCCGGTCTTGACTTCCAACATTCTATTACGCGCAATTTTAAACTGGTCTGCCATGTTGTAGGGTAGTTTTACGACACCACTACATAACTAAATGTACAAAACGTTTGGTTAGCATTTCAATGCAACAATGCATTAACAAACGCAAACAGATGTCGACAACTATATTAAAATATTTGGAGCTGTTTTATAACTCTTTTCGAAGCACGTGATATCGTTTTACGTCTAACACTTGACTTTATTGCTTCAGCGTACGTAACATCCAAACCGCATTTGCGTCATTCCACAATTGAGCCTATGAATCGTTACCGGATAGCCGCAAGCAGAAACCAGGTGTCCTACATTCTATTTTCAGTATCGATTACTTATATCATTTATTTACTTCGTCAATAGGCAGCTACATTTTAATAGCAATGTCTGTGGTATGTTTAAAATATTGTATAAGCTCATCTTTCAGCAATTCAAGTGAGCGTAACGGCTGTTGCCCCATTTATTCATTTGTATCGCCGCGCCTATAATTTTCAATATACAGTAGGCGAAAGACAAGCCCATGTCTCGGGCTTTACTCTCGGGTCATTACTGTGTTTGAATAAATTTTTTTTATAGGATAAAGGTGACAAACGAGCACACAGTCCACCTGATGGTAAGTGGTTGCTGCGGCCCATAGACATCTACATCTATCCTCTATTTCAAATCAAAATGCAGATGCGTTGTCACCCGTGAGGACTAAGAAAGATGGAATGCCTCATTTCCAGTAAAAAGGGCCTCTGGCCACCTGCACTCACCAAGCGAAACGCAGAGGTAAACCTCTACTTCACACTGGTATTCTGTGAGGTCGTGGTACCACCCCGATACGAGCCGATAATATAATGATATATAATAAAATATAATGATTGGCAGAGCAATGTGTTTTCTATTCATCACTTAGAGCTGGGACGGACATTTTTGAGTTTTTTTGTTGACAGTAATGTCGTGACATGCTACATTACTCTATGACAGAAATATCAACAATTGTGAAAAAAGAAACACAAATTGTAAGCTTTTGGGTCTGGGTTTATTGTTGTTTTGTGCCCGTGTTTCTGTCGTTGCTTCTTAATAGATTTTATCGCATAATTATTACACTGCTTACGGAAAGAACAGTACGTCTTAGTGGCTGTGTGCTCTTGTATTTGTTGCACTATTTTATATCGTTCATAGCTTATAGCTGCATGATGGAGACAATCAATAACAATAAAGAAACTTTGATCACGGCTAATCAATAAAATATTTAGACTGCTTTTATACCTACTTAATAAATTCACTTAAAAGGAATCTTGTTAAATATTTCTGGGTTGTTCGAATAACCACTTACCAAATTAATAACACAATTTTTATTTCGCCGTTTTAAAGTATCTTTAAAAAGTAATATTAAATTTTCTCCTAATATCACAATATGAAGGAAAGGAGATTTTTCAGGGATAATAATCGGTAATACTATTATTATCCCTGAAACTTCAATTACATAATAAGCAACAATTTTACCTTGGAACCTTGTTTGTAGTAGTCGGGATACCAGTCCCCACTTTCAGCGTCATCGTCTCCATCATACATATCCTCATCGTCAGCCATCTGGGCGTCATCTTCTAAAACAGTCAGTCCGTGTAACTTATTTAATGAGTAGTTTGGCTTATCCTTGTCGGAATCTTTAACATCTTCAACGTTTCTGTCCGAAGCTACTGTTATGTCTTCAACTAGATTTCCATCTTGATCCTCGTCGGCGTATATCTGAAAATAAAAGTTAAGTACTTTAGATTGTTGTGGCATAATGCTGCTGTATTATGTATAGTAAGAAAAGAAAACCGGAGACCCTTGTTATTGAAACAACAACGTATCTGCATTTTGATCCTTAATCAAAAACCACAGCATTCACTTACGATCAGGTGGACTGTGTGGTGGTTTCTCACCCTTACTTGATTAAAAAATATTTCATTTCAACACTCGTTTAATCGCTACATTACTAAGATAGCATCCTTTATCTAAGTCATGCTATCGAATAAAAGGTGTATTAATACCAGTTCCAAGGTAATATTTTAGTGCTTTTACATTACTGTAAAAATAAGTGGAGCGAGAGCTAATGACACGGAAACAAGAGCGAGTATAGTTTGCATTTGACCGATTTTCATATCGATTTCTTTGTATGTTACGCCGATATCTTCGTCAATTGTGACTTTAATGAATATTTTTATTAAACAGATTACAGTTCAGGGATGGCACAATATACATTTTAGAAAAAAAAAAACACCTCTAAGAGTGAAAAATAGGAGACGAAGTTTTTAATGTATCTATTAATATGACATTCTATTACCCTGAGCTTGTGAAAATAAAAGCTGATCGGCTCCTATGCACTATGTCTTAGCACGGACTTCAGAAGTCGTTCATTGGAAACGATTTTATTCTTTTAATAATTAATATGAAATCGACTTTTACTTTGTATTTAAAGTGTAATTTCAAAGACATGAAAACATGGTGCTGTCTGTTGATGGGTCAATGGTAACATAAGAGAATTTTCATTACCCTATGCCTAGGGGCGTAGCTACCGCCGTATCAGCCATATCAATGATACGGGGCCCCCGGGCTACAGAGGCCCCGAACGTATGTATCTAAGCAAAAATTCTAACGACTTCTATCTGACATGATGTTGGTTTAAATTGTTTGGCTAGCTTAGTTTCTAGGAGTATTAATTGTAAGTAACAACTTATAATCAATATATAATTATTTTAATGTAATGCGACAGTTTTTGTTCCTTTTGTGAAAAATCTTTACCCTTCATTTGGGCCCCCGACAAATTTTGATATAGGGTCCCTCTAAGGCACGCTACTCCACTGCCTATGCCCCTGAGTGTTATAACAAGTGATAAATAAAACTTGATCTATACAAATAAATAAAATTGATGTGTCTGTTTCTAATCTCAAAATAACAGCTTTTAACTAAATGCATACGCAAGTATATACGATACATATAACAAAAAAAATTAAAATCATTGTCTGTCTGTCTATCCGTTTATTCCGGCTAATCTCCGAAATGGCTGGACCGATTTTGACGGGACTTTCACTGGCAGATAGCTTACGTAATTAGGAATAACTTAGGCTACTTTTGTTTTAGAAAAACAATTAGGGTTTCGGCAAAAAAAATCAAAACTCAAGAAATCCAACCGCAACACATAGCCGTGGGCTACGAGTACCACTATCAGGGGAGCTGTCAGGAGCTAAGCGCCCGATGTAAATTTCACAGTACGCGAGCAACGCAGGTTCGATCCTCGCCGGCACCAATGAAATTGTTAATTGAAGTTTTAAGTGTTGATATAAGTCTAGTCTAGAGCTTTGCAAATGCTGGAGGAAGAGGAGGAAGAGGCCTTTACCCGAAGAGGGGTCCTCAAATAACATGCATAATAAGTTAATATAAAAAAAAAACAAATTTATATATACATATATACTTTATTAAATTAAAATGTCAAAATTGTTTTATGTAAAAAATTAAATTATCTAAAGTAAAAGCAAATTAAATGCAAAATGAAATTTCCAATTAAATGTACCTACTTCTAAATTTATAATAACTTAAAATTATTAAATTGACTTTGTAACAAATTTATTGAGTGTAATTAATGAGGAATTAAAAGGCTATTTTATTTTATTTATTTATTTATTATATTTATAAGACTAGCTGTTCCACGCGGACGAAGTCGCGGGAAACAGCTAGTCTTGAATAAAGACAATATTATTTATTCTCTCAAAATATTATAATAATATTGTTACGGAAAACAAACTAAGAGCTCAAAAATGTATTAAGTAATCAAGTCTTCCATTATTACAGTCTTGCTAATCCTGTTGCTAGACAACGCAAAAGTCGCTCGATTCTTAAAAATTAATTTATATTTTTAACACAAGCGACTATAAGAGAGATCATTAAATCCTCCTGGCGTCCTGTAAATGACTGTATACCATTTTATATACGACATTAAAAACAAATAAATGTACCAAGATAGCAGCAAAAGATATTTAGACCTGCCTTTACTTAGTGGTAGGACTTCTTTTCTACCTTAGAATCCGTCTGGGTAGGTACCTGGTACACTCTTACCTATTTATGTTTTTCTAGTTGTCAGAGGTTACAACGTATCTGTAACCTACTTTGTTTGAAGTTCCTTGCAGACGCCCATAGGCTGCAGTAGCCACTTACCATCATGTAGGCTGTGAATCGCTTATCCAATCACAATCGCCGATCGATCGGTCGATCGATCGGTTATGGAAAATCTTCGAAAGAGGCAAATAAAAAAAATTCTTAGAATATAACGTCAATAATGTCAATATCTTTGGCAATGGACAAATTAGTACATGTTAACCCTTTCGCTGTCCCGTGCACTACATTTAGGTCATTGCTATTGTCTTACTATTGTGTTTTAAAACCGGACAGTGAACGTGTTAAATAATATCCAAAAATCATAAACCTGTATTAAAAATACGATTGACCCTACAGGCCATTCCTGGAACTTCCCGCTAATTTCAAATGCAAAGCGCTCCAAATTCCATCTATTATAACATCAAAAACGATCCGAGAACTACTTTTATCGAAATTTTTCGTTAACGATTTCCCTTCAACGCATTAACCGATTTTGATGCGATTAGCATCGATTTTGGAATTAATCGTTACATCTGTTTAAATGTTATTTAAAAAAAAACAATTTTTTTAAATTTTTACTTTTGAGATTTCTCAAAATCTACCGATCCGAATCGGTTCGAATGGGATAGAAAATCTAAATTTGGTGGCCCTTTCGAACGCCGCCGATTTTGTTCCAATCGGTCTAGCCATTCAAAAGTTATGAGAAGGTTACATACATCCATTCACATACACAAACACAAACACATACACACACAGAGAGAGAGAGACACACGCACGCATGCACTCACGAACGAACTCATGCACGCACGCACGCATGCACGTACGCACACACGAACACAGGCACGCACAAATACATACAGAAATAGTGACATTCTCGTAGGAATAGTCAGAATAGTTTCCTAGGACCTCAAAAGTTGAGATCTGAAGAAACCTCGATTTTCAAAAACTGGGGTGAAACCTGAATTTTTGAAAATCATTGATTTTCATAGCGGGAAGTTAAAAGTAATATAAATGCTTGTCAAATTATTTCCCTTGAAAATGGCACTGATTATGCTGATTATATTTTATAATGTACAACAAACAGGTTCACTTTGTGCGAGGTAATATTCGTTCTTATTATTCATAATCACGACTGTTCAGTGGCCTGGTAAATAAATTTACGCCCCAGTAGATATTGACAAAACAAACTAGAATAATAAGTAGTTATTTATTTTACTACATTAATGTGTTAAAGTACTATAAGCGAAAATTAATTAATAAATTCCAAATTTGTATCTATAACCACCCAATCACACAATCACCAGTAAAGAACCAATAAGAAACCAAAGTGACGGTATAAGAATAGCTGCTACCCCATATCGACCCGTGGGTAGGGTTGCCATCTGTCCGGCTAAAGCCGATGATGTGTGGCTTTTTCGGGTTGTGTCCGGCCAAATTTTTGTGTTCGGCCTGTCCGGCTTTTGTTAGGCTTTTTGTTAGTGTAACGCGTTGCACGCATCGCTTGCAGAATAAATAAATAAGTAACGTATACACTTGAAACTGTGCTGTGACTGATTAATAGACAACTAACGTATGTAACGGAGTATTTTAGTTTTTTTCTCGGGGAGTTGGAGTTGGTGAGTTTTTTGACTTGCATGGCTTCAGAAAGGTATGTTTGGCTAAAAATTACTGTCCGGCTTTTAGGGCCAAAAGTCCGGCTTTTTGGGGCGCCGAGTCCGTTTTTTGAGGCGTCGAGTCCGGTTTTTTCATTCTAGGAGATGGCAACCCTACCCGTGGGTGTCGTAAGAGGCGACAGAAGGTAACAGAAGCAGGAGATGAGCAGCATCTTCTAGATAATAGTTTAAAATTATGAAAAGCTGCGGTGCCAACCCGCCTACGGCCAATGTTCAGCAGTGGACACTTATAAGATGTAATGGTAATGTTAGATACATTTTATTGTAGAAGGTTTGTGTTCAGTAAGACGTCCTTTCATATCTGAAAGCGTAGGCCTTGTGAAAGCGTTAGGCGGGGCGTGTGGCGTAGCAGCGCAAAGCTGGTTCTAGGATTTCAATAGTGTGGGGGAGGAGGGTTTTCGGGCCTCAGCTTAGTTTGTGAATTTAAAGCGAAAGGCATAATTACAAAAAATAACACCTGTTTAAAAATATTTACTTTAAAAAAAATTGTGCGTGACACGTAAGAACTAAAACTTCTTTACGACATATCATTCTTCTATTATGTGATATTTTAGATAAGTAGGTTAAGTAATAGTATACTTATGCAGCCCTGGTGGTGAAACGTTATAAGTTTTTAATAAGTTTTAATACTGCGCTAAATTTTCTCCACTACGTCGATAAAGTAGTTTCACTTCAAAAAGTATTTAACTGTTTAATTAAAAAAAAATATTCGAACTGCTTTTAAAAATTCTATGTACCTATTTAATTCAAATAAACCATAACTGCCAATCATAATTTATTTTTTACTTCGTCGGAATGTTGATATTAAGTCGTCGAGTGTAACATGACTGTTCCGGATTCGTTCAACAGTCAGCAGAATAATGCGTGCTCATCGTATAGCTTCATTTATTTTATGGAAGTATGGACAAACGCGTATGCGACTCACCTGACATGTTTCCTTATATGGGAGATATTTATCATAATTCCTACGCCTGGCAGACGGGTTGGCAACCGTACTATTTTGTTGTTATTATTAGGAAGAGCCTGCTGCCCATCTCTTGATTTGTTTGCCTCCGTCGTCTCTTACGACAACCGCGGGACTATATGGGGGTAGAAGATATTCTTACACCGCCACTATACTTAGAAAGTAGTACCGCTACTTTCCTCATAGTAGCTTTTTATTTTAAGAACATTGGGATGATACGCACTTTTGATGCTGATCTCCATCGCCAGACTAGGAATTTTACATGTGGTATCCACGAGATTGTGCCGCGTGGAGTGACGTCAAAAAAACCCATCACCAGATTTCGTCCCGTGGGTATCGTAAGAAGCGACGGAAAATGCAAGAAGAATCAAATGGCTTCCGATAGATGGCGCTATAACCATCATGTTTGCGCCGGGCGTAAAATATCCAGGCCAGTGACGGGGACCAGCGTCAAAGGTACGAGACGTCTAGTGCTGCGATTCTTCCTATAACGGGAGAAGTCCATGTTCAGCAGTGGACTGTTGCGGGATGATAAAGAAGGAAGACAGAAAGATCTACGAGATGGTTATATCGCTGTCTGTCTTGCCACGCAATATTTTTGACGTCAATAATAAAACTATAAAATAAAATAATAAAAGACTCTTTCACAAGCGCTGCCTCTTAGTCCTTGAAATATGACTGGCCTTAAATTATAACACGTATCTTATCAGCCGTAAACACTCGGTAGGTTGCCAACTTTCTCACTCTCTCCAATAATTTGATCCGTAAGAATGAAAGGAAAAAAAGCCAGTGTTTAGGGTTGTCCAATAATCTATATTTGATTTGTAGTCTTTAAACTACTGTTGTAAGTTTCTGGGTACAGATGACTTCTTATTCCGCGGAACAATCCGTCGCATTACTCCAGTGCGTAATGACCGATTTCAAATTATGTCCGCAGAATATTAATTAAATATGTATTAATTTACATTAAACACAAATAGTTTTCTAGTTTCACTTAAAATACGGCACAAAATCATTTCCTTCACAGGAGCACGGGTTTAAAAAGTCCTTATTCAAGACTAAACTCGCTCAGTACCTATTTGCAGATCACTCATATTACGTTGGATTGATATTTTGATAAATAGTATAAAATAGTTCATTTCAGAAATTCTTTAAAACTAAAATTAGGTCGCATTATCTCCGCTAACAGGTTTATTATTTTTATGATCCAATTTTTGAACGCACATAATACGAGTATGTGACTGTGGTGGAAACCGTTTCATTTCACATGTTTCGCAAAAACTATCATTAGTCACTCGTACGCTTAAATTTTAGTTACTTATAAAAAAAAATAAAAAAAAACAAAAACGGGGTGTGGCAAAAGTCGCAAACGAGCATGCAACATGTGTGTGTATGTGAGTAATCACACCAATCAATCGTGAATATCACTAACACCAGGTAAATTGAAGGTCTTTTAGAAACAACTAGATTCTTACTGCTCTTTGATTTTTTCTTGATTGTCCCAGTCATGACATTCCGGAAAAATGGTGGTGAACGCAGTAGGCATGAAAATTCCCAGATAATCGTATAGTCGTGGACTTTTTACGTGGTAAAGCCATGTTGCAGCTATAGTGTGGTTGCAGCACAAAGCTCAACCAGACTAGGACCACGTTCTCACAGAATATCAGCGTAGCAGCTTAATGCTGCTCTGTTTCGTATGGTGAGTGTATAGAACCGGAGACCCTTTTTGGAAACTAAGCATTCCATCTCAGTCCTCAGATATGACAAAGTATCTGCATTCTTAATTGACAGCATAGGCCACAGTATCCACTTAGCAGCAGGTGGACTGTGTGCTCATTTGTCACCCTTATTCTATAAATAAAAATTGAGAACTATAGAAATGGTATGGATGCATGGGATGTGCGTGTAACTTTTTTCGAAATGTTTGCAAAATATAATGGTGAGAGTTGGTACAACAATTCCTTGATGCTCTTCATAAAGTAAAATATTATAGAAAAAGCATTAGGCAGTCTCTTGATAAGTTCGTTGATCGTCAAATGAAAGGACCTAGTGCTGGTTACATCATACAGGAGATATTTTGTTAATTGTTGTTGAACACGGAATCAGACTTAAATAAAGATGCATTTAGTCGTCAGAGTAACAAATGCCCAAATACTCAAAACGTTACTCAATTTTAAGATGTCGTTAAGTCTCGTGCTGTCTTTTTCACTTTAAGTCAAAGTGACTGTGACACCATGAGACAACGCCAGTCCATAAACCTTCTATAGTAATCCCGGTTTTCATAACACGGGTTTTGAATTCGAAAAATTCCAAATATATACATAGTAAGAGTATGGGTGAATTATATATAATTTTTGATAAGTAACTACAAGTTGAAGTATACGCATTCGTTTGTTCGTGTATTATATTAGCAAGGAATCAAAAATAAATTCTATGGTATAGGATGTACATTTTTTTGAAATTTCAACGCAGCCCTAGCACGTTGTATTCACCGCTACCAGGTCGAAGCCCACGAGGCATCAAATGATTTGCTTTAAAAATAAAACTGTAACCGTTTCATTTGATAGTATTTCAGAACGAGGCTAAAGTTTAACGCTCGTAGCACACTTTATTAAATTTACGATTGAATAGAACATTTATTAAAGACATTTGTAAAACTAAGCGACATAATATCAGCTTTTTTTATAGGATAAGGGTGACAAACGAGCACACAGTCTACCTGATGGTAAGTGGTTGCTGCGGCCCATAGACATCTACATCTATCCTCGTTTGCGAATCAAAATGCAGATGCGTTACCACCCGTGAGGACTAAGATGGAATGCCTCATTTCCAGTAAAAAGGGCCTCCGGCCGCCTGCACTCACCAAGCGAAACGCAGAGGTAAACCTCTACTTCACGCTGGTATTCTGTGAGGTCGTGGTACCACCCAGGTTCGAGCGGGCCCATCCGTGCGACAGCAAAAGCTGCTGCGTGGCTCTACCACTGTCTAAAAGCTTTAAACTGATCTATGTTGACGCACGAAAAAAACATTTTTGCCTATTACTCGTGCATTCGTTTGTTTTATATTTTTGTTATTTACCGGTATGTTGTTAGTGAGAAATATTTCATTTTTAAATATTTGTGCCATTTGCTGAGGACACTATCGGCCGGTGGGGTCCACGTTTTTTTTTTATAGGATAAGGGTGACAAACGAGCACACAGTCCACCTGATGGTAAGTGGTTGCTGCGGCCCATAGACATCTACATCAATCCTCTATCACAAATCAAAATGTAGATGCGTCGTCACCCGTGAGGACAAAGATGGAATGCCTCATTTCCAGTAAAAAGGGCCTCCGGCCACCTGCACTCACCGAGCGAAACGCAGAGGTAAACCTCTACTTCACGCTGGTATTCTGTGAGGTCGTGGTACCACCCCGGTTCGAGCCGGCCCATCCGTGCGACAGCAAAAGCTGCCGCACGCTGCTGCGGGGAAGTTCCTAAAGGAACTCTATCCGCAACAGGTCGTTGCTGCTGATGATAAGATGGCTGGTTCTTTTCTCGCTCAAAGGTTAAGTATAGCCATTAGCCATTCAGCAGGGAAACGCAGCCAGCGTTCTTGGCACGATACCGCGGCTAGTAGGACTGTATGATAATTAAGTTACTAGTTATAGTTTTTTTTTACCTAGCTATAAACATTATATATATACATATATTTAAAAAAAAAATATATATATATATATATATATATATATGCGTTTTAAAATGTATGTAAATATGTTCTTGTGAGTGTGGAACACGACTATAAACATGCTTCTGATGGCCGCTCCACTCACTCATGAAAAATACGCTAAGCTACCATAAACGTTTAATGCACATCTTTAATCATTAATGAAATGTTTAAACATCAGGCTTCCTCGCGCCGTTTAATGTTTCCGTAAAACATCCTTCTACCACTTATCATCCTGTGTATGTTGTAAGAGACGGTACCGGGAAATGAGGCAAATGATGGGCAACAGCTTCGTGACAAAATCTTTCCTTAATCCTAAATCAGAAACTGTTACCTCTAGATCTTATGAGATAATGTGTGGGGCAGGCCCATGTCCAACAGCGGAATAATTTTGATAGGCTGACGCTGAATAACTAATGCTTAAGTCGTATAATTAATCATTTCAGATGTAATAATGCTGAATAAAAAAGTAATAAAGGCTGAATCTGAATGACAGGGTGAGAAATAGTGTGATAAGAGAAAAGTGTGGTGTGCAAGATGACGTTGTGACCAGGATTAAAAAAGTAATGCTTCGGTGGTTTGGTCACGTAGAAAGAATGAATGAGGAAAAAGTGACAAAGCAAATTTATGTTTCAGAAGTGAACGGCAGGGTCGGGAAGGGACGCCCTAGACGAAGCTTTATCGACCAAATCGGCGATACAATAAAAATGGGCCAGGGTACTCCTACCCTTAACCGACGAGCGTGTATGGGTAGATATATGGATTTAAAGGAGGCGAGAGAGGTGTGGCAGGATCGCGTCAAAGGAAAATTCATAGTGTCTGCCTACCCCTCTGGGTGACAGGCGTAAGTGTTTGTGTGTTGTGTGTTCAGATGTAATAGTAACGGGTTTATTTTTCCTTCTCATAAGAACTGAACTGGATTTCCATAGTAAGCTTTTTTTTTTAAATAAAATAATTGTCTTGCAACGATTGTACCAGACGTCTCACCTTCTTTCACAGAATAAATAAACCTAGCAAGCTAACAGCATAGCCAAGTGGTGAAGCAATCAGCTTTGTAGCGGTTTCTAACGGAAAAAAAATTCAAAATAGGAGGTTCAGATGCCTGGGTGATCAGTAATCGATTGCTGAAATCAGAATTTGAAAATTCGAAACCGTTCTCGAGATAATCGTGGGACGGACGGACAGACGGACAGACGGACAGACATCGTGAAATCAATAAGTGACTTCGCAAGCTTCGCCACTTAATAATAGTATACTTCTGTTCACGCCTTCAACGCTTGAAACGTTTATAGGGTGAAAGGAAATTATTCAAACGGGTCTTTTTCGTCCTATAATAAAACCAAAAAATATTTTTTTTTATATATTTTAAACGCTTTTCTCTTTTCTTCTGACTGCCTGACTTGAACATTGAAATTAAAAGCAATATAAGATAATTATGACATAATAATTAACCTATTAACTTTTAATGTAATTGTTCGAAATGTTTGTAACTTCCGGATCTACATGATTAATAATTGAAAACAAAGCTTGTTTAAGAACCTTTATAACAAATATTATAAAAGCAAAATACTTATAAATAAAACTGAAGAACATACGGCTAACGCTACTTTTCATTTGTATAAAAAGTAAATAAACAATCTTACAAATTCTCCGTACAATTTGAGACGCTCGTAAAAGGGTTTCCATGAAACTCGACACCAATGAAACTAACAATTTTTACTAAGTGGAACAAATATTGAACAGCTTAAAAAACAAAATGTAACAAATGAATGTTTTGTTTGTTGTAAGTACAAGATGGTCGTCGAAACATTCTCCATAGATTCAACTATTTTCTATTTTCTAGGTACACAATAAACATCAACTTGGCGGGCAATGTATTACGTTATAATGGGATAATTCTTTTTGTTAAAACATTATTAGGCCAATGCTTTACTTTTTCATTTAGAAAGGCATTTCTGCGTGATAGAGCCATGCTGCAGCTGTATAGTTGTAGCACGAATCGGTCGGCTCGACCGGGGAAGGAACATGCTCTGACAGAATACCAGCGTGAAAAAGCAGCTTAACACTGATGTGTTTCCTGTGGTGAGTGTAGAGAACCGGAGAACCTTTTTACTGGAAAAGAGGCATTCCCTCTTAATTTTTAGTCCTCACGGGTGACAACGAATCTGCATTTTGATTCGCAAACGAGGATAGAAGTAGATGTCTATGGGACATAGTAACCACTTACCATTAAGTGGACTGTGTATTCGTTTGTCATCCTATCCTATAAAAAAGGCATTAAGTTACCTACCTCCATATCTGCCATTTAAATTAGATTTACCTATATTTCATTAGATTAAACACATCTTTAATTTTATTTATTCGAATCTTAGAGTATTCATATTATACTTTAAATGCGGGCATACTTATAAATTAGATACAACAGAAATATTAACTCTAGAGGTAAAACATATAAAGTAGGCAAAAATACATCGAACATGACGGACGGATTAGGTAACACAGTAACTTGTGATTACACAATAATTGAAAAGACAATTTAATTGCAGAAAAATTAATTACCTTTAAATTATTATTTAAAAATATAAAAAGTGACGGTTATTTATACCATACATTTTTCACCATACGGTATACAATGTATGTTGGTTGGAGGCTGGCGTAAGAAAATCCATTACCCCACTTGCCAAGCTCCTTAAATCCTCCGTACAACGAAATAGACCTTTTTTCAGAAAAAAAAACTACTAGCACTTGTGTTTCTGTTTGAGGAGGAAAGAAGGCCAGTATTATTAGAGGCTGTGACGAATTCCATCTTAGTCCTCAAATTGGAGGAAGTTGCTCGGCAAGATAGCTCAAGGATAGCACAGAAATTGAAAATTATCATACAAAGTTTTTATAGCCCTTTCTATTTGGATTACTGCTGCGCTGCCTCTTGTTTGTCTATCTCTGTTTAGCCTAATGGTTGACTGGGAGAGAATGCTTAAATAAATAAATAAAAAATTACAAACTTTTGGAAAAAAATAAAATAATATAAGCAGTGTGTACAAAACGTATTCATCATCATCATTAGAGCATATAAAATTGCACTGCTGAACATGCTTATATATTACTAATATCACCGCTAGCCCCTCCAGGGTAAGCTTAAAATGATTGTGTTAGGAGTTGTTCACGACAGTAGCCGAATAGCATAACCCTAAACCATTAAGTTACTGTTGGTTAGTTATAGACACATTTCTTAAAAGACGGGATATAAAAGCAGATTAAAATCCAGTTTTTGTATCCGTTTCCGGTGCACGCAGAGACGATTGGAATTTTTTGGCTCTAAAATATGGAAATTAGTTTATTGTTTTTATGAGCTTTCCCACACCAATACGATTTAGGACGCTTCGTGGCAAAAGTGATTCCACCTAGTATCAGATGGAATCTTAAGCATGAGATCGCAGACACATTTATAATGACACAGAGGTACCACAGCCATATTTAAGTTTGTTAAACGCCTCCCCGACACCGGAGAAAATTTTAGCATGTGCGTAACAATTTGACTAAAAAAGATGTCATAATCATTACCAAAATAATAATCAGTAGCCTAATGGCAGGGCGCGAACCGCGAACTCGAAAGGTCGTGGGTTCGAATCCACCATTCGACTACTGTCGTGAACCACTTCTAACACAAGCATTTTAAGCTTACCAGAAGTGGTTAAAGGGAATATTAGTAATGTAGAATAGTATTAATAGCATAACTAGTATTTAAAAAAAAATATGCCATCATTTGCAACTAATGGACACACGCAACCTTCTTGAAACATAGAAGGCTGTTGATGCATTATCAACTCCGAGGATTAACATGGAATGCCTAATAATACTGGGTATATATCCATAAAATCACACAAGTAACACAGCAGTGCAAACATTGCTATTTGGTGGCAGGAGAGAGCCGGCTTATTCTATTCATTCTTTTAACAAGATAGCCAATGTCTGTAAAGTGTATACTTTATATGCATAGCTCCTGCACGAATAGGTCAGCTCGACCATGGTAGGACGCTCTCACAGAATACCAGTGTGAAACGGCAGCTTAATGCTGCTGTGTTTTATATAGTGAGTGACCCTTTACTGGTAATAACGCATTCTATGTTAGTCCTCAGGGGTGACAACGCATCTGCATTTTGATTCTTATCGATGATAGATGTAGATGTCTATGCGTCATGACATCTATTTACTATCAGCCTTTATTCTAAAAAAAATATCCCGGAGTCTAGAATTAACAGTTAAAATAACGAGTTTTCTTTAACCCGTACACAAATTAAAAATAATATACGCGTGCTCTTTAACTTTGTTATAATATAATAAATCATTTTCCAGTTCGGAATTTGGTAGTCTAGAATTCAATCATTTATTGTCCTCTGAAGATTCAGAAAATCCATTATGATTGAAGCGAACGCATTCACCTACAAGACATTTCGTTTTATCTTGTCGAAATCGAATAAAAAAAGGATATCAGAATTTATGATCGTAATTTATGTTCACATTTGACAAGCGGCACGCTACTGCGCTAGATTAATCTATTTTGACACGGAGCCATGTAGCTCAGGGGCTCAGGCGCTCGCCGTAAATTTCGTACGCGAACAACCCGGGTTTGATTCCCGCCGGCAACAATAAAATTCTTAATTTCAATTTCATGCTGTTACGCGTCAATCAAATGCGACAGCGGAATATGCTTACTTGTTTCTGAGTACTTTATAATATACAACCACACGATACTTTGTATTAAAATATTATTCATACAACTGAAACTCGTCTCATATTCTTGTCATTTGTGACGTTTGCCGCTCCAACTATACTCCATGTAATATAATCCAAAGTTAGATTTAAATTCAATTAAAATATCACCTCTTTTAAAATGTTTTCTTTTTCAATATGTTGATGATTTTTGGCTTAAGAAGTTTGTTTTTAAACGTCAGTTTTTTAATTTTGTGTATATTTTTAAAATGGTTTTGAATTCAGAAGTTTCTTCTCTTATTTATTCTGCCTGTTTGTAAAACAAATACAACGCACAATGAAATAAACGAGGAAGAAAAACTTAAAAATAAATAATTCTAATTTAAGATATTTGTGATAGTTGCTGAGTTGTTATCTACAAATTGCTACTGCCGATCTGCTGTTTTAATCCCCTCTGTTATCTCGAAAGTGAGACAACAGAGGGAAATATTTATACCCACGAAATAATATGGGGGATTCTCTTACACCATCGCGGTACGGCGGCGGCTTCATTGTGTCCAATAATAACATTAGTGTTTAAGAAAACTTAAACAACAGCAGCAGTGGAATCCTAGTGAGAACACTAGGTCGTAGTTATTAAATTATTGTATTGTCATTGATCCTTGATACGAGTGCAAATTTTCAAGTCAATCGGCCATCTACAAATTGGTGAAAATTACGTTAAAATATTCCGTTACATAGATAGATAGATATGTAGATAGATACACACACAGCTAATATAAGAGAGATAATAATTTGAAATTAAAAAAATTGTACAACCGACTTCAATATAAATTATTAAGAATAAGTCAAAAACTATTGGTCTGACCTAAATCAAATTTATATGTGAAGTACCAGCTTTCAAATAGAGAATCATCGAAATCGGTCCACCCAGTAAAAAGTTATGAGATAACACACAAAAAACACATAAAGTCGAATTAAGTACCGTCTCCTTTTTGAAGTCGGTAGAAAATGATTAGAAAGGGCGGACTTAATTCCTTTTGCTAATCTCTAATAGTCGACCTGAATCGGGTGAAATATTGAGATCAATCGCCCCGTAAAATAAAAAGTGTCGTACAGTAACTGAGTAACCTATTTACTTTTATACCCTATTATACCACCTTAGGGAATGGATTTTCTTTCTCATTGCATGCCTACATAATGATAGGAACCAATTGTTCCAATTTCACACTTTTTTGATTTGAGCTGTGCGTCTTACAATAATTTTCGTACAAACTTTGCACCCTCGCCTCAAAACCTTCAGGGTATATTATTGACAAAATAAAAAATGGAAATTTTATTATTTTAATTTAAGAGTATTTGCGCCACTTTGAAAATTAATTTATCTATTTCACCCTCCTAGGGGTTGAATTTTCAGAAATCCTTTCTTAGTGAAGCCTACGTCATAAAAAGCAGCTACTGTCCAAATTTCAGATTTCTACGTCAAGCGGTTTAGGCTGTGGAGGCTAGGATACGAGCAGATGAGTCAGTCACTCAGGACATCCTCTTTTATATATAAAGATAATATATAAGTTTATACAAAAAAGTAAACAAACTATAAAACTGTCATCAATGACTTATCAAAGACTAAATTCTGTAAAAAATCTATTATATCAAAGCTGCGATTTGAAAAAATATTCACTGTACGTTTTCAAAACACCAAGAGAACAATAAAAACTAATAAAAACATTGACATCAGCCATTTTACCTACAAGCGTTTAATGAAAACGTAAGTTATTCTTAGTCCGGATATTTACGCATTTTATTTACGGCTCATTTCAATTTTTATGCCATTCTCTTGTTTCGATGAACAATCGATGTGTAAATGTTCTCATTTGGCCCATTATCAAGAACAGCGTTGGATTTAGAGTTATTTATAATTTAATTATTTAAATAGAAATAAATTGTACTTAATATTTAAGTAAATTTATTTTTATAGCTTTATTCACGTTTTACTTGTTTATTTGTATAATGACCAAATTAAAAAAGTGAAAAGACATATTTAAAACGTATAAATGATTTGATAGTCAGTCCATCTGTCTGTCCGTCTGTTTAACGGTGAAAAATATTTTGATTACAGTGAAATTAGGGTGGATAGTTAATTAGAAATATACAGACTACTGTTTATTCAACGTAAGTGCAAGAAATGAGGATGTGTCTTTCTCATAATAGATACTGTCATAGATAAGCTAATATAATCGGGAGGATACTGTTAAGTCATTACATAGTGCATAATTCTTAGTTTTGACTTGGCAACTGTGACGAAACAACGTTTTTTAAAACAGCGCTATATCTAAGAAAATTAAGAAAAATATACTCATTTAAACAGATAGTTTTAATTAGTAATCTATACATAAATTATTTAGTATATATTGGTCTGCAAACAAAAAGTAAAGAATGCTTTTTTATGAGGTATTTTACAATTTTAACTTTCATCATTTAGACGGGTCATTGCGCCATCTACCAAATAATTAAAAATGTTTTTCGTTCAGGTACTAACCGTATTAATCTGCTATGCAAATTATTTGATTGAGATTGGTGGAGACGTCATCATATCTATCTATCTATACTATAATAAAACTAACACGACGTTTGTCTGAACACGCATCACACGAAAACCTGTGAACCGATTTGGATGTGACTTTCACTGGCAGATAGCTTGTGTTATAAGGAGTAACTTCTAGGCTACTTTTATTTTATGATTCCGCGAAAAACTACACGCGGGCGAAGTCGCGGCAAACAGCTAGTATTTTTTTTAAATTTAGAGACGTAACCTCCACTCTAGGATTTTCTCCTGTATCGTGGGGGCAGATTACATATTTCACAAGGACAAACATCGAGACCCGGTACAATTATTTTTGGCTTGTTCCGTGGGGGATTCGAACCCGCGACCCTTAGCGCAGCAACTCATTGCTAAGCAACTGCGCCACGGAGCCATCATAATAAAATAATGCAATTTAACAAATACTATTGAAATAAACGGAATCATGTGGTAGATATTTTTCTAATGTAATTAAGTTTCATTTTATTTTTAAATGTATCATGAAAAATATATCATATTTTATTGTGTTTTATATATTTAATTTTTCTAGTTAATAGTGTTATGAACAGCGTCCCATTTTACTTTTTTATTTTAATTTGAACTTCATGTTCAAATGTTTAGAAACACAGACAGTCAACGAGAACAAGGCATGAACCCATAAATACAACTTTTGGCATGGCATATTTATATTGGTAAAGCAAAGTACACCCGAGCAATGCCCCTGGTATAAGATAGTATAACGATAAATGTCACAATACTTGTAAGGGTAATTTACAGGAGCAGCGTTATAATTATTCCAGTTTAAATATTTACATACCTACATTGTCCTTCGGTGAAGAAGATCCATACCATAGATACCTACTTAAATACATCAGGGTAATTAACCTCTTAGAAATATACGAAGACATAATATAACAATGTTTATTCTCAAAATATAATTAAAAAAAATTGCAGGACTAATAAAAGCAACACCATAAAACATTTTTTTTATTGTCAAATCCGTCTCTGATCAACCAACCAACCAACCAGTAAATCAGAATTTACAATCACCATTCTTTGTTTTTTCGGGCCACTGCGTTCGAGATCGTTGAACTAAGATCAAAATATTTATATTTCTTTATACCGAATACATAACTCGTGTCAGCTGTGAGCTGTGACCCGTTTATTTCATAAATATACCAACGTCATCATTCTCGATATCATGTAGTTGAGCGAACGTCGCGGGGTTGAAACGATAATGTGGATTGAAGTGACTTTCCTAGTTGCCATTTGCCAAGCCCAGATTGTAAGCCCGGTTGTAATTGAATGGAAGCATGGGGTCCGCACCATTTTAATCTTTGGTTTTTTTATTACAATAAAAATAAAAGGAATTCGTGTTAAAATAGTTTAATCTTATTAATTTTATATTCCCTTATTTCATCTACAAAAGTCTACCGTTGAACATAAGACTTAAATTTCCTCATTGAAGGGATTTTGCCATTGTTGCAACGCTTGGCAGTCGGGTTGGCAACCCAAATTCTGCGACCGAATAGCAGTGAATTAGCACCGTAGGTATACTATTTGACGGCAGAAATGGGTAAAAGGGTGGTAGTAGCTCCGTGGTACCTAACCAGACCGACTTCCAGCCAGGGAACAAGTCCAATAACTTAGTCAAATTTGCGCTAAGTACCTGATGATTCGGACCGACAATTTTTTCCTAATTTTCATGAACAATTTGTGCTGGTTTGCATTCTATTTAATTTTTAGATAAATATACATTACCTCCTCTTTAACTTTAAAGAAGTGCCGTTTAAATCAAACTTTTGAATAAAAACACCATAAATTACTTACGACTTAAAAAAAAATTAAAAGCCAATAAGAATATTATGTGACACACGAAAGTTCTTTAAAACGAAAACAAAGTTTTAAAAGGACCGTAATATCGAAACTGTAATTGAGAAGTGTGCTCCAATAAAATATTCCAGTGTGATTTCTGCCATATTAATACCAGACTCAATTTACACTGAAACAAACTTACTAGGTCAGCTTTAAAAAACAAAGTTTATGACTCACGAAATTAGGTATTCAAACGTGAAATTTATGATACTTGTTTAAAATAAAGCTCTTTATTCACTTCGAGATGGTTTTGGAAACTCGTCATACGACAACTATAACATAGTATATATTTCGGTTGATTTCAGATTATAATTTTTGGAGTTTTATATATTTATATCGTTAAGAAAGATTATTACTTCTATTTTAAGCATTAATCGAATATTATAGATAGGTCCTATTATGTGCTCCATTCATCGTTATTAATTTTTATTTAATTACGATTATTGTATGTATATTCCTAATATACTGTCGTTTTAAACGCGGTGGAGTCATGCTACAGCTATGATTATTGTATAGTTGTAGCACGAATGGGTCGGCTCCACCGGGTAAGGACCATACTCTCACAGAATACCAGCGTAAAGAAAGCTTAATGCTGCTGTGTTTCGGTATGGTGAGTGTAGAGAACCGGAAACCCTTTTTACTGGAAACGAGGCATTCCATCTTAGTCTTCACGAGTAACAACGCATCTGCACTTTGATTCGTAATCGGGGATAGATGTAGATGTCTGTGGGCCACAACGGCCACTTACCATCAGGTGGACTGTATACTCGTTTGTAACCCTTATCCTATAAAAAAAAATCTAAAAACTTTCACATACTGATCGAATTTATGAAAAATTTGAAAAAGCTCAATCAAAACGGCCAAGAGAAGATCCTTATTAAAAAGGCGTTTTATCAATTAAATCAATAGTTTTTTTATTCTGGCTTAGAGTTTTTGGCGGCAAAGGCATTTGAAGATTATAATGTGTGATGCTATATGAATAAAAAATTATCACAGGTGGAGAATTATTCTCTATAATTTATCAATTAAATCAATAGTTTTTTTTTATTCTGGCTTAGAGTTTTTGGCGGCAAAGGCATTTGAAGATTATAATGTGTGATGCTATATGGATAAAAAAATAATCAAAGGTGGAGAATTATATAAAGAAATTATAAATAATAAAACTGTATTGTGGACCGAGCACACGTTTGAGTGGTGTATTAATTTTAAGTAATTTTGCAACATATACCAAAGGTTCCTTTCATGTAGCAAACTGCAGTTTGCGTTCGAATCACGTCTTCGAAATATTTTATTTCTCAGACATGTAAGTTTCCTTACGATATTTTGCTTCACCGCCGAGCACGTGGTAAATTAGCATTTATAATTGCAAGTAACCATTTCATTAGATCGAACCTGGTTGCTCGCATAGTATGAAATCTACCGCGTAGCTTAGGAGTCGCCACGTGTTACCGCGGCTTCTACTAGCCAATTATGCTTATATTATAAGTAATGAACTCTGTAATGACGATGTAAGAATATCCACTACCCCATAACATAACGCGGGTCTCATAAGAGGCGACAGAGGGAAACAAATCAGGAGATGGACAACAGCGTCTTCCTAATAACGGCTAAAACTAAAAAACTGCTGTTGCCAACCTACTTGCCAAGCGTGGCAACTATGGCAAATATCCCCCCTATAAGGCAATCTATGATGAAGGCCTATGTTCAGCAGTGGACTTTAATACGCTGTAACGGTTAAACAATAGCGTACACCTTGTCGTTTCCAACGGTGTCGGTGGTGAGTCCGGATCCGGAACTGTGATAATTCTATAGCTCGACACACACTCTATCAATAGGTATCAGTTGATAAGTTTAACTGACCTGACATGTTTGCATCCGTTTTAACTGATCAGTCAAAACGATTTCCCCACTCACTGGATTCAAAATTCAACTTAAGATTTCACACTCATGATGAGTATTTGGATCTACGTCAGTTCAATTGATCAGTTGAACTGAACGCGCACTTGGAAATATCCGTGCGCGTATGGGTTGCCGTCAGTTAAAATTTCAACTTGGATCACAGTCACGGTCAGTTTTTGGATGTACGTCAGTTTAACTTACTGAGCTTGAACTAGGGCTCGTTCCAAATTACCAACCCTTGCAATAGTCGAATTCAGAGAAGAAATATGTAATAGAAAAAAAAAATAATACATATTGTAAAATATTTGGTAATAAGTAATTACCGTCACCGTCCGTACATTTTAACAGTGGTAGAGCCAGGCGGCAGCTTTTGCTGTCGCACGGATGGGCCGGCTCGAACCGGGGTGGTACCACGACCTCACAGAAAACCAACGTGAAGTAGAGGTTTACCTCTGCGTTTCGCTTGGTGAGTGCAGGTGGCCGGAGGCCCTTTTTACTGGAAATGAGGCAATCCATCTTAGTCCTCACGGGTGACAACGCATCTGCATTTTGATTCGCAAACGAGGATAGATGTAGATGTCTATGGGCCGCAGCAACCACTTACCATCAGGTGGACTGTGTGCTCGTTTGTCACCCTTATCCTATAAAAAAAAAAAAAAAACAAAAAAAAAAAAAATATGGTACTGAGTACCGCTACCGTGTAGTGACGGTGTAATATTATGTACTTCGTAATATGTTTCGTAAGAGAATATGTATTTCGTTGCACATGAAATTCCATTTTAATGCACCTTAATTAACATAAAAGTTCAGAACAGCAAAATAAAAAAATAAAAGTTATTCAAGCATTTCTCGCAAATTTTAATTAAACGTAAAATACGCATTGAATGGTTGATCCAACTCAGAACGTTAATGAAAGTCAATGAATTCCAACGGCAAAGTCGCCTCTCTCTACTGGATTGGAAAACTATTTATTGATTAAAAAATTGCGTCGCTAAATGCCGCCAGTATAGGTCGACCTCTGTGCCTTACATCCACGCTCCAATAAGTTATACGCATGCTCGTTTGAAGTTTGAACTAAAGACTAACGGATCCTAAATAGTTCTTTGTGAGCACTTTAATTTAAAATTGCTTAAACAACTCTTTCCTACACCAATATATGCATTTTGAACTAATATGATCAAAAATTTTTTATTTTACCATCTAAGTCAGTTGTTATGTTTCAGAGCTTTTGGAAAGAAGTTCTATAGCGGGCCGTATGGATTTGGCGGATGAGAGTTAGGCGACAAAATAGTGTAAGATTTTTCCGTAACGGCCTTGGCGACTATAAGGAAGCGAGATGGAATAATATCCATCTCCCTCGCACTTTTTCTTATCTTGCCATGTCATCATCATTACATCCCTTCACAAGTCCACTATTGAATATAGGCCTCCCCCAAAGAATGCCATACAGCACGGTCCTGCGCCACCTGCACCCATCGACTTCCTGCATGTCTTACCAAGTCGTCACTCCATCTAGTGGGCGGACGCCTTACACTTCGTCCGCCGGTACAAGGCCGCCACTCGAGAACCCTTTTTCCCCATCGGTTGTCGGTTCTTCGAGCTATATGCCCATTGCCACTTCAGCTTACTAATCCGTTGGGCTATGTCGGTCACTCTGGTTCTACTGCGGATATCCTCATTTCTAAGTTAATCACGCAGAGAAACTCCGAGCATAGCCCTCTCCACAGTTCGCTGAGCAACCTTGAGCTTCGTCATCCGGCCAGCAGGGAAGGACCATGTATCAGTTCCATAGGTTATCACTAGCAACACGCACTGGTTGTACAGTCTCGTTTTCAAGGTTTGAGGTATATATATCTGACGAGAAGATGTGCCGTAATTTCCCGAACGTTGCCCAATCGAGTTGAATCCGTCGATTGACCTCTCGGTCGACGTTGGACTTACGTAGTCGAACTACTTATCCCAGGTAAACATACTCGTCAACAACTTCGAGCTTAGTGCTCCCAACAACTACCGGCATAGGTGTGACATGGACATTAAACATGATCCTTGTTTTGTCCATGTTCATCTTAAGATCTATCCGTTGGGAGACACTATTGAGGTCATTGAGCATAGTGCTTAAGTCCTCCAGCGATTTTGCCATAAGGACTATATCGTCGGTGAAAAGAAGGTGAGTGATGTACTCGCCATTGATGTTAAAGAGATCTTGCCATGAAAGACATATTATTTTATTTTAATAGACGCTAGTAATTCATTTATTTGTATTTGTTAATCAATAATAATACACTACGAGAGGAACTTCGTTCCAACCGAGTGTTCCACGATACATTTTTTTTTCATATTTTTCCTTTAATATTAAAAATAATAGTATGGTTTCATTTATTGATGGATTGACATACAACAGAGATTCTGAAATAGATGTTTTTTTTTTCATTGTACCATTTAATTATTATTTAGGTCAACATAATATATAATCACTAAGTTTTATTTAGGTCTATAATTCTCTTTATTCACATGACAGTTAAATTTATTACAACAGCACATGCTGCGTTAGGTGCTTTTGCTATTTTAGGTTGGTTATAAGATGGTGTAAAGATATGAAACTGATATATGCGATGACATATAAATCGCTACCAAGCTATTTCTAATTAGTTTTGTGTTGTTACTTGTATAACAATAACATACATGATTGGAAGCTGTTAATTAAAAAAAAAAGTTTCGCTGTGTTTCTTGCTGGTTCTTCCCAGGACAGTTTTTTTCGATCCAGTGGCAATTAAAAAAAATAGTGACTTTCAATAGGTATTATTTATAATCTAGCTTCTGTTCTGTTTCTGTTTTAAAATCAAAGCGAAAGAACAAACCAGTGCCAATATAAATAAGCAAGCATCGACGACCAATTCTAGGGCCGGTGGACTAAAGCACATAAGTCAAAAATTGCTTTATTTTTTCTTTGGACCTAAATTATTAATTTAAATCAATACATCAGCTGACTAAAGTACATAAGTCAATTCGCTTGGTCGGGCTTGAATTTCAAGTGGCGTCCTTTTCAACCTCTTGATTTGCATGAATCTTGCGACGTTATAAAAAAACATTAGTTATGTTGACGCTCTCGGACTTCATGGAAACAGAAAGAGACTATGTTATTAGGAACTTTAAGTTCGTTGCGTTATACTGATGTTTAACTATTGAGTAGGTACTCAAAACATTATTTATTGCTAAGGAAAAAATTAGGTGTTAAGATTTGGGTCACTATAGTATGTGCCAAATCGATTGAGAAAAACGGACAATGACCTTTCGGTCGTTTAACCAGGGGTTACAAACCTTCAATATATAGGCACATTTTATATGTAGTACTTTCTTTATTTATAATGATTTTTTTATAATGATTGATATAATATATATTTATTAACTATTATTAAAAAGTTATGTGAAAGATCGCTGTAGAAGAAAAATCATCTATTGTTATAAAGTACTTTATTCATTTAACAACAAAAAACATTAATTTATAACACATATAAAGATTCGAGTGATAACGACACCGAATAAGTACGTACTTATGCAAAAGATAAAACTTTATTTTTAATATTATATAAGAACTTTATTTTTATTCGGTGCAATCATCACTCGTATCTTCACTTGATGAACTATCTGTAACATTAATTATAAAGCGATCTGCAGTTTGGTCAATTCTATCATCCATGCCACGCATTTTTTGTTCAACCTTAAGGACATGCTGAACACAGTTTTTCCATTTATCTGGCGTGATTTGAGTTAAACCATCTTTAAGTAAATTTTTAACATCTTTTAACTTGAAAGTTGTATTTTTTCGTGCAACGTACCCTTTCACATCTGCCCACACAAGTTCAATGGGGTTAAGCTCACAGTGATAAGGAGGTAACCTTACCACTGTGATGCTTTTTTCTTTTGCCATCTCGTCGGTGACGTAACTTCGATAGTTATCTTTAACTGCCTTTATTTTTTCCATTAAGTGGGTCTTTGTGTCCGAGGGCACGTATGCGATCTGTTTAGATTCTAGCCATTCCTGCATATTTTGTTTCCGCCAAGACATTGTTGGGGTTTTTTCTAAACGTCTGGAGTGGTAACTAGCGTTATCCATAACTATGACATCGCCGCTTTGCAGTTTTTCTATTACTTTTCTAAACCAGTCCTCGAAATGGAGAGCGTCCATACTCTCATGGTAGTCACCAGTAGATGATGATTCAAATACCCAATCACATCCCTCCAAAAAGCCATTTTCATTGCCAACGTGTACAACTATTAATCGCTTTCCTTTACCCGAAGGGGCTTTCGCGCCAGTAGAGTAGCCTTCTAACCGTGATTGACGAGAAGATTCAATTGTGGTGTCTTCCCATACCTTTCCCATAGTATGACCTGCGTTAATCCATGTTTCGTCAAGGTAAAAAATGTTACGTCCCTCGTTTCTTAATATTTGTATTTCTCTCAAATATCTGGTACGCCACAGAACTATCTCTGGGCGATCTATTAGACCACTTTTTCTGTTTCTCTTTATATATTTGAATTTTAAATGGCGCAACACACGTCGCAGGGAAGTTTTGCTCAAGTTTGGCAACTGGTCATCTTGATTTATACTGAGCAAAATTTTGTCTAAAGTCGGTAATTCTCCTGCAAGAAAGAACTGATGCACTTTCGCTCTTATAGCCGATTTATCAAAATCGTCCAACTTGTCAATTACAGACTTTTTTCTTTTATTAATTATTCCCTTTTCTGGTATTTTATGGGAATCTCTATACACGCTTAATACGCGATATATAGTGCTCTTGCTGACTCCTGAGATCTCCGAAACCTTTTCTACCATATTAACGTTTGAAGGATACACGTCTTCGGGCCAGGTGTTTTTGACATATTTGTATACATTAATGATAATCTCTTGTTCCCCGACCGACAAAGTGGTAGGTTTTCTCTTTTTTACTGGTGACGTTAAAGGTGCTCCAGAAGATGGGCCTGTAAATAAATGACAAAAATATACTACCATAGTACTACATCACATAAATACATATTGTTTTAGAAAATAAATACCACATGGTCACATAAAAAGAGCGCTTTAAGAAATAGAAAGGCTACGTCGTCGCATTTGTACCTATTTGTACGTACCTGCTACGTTTATTATGGGTCGGCGACGTCTCTTTCCACTTGATGTTGAAGGACCGGGTCCTTCACCAAATTCTCCTGAACTCATGTCGATTTAGTAACGACCGTCACAGTAAAACTAATATAACAGATTCAAAAAACAAAAACTTAACGATATAACAAATTTAACAGTAAAAACTCAACTAAAACAATGCAATGAATGCTATGAATTACCCGAGACGTACACACGCAAGCGCTATCCGAACACGAATGAAAACAAAATGGCGGACCGGCCCAAAAAAGGTGACGCATCTCTGGCTGCCATTGTCACGTTTCTTTTAGAACGAACTGACGTAACGCGCGTTTTGTTTATTTTAAAGGGATGAATTTGCAAAAGCTCAATATGGTGATTATATTGCTTCAAATATTTTTTTAATATGAAACTGTTATTAAATGAATTGCTGCGTTACTTACCATAAATTGAAATATAAAATATAACACATTTTTCGCGATGTACCGTAAGATTTTACTATGTTTATAGGAACCACAGACAATATTATTTAAGAAACAAAAAAACAAAACATATGTGCTGACCTAGAAGTGGGAATAATATCAATATTTAAATATTGTTATCACATCTAAATTGAGATTTTGTAAGTTACGCCTTTTGACACTCGGCTCATATCTGAGGTCATTGTCCGTTTTTCTCAATCGATATGGCACATACTATAGTCGAGTTAGTTTTGCTCTAATTGCTAATAGAACAGTTGTGGTGTGTAACATTTTAGTTAAATATATTCCCAATTGCTATGGATTGATTGTCAGCGAGGTAAGAAATTAGTTGAAACGAAAAACTCAAATGTTGAAGATAAGTTTGCCTTGTTTGATTTAAATGAGAAATTAAATATATAATCATCTTTCAAAGTAGTTTTAGTAAATATAATCAGTAATTTGTTCATTTTACCATCAATCATAAATAAATAATAGAAATTATTATTTTATTATTAGCCTCAACAGTATATTTTTATTTTAGGTGAACAAAATGAACCGCAATCTGTAGGCACAATGGTGGAAGAAGAACCCATGCCTTCCACATCATCAGGCTACACTGGCGATATGTTTATTAATCGAGAAATGGATTTCTCGAGTGATGATTCTGTCCAAGATCCACATTTCGAACTCCCTGATACATCAGCAGGCTCATCCGGGTATTGACCCTTTTTCCGGGTATTGATCCGGGTATTGATTGAGGGGCCGACACGCCACAGGCGGTCGAAATACGTCGCGTTTTGCCATACCTGACACCATTCCTGTTATATCGGTTCAGCCCTTACCGATATCGAAAGAAAAAAAAGATGATCTGATTTCTTTACACTCCTTGATACCCGACGTTTTTCATAGATTTTATTTAGATAGTGAAGAAGATGAATAAATAGTTGAATATCTTTATATATAAAAATTACGTGTCACGTTGTTTGTCCGCGATGGACTCCTAAGCTACTGAACTGATTTCAATGAAATTTTGCACACTGTGTGCGTTTTGGTCCAACTTGAGAGATAGGATAGCTTTTATCCCGATAAATGAGCCTCAATATTTTTTATTACGAATTTAAGGATTTTTATAGGAAGGGTCGTCAGAAAGGGCAGAAAAACGTCTGTCTGGCGAGCTAGTAAATTATAAATTTAGGTTAGTATATAAATGATGCATGTTAATTTAATTTTAAGTTCATAGAAGTAGCTATTTGACAAATACAAGTCAAATCAAATTTAGTTTACAATGAAATGTACTGTGTCACAATTACCTATATACATAGTGTTATTTCTAACATAACTCACTAAAATCGCGTTTTATTAAATTTATGTCAAATTATATGTACGTGCATGTTAGTATGAATTAACATACATACATACATATAATCACGACTCTTTCCCGTAGGGGTAGGCAGAGACCACTTCTTTCCACTTGCTACGATCCTTACATACTTGTTTCGCTTCGTCCACTTTCATTATTCCCTTCATACATGCTCTACGGTTTAGGGTACTCTTGACCTGGCCTTTTTTCAAGACGTCCCTGATTTGGTCTAGAAATGTCCGCCTAGGTCTACCCCTTCCGACACTTTTATTCACACTCGCCTTATACACTTTTTTCGTCAATCGTTCTTCATTCATTCTCTCGACATGGCCAAACCATCTCAGCATACCTTTCTCAATTTTTGTCATCTTTTTTCAGACCACAACGTTTCCTTATCTCACTATTCTCTTATCCTGTCACTCAGCTTAACTCCTATCATACTTCTTAATGCTCTCATCTCAACTGCATTTATTCTGATTTCATGTTTCTTCTGCCATACCCAACTTTCACTTCCGTACATGAGTGTCGGAACCAACACCCCCTCATGCACAGCCAAACGAGCCTTGTTAGACACCTTCCGACTGCTCATAAAGGAGTGCAAAGCTCAATTCACCATTTTCCCTGCATTCACTCTTCTTTCGATATCACTCTCACACTTTCCATTTCTTGTAAACTTTGAACCCAGATACACAAACTCTTTCACCTGTTCAATTTTTTCATCTTCAATCACGATATTGCAGTCTGTCACTGCCTCATCTTTTTCAAACACCATCACTTTCGTCTTCCTTACATTCATCTTCATTCCCTTTCTCACAAAAGCTCCACTCATAGCAGTCACCATCTCCTGCAACTCCTCGGCCGAAGACGCAAGTAATACTTGGTCATCAGCATAGAGAAAACATTTGACGAGTAACTCATTCATTCTCAACCCACTTTCATTCTCTTTTAAATCTGTCAAACAATTGTCCATGAACAGATTAAACAGCCACGGTGACGCCACACATCCCTGTCTAACACCTTTTTCGATATTAAACCATTCAGTGTATGCCCCGTTTATCCTTACACAAGCACTAGAATCCCTATAAAGAGATTGCAATGCTCGTATGAGGATACTGCTCACACCGTTCACGGACAGTGCTGACCACAATTCATTCCTCGCCACTCTATCATAGGCCTTTTCTAGATCTACGAACGCGCAGTAGACTTTCTTGTTTTTAGCCAAACACTTTTCGGCTATGCACCGCAAGGAAAAGACCTGATCCGTACATCCCATTCCCTTTCTAAATCCCGCTTGTGCATCCCATACTTTCTCGTCTGTTTCATTCACAACCCTTTCAATCAACACTTTCGCATACAATTTACCGACGACGCTGAGAAGGCTTATACCACGGTAATTTATGCAGTCCTGCCATGACCCTTTTCCCTTATACAATGGCACGATTACGGCTTTGCACCAGTCTCCCGGTACTTGCCCATTTCGCCAGCACAGATTGAAAAGGCGGTACAGCTGACTAGCCACCAGGCCCTGTCCAACCCTCAACATCTCGACGGTAATCCTGTCATACCCTGCAGCCTTACCTAATCTCATACTTTTCAACGCTTTCACTATTTCATCCATGCTTATCTCATTTTCATCAACATTTATATTAGTTTCCGTGGAAGGTGGCAGATGCTGTACCTGCACTTCCTCTCTTTCAAACAAACTTTCAAAATACTCTTTCCATCTCTTTAACACACATTCTTCTCCTTTTATAATGCTCCCATCTTGACTCCTGATTGTATTCAGCTCCGAGGTAGAAGTTTTCCTCTGGCTGTTTTGATGGTTTTCCAGAAAAACTTAATGTTTGACTGGAAATCTACAGTGAGCCTCCTATCGAAATCATCCTTTCGTTCTTCTTTCTTTCTAGACACAATTTCTTTCGCTGCTGTTTTCAATCTTTTGTACTTCGTTCTTGCTTCCTTTATCTCGTCATCTGTTGTCTTTTGAACTTTTTGGTTAGCTTTTGTTGCTATCCAATCCAACCACGCTTTCTTCTTTTCTTGCACAACACTTTGTACATCTTTATCCATCCACACGTTATCATTCTTTCTTCCTTTTCTTCTTTTAGCTACCCCGCATACCTCAATAGCAACATTTACGACCTCTTTCTTAAATGTCTTCCACAAATCTTCAATCAATCCTATCTCTTCTATCCCTTTAAAACTTTCTTTCAGTTTCTCTACATACTCGTCTTTCTTTTCTTTTTCTTGTAGATTTTCCACTTTTACTCTGTCCAAAACACTCGTAGGCTCGGCCACTCGGTGTCGCCACCGTTTAAAGAGGCCACGCATTCGGGCTATGACCAGGAAGTGGTCTGTGTCGAGGCCTACACCGCGGTATGCTCGAGTAGCACTTTCTTCCTCAGTCTTTCATCCACAATTACAAAATCAATCATACTTCTAGATTCACCTTCATCTCTTGCATACAAATGGATCTTTTTGTGGTCAAACATTGTGTAAGCCACGCACAGATTCCATTCCAAGCATACTTCAAGCAGGCTTCTCCCATTGTCATTCACTCTCTCGTCCCCAAACGTACCCAGAACTCCTTCATACCCATCACGCTTTACTCCAACCCATCCATTAAAGTCCCCTAACATCACGATCCGTTCATTTTCTCCGCATTTATTCAAGACCTCTCTCATGCTATCCCAAAATTCCTCTCTGTCTTGTTGTGATTTTAATGACCCACCTCCACGCAGATCCGTCGGTGCATAGACTCCAAGGATAAACAAGCGAGTGAGTCCGACTTTTAATCTAATCCAGAGGAGTCTTGGGCTTACACATTCATGCTCCATCACACATTCAACCATTCGAGATGAAAGAATCACACCAACTCCCTGACAGCCTCGGCTGGTTTGGGGGACTGCCGACCAGTATGCCGTGGAGGGGCCATGAACCGTGGTGTCACATCCTTTCCTCTTGGTTTCGTTCACGCACAGAATATCAATGCAACGTTCATCCATCATCTGACATACTTCATCTACCTTACCATCCATTCTCCTCTTACATTCAAAGTAGCGAAGCGGCTCTCCGTGGGCCGCTTTTCGCCCCCACGAGAAACGAGACGTGATGGGTGGCGAACCACATCGCCGCCATTTCGGTTAATTAAATGATTTTTATGATTATCCATTGCGTTCCCACGAATAGCGAGGGAAAGGTTTGTCCCCCCCCAGCAGAGCCCCGCATGTCAGGGTAAGGCTAGCCTAATTCTGGGGTCACCCGGTCCCAGGGCAGTGTGGCACGCTAACGACCGGGCTCGCCCCTAGCCATGCATCCACCCCCGCGGCCGACGCTGGATTGGCGGAGGGTAGGAATAGGAAAAGGGGAAGGATAGATGGTGTGAAAAGGAAGAGTAAGGTAAGTTAGGGTAGGAAATAGGAAATGTAGGATATTACCGTCCATGAGGGCAAGGGATAGGACAGTAATAGCTAGGGAAGCCGGGGTCGCATACCCGTATACCATACCACAACTACCAGACAGGTAAAGTGGGATGAGTATCCCTCGACTATTGAATTAAAAACATCATAATATTTCAATAAATTTGAATTTATAGTTTAATGGTGTTTTTTTATTTAGTTTTTGTTTATTCCTGAAAAGTGTGACTTTTGGACTTATGTTTTTTAGTCTGCCGGCCCTAGAATTAGTAATTAAAGTCTCGTACATTATGATTAGTAAAGGTCTTTGTATTGATATAAACAGTTTTTTTTTGTTTTAAAGCAACGGTTCTTCGTTTGAAACCTGATCGTATTGTGGTGCTATTTCTCTAACATTGTACCCATGTGGGCCTCTAAAAGCATTTCATTAGCGTTACTATCACTATGTTACTATACTATGGGTGGGTTAGAGTGGATAAAAGTTTTTTTTTTATAAAATTGAAACGACGAACGAATTAACAATCCACCTGCAACCAAATTCAAATTAAAAAGCCTACAGGTGCGTTGCACGTCCAACATATTTGATGAATTCTGTCACTGACACTGTTCAAAGGTAGGTAATAAAAGTAATAATTTTGGTTGAAAAAGGAGATTTTGTGGAGATTTATTTAAGGAAAACACATATTGAACAATTAGTCGCCAAATACCTTACCTTACTTTACCTTAGGTAAATAATCTAAGTACAAAACGTATAAAAATATTTATCACGTGAAATATACCTCAGTCAACTCAGTCAGTCACTTTTACAAGTGTGAGCGGTGTCTGACATTTCCTTCTTATGACATTTCATATATGACATTTTCTTCTTAAATGTCATTTCATTTTACGATTGACGTTTTTAGATCATACGAGATTACGAGTTACGACTACATATTATGAACAATTAAATACCACTACTATCTAAATGTAAATGGAAGTTCGAATTTTGAGTCTCAGCTAAATAATCTAGTTACACAATTCCAAAAGTAACTAATAAACATAAAGTCCAATCGGGCTGTAATAAACACAAAGACCTGACCACTCCGTGGCGCTGTGGCTTAGCCTAGATGCAGCGCTAAGGGCCGCGGTTCGAATCCCGCGAGGAACAAGCATTTGTATGGCCTACAAATAATAGTTATGGGGCTGGATGTTTATTCTTGTGAAATTTATGTATGTAAGCTGCACCTACGGTACAGGAGAAAATCCTAGTGTAAAATAACGTTTTTTTTTTTAGAAAAGGAACGAACCCGTTTCGCAATCGAGTTGTGCAACATTTGAAGTCATACTACTAAAGTACCTACTAATATTTTCTAGAATTTGTATTTGTGTATTTAAACGACAGTATTTTTAATAGCGTAAATATCAGCACAAGACACAACGAACATTTATGGCATCACCGTATTACGCTGGTTAAGACCATATTTGTCAAATTCAATCCAATAATCCAATTACAATATCACACAGCTGTGAAACTGCGTTGATTCGGCACCACTGCATTTTCCAAGTCGTGTCATAACATACACATAAATAAAATTAAAATGTATTTCTGCAATATCGAAATTACTGGCTTCTATTAAGCTCAGGAGGTTATTCGACATGAATAACCGTTTTAAAAATGTTTTTCTGTCTTCCGGGCTAATCTTTAAAATGGTTGAACCGTTTCTCTTGAAAATTCACCAGCAGATAGAGAGCAATCCTGGGAATGATCCAGGTTATTGAAGTTAAACTTCTTTTGGGGCGATTGGGAATAATGATAAGAGTGAATGTTTTACGATGCGAGCGCACACCGACTCCTAAAAACAACACCATGAAGCTGTTACGATGCGCGCGCACACTGACACCACAAAGCAACAACTTCAGTGGGTAAATGTCTCTCAAGTATTTTTTGTTTTATTACGCTAAAGAAATATAACTTTCTACGTGCGTACATAACCACACACACACACACACACACACACTTTTTGTGAAATCGAAAAACTGATAAAATAAATGATTTTTAATGATTATTTCACTAACTATGGGAGATATATAAAGAGTTAGTCTGAGTCTTGAATAATTAGTAAGCATTATTTATTTTAAGTATTTATTATAGTCTTATCTTTTTATATATACCGTACAATATACACACAACTCTTTTTTTTGCGCCCAGGTACAATGGAAAGGCAAAGGTGTTGAATGCTCTAAGCATACCACGACAGCCGGCTGTGTGGTTATGTGGGACTCACTGCGAAAACCTAAGTGCCTACCCCACAGAACACTTATTAGGTGTTCTGTGGCCTACCCACTAAACACCACCTGTGAGACTGGCATCGACTTTTGTGGCCTATCTGCCGAATCGGAAGCGACCCTCTTTAGGGAAAAGGGGACACAACTCTGTTCCAAGCCAAGTTATAAACTAGCGACCTACCCTGGCTTAGCCTGGGTACAAGTCGCGGCACGTAAGTCTAGGGGACGGGACGGGGTGGAGGGGACGCGCACGAATTAAATTGCACAAATGCGACTGGAGAGCCTATTAGCGCGTGCGAACGATACGCACGAGCCAATAAGCGCGACTTATGCACAATAACGTTCACCGCTAGACTTTTGTGCCACTACTTATAGGGTCTATCAATGCGGCGTTATTTAATTTCAGATTTGATTAATTTCAGAAAAATCTTGAAGTTTTCATATAAATTATAGCCGAGATCACTCCTAGCATTGTTCTCTACTACTTTCTGCTGCATTGTCCGTGGAATTTTATCACAATCGATTCATTCATTCCCAAGATCAGCTCGAAAAGAAAGATTGTTTTTTTTTATCAAAAAATTCATGTTTTAATAGCATACAAAACTCACTGGGCCAACCACCACCAAATACATGCATCTTATATATTAGCAATCCGCCCCAGCTTCCACTGGGTAGGGTCTCATAATGTGACGTTATTTAGGTATGAAGATAATCGTAAAAGAGCATTTATTTTACCAGTCTTACGTTCTCAAATAAAAATCTCCAAGTTTTTCGAATTAAATCTAACCTAGATCACTCCTAGCATTGATCTCTAACCGTTCGTGAAGTTTAATTACAATAGGTTCAGCCATTCCGAAGATAAGATGGGACAGACAGACAGGACAGGACAGACGAAATTTTCAATAATGCAATCAAGTAAATCATGGCAAGCAAATAACCCTGTCAGCTAAATAAACGACACTAATGTCGACAATATGGACAGACAATTCAATTCTTATTTATATGTATAAACTAGCTGTTCCCCGCGACTTCGCCCGCGTGTTATTTGGATTTTTTTTGCGCGGAATCCTAATTCTTTTTCTAAAATAAAATTAGCCTAAGTTACTCCTTGTGACATCAGCTATCTAACAGTGAAAATCCCGTCAAAATCGGTCCAGCAGTTACGGAGATTAGCCGGATAGACAGACAGACGGACAGACAGACAGACATACAGACAGACAAAAACTTTAAAAAATGTATTTTTGTTATTAGTAAAGTATATACCTTTCCTCTGCATTTAGTAATAAGCTGTAATTTTGACATTACAAACAGACACTTCAATTTTATTTATTTGTATAGATTATAAGATATGAATTATAATTATTTGTACAACATACATTGTAATCTATTGTTTGACAAAAAGTCCATTGGTTTTTTCCGGTTCTTCTCAGGACAGAAGGCTTTTCCGAACCACTGGTAAAAACATAAATTGCTTTTAATAAGTTTTATTTCCGATCTATATTGAATAAAAATATTTCGTCTTATTCGAATTGATAATTATCATTGGAATAACTGATTTATAGCATTATTACGTGACTCTCTATCTGTGTAATCTTTAACAAATACGAATTTTGGTTAATGTCCAGCAAATAATTAAAAAGCTGATAAAAATGCTGAAGACATCATGGTCACCGGCCAGCGTCTACTAATAAAAACCGGCCAAGTGCGAGTTAGACCCGCGCATGAAGGGTTCCGTACTATCACACACGTTTCTAGTAGGAGAGCCTCCTTTAATTTTTAAATTATTTTTATTTATATTATTTGCTGTTATAGCGGCAACAAAAATACACATTCTGTGAAAATTTCAGCTGTTGACCTATTATGGATCATAAGATACAGCCCACTGACAGAGACGGACGGACGGGCGGACAGCGGAGGCTTAGTAAAAGGGTTCCGTGGTTATTCTTTGGCTACAGAACTCTAATACCCTAACCATGTACGAACCACGTACCTGTAATGAACGTTTTATTTTAACTCGAAACTTTACATATTCTCGCTCATATGTACTCGTACGTGTATTATGAGAAAGAAACGTAACTGATAGGTAGTTGGGTAGTTGGATAACTAATAGTTAGGTACATAGTTAAGGGTGTCAAGTAGGCTTGCCAACTCCAAAAAAGGCATTTCTGGATTACCCAGCTCGACATCCGGGACTTGGGTATATTACGCGGGACACAACACACCACATACAAATTGGTTAGTAAAAAAAATAGGTTATAAAATTCACTGCTTTTTGATCAAAATTAATGTTAATTTGTAGTTCAGCCTTGACGTGGTCAACAAACAGCTTATTTCTGCTGTCTGTCCATTAATTTCCACAGAGAGAAAACACTCTCTCTGCTGATGCATTTGAAAGTGGTATCGAAGCTACGGCTAAGGAGTAGTTGGTACGAGATAGATACTAATATCATATAATCACTGATTTCCGGGACAAAAGGCGTCCCGCAAGGGCTACGGTGGGACGGTCCAAAATTGACCCAGAAACGGGACATCCCGGAAAATCCGGGACGGTTGGCAAGCCTAATGTCAAGTTCAAAATATTTAATCATTTGGAAAATTATCTATTTTCACGTTTGCCTTATAATGAAATTAAAAAATAAAATGTAATTTTTCCGTCGTAAGTGACCACAGCTGTTTTCGCTGGGATGCCGCCAATTTGTTAAGTTTTATTGAAGTTCGCGTGAAGGAAACATGGAATACTGCCAGAAATAATTTCCAAATATTTATTCGTTTTAAAATGCTTCTACATTTATGTAATTATAAATAGAATATTATGAACTTACAAACTTGTTTTTGTTGAATAACAAATACTCAAAATAACGACATTTTGTAACACGTTTTCAGTTTTGAGCTACGTCTATAGTTTTTTTTTTATAGGATAAAGGTGACAAACGAGCACACAGTCCACCTGATGGTAAGTGGTTACTGCGGCCCATAGACATCTACATCTATCCTCTATTACAAAACAAAATGCAGATGCGTTGTCACCTGTGAGGACTAAGGTGGAATGCCTCATTTCCAGTAAAAAGGGCCTCCGGCCACCTGCACTCACCAACCGAAACGCAGAGGTAAACCTCTACTTCACGCTGATGTTCTATGAGGTCGTGGTACCACCCCGGTTTGAGCCGGCCCATCCGTGCGACAGCAAAAGCTGCCGCGGGGCTCTACCACTGTTCAATTATTTAATTAGTTTTATTAGTTTAAAGTATTTAACTAATCAGGAAGAAAGTTCAAAAACGGGTGCGATTTGTACCAAACAGTTATACAAGAACTTTAGCGCTCTAGAGCTTTATTTAGTTACAAGTCAGTTCAAAGTAAGTTTACAATCAATTGCAAAATTTGTATCGAATACACAAAGAGAGAAGAAAGCCAGTTAGGACAAACGTTTCAAAAACACTCGAACTCTCTTACAAGGCTAGCACTACTAATAATCTGTTCCACATGAAATATTTATTATAGGCCATACAAATAGTTTTTCTAACCCCGGATTAGAAGCCGCAACCGGAGTCGTCGCGTAATATGTTTAAGAAAAAATCTTATTTTTTTTAAACATTTTTCTCAGCTATTTCGGCGAGAATTCCAAACTAGTTGTGGAGAAGTTGAATCGGAAGAAGTTAAAAAATTAAACATAAAATAATGAAACATACATTTTTAAAACGGTAGTTAAGCATGAAATATATTTTCACTGATGAAATTGAACTCAATTCACCTCTTAAAACCATCCTCTTATAATTCACATCTAGAATTGAGTGACCGCATTCTATCTTCATATATAAAAAGTAGGTGTCAAGTTGTTTGTTCGCGATGGACTCCTAAACTACTGAACTGATTTCAATGAAATTTTGCACACTGTGTGCATTTTGGTCCAACTTAAGAGATGGGATAGTTTTTATCCCGATAAATGACCCTCAAAATTTTTTATTGCGAATTTAAGGATTTTTATAGGAAGGGTCGTAGGAATGGACAGAACAACGTCTGCCTAGCGAGCTAGTTATTCTATATATTGCCGTGTAGTGGCGGTGCGGTGTAACAGTATCCACTACCTGATAACATCACGCGAATGTCGTTAGAGGCGACAGAGTAAAACTGAGCCAAGAGATAAGCAGAAGCTTTTCTTTAGAACAGAACAGAAAAATAAAAAATTGAGGTTGCCAACCGTGGTCAACCGTGGCAACTAAGGGAAATATTCTTCAAATGAGTCATTGGGGCAGGCCTACGTTCAGCAGTTTACTTCTTGGGCTGTAACTGTGGTGATGTTGATTCTAATTGTCAAATTTTAAATATCTAAATAGAACACTCCTAGCGGAAACCTCTGCAACAAACATATAAACACCAAAGCGATGTAATTGTAATTAATGCCATTAATTGTTATTAATTCAACTAGAATGCCGAAATAGTTACATAAACTTCAAACCCCATTTTTCCCACATCCATATTGCATATTATATTGCAATTAACCTATTTTATAAAAAAATGATAATTAAAATCGCCATATAAAATCGGTTCACAATTATCGAGAAATATATATCACGTAATATACTTACATACAAAAAAGAACATACAGTCCAACTAACAACCTCGTCATTTTTTGAAGTAGGGTAAAAAGAGCAATCGGAATGAAACCTTCCTTCCCATTGCGCTACCAAGCTGATGTAATCTATATCTATACATACATATAAATAAAATTGAAGTCTTTGTTTTATAGGATAAGGGTGACAAACGAGCACACAGTCCACGTGGTGGTAAGTGGTTGCTGCGGCCCATAGACATTTACATCTATCCTCTATTACAAATCAAAATACAGATGCGTTGTCTCCCGTGATGACTAAGATGGAATGTCTCTGTTCCGGTAAAAAGGGTCTCCGGATCTCTACAATCACCATACGAAACACAGCAGCGTTAAGTTGCTATTTAACGCTGGTATTCTGTGAGAACGTGGTCCTTCCCCGGTCGAGCCGTCCCAGTCGTGCTACAACTATACTACTAATATAGTTGCAGCATGGCACTACCACGTAATAGAGTCTGCCTGTAATATTGAAATAAGAAGTTGTGTTTTGTTTGCTTATATAACCAAAAAATCTGTCTGTTTGTCTATATGTCCGGGCTAATCTTCGGAATGGCAGAACCGATTGTGACGAAACTTTACGAACAGATAGAAAGCAATGCCATGCATAATCTCTGGAATATTTTGCCCAAAATATTTGAAAAAATATATAAAATAATAAATCCACCGGGCGAAACTGAGGCGGGTTGCTGAACTTTTTTATTCAAAATGCCACTGAGATACTTTCCAATTCTTTCAAAAACAAAAGCATTTTCGAAACAGTGGTAAATAAAAAATATTTTCAATAAGTTATAATATTTTTTTTATAATTGTTAACGACTAAATAAGGCTATTCACTCCATTGGGGTGAAGCAAAACAAGCGTGAGAGTAAAATTAATGCAGTATAAATGCCGTCATTAAGAAGTATGTTAGGGGTGACCGAATGATAGAGTAAAAAATTGTGTAATAAGAGAAAAGAGGTGGTGTGCAAGACGACGCTGTGACCATGATTAAGAAATAAAAGCTTCGGTAATTTAGTCACATAGTAAGAATGAATGAGGAAAGAGTGACAAATCAAGTATTAAGTAAAAAAGTGAATTCACTTTTTTTTGCCGTCAAGGGTCGCCTTAGACGAAAGTTTATCGACCAACGTATATATATATATAGACAAATGGAAGTCCTTAGTCTATGCTTATCCCAATGGGTGACAGGCACGAGAGATTGATTATTAAGGCCGACCACGTACATACGGAATTCCGAACGGGTCAGCCACACACAAATGGAATCCAGTTTTGCCCGCAAAATTTCGAACGGAAAACTACCGTACGTAGTGTTACCTCGGACGAACTGATAACCGGTGGGGATGAAATGTTCTAAAGTGGCAGCCTCTTAGTAAGCGAAGTAGTGTAGGACTGCCCTCCACTAGATGGAGTGACGACTTGATAAAACGTGCAGGTATTAACACGATACATTTATTGCTCTTCAGATATGTTTACGACTACACCCATTATCGGATCAGTACGTTCTTTCATATAATTTCTATATTACCACATATTAGGTCGTATAATTTCGTACCGAAACGCCTCGAAGAATGAATTTCATAATGCCAACGTGAGTCTGCAGTCTGAACACGTCGCCAGCTGACGATCGTTTCATTCCACGCCCGAGAATATTTATCGAAATATTTCGGAATGTGACGCAAAGGTTTTACCGAAATAAAACCTTTATGTAGTAACATTAATTTAATATGTAATATTAACCAGTGCGTGTTGCCAGTGATGACCTATGGAACTAGACGTGGTCCTTCACTGCTGGCCGGATGAGGAAGCTCAAGGTTGCTCAGCGAGCTATGGAGACGACTATGCCCAGAGTTTCTCTGCGTGATAAACTTAGAAATGAGGATATCCGAAGTAGAACCAGAGTGATCGACATAGCCCAACGGATTGGTAAGCTGAAGTGGCAATGGGCCGGCCATATAGCTCGAAGAACCGATAATCGATAGGGAAAAAAGGTTTTCGAGTGGCGGCCTCGTACCGGCGGACGAAGTGTAAGGCGTCCTCCCCACTAGATGGAGTGACGACCTGGTACATGCAGGAAGTCGATGGATGCAGGTGGCTCAGGACCGTGTTTTGTGGCATTCCTTGGGGGAGGCCTATGTTCAGCAGTGGACTTGTGAAGGGCTGTAATTATGATGATTAATTTATTATTGAATATACCGAAGTATATTCTATAATAAATTAATATTACTTTTTGGTTATAAAAAAATTATTTTTATTTTGCATTATATTTAATTTATTTGATCTGTGTCCTCAAGGGTGATGCACCTTTCGCCTTGGCTTGAAGTTGAGTACAGGTTTCCGTGAACTGCATCATCAGCTTGACTGTAAGTTTATTTGTCACTTCGGTTTAATAAAAAAATCTATGACTTAAACTCAAATATGCCAACAACATGTGGACGATCTCTTATCCAATATTAAAGAAATTTTCGTAGTGTAATGGTGGAGTAAAGGAATCACAATCGTCCAACTATCTACATTCAAATAAGGGATGCCACTTAAAATTAGTGCAGGGGTGTACTTGTCTAAGTCTTAATTTCTGAGAGAACTATGGAGCGATTAGTTTCCGTGCATGATACAGTTTCCTTAAGAAGTTTTCCTTCACCGCCGAGCACATAGTAAAATCGCAATCAACAATATTAGTGCTGACGGAGATCGAACCCAGGTTGCTCTGCTGTGATAATTAACGGCAACATCTTTTCCTCTTACACGGCTTTTAAAAATGTTAAAAATCTAGTCGTACAAGTAAAATTAATGTTACTGCGCGGTATAATAAGTTAGTCTCGATTAAATTTTCATATTCACATAGCAAACGATTTCAAAAAAATTAACACAGTTTCCAACACGCTCAATTCTAATCTGGTCCAAAGCTGCGTTAGCTCCAAGGCTTTCATACTCCGCTGGCTGTGACTAAACATGTCTTTGATGTCGACTTCGGATTCATTAAACTTTGCGTAACCGTTAATTAACCGTATACCTGAACATTACCTACTTATACATATATGTTTCATTATTACATACATACATACATATAATATATATGTACATATACATATACATAAATACATATAACGCCTCTTTCCCGTAGGGGTAGGCAGAGACCATTTCTTTCCACTTGCTACGATCCTTACATACTTGTTTCGCTTCGTCCACTTTCATTATTCCCTTCATACATGCTCTACGGTTTAGGGTACTCTTGACCTGGCCTTTTTTCAAGACGTCCCTGATTTGGTCTAGAAATGTCCGCCTAGGTCTACCCCTTCCGACACTTTCATTCACACTCGCCTTATACACTTTTTTCGTCAATTGTTCTTCATTCATTCTCTCGACATGGCCAAACCATCTCAGCATACCTTTCTCAATTTTTGTCACTACATCTTCTTTCAGACCACAACGTTTCCTTATCTCACTATTTCTTATCCTGTCACTCAGTTTAACTCCTATCATACTTCTTAATGCTCTCATCTCAACTGCATTTATTCTGCTTTCATGTTTCTTCTGCCATACCCAACGTTCACTTCCGTACATGAGTGTGGGAACCAACCCCCTCATGCACAGCCAAACGAGCCTTGTTAGACACCTTCCGACTGCTCATAAAGGAGTGCAAAGCTCCATTCACTATGTTTCCTGCATTCACTCTTCTTTCGATATCACTCTCACACTTTCCATCTCTTGTAAACTTTGACCCCAGATACACAAACTCTTTCACCTGTTCAATTTGTTCATCTTCAATCACGATATTGCAGTCTGTCACTGCCTCATCTTTTTCAAAAACCATCACTTTCGTCTTCCTTACATTCATCTTCATTCCCTTTCTAACAAAAGCTCCACTCATAGCAGTTACCATCTCCTGCAACTCCTCGGCCGAAGACGCAAGTAATACTTGGTCATCAGCATAGAGAAAACATTTGACGAGTCAACGACAACTCATTCATTCTCAACCCACTTACATTCTCTTTTAAATCTGTCAAACAATTGTCCATGAACAGATTAAACAGCCACGGTGACGCTACACATCCCTGTCTAACACCTTTTTCGATATTAAACCATTCAGTGAATGCCCCGTTTATCCTTACACAAGCACTAGAATCCCTATAAAGAGATTGCAATGCTCGTATGAGCATACTGCTCACACCGTTCACGTACAGTGCTGACCACAATTCATTCCTCACCACTCTATCATAGGCCTTTACTAGATCTACGAACGCGCATTTCATTATTATAGGATTTTTTTTTAATTTTAGCTATATTTAAACCTAACTTGTAATAAGTCAGGCATCTCTATTTAATGTATAGAAATTATTTTTAATTGAGAAAACCTAATTTAAAAGTATATTAGTCCTTCTTAGCATGTATTAGATAAAGGTTGGTGTTGAGCCTTTCCTGATGAAGAGCACGTTTGACAGGCGTAAATGAGACAATCATAAAATCATCTACCGGAAGCTGTAACGTACCAGGCATTTACCATAGTTCTCTTACGGCATCCATGAGACCAAATTAATCTCATATATTACGTATATTCGTAATTTTACCTCGTATTAGAACACCATCGTTAAACACACTTTGATTTGTTTAATTATTATATTAATAATAAAGAACTAAAATGTAGTACCAAGAACGCTGACTGTGTTTTTTCACTAAATGCCTATAGTAAGCTTTTGAACTAGAAAAGAACTAGTTGTTTTCACCAGCGGCGATCTCGGATACATTTTGTTTATACCGTCGTCTATCCGGAAACCATCAGGTCTTTCTGAAATTGATTTTCATGGATGACCCAAGGGATGAAATGAAACATATTATTATGTCATTTAATGTTTAGGCAGAAAAAATAATCGTTGAATTATTTAAAGTAAGTTCTTACTCATCAACAAATTCATACAAAAGGTTGTTTTTGTACGAATTTCAATATCGTCATTAGTTAACAACATAAGAAATGAGTTGTTGCAATTAATTTGCGGTTGACAATACTTAAGTTAGCAAATGTCTAGGCAATTAACGATCATGAGTCAATTGATGAATAACTAAATTATCAAACAAACCACGTTGCACGTCGTTTATTAATCGACGGAACTGACGTTTTCGAAGAACAGGCAAACCGCACCAGTATCGTAATTCATTTGGTACGTAAATATACAACGTAAACATTATTATGTGTAACAATCTAAAAAAAACATGCGTGAGTGTCGTTGAGCACTCGGTTAGAACGAAGTTACTTTCGTAGTATATTATTATTGACAAGTATAAAAAGGCCAGCGTGGGCTTAGCCCACTCCACACATGTTATCTTTAAAATCAGTACAAATACTAAAAGTAAATAAGATATTATATGCGTTTCGGCCTAGTCTCGTCTTAGCGAGCGATCCAGGCAGCCAGCTTCACTTGTCAATTATGTTTAGATAAACGTATTATATTATTGACTAGCTGTTCCCCGCGACTTCGCCCGCGTGTAATTTAGGGTTTTAATTTTTTTGCGAGGAACCCTAATTATTTTTCTAAAATAAAAGTAGCCTAAATTACTCCTTATAATGTCAGCTTATCTCCCGTCAAAATTGGTCCAGCCGTTTCGGAGATTAGCCGGAACAAATAGACAGACAGACAGACCGACAAAAATTTAAAAAAGTGTATTTTTAAAATTTTTGTCGGTCTGTTTTTTTTTAAGTAGTCGGTTTGTTTTTAAGTGCCGTTTATTTTTTGACATTTGAATTTTATTTATTTGTATAGATTAACAAATACAAATGAATGAACTACTAGCGTCTATTAAAATAAAGCGTCATTTAAAATAATATATTTTCATGGCAAGATAAGAAAATTTGCGAGGGAGATGGATATTATTCCATCTCGCTTTCAAGAGGCAACATCAATTTTAAAAAATTAAGTAGAAAAAGAAAGTTTCTAGTTAGGTTTTTCAGTAACTCCTTCATGGGGTAATGTACAATTTGCTTATACTCGTACAACAAATATAAATAGTCTCAAAAAATATCTATCAAAAATTTTCTTCCTATAAAGGAATTATAAAATTGAGAGAAAAATATAATAAAATTATAAAATGGTATGCCGGCAAATATGCAATCTTTTTGTTCTCTTTTTAAGCTATTTTAGTTTTAGTATAAATTATTCTAAAACATCGCATCACATTTCGTCTGATACACAATCGACACGTATATTCTAAAAGATCTGCATTCACGATCCTATGCAGATGAATTAATGAGCAATACAGAGCCGATACCCTCGCCCTAGTTCTGTCGCCGACTAGTAATTTTCTGCCAGATCCTCGTCAGTCAGTTAACGGACTCTGCTTATTAGCACCGAGGGGCACTCATTATCAGGGGAATGAGAGTCTAATATAATAGAATTTGGTTCCGGTTTTAGGGTAAGTGCTCACTGCTATTCATAGAGGAAATTCAAGATGTAGGTTTGTTATCTGCTTATAATGCTAAAGAAATGAAAATTCCTCTTATTCACGAGTTCAAGTATTTGAGAGAACTCACGTTCAACCCACAAGGAATGTCTTGTCAGTCTGTAGTATACTTGTTATCATGACAGCTTGGCGGCAAAAGTTGTAAAAAAGGGGGTCACTCACACCCATAGACCAGAAATCAAATTATTTCACCCAATATTTTTTGATTGATAGTGATGATTACTAAAACTCGTAATTTGCTTTATTATTGAAACTGCCTATTCATATCAGATACGATTAAATATTACGTAATATTATACTTAATTCTGAAAAAGTGACTTTTTAACGTTCTGCAATACTTGCTCCTTATCTTTTCGTTAACCTGAAATATATTAGTTTTTTTTTATTGCAGTTGCTTAGGTTTTTCTGCGTAACTCCGGGTTTACTGGTAGAGAACGCCCTAAGACATTAAGGCCGCCAATTGTAGGCAATAATGATTTTAATAATGATATTGAAATTGAAAGTGCCGAGAATAGAGATAATTGATACGGGTAGGTGTTTACATTTTGTAATCTAAGCAAAGTGTAAGTTCTGACCACGACCGCCCGCCCAGATAAACATGATATGGTATTTATAGTTCATGATTAATTCAGTCATCACGATCCGATTTCTTTGAATCGATCCCAAAAATCATATATCGGATCGGTTCATCGCTACTTGGAGTTTATAACATTTGAACTGTATAATTAATTAATTAATTAATTTAAAATTACAACGATTTTATTCGTCTTATATTATATTCTACTAACAATCTAATGAACAATCTATCGAACAATATTACTGACATTCGACCACCCTAGACTCAGACCAACTACAAAAATGTAACAAAGATTCTCGATAAAAGAAATCAGTCAAGAGCATGCTATCCTTTTTTAGGACAAGCGAGCGCACAGTCCACCTGATGATAAATGGCTGCTGTGGCCCATAGACACCTACATCTATCTTCGTAAGCGAATCAAAATGCAGATGCGCTATCAACAGTGAGGACTAAGATGGAATGCCTCTTTTGCAGTAAATAGGGTCTCCGGTTCTCTACAGTCACCATACCAAATACAGCAGCATTAAGCTGCTATTTGACGCTGATATTCTGTAAAAGCGTGGTCCTTCCCCGGTCGAGCCGACGCATTCGTGCTACAACTATACAATTAATAAATCTGCAGTATGGCTCTACCACGTGTTATCCACATAGCTTTATGTCCCCTAGTCCTTGGTCCTGTGAATACTAAGAATAAAATCTCGGTGACGAACAAGTAGACACAGGTGGTTCCATAAGTGATTCCGATTTGCTGAATGTGACGCGGAAAAACTAAATACTTTTCAGACTTCAGTGTCAAGTACCAAGGACGTTCTTTATAATATACTTTATTCTATTTTTAATTTTTTTAAATTGAAACCGCTTATATTTGAGTTGTATACTCTATTCATCATTGTTGAATATTATCTATGATATTGATATTGTATATCAAAGAACAAATAACGCTGAAACATAAAGCTTTTGTACTCAGTAATTGGTTTATTGAAATACATACATATATCATCGAAATTCTGTAAACCCACAGCATTTTGTCCGACTTTAAGTTTACGAGGTGCGAAATATTCTTGTAGCAAACGATGTTTAGATTATGCGATGGGTTCAAATAAACAACATCGAGACACACAAAGTGCTCAACACTTGTACACCTAAAGTGTGCGTGTACTACTTCCCTCGAATCGCATCACACACTTTCTCAGAAGTACAATAACAAATCAAAATAGACGCAACAAACACCCACAGAGTATGAAATTACAAAGCAATAGCTACTATACCATTGGCTTTTAGCGTAGAATTACTTCGTGTTATATAAGCAAAATTTAAATGTAAACATTATAACTCATTCTAATGGTTAACTACCTGTGAGTATCTGGTATGAAATAAACAGACCCACGACCAGTGATGTACAATGTAAAAAAAGAAAAATATTACGTGTTTTGCCTTTGATTTCGCGAAGTGAACTTTATGTCTAAATTTTTATTATATCAAACAACATGTCTGCCTCGTTGATCTAGTGACCGTAAACGTGACTACTGATCATGAGGTCTCGGGTTCGGATCCCGGGTCAAGAAATTCTCAATAGCTGCCCGGAGTCAAGAAGTTGGCCGTGTTTCTTCACCCCCGTGCCTCGGAAGGCACATAAAGTCGGATCGTGTCGGTTTACCGTCCCGTCGGACTATGAGAGTAAGGGAATAGAGAGTGCACCTGTGCTTGCGCATACACTTGAGCACTATAATCCTGTCCTGTGCAGATGGTTAGTCTCCGTTAAGGCTGTCTACCGTGACCTAAATTCATTCTGGAGGACATTATATTATATTACACATACAAAAGCAAAAGAAACTGTTTAGCAAACTAATAAATAATAGTTTAAAAAACTAAAAATACACGCTTTTGTCGATAACCGAACTAAAAAGTAGAAAATAATTTTTAATAAGTTAAAAATAAGAAAACAGTGATTAACATAAAAAAATCATTTGATTGTAAAAAAGCGTGGGGTGCCTGATGTCATTTGTTGTAAACATTTTTAAAATTAGCGTCATCATAAAAATATCTGTAAAACGTGTTGAAAATCTACAAAAGTTTGTTTTTCATTTTTTTTAACTATTATTTATTATCTATTTTTAGTGCGGCTAACTAAAACTAAACTAAACTAAAAAAGCGTGTTTTTTTGAAACAAAGTTCTTTTACGCGGGTTACAGTACATTGAACTGGCAGAAATCGTAATTGTTTTATGCTATATTAAATGGTTAGCAAATCCTGACGATCCGGGCAAGGATAATGGGACAAACTATTTAAATTATTACATTGTCATCGGTCCTTGATAAGTGTTCAAAGATTCAAATCAATCCGACGTTTTGAAGGGAATGAAAATCACATCCAAAAATTCCGTTACATAGATACATAGCAAGCTAATAAAAACGTGTTAAAATAGAGAGGGTAGTGTAGTCTTCTTAATATGTCTCTGTCTACAATTTTATGAACTTATAAAATGTTTAATGTAATATTTAACTTATAATTTAAAAAATATTATAATTTTTTTTTTTATAGGATGTGGTGACATACGAGCACACAGTGCACCTGATGGTAAGTGGTTACTGTGGCTCATAGACATCAACATCTATCCTCAATAAAGACTCAAGATGCAGATGCGTTGTTACCCGTGAGGACTAAGATGGAATGCCTTTTTTCCAGTAAAAAGGGTCTCCGGTTCTCTACACTCACCATACGAAACACAGCAGCGTTGAGCTGCTACTTTACGCTGGTTTTCTGTGAGAGCGTGGTCCTTCCCCGGTCGAGCCGACCCATTCGTGCTACAACTATACTACTAATATAGCTGCAGCTTGGCTCTACCACGTAAAAATTAAATGGAATAATAGTGTTAAAGCGTGTGAAAAATAATTATTAAACGACACCCACGGGATAATCCCGTAGACTTTCTAAAGTCGTTCCTTCACGACGTAAAAATAATACAACATAATATGGAAATACCGATTTTACTTTCATTCCTGATATAAACTCTACGAACATACCAGGTATAAACAAAACACCGTACCGTACGAGAATGTAACAACACCAATAAAAAAGTGTAAAGTAAGGCGCTCTCGCATTACAACACTGTTGACTTAAAACGAGCCACCGTACAGAAAAACGTGCTTTGTTAAAAGAACGTCATATTACTACAAGTACTTGGGTGAACGAGGTTTGCTCGACGTTAGAAAAAAAATCTTTCCTAAAAAATTGTTAGAGTCGCAGGTACCATTCAAAGTAACTTACGAAAGCGCCTTTTACCGCAAAATTGGAGAAATCTTATTAATGTTAATCTTAATAGGCGACTCCGTGGTGCAGTGGCTTAGCTTGAGTCACAACGCTAAGAGCCGCGGGTTCGAATCCCGCACGGAACAAGTATTTGTATGGCCTACAAATAATTGTTCCACGTCTGGATGTTTCTCCTGGTGAAATTTATATATGTAAACTGCCCCCACGATACAGGAGAAAATCCTAGTGTGGAGATTACGTTTTTTATGAAGAAACTAATGAATGAAATGAATTACTAACACTATAACATTAATTATTAGTTTAATAACTAGTAATCTCATTCTTAGCCTGTAATTTTTTAAATTAATTAAAATATAAATATTTAATCCATCTTGTGCTTTATATTACGTTTACTTATTTTCACTAAGCGTATCGGCATCGGTATCGCTGATGTTTTTATAAGGGTATCTGTATCGGTTATCTTATAGGCAAAAAGGCCTATAGATTCATCTCTAGTTTTTTATACTACTTATTTGAATTACCCAAAAATTTTATTTTAGATTTTATATCGATAAAATAATTATTTTCTGTAAAAATACTATAGTTAAACATTTTTCGACTAAATCTTTAAACTCACGTTTAAAAATACGCATATCGTACATAAAATGTACGTAACTCCCCAAGTAATATATTCTACTAGTCTGTGATAATTCATATTTGCCAAGGAGAGAAGGAATTTTCCCAGGAATGAGAGCTAGATCGATTTTTCGCCCACGTAATCCCCTGTGTTGTTAATTTCATCGAAATCGTCAGAGCCGTTTTCGAGACAACGACTGCAAACAAAGAAATCTATACGTATAATAAATCTGTAGAAAGATTATGTGGTCACGATTTACACAAAAGTACTGGACGAATTTCCATAAAATTTTGTATGTAGGCAGTAAATAACGGTGTATAACATATAGGCAACTTTTTATCCGTTTAAAAAAGAGGGGGATATGTCTTTCCTTTTTTTATTTTAAGTTTATTATCATTATGGCTGCTGATAGTTCTATTAGTCCTAAAGGGGATTTAGGTGTAAGTTTAATAAATCTATGGCAAAGCGTGTGTGTGAAAATGAAACTTATTGCGCCATCAACCAGTAAGGGCAGAATAACGTCTGCCGGTTCAGCTAATATACAAATATACGTATTAAAAAACTTAAAAACATCAGGTTTGCAATACGAAACTTACTATATAACTAAACATATAATAAAACAGAGTAGCGTGACCTTGTCAAGTGAATAGTGAAGTCCAACTTCTCTCGCTTCGCGTTCTAGGTGTGCAAATATAAATATTGCTTTTTTACTATTATAGGGATTAACAGGCGAGCTCAGTATATTTTTAGATTTTTTTTTAAATATGACTTCTGAAAATCAGCTTCTTCTTCTTCATAATCAGCTCTTGAATGTCCACAGCTGAATATGAACCTCTCCTTATGAAGGGTGGTTTAGCCTGCATTTGCAAGCGGATTAAAACCTATAAAAGTCCACTGCTGAACATAGGGCTCCCCCATAGATTACCTCATAGGGGGGGGTTTGCTATAGTTGCCATGTTTGGCAGGCAGGTTGGCAACCGCTAAGAACAAACAAACCGCAAAGTTATAGGAGGTACGATTATTAAATAAAGTAACGTATTTTGTAAACATACTTAATACATAAAAATCCGGACGATAGCAAAACGAAACTAAAACTGGAGGTCACTTTTACACAATTAGCCAAGTGCGGAATTTTAGGGTAGAATAAAAATCAGTAAACAAAACGGTACACAAAATATAGTCTCGGTAGAAGAGGCAAAATACACTCGCTGTCTTAATTATAGAGGTAATTATGACGATAAAATCGAAAGAACTAATCCCAGATATAGAGGTTTGTTTTGTCCCACTAACAGAGGTAATTCGCTGTGAAGGTTTCTCACTTATCCAGGTCCCACTTAACCAGGTTTTACTGTAGATAATTAACAACCCAAGACAATAAAATAGCTGCGGCTGCCAACCCGCCTGCCAATCTGTGAGGGAGGCCTATATTCATCAGTGGACTTTTAATTGTCTGTTATGAATGGAATCTTTACGTGCTAGGGCCCTGCTGCAGCTATATTATGGTTGTAGTACGAATGGGTCGGCTCGACCGGGGAAGGACCACGCTCTCACAAAATACCAGCGTAACATAGTACCTCAATGCTGCGTATGGTGAGTGTAGAGAACCGTAGACCCTTTTACTGGAAACCAAGCATTTCTTGTACTCAGGGTATTTTTCTTCTTTGAGAAATTAAAATTATTTTCATTTGAATAGATTCTTAATCGAGGATAGCGTAGATGTTTATAGGCCACAGAATCCACTTGCCATCTAAGTAGACTGTGTGCCCGTTTTTCACCCTTATTCTATAATAAAAAATTGGTTTATAAATGCATGTCTAAGAAATCACAATATTCCGAGGATATGTGAAGTCTCGCGATTCCGTAATTCTCGCGGAAATGAGAGGAGATCTGTGCCCAGCCCAGCACTGGGTCGTACAAAAGTTGTAATTACTTTTTTATCAAACAATGTATACACTTTACGTGGTATAGCCATGCAGTTAGCTATATTATTGGTATAGTCGTAGCACGAATGAGTCGGCTTGACCGGGGAAGGACTACGTTCTTACAGAATACCAGCGTAAAATAGCAACTTAACGCTGGTGTGTTTCGTATGGTGAGCGTGGAGAACCGGATACCCTTTTTACAGAAAACGAGGCTTTCCATCTTAGTTCCCACGGGTGACAACGCATCTGCATTAGATGATGTATATGGACCACAGCAACCACCTACCATCAGGCGGACTGTGTGCTCGTTTGTTACCCTTATCCTAAAAAAAATAATTTGCCGCATCCACTGAGTATATGCAAAATAACATGGTGCCGGTAGATACTGGTGGCAGAGGATTGTACTATATCGGTTCGTCTTTAAAAGAATTATGATGATGATAGTGATACCATTCCTGTGTTTAAAATCGAGAAGGTTTATCGCATCATTCGTACAAAAACACGCCAATTTCGAAGAGCAACTTTGAAATTCTATCCACGTTTCATAAGATAAAGCTTGTCACGGGAAACTTTTCGAGATAATATAAGGACTTGTTCTGTAAGTGTAGCCTTGGGCTACAACGTTCACGGGTTTTCGTTTATTATATTTCGTATAATCGCAAAGAGAAGCTCGAATTCTTTTTGATAAATCTGACTTAAATTGCTTAGTTATGAAACTTGTCATTGGAAACTGATACTATTACTTAACAGTAAGCATAGAACTTTCGATTAAACATGCTCAATTCTTCGATTTGTTTAAGAAGCAGATTAAGAAATATTTGTTTCTCTATTACTGAAAGTCCATGGTCTTTTTAGTGCACAATTTTATCTCTTACCCTGGTCTGCAATGAAGGGTATTGTATTGTATTCTAGAAAAACTATTCTTGTTATGTTCACTGATTACAAGCATATTAACATAAGTTTGCATGTTTGTGAAATTTTCCTTAGTACGCGTAATGTGCAATGCTTTTCTAGAATCAAACTCTTTTCCAACTCTTCGTTTACTATTCTAACCTAGATTTTAGAGCTAACAAAGTTTTCCGGTTTATGTAATACGAAATTAAAAAACGAGGTAATATTCGACCTGGTCCTTATATATAAAATTGGTATTTTGTCGAACTTTGATCTCAAATATCTGGCATTTAGTTAGGATTTCTTCATTCAAAACTATTTCTAATTATACTTGTGTACTTATGTTTCGAATAAAGTGATCCATTTGTTTTCGCGCCATTCTATTTTGCTTTAACGTCGTTCTGTTCACAATATGGAAAACTTCAAATACGAGTTCCACCGTGGCACCAGCGCTGCAGAAACAGCCCGAAGGATTATATGATGCGAATATGTATGGGGAAGCTAATGTTAAAGAAAATTCGGTACGTTTTTGATTCCAAAGTTTTCGTTCTGGAAATTTTGACCCTCAATACAAGCCCCGTGGACGATCAGAGACTCTAGTTGACAATGAATAATTAAAATTGATCGTGAAAGCGGATCCATCGCAAGTCAAGTCAGAGTTAGCTACAGGCTTTTGTGTGAATAATAAAACAATTTTAATTAACTTGAAGCAAATTGGAAAAGTGAAGAACGAACGAACGAACACCAACAAACACACGTCCAAGTGCTGTGTTACATTACTCAACCGCCACAACAACGAGGGGATTTTGAATCGAATCGTTACTTTGATGACAAATGTGCGATAATCGGAAACGCTCATTACAATGGTGTAACCCCGGAGAACCGGCCAAATCCTGCCCCTAACGAAAGTTGACCCAGAAAAAGGTAACTCACAATTTGAAAATTGGACAACACGCTACCTAATGTTTATAGAATAAGGGTGACATAAATATAATATAACATAGCACCTATTACAATTAAAGTGCCCTATTGTAAAGTACCAAAAAAATATAGTAAACGAAACTACTATATTTTAATAAAGCTTAAGACTATAGCGCGAGATGTTAATAAAGCAGCAAATATTCCTTTGTAATCATTGATATATAGTTTTTTGTATATCAATGTTTTTAATAACTTCGGAACATCCTACATATTTTACTTTTGCCAACTACTATATTTTACAGGTAAAAGCATTGACCCTAATCCTCATGGGTAACAACACATCTTCATTTTGATTAGCCATAGGTGTGTCTATGAACCCCAGCATATACTTACAATCAATTGGATTGTGTGCTTGTTTGTATGTATGTACAAAAATATCAGTTACTGTTGTTTTCAAGTTACAGTTTCAAGGTTCTAATTTCTATTATTTTCCATTTTATTTGTACTTGGGCATCGCACAGGTGTATTTCGCGTCGTGACGCGAAGTAGCGAGGTGCACGCAAAACTGTGTTAACCCAGTTATTCGACCGAAATAGAACGAATGCATTCACGGAATGCCAGAAATGAATGCTGAGTATTAAACCATATAGCTGACTGTACACTTCATTCCTGAGTGTTTATTATTTACCGTGCATGGCACTTATTTGATTTTACTTACTGATTTATTTTACGTACTAAGCTAAGATGTCCGTATAAAGGAATTCATATTATTACAACAAACGTGCGTATCTCCACATAGTATTAAAATAATTTAAAATTAAAAATTTTGTACTGCCGACTTCAATATAAGTTATTAAGAATAACTCAAAACTTTTGGTATGACCTTGATCAAATTTATATGGGACTACATGTGAGGCACTAGCTTTCAAATAAAAAAGAAACATCAAAATCGGTTCACCCAGTAAAAAGTTATGAGGTAACACACATAAAAAAACATACAGTCGGATTGAGTACCGTCTCCTTTTTGAAGTCGGTTGAAAATGAACCATTTTTATCTCCTTCGCTTTATATCAACTGTCCTATAACTATAACACAGTGTCAATACTGTTTACAGGTATTATTTCGAATATACATAATGTATACTTACTCAAACTTTAAATTTAAGATTTTCCTTCCCTCGATTCGAGTAATTCATTGTTCTAAAAAATTCCGTTAATTCTAAGCATTGGTTTATGTGAAAAGTCTGAGAAACGCTTTGATGCTGGCTTTCAAAAATGGGACAATATGATTCACGCTATGCGGAAATATTGTTCTAAAAGCATAAACTTTAATGTGTTCTGCTTAAGTATCTACTATTCCTAATATCTAGATTTAAAAATCAATTGCTATTTGACAGTCTCGCTAAAACTCAAAAACGGCTCGATGATTTTGATGGAATATTTTTGTACGTTTGAGTGGGTCCCTGGATGATTTAGGTTCACAATTGCACCCTATAGGTGGAGATGTTTCCGAGATCTAGAATTCACCCATGCGAAACTGGGGCGGATAGCTAGTTCCTAATAACACTCAGTGTCATAGATGTAGTCTAGAAAAGAAACAAACTTGAGCAAAGGTAACAGAATGCTACACGAAACATGCTATTTTTTCTATTTCACGCTGATATTCTGGGAGAGCGTGGTCCATCCCTAGTTTTGCATACACAATTGTGATGCTTCTATGAAAAAAAAATGTATTCTATCTCAGTCGCAGTTTACATAGCGTCATCGTGGTCGAAAATTGGGAAGAAGGACATTGTCACATACTGGACTTGCCGACCCGTTTAAAAGCCAAACGCACACACACGTATTCAGTAACAACCACCGGTGCGGTGGATGAATCCGAAATATCGCTAGAGTTGTAATTGACCTGGCTGATGTTGTAAGATGGAATGAGGAACTGGTAAGAGCTGCAGGAAGTCGATGGATGCAAGTGGTTCAGGGGCGTGCTTGAGTTCTCCCCCAGGGTATGATACTAATTTCAGCAGTGGACTGGTTATGGCTTGTAATGATGATATTAACGATGCCTAAGTGGAAACTGTGGAAAGGGTATAAAAACCGCATGACCTCCGAAAAACGGCAGTATAATATCGACAACAGGATCACAGGTGAGAGATGTCTGGTACTATTGGCGCTCGCAATACGATACCAAGCGTGGGTAATGAGAGAGACCCATTTCTAACAGCGGACTTTAACGGAAAGATGAAGATGAACGATTGACCACTGCAACCACATCTAATCAGTATAAAACAGTACAAACAAATTGAGGTCGACACGCGCTAGTTATTACTTACACGGGAGCACGAGTTCATTCGGTCCTAGAAAGACCGATTCGTAACCGGCTTAATTCGCTCTGATTAATGTGGATAGGACGATGCATTCAATAATTAACGTACGATGAGCTCAGTGCTCTATTCCTAGAACTAACAATTGTTATACTTTGTAACCTCTACTCGTCTTTCAAATCAGACTTCTTCACTATGCGGAGGTTTGTGTAGTCATATAATAATTGAAAAATTACGAAGACATGGAACTTTAGCCAGAATAAAGTTATGCAAATCAAAATGACAGCCTAGTAGCAAAAAGTGATTAGAATTTTTTATTAACTGTTTTAGTAACTGTTTTCAACTAGCTGTTCCCCGCGACTTCGCCCGCGTGTTATTTGGGTTTTAATTTTTTTGCGCGGAACCCTAGTTATTTTCTAAAATGAAAATAAAATGAAAGTAGCTTAAGTTACTCCTTGTGACATCAGCTATCTGCCAGTGAAAATCCCGTCAAAATCGGTCCAGGCGTTTCGGAGATTAGCCAGAACAAACAGACAAGCAGACAAAAACTTTAAAAATTGTATTTTTGTTATTAGTACCATATATACTATCATATGCATTTAGTAAAAAGCTGTAATTTTAACATTACGAACAGACACTTCAATTTTTTTTATTTGTATAGATGTATAGATTGACACAGCTGATCTAAAATTTGTTTTATGTTTAACAGGCTTTATATTTTTTCACAAATCACCCATGATGTAAAACAATCGCCGAAAGGATCGAGCCCCTTATTTTTCTTTGTTATAAGTCTCGAATAAAAAAAGATTAAGCTTTCGTCTGACGTTCCTTTGAGGGACGATAGGTAGTCGTCCATCGTCCTTTTTTTCCCAGTTTCGAGGAAGATGGGCAATTATACAAAGGAAAGCAGTCTATCAAATTTCGAAAATTATCCCAATCCCGACCTTGTTATTTTTTGCTTCACGAATAAAGTGTGAGATCTAAACGCTTTTTGATATAAACCGCAAACAAAGTATCACATTATAATCTATATCTATACAAATAAACAAAATTGAAGTGTCTGTTTGTAATGTCAAAATACCAGCTTTTTATTAAATGCATATGAAAGTATATACGGTACTTATAACAAAGGCACAATTTTTAAAATTTTTGTCAGTCTCTCGGTCTGTCTGTCTGTCTGTCTGTTTGTTCCGGCTAATCTCCGCAACGGCTGGACCGATTTCGACGGGACTTTCACTGGCAGATAGCTGATGTTATAAGGAGTAACTTAGAATACTTATATTTTAGAAAAAAAATTAAGGTTCCTCGCAACATAATTAAAATCCTAAGTTACACGCGGGCGAAGTCGCAGAGAACAGCTAGTGTATAATATATTAGAGCGCAATCATCTTAACATCCGTATTCCAGCTCGTACGTAAAAGGCTTCAGTTTCTTATTCAATGCTAGCTGTTGTTCTTAATCAATGTAGCTGTGAAGGGCTGTAATCATGATGATGATTGCATCATCATCATGATTACAGCCCTTCACAAATCCACTGCTGGGTACAGGCCTCCCCAAAAGTTATGCACCAAGTCTCGGTCCTGAGCCACCTACATCTGTCGACTTCCTGTGTTTCACCAAGTCGTTATCTGGTGTCGTCCTACATTCCACATGCCGGGACGAGGCTGCCCTTTGAGAATCTTTCTGTAATGTCGCTAATTTCTAAAATTGATACTATGTAGATAAATAATACAATATTATGTGAATCTGTGCTGTATTATTAATGCTGATTTGCCGTTAAAATATCAAGTAAAACTGCTGAGTTTTAATTACCTCTATATTTTGTTTTAAAATCCTTAATGAGCACTTCGCAGCTCGTTAAAAAACAACTTTTTGAGGAAACAGTTTTTCATCAAGTCTAGTAAATAAACCTTAATTAAAACGGGTCTGCTTCTCCGCGGTGATCACGAACAACACTCAATTTATTCAGTTTTTGATCGCCCGTCTCACCTGTTTTAATTTGTGTCAACGTGTGTGTGTTATTAAAACATTCAAAAGGAATAAATAGTAAATAGATAGTTTATAAATCAATTACATACTAGCAACCCGCCTCGTCTTCGTCTGATTATACTCTATTATTGTAGCGTTTTTAAATTTTAAGATGATCATCAAATACCATTATTTTATCAATTTTTCGGATTCTCAAAAACAGTTTTTCGGATAAAATACAACCTAGATAACACCCGGCATTGCACTTTATCTGTTCGTCAAGTTTCATAACAATCAGTTCATCAATTCCGAAGATTAGAATTTAGCACAGACAGACAGACAGACAAAATGTTTAATAATGGTTATTCATGTCTTAATGGCGTACAAATAACCTCCTAGGCTCAATAAAAAGAAATTATTTCGACATACAAACACTTCAATCTTATTTATATGTATAGATTGTATAAAGAGCAAGTGTTAGATAATCCAGTTGCGATACGGGCACAGGTCATCGTCCAGTATAATTAGGCGTGAGTGAGCCCACTTCTGCTAAGCCCATTGTCAAGTGATTCAGAGTCGTAAAACCCGCTTCTGCGATCACAATCATAGGTCATGAACTCACGCCTACGCACTATCTTTCCTTCCTTATCGTTATAAATGCAGTAGTTAATTGATAATCTTACTAAATAATGTAATAAGTACAGACAAATTAGTTTAATATGTAGTATGCATACGTGGTAGAGCCACGTTTGCAGCTATATTATGCCTGCTGCACGAATGGGTCAGCTTACCGAGTATTATTAATACCAATAATATTTCATTTCAGGAATCCAATATTATCCCGGATTGCAATTTATAGCGTAGTTGGCAACTATATTTAACTATTTTACTATCACAGAAGATACCAGAGTGCGTGATGATTAGCATGCCAAACTGACGTTTCGCTACACGTTGCACACTAAATTATAGTATGCTGTGGCGAACATTTATTTTTATTTAAGTTGTTATGATTTTTAGTTTGTCACCGCTATCATGACGGTGCGGTATCAAGAAAAAGAAAATTAAGGTATAAAAAAGTTGTCAGCAAGCCTAATCTATTGTTAGACTGCGTTAAAATGAAGTGGTGTAAAATGTACTCTTTGTTTTGCACGCATTGTATAAGACCGGAGCCACCTTGTCTTAATAGTTATCAATACATAAATATTATGCCCTACTTTCGCGTCAGATAATACAGGTTCATTATAAGCAAATCCTTGAAAATTGTGGCATTAATACAGCTCTACGTGGACTCAACAAAATCAAAAAATACGATACTTTAACTTAGCACGAAATTTCATTTGGTAAAATATTGCAAAATATTTCTGATCATTATGCAAACAACATTATATTGTGTGTTAGTACTATTGTATCCATGTCATCGGCTTAAGAGAATATCACAGTAGGGATCAGGTTAAATCTAAAGGACTCATAAACGTCTTTCGTTCGATTCTAATTCGCTTTATTCGATTAGAAAGTCGCTCTAATTTCCATAGGATTTAAGATTAGATTATTAAGAAGAATTTCTTGAAATTGACAAATGGATTATGAAGCAACATGGGCTTATAATTGCTCGAGTGACTTTAAACCAAAATGCTTAAAGTTATAAATTTCACGAAATCATTAATTTTAAAAAGAAACGTGATGTTTATACCAGTGACCATGAAACAATAACCGAGCAATTAACTTTATATATAAAGCGTTCAATACATCGTGAGAAGTTAAACACGCTGTAGCAGATACGCGGTTAAGTATCGTTAATTTTTAATAGCCCATCGCGAACCACTCGGATCATGGTGTTAAAAACGACATTACGCCATAAAAGTAGCAAGAATACTGGCTATAGATAAACTTTAAATAATAATGGTTGTTGTACGTTTATTACTATCTGTAAAACCAACACGGCTTCAGCTACCATGCTTAAAACTTGCCTGCAAATTTTTTTATACTATCTATTATGTTTTTAATATTGTGTTGGCTTTTCACGCACAGAACATTTAGAGCTTTGTTTTATAAGTGATGCTTGACTGGATTTACGATTGCAGAACCAAATGGTAGGGCTTCCTTCTCGTCTTGGTACTATCCTATTACCCATTTCCGCCGACACGTAGCTAGTAGATCCAATTTCGTGCTCCAAATTTATTTTATTTTATTTATCACATGGACAACAAAACAGATAATAAAAACTGTTATATATATATATATATATATATATATATATATAACAGTATTGTGCCAGATTGTTATCCTAAATATTTTGACATATATGTACATAACTACATAATACAAGAAATCAAAATTAACAAATAACAAATTCAAAATCTATGGTTGTGCATATGTGTAAGCTGTTTTACTGCTCTTTTGAATATCCTGGATCTTGCGTCAAAAAAATCCAAGCCGGAGGTTTTCATAGATATCTCGTTGTAAAGTCGACACATTCTTATTATCGGGTTATAAAAGGAAGTATTATTGTTATAAGTTTGCAGGTGAAATATCTTGCTAGGAATTCGGGGATTGCGCTTTGTAGTTAAGTTTAATTTACTTGAGAGGTAATCGGAATCGATCTTATTATGGAAAATTTTATGTAAATATATAAGGTCATATTCCTAACGGCGAATAAGTAAGGAGGTCACTTTAAATTTATCGAGTATTTCACTATAACTAACTAGATTGCGAGCAAGACTACATTTGTAGCTAAGTATTTAAGAGTTCTGTTTTGGACGCTTTCTATACTATCTGAATGAACTGTGTAGCAGGGAGACCAAATGACACACGCAAATTCAATAATCCTACAGAGAAGGCTATAATAAACGGTCAGGAAGCTTTGAGGCTGTTTGAAGCCCTTAGTGCATCTCGTTATGAAACCTAGTAACTGGAATGCTCTGTTTTTAATGCACGCATAGTGCTCACGAAATGTTAATTTAGAGTCAAACAGCACACCCAGGTATTTAGCTACCGTTTTCTTGTCTAATGAATCTTCGTTAATTTTATAGTCAAAAGTCTCCTATTGTTGAACGTTATAACAAAACATTTTTTAACAATGAGGTGCATACAGTTAAGCCTTAATATTAATAATTCAGATATTGAATCTTGTATTTTACCGCAGTCAGAAAAATCCTGTATCACACGGTATATTTTCAAGTCATCGGCATAGATAAGGCAAGGACTGGACAGTTTACAAATCAAATCGTTTATAAAAATAATTAAAAATAACGAACCGAGATGTAAACCCTGAGGAACGCCGGATTTAACTGTGACAGGTGATGACATGAAAACATTTAGAGAGCAACAAGTTGGCTTCTGTTATCGAGATACGAATGAACCTGGGTTCATTCGGACCGCAGTAGATTTCCATGAATACCCGACAGCTAATTTCTTATAGAGTAAAGAATGATTTACTTTATCGTAAGCTTTTGTAAAATAGGTGTACACAGCGTCAACCTGCCCCGAACCAGTGGCGAAAACTTCACATAAGTAATTTTTACGTTCCAACAAATTAGTCACTGTTGATCTGCCTTTCAGAAAACCGTGCTGCTTGTTGGATATAAGCGGCTTAACTGGAGAGTAATAATTTAAAATTTAAAATTTTGTACAGCCGACTTCAATATAAGCGACTTCAATATAGGTTATTTAAGAATAACTCAATAACCATTGGTCTGACCTTGATCAAATCAGCTTTCATATAAAAAAAGAATCATCGAAATCGGTTCCCCCAGTACAAAGTTATGAGGTAACACACATAAAAAAAACATACACTCGAATTGAGTACCGTCTCCTTTTTGAAAGTCGGCAGAAAATGATCATATTACGCAGATTCGAATTCGAATACCTTAGCAACACATCACAAAATCCTAATATGTCTATAATATACACAGTTGACTTACTTCCGGATTTGTGAATGGGTATGATGTGAGCCAATTTCCAAAAGGGAAAGCACCAGACTAACTAACTAAGACTAATATTATTGTTTAATAAATCCTTAAGATTTATTAAACAATAATGTTAGGGGTTCACACAGTTTCCTCGTATAATTTGAGGAAAATATTTATTTATATTAATAGGAATTAAATCATACCCTGGGCCTTTGCGAATATCTATTTTTTTTTAATTTGTCCAATATTATTATATATTATTAGTTCAATATATATTATTTAGTTATATATTACACAAACTGTAATTACAATAACTATCGCAATTTACAGTATCATTAGTAACCAAATTCTGGTTGATGACAGGTTGAGAAACTTCGAAAGCTGAACTAAAGTACCGAGAAAAAAATTCACGTATTCCTTGTGTGTCAGTAGAAGATTCTGTACCAAGAGTCATAGTCTGTGGCATACCTGAGCTACCTACAAGCTACAAGCTCTGAGTTGCAATGTGGTGAACTCGGGACTAATATATGAATGCCATCAACGATTAAATGAGGTATGTAAAAACAACAATGTGACTCTGCAATGGATAAAGGGATACAGTGGATCCAGAGACAACGATGCAGCAGACGAACTGGCCAGAAGAGGATCGGCTCTGGCCACTATAGGGCAGGAAACAATCCCCTTTGGTAACGTTCGTTCACTGGTACGTAGACACTTCACTAATCAACACGCTCAGCTTTGGAAAAATCTAGTAGACTGTAGACAAGCTAGGGAGGCCCTGCCTGAAATAAACAGTCGCTTAACCAAAGTTTTAATGAGACTGAACAAGCCGCAGATCAGGATAGTAACAAGTGCTATCACAGGATACGGCACCTTTAACAAACATTTATTTACTATAGGTATTACAGATAGTCCCCTGTGCAGGGCATGTATGGGGGAGGAAGAAACGGCGGCCCACGTGCTACTGAAATGTCAGGAGATCGCTACGTACAGGGCTAAACATCTCGGCACGCCGGGATCACTCGCCGAAGTTGCATGCAACATCAAGGGACTGTTGAGCTTCTTCGGGGAGATCTCATGGCTCGAATAATCACATTATAACTGCCCACACGCAAAATACGCACATAGACGTGGAGTTGCGGAAAACAGCCAGTCGTAAACTAAACTAAACTAAACTAAACCCTCCTCCGCGAAGGTAATAAACGCTACATACGCCGATTTCGTGAGTTTTTACATCTCGTAAGTGTTGTAATCCCTAGGATTATGATATTTCTTAAAATGACTATGATATTTATTTTTTTCTTTGAGACACTATTAATGCTGAAGTATACCATGGTGGATATTGTTATTGGTTTTATTTACAAAAGGCGTTTGTTTTGCAATTAACTTATCTACAAGAGTGTAGAACTTATCGACAGCATCATTTATATCCGGTACATTCGATATGCTAGACCAATCAGCTATTGCTAGATCCTTTTTTACATCAGAATATTTAATTACATTTGCGGTAGTTATAACTTATTTGTTGCGAACGCTTAATTTTTTTTTAATTTCAAATTTTTCATTAATACAATTTTCAGTGAGAATTTATTCGAGTAATAGGCTCAGTAGATGTTACGAGCACTTTCTCTGTTGTTGATAAAACAAGATCAAGGAGACGATTATTCTCATTATAGACTGAATTAAGTTGAACTAAGTTACAAAGATTCATAATATCAACAAGACAATTAAATTTAAAGTCGGATCTAAAACCCGGTGTCATAACGTTACTATAAGTACTAGGGGACCTACTCAAATGTGGGGTGTTAAAATCGGCAATAAGTAAGAATGCGTCTTTATCCTCACCGCAACATATATTTTTATGGACATTGCCGTAAAAGTCAACATGGTCACGAAAAATATCGGGAAGGAGATAACATAAACATGTGGAGCTCTCGAGAAGAAACATTGTTCGGAAGGATAGTCACCCAAAGATCTTCAATGTCGCATTCCCAACTCGCTTGTCTAATTACATTAAATTTTTCCTTAACAGCAACTAATACGCCACCGCCATCATTCTTAGAAATACAACTAGTATGAAGGCCCCTTCTGAATACATCATCATCATCATCATTACAGCCCTTCACAAGTTCACTGCTAAACATAGGCCTCCCCCAAGGAATGCCACAAAGCACGGTCCTGAGCCACCTGCATCCATCGACTTCCTGCATATCTTACCAGGTCATCACTCCATCTAGTGGGGGGACGCCCAACACTTCGCCTGCCGGTACGAGGCTGCCACTCAAGAACCTTTTATCCCCATCGGTTGTCGATTCTTCGAGCTATATGGCCGGCGCATTGCCACTTCAGCTTACTAATCCGTTGGGCTATGTCGGTCACTCTGGTTCTACTGCGGATATCCTCATTTCTGAGTTTATCACGCAGAGACAATCAGAGCATAGCCCTCTCCATAGCCCGCTGAGCGACCTTGAGCATACTCATACGACCAGCAGTGAAGGACCACGTCTCAGTTCCGTATGTCATCACTGGCAATACGCACTGGTTGTATAGTCTCGTTTTCAAGTTTTGAGGTATACCTGACGAGAAGATGTGCCGTAATTTCCCAAACGCTGCCCAACCGAGTTGAATCCGTCGATTGACCTCTCGGTCGAAGTTGGACTTACCTAGTCGGACTATTTGTCCCAGGTAAACATACTCGTCAACAACTTCGAGCTTAGTGCTCCCAGCAACTACCGGCATAGGTGTGACATGGACATTACACATGATCTTTGTTTTGTCCATGTTCATCTTAAGACCTATCCGTTGGGAAACACTATTGAGGTCATTGAGCATAGTGCTTAGGTCCTCCAGCGATTCTGCCATAAGGACTATATGGTCGGCAAATCGAAGGTGAGTGATGTACTCGCCATTGATGTTGATACCGTATCCTTTCCAGTCCAGAAGCTTGAAAACGTCTTCCAATGCAGCGGTGAAGAGTTTCGGGGATATGACGTAACCCTGTCTTACACCTCTCTGCAATTGGATAGGTTTCGTACTCTGGTTCTGTACTCGGATAGCTATCGTAGCCCTACTGTACAAGCACTTCAGCACTTCGATATACCGACAGTCTACTTGGTACCGCCGAAGGGACTGCAACACCGCCCAAATTTTGACGGAATCAATAGCTTTCTCATAGTCCACATACGCAAGACAAAGTGGCAGATTATACTCCTTTGTCTTCTGTACAATCTGCCGCAGGGTATGTATGTGATCTATGGTGCTAAAGCCTTTTCGAAAACTGGCTTGTTCGGGAGGCTGGAAGTCGTCAAGTCTGTGCGCGAGACGATTCGTAATGACTCTCGAAAACAGCACGTAGACGCGGCTCAGAAGGGAAATCGGTCTGTAGTTCTTCAAGAGAGCGTTGTCGCCTTTCTTGAGAAACAAGTCCACCGCACTTCTGCTCCACGCCTCCGGTGTAATGCCACCATGGAGGACGGAATTAAAGAGCTTCTGAAGGACTTCAAGTACCGGTTTTCCATCCGCTTTCAGAAGCTCCGCTGTAATTCCATCCTCGCCTGGGGCCTTGCCGTTTTTATGGTGCTGGAGAGCCATTCTAATCTCGCTCAGACTGACGTCCGGGATATCATCGGAATAATGTCGGATAAGACTCGCTCTTGGATCGTTACTCAAACTTGCGTGTGGCTCCAACGATGACGTGTACAGCTGCCCATAGAACCTCTCAATCTCACTCAAAATCTCAGGTGCCCCAGAAACGATGCTGCTACATTCTGTCTTCAACCTTGACAGTTGGCTCTTTCTGGCAGACAGATCTCTGGCAAAGACTTTGGAGTCTTGGTTCCGCTCGATCGCTTCTTCAATACGAGCTGTATTGAAGTTGCATAAGTCCCGCCGCATGCATTTGGAGATCTGTCTGTTCAGTTGCCTGTATGCTGTCAAATCTGTTGAAGAATGTAGCTTCATCTCCCGTCTAACAACCATGAGATTAAGAGTGTGATCGGAGAGCTTTTGTGTTCTTCTGCGGCGGGTCTTGCAGAACTTAGCTCCGACCGCATGGACAGTTTCCACGAGCTTGTCATTCATATCGTCCACTTCAATGCAGTCTTCTAGGCACTGAAAACGATTTTGTAACTCGAGCTGAAAGGTTGCGGGACTTTGGATTAGAGCACGAGGGGGACGGAGCGTTGACTTCATTAGACGAGACCTCTCCAACTTAACGTTTAGGTTCAGTGTGCCTCGAACCATTCGGTGATCGCTGCCAGTTTTCACCCTCGCGATCACTGAGACATCACTGAACAGTTGTCGTCTGGTCGTCATAATGAAGTCAATCTCACTTTTTGTCGAACCGTTGGGGCTCGACCAGGTCCACTTCCTGTGGGGCCGCTTCTGGAAGAAAGAGTCCATCATAAAGAGTCTCTCTTTCTCCATGAAGTCGGCCAGCTGCTGGCTCCTTGGGTTCCGTTGCCCTATTCCAAATTTCCCTACTTTCAGCTCACCATTCTCTCTTGTGCCTAGTTTTGCATTGAAGTCTCCCATTAACACCGTATATTGGGTTTTGGAGGAATGCATGACTCTAGAGATATCCTCATACATTTCCTCCACCTCCTCATCCGGGTGTGCCGAGGTTGATGCGTAAACCTGTATGTCCTTCAGCGAATACCGTTTGGTGATTCTGAGTATAAGGTACGCAGCCCTCGTCGACACACTCCCGATCTAATACAACGTTGTTAACGAGAGACTTGTGGACGATAAATCCGACACCTCCTTGGGACAGATGGTCGCCCTCCCGGTGATAGAGCAAGTTGCCTGATACGAGGATTACCGTGTCCTCCCCCTCTCTTCGGACTTCGGATAATCCCATAATATGCCAGCGTAACTTGTCTTTCTCTTCTTCCAGCTCCACGATCTTCTCGTCAGTCCTCAGGGTGCGTGCGTTGTACGTTGCCAGGTCGAGTCGTCAAAGGTGGCAACCGAACCTCCACCGGAGATTCTTTACACCCCCTGCCCCGCCGTTACCATGGTCGCCACCGTAGCCAGGAATAGCGGGGCTGCCGTGGACTGGGGGCCGTCTACTTGTTACTTTCTTCATAGGGGAGTATTTGCCATAGTTGCCACGCTTGGCGAGCGGGTTGGCAACCGCAGTTTTTTTATTGTAATTTTGGCTATTATCAGGAAGATGCTGCTGCCCATCTCCTGCCTGTTTCCCTTTGTCGCCTTTTACGACACCCACGGGAAGATATGAGTTGGTGGATATTCTTAACCGCCACTACACGGCGTTCTTCTGAATACAGTAAATTGAGAATCATACATTTCAGATCAAAAACACTGTCATTTAAATTGGTTTCCATGAAACATATAACATCAAAATCATAACTTAAAGTATTTATATGAATATCAGTGATTTTCGTCATGATTCTATTTACATTATGGTAATAAATTTTATTTTTTTAATAATATTTTTTATAATATTATTAAATTAATATTTTTATAAAGTATGAAATAAATGTTAAGAAGATTTAATAAAATAATAAGCAAAAATAAAACTATTATTTTAGTGTCTAGAGTGTTTGCGTGTTTAACATGTATGGCAGTTGAATTATCATCTTTCCTCATATTCAACCCAGACATATTTATATGACAAGTTTTTGGCAGTTCAGATAGAAATTCAAGGGCATAGGGATAATGAGGGCTAATAATCTTCCACTCACCAGATGTCGCTAGTTGTGACTGAGGTAAAGTTTATTTTATTTTATTCTTTTTTGATTGAGAAATTCGTTTTAAATAATAGTTTATCATTATCTAGATTGTTATATTAATACACAACACACTGCGTCAGTAATTTTAATTTTAAATTTTTTGCACTTTATAACTCTTTTTTTTTTAAATCGGCTTTTATTTATATTCATAGTTTGGGTTATTCATTTCTAATGTAATTAATATAAAATATAACTAATAATACAGAAAGACACCTGAAAGATTACATTTTCCTAAGAAATTATCGTTCCCACTATGAAATCTGTCAAATATTTTACCTCACTGTAAGGTGGCGCCGCCCTGGTGGCAGAAAAAGTCGTGGATGCCGTCATTATCTCGATCATCGAGTATAATTATGGACTGTGAGAAATACGATCTTTATCTTTGCATGCGTTTCTTGTTTTGATGTTGATTGCATGCTAATCTACCGTCTGGCAAAATATTAACTTGTTTTTCATTTTAACGTTATAAAAAGGCTAAAAGTATTAATACATTATCACAAGGCTAAATAAATGAAGGTACATAAAATTTAATGTATTTTTACCTTCGTAGTGTTTTAACGATGTTTGTATTGCGAAACCAACGCCAGAAGGTGTAAGGTGGTCACCAATAAAATTTCATGGTACAAATATAGACCAGTTTCAAAGTATAGAAACGTTACTTGGACAATCGCCAATTCCACTAACGCCTCCGTTGTAAATTCTTAGCTAGGAAACAGAGAGCGACGTAATCATATCTGATGTATGTATATTACGACAGCCTTTACTACGCAAAATGCCTAGAATATCACCGGTATACCTCATTTTTTATTGGATAAGGGTGACAAACGAGCACACAGTCTACCTGATAGTAAGTGGTTGCTGTAACCCATACACATCTACATATATCCTCGATGATGAATCAAAACACAGAAGCGTTATCACCCGTGAGGACTAAGATGGAATGCCTCGTTTCCGGTAAAACGGATATCGGGTTCTCTACACTCACCATACGAAACACAGCAGCGTTAGGCTGCTATTTATTTTACGCTCGTATTCTGGGAAAACGTGCTCCTTCCCCGGTCGAGCCGACCCTTTCGTACTACAACTATACCAATAATACAGCTGAAACATGGCTCTACCACGTAATATATATCTTGTTTATATCAAACTAACTGTTCCCCGCGACTTCGCCCGCGTGTTATTTTTTTTGCGCGAAACCGTAATTCTTTTTCTAAAATAAAAGTAGCGTAAGTTAGTCCTTGTGACATCAGCTATCTGCCAATGAAAATCCCGTCAAAATAGATCCAGCCGTTTCGGAGATTAGCCGGAACATACAGACAGACAGACAGACAAACACTTTTAAAATTGTATTCTAGTAATTAATACCGTATATACTTTCATATGCATTTAGTAAAAAGCTGTAATTTTGATATTACAAACAGACACTTTAATTTTATTTATTTGTATAGATTAATCATATATATATATATATATATATATATATAAATTATTATTTGTCTGTTCTTTTTTATGCCTTTTGAGTGTGGTTATTTGCGAGGCAGCGCAGGTTTCCGACAAAAAATATTTATTTATTCGTCTTCTAGGCTTTCCTATACTATTCATCCGATTACGGTGAAACTTTTGTGAGTGGTGCGCGAACTTGCGACAAAAAGACAAAAAAGATCTAGGGTCAGTTGTGCAAGTGCAAAAACAAGCGTGAAAAACTGCCTCACACTTATGTGTAAGTAAGTGCAAAGGCCATCATTCAACCATTAAGTCAGTTCTACGTCTCAAAATATATTTCTACTTCATATCAGGAGTATTTACTTTTACTGTGTAGACAAAATTATTAGTTATTGTGTAGGACAGCTACACAATAACTAATAATCGGTAACAGGAGTGACACTGAAAGTTCTTAGAAAATAAAAAACTGAACAAACTAGCCAGTTGTTAGTTTTATTATATATTTTCAAAATAGTGTCCATTTAAATCAATACATCGCTGCATCCGATGGAACCACTGAGAAAAGCACTTTGCCCACTCGTCATTAGGGGTCTTTTCGACGGCATTTTGAAACGCAACCACTGCTTCCTTGACGTCCATAAATGTACACGTATGTACATAAGTATTTCACATAATCAACATCCATTTGAAGTCATGTTAAGGAAAAACTTCTTTCAAATTTTAACAAACGAGTCACCAATCCATCTGATAATAAGGAGAAATTGAAGCTATGGACGCCATCGACTTAGTTTAAATATTAATTGATTTTCACTCAATATTTAAACTAAATTAAGATGGAATGCATCACAGCCTTACGTCTTAGTTCTCAAGGGCAAATAATTATAATACTTACTTACCCTTCAAATCGAAACACAGAAATAATTAAAATTATGCTATCGACACAGACGGATTCTTTAGCAAAGAGCCACATGCCAAAATTCCGTTACATAGATAAATAGATACATACCAAGCTAATAAAAGTATGATAAAAAGAACACATTATATGAAAAAACCTCTTAGAGCTAAACTAGTATGAAATTGAAATTCAATAAATGTATTAGTCTAGCTGTTTGATCTATGTCTGTTTTGATATTTTTTCTGAAAACGTTTTTTCTGAAAATTGTACAGCAAACTGTAGAAGTAAAATTAGTTTACCTTTTAAAACGATATTATAATCAAAAACTTAAGACAACAACTATGAAAAAAACGAAATAACATTGTGTACTATCAGGTGGACTATGGTAGAGAGATATAAGATATACGAACTTTTATAAAAGACTTGGAAGCTGTAGTTCAAAATTATAACACGTGGTTTTTGAAAGCGTGTTAGAAAATGTGTACAATTTTAATTCTTCTTTGATAAATAAGACGCAAATGGAAAAACGTCAGAAAAACATCATAATGTATATATATTATTATATGCCAAAAATGTTTGGATTAATAGCACTTGAACATTTTAACAAGAGGCAAACATTGTATGCTAAACTAATACGCCGAACATACAATTGAGCATTAACAAATAATACCATAATAAAAAATACATTGCTACGGTACAAGTGACGCGAATTTAAATAAGAGCTTTGTTTTTTTAATTCTAAAATACTGTTACCCTTACGGTCTATTAAAGTCGACAGAGGAACATTCCTCCTCCTTAAATTGCCTCATAGGGGGAACATTTGCCATAATTGCCACACTCGGCAAGTGGGTTGGCAACCGCATTTTTATTTTTAGTTATTATTACGAAGACGCTGCTGCCCATCTCCTGATTTGTTTCCCTTTGTCGCCTCTGACGTCACCCACGGGGTGATATGGGGTAGTGGATATACACCACCACCAAAATATTTCATAACATCCCATCATGACAGAAAGATCTGACTTTATTGTGTCTGAAGTCGAGTCTTTGCTTAAGAAAGTCTCGGATTGGGGGCGACTTAATCTAATCCAGTTCAATCCCCAGAAGACAGAAGTTTGCGCGTTTACCGCTAAAAGGAACGCCTTTGTCGTATCTCCTCAGTTTCAATGACACTCCCCTTGCTGCCTCAGCTAGCATCGGAATCCTTGGCGTCGACGTATCGAATAGTGTGCAGTTTCGTAGTCATTTGGAAGGGAAGGCCAAATTGGCCTCTAAAAAGCTTGGCGTGCCCAGTTCCAGCTCCTTCCACTTGACCGCATCCAGCGCAGAGCGGTTCGAATCGTCGATAACCGAGTTTTTTCTGATCGGCTCGATACACTGGCACTGCGTAGAGATGTCGCATCTCTTTACGTATTTTATCGAATCTATCACGGGGAGTGCTCTGAGGAATTGTTTGGACTAATTCCAGCCGCTCAATTACAGTCGCACATCGCGACAAAACTCGCGTTACCATCCATACCATCTGGATGATTGGCTGTCCACCACTGTGCGATTTAGAAAAAGTTTTCTCCCTCGCACAACTTCCTTGTGGAATCGATTACCACCAGCGATTTTTCCGGACCGATACGACTTATGAACCTTCAAGAAAAGAGCTTACACCTTTCTAAAAGGCCGGCAACGCATCTGCAATTGTCCTGGTGTTGCGGTTGTTCATGGGCGGCGGTAGTCACTTACCATCAAGTGAGCCGCATGCTCGTTTGCCCCCTCTTCGATATAAAAAAAATATTATATCGAATGCGCCAGACTAGACTTATGCAATTAAGCGCCATAAAATAACTTTATACGGTCTGTTGATGAGTACAGTAAAATTTGACTAAGTAGACCAGGAGTTTTCAAAGTGGGGGCGCGCCTCACTTGGGGGCGCAGACCCAAAAAGTGAGGCACGTGTCATCTGTGTAAGCTGGTAAGTTGCTTGAGCCAAATATAATGACCTAATTTGGTGTTATTCTTTTGGGGCGAAGGCAGATTAACATAGTACGTAGGTAGGTATCTATTAGTCGTAAGTTTCTCATCCTTATAATTGATTCGAAATTGATTATTCCTGAAGAAATTACAGGCTCATGAGACATGAACTTCTTAACTCGGTGTGACAGATAATTCAATGCGACTTAGTTTATATATTTTTATTCTTATGTTTTTTTTTCAAAGAGGGAGGCTTAACTCTTATAACTTGGGAACCCCCGAAGTATGTAGACGTTTCAATGTTAAGTCCTTTTCTGTCACGACAAAGGTACACATAAAGAATAGCTTAAAGAATAAACTTATACTTAAACACGCAATAGCTGTATCCCATATTATATCTTTATCTTTCATCGCTTATGAGTTTATGACGTCACAATTGACCTTTGCCCTCAAATAGTAACACACTCATAAACATAATAATGTACATGTGCGCGCGGTGAGTTTGTTTCTTTATGAATACAATACGAAGCCAATAAATAGTTTATGAGCCTCGCGAGGCTTCGGTTGAAATGTAGTATATATACATTAGCACACATGTTTGAGGTTAGATATTTATTTTAAATGCTATAATATACAACGTGCTCGCGCGGTGAAGTTGATGGAGAATATCGTGAGGAAAGCTGCATATCAGAAGCTAAAATATTGTGAAAACAGGCGAATTCCACATCGCCGAGCGACGTGGCTTACTGATTGCTCCATAACCATCTTGGAAAATAAGTACGGCAATAGGATGGTGTCCTAGGTGTCCAGGCTGCATCTTGACTTTAACTCATGTTCTGACCAAAAAAGCTAGTATGCATACAAGCATTGCCTTAATTTGTTTTAATTTGTGGCTATACTGTTTTTATACTATTTACTTATTTTTTTAAATCTTTACCAAATTCAAACAAAGAAAACCGCAAATCCGTTATCACCTCTCAAGACTGTGATGAAATGCCTGACGACAGTAAATTTTTTTTGTAATACTGATAAGACATACGATCTGACAGTCCACCTAATGGAAGGGCTACTGAAGTCCAAGGGAACCTGCAGTTTCTCCACCTCTACCTATAAGAACTAAGAGGGAATGCTTCACAAAATGTTATTATACCGGCTCCCTACATCTTACAGATCAAAACAGAAGAAAACAAACTTGATACAGCAGTGACAGCACTGCAATTTAACTGCAAAAATAGGTAACTCTGGTAATGTAAAGTTTTTCTATAGGATAGGGTGACAAACGAGCACACAGTCCACCAGATGGTAAGTGGTTGCTGTGACCCATAGACATCTACATCTATCCTCTATTACAAATCAAAATGCAGATGCGTTGTCATCCGTGAGGACTAAGATGGAATACCTCTTTCACAGTAAAAAGTCTCCGGTTCTCTACACTCACCATACGAAACAGCAGCGTTAAGCTGGTATTCTGTGAGAGCGTGGTCCTTCCCCGGTCGAGCCGACCCATTCGTGCTACAACTATACTACCAATATAGCTGCAGCATGCAGCATGGTAGAGCCACCACTTATAACAAAAATATAAAGTGCGTGACTGCCCAGACGGACTCGCAGACACCTAGGTTCTACCACTTAATTTTTTGCACGCCTCATAACGTGAGGGAGTGCTCTACTCCCTCACGTTGTGAGGCTAGACTTAGAAAATCGTTCTTACACTTTTAGTTAAACATCAAATCTATATTATTGTTACAATAACTACAGACATTGAATTATAAGTTTTTTTTTATAGGATAAGGGTGACAAAGGAGCACACAGTCCACCTGATTGTAAGTGGTTGCTGTGGCCCATAGACATCTACAATTATCCTCGTTTGCGAATCAAAATGCAGATGCGTTGTCACCCGTGAGGACCAAGATGGAATGCCTCATTTCCAGTAAAAAGGGCTTCCGGCCACCTGCACTCAACAAGCGAAACGCATAGGTAAACCTCTACTTCAGGCTGGTTTTCTGAGGTCGTGGTACCACCCCGGTTCGAGCCGGCCCATCCGTGCGATAGCAAAAGCTGCCGCGTAGCTCTACCACTGTTGAAAGATAGTTTGTTTTCTAATTGATTCACTTTAGACTACATAACAAAAATGTAATTGAAAAAATATATGGAGTGCTGTCCGCTGGTCTGTGCGTCGGTGAGTCTTTTCGTTTAATAGAAATGTAAGCAATATAGATTGAGATATATATGTACTCCTAGTATAATATTAATTAAGTAGTGTAGTATAATATTAATTAAACAATATTAGCAAAAAAACAGCAGCATAGTCATTCAAAAAACCGATTCACGTTATGAAAAAATTATTATTATAATAATACAATTAAGACTAGAACCAGCATAGCTCTAAGGAGCAATCATTATTTTATATTTATTTATTTCATGTAGCTCGAAGAACTGACAATCGGTGGAGACGGAAGATTTTGAGTGGCAGTCTCGTAGCGGTGAATTGTCTATGGAGTGGAGGTCTGGTAAGACATGTGGGAAGTCGATGGATGCAGGTGGTTTGGACAGTGTTTTGTTGCATTCCATTTTAGACCTATGTTCAGCATGGTCTAATAATAACAATGAGAATGATGACAATAATCACAAGAATATTTATTTAAGAATGATTTCTTTGGTAAATAAAGTGAAAAAAGTTATAATAAGTTGAGATTTATTTTTATTTGTCAGATCCATCCTTTACTTTTGCTTGTTGCTACACATAATATGACGATCGTTAAACAATTTAATATTTAAGAAGCCCGCATGTGAAACGTCGGATCACTTCGACTCTACCATTACATTAGTTTAAATCAATAATGACGATAAGAAACGTAGAATCTATATACTTTCGACGAGAGTATAGAAAAAAATACTTCTATCTAATTGTGTTATTGTCCTTATAATCTTCAAAGCAAAAGTCGTGCGTCGCTCTTGTTGTTGAGAAAACTTTGCATAATCTCCCCGCTCAGAAGGCCTCGTATCTTTCACGCTGATCCACATCGCCGGTCTGCCTCACTTCTGGTATTATCTCACTATCGATCAGAAACCATAAGATATTTCTAGATTTTCCAATTGGTGCCTCGAAATTCTATTCTATTCTATTCTGAAGGCACGGATCTTTACGTCATTCGATATACCGACGCTGAGGCTTCCGATGCTAGCTGAGACACGAGGAGAGTGCCTTGAAATAGAGAAGATACGACGATCTATTCTATATCATTCTATTCTATTCTATAGTATATGCAGTATTATGTTATACAGATAACATAATATCATATGAGGTTGGAATGTATTATAAAATTTTGTTAATATATATACACATACTTTGAAGTCCTTTTCGAAGGTTTTCAGATAACTACGTGCGAACGTAATAAACTATTGAAATTCCGGATTGTTCCGTGTAACTCGCCCGCATTTAATATCTTGCTTTTTTTTTTAGTTTACTATTGTGACATAATTTTGACGTTTAAACTGTTTTATGTAATAATAGTTCAAAGTGCTGCACGTTTTTTTTTGTTCGACTATGGCGAATCTACAAACGGAAGTAATATTTTTGGCTTGTATGTAGGTATATCCGTCCGTAGTTTCTAATCCTAAGCAAGTCGTCGGGTTTCGGTAAAGTATATCTCAAACGCTATTTGTCTTAGATCATAATTGTATGACGTAAGCTTGAACAGACATGAACCACCAAAATCTTGCAACCTAAAAATTATTATAAGCAAATGTATTACGTATGATACTATCACCTGAAAGTTATTACATACATTCCCAATAAATATAACTTGGTAAAATGAAATATCTTATTTCAGTGAGATCTAAGGTTATAATAAAAATATTTACGAATTCATTACTGTGGGAATCCTTGTTTTTTAACTATTATTTACTTGTCAACTTTTACTAGGTATATAGGAAGAAATATTACGGGTCAAGCGTATACCTGAGTGCCACCTTCTCGTTTATTGTTTGCACATAATGTTCTGCTCAAACAATGGAATTTAATTTTGAATGTCTTATCCTAAACTATCCTTGAATAGTTAGATAAGTAACATGAATTTGCACTGCAAATATAGCTTAAAATTTTACGACTTTTTTGGTATAGGTAGAGATAAGATAATATTCAGACTTAGTATATTTAGGGTTAGGAAGTAAATACTAACACAGGATGTGAGGGGTCTATGAAGTTGATTATTAATTTGTATACCAATCTAGTAGTTACAAAACCACGTTTCTTAGAGCAAATAGTACATTCCAATCGTTTATTGCGACGAAATGACTAGGTCACAGCCGAGTTTTTACGTGGTGGAGCCATGCTTCAGCTATATTATGGTTGTAGCACGAAACGAACGTCTCGACCGGGGAAGGACCACGCTCTCACAGAATATCAGCGTAAAAAAGGAGCTTTGTACTGCTGTGTTTCGTATGGTGAGTGTAGAGAACCGGAGTCCCTTTTCAACCGACTTCAAAGAAAGGAGGAGGTTCTCACTTCGACTCTAATTTTTATATGTAGGCTCAGAACTTTTTTGTAGATGAACTGATTTTGATGATTCTTTTATTTGAAAGCTGGTGCTTCTCATGTGGTCTATAAATTTGATCAATATCAGACCAGTAGTTTTTGAGTTATCCTTAAATAATGCGTATCTATTTAATTGACTTCGACTACATTGATGATGTTCTCATTTTATTTAATATTGAAATCGGTTGTAGAAAATTTTAATTCTACCACTTGTGTTATTACTGGATACGAAACATTATATAACTTAGTCCTCAGGGGTGACGACGCATCTGAATTTAGATCATTAAACATTGACTTTGACTCTATGATTGTTTGTTACCCTTATTCTATAAAAAAATAAAAAAGTTCCCATATATACCCATATAAACTTAAACTATTTTTAGTCAATTTAAACAGCCAGCGATATAAATTTAAATAGAAACCATGCAATGGTTTTTTTTTATAGGATAAGGGTGACAAACGAGCACACAGTCCACCTGATGGTAAGTGGTTGCTGCGGCCCATAGACATCTACATCTATCCTCGTTTGCGAATCAAAATGCAGATGCGTTGTCACCCGTGAGGACTAAGATGGAATGCCTCATTTCCAGTAAAAAGGGCCTCCGGCCATATTTTAATGTAGTAGAGCCATGTCGTAGCTACGAGTATATTGTGGTTGTAGCACGAATACGTCTGCTCGACTTGGGAAGGACCACGCTCTTATAGAATACCAGTGTTAAACAGCAGAAGATTGAGTGTTTCGTATAGTGAGTGTAGATAACCGGCGACCCTTTTTATTTTTACTAGAAACGGGGCATACCCTCTTAGTCCTTAGGGGTGACAACGCATCTGCATTTTGATTCTCATTCGAGGGCTGAGGTAGATGTGTGCGTACTCGTTTGTCACTTTGTCTCTATAAAAAAATACCTTATTTAATGTTATAAACTTGTATTTATACGGTCCCTTCAATGTCGTTGTAACCAATTTCAACTGTATTTACTAAATGATTGTTTGAAATTAAACTGATGTACCGGCTTAGTCTGCGGCGTTGCGGGCCATGAGTTCGAATCCTGCACGAAACAACTATTACTATTAGTATGTCCCATAAATAATTGGTCCGTGTCTGGGCATTATCTTTATCTAATTTATAAATATTAAACGCCTCTACGGTGGAAGATAAGTTCATAGTTAAAAAGTAATATCTTTTTAAAATGTTTTTTTTATATGATAAGGGTGACAAACGAGCACACAGTCCACCTGATGGTAATTGGTTGCTGCGGCCCATAGACATCTACATCTATCCTCTATTACAAATCAAAATGTAGATGCGTTGTCACCCGTGAGGACTAAGATGGAATGCCTCATTTCCAGTAAAAAGTGCCTCTGGCTACCTGCACTTACCAAGCGAAACGCAGAGGTAAACCTCTACTTCACGCTGGTTTTCTGTGAGGTCGTGGTACCACCCCGGTTCGAGCCGGCCCATCCGTGCGACAGCAAAAGCTGCCGCGTGGCTCTACCACTGTTATGTTTATGGAAGAAACTAAATTTAATATAATATTTTTAAAGTTAGGGTTACAAACGAACGTACAGTCTACCTGATGGTAAGTGAATGCTGTAGCTCATGAACAGTATATTCTTCATCGATTGAGAATCAAAATAAATATGCGTTGTCCCCCTGAGGCCTAAGTTAGAATGCCTCGTTTCCAGTATAAAGGGTCTCCGGTTCTATACAGTCACCATACGAAACACAGCAGCATTAAGTCACTATTTTATGATGGTATTCTGTAAGAACGTAGTACTTCTTCGGTAGGGCCGACCCATTCGTTCTACAACTATATTGAAGATGCGGCATGTAAGGTTAAATATATAATGCAAAGAATATAAGTTGTAAATATGATTTAGTATGTATGATAGGTAGGTCCTTTCTTGCCTAGAGATCCCTCATCCAGATTAGAGCCTCCCTGGTTTTTATTTCTGCCACCAGGCAACAGTGCGCTCACTGCAGAGTTCCTGTTTAAATAGTGAGAAAACCAGCATGTTCTGCCTAGTATTTCATAGTAGTCCTTGTGACAACGCGTCTATTGTCTTCTTTGTTTGCAAATTGTTTCAGGTAAATGGACCGCATTTTTTTTTAAAAACCTGGTAGCAATCTAAGTATAGCAGTTACGTAATTGCGAGATTGCGACGGCGGACTGCGGACGGTGGACTGCGGCGGGTGGCGTTTTTGTTTACATTTGTAACTGGTTTGCTGTTCGAACCAAACCTGTTCTAAGCCTCGGCCTTTCCGACCCCACGCTTTGTACGGTCTTATCAGCGGTCGGTCGTTTATTATTTAACTAACAGGCCTGCATAACAATAGATTTCGGCGATTTGTGGGTTATTTTCACTAAACTTTTGACGTTTAAAAATCAGACTGTGGTATAAAATCAGAGTCAATTTTTACATTTCTTATGTTAATGCATAATTCTTGTAATTATGCAAATTATAATAATTACACATTAATGTAATTACAGCACTTGGAACTTAACAAATTCAATTTGTAATAATAATTTGATGTCTTAATACGAGAAAAACCCATTTGGCAATCATTCTTATCTTGAATTTTGAATATGCAGTCATCATTAATATTATATTTAACATTAATTTTTCTAGGTAAGCCCGCGCCATTGTCTGTATGAATTTTAAGACAAAAATCAACTAAATGTTCGATATTTTACATGGAGAGAAAAATTAACTTTGCTGCATATACGTGGTAGAGCCATGCTGCAACTGTATTAGTAGTATAGTTGTAGCACGAATGGGTCCATTTTACTGGAAAAGAGGCATTCCACCTTCCTCACGGGTGACGACGCATCTGCATTTTGATTCTTTATTGATGATAAATGTAGATGTCTATGGGTCACAGCAACCACTTACCATCAGGTGGACTGTGTGCTCGTTTATCACCCTATCCTATAAAAAAAAACTAAATTGGTCATCAACAGTCAATAATTTTCTAGTTAAAAATCCGTTTCTTCAGACTAACAGATAACGTTAGATTCAAGTAGGACACAGAAAACAAATTGAAATCTTAAAATTCATGAATCACATACAATTACTACAATTTTATTTATCTACATAGATGACCGACATAACATTTAATTTAAAGCACATTATTTACGTTCCGCGAGAAGTCGCCATGTGGGGTCAATTGAGTGTAATAACTACGATACTGGCTGTATTAGAACCTTGGCCGAGACGTGCGTGTTATCTAACAATAAATACTTACACTATTACGTAAAATGCGCCCAAGCAAACGACCTAAACGTGCCTTTAAACAGGTGATAATACTATAGCTTACCACACACCGCACAGCATTAAAACATAATATGATGTGTTATCATTTGTTTACTTTGGATTTAAAAGCCGCATATTTCTAAACTGGAATTCGGTATTTCATTTTTAACGTATAATAATTATACAACTTGTTCTCTAGTTATAAAAATATAAATATATACGTGTATTCTATTGCACGGAAAAGAATGTGTCCGTGTAAATAGTAAGTAGGTATACAAGTTCATTTTAATTTTTTAATTTGCCAATCAAAGAGCGTATAAATAAACGCCACGAAATCGCAATGATGTAAACAACTATGAAATCTTATTATACTTCGTATTACACGTGTCATGTCATTTTATTTCAGACATAAGCTGACGTCAGGTAGAAAGTAAACATGCGGGTAGACTCACCGTGTCCTCTAGATTTTTGAATTCGTTGAAAAGCCGATTGTTGGACAGCTTCTCATTGAGAGAGTTAACGTTCGCAGACATTGCGATCATGTTGGCGGTGAGCTGATCGACTTCAGCACGAAGGCGCGCCAGTTGAATCTCTCGGACTAATGTGAGCACCAGCAGCCATATGGCCAACACCCCGATGGATACTCCAACCACAACGCACTTACTCCGCCTCTTTCCATTCTCCTTCGACTTATCCTTGTACTGGCATTCAAAATCACCACCCACCAAATTCTTCGTCAAGTCCTTAGCCTCCTTCAACGCGTCGGATTTGGTATACATCGTTTCGGGTATCAACGCGCTCTTTTCCATAACAATCCAAAACACTGCCGCACGCGAAACTTTACGAACCGATTGACAACTATTAATTAACACTTATCTCCCCATTATCCGATTCTTGGAAGGTCGGGTCGTAACGGCTAGTTTGTGAATGATAGCGTAATGCACGTGCAGGGAAGCGTCCGGAAGACAGAGACACGCGCGTGACTCGAGACGGTCTACAAACAAGTGGCGAGCAACGAGGTGCGCTCGCGCACGTCTTGCACTCTCCCCGATCGAAAGCACAGTATTAGTGTATGCAATGAGAGATTAACTTTAATCACTGTTAACGAGATACAATATTTTACGTCGTATGATTTCGTTACCGAAAAACTCGGTCAAGTGTTTTCGAACTAAGGGTTAAATACCCTGTGTTTTTTTTTATTTGTCCTGTGTGTCCATTTCACAAAGAAAAAGAAAAGAAACAGCAATTTCTTACCAGTTTATTTTTCTACCTTCAGTAACAATCACTATCACACTGAAACTCTACTTTCATATTTTTCTTTTGAATTACATATCGCACAAATCAATAAAATTAAAAGGAGATTGGAGTGACTTTAAAAATAATCAAGATATGTTTAACTCAATTAACTAGTTGCCTCTTAATTTATCATAATATTATAACACTCTGAATTTAACATTTTACGTTTTACGAGCAACATTGCGGATATAACTCGTTAAAGTTAATTTTGGCACTTACCAGAAAAAAGAATGGTCACGTTTCTAAAAGAGCTTTTTTTTGTTCATATAATAGCGCACATACGTTTTGGTCATGTAACTATTTAAACAGTGAAACCACTCAAAACGCATCCGTATTCTGTGCACAAGTCCCAAGTGGGTACTGAACACCGAACATTTACATTGTTCTATCCTTGTAGTGGCGGTGGAAGAATATACACTACACTACCCCATATCTTACCCTGGATGTCGTAAGAGGCGACAGAGGGAAACAAACCGGGAAATGGGCAGCAGCGTCTTTCTAATAATGACTAAAAATAAAAAATAAACTGCGGTTGCTAACCCGCTCGCCAAGCATGGCAACTGTGGCAAATATAGGAGGCAATCTATGGGGTAAACCTATGGTCAGCAGTGGACAGACTGTAACGGTAACTTTTTTATGATAAAAATATTTATTATTTTGCTTTACTAATAACAGGCATTTGGAGTTATTTTTGTATAGAAACAGGCACAGGTTCATTTTTTAAAACAACAGCCAGTAAAAACACTGCCAAGACATCAAAACAATCGCTTTTAATGTGTAAAATCTTATCAACTAACTTAACTTCTTTTATAGTCATAAATTGAAAGTATCCACAATTAGGTGCGTTTATTTTTCGAAATTATTCTAGCGACCTTTCTTTTGATTTACATCTTATCTTATATATATATCTTATATATTCTTGTTATATACAATATATCTTCTATTTACATATTATATTTATTATAAATAGGATTCAGAAATTAAATAATGAATAAAATTAAAAATATACAGAGAGCACAGTTATAAAGTGTATTCTGTTAAAAAATATTGGTATTGGTATAATGGTGAAACATCAATAATGTTTCCCCATCATGATATTAATTACGAGTAACCTCTTTTAATATGTCGTAAATAAGATAACAATACAAAGTAAACAGTTAAACATTAAATATATCGCAAATAGCATTCAAATTTGAATACCCTACATGTTATCATTATGCTGCAAGAATTTTGTTTATATTATGCAGTTGATGTTCACAATCGCTATATACCCTTGACATTAGAACACACATAGATTTAACTATATCTATGAGAACACACGTATGTATATTTTTTACCTTAATACATTAATTACAGCCTATCAGAATACCACTGCTGAACATAGGCCAACCCCACAGATTGCCTTATAGGGGGCATTTCACCGCAGTTGCCACGCAGCTTTTTTTTTATATAGAATAAGGGTGACAAACGTGCACACAGTCCACCCGATGATAAGTGGTTGCTGTGGCCCATAGACATCTACATCTATCTTCGATTACGAATGAAAATGCAGATGGAATGCCTCGTTTCCAGTAAAAAGGGTCTCCGGTTCTTTACACTCACCATACGAAACACAGCAGCGTTAAGCTGTTATTTGGCGCTGGTATTCTGTGGGAGCGTGGTCCTTCCCCGGTCGAGCCGACCCATTCGTGCTACAACCATAATATAGCTGCAGCATGGCTCTACCACGTATAAAATTATTAAATTTTATTATGTTCAGTTGTTAACAGGAAAATATTGCTGCCCATATCGCGTTTCATTTTCCCTCTGTTGCCTCCTCCGACACCCACGTGATGATACGGACTAGAATATATAATTACGCCGTCGCCAAAAACCAATTTTCACAAGTAACAATGAATTCAAAATCCTTACTTGACTTGATATCCTTTTTTGACGTGTTTTATTACGTACACAGTTTTTTTTTTGAAAATACAGATTGTGCGTGGAGTTTTTATATGTTCTGTTTTAGTTTAGTTTTTTAAATAATTGTAAAGAATAGAAAAGACACATGTCACGAGGATTGAGAATTTTTCCTGTAAAATGTTAACATGGCGTTTTCTCTAGAATTGTATCATCTGTACTTAATTTCAATAATGTAATAAGTCTTATCAAGAAATTCATACCTATTGTAATTCAAAGTACGATATTCTAATTTACATATTATGAAGACGAAGATTTTTATTTATAACTGCATTCTAACTACCACGCTTTCTTCGCGTGATCACAGATAATCTGACAACTAGGGGCACAATTAGTATAGAAATATAGATTATAATGTAACAAATATTGTTTTTATATAAAAATAAAAAAATGAATTAACGTTTAAAAATGCCATTAGCTACTCGGATTAAGAATACAATTAAAGATACGCCCATAAACGTTCCATTACTAGGCACGGGCATCCTCTCATTACTGCTATGGTAGCAATAATGGAGTGAAATGAAACCGTCGTACTGCTCCATTAGATGTTGATTGTATAGATGTAGACGAACTTTAAATGCCCTCTAAATATATTATTGCTTACGGCATCGACTATAGCATTTATTAAAGACGGTTGTGCCTGTTTAACTACTACTGCTTACAAGAGTACCCTTTATATTTATTTCGACTTATCATTGATTTCGTTGTGTTAATGATTAGGCACTATATATTACTGAGACGTGATTACTGCTGGCAAAATCAGGAAGCTCAAGGTCGGTCAGAGAGCTCGCTCCAATTTCTCTGCGTGCGTGCGTTATGACTGTATTAAAGATATCCATAGAACCAGAGTAACAGGCATAGCCCAACGGAACAGTAAGGTAATATGGTGAAGCGCCGGCCATATAGCTCGAAGAACCGACATCCGATGGGTAAGAAAGTCTCTCGAGTGGCAGCCTCGTACCGGTAAGCAGTGTAGAGCGAGATGGTGTGAACATCTTGTAAGAGCTACAGGAAGTTGATCGATGCAGGTGGCTCGGGACCGTACTTTGTAGCATTCGTCAGGGAAGCCTATAGTCAGTAGTGAACTTGTGAAAGACTGTAATGAAGATGATGATGATGATGATGTTATATAATATATTATCTAATATCTATTACATTTTATATTACAAAATTATATTATCTTAATTAATATTGACCATTCCAATTATATACTATATGTATTTTTATTTTTATTATTTGTATCACATTATTTTTGCATTGCTTCAACTAAGTCAAAATTTCACTACTTCATAGGTCGACAGGTAGAGAATGCCTAAAGGCATTAAGCCCTCTATTTGTTTCCTTTATTTTTAAGGGGAATGTAATAAACTAAAGGCAATAATTTTATATTAATATAATGGTTGTAGCATGAATGGGTCGGCGTGATCGGGGTAGGACCATGCTCTCACTGAATGCCAGCGTAAAATAGCAGCTTAACGCTGCTGTGTTTCGTGTAGTGAGTGTAGAGAATCGGAGACCACTTTTACTGGAAACGAGGCATTTCATCTTAATACTCACGGGTGAAAACGCATATTATACATTTTGATTCCTAAGCGAGGATAGCCGTAGATGTCAAAGGGCAACACTCTCCAATTACGAGTACTATCAGGTGGACTGTGTGCTCGTTTGTCATCCTTTTTTTTAAACAGGAACGAAACCATGAGTCCTTAAAAATCCTTTTGTTCCATTATTAAAAAGTAATATATAAAATACTAACGATCTACCCCGGCTTCGCACGGGTGATTTCTGGATCTCGACAACAGAGCCACTTACCGGATCTAATTGTGAATCTAAACCCTTCTCAAATCGACCTAAACACATAAAATTTCATTAAAATCGGTCCAGCCATTTAAGAGGAGTTCAGTTTTTTTTTTATAGGATAAGGGTGACAAACGAGCACACAGTCCATCTGATGGTAAGTGGTTGCTGCAGCTCATAGACATCTATATCTATCCTCTATTACAATTCAAAATGTAGATGCGTTGTCACCCGTGAGGACTAAGATGGAATGCCTCATTTCCAGTAAAAAGGGCCTCCGGCCACCTGCACTCACCAAGCGAAACGCAGAGGTAAACCTCTACTTCACGCTGGTTTTCTGTGAGGTCGTGGTACCACCCCGGTTCGAGCCGGCCCATCCGTGCAACAGCAAAACCTGCCGCGTGGCTCTACCATTGTTAACTTTTTTACTGTGTTTTGTTTCAGTTACATACACATGGTCAAAAGAATTATATATGTCGGGGATTCAGTAGAGAATCTCAATTTAAAAATAATAAAAGTGTGAGAGCGGATGTTCAACTTGCTCTCTTGCTTACGCAATTAATCATTATTAATTAATAAGACAACGTAACGCACTATACATTCAGTATAGAGTAATTATAGTTCGACCATACCGTAACACGTTCCCGCCACAATCACACACCAGTGTAACGTGAGGTATTTAATTACATGATTACACCAAAGTATGCAAACCAACAGCAACACTACTTATCTCAGTGTAACACAGGCAACCTCGCAGCAACACCAATCCTCCTTGCCTGCACTAGAAGAATTACAACAACGAACAGAACCACGACACTATCTTAGCACTAGTAGAATGACTACACTCGTAGAATGACTTAAGTGGGATCTCTGGCGCGTTTTTTTTTGCGCCCAGAAGCAAAGTAAAGGGCTACCCTCCGGGAAGCGGGGGAGGGAGGTGGTGAATGCTCTAATCATACCCCGCAGCTGGCTGCGTGGTTATGTGGGACTCACTATGAAACCTAAGTGCCTACCCACTAAACACCACCTGGGGACTGGCTTTGGCCTGGAGGGCCTTTCTGCCGTATCGGAAACGACCCCCCTTAGGGAAGGGGGGGGGGGGGGGCAGTTTGGCGCACGGTGCCTACAGTGAACTTTATAATGCACAAACGAGTGGGAGTTCCTCGATATACTGAGGGTTCCATCTCGATCCAACCGGTATTTTATAGACGCTCCGAAATATTATTATTATTGGTTCCAACATATAATATTTATTGGCTAGTCTTAGTGCTTAACTTTAACATTATTATGTAAATGAGACTCAAATGTTCTGCAGATAAACTACGTAAGCAGTTTTGCGGGAATATGTATATTAAAAACCAAACTTTTTACTTTTAAAAGCTAAAATATGTTCGTCTCTAAATTTCGATAGATTAATCTGGATATACTATTCATTAATTTTATTTTATCAAGTCACAAATAATAAAATATTACTATTGTCCAACAATGAAAACATACGCTTATTATTAAAGCATTCCGTTTCTTTTATGACGCAAGCATACCGTCCAAAGTTCGCTTCATGGCGTTTCTAGGACGGATGTGCCGCGCCGCGCCGATTCGTCCCCGATCCCTAATAAGATGGCCATTTATTTTATTATATTTATAGTCCAAAGTTTTCTTTAATATTTCAGTTCTGAATCTGTAATAATAATAATAATGTCTTCAGACCAAATTCCGGCCCGGGGGCCAGTCTCAACAAAGACTAGCCATCTGCGCAGAACTGGATTATAGTGCACGAATGTCGGCGCAAATACAGTTGCAATTCGTTAACCCGATGGGATGACAATCCTACAAGGCCGGAGAGATATTAGGCGTAGGATCCAGGGCTTTACTTGCGCACTAAGGCACGGGGGGGGACACCGCCAACGTCCTAACTCCGAACTGCTCCAAATAACTCATAGACACAAAATGATTTTTATCGGGCTCGGGATTCAAACCAGGGCCGGGTCCAGCACTTGCGCTTACGATCACTAGAGAGTTCATATACTTAACATAGTACGTTGCGGAAAAAAGGCTTACCAGAACCGGTAAATCTTTTTAAACGAGTGACGCAATCATATTACGGGAATATGATAATATATCGCCTGTGAGCTGGCAAGAATTCCTATCTGAATTTTTTGACAAATAAATTTTTACGGCAAATTGTCCTGTCAAATGTTTCAATCGGTCCTTATTCAAACTTCACTTTGACTGCAAGTAATAAGTACCATGTTAACTATTTTGAACTGGCTGTGACACGTTACGCAGTTTGTTAGAAAATATCTTTGTAGTTTTCAATAAACAACAGTTTTCAGTGATAGTCAACATAAATATCTTTTGATGTGTTAACTACGTAAGTAATTACGACATGTTTTTACCCATTTTTGAATTTTTATTAATGTATAATCTAAAATAATTTAACTGCGTTTAAAATAGGACATTTTGCTTTCACTTCAACGAATTCGCGAATGAATTTTGGTGATAATTCGATAATGAGAAAACTCGCGATACCATACATATGGATGGTATCGCGAGTTTTCTCGCGATGTGTGATGTTGAAATTTAGTGGCTGGAATTACTGTGAACAATTTCTCTGATCACTCTCTGTGGTAGATGCGATAGAATAATATGCAAAGGCACATCATCTCTTCGTAGCGCCAGTGAGTCAAGCTGATCAGAGAGAACTCGGTCGTCGACGATTCGAGTCGCTCTGAGGTAGAAGCGATCAAATGGAAGGAGCTGACACAGGAGTGCCTCTGCCCAGAGACGAGAACAGTATTCTGTGTCGAACTTGTGCCTAGTAAAGTTTCAATCGGCTCTACAAAGTACACGAAGATTTTTAGAGGTCAAGTTGGCATTCCCATCCAAGTGACCGCGGAATTGAACGGCATTATATATGTGTATTTCGACGCCAAGGATTCCGATAACAGCTGAGGCAACAAAAGCAGTGCCCTGAAATTGAAAAGATATGACAAAGGGGTTCTTTATAGCAGTAAACGCGCAAATTTGTGTCTTCTGGGCATTTATGGAAGGGAACAAGATTTAGTCGCCCCCAATCCGAGAATTCTTTCAACAAACACTCGACTTCAGAGACAAGTTTACTCCGGCACTCTACAACGTGTTAATATTTCTCAGGAGGTGGCATCGCCAGTGCTATCATCTGCATAATAATAAATTTTACTAGTTAGTTATATAACGTGGATATGCCGAAGGAACAAAGTAGGCGATAGCATGCAGCCTTATGGAATACTAGCATTCACAGGGTTCGAGTCGGAGCATGCACTTCCTTAATGCTCCGATCTGAGAGAAAACTGATGATCCAGTTAAATAATTTCTCAGGAAGAAAGCTTCGAAAGAAGCGCTTTTTGCAAAACCCGATCGAAAATTTTCGCTATGTCGAAACTAACTGTCCTTGGACTCGACCGCCTACGTTCATTGGTGTGTTAGGTAAACAAAAAGATCACCAGCTGAGCGACCCCGACGGAAATCGTACTGGCGTTCACTAATCAGCTGGTGCTTCCCAAGGTATCGCATAAGCTGACAGTAACGGATTCCATTATTTTTGGGGGCAAGGAGGTGGATAGGCCTATAGTTGGACGGATCGGAGAGCTCTCTACCATGAGCTCAAGACTACGCCTAGAAGAGGACGCGTTAGAACCATTGCCAACTTTGGAGTACACGTTCTCAGCAAATTGGGGGGATTACTTTAAGCCATTGAGTTACTCGACTTGCAGCCGTATGTATTCTCAAAAAATCTTATTTTACGGTACAATGAATGTTAAATAATCCTATGTGTGATTGTTACTAAACTAACAGAGCAAATTTAAAAATTGTCATAAGAAACAATCAATAAACAATAATTAAAAAAACTATAGGTTTAATTTCTAGTTTTATTTGTTATACAATATACTCTATTTCTACTGCAGATATCCTCATTTGGAAGTTCATCACGCAGAGAAACCCTGAGCATAGCCCTATCCATTGCTCGATGAGTGACCTTGAGCCTCCTCATACGGCCAGCAGTGAAGGACCACGTCTCAGATCTATAAGTCATCACTGGCAACACGCACTGGTTGTAAAATCTCGTTTTCAGCTTTTGAGGTATACCTGACGAGAAGATGTGTCGTAGTTTTCCGAACGTTGCCCAGCCGAGTTGAATCCGTCGGTTGACCTCTCGGTCGAAGTTGGAATTACCTAGTCGGACTATTTGTCCCAGGTAAACATACTCGTCAACAACTTTGAGCTTAGTGCTCCCAACAACTACCGACATAGGTGTGACATGGACGTTAAACATGATTTTTGTTTTGTCCGTGTCTCATTGAGAATAGTGCTTAGGTCCTCCAGCGATTCTGCCATAAGAACTATATCGTCGGCAAATCGAAGTTGAGTGATGTACTCGCCATTGATGTTAATACCGTATCATTTCCGGTCCAGTAGCTTGAAAACGTCTTCCAATGCAGCGGTGAAGAGTTTCGCGGATATAACGTCACCCTGTCTTACACCTCACTGCAGTTGGATAGGTTTCGTACTCTGATTCTGTACTCGGATAGCTATTGTAGCTCTATTGTACAAGCACTTCAGTACTTGGATATACCGACAGCCAACTTGGCACCGCTGAAGGGACAGTAGCACGGCCCAAATTTTGACGGAATCAAAGGCTTTCTCATAGTCCACATAAGCAAGGCAAAGTGTCAGATTGAACTCTTCGGTCTTTTGTACAATTTGCCAAATGGTGTGTATGTGGTCTATGCAACTAAAGCCTTTTCGAAAACCGGCTTGTTCGGGAGGCTGGAAGTCGTCAAGTCTGCGTGCGAGATGATTCGTAATGACTCTGGAAAACAGCGCGTAGATGCGGTTCAGAAAGGGAAATCGGTCTGTAGTTCTTCAAGAGAGCGTTGTCGCCTTTCTTGAAGAACAAGACCACCGCACTTTTGCTACACGCCTCCGGAGTAGTCGTGTAGTAATAGGACGGCGTCCTCCATGGTGACCTCAGAACGGAATTAAAAAGCTTCTGAATCTCTCGATCGCTTCTTCAATACAAGCTGTATTGAAGTTGCATAAGTCCCGCTGCATACATTTGAAGATCTGTCTGTTCAGTTGCCAGCTTATTGCTGGGGTTATCTAGAAGCACCACAATAACTTTATCAATACCTCTGTCGACACTAAATATCGATGTTTTGTAGTTTTCAGATTTTTTTCCTTTGTATACCCCAAATAATTTACCTTTATGCCAAATTTCAAGTTTTTAAGTTCCTAAATGTGTCCCAACAAGTGAGTATTTGTTGAGTGAGTGAATCAGTCAATGATTGACAAAAATGACATTTTCAGGCCTTAAGAACTTAAGAACTTTATACTTAATATTAATTTCAATTATAAAATCTTGGATTCTAGGTATATATTAAATATGCTAAACAATTGTTTAGGTTTAATCATTTTTGAGTTACAGGGGCTTAAAAGTGGCTCGAAATGGTTCATGTCCATACACAATTCGTGAACAATATTTGTTATTTTAGTATTCTGCAAAGTTGACAATTAATAGATAGGACTAATTACCAGTTCACATCACCATCATCATCATTATTACAGCCCTTCACAAGTCCGCTGCTGAACATAGGCCTCCACCAAGGAATACCACAAAGCACGGTCCAGAGCCACCTGCATCTATCGACTTGCTGCATGTCTTACCAGGTCGTCACTCCATCTAGTAGGGGGATGCCCTACACGTCGTCCCCAGTACGAGCCCGCCGCTCGAAAACCTTTTTTCCCCATCGGTTGTCGGTTCATCGAGCTATATGACCGGCCCATTGCCAATTCAGCTTACTAATCCGTTGGGCTATGTCGTTCACTCGCGTTCTATTGCGGATATCCTCATTTCTAAGTTTATCACGCATAGAAAGCCCGAGCATAGCCCTCTCCATAGCTCGCTGAACGAACTTCTCGCACGCAGACTTGACGACTTCCAGCCTCCCGAACAAGCCGGTTTTCGAAAAGGCATTAGTTGCATAGACCACATACACACCATTTGGCAAATTGTACAAAAGACCGAAGAGTTCAATCTGACACTTTGCCTTGCTTATGTGGACTATGAGAAAGCCTTTAATTCCGTCAAAATTTGGGCCGTGCTACACCGACAGCCAACACCGACAGCCAACTTGGCACCGCTGAAGGGACTGCCCTTCAGCGGTGCCAAGTTGGCTGTCGGTATATCCAAGTACTGAAGTGCTTGTACAATAGAGCTACAATAGCTATCCGAGTACAGAATCAGAGCACGAAACCTATCCAACTGCAGTGAGGTGTAAGACAGGGTGACGTTATATCCTCGAAACTCTTCACCGCTGCATTGGAAGACGTTTTCAAGCTACTGGACCGGAAAGGATACGGTATTAACATCAATGGCGAGTACATCACTCAACTTCGATTTGCCGACGATATAGTCCTTATGGCAGAATCGCTGGAGGACCTAAGCACTATTCTCAATGAGACACGGCCAAAACAAAAATCATGTTTAACGTCCATGTCACACCTATGTCGGTAGTTGTTGGAAGCACTAAGCTCAAAGTTGTTGACGAGTATGTTTACCTGGGACAAATAGTCCGACTAGGTAATTCCAACTTCGACCGAGAGGTCAACCGACGGATTCAACTCGGCTGGGCAACGTTCGGAAAACTACGACACATCTTCTCGTCAGGTATACCTCAAAAGCTGAAAACGAGATTTTACAACCAGTGCGTGTTGCCAGTGATGACTTTTAGATCTGAGACGTGTTCCTTCCCTGCTGGCCGTATGAGGAGGCTCAAGGTCACTCATCGAGCTATGGAGAGGGCTATGCTCAGGGTTTCTCTGCGTGATAAACTTAGAAATGAGGATATCTGCAGTAGAAATAGAGTAACTGATATAACCCAACGGATTAGTGAGCTGAAGTGGCAATGGGCCGGCCATATAGCTCGAAGAACCGACAACCGATGGAGAAAAAAATGTTCTCAAGTAGCAGCCTCGTACCGGTAGGCAAAAAAAGGGCGTCCCCTCACTAGATGGAGTGACGACCTGGTAAGACATGCAGAAAGTCGATGGATGCAGGTGGCTCAGGACCGTGCTTTGTGACATTCCTTGGTGGAGGCCTATGTTCAGCAGTGGACTTATGAAGGGCTGTAATGATGGTGATGTTAAATAGGGGGATAAAACTTTTTCCAAAATTAATTACATACATACATATAATCACGCCTCTTTCCCGTAGGGGTAGGCAGAGACCACTTCTTTCCACTTGCTACGATCCTTACATACTTGTTTCGCTTCGTCCACTTTCATTATTCCCTTCATACATGCTCTACGGTTTAGGGTACTCTTGACCTGGCCTTTTTTCAAGACGTCCCTGATTTGGTCTAGAAATGTCCGCCTAGGTCTACCCCTTCCAACACTTTCATTCACACTCGCCTTATACACTTTTTTCGTCAATCGTTCTTCATTCATTCTCTCGACATGACCAAACCATCTCAGCATACCTTTCTCAATGTTTGTCACTACATCTTCTTTCAGACCACAACGTTTCCTTATCTCACTATTTCTTATCCTGTCACTCAGTTTAACTCCTATCATACTTCTTAATGCTCTCATCTCAACTGCATTTATTCTGCTTTCATGTTTCTTCTGCCATACCCAACTTTCACTTCCGTACATGAGTGTCGGAACCAACACCCCTTCATGCACAGCCAAACGAGCCTTGTTAGACACCTTCCGACTGCTCATAAAGGAGTGCAAAGCTCCATTCACTATGTTTCCTGCATTCACTCTTCTTTCGATATCACTCTCACACTTTCCATCTCTTGTAAACTTTGACCCCAGATATACAAACTCTTAAAAATTAATTATATTCCATTATTGCTAAAGCTGACAACCCCGAACGTCGATTTACCGAACTTGGCCCTCCTTTCACGTTTATGTTTTGGTGGCATTAGCTTTTACAGAAATCGATGAGTTTTATCGAAAAAAACATCGTAACGTTACCTGCTGCATGTCTGAGAAATAAATTATTTCGAGCGAAATCCGCCGACACGCATTGGAGCAGCGCGGCGAACTAAACAACCGAGTGAGGAGATGTGCGTCTGGCAGTTTTACATAGGTACATAAGCTGTATTTTTACTAAGTAATCTATCCAATATTTTGTCCCGAAAAATAAATTATTTTAGTAACCCTAGTCTAAATAACAACATATTAAATTCGATCCCTTACAAATGAAAGACGTAGTTGCATACCTTGACGTTTTACGCGCAATGCGAACGTAAGCTTTTATTAGAATTTCTTGGCATCGTATTATGAAAAGCAAAGTCCAAGTATCGATACGTTCTGCAAACTTGCAGCTGCATGTACTGCGTTACCCGCACTTATTAGAAATTGTACAAACTGCATTCATTCATTCAAATTGCCACCTAGTTGGAATAAGTGGAAAGTGGATGATGGTGATCTCGATTTGGTAAAAACAAATTTTGTCCATATCGAGGACGGCACAGAATAGTCAAGCTCTCAGTATTCTCTACAATATAATTTTACGATCCCGGGAGAGTATTCCACCATCCATCCGGAATTAAGCAATTGCTTCATCGTTCGTAATGCATACATACACCAAAGGAGGCAAATTTTTGTCGGCATATTTTTTTATAGAATAAGGGTGACAAACGAGCATACAGTCCACCTGGTGGTAAATGGTTGCTGTGGTCCATAGACATCTACATCTATCTCCGTTTGCGAATTAAAATGCAGATGCGTCGTCAGCCGTGAGGGCTAAGATAGAATGCCTCTTTTGCAGTAAGAAGGGTCTCCGGTTCTCTACACTCACCATAAGAAACACAGCAGCATTAAGCTGCTATTTTACGCTGGTATTCTGTGAGAGGTTGGTCCTTCTCCGGTCGAGCGGACCAACTATACCAGTAATATAGCTGCAGCATGGCTCTACTACGTAAAAAAATTATATCTTCCCCTTACAATGTGGATAATGACAGTTAAAAAGAATAAACATAAATTATATACACACACAGATATACATTATTTTCACGTGTGAGGCTGTAATAAGCGGCTATAATAACTTCTTTTTTAATTTCTAACTTTACCTGCATATAGTTACTACTAAACGAGGATCTGGTAATCGGTGGTAATGACGATATATTATAAACTAGCTGACTAAGCAGACGTTGTTCTACCCTTTCCGACGACCATTTGCTATCCTAAAAAAACACTCCTGAAATTAGCAATAAAAAAATTTAGGGTCACTTATCGGGATAAACACTATCCTATCTCTCAAGTTGGACCAGACTGCACACAGTGTGCGAAATTTCATTGAAATCGGTTCACTAGTTTAGGAGTTCATCGCGGACAAACAATGTGACACGTAACTTTTATATATAAAGATTTATTATATGTATAGAGTCGTGGTAAGCCAGGGGCTAAGCGCTCGCTGTAAATTTCATAGCACGCGAGCAACCCGGGTTCGATCCCCACCGGCACCAATGAAATTGTTAATTGTAATTTTACCACGTGCTCGGCGGTGAAGAAAAACATCGTGAGGAATGAGAGAATGCATGTGCCCAGCAATGAGACGTTTATAGGCTGTAACTTCACTTTATTTTACTTCTATATGTATAGATTAAATTAGACCATACGTTTTAAAAATGCGAAGTATTTTACATTACTGTTATAAAGATGTTAAAATTAAATAACGCGTAAAAAATAAAAATGATGTGTCTTAGCTAGTTTAAAGAGCGCTCCCGCCCTTCCTCAATTGCGTGCACTCTGCCTCGTCACCACTAACCCAACACCACTACACTGGTGGTTTGTCTTTCCGACTGATGAGGATCAGCGTCATTAGTGGGTGAGTATCGGTTTTGAGTCAATTCCATCTGCCCATCGTAGTGAATATGGGTAAATCCTTCAAAAAAACAGTAGCCAGTTGGCATAATCATAATAATGAAATCATTAATACTGAAAAGCATATTATCATACATTATTTTAAATTAAACTGTGGTAACCCAGCAGGCCTAGGCTAGTAGTTGACTTTCTATATTCTAATAGAAAACTATAAAAAATAAATGAAATTCACGTTTAGCCACGTGATCAACGATAAGTAATTCTTGAAGTGAAAACCATAGATAATACACTATATACCAGACTTCTTTATGCACGTTGGGCACTTGGGAATCTGGATGGGGAAAAAGCACTGACCTCGCGTGACGGTCACGCTCAGACACATAAAATAGATGAAAGTAATGTTGAAAAGCCAATTGATTAAAGGAGACGGATACGTTTCCATACATCCTTGGGCCCAGGTGTTAACAAGATGAAAGTTGGATCATTTGAAAGCTTACATATAAACACTCCATAGTTGAAAATTTGGCAAGATTTGTCAATCTAGTAGCTGAGTTATTTAAGATTAAAAAAGTGTGGTTATATTTTAACTACATTGATACTTGTTTGGAACATGACACGTTTGGAAAAGAACTTGACAAAGCTGGGTAGTCTTATAAGTAAGATTATTGGTGTCCAATAACGATGCAAGGGTCAATCAAAAGCAGGATAAGTAAGTAAAATCGCGAAATAAAGCCGTGGATAACAAGAAAACGGAACGAGTCAAAACAACAAATGAGTCATAAAACTTTATAATTTGTGAAATGAGTGACAAGTGACGCACAGATTAATAACTACGAGCAAGCTATAGTGAAGTAATAATTGACATGTCGATCTGAGATCGATTAATAAAAAAATCGATAATTTAGAGTTAAGGAGTCGATTTTCAATTCTTTGGTTCCATTCACTGAATATTCACTGAATATAATTGTGTATATAACCGTGTAGTGGCGGTCAAGAATATCCACTACCCCATATCCTCCCGTGGGTGTCGTAAAAGGCGACAAAGGGAAACAGGCGGGAGATGGGCAGCAGCATCTTCCTGATAATAGCCAAAGTTACAATAAAAAAACTGCGGTTGCCAACCCGCTCGCCAAGCGTGGCAACTATGGCAAATACCCCCCAATGACGAGAGTAACAAATAGACGGCCCCCAGTCCCCGGCGGCCCCGCTATTCCTGGCTACGGTGGCGACCATGGTAACGGCGGGGCAGGGGGTGCTAAGAATCTCCGGTGGAGGTTCGGTTGCCACCTACGACGACTCGACCTGGCAACGTACAACGCACGCACCCTGAGGCCTGACGAGAAGATCGTGGAGCTGGAAGAAGAGATAGACAAGTTACGCTGGCATATTATAGGATTATCCGAAGTCCGAAGAGAGGGGGAGGACACGAATCCTCGAATCCGGCAACTTGCTCTATCACCGGGAGGGCGACCATCTGTCCCAAGGAGGTGTCGGATTTATCGTCCACAAGTCTCTCGTTAACAACGTTGTAAAGATCGGGAGTGTGTCGACGAGGGTTGCGTACCTTATACTCAGAATCGGTATTCGCTGAAGGTCATACAGGTTTACGCACCAACTTCGGCACACCCCGATGAGGAGGTGGAGGAAATGTATGAGGATATCTCTAGAGCCATGCATTCCTCCAAAACCCAATATACGGTGTTAATGGGAGACTTCAATGCAAAACTAGGCACAAGAGAGAACGGTGAGCTGAAAGTAGGGAAATTTGGAATAGGGCAACGGAACCCAAGGGGCCAGCAGATGGCCGACTTCATGGAGAAAGAGGGACTCTTTATGATGAACTCTTTTTTCAAGAAGCGGCCCCACAGGAAGTGGACCTGGTCGAGCCCCGACGGTTCGACAAAAAATGTGATTGACTTCATTATGACGACCAGACGACAACTGTTCAGTGATGTCTCAGTGATCGCGAGGGTGAAAACCGGCAGCGATCACCGAATGGTTAGAGGCACACTGAACCTAAATGTTAAGTTGGAGAGGTCTCGTCTGATGAAGTCAACGCTCCGTCCCCCTCGTGCTCTAATCCAAAGTCCCGAAACCTTTCAGCTCGAGTTACAAAACCGTTTTCAGTGCCTAGAAGACTGCAATGAAGTGGACGATATGAATGACAAGCTCGTGGAAACTGTCCATGCGGTCGGAGCTAAGTTCTGCAAGACCCGCCGCAGAAGAACACAAAAACTCTCCGATCACACTCTTAATCTCCTGGCTGTTAGACGGGAGATGAGGCTACATTCTTCAACAGATTTGACAGCATACAGGCAACTGAACAGACAGATCTCCAAATGCATGCGGCGAGACTAACGCAACTTCAATACAGCTCGTATTGAAGAAGCGATCGAGCGGAACCAAGGCTCCAAAGTCTTTGCCAGAGATCTGTCTGCCAGAAAGAGCCAACTGTCAAAGCTGAAGACCGAATGTGGCAGCATCGTTTCCGGGGCACCAGGCGAGGATGGAATTACAGCGGAGCTTCTGAAAGCGGGTGGAAGACCGGTACTTGAAGTCCTTCAGAAGCTCTTTAATTCCGTCCTCCATGGTGGCATTACACCGGAGGCGTGGAGCAGAAGTGCGGTGGTCTTGTTCTTCAAGAAAGGTGACAACGCTCTCTTGAAGAACTACAGACCGATTTCCCTTCTGAGCCGCGTCTACGTGCTGTTTTCGAGAGTCATTACGAATCGTCTCGCGCGCAGACTTGACGACTTCCAGCCTCCCGAACAAGCCGGTTTCCGAAAGGGCTTTAGCACCATAGACCACATACATACCCTACGGCAAATTTTACAGAAGTCTGAAGAGTACAATTTGCCACTATGTCTGGCGTATGTGGACTATGAGAAAGCCTTTGATTCCGTCGAAATTTGGGCGGTGCTGCAGTCCCTTCAGCGGTGCCAAGTTGACTGTCGGTATATCGAAGTGCTGAAGTGTTTGTACAATAGAGCTACGATGGCTATCCGAGTACAGAACCAGAGTACGAAACCTATCCAATTGCAGAGAGGTGTAAGACAGGGTGACGTTATATCCCCGAAACTCTTCACCGCTGCATTGGAAGATGTTTTCAAGCTTCTGGACTGGAAAGGATACGGAATTATCATCAATGGCGAGTACATCACTCACCTTCGATTTGCCGACGATATAGTCCTTATGGCAGAATCGCTGGAGTAACTAAGCACTATGCTCAATGACCTCAATAGTGTCTCCCAACGGATAGGTCTTAAGATGAACATGGACAAAACAAAGATTATGTTTAATGTCCATGTCACACCTATGCCGGTAGTTGTTGGGAGCACTAAGCTCGAAGTTGTTGACGAGTATGTTTACCTGGGACAAATAGTCCGACTAGGTAAGTCCAACTTCGACCGAGAGGTCAATCGACGGATTCAACTCGGCTGGGCAGCGTTCGGGAAGCTACGACACATCTTCTCGTCAGAAATACCTCAAAACCTTAAAACAAAATTGTACAACCAGTGCGTGTTGCCAGTGATGACTTACGGAACTGAGACGTGGTCCTTCACTGCTGGCCGTATGAGGAAGCTCATGGTCGCTCAGCGAGCTATGGAGAGGGCTATGCTCGGAGTTTCTCTGCGTGATAAACTTAGGAATGAGGATATCCGCAGTAGAACCAGAGTAACCGACATAGCCCAACGGATTAGTAAGCTGAAGTGGCAGTGGGCCGGCCATATAGCTCGAAGAACCGACAACCGATGGGGAAGAAAGGTTCTCGAGTGGCAGCCTCGTACCGGTAGGCGAAGTGTAGGGCGTCCCCCCACAAGATGGAGTGACGACCTGGTAAGACATGCAGGAAGTCGATGGATGCAGGTGGCTCGGGACCGTGCTTTTTGGCATTCCTTGGGGGAGGCCTATGTTCAGCAGTGGACTTGTGAAGGGCTGTAATGATAATGATGATGATGATTCACTGAATCGATTCAAGAAGCTGTCGTATCCAGTCGTATCAAACCAAATCACATAGAAACCACTTTTTGTTGTTTCGGTTATCAAAAAGTCACAGTGAAAAATCATCGTGTAATATTTTACGTCGATAACTTTGGATACTTGGAACATTAGAATGGCCATCAAACGTAAAAGTTTGGCGAGTTTAGAATTAAATAACACCACTGTTATCATAAATTGATTAATAAATAATTTAAAAAAAACTCATAACGTGACTTTACTTAAGCATTTTAATTTATTAGGTTTTATTTCAGGTCGTTTTTTTATTACCTTCATTACCTGACCTTTTTTTAATTTACGAATTTTACCTAACCTTGCTGTCGTTGGTGTACCGTTCTAGTACATACGCGTGGTTCCTATTGTTTGATTAAATCAGTGACAGGAGTAACGCAGCAGTACTCCTGTCACTGATTTAGAACGGTGTACTTAGTACGGTGGCTGCGCGAAGGAACAGTCAGTTTCTCCACGTATGCCTCAAAGATTTATATTTGGAATTTTTTAAACAGTCATAAAAGTCACAAAGTCACGGTGATATTTATACCGTTACGTTATTTATCACGCATGTCTACTTATGCTGTTTTCGTATACATCATCTTTATTTAAAAATGTGCCATAATCTGAGAATGAACTAAAGGTATCCGTCCTTTTTACTATCGACAAAGTATACTTAATTATCAAATAACAGATGCCGTTACTTTTTAGTGCAAAGCCAAAACGAAAAGACAAGTTAATTGTAAAGTATTTGACACTAGGGCTTCTCAAATGTCACTTATGTATTTTATGTGATTAATAAATGCAATACAGTTAGAGTTTCTTTCATACAGTAATCATGTATTTAGCCGACAGAAAAAGAAGAAAAGTCTGTTTTTATTTATGTTAGTCGATTTCTTCGTCAATATCATGAATTGATATTGGTAATTCTTTTTTTACACAGTCTAAAGTTATCATTATCAATGATATATTAGATTGCTATCTTTGGCAGCTATTTATGAATTAATTATTAATTATAATTGGCACACCAAGCTTTTGTTAAAATGCTCAATTTAGTCGCGAATCGATGATATTGCGATCGTGACAAATCTAATCGAAAATCAGCCGTTTTCAGGCATAGACTTTATATCTTATCGTCAATCCTCTATCTACGTTTTCAGCAGGCTGGTGCAACTTCCATAGTAAAAATTATATGTAGTATGGGTCAAATTTTAATGACGGTTACTCTTCTTTCTGCTTTTCGTGATATGTCTATTAACGACATTGTCAAATAAAATAGGTTCAAATGTCAAATCAAACCATTATATTTGTATATATTTTATTAATTAAGACTGCTTTTAATTTTGCTATAGGAGCCGTTGTTCATTTACAGAATTGTTAAGAAATTAAATATGCATTATAAAACCTGCAAATTAAATTGTGCAAAAAGCGGACAAAATGATAACAAGAAAAGGCTATTAGTAGCAATATTTCCCTTAGATGATGAAAGGTATGTGGTGATTTCAACTTTAATAGTAATATGATATTCAACGCGAGTATATTTTTGGACTAGCCATCTATGTAGGACAGGTTTTTATAGTGTACGATTGTATGCACAAATACAAACACACTATTTCCTAAATCTGATAGTTCGATGGTTTGGCAATCCGAAACGAACTATACTTAGAAATTACACAATCAATTCTGACTGCTAACATTCTATTTGTTCAAAAATAATGTGATTTTATTTATATTATTTTTTCAGATACAAGCAATGGGTAAAATAGCTGGCACATGCACCAATTGAAAAGATTCACATGTTAAGACATATTTGTGACAAACATTGCATATGAACCCAACTGAAACGAACTGTTATTTCTTCAGTGGACTTAATTTAAACTTCCAAAATTATGTATATGTTAATTAGGTTTCATTTACATGTAGCAAAAGATAATAACCTTTTAAAGTCACATTTTGGCAAGAATTAGATTATATAACTAAATCATTATTTTATTCATCTACAAACATTAGCGTATATGAGTATTTATTTTGAAAGCGACAATTAGTAAACGATCTCTGCAAATAATATGTACATAGGTGCCTCTGTGAAGAAGCCTAGCGATTTGTACATAGTATTTGTTACACATAAAATCAATTTAATCCAATCAGTATTAAAAACCCAATATTTTTACCCTTAAAAAAATCTAACGTTGAAAACAAGTATCCAGACGCAGACTATTTATTTTACAGCATAGCAACAATTGTTCAGTGCGGGAAGGAAGCCTCGGTCCTGCAATGCCGCAGCCAAACGCTTAGCCACTGCGCTACGGAGTCGTCATTTATTTTTTACTAAATTAATTACTAATATAAAAGTGCGTTTTTATTTTATATTTTCTTTATACATATTTTTGTAAGTAATCGTAGAGATATAATTACGAATTCCTGTGAATAAAATACATTGATTTCTTATCCTCATCGGCATTTTTACTCAATCCACACGTTAAAAATTTTATTTCTCATAAATAATTCAGTATAGAGATCTAACTTTTCTTATGTAAAAATATCGATAAACAATATATCGATAAAGGTTATATCGATAAAATTATTCGAGGATAGACATTTACAGCACTATTGTAATTCGTCAATGTTGTCAGCACTGTTTCTCAAAACTAAATGTCATATCTTGATGTTGGTAGAGTAACTTGGCGTAATTTCATGCATTTATTTTTACTATGGAAGTCCCGCCTCTTAAACGTAGTGATTATATTCTCTTTGGTTTTCAGGACAAATTGACATGCATTACGTAAATAATTTTGCATTTTTTACTGTCAAGTGTCAAAAAGAGAAGTCTTACGAACTATTTAGAAGACGTTAGTCTATGTATCGCCCCAAAACGAGAATTACACTAGTCTATATGTTAATCAATTTAATGATAATAAATGTTTCATTATTTTTTTCCTTATGCAAAAACATATTTTGATAGTTACTACTTAGTAGCGTTTTTAGTTTATATTTATTTTTAGTCCGAATAAATTTAAAATCGATTGTATTAATATAATCGATATTCCAAATTATTTCTTATTTTAATGTTTTTTCAAATTCTAGATTGTAAAATGAGCTAGTTTTTTGTATTTGTACTCAGAAAAATATAAACAATTTTTTGAAGTATATACCAATTTGTTAACTTCAGGCCCAAAAATCCCATTCTCCTTTTATTACAATTAATATGTAACATATTTGTTTGTATTTTATAGATAATAATAATCATAATTTTTCATGTAAAACAGCATAGTAAATGAACTTTTTATTGCGAGGTTAATACGTTGATAAAAATAATTTTTAATAAAAAATACTTCCTAAAAATATTTCTAATAACCCAAAAATAATGTTTACAAGTTTGTGAAGCTAAGAAGTTCACTTTTTTATTTTATCATTCACAGAAAACTTTAGTTATAAATAAATACAATGCAAATAATGATATCGTGGATAATCGCTTGCTGATAAAAGTTTTCATCAATGTATGATGATGTATGATAGAATGAACTAGTCTTACTCCCTTGACTTTACAATATAAATTTTCCAGGTTATTTTTATAGAATTAAGAGTACAAAGGCCCAACTCAGTACACCTGGTGGTGGATGGATACTGATCTACCCTCGAGTTAGAATCAAAATGCAGATGCGTTTACTCCCTGAATATAATCTAGTTACCAGTAAATTAGTCAGCGGTTCGCGTCACTCGCCATTTGAAGCACAGTATTTCAGACTGGTATTATGTGAACGGGTGGTCCGTTCGCACCGGCATGGCTCTACCACGCATAAAACATGGTCTGTAGTAAAGCAAACCTTAAGATTTTTTTATAGGATCAGGGTAACAAAAGAGCACACAGTCCACCTGAGGGTAAGTGGATATTGTGGCCCATACACATCTACATATATCCTCGACTAGCGATACGCCCAGGCTTCGCACGAGTAATTTCTGGATCTCGACAACAGCGTCACCTACCGGGTCCAATTGTTAAACGTTTAAATTATCCAGGGACTCACACAAACACACAAAAAATTTCATCAAAATCGGTCCAGCCATTTTCGAGTTTTTGCGATCCTAACGGAGAGCAATTGATTTTTATATATAGACAACACATTAATAAAGACTTTTACAGCAAGATGTTTATTTTTTATAGAATAAGTGTAACAAACGAACACTCAGTGCATCTGATGGTAATGCATGGTGACCCATAGACATCTAAAATGAAACCAGTTATAAGTCTCCGGTTGTCGTAACTCGCTATAAATTTTTATTTATAGAATGAGGGTGACAAGCAAATACACACTTCACCTGATGGTAAGTGGATGCTAAGACCCATAGACATCTCAATCTGTTATCTATTAAGAATCAAAATGCAGATGCGTTGTCAGCCCTAAGGACTAAGTATAAAGACTAAAATTAGTATGTAAACAGATTTATTGTTTAATTTTTTTTTTTAGGATAAGGGTGACAAACGAGCACACAGTCCATCTGATGGTAAGTGGTTGCTGTGGCCCATAGACATCTACATCTGTCTTCGATTACGCTTCAAAATGCAGATGCGTTGTCACCCGTGAGAACTAAGATGGAAGGCCTCGTTTCCAGTAAAAAGGGGTCTCCGGTTCTCTACACTCACCATACGAAACACAGTAGCATCAAGCTGCTATTTGGGCACATAAGGATTCTTTAAAAATCCGCATGCAAACAAGCGCGTATATTGTTCTGTAAGTATGACAAAGGAGCCACCAATAGCAACCGTGTGAGGCATTCGATAATTTCCGAAGATGATGTTGCTCGAATCATCTTTCGTAGACGGTTTCTTTGATCTTTAGATCAAGTTCTCGTAGGACAGATACGTGGATATAAGCAATAATATCCATAGCATCTACCCAAATTAAGAGTACCAAACAAATTTGAGACCGAATTTTCATAGGAATAAAAATTATAATATCCTCTCATGGATATCGTTAGGATAAATGTGACATGTAAAATATCTCGTGTCCGAAAATAGATGGTGACATAATCATAATAAATAGCAAATTTAAAAGACCCAACGTGGCGACCTGGTACTGAAAGTCTCTATTCATTATTAATCATTATTCTTTCTTCATTGAGATAGGCTTATGAACAGCCGTGGACTACTACTGTCTAAAGAATAATACTGAATTCAAAGTAAATAAAGACTGCTTTATAGGTTACTTTCACATTAAACTATAGAAGATTATACCATTTTATCGCTACACATTGCTCCAGTACTACTAGCTTACTGTTTTATTGCAGGAATGGCATTGTTACCTAACTATGAAGCAGTCAACCTTTCTATTTCTATCTGTCAGCAAGCGCGTCCTTTTTAATTTTAGCCATGCTAGAACTTAGAGCATGAACAGTGTGCTCATGATGCAGAATTGATATATTTATTTATCTAAAAATAAATATAGGGTCGTTGCGCTGGTTTTCGGCCTTTTAGTGGAGTTGTTAACTTTAAGGTACTAGAAAAAATAATTGCCATTATGCTGGCCTAGTGCTGTTAATGTTAATTTGTAGCTTACATAATGTAGTTTTCATTTTTGTAACTCATTGATGCTACAAGAAAAATCTCTTTTTTATAATAATTTTTGATGTGAAAAATATGTAAAATGCTAGTTTTCGGCCCCAAATTTTAAATTTCGGCCCACAAGAATTTTAGTTTTCGGCCATTGCATTAGACACGATAGAAAAGGTGCCATAACCTTAACTTAATATAATTTTTGTAAAATCAAAATAAAATTTCGTGTCGTTAAATATGGCAATCAAATCTTCTCATTTTTTTTGTACTTCCTCAAATTTTCATCATCATCAGCCTTTCCATTACATCCCTTCACAAGTCCACTGCTGAACGTAGGCCTCCCCAAGTAATGCCACAAAACACGGTCCTGAGCCACCTGCATCCATTGGCTTCCTGCATGTCTTTCCAGGTCGTCACTCCATTTAGTGGGGGGACGCCCTATACTTCGTCTGCCGTTACGAGGCCGCCATTCGAGAACCATTTTCCACATTGGTTGTCGGTTCTTCGAGCTATATAGCCGGCCCATTGCCACTTCAGATTACTAACCCGTTGGCTATGTTAGTCACTCTAGATCTACTACGGATATCCTCATTCCTAAGTTTATCACGCAGAGAAACTTCGAGCATAGCCCTGTTCATAGCTCGCTGAGCAACCTTGAGCTTCCTCATCCGGCCAGCAGTGAAGGACCACGTCTCAGTTCCATAGGTCATCACTGGCAACACACACTGGTTGTACAGTCTCGTTTTGAGGTATACCTGACGAGAAGATGTGCTGTAAATTCCCGAACGCTACCTCATAATTTAGTCCACAAAATCTATACATCTCAAATCCATTTGGCGCAAAAGTCACATCCAATTTTTTTCCATATCTTCTTCTGTATCGCTTATTAAAATGTTATAACACCAGGTGCAATTTACTTTTACTCTTTCATTTTCCTTCATGGAATTCATGAATTTTGCGATTTTTCGTTTTTGAACTATAGCACTTTTTAACTTTTTTTTTTATATAGGATAGGGTGACAAACGAGCACACAGTTCACCTGATGGTACGTGGTTTGCCTGTGGCCCATAAACATCTACATCTATCCTCGTTTGCGAATCAAAATGCAGATGCGTTGTCAGCCGTGAGGACTAAGACGGAAAGCCTCTTTTCCAGTAAAAGGGTCTCCGGTTCTCTACACTCACCATACGAAACACAGCAGTGTTAAGCTGCTATTTTCCGCTGGTATTCTGCGAGAGCGTGGTCTTTCCCCGTTCGAGCCGACCCATTCGTGTTACAGCTATACTACTAATATAGCTGCAGCATGGCATTCTTTTCTTTTTCAAAATATCTTGTCTTTTTTTAACTTAGTTCTAAGTTCTCTATTTTAACTTTCTCTTTATCTTTATAAAGTTTTCGCCACTCTGCATATCAAACTGTTACAGAAGAAGGTGTACGTGTACATTTAATGGTTGATTTTTTACGAGTTCCGGTTTAAATAAATGTTTTTTCTATCGCATCTCTGTGTTCTTTATTTAATAGTACTGAAGCCAATGTTTCACTAGTTTGTCGAGGTTTGTCTAGTCTGTTTTATTGGAATATCAACCAACACATTTTCTAAAGTTTCAAAGGCGTTGTTTGTTATCATCGGTGTTAGTGGTGGTGGTATCATCGTGGCCATTGTACTACTTTGAGTCGTTATTATTGCATTACTGGAATCTATCACCATTTCTGGCATTGTCAGTACTGTTGTCATTGGTAGGCTTATTAGAGTTGGCACTATAAGAACATCATCTAACGATACTAAGGAACCGATATCCAAATAACTTCCTGACAAATGCAATGTTGAAATGTTGTTATCGATAAACGATTCTAATGCATCGGTAGATGAATTCATAGTTACTAGAACCTCGCCAACCATGTTTTTTTTCTGCCAGATTTGATTTTAAATGTTTCAAAACTTTTCTTGTGGAAACTAGGTCTCCGTTAGTTATTTCTTTAGAAATATATTTTTTCTGGTATCTGAATTTTCACTAATTAGTCTTTCCGGGGTATTCCGGACACATTTTGAGTGTATTTTAGTATTTTAGTATTTTGTGAATTTGATCACCACTACATGGTGATCAAATTCATTATGTCCACAATTTCTGAAACCATTTACTAATTATATTTCTTTGGAGGAGCCATCTGAAGAAAATAATGTCTTATTGAATCTTCTTACTAAAACGCAACGTGAATGAAATATTTCATGAAATGTCCGTCAACCAAAGCAGTATTAAATTTTTGACTTCCCTATTCTTTCATACAATTTTAAGTCGGCCGAAAACTAAATAATAATTTTAGACTCAATCTAGTTTTCGGCCACAACTAAAGTGGATATTTTAGTTTCATCAATAACCATTCAAATTGCAGTATTTGGTGGGCGAAAACTGAAAGCTAGTGTCTTCGCAAGGATGCAATTCATTATAAATAAAAAAGAAGACTAATAGTAGGTAAACAAATAAATGAAAGACACAAAGTATTTAGGCTAAACTCGGGCTACTTTCCGGCCACATGGCCGATAACCAAATAATAGGAAAATTTTATGTGTCACTTTTCGGCCACCTAATTTATTAACTTTTACAATAAAATATTATAGTAATCTATGTGAAAATTTAAAATTAAGTTATTTTTACAGTGAAATATAAGCACAATATTAAATAATAATTCTAAATACAGCGCAAAATTTACTTTTGAGTGAAACGCGCGCCACTATTTTTTTGCACGATCTTACACTCTTTGACAGCTCCTGTGCCGGCGTCAAACTGAACTATTTATTATAAATCGCGTGTTGTGTTTACCCGATGAAGTAATGTTGCAATATATAATGCAACTATTTACAAATGCATTAAACTTAATTTTGTACGATAATATTTATTAAAATCGTTATTAAATCAAATTTACTGCATCACCTGGTGCGAAAGGCCGAAAACAAGACCCGGTCGGCTTACCGGCGCAACGACCCTACACGGGGCAAAGTTAAAATTCTGCGCTCCTAATAGCTTATAAATGTTTGAATGAGTCACACCAACATGTTCTAATTTGTCAATAAAACATATATAGCTTTAAACCTATGTTTATGAAAATAACAATAGTTTTTGTTTCATCCAAATTGGTGCAGAAATACGAAAGTTTTAACGTTTTAAAGTTTCGCAATTTTTTTAAATTTTTACCCGCTCGTTCTTTGTGACGTGACATCACAATCCGACAGAGCGAACGCGCAGTCGGAACTATACGGTCGTTTACCTACATATTACATCGAATGTCAGAGTTAATGTCCGGTTGACTGTATTAGATGGTATTAGATGACATAATACTTGTAATAAACCCAACGACTATATAATAATTTCGAACTTATAATTTATGAATAATCTAATCTAATATGAATAATCGAATCCAATGTAATCAAAATTATTTAAGATGAATAATATCATCTAATAATCTAATCTATTATTATGAATAATGTAATCAATGAACTATTAACAATATTTGACATTTGTATGCCCATGAGGCTGATCACAGACTGAACTTTATTTGTGTTTAAATAAGACCTTTTTGTAAACTGTAAATCACAAATAAACTATTTGATCTGTTTTATACACTAAAGTATTGAATATTTAGCGTTTAAAATGATTATATTTATATGTATAGTCACGGTGTGTAGTGCTTAAAAAAAATAGAAGCGGGCTTTGAAAAAAGACAGTCAGATAAGCTGCCAAAAGTGGATATTTTTATGGTTGTGTATGTATTTTTCAGAAAATTATGATTTTTTTATCATCAGCAATACGTGAAATAAAGCTCTAAAGGTAAATTACAAATAAAAGATTACGAAAAGTATACAGATTAACCATTGATTAGTAATTAGGCAGTAATACATAGGTAGGTATTAACTGACCGAACCACGAAGTTGCACATGATTTACAATGACATAAAATGAAAAAGCTTACTTAAACTTACTAATGCAGTGAGTATTAATCAACTCGTACTGTTATTTAGTACCTAGTGCCACGTGAAGAAATTTTGTTGGTTACGTAGTTCGTCAGTGGTTGCAAACATATGGTCCTAGTTTTTCTTTGACTTTCTTTATCAATATGGCCCTTGGTATTGTGGTTATGTCACATTAATTCTGCCAATGTCCGGTCTTTGGTCTGCCACACCTTGTCTTGAGGCTTTTCGGTGGGAAAGGAATTAGCGGTTATTAGGTGAAAATGTGGATAAAAACAAAGCAACTAAATACATGAATTGTGGACTACACAATATAGAGCAAACATCTAGTTATAGGAGGGGATTACTTTGACTTACTTTTGAATAAACTGATTGCGGTATTACGTTGGTAATTGGTACCTATTCGCAAACATTCAATGCTTGTAATACTAAACTGATTTTGATGAAATTTTGCATTAAGGTGTAACTTGATCTACAGGATTTTATCTTCTAATATCGGACTTTTATTCCCACGGAACGTGATATAACAGAAATTTAAAAGCAAAGCAAGAAAATAAAGGTTACTGATAAATAAATAACATGAAAAAAAATATGGAGTATTAAATATGGAGAGAATAAGAAAAATATAACAATAAAGACTACTGGTGGCTTCGACGTGTTGATTTGTGACGTCACATCGCGATGCGGAGCAAAGCGGTCGCCCTTACCGTAACTTTACTCATCAATATTTCAGTCATTTATAAGGTAGAAAAAAAAAATAAGAATACCGTTGAATTCGTAATTTTTTATACAATATTTTGATACCCTTAACAGAATTGGGTGGCCAGACCCATTTCGAAAGTTATATTTTTTTAAACTTAAGAAACTGATTACAATACTTTTTGAAGGGAAATCGCGCGTCAACTGTTTTTATCACAAGTTGAAGTTAGTCACCCGTAGCAAAAATGGAATTAACGCGAAAAGATTTTAAAGATTCACTTTCTCCGCAGATTGCACTGCTCAAAATGCTTTTGGGAGGGAAGCACCTCATTTGAGCACCGGAAGGTGTTGGTACACCGAATTGCTGTTGATCGTCGCTGTGTCCCATGATTAAATTATTGAATCTCGACCCTCACCTGCGATCACTGATGAAAATGCGTCTATTTTAAGGCGACTAATAGAAGAAAACCGGAACATCATCTATGAGGAGATTCGAGGACATTGTAGTATTGGTACGAACCAAATAAAAAAAATTAAATCAACATTTAAAAATTAGAAAACTTTGTTGCCGCTGAATTCTACGTAAACTCACCCCGAACAAAACCGGGCTCGAGTCGATTGGTGTAATTTTTTTTATTAAAGTATGATCACGGTTCAAATGCGTTAAAGCATTGTGACAGGAGATAAAACATGGAATATTGCTACAACAACAAAATTGAGGCAAGCAAGAAGCGTGAGCCAAAAAAACCTGCGTTTTATTCTCTCAGACCGATGCTGTCTGCACTCCTACTTGATAAGCAAAAGACAGTTAATTCTGACTATTACACCACCATTTATTTGCCCAGTGTCTTTGAAAAAGTTAGAAGAAAAGACCAAGACGTCGCATCCTTTTGCACCATGATAATGCTTCGGCGCACGCCGCGAACAAGACAAAGTCATTTTTGGCTTCTGAAAAGGTGGATTCTGTAACCCATCTCGCATAAAGTTGAAACCTGGCACCATGCGAGTTCTTTATTTTTTCCAAAAATCAAACGTGATGAGAGGTGGAGCCGGAAGAAGCCGTGACAGCTTTTAACGAAAAACATGAAAAAACATGCCCTCAGACCAATGGTCTTTTTCTTTTCTGCCGACTTCCAAAAAGGAGACGGTACTCAATTCGAGTGTATGTTTTTTATTTATTTATGTTTTTTTATTTATGTATGGGTTCACCCAGTACAAAGTTATGAGGTAACACACATAAAAAAAATATACAGTCGAATTGAGTACCGTCTCCTTTTTGGAAGTCGGCAGAAATTGATTTGAAAAAGTGTTTAAAACAAATTGTTTTACTTATGAGTCACGCAAAACTTTCAGTGTACGCCACATATCTAAAAATAAACAAAATGTACTTTCAACATGCAAAACTGATTATGGAGGAGGTTTATCTGTTTCGCAGTGTTGAAATTTCTTAATGAAAATATTTCGACACAACATTTTTATTTCAACACACGTAGATATATATAATTCTTCTGTACGTGTTTGTCATGAACTCCTCCTTTTTTTTGTAGAAAAAGTGTAACAAACGAGCACACAGTCCACTTGAGGTTAAGTGGATGCTGTGGCACATTTATCCTCGATTAAGAATCAAAATGCAGATGCATTGTCACCCCTGAGGACTAAGATGTGATGCCTCGTTTCCAGTAAAAAGGGTATCCGGTTTTTTAGACCCACCATACGTAACACAGCAGCATTAAGTTGCTATTTTACGACGGTGTTCTGTAAGAGCGTGATCCTACACCGGTCGAGCTGATCCATTCGCGCTACAAACAAGATAGCTACAGCTTGGCTCCCTACGTACAACCTCCGAAACTTTTGATGTAACTTTTTGTATTTTTGAGTGGGTCCCTGGATGGTTTATATTCACGATTGGACCCGGTAGGTGACATTATTATCGATATCCAGAGATCGCTGGTGATATATAAAATTACTAGCTGACCAGGCAGACGTTGTTCTGCCTTTTCCGAACGACCATTTGCTTTCCCAAAAAAACTCCTGAAATTAGCATTAAAAAAATTGAGGGTCACTTATCGGGATAAAACTATCCTATCTCTCAAGTTGGACCAAACTGCACACAGTCTGCAAATTTTTTTTGAAATCGGTTCTATCTGTTGAATACTTATAGCAACACGTGGTGTTTATACCACAGAGTAAAGAGTAAGGAGTCGGTTTCTTTACTCATGTGGTTTATACTACTAAATTGTAGCTTATATTAAACGTTTGTATTTTTAACATAGCGCCATCTATTAAATATTTACTCAATCCAGTCAACAGATATCGTCATCTGACAGAATCGTTTGGAGCACAGAACACAATTACTCTCTACCAAGAGGTTTGGAGCTAACAGACAATTGTGACTGTCAAATAATAGACAAATAATTTTCAATAAAATAATATTGTATTGCGACTATAAATTGAGATGTAAGCTATCCTATCTTTTAACTTGGACCAAACTGCACATTGACCAAAAATTTCATTGAAATCAGTTTAGTAGTTTAGAAGTCCATCGCGGACAAACAACGTGACACGTACTTTTTATATATAAAGAAGATGATATTATATAAATTAAAAAGGTTTTTGTTATTTTTCTTTAACTGTTTGTCTTTTTATTGTGATATTATATTTGGGTTGTAATAAATTATATTTCGTTCTTTCTTTTATTCAGTAGGCATTTTAATTCAGCATACTGTGGAATTGTTTACCAAAATAATAGGAAAGTAGAGGAGAACAGAGGAGTTTGATGTCCTAATAAAGTCGAATAAAGTCCTAATAAGTTAACCCTAAACATTTTGATATAGATCAGATCCACGCGGAATATACTTCATCATCATCATCATTACAGCCCTTCACAAGTCCACCGCTGAACATAGGCCTCCCCCAAGTAATAACACAAAACACAGTCCTGTGCCCCCTGAATCCATTGACTGCCTGCTTGTCTTACCAGATCATCACTTAATATTCATACTGTATCTTAATATCCTGCAGTGGTATACTTGTGTTTGCATTCAATCACATAATTAATGTGATTAAATGACTACTACGACAACTAGGCAAGATTACAAGCAAGGGCAATCTATCCGCTTTCACTATTGGGCCAGTCACATAACGCACAGGCGGTCATACGGAATCTCGAATCGGCGAAAATTCCGTACGGAAAATTACCATTCGTGTGTGGCGGGTCCTTGATTTCGAGATTCCGAACGCAGGTGGTCCATATAAAATGTATGACCTGTCACACACGTACGGTAGTTTACCGTTCGAAATTTCGCGGGCAAAATGGGATTTAATCCAACGACATTCTCTTTTAGACAGCCTCGTTCAATCTTTCTGGCAACGATGGCGTAGTGATTACTTGCATAAACTGCAGGTTAGGGTTAAATAGAATTCACCTGCGGCTCCCATACTCGTGGGGACTGTGGTAGGTATTATGACGGATAATGCACCGCCTCTATCTTGGCCCCTAGGAGTCGTGGAGACGGTGCACCCTTCTAAAGATGGGGTAGTCCGCGTTGTAACCGTTAAGACCGCTAAAGGCAGTGCCGTACGTCCGGTGGTGCGTTTATGCCCATTACCAAACCAATAATGACTGGCTTGGCATTTAAATACATATTATATATTTTATTACTAATTTATAACGCAAACTGAAACTAAAATTAAATGATTGTTATATTTTATACGCATAGCCTTATGTTATAACCGCAGTCTATAATATTTATTTGATTGTATCATGTATCATAGTCATAGAGATGATATTTATCTTATTTATTTTATAACTATTTATTTTAAAGGCAACCCTTTATGGCTGGGGAGATGTTGGCGCCATCTAGTTGCATGCATTTTTTAGTATGCATTTTTTTCTAAATTTACCCTCCTTTAAGTTCCTATATTTCGGGCGTTCGTATCTCCTCACCCGCACGCCTAGTATATATGAGAACGCTGAGAACAGTCACGCAAGTCGGTCAATTGAAGGAGAAGCAATCGCGCCGCATATAAATACTTTATAAGACATGATCAAATTAGTGATTAGTGAAGTTTTGTGTCCGCAAAAGAGAGGAAGAAGCGTTAGGTCGTCTGTACTTTGGTGAAACCTGCCTCCGGAGGGTGGACGATCTACGAGGGCGGCGGTGACATGTGCGGTGGTGCAATTTATTTAACGAACGCTTTTTCTCTCAACCAGCATCCTTTTACAGTCCAGGATCGAAGACCACAAGCTTCGCTAGTTAAATTCTCTCTCTCTCTCTCTCTCTCTCTCTCTCCAAACCACAATAATTTAAATTAGTTGGAACTGATTCCAAATGAAATGTCAAATGGTTATGATGCTCAATAAAAGCAGTCTTGGTAGCCAAAAACTTGGCTGAGTTAAAAAGTAAATAATACGATAGCACATTTGCTACCAGTCTTTATTAAGGCAGTGTGAACAAGACAATTTTGTGTACATTTAAGCTATTAAGTTGTTCAGTATATCTTAATAACTGTTGTGTTGTGATGTTCACACTGCCTCTTCTACCAACAAAAATTATTATTGTACTATTTGGGCAAAATTTAGTAACAATAATTTTAATTAGGATGTCCCTAAAAAATGCTCCAGGCATGCAGCAATTTGTAATTTTTTAGAGTTATTTAAAGTTATGCCTAGATTTTTTCCCATGTCATCACTATACACAATTATATTATTTTGTAATGATTTCTTATATTTTTTTTTATAGGATAAGGGTGACAAACGAGCACACAGTCCACCTGATGGTAAGTGGTTGCTGCGGCCCATAGACATCTACATCTATCCTCGTTTGCGAATCAAAATGCAGATGCGTTGTCACCCGTGAGGACTAAGATGGAATGCCTCATTTCCAGTAAAAAGGGCCTCCGGCCACCTGCACTCACCAAGCGAAACGCAGAGGTAATCCTCTACTTCACGCTGGTTTTCTGTGAGGTCGTGGTACCACCCCGGTTCGAGCCGGCCCATCCGTGCAGCAAAAGCTGCCGCGTGGCTCTACCACTGTATTTACGCGAACACTACACATTGAATAAACCTTCGTTTACGGATCTTATCGCGTTTAATTAACTTATTTTTCTTATTTTTATTAATTCCTACATTTCGGGTGCTTTACAGCACCACGCACGCACGTGACCATGGGTGTTGTAAAGCACCCGAAACGTCGGGAATTAATAAAAATAAGAAAAATAAGTTAATTAAACGCGATAAAATCCGTAAACGTAGTTTTATTCAATGTATTATTTTGCTTAATATTAGAGTTATTTTATTGTTTTAATCTCCTCTGCTATGGTACTGTCATAGAGTTTTGGTGGTGGTGTAATATTATCAGCACACACCGATTCTGAAGAAGCTGGTACTGAACGCTGACACTCACATTGATTATAAGTAAGGAGTCAAAACGCTTCTCATTAAATTTACATGTCTTTACCAGATTATCCATAAACAGTATGTGTTCCTTTATTTCGTTTGGGCTGATTTATATTTATTGGACAGAGTTTGAAGAAAGTTAGTAAGTGATAAAAATTCTGACATATGGCACTCTACGTTGGTCTCATAGCATTTTTTTATGTTATCACCTCAATTGAAAACAACTTAAGTTCATATAGCAATGCTTGCTTTTCTTTACATATTTTTTTTATATATATTTAACATAAATTTTGATATTGACCTTATTTTTTATTAATTTTTCTGCCGACTTCAAAAAGAAGACTACTCTATTCGACTGTATGTTTTTTTATGTGTGTTGCCTTATTACTTTTTACTGGGTGAACCGATTTCGATGATTCTTTTTTTATTTGAAAGCTGGTGCTACACATGTAGTCCCATATATCAAGTTATTTTTAATAATTTATATTGAAGGCGGTTGTACAAAATTTTTAATTTTTAATTATTGTACTTTCTTTGTGTATTTATTAACTTTTATATAATTCTTCAAATTGGTTTTACTGCAATTAATGCATACTGTGTTTCCTGAAGTGGAAGAGTCGTCACCAGTCAAATTTATTGTTGCAGATTGCTGTAAAATTCTTGAAGTGTCACATTGCACAAGCTCAGAGAACAGGCTTTGAGTCTGGAAGGCGTTAAGGTTATCTATATATGTTTTAAATTGTGTTACTTGCTCATAGTACATATTCATGGATATTCATCCTCTACTCCATATCATGTCGTGGGTGTCATAAGAAGCGACATAGGGTAGTTACAAATCAGAAGATAGGCAGCAGTGTAGAGCCACGCGGTAACTTTTGCTGTCGCATGGATGGGCCGGCTCGAACCGGGGTGGTACCACGACCTCACAGAATACCAGCGTGAAGTAGAGGTTTACTTCTGCGTTTCGCCTGGTGAGTGCAGGTGGCCGGAGGCCTTTTTTACTGGAAATGAGGCATTCCATCTTAGTCCTCACGGGTGACAACGCATCTGCATTTTGATTCGCAAACGAGGATAGATGTAGATGTCTATGGGCCGCAGCAACCACTTATCATCAGGTGGACTGTGTGCTCGTTTGTCACCCTCATCCTATAAAAAAAAGTGTCATCCAAATAACGACTAAGAATAAAAAACTGCGGTTCCTTACTCTTGGTATGGTAAGTATGATAAATATCCTCCCTATGCGACAATCTAAGGGGGAGGCCTATGTTTAGAAATGGAGCCTAATAGGCTGCAATGGTTACACGTTCATAATAATGACAACACAAAAAAACATGATCGTTTTCATTTTCACTTTTACTGTATTTTAATCAAACACCTTATCATATTTTTAAGCAAATACAATATTTTGAAACATTGCGGCACCAATTTTAAAATGGACTTTATGATTTATCCAAGCGCCTGCCAAACTGTGAGAGCAATAATTTCGTATTAAGAATAATGATGACGTGAACTTAATGCACACTTTGTTTTCCTCTGTAATAGTGCAAAGGCGTGTATTTTATAATATGACTACATTTTACCCGCGACTTCATCTACGTAGAACTTAAACAAAAATAAACAGATCTATAATAGGTGTTTTTGACCAAGTAGTTCAATTTTTCAATCAAATTCAATCACAAACAAAAATTTGTTTTCAATCGTCTAAAATGAATTTATACTCAGGGTTTTAATATTATCACAGATTAAATAATGTTACTACTAATATCTCAAAAACTATATACGATTTGAGAAAAATGTTTGAAATAAAAATTTTACTCTAATATTTTCACATAATATAGGTAGGTAGGTATTATCCTTTAACATTTATAGTTTTGTTGATTACAAACGAAAAGTTTTAATCGAAACTTTTATATATATAAAAGTATTATTAATATATATATATATATATATATATATACTAGCTGGCCAGGCTTACGTTGTTCTGCCCTCTCCGACGATCCTGTGTCCTATAAAAAATATTAAATTCGTAATAAAAAATGCTGGGGGTTACTTATAGGGATAAAAACTATCCTATCTCTGAAGTTGGACTCAAATGCACACAGTGTGCAAAATTTCATTGAAATCAGTTCAATCAGTTAGGAGTCCATCGCGGACAAACAACGAATAATTTTTATATATAAAGATATATATAACTTTGAAATGATTTCCTAGTAATATATAAGTCAAAGTTTATACGAGGGTGGATTGAAAAGTACTCGGCCTAACCAAGAAAATAAACACATACTAAATTATATTTTTATTTTTCTACATAATCACCATCAAGTTCAATACACTTTTGCCACCTCCCCTTCCAAGCATTTAGACCGTTGAAAAAAAATGATTCTTCCTTAGAGTCAAAATATGCGTCTACAGCTGCTTTGACCTCGTCGTTTGTCGAAAATCTTTGACCTCCTAAGTGCTTTTTTAGGTTAGGGAACAGAAAGAAGTCTGATGGTGCCAGATCAGGTGAATACGGCGGATGCGGTAACAGTTCAAAGCCACAGTTGTGAATTTCAGCCATTGACTGTACTGACGTGTGAACACGGGCGTTATCTTGATGAAACAGGACTTTTCTTCTGAGCATTCCTCGACGTTTTTCTTTTATTTCCTCTCGTAAACGACGTAGTAAGGTGCAGTAGTAATCAGAGTTTATAGTCTGACCCCTTTCAAGATAATCAATCATAATCACACCTTTCGAGTCCCAGAATACTGAAGCAATCACCTTATTTGCCGACAAAATCGACTTAGCCTTTTTAGGGGGTGGTGAACCAGGTCTTCTCCACTGTTTTGATTGTTGTTTTGTTTCCGGTGTACAGTAATGAACCCATGTTTCGTCTATAGTAACAAAACGATTCAAAAAATCATCTGCATTGGCTTCAAATAACTCCAAACAGTCGCGTGAAATAGTCAATCGCGTCCTTTTTTGTTCAACTGAAAGCAGTCGCGGAACCCACCTCGCAGACACCTTGTGGAAACCCAACTCGTTGACAGTGATGTTTTGAATTCGTTCATAAGAGATGCCTATAATCTCGGCTATCTCTCTAATTTTTAATCTGCGGTCTCCCATTATTAAATCAAGTGCTTTTTTAATATTTTCGTCAGTAGTTGACGTCGAAGGCCTTCCAGAGCGAGGTTCATCTTTCACACTCTCTCTACCACGCTTAAATTCTGCTATCCATTTTTTGACGGATGAATATGACAGAGCACAATCGCCTAATGTACTGACCATGTCATCATGGATGGCTTTTGATGATAGCCCCTTCTTATGGAGGTACTTAATGACGGCACGCTGCTCGATTTGCTCCATTCGCGGAAATTATGTCCGATTACTTTGTTAATAAATTTATAAAATCACAACTAATTATCGCACACGTTTCAAACTTCACACAATGAACTAGTCTCAACTGAACTAAATAATGTGGGTAGATTTGATTTTTAGAATTGAATGGATCTGTGTTAGGCCGAGTACTTTTCAATCCACCCTCGTAACATATGAGACAGATAATCATTACAAAACATTTATTTTACTTATGTAGTGTTTCAAATAAAATATTACTGTATAGTGGCGATATAAGAACCACATATCATCTTTGGGTGTCGTAAGAGGCGACAGAGGAAAAGAAATCAGGAGGATGGACAGCGGCGTCTTTCTAATAACTTAAAATAAAAAACTGTTGTTTCCAACCCACTTGCCAAGCGTGGCAACTATGGCAAATATCGCGTGACCAAAATTCAGTTAAAAACCTGAACTATGTATATATACTAATACTAGGACAAATTTAACTATGCAGAGGGAAAAATATTCTATCGAACATCGATGTACATCTTCTGCTCGAACTCGAACGATACTATACGATACGTAAAAATATTTTTTTAGTGATATAACTACAAATAGACCATTTTTTTACTTTTTGTGGCGTCACTTCTTGTCCAATTACATGATTCTAATACAATGGAAAATAAACATAATGTGACATAAATGAACGTATCATTAAAAGTGGTGATTTTATACTCTTTGCGTAACATTTGAATGCGTTGACTTTGAAGCTTGAATTTTGATATCTACAACCAATCTACAACCTACAAGCAACCATAGACTTTTGGAGTTTTTGATATTATTTTCAAATTGATGTCAATCAAGATCTTCATATTAACTGCGATAAAGAGCACTAGCAATTGGGACGAATTTATAAAACATAAAAAAAGCAGCACAGTTATTTCAAATTATTTTAGACGAGTTACTGCAAAAACCAAAATACGTTTAGAGTCTAGACAATTTGATACCTAACCCTTTTGTTTCTGTAATAATTCGAGATTTGTGAGTTGACACTATGAGCCGAACTACCGCCCTTTTAGGACTATAAATTAAAAATGTTATCCCCTATGTTGTCGCCCTTAGGAGTAAAGATTTTTCCTTAATAAGGACCTTATTAGCGCTCGTTGTAAGTTTCACAGTATGCGAGCAACCCGGGTTCGATCCCGCCGGCACCAATGAAATTGTTAATTGCAATTTTAAGTGCTGATTTACCACATCCTCGGTGGTGAAGAAAAACATTGTAAGGAAACCTGCATGTCTGAAAAATAAAAATAAGTCTATTTCGAAGACGTGAAGTTCGCCAACACGCATTAGGGCAGCGCGGCGGACACTTACTTGCCCTATAACCTTCTCATAAATGAGGCCCGTGCCCAGCAGTGGGACGTATATAGGCTGTAACTTTTATATGGGACCACTCGGTAAATATAACAGATTTATTAAAAAAAAATCAAAACCGGTTCACGCTTACAAAAATATAGTGTCGAATTGAACCTCCTCCTTTTTTTGAAGTCAGAGAAAGAAGAGTATGAAAATATACGATTATGATATAATATAAATATAGCAGTATGGCAGGGCCTAGCAAGGGGGTGCTAAGTGCGCCTGGTGGCAGATTTTCCGGTATGGAATTTGGATGAAAATTAATATTCCAATCTTAACGGCGGTTTTTTTATATATATGATAAGGGTGACAAACGAGCACACAGACCACCTGATGGTAAGTGGTTGCTGCGGCCCATAGACATCTACATCCATCCTCGTTTGCGAATCAAAATGCAGATGCGTTGTCACCCGTGAGGACTAGGATGGAATGCCTCATTTCCAGTAAAAAGGGCCTCCGGCCACCTGCACTCACCAAGCGAAACGCAGAGGTAAACCTCTACTTCACGCTGGTATTCTGTGAGGTCGTGGTACCACCCCGGTTCGAGCCGGCCCATCCGTGCGACAACAAAAGCTGCCGCGTGGCTCTACCACTGTTAAAACAATGAGAACATGTATTCCGTTTAATTTTGTTTTGGACCGTCCAGAAATACTAAACCGAATATTGCTTGAAAGGTACGACAAACTACGTTAGGAATGCGTGGGTATCGAATGAAACTTTTCAACCCAAATTGTTCAAGTAGAATTTTGCAAAAAATATATCTTGGGTCGAATTAGAAAAACTTTACAATGATGATAGCCAAACTTTATTACAAAAACAGAGCTAACTTATGACTAAAAAAAATTAGTTAAATTCTATAAAATTTGAATAAAGGCTTTCTATACTTTCCGTTTTTAAAGAATATCCTATTGTCTTTCAATGGAAAATTTTCGTTGTTGTGTAATGTTTACGATGTTTGCCTTGTTTTCGCGACAAAGTCAAGTCTTCTTGAATAAACCACTACAAATCCTTTTTACACCGATACTACCAATTCTTCAAGGTATTTCAAGTAGACTGAGTGAAACAAAATAAATTAAACAAAATTGTCCCCAGGGTTACTAAATTTTTACGAATTCTATCGCGTTTAATTTAACTTTTTAATTCCCGACGTTTCGGGTGATTAAAAACTGAAGGTAGCCGGGCTAACTATGACATCGAGACGTCTAACTCTTCAGTCCCCCGGGTGCTGAAAAGTGCTCGAAACTTCGGGAATATAAAATATGTTAATATACGCGACAAAATCCGTAAAAAATAGTTTTATTTAAATACTTCTAGTATATTCGCGGTGATTAGCTATACCATCATATACAGGCCTTGAGATCTTTTTGGCATTTCCCATATTTGTCGGGGAGGAGAAGAGTCCTACGTTTGGGACTCCACATCCTATGCGACCTTAGCGACCGCCGGACAATCGTCGGCACCTACCATACTATTATATACGTGGTAGAGCCATGCTGCAGCTATATTAATAGTATAGTTGTAGCATGAATGGGTCGGCTCGACCGGGGAAGGACCACCCTCTCACATAATACCAGCGTGAAATAGCAGCTTTTGCTGTTTCGTGTGGTGAGTGTAGAGAACTGGAGACCCTTGTTACTGGAAAAGAGGCATTCTATCATAGTCCTCACGGGTGACAACGCATCTGCATTTTAATTCGCAAACGAAGATAGATGTAGATGTCTATGGGCCATAGCAACCACTTACCATCAGGTGGACTGTGTGCTCGTTTGTCACCCTTATTCTATAAAAAAACCAACCCTTTAGGCCTACCGCATGACGACGGCCAAAGGCCTTCAACTAGTTACGCCCAACTGGCAGCAATGTCAGCAGTACCACAGACAGCTGACGTCCCTCAACCACAAACGGAGGAAGAGAAGGCACGTTAACCATCCATTGTAGCTGAGTGCCTCCCGGACTGGACGAGGCATTTTGAAATCCTGAATAGGAAACTTGGACACCCACCCAACGCCCGTCCGTTCGGGAAGAGTATTCAATTCACGCCACAGAGCCCGGAAGAATTCCGGGCTATACAGAGATATCTTATTGAATTGACTGAGAAAATTCCAGCGCTGTCCTGGTACTGCTACACCCCGGCGGAGGAGAAGCCCACTAATGTGGGCATCCGGGGGCTGCCAGTGGGCATGCATACCGTCCAAATTACGGAGCCTATCAAGGCAAAGGGATTCCCCATTAATTATGTGAGAGCAATCCATCCCCGTAGAGGTAGACCTGGGTGCCTGTACTATGCGCAGCTGGACCATCTAAGCCTAGAACGGCTAAATGAACTCTACAAAATCGACGAACTCTCTATGAACTCTATATGAGGGGAGTAGTCATAGAAGCCTGGCAAGGACCAGTAGGCCCAGCGCAATGCCACCCCTGCCAGGCTTTTGGCTACGCATCCGCCAATTGCCACAGACCCGTCAAATGTGTCCGCTGCGCCGGGGAACACATAGCAAGTAATTGCCCACGGGGTAGAGAGGAGGAACCCACATGCGCCAACTGCGCGAAAAACCACACTGCAAACGACCGACGCTTCCCAGTCCTGAGGAGGATTGCTAGGAAGCAGAGGATCACTCTGCCGGGACTACTTCCGGAAGCCCCGAAGAGGGTTCCCCAGTGTCGCCTGAGAGTAGAGATCCATGAAGACGGGTGGGCAACCATTAGTGGGAGAAGGAGGTAACCCCCCCCCCCCCCCACCCGCAACCGCATCATCCGCACCACCCATACCTATGGAAACGGTGGAACCTACTGCAAGAGCAACCACCGGGGTGACTCTGCAGCCCCCCGCAAATGATGCCAGAGAGAGGCAACCTTCTAAGAAGAGGAAGCGGGGGAGGAAGAAGAAGAAGGTGCAGCCTCCTCCTTAGGCAGCAACCTCTACCCCTACTCCAGCAGTAACGATAGCCTCGCAGGCGCAGGTTATCAAAACGACAACCATAGAGTGTAGAGCGCCAGAAAGGGCTCTATCAGAAAATAGAGCCCGCTCTACGCATAGAGCGCGCTCTACCTTACGGAAAGAAACCAAAGCCCAGCCGAGACCAGTACCATCTACAACACCTACACAGCCAACCGCCAACACAGATACTATGGACGCAATCCAGAGGCTGGTTGGCATCGCCATTGAAGTCGGTAGCCAGGTCCTGGCTGATATCAGAGCCGGCGCCGACCCAATTACCGCAGTGATGCGAGCACTTGCACAACTACTGGCTCGGCACTACGGAGGCAAGTAACACGATCCTGCGCCTGCTTTACTGGAACCCGGACGGTATCCAGTGGAAGCTCCATGAACAACAACAGCTCAACAACAGGATATACACATTATCTTGCTGGGGGAGACGAAGTTGAGGCCATCTACGCACATCAAGATCCCCAACTATCACATTTACAGAAGGGACGAAGTCAACGCGCAAGGAACCGCCTATAGAGGCACGGCGGTTCTAGTGAGAAAGGACATCGTTCACCTAGAGCTTGATCTACCGTCATACCATACGATGCGCTCCATCGGCATAAAAATGGCGGCGGCGGGCGAAGAACTGATGATCTTCGCAGCGTACCGCCCGCCAGTGACTCCATTTCACTCCTGAGACATCCAGACGATCGTGGAAGGTACAGCACCAACCATCATCGCGGGAGACCTAAACGCAAATCACCCGGCCGGGTCGTAAGCTTTACGATGACGCAGAACGCAACAACTATGACGTTTTAGGTCCCGAAGAACCAACGCACATTCCGACCGACCACAGAAAAAGTCCCGATGTATTGGACATCGTGCTCGCTAGGAACGTCAACTGCCCGATAGTGGTAGAGGTGCTGTACGTCCTGAGTTCACAGCACCTCCCGATTCTGATAACACTTGGCCTCAAGGCGATGACTACGCTACCCAGAGCTTTTATTACCAAGATTAACTGGAGGCTCTATCAGCTACACCTGCAGGAGAACATACACTCCGATCAACTCAGCGGACGACGTAGAGGCCGCTGCAACTAGAATAACGAAAAACATCCAAGAAGCCCTCAACGCGGCTTCTCCGTCCCTCTTACACATCGTAGAGAAGAGCTGCCACGAGAACTACGTGCGCAGCTCAACCAAAAACGAGCGTTGAGGAAGTTCTGGGCACGCACTCGCTGTGCCCACGCATCAAATGTAGATTAAATACACTGATGGTAGAGCTGTCGGTTGCAATCCAGGCCTACAGAGGAAAAGCCTGGGAGCGGCGCATATGGAAAGCCGAAGAATAGGAAGCGTCGCTCTACTAATTGAATCGACAGCTAACTAAGACAAACCCCCCGTCTGCTCGTAACAACGCCCGCGGGCGGGCGTTGTTACGAGGCCAAACGCAGAGCGGATATCCTAGTCGAGCACTTCGAGGAGCAATTTATGCCGAACCCAGCAAGTGCGGAGTACATGGAGCTTCATGCCCAAAAGGAGAGCCGCGTACGGGAGTTCCTGTCGTTGCTCGCGCCACCGCTTGCAGGACAGAGACAGGAGGAGTGTTTCATCTCCCCCGTTGAATTGCGGAGGACGATAGCCCGCCTGCAACCGAGGAAGGCGCCGGGGCACGACCGGGTCAAGAACGCTGCACTTCGACAGCCGCCCATTGTAGAGCTAGGACGACTCTACAATGGCATACTGCGGACTTCACACTTCCCGGAGGACTGGAAGAAAGGCAAAGTCATAGTTCTGCCGAAACCCAGGAAGGACAGGCGTAGAGCAGCTAGTTACAGACCTATAACGCTGCTACTGCACATAGCCAAATTATTTGAACGTATTACTTTAAGAAGAATCCGCCCATGCATCCAACTGCGGGCGGAACAACATGGATTTAGGAGCGGGCACTCCACAGCAACACAGATGACCAGAGTGCTGCAACACCTGGCGGCCGAACATAACCGGGATCGCACGTCGTTGGGCGTCTTTCTCGATATCGAGAAGGCGTTCGACAGGGTGTGGCATTCTGGTTTACTCTATAAGATAGAACAACAGACGAGTGTCCCTCCGGCTATGTTGCGGCTAGTGGCGTCGTTTCTAGCGGACCAGAGCTTCTACGTCTGTGTCTGTAAAACCCATAAGAGCTGGCGTACAACAGGGCAGCTGTCTTTCGCCGATCCTGTACGTGGCTTATACTAATGACATCCCTACTCTGGCAGGACACCTACGCGAATGGGAGGACGATGTAGAGCTGGCGCTATATGCGGATGATAGCGCCTACTTCACCTCGTCCAGTAGACCCCATCTCGCCGTCACCAAGATGCAGCGCCTGTTGGACCTGCTGCAACCGTGACTGGATCAGTGGAGGATGGCTGTAAATGTTGGGAAAACGGCCGCCCTTCTCACCCGCCGCTATCGGAACTTCCCGCCCCCGTTGACGCTAAGAGGCTGGGAGATTGCGTACGAGAAGGCCGTGACCTACCTTGGGTGCCGGATTGACAGGATGCTGCGCATGACCACGCACGTTGACATCGTCGTCCGCAATGCCAGATGTGCACGGGTGATGCTCCGTCCAGTCCTGGCATCCAAGCTCACCATCAAGACGAAGATCCAAATTTATAAAACGTACATTCGACCGAAGATTATCTACGCTGCCCCGGCCTGGTACGCACTCCTGAGGGAACGGCAGAGGCATCGGCTGCAAGTTCTGCAGAACCAATCCTCACGGACCATCGTTGGTGCAGGTTGCTACGTCCAGAATAACGTCACAGCGGCCAACCTAAAGATGGAGAGCATACAGGAATTCGTGGTCCGGCTGGCGCGCGGTATGTTTAACCGCGCCGACAACGGGCCACATGTACATCTAACAACTTTGCACCCCTACATGCTCGGCCACCGGACGGGCGACCTCTACCAAAAGAACTCCTCTCTATAGCGATTAGAGAGTCGAATAATAACCCACAATGCCGCAGATAGGCCAACTCAGACACTCACCTATATAGGCCAAATTATACGCCTATAGGCCAACTTAAACGCCCATACGCCAAAATAGACTACCTTAGGCCATATTAGACGCCCACTGAAAATCGACTTATAGCGACCGGGGAATCAACCTCCGGATCGCTATTACTACCAACAATGCCATAACGGCTCCCACGACCGGAGCGTAGTAATGCACCGCGAGGAGATTCCGGGTAATGGGGTATGCCCCGAGGGCCGATACCTGATGTATGCAAATAGCATACATACGGAAGACAAGCGTAGTCGATTGCTCGCCTGTAGTTTACTATAATTATCTGCTAAGTTAATAAGTCTAGGGCCTCAAATGTTTGGTACAGCAAGCAAATAACCGCATTTTGGTCTATTATGAATGGCTCATTTCTTATATTGTAAGGGCGACAGAGAGTGTCTCTGCGTAGTTACTAACCTACTTTGTGATTATTTAAACATCATAATCTATACAAATAAATGAAATTGAAGTGTCTGTTTGTAATGTCAAAATAACAGCTTTAACAGTGGTAGAGCCACGCGGCAGCTTTTGCTGTCGCACGGATGGGCCGGCTCGAACCGGGGTGGTACCACGACCTCACAGAAAACCAGCGTGAAGTAGAGGTTTACCTCTGCGTTTCGCTTGGTGAGTGCAGGTGGCCGGAGGCCCTTTTTACTGGAAATGAGACATTCCATCTTAGTCCTCACGGGTGACAACGCATCTACCAAAGATGTTTTATAGGTCCAGATACCGTGTACGCGCGCCTAAAACGCTTCCATTTCAAAGGCGCCAATATTGGCGTATTCGTTCGATCGTTCCGCCATTACGCCAGCGACGTTCACTGTGAACATACATCACGCACCGGTGTTTTTAATTTCGCAAAATGACTGTTTGTGCTGTGAAATCATTTAAAAATTACTCTTGGAAAAAAGATAAGGATAAGAACATCACTTTTCATAAGTAACTATACAATTTTATGGTGTATTTCTCTGTAAAAGAATACGAAAGCTAAATGTCAATACAAGTAATAATACTGCGCAATAATATTCGAGTGTTGCCTAGTCTATGAAATGTTTTTACCATTTTTTAATGTCATGATCAACGGCAAAGGTTATCTGTATAGGGGTTATAAACAGTCTAATTTTACAGATTTTACCCAACCTATAGAGTTTAACCGTTTTAAGGGTTAGGGTTGAACTACATCTGGCACCATGAAATTGCACTTTCCTGTGCTTCTATCCTTTTTGGTCATACAGAACCGTTATTTACTAGAGCGAGAAAGAGAGCGCGAGTGTATAGTTTCACCCTCAAAAAGCCGATTGTAAACCGGTTTTAAATGTTTATCTATCATTCTTGACAATCCATACTAATATAATATTATAACCGTGAAAGTGTGATTTTTTGTTTATTTGTTTTTGTCCTTCCTTCACGCAGCAACGGAACGGAGCAATTTAAAAAAATCAAACATTTTGCTATCTCTTGGCCGAAGTTTACGCTTAACCAAACTTACTTTTCTTCGTCATTTTACTTAGGATTGAAAAATAATTTAATGTCTTCGTAAAAAGAGGCAATATTTTGTGTTCTACAGTACAAAAGTGTAGTACTCTGTATATATTTTGTAATAATAGATTATAAATATATGTTACATACATAAATATCTACTGTGCTTTTTTATTTATTTTAACTGTTACATTAATTATAGGTTTTATCATATATCTTCAATATTTTAGTGCGATGTTCCTACCTACATAAAACACACATAAGCAACCATATCCCCATACACACACGCACACAAATGCACACGCCACGCACACACATTTTATACTCTTAGAATCAATAGGTACGTCAATATGAATGAAATATAAAATCTCCCACATTTTTTGGGTAATCGATTCGCACTGTTATTACCGAAGTCACGCACATTAATGCAGCCATGATGCGTTAGATATGCGCGTCACGTGGTACTCACGCACACATGAATCAAAGACTGTCTTCACTATGAACGTTGCGGTGTGTTAGCAACACGGTATCTGGACCTATAAAACATCTTTGGCATCTACATTTTGATTTGCAATAGAGGATAGATGTAGATGTCTATGGGCCGCAGCAACCACTTACCATCAGGTGGACTGTGTGCTCGTTTGTCACCCTTATCCTATAAAAAAACAGCTTTTTAGTAAATGCATTTGAACGTATATACGGTACTTATCACAAAAACGTAATTTTTAAAATTTTTGTCTGTCTGTTTGTTTGTGCTAATCTCCAAAACGGCTGGACCGATTTCGACGGGACTTTCACTGGCAGATAGCTGATGTTATAAGGAGTAACTAAGGCTACTTATATTTTACAAAAAGAATTAAGGGTTCTGCGCACCATAATTAAAACCACGCGAAAATTCCACGCGGGAGAAGTCGCGGGGAGCAGCTAGTATGTTATAAGAGGTGGCTTAGGGGAATCCATCACCCCATTTTGTCCTTTGGATTTGAATAAAAAATTATTTTATTCTATTCTATTCTATTCTAGTGTAATCCTCAAATGACTAGAACGTTGCCTTTAGCAACAGATGCATGTAATTAATAATTTTAGTCATTCTTTAAAAGTAGATTTTAAATGTATTTATAACACATAAAAACAAATTTGAACGTGGAATGTGATGATAGGATATCGAACATTAATAATGTGCTTTTAGATGTAGTTTATTTTTCATAACTAATGAGATAATAATTTCTGAAAAACGCACTATCGCAAGGTTTTGGTCGGGGTATCGGGCCTTTAGGTACTTGTAAATCCTCCCTATGACGGTAGGGACGCATGTTCAGCAGTAGAATTTTATGATTATGCGCGATAATTGAACGAGGTGATCCCTACCAAGCTATTTCTAATTTGTTTTGTGTATGATGATTTCTTATATTTACGCAAACATTACACATTTAAATTTATATTTTATATTAATATATATTTTATCGCGTGTATTAACTTATTTTATATCCCACCAGAACACATAGCTGATGTGAAGAATCGACGCTCCGGGAAGTCTGCAGTCTGTCAACACGTACAGGATCGCCCCTGTCACTACATTAGATTTGATAGACCACAAATCCTCTCTAAAGAACACCGATTCCTTCCAAGGATGATTCGCGAGGCTATTGAAATCAAAAAACATCCTAATTTCAATAGAAATTAGGATGTTTTTTGTAAAAATTTAATAAAATTAACTCCCAACCCAAGCATACAACTGCAAGACTTCAAGATACTGTAAGTTCGTACTGCGTAGATCGGAACCAAAATTAATAATTTCTGGAGAGAGCCGTTGTAGTCAATTGTGTAACATAATATATAACAATAATCTGTTCTTATGTCAAAAAATGTCCTGCTGCGTTTCTTACTGGTTCTTCCTAGGACAGAGGTATTTTCCAAACCAGTGGTAAATTAAAAATAAGAATGACTTACGATAAGTATTAATTACAGTCTATATTGAATTAAAAAAAATATTGCTATTTCTATTTCTATCGGTTAAAAAAGAAGAAGTAGAAGAAGATGTTATGCGTACTTTAAAAACGCAGTAAATAAAATTCAAAAAATTGTTAAGCATATTCGAGTTATGAAACTTGTTTCACTATGAGATGACATAAAAAAGGTTGACCACAAGCAGCCTTATTCATGTTACATATTATATATTATCTAGTTTTATGACCACCAAAGTAAATAATCGCTACGTTTTAGTGACCACAGCAATATCGTATAGTGAATGTACACGATATCATAACTCGTCCAACCTGTCTACAATACGAGACAGTCTTCAGCAGACCTTTTCCCAGAAACAGTCCCTGGAATAAAGTCGTAAATAAATGTTTGAACCTTATTCTCAATTCTAAACAAAAAAAATTGTTACCTAATCATATTCCGATATTTAGTTTACTATACTTATTAAATTAAGTAAGTACGTAACATATAAAAAATATAAGAAAATAATATACGACAGCCAAACCAGTTCGTAAGACTGCGTGGAAAGCCGCTATGCCCACACGCCTTTCGTTCTAAATAATAGGTATATTAACAAAAACCTATCTTCCCCATCGCCTGTCGGCTCTTCAAGCTCTAACCGTTACCATTACAGCCTACTAAAGTCCACTGCTGATCATAGGCCTCCCCGATAGATTGCCTCATAGATATTAGCCGTAGTTAGCAACACTTGGCAAGTGGGTTGGCAGCCACAATATTTTATTTTTAGTCGTTATTAGGAAGACTCTACTAGCCATCACTCGATTTGTTTCTCTCTGTCACCTCTTACGACACCCACGGGATAATATGGGGTAGTACACATTCTTACACCACCACTACACGATAAGCTAAGTAAATCGCAGCTGTTGGCTTTTCAAACTATATGGCCAGCCTAATGTCACTACATCTTACTTGGCTGGACTGGACTTCTTTCCTTCAACTGTATAACCCTTTCAGAATCACACATTTTTGGCTACTCAGCAAAACTTGAGAGAGATTGGTTGGGAAGCGTTAATGCATTCACCATATAGTCCTGAACCTACAACCTCAGATTTTCATCTGTTTCGGTCTCTTCAGAATTCTTAGCGTGGTGTTAGGTAAAACATCAAAAGAGGACTGTCAAAACTAGTTGTCGCATTTTTTTGTTCAATAATCCCAAAATTTCTACAGCAACGGAATTATGTCACTACCTACCTGCAATCTGGCAACAAGTTATTGGAAAAATGGCACATATATATTTTTTTATATGATAAGGGTAACAAACGAGCACACAGTCCACCTAATGGTAAGTGGTTGCTGTGGCCCATAGACACACATAGACATCTACATCTATCCTCGATTACAAATCAAAATGCAGATGCGTTGTCACCCGTGAGGACTAAGATGGAATGCCTCGTTTCCAGTAAAAAGGGTCTCCGGTTCTCTACACTCACCATACGAAACACAGCAACGTTAAGCTGCTATTTTACGCTGGTATTCTGTGAGAGCGTGGTCCTTCCCCGGTCGAGCCGACCCATTCGTGCTACAACTATAGTTGTAGCACGAATGGGTCGGCTCAGTATATAGCTGCAGCATGGCTCTACCACGTAAAAATTAAACTTTGAAAAAAGTGTGTCGTGAATTCGTATATAAAATACGAAGAGACTTTTTCCCCGACCATTATGTGGACATTATTTATTCTTTTAAGCTCTTTGAAGTCGGCTTCTACTTTTTATTAAAAGTCTAACTTTTTATTTTTAAATTGTGGAATTTTTTTAAACTTAAGAAATGAATATAAGTTATGATTTGAACTGTAATCCCCGCTAGTGCCTATATTCCGCTAAAAGTTAAGTTAAGTTACAGTCCATATACGTTCCACGGCTGGGCACAGGCTTTCTCTCATTTCTGTGAGGGTTTTAGGGCAGGGAAATGTCCGCCGCGCTGCCCCAATGCGTATTAGCGAACTGTCTTCGAAATATTTTATTTCTTATTTCTCAAACATGCGGATTTCCTCGCGATGTTTTCCTTCACCGCCGAGCTCGTAGTAAATCAGCACTTAAAATTGCAATTAATAATTTCATTAGTGCCGGCGGGAATCGAACTTGGGTTGCTAGCGAACTGTGAAATTTACAGCGAGCGTTTAACTCTTGAGCTACCATGTCTCCTATTCCGTCAAAATATAATATATAAAAATGAACATTTGTTTGTTTGTTCGTCTTCTATACGTTCTGATTCTGATACCATTCATCCGACTACAACGAAACTGGTAGGTTGTAGTGCGCACACATATGAAGATTTCTTGTAAAAAAGAGGCATTGCAACGCATGTTTGGCACAGCTCAATTAACGTAAGATCCACAGCTTCAAAGTAAACTGCTCGAACAATGGGATACTTGTAGACAAGTTTCTCAGAGTTTGCGACAGACAGCGCGGCACCGTGCTCGAAAACAAGTTTATTGTTTCCGGGAGTCACTGGAACAGAACTCTTTATAGTGAAATGTTTTCACCCCAGATCACGTTAAAAAGAAAATTGAATGACAACAACAACGACATTTCACGTCTTCCGCAATTCTCTCGCTGCATATATTCATCTACGTCAGTCAGTATCTCGCATATAATCGATAAACGGTCATCAACTTTGTTCAATAACTGAAAATATTAGTTTGCAGGCAACGTACAAAAGTCAATAAAATTACTTTACGCCGCAGGTGAGTCATTTAGCGTGGAACAGGCATCAAGTTTCTAATTCCTAGGCATCGTACAACTGACACACGTGGTCGCCTCATCGCACGTCGCCCCTTGCAATGACACAACAATTGCGCATTTTGAAATTGATCCCAGGTTGTCCACATGTATATATTGAAAAAGATGACTTGCGACTTTTACAACTATTGAGAGGTCACAGAACTGTTATAATGGGTATTAATTGAAAATACAAGTAGATATAAAATTTCAAATAGCTACTTGAATCGAACCGACTTTCAGTTTCAACAGTGAAATATTGTATTGCATATTTAATTCAAGTATGGTGGGCCTCTCGTCTGGGACAGCTTTCATCTGCTGTGCAATTTGTGCTGGCGGACGGAGGATGTCCCGGATGATTGGCGATCCGCAGTCATTGTGCCTTTATATAAAGGTAAAGGTTCACATTTTGACTGCGGGTGCTATCGGGCGATCAGCTTGACCAGTTTAGCAAGTAAAGTTTACTCGAAGGTTTTGACACGTTTTCTGTGCTTTTGTGGATCTTGAGAAAGCATTTGATAAGATTGTAAGGAAGAAAATGTGGGGGCTGTTGCCGGGGTACGGTGTGGATGGTCGATTGCTAAGGGCTGTGCAGTCACTTTACTTTGACTGTAAAGCCTATGTGCGGGTAGGGCATGACCTGTCACCCATGTTTAGCGTCCAAACCGGCGTAAAACAGGGTTGTGTCATGTCTTCCTGGCTGTTCATACTGTATCTCGACAGCTGTTTACAGAAGCTGGAAGATAGCTGTTTGGGTGTGAAATTGGGTAACATAAAAGTAAATTGTCTGCTGTATGCTGATGATGCAGTGCTTATTGTACCATCAGATGCAGAACTGCAGGCATTAGTCACGTGTATGAAAGAGGAATGTGAAATCAAAGGTCTCCGTTTGAATGCTAATAAAACTAAGGTTCTGGTATTTGAAAGGGACGAAGAGAGAACGAAGTGTGAAATATGGGTAAATCAGGAATGTCTAGAACAGGTAAATGAAATTGTATACTTGGGGAGTGCTTTTAGCCGGGATGGAAGATGTGATTTAGATGTGGACAGGCGTGTCGCTGCCGGGAACAAAGTCAGTGGTGCCCTGACTGCGTTAGTCAAAAGGCAAGGCGTAATGAAGAGTGCACGCCTTGCAATACATAACGCAGTGTTGGTACCGACTTTGTTGTATGGCAGCGAAACCTGGGTATGCCAGAAGAAGCATAAAAGCAAGTTGAATGCAGTGGAGATGCGATCTCTTCGTAAAATGTGCGGCGTTACCATGGCCGACCGAAAGCGAAACGAAGAGATTCGCAATATGGCAGGTTTGAAAGATGACCTTATCACAAAAATTGATAACGGCGTGCTTCGATGGTTTGGGCACGTAGAGCGAATGAGTGCAGACCGAATGTTGAAGACAATATATAGCGCGAAAGTTAATATTACAAGGTGTCGAGGTAGACCAAGACTAACTTTCGAAGACCATGTGAGCAAATTGCTCGAAGAGGGGAGGGTCAAGAGTACTCGGATACCTAGACGTGTATGTATGAAGAAGATAATGAATCTGAAAGAAGCGAAAGAGGTATGTAAGGATCGTGACATTTGGCGACCTGTTCTCTCTGGCTACCCCGTCAGGGATTGTGCGTGAAGATAAGTAAGTCAGTAAGCATATTTAATTACGATTGAGACTAATATAGAATTTCGCCACATATTTAAGGTTCACGGTTAATGACATTTAATAAAACAAAAAGTTTCCATTTTCTACAAAAAAAATCCAGACATTGGTATGACATACAAAATTTACCTGCATATTTTGACAAATTAGCAATATTGTAATTAGGCTTGCCAACCGTTCCGGATTTTCCGGGACGTCCCGCTTCTGGGTCAATTTTGGACCGTCCCGCCGTAACTCCTTGCGGGTCGCATTTTGTCCCGGAAATCAGTGATTATATGATATTAGTATCTATCTCGTACCAACTACACCTTAGCCGTAGTTTCGATGCCACTTTCAAATGCATCAGCAGAGAGAGTGTTTTCTCTCTGTGGAAATGCATGGACAGATAGCAGAAATAAGCTGTTTGTTGACCACGTCAAGGCTGAACTATAAATTAACGTTAATTTTGATCAAAAATGCTGTGAATTTTATAACTATGTATTGCGAAACAAAAACGTTAAAATGCAAAAAACGCAAAATAAGTACAGTTTTAAAACAAAAACAAAATATTAAATTTAAAAACTTAAAATGTTTTCAAACATTTATATTGTTTCGTGACTGGTTTTTTGTTTCGGGTTCGTACGCATATATCCAGGATTCGTCACCTGATACGATGTTGTATACAGCATTTGAGGATCCTGCGTGGAATCTTTCGAGAATTCTGACGCACCAAGTAACGCGAGCCGCTTTTTGCTCTTCACAGAGCGAATGCGGTATCCATTGGGAAAACAACTTTTTTACAACTAATTGTTCACATGCAAGATTATTTGTATTTGACTCATGCCAATGTCTAAAGTTGCCTGAATTTCGCGGTATGTCACATGTCGATCTTCCTCAATCAGCTTACGCACAGCATCAACGTTTCCTTGGGTTGACTACAGTTTTTGGACGACCTTGACGGGGATCATCACTGAGCTTGACACGTCCACGTTGAAATTCAGCAAACCAGCGATAAATTGTGGTTTTGGATGGGGCTTCATCACCAAATGCAGAAATCATCCGGTCAACACACTGTTTTTGTGTTAAACCACTTCGAAATTCATAATAAATCATCGCTCTTGAATTTTCTCGAGTCAATTCCATTTTCTCAACGACTGTTTAGTCGAAGTTTGACAAAACCTTGTGACAAGACCGAGAATCTTTTTTTAAATAAATAAATGGTATTCGATTTTTAAAACCAAGGAGTTTTCAATTAAAAAGATTTTAATATGACAGGAACAGTGGAAATATTCCATTCCCGATACTTTTAGTACAGCCTATGTATTAGGTACATAACTATATAATCTATACTAATATAATAAAGCGGAAGAGCTTTTTGTTTTTTTTGTTTGTTTAAACGCGCTAATCTCTGGAACTACCAGTCCGATTTGAAAAATTATTTTTGTATATTATAGCCAGATTCATTTGAAATAGTATAGGCTATTTAGCATTAAGCTATATCACTCAGTTAGCCTTAAATATGGATATTTGTTAAGCAAGTCTGAAGAAAAAGCACTCCCGAAATGATTTAACCGCGTACGCTGGTGTTATCGTTAGGGGTACGTAAATACAATGTTCTAGAAAAATATAGATCTTTACTCCGTCTAAAAGAAGTCCGCGATACCATATGTCTATTTCTTATACATAAGCCATAATTAGGTATTTTGTGACAAAAAATATTGAAAATTTAAAAGTGATTTATGAGCGTTATTATTAGGCATGGCCTATTTATTCTTACGAACGAAAATTACTTCATCATCAAGACAATTTTATGTAGATCAACTTTGTTCCTTATACCATGTTATTTGGATGCATAGTTTAAGAGATAATGTAAAATTAAAATAATTCAATACTTGGCTGGGCGCGCGAACTACGCATAAACCCTAGCCGCCCGGTGAGAACTGCGAGAAGCCAGTATAGAAAGCTTCTAAGAGCGTGGTTAGTTCAATCATTATAGCTAAAATAAATTGAAAATTAATTGAGTACTTTTATGACAATGATTAGTTACATCTTTATTTCTGAACTCTTTCATTTCACGCTGCTATCGTATTTTGAAAATTTAAGTATAAGAGTTTGATAGCTCATGAATCATTTCATGCCTACACACTTCTCATGTATCGTGTACGGTTTTCTTTAATACTGGAAATAATAAAAGTACTCCATTAATTATGCCAATTTTTCCATCCATTGCTATCAAATAAAATATTTAATTTCAATTATAAAATGCTTTAGGGCATGTCGCGCACCACCGACACGTGATGACGCGGGTGAAACCGCGGGGCACAGCTAGTGTATATATATAATGCGTTAAAGTAAACCAATTGCGTAACCAGTCGCGTTGTTCATGTGCAAAATAGTAATGAATTATGTGCGGGATCCACATTTGGTAGCCAGTTGCTACAGCTAGACCTTATAAAAACTAGGCTTATAATTAAAACTATTGAGATATCGGTTCCACCAAAAAGTATTTAGTACCGCGGGACTTGTGATTGTTTTATCTTCGCTTTAATTTTAATTTATTCAGTAATGCAGCAACGGGGCGCGGGGGTGCATAGTCCTAGGCAGCAAATATTAGGTAACGCCTACGGCAAATAACAGTCAGCTATTAGTCAGCCTTTATAAATAATGCCAGTAAATATCTAATAAAAACTGTTAATTATTGCTACGAACACTGCAGCATTGGAAGATGTGAAAATAAAAAAAATGAAAAATGAAATGCTGACGAAATATTTTGTTGTTAGCACACATACACTTTCAAAGGGTAGAGATAATAACATTCATTTCAACGCATAAGACAGCACAGGTGATGCCCTCCCTATACACCGGCCGTGCCAATATTTCTCAGGAAAATGTCACCGGGACAAACTTGTGTCTGAAGTCGAGTCTTTGCTGAACAAAGTCTCAGATTGGGGGCGACTAAATCTAGTTCAGTTCAATCCCTAGAAGATACAAGTTTACGCGTTTACCACTAAAAAGAACCCCTTTGTCGTATGTACTTATCGTACTTACACGATCAGGTGGGCCGCATGCTCGCTTGCCCCCCTCTTTTATAAAAAAAAATTTCAACTGTGTGAGTTTGCCCTGATTGTCCCGCTCGGAGGGGGTCATAGAGTATTTTTGACAAAACAGAAGTGACAAACCAAATTACAATCCACCGCCGACACACAGTGATGGTAAGTGGCTACTGCAGTCCTTCGACAATTGCAGCCACCTTCATACAAAGAAGGCTTCAAATGCGTTGTCACCACTGAGGTTTAAGCTGGAATGCCTGCTTGGACAGCCTTTAATAATACTGGCTCTCTATCCACTTGAGACCGGCACACAGTAATGTAATGTAAACACTGCCATTTGGCAAGGGAGATATATATTACAGAAATAAGTACGAAGGTGGTGTACCTATCTAGGGGTCACCTGCGTGGCAAAGCCATGCTGCAGTCATATTAATAGTATAGTTGTAGCACGAATGGGTCGGCTCGACCGGGGAAGGACCACGCTCTCACAGAATACCGGCGTAAAAGAGTATCTTAACACTGCTGTGTTTCGTATGGTGAGTGTAGAGAACCGGAGACCCATTTTACTGTAAAAGAGGCATTCCATCTTAGTCCTCACAGGTGACAACACATCTGCATTTTGATTCGCAAACGAGTATAGATGTAGCTATATGAGTCATAGCAACCACTTACCATCAGGTGGACTGTGTGCTCGTTTGTCACTTTATGCTATAAAAAAATACTATAAAGCCACTGAACCAACGACGACACAAAACATCCAGACTAAAAAAACACTAATCTGTATATTTTGCACAAAGGTTCGCGTCGTCTGCTCTGCGAACCTGTGACAATGACCTGCAACTTAATAATTAGATATATCACTCACTTATCCAGTAACCTCAACCAGCTGTTAAGAAAAATGAAACTTATTTCTTGATCGTTATCGGCCCACAACCCACAAAAGTCCTCTGCTGGTATGAGATTCTCCCATTGTAGGATTTGCCTAGACCGTCACGATTAGCAAGTGGATTAACGATTGCAGCACCTGTCGTCTCGCGCCATTGACGGTGCCGCCCGTCACCGGTCTGGATATTTGGGTATTTTACGTCTGACGTAAACGAGATGTATCGCCGTCCATCAGAAGCCATTAGATTTTTCGGACGTTTACCAGTAGAGCCATGCTGCAGCTACATATATAGTATAGTTGTAGCACGAATGGGTCAGCTCGACCGGGGAAGAACCACGCTCTCACAGAATACCAGCGTAAAATAGCAGCTAAACGCTGCGTGTTTCGTATGGTGAGTGTAGAGAACCGGAGACCCTCTTTACTGGAAAAGATGCGTTGTCAGCCGTGAGCACTAATATAGAAGATAGAATATCTTAGTCCTCACGGCTGACAACGCATCTGCATTTTAATTCGCAAACGAAGATAGATATAGATGTCTTTGGACCACAGCAAGCACTTACCACCAGGTGGACTATGTGCTCGTTTGTCACCCTTATTCTATAATAAAAAAAATACGACTTTACGCTTTCTACGGCACCCACGGGACTAAATGGCGGATTATCTTACGCTAACAACAGATGGTAGGTACCTAGAATTTTTATACATACGAATTTAATCATCAATATCAACTGTATACACAACTGTTCGTCGCTAATGGTGATAAGAAGGCTGAGTGATTCTTTTCTCGCTCAAGGACTAAGTATAACCATTCAGCGAGGAAACACAGCCAGTTTTCGTGGTTCCACTATACTGCGGTGAGTAGGACTATATGATAGTTTAAGTTTTTAGTTTTATTTGTACTATGGTTTTAACAATATATATAAAAAGACAAGCCCCGATTCACTCACTCCGTTACTTACTGTAATTAGGTAGGTACCTACTAACTCACTAATAACTATTTTTAAGATCGCGAGCGAATTTAGTACAAGCTAGTAACATTATAAAAACAGCCCAAATATCATAAAACAAAGGATCAAATTATAAATTGAACTTCTGATTCTGTAATCATGATGTCATAGGCAAATCGAGATAGGGCGTTTCGGTATCTTTTCAAGGCTGCTGTAATGAGTTCATGGTAACTAGTTTAATAACATAACATATATGGACCTAATCTCTCGTTTCGTTCCCATTTTTATTCGGTTTTCAGGTCTGTATTTTTATCCAATCTCAAGTTTCTATTTCTTTGTATAAATATAAGTGGAAAAATAATTTGTCGAGGTCCAGCTAAGAGCCACAGACCCTCAGATCACAATTTCAAATGATAACTGAGTCAAAAGTATTCTTTACCCTGTTCCAGTGTAGGTTGGGAAAATTCACATGTTTTCATGTTTTGTAGTCTTATAACTTGTCCTTAACGACGTGGAATCACATTAGCAGCTACATGAAAAATATATAAATGTGATAGTCATAAAAATATAAGTTATTCATGTTTATGCCGCGAAATTTCCTCTCAGAGCCGAGCATCAACAGTTTTACTGCTGATAGCACTGAGAACCGAGCTATAGTTGCTTCCATACATAATATATGTAACATGTGACACTAAAAGATGCATCAAAAAACAATCTATGTACGTAACTGAAATTGTTAGTAAATTCTTCCAACTAAATGACCCAAAAAATTCTCAGTCTATATGAAAATGTTGAACTAGTAAACTACTGAATTTATAAATATTAGATACTAACACTAATATACAACATATTATTATATTGTAGTAATTCATCAAATCATCACTATTTGAGATTTACATCTATGATTTTTTTTTAAGATAAACACCGTTTTTTTTATAGGATAAGGGTGACAAACGAGCACACAGTCCACCTGATGGTAAGTGGTTGCTGCCCATAGACATCTACATCTATCCCCGTGAGGACTAAGATGGAATGCCTCATTTCCAGTAAAAAGGGCCTCCGACCACCTGCACTCACCAAGCGAAACGCAGAGGTAAACCTCTACTTCACGCTGGTATTCTGTGAGGTCGTGGTACAACCCCGGTTCGAGCCGGCCCATCCGTGCGATAGCAAAAGCTGCCGCGTGGCTCTACCACTGTTAAAAATTATTACTACTTGTCGATCAAATAATCAGAGAAACAAAATTAATTTACTGTTTCCGATCTTCGACATCAGAATTGGAATGACTAAAGAAGAGATTAATATTCACAGAAATTTTTATTGCAGGTCACGTAATTTGTTATTATCTTACACCATGCAAGCAATATTAAAATATTTTGATAAATTTTTAAAGTTTTTGTTGGGCAACAGTCGTCAACACACTGAACGCAAACATATGCAGGGATACACTTACGCCTTACGCATTGCTTTAATAATTCGTAAGTCATCGACTTAAATAATATGACATAGTTGTCACACCTGGCAGGGTCTTTGGCAGCTAATTTTTTTCTCGGGATGATTCTATTGACCATAACCTGCCTTAAAATTAACCTCTGTCACCTCCTACGATATGGGAGGGAAATAGAGTAATGCATTATAACGCCTTTAAAGAGTGTACATGAATTCACTCGCGCAGGCGTCTGTAGTACTGATGAACGGGGCTTATATAATGCTTATATGGTGGCCTTTGTTTAGTAGTGGACATATGATTTGCTTTTATAACAACGATGTTAAGACTACATAAAATAATTTAAAGTAATGCAGCCCATCTCTTCTCACTACCAGGCGCAGGCTTCTCATTCCTGAAAATATTTTAGGGCCAAACAGAGTCCGCCGCGCTGCACATTCATGGTACGTGGTAAATCAGTGGTAGGTTCAAAACAAACTTGTTTGTATTCTAAAAAAAATAAAGTGCGGGCAAGCTTTATAACCGACTAAATATTAATTCCAAAAAACTACTAAGAATGTACATGCATTAAATGTATATAGTTATTTATTTACGAGTACATTAAATGACGTGTATGAAAAAACCGGACAAGTGCAAGTAGGACTGAGCCCACAAGGTTCGTACTTACTCCACCATCTTAGGATTTTTTTTTTTATAGAATAGGGGGCAAACGAGCATGCGGCTCACCTGATGGTAAGTGACTACCGCCGCCCATGAACAACCGCAACACCAAGGAAATTCCAGATGCGTTGCCGGCCTTTTAGAAAGGTGTAAGCTCTTTTCTTGAAGGTTCCTAAGTCGTATCGGTCCGAAAAATTCGCTGGTGGTAATTGATTCCACAAAGAAGTTGTGCGAGGGAGAAAACTTCTTCTAAAACGCACAGTGGTGGACCGCCAATCATCCAGATGGTATGGATGGTAACGCGAGTTTTGTCGCGATGTGCGATGGTGAAATTGAGCGGCTGGAATTAGTCCGAACAATTCCTCAGAGCACTCCCCGTGATAGATGCGATAAAATACGCAAAGAGATGCAACATCTCTACGCAGTGCCAGTGTATCGAGCCGATCAGAAAGAACTCTGTCGTCGACGATTCGAACCGCTCTGCGCTGAATGCAGTCAAGTGGAAGGAGCTGGCACTGGGGTGCCCCGGCCCAGAGATGAGAACAGTATTCCACGTGGGGCCGAACTTGTGCTTTATAAAGCTGCAAGTGATGTGCTGGCATGAAATACTGTCTCGCTCTGCTGAGCACGCTAAGCTTTTTAGAGGCCAATTTGGCCTCCCCTTCCAAGTGACCACGAAACTGCACACTATTCGATATGTCGACGCCAAGGATTCCGATACTGGCTGTGGCAGCAAGGGGAGTGCCTTGAAACTGAGGAGATACGACAAAGGGTTTCTTTTTAGCGGTAAACGCACAATATTAGTACCTACTTAAAGTAATTATAAGTAAAAAATGAACTCCGAACATAGCTCAAACTTTAATCAAAAAATCTTATGTGATATGACCATAAAATAACGATTTCCGGATTTTTCTTTTTCTTGCTTCTTGCCAAATTACATGATTCTACTATGACTAATAAGCTTCAATTTACACATTCAATGATTCAAAGATCATTATCATCATTTCTCCAAAGAATGTCACAAAGTATGGTCCTGTGGCATCTACATCCATAGACCTAAGTCTAAATGATAAAAATTTGATATTAATTTCAACATGAATAATCTACCCGTTATTAAGAAAAAATCCCTTGTTATACCTAGGTCAGATCAACGGATAAACAACATATAATCCAAAGAGGGTTCCATTTTTTCCTTTAGCGGTACGAAACCCTAATAGTTAATTTATATAGATACCAACCCGAGTATTAAATTCACACAGTGCCTAATAATAGCACGTGCACATTATACCTATGTAATTAACCTAGCCAAAGCAACCTCAGCGACCTCGTTATCCCAAAAAAATCTAGCTCGTATTACGTAGAAAGGTGGGCCGATTGCCCACGTAACTTTTAAACAAGATTTACTATACAACCGTGTCTTATTACCTTTGTTAATCATAATTTCCAATAATAAATAAACAGACAAGACTCGCTGATTAATTTACGTTCTATATAACTTTGTTACGAATTTTCAAGAAAATATTCCAAATATTATTGTACTCTTTTACATTCAAAATACATTAAGTGACTAACATCATCCAGCGATTTTAAACTATCTTCATTTACAATTAAGAAACTACTAGGTGACCAGGCAGACGTTGTTCTGCCCTTTCCGAACGACCATTTGCTTTCCCAAAAAAACTCCTGAAATTAGCAATAAAAAAATTGAGGGTCACTTATCGGGATAAAAACTATCCTATCTCTCAAGTTGGACCAAACTGCACAACAAAAACAGTCTGTAAATTTTTTTGAAATCGGTTCTATCTGATGAATACTTACAGCAACACGTGGTGGTTATACTACTAAATTGTAGCTTATATTAAACGTTTGTATTTTTAACATAGCGCTATCTATTAAATATTTACTCAATCCAGTCAACAGATATTTTCATCTGACAGAATCGTTTGGAGCTAACAGATAATTGTGACTGTCAAATAATAGACAAATAATTTTCAATAAAATAATATTGTATTGCGACTATAAATTGAGATGTAAGCTATCCTATCTTTTAAGTTGGACCAAACTGCACATTGACCAAAAATTTCATTGAAATCAGTTCAGTAGTTTAGGAGTCCATCGCGGACAAACAACGTGACACGTACTTTTTATATATAATTAGCATAGATACTTATTTAAACAATAAAATTTGTTTAAACATCTGTATATTAAAAAACAAATCGTAAAATAATAGTAAGAGTAAGAGTCGTTGCGAAATACATTGTTTGATTACAATACTCAGCATCCAAATGGAAAAATTGAATAGGTTAACACTTAGTCTTTTAATATATTTATTTCGTTCATTATTTCTAGTAAATGTCGTTAAAACTTTGTTGGGTCAAGGTGACGAAATACTACACTATGTTGTGGCAGGTCATGATTTGTAATTTCGTATAATTATTTAATATGTATATCTATCCCAATGTACATTTGCAAGGTCAGCGTATAGACAGGATAAAAAGCATAAAGTAATGACTTCTAGTATCTGTTCTCGCTCTTGTTTTAAGACAGCAATGGACATGTCGAGTGTAGAGAGTGTATTGACAGATTTTGGTTTAGATTTTCGATTTATTTTTGGATCATTTGATATCAATTATTTAGTAGGTACGCGCGTAGACATTCACTTCTTTGCTTTCCGCTGCAAGTCTGCATAAGTGAGATGCATGAGTGCATAGATGGTCGCTTAAAAACAAAATTTCAATTGAGTTGTTGATTCTTCTTCTTCTTTTTGTAGTGTCACTTTTTTTGAGTGTATTTCTAGAGAAATTGTATTAAATTATATTATTATAATATATATCCACTACCCCATATCGTCCCATGTGTATAGTAAGAGGCGACAAAAGGAAACAAACTTTAGATGGGCAGTAGCGTCTTCCTAATAACAAATAAAAAATAAAAAAGCAAGCCGCCCGCCAAGTGTGGCAACTTTTTCAAATAATATTTATGCCTTAAATTTTAAGGCAATCTACAGGAGAGGCGTATGATCAGCAGTAGACTTTTAATAGGCTGTAACGAAATTACAAGTACCCCATTGTAGAGTCGAGAGACGCGAACAAGGCTCTCGGACTCAGAAATTCTCCTTCTCCTCAATTAATTATTGCAATGGCCGACACACACGGTCAGTTAAAATGGATGTAAGCCAAAACGATTTCCACACTCATTGGCTTCAAATTTCAACTCAGATTTCACACTCACGGTCAGTTTTTGGATGTACGTCAGTTCAATTTATCAGTTAACTAATCGCGTATGTTGCCGACAAGATAATACACCGACAAGATAGAGAGGAAATACCAAGAAATGATAGCCTGCACTTTGTTTTAAGATTTTGTCTGACTTTATGTAATCTATTTATAAGAAACAAAAAAACGTTCACGAGTGGCAGGCTCGTACCGGTAAGCGAAGTCTAGGGCGGCTCTACATTCGGAGCCCGCCTTGTCGTAGCAGGGGCCTAATAAACCTGTCGTTGGACTTCCCACTGCAAAGGTGGCGTTGGACCCACGTGGCTGACCCGAGGTAACCGGTAGAAGTAGTGTGAGTGTCGTTGGACTACTGATGGACGATATACATCGATTTTTTTTATAGGATAAGGGTGACAAACGATCACACAGTCCACCTGATGGTAAGTGGTTGCTGCGGCCCATAGACATCTACATCTATCCTCGTTTGCGAATCAAAATGCAGATGCGTTGTCACCCGTGAGGACAAAAATGGAATGCCTCGTTTCCAGTAAAAAGGGCCTCCGGCCACCAGCACTCACCAAGCGAAACGCAGAGTAAACCTCTACTTCACGCTGGTATTCTGTGAGGTCGTGGTACCACCCCGGTTCGAGCCGGCCCATCCATGCGACAGCAAAAGCTGCCGCGTGGCTCTACCAGTGTTAAAAATCGATGTATTAAAAACACTCGATGTAAAATATAGATACATCGAATCAATCCGATGTTTTGTTAATTTGGCAACATCGAGTAAGCATCGATGTTTTTTATTCGATGCATCGAAGAGGTAAACCTGTTAGGATACCATTGCTTTCAGATAAGCGCCACTTTGCGAGTAGTCACCCAACCGAAAAGACAAAGTCCGCATCGCCATCTATCTCTACTGTGGATTCCGGCGGAATGGATGTCCCCTCCTCCTGCCCGCTGTATTCAAAGTGAAGTAGGGGAAAGAGGAGTGTTGACATGGCGATGCGCCACTCCTGATCTCCACGCCTTTAGTGGGGCCTCACCGCTGATGCGGGGGTAAAAAGGCACCGGGGTAAAAGGTGTACGCCGCTTTCACTACCCTCGTGGCCAAAAAGTGATCGACTACGGAGCCACAAACCGGAGGGCAAGCAGGCGATATTGAGTGCTCGTATTTCCTGGCGCCATGGACACGAAACGGAGTATGTAAGATGATACATCCAAATTATCACACACCTACCAACGTTTTGCGTTTTCCGCACTACAATGAACTTTAAAATGTTCCTTAACCCCGACTTTATATACTCTTTAGCAGCAATATTTACTACACCAATGAATAACTTTAATCATACACCCCAGTTGTGTTTAACTTATTAACGTACAAATGCAAATTACCGGAGAAGGTCTTTGTTCTTTAAACGCATTCAATTTAGGTTTCACCGTGAAGTTTTTTAATATCATATCTGTACTGTAATCACAATTACGGAAACCTTAGGAAAACAAACTTATTGAAATTAGGCTAAGTTTTAGAAGAAATGTTCGTATAAATAGGTAAATAACAGTCTATTCATAGTTTTATTAGCAAAGAGTATATAACCACTACTTTTATTTATTAGGGTTTTCTTTGATTTCCCATATAAATCAACATCCTCTTCAGCCCATCGCAAGTACACTGCTGAACATAGGTCTTCCTATAGATGCTTTGTAGCTGTGTCTCGCCAGCAACGCAAAGTCAGGAATTTGCATTTAGAAAAGTCAAAATTAGGGGCTTTATAGGTGCTAATTAGGTGCCAAGTTTAAAAATTAGGTGCTCTAAAATGTTCACCGTAACCATCGATCGAAAGCGTTGCTATCAAAACGTATCGGTAGCAACGCAGTGACGATAATAGATATACGATAAATATTAATAGCAAGGTATTAAGTGTTAATTTAGTGCTGCAAGCATAGGCATGACAAGGCACCTTTAATAAAAATAAAGTCGTTATTCAGAAGAAAGCAGATGCAAAAATCAGGTCTTCTGAAAATGGTAAAACCATAGATCATCAAACCAACACAAAAAACAAACCAGAGACATCCGGTACTTGCGTACGGGGGTAGGAGAGGGGCAGGGTTCTGGGGAAGCCCTCTACCCTTCTCCCCTTACGGAAATGTATAGTTTATGAGTAATAATTTTTTTTGTAAAATCATAACCTCACGTTTTTACACAGGAATATTGACACAGTTACTTCTGCAACGGCTTCGGCGCTGCGGGAAGTGCAGCCCCTTCTCTCTTGCGTATCAAATCACAGGTGTCCATACTCACCTCCGCTCGCCCTCCCTCCGCGCCTACGGCTTTATAAAAACAATCGAGGGGTAAGGCAGAGCACCTAATTTTTAAACTTGGCACATAATTCGCACCTAAAAAGCCCCTAATTTTCGCTTTTTCTAAATATAAATTCCTGACTTTGCGTTTCTGGCGAGACACAACTATGATTTGTGGCATATCACGGGCTCATTCCTTCGTATATGCTGTGGGCACGTTTAATCAACACGTACACCTCCCCCCCCCCCCCTCCCCACGATGAAGTATCATCTAGGGAGAAGGTCGTAACAGTATGTTTGTCAGTCCTTGAGAACATTCATTTCTTAACCATCGGTAGTTAGTTTTCGAACTATAAGACAGTCCCAATGGCACTTTAGCCTAATGATCCGCTGGGCTATGTCGGTAACTCTCGTTCTTCTGAAGATATCTTCGGAAGCTGACAATAGTCCACTCCATACTTGCTAAGTACCTATGAGTTTCCCCATATTATGGCCAGCAGTAAAGGTCATGTTAATCAGAAAAGCGATTTCAAATACATTTCAGATAGGCCTTCTCTTATTTTAATATATTAAAAAGAAAAGAGATAACATGCTTTTTAAATCTCAATAAGGTCGGCCACATACATACGGAATTCCGTTTCGTGATTCCGTTTCGGAATTCCGTATGGGTCGGCCACACACATACGGAATGCCGTTTTGCCAGCAAAATTTTGAACGGAAAACTACCGTACGTGTGTGACGGGTCATATATTTTATATGGACTTGCTGCGTTCGGGATTCCGAATCGGAATATCGAAACGGAATCCCGAATCGGAAATCCGTATGTATGTGGCCGGCCTAACACGTGAACTCCGCAAACACGCCTTTAGACAGCGCGGACAAACAGATATTTCCTTGCCCTAAAACTGTCTCAGAAATGATTATTTACTTATTTTACCCACATCATAACCAATCATTGCTTAGTATTGTGTATACACTTTTAGTTATACTGTAGTTTTTATTACCTAATTGAGTCGCTAAGTTACGAAATTTCCTTTCACTTAAATATACCTACATCTACATATAGTTAAAAACCACTTAGAGAGTCTTCAAAATAATTACTTAAAAAAGTAACAAAATCGTTTAAATACTTCTAGACGAAGCCAAAGCAATCTGGTACTTAAAACCTACCAAACTATGTCATTTCCATACTGTCTAGACTGTGCATACAAAGAAGTTCTGAGAAATACTTTCACTGTTCCAGAAAACGAGATGTCAGTAACGGTCTCAAACTAACAGGCCCGCATTAGAATAATACGGTTTAATAATGTTTAGTTTAAGCGAGCGCTATAATCATAACCTTTTTTACCCGACTGCCAAGGAAGGGTTATGTTTTTCGCGCGGAGCTTGTATGTATGTAGTATGTTCGTTTGTAAACTTCTTTATTACTCTTCCAAACGGCTGGAAGGATTTCGACAGTTAAGGTATCGTTATATTATATTTGTCTTAAAAAGTGTTCTTAGATAGCTGTTTGAAAAAATAAACAAAATGGCGGATTTTTGGCGCGAAATAGTAATACGTTAATAAAAAATTAAAATAAACAAAGTTAACTCTATTTCGGTTTAACAGACTGTATTATGAACTGAAAGCTTCAGTAAAATACCCGCATTAAATTTAGTAGCAGCCGGGACCCAATCGCAAATTATAAATCGGAAGAAAATTAAGGCTGAATCTGAACGCTAGGGTGAGAAATTGTGTAATAAGAGAAAAGTGTGGTTTGCAAATTGATGTTGTGACCAGGATTAAGAAAGCAACGTTTCGGTGATTTGATCATGTAGAAAGAATGAACAAGGAAAGAGTGACGAAGCAAATTTATGTTGCAGAAGTGAACGGCAGAGTCGGGAAGGGACGCCCCAAATGAATGTTTATCCACCAAGTTGGCCAATTATGTTGAAGATGGGCCATATTAAGAGCGTGAGGTATAAGAATGTAAAGAAGGCGAGAGAGGTGTGTCAGGATCGTGCCAAATGGAAGTCCGTAGTCTCTGCCTAGCCCTCTGGGTGACAAGCGTGAATGTTTGCTTGTGTAAACATAAACACTTTTTTATTTTGCGTTATATCTCCCGATATATCTTCTTCTATAGCCCGTCAAAATCCATTGCTGGACATGTGCCTTTCCGTTTGGGAGGGTTTGCAGTACTAGACGTCTCGCATCTATGACGCTGCTGCCCATCGTCAGTCTGCAGATAGTTATACCGCCATCTACCGGAACCCATTAGATCTTTCTGGCATTTCACATGTCGCCTCTTACGACAACCACGGGACAGAATGAGATGATGGATTCTCTTAGGCTGCCTAAACACCATACCATATATATATATATATGACAATACTTTGTATCAATATCAATGATTGTAGCCGTAGCAGCAGCTGTGTCAATGTTAAAATAGAAGTTACATTAATTGGTAGATTTTGTTAAAGATAAAACTCCACCCGCCACCCTTGAAAAATTTCAACTACTAAAATCACAGAATAACTAATAGCTAAACACAATGAAAAGGCGTGTGTGGCGGCGCTCTCGTCGCGCCACAGATTGATGCCTAAATCGCGCTATTAAAGTTCCGAAGAAAAAGCTCCGCAGAATATATAAAATAACTCCGAATTACCACTCAGAGCGTTAGCTTACCATCTTGCGCGGCGGGAGGAGGATTTCAGAAGACGATTCTCAGGAGTGAATGGAAGGGGTTGTTTCCTCCATCGCACGACATGACAAACAGCGAAGGTTTGTCATGTTGTTTTTGTATGATGTTTTTTTACAATTCACAGATTGTTTGAAAAATTCCCCTCCATATTCTGATAGAACAATAACATCATTCTTAGTGAAACCATCAAATCTAGTCCAATTTTTTCATTAATCCATCGTACTTTAAGGCCCAATGTAATAAATCGATCACATGCGGTTAAAACAAGCTTCGTTTCTTCGGAATATTCTTCTACATTCTTGCAATTTTTTGAAACAATGAAATAAAAACTCATATTTAATTAATATTTCAACTTTTTTTTTATATTTTGATTATAAATAGTTAAGAGTCCTTCCACACGACCAAAATTGGTAATCAACCAACGTGATATGAACAAGCAACCAACAACCTTCGGAAACTACAACTTTCAAGCTTTCGTCATCGTCCTCAAGTACACCATCCATTCGCTCCCGAGCAGATATTGTCAGCAGTCTTCACATCCTGCAAGCCATCTAGCTTTACAAGGTTCTTCGGGCACTGGAATAATTGTTCCTGTTCCTTAAAGCTACTCTCTGCGCTACAGTGTTCGGTACGGTTCTGATTCTTGCTGCTCGCCTCTACTTCTCAGCGCTCTCGCAGATTACTTGCCTTCTTTATGACTCACAGCAGACTACAGGGTAATCCCCAGCACTTGTACATTCGTCGACATCTAAACTGCACTATCGACCTCCGGTCTGAGCAAGGGGTGATGTGGCGGCGCTGTCGTCACGCCACAAACGAAACACTTCAAAGCCTCAAATTAAGCCTCAATCGCGCTATCAAAGTTCCATAGTAAAAGCAGTATACATATATAGAATAGCTCCGAACTATTACTCGGAGGGTTTATTTTATTTAGTTCTACCCAGGCATAACCGACGCATATCGCTAGTATTTGATAATCTTCACACCACTGCAATCAATTCATTACAATATTTTGATTTTTAAAGTTTCATCTTGCACCTCGCTACTAGCGAGGGGTTAAATTACAGACTAAACCGCGTAAACACGTTCGCGGTACTACGTGCGTAAACACACGGCTGACTTTTGTTTTCCCACAAGATTGATGTTTATACAGTTTTGTGTTCTTTATTACAAAAATTATTATACTAATAATAAAAAATTATGAAACTGTTATTTTTCAAAAGCCGTCTAAAGACGTTTGTTGACGATTCCACATCGGTCTGGATGATTTACATCTGGTATGCAAAATAGTGATGGGACTCGAGGCGTGTTTCACTTGAGTCACTCGAGTAGCTTTTATTTTAAAGCCGGCAATATATATTGGTCAAGCCTCAGCCAAAGCGAGTGTAGGCAAATTAATAGAAGACGAGTGCTACAGTCCACATGTTGGCAAAGTTTGAATGAGTGAACATGTTGACATGGCCAACTAACATGTGGACACGAATTGTGGAGTGCTGACGAGCGCCTTTGATTTGTGCAGAAAAACCGACACTGTTCCGAAGTGACACGAGTCGTGGCGAGTGATCCAGAGTGGTGGCAAAGCATGCTAAACGAACCGTATACACGTTGGCTCTCGCCCGCCCTCGTCCAGCTAAGCGAGTCACTCACTGCGAGTGACGACGAGCAATAGCGAGGCTAGGCAAATTAATGTTCTGTCCATATCTTGGTACTCGATTCGCTCGGCCAATATGTATAGCCGACTTATATTTTTATGACACCTCACGTCAACTCGAATGACTCGGACCACTCGAGTGGCATGTACCAACTCGAGTGAGAAATTCAAGTTAAGACCGAAAATTTAGCCGATGTATCTTCCATTTGAAATTAAGTAAAATTTTGTTTGAGTCAGTGCTCTGTTCGCCTAACTTGCGTTGCGTCCAATTTATGGCATTCCTGGCCGTCCTGCAGAGTTTACAATCCGTCTTTTAATGAATAAATTTGAGACAACTGATGATCGATGAAGCAGTGCATGTACGTCAACGAAGCGCAAGATCGTCGGAGAATATTGTTGCCGTTCGGGACAGTGTGCGAGAAAACCCCAGACCCAGACAGTCCTTTCTGCGTCGTACACAAGAGCTGGCTCTTTCTGCGACATCAGTCAAAACTTCCGCGCGCGCCCCTTTTCAACCTTGCGCCCCTAGGCACGAGCTAATCCGCCACTAGCTATATCTAACCTGCACTAGGCGGTAGCAGGTGCCCTTGGACTGTAGTTACTATAGCCACTTACCATCAGGTAGACTGTTGGGTTTTTTCTCGTTCTGCTATAAAATTATTAGTAATTTGTGCAATATTTAAGTGCTTCCGAGATTCTTAAATATATTCCGTTATTGCAACTAGATCAGTGTAACAAAATATAATGGTCACCCTTAAAAAGCGTACATGACGACAACAGCGTCACGATCGCATAACTATAGCATAAGTCATTTTGAGGTTCATTCAACCTTTTTCGCAACGTTACGCATGCGGCGTCTAAATACTACTGTACTGAGTTTAGGTGACAGTAATTCGACAATAATTTAAAACAAGTTGTACTTAGTCCGATGGATCTTGACATAATACAATATGAAGTATGTTAAGATCCATCGGACTATAGGAATTTGTTTGATTGTCAGCATTGAGGACTAAGATGGAATGCCTCTTTTCCAGTAAAAAGGGTATCCGGTTCTCTACACTCACCATACGAAACACAGCAGCATTAAGCTGCTATTTTACGCTGGTATTCTGTGAGAGCGTGGTCCTTCCCCGGTCGAGCCGACCCATTCGTGCTACAACTATACTATAAATATAGCTGCAGCTGGCTCTAGCACGTAAAAATATATATAAAATAAAAAATATATACATAAAAAAAATAAAAATGCTAAAATCTTTACACAATTTATTTATATTCTTTTTTAACTTCAATAATAAATGGCTTAAACAAAAAAAATTGGTTTAAAACATTATAAGAAAGCTACATTAAATATTCACTTAAAAAAAGGGGCGATGTTCTCAGCTGAAAACTTTTGTCTGAAGTCGAGTCTTTGCTTAACAAAGTCTCGGATTGGGGCCGACTAAATCTAGTCCAGTTAAATCCCCAGAAGACACAAGTTCGCGTTTACTGCTAAAAAGAACCCCTTTGTCGTATCGCCTCAGTTTCAAGGCACTCCCCTTGCTGCCTCAGCTAGTATCGGAATCCTTGATTTCGACATATCGAATAGTGTGCAGTTTCGTGGTCACTTGGAAGGGAAGGCCAAATTGGCATCTAAAAAGCTTGGCGTGCTCAGCAGAGCGAGACAGTATTTCATGCCAGCATATCGCTTGTAACTTTACGAAACGCAAGTTCGGCCCCACATGGAATACTGTTCTCATCTCTGGGCCGGGGCACCCCTGTGCCAGCTCCTTGCATTTGACCGCATCCAGCGCGAAGCGGTTCGAATCGTCGACGACCGAGTTCTTTCTGATCGGCTCGATACACTGGCACTGCGTAGAGATGTTGCATCTCTTTGCGTATTTTATCGCATCTATCACGGGGAGTGCTCTGAGGAATTGTTCGGACTGATTCCAGCCGCTCAATTTCACCATCGCACATCGCGACAAAACTCGCGTTACCATCCATACCATCTGGATGATTGGCGGTCCACCACTGTGCGATTTAGAAGAAGTTTTCTCCTTCGCACAACTTCCTTGTGGAATCAATTACCACCCGCGAATTTTCCGGACCGATACGACTTAGAAACCTTCAAGAAAAGAGCTTACACCTTTCTAAAAGGCCGGCAACGCATCTGCAATTTCCCTGGTGTTGCGGTTGTTCATGGGCGGCGGTAGTCACTTACCATCAGGTGCGCCGCATGCTCGTTTGCCCCCTCTTCTATAAAAAAAAGCTCGACTGTATGTTTTTCTGTATGTAGGTATGTTGCTCGATACCGATGTAAATTATTAACTGATTTTAGTGATTATTTTATAACTTAAGACGACATTTGATTCGCGTGTAGTTCTCTTTAGACCACATAATATAGAAGCTCTTAGCACCGACTTCTGAAGCTTTTATGTGAAAATTATTTAAATATTATTAGTCTTTTGAAGTCGACATTTACTTTTTAGTAAAGTTCATTATTTTATAATAACCATCCCATTAGAAAAACACCCCAAGCTCCAAAAGGCACGCACCTCACCACCAAATCCTAGGGGCTTATGCAACAAAGATTATGCTGTTATAAAGTACCTACGGGCTATTCGACATCACATACGAATCGAAATATCAGAGACGCAGATTATTTTTACCACAAATAATATGTAAATAGAACTAAAACTTGCCTTATCAGGAATTTTATTAATAATTTTAGTAATGGATCAATATCAAACAAATTTTAATGTGAGCTCCTAAGGCTACTGCTGCAACTGTTTAATATTTTTTTTTAAAACGTTACCCCCGCACTGGGATTTTCTCCTGAATCGTAGAGGCAGTTTACAAACGCAAATTGCACAAGGAAGGCTGCTTTCACAGCTGTACGGGAGTAGTGTGCCCAAATCCAGCGTTGGACTATTAACCAGTTCTGTAGGAACTACATAAATATCTTTGATTAAGAGCAAAGTGATCTAATTTTTTTTTTAGAAAAAACAATTATCAATTTATGACATGTAAGTATAGTTTTGTTGCATAACAATTTCTATAACTAGTTATTTATTTATTAACTTCCATGATGACCTATTCAAGGAATGTCATGTGTTAGCTTTCTTTGTATGAAATGCGTGGCTGTTGTCACATCGCAAATTTCGACGAACACCGAACAAGAAATACACGTAAGTATTTTATTTCCGGATTAAAGTATAAGTACGTTTATTTTAAGATTTAATTTGAAGCGCCTTTAATTATATAATCTGGGTCATTCAGTCAGACTTCACTTAATATTGTTTTTCAACTTAAAAACCATTCAGTGTTTTACTTTCTCGTGCTTAAAGTGCATACAACTAAATACAGATACAATATATATATACATATATATAATACAGGTACAATATATATGAAAACCCTCTCAGAAATGAGAGGAGACTTGTACCCAACAGTGGGACGTATATAGGCTGTAATTTTAACTTTAACAATATATATGTATTGTAAATTAGATAAAATTTTGTAATTTAGTAGTAATAAATAATAATTACTACACTGAGGGTAACGTTGTACTCTCCTTGCTAGACTGCACGTTATACAATTATAGTCCATACGTAAGGACTACTTATATAAACCCTACCGTAGTAACCCATGTTTGCCATAGTTGCCACGCTTGGCAGGCGTATTTGTAAGGGCAGTTTTATCGATAACAACTGATGGGGAAATAAGTTTCTCAAATGGCAACCTCGTATCACAGTCTCGTATCGCAGCCTCGTATCGGTAAACAAAGTGTAGAGCGGCCCGCCACTACACGTAGCAGGACTCCGGCAAAACCTAAAAACCTAAAATTGTAGTACATAGTTAGACTGCGACTTCGGTAACACATTCACTCACAGTTTCAGGACCGTGTTTAGTGGCGTACCGTTTCGGAGGCCTATGCTCAGTACTAGCCTAGGGAAGGGCTGTACTGATGATAATAAAATTCAACTTTTTACATGCGTACGTGCGTGCGTGCGTGCGTTCGTGCGTGATAAATATCGTGAGGAAACCTGATGTCTAAAAAATAAAAAAAATATTTCCAGGTCAGGTGAAGTCCGCCAACACGTATTGGGGCAGCGCACCAGACATTTCTTTACTCTAAAACCCTCTCAGAAGTGAGAGGAGGCTAGAGTGAGACGGGGATATGCTGTAACTCTAATTTACTTTACTTTTCTACCGACTTCCAAAAAGGAGACGGTACTCAATTCGAGTGTATGTTTTTTTTTTTGTGTGTTACCTCATAACTTTGTAGTGGGCGAACCGATTTCGATGATTCTTTTTTATATGAAAGCTGATAGTTCTCGTGTGGTCCCATATGAATTTGATCATGGTCAGACCAATGGTTATTGAGTTATTCTTAAATAACCTATATTGAAGTCGCTTATATTGAAGTCGGCTGTACAAAATTTTTAATTTTAAATTATTTCTCCTCACACAATACAGAGCGTATGTTGTAACTAACATACATTACATTTTTATCGGGTTCTCGAAAACGGTTCTTAGAATTCGAAATTTTACAATATAAGGGTTTACGGCGGCAAAAAATCTATCTAGCTAGGTCTTATTTCTGGGAAAGTGAAAGTGAGAATTTCGCTATAATTTATTATCAGTCTTCTCAACAGCCTTAGAGCGTAGGGCTACTACGCTGGAGTGCGCGAATTTACATCCTGCAATGTCCTCAATTTTTTTTTATTTTTTAATATTCTGGCCCACACGACCCCACAGCTAAGCAAAAATAAAAGTAAAATGTAAAGTAACACTATATATACGTCCCATTGCTGGGCACTGAGAGAACATTTCCATAAAACTGAGAGGGTTTTAAGGAAATGTCCGCCGCGATGCCCCAATGCGTGTTGGCGGACTTCACATGTCTTCGAAATATTTATTTCTTATTTCTCTGACATGCACATTTCCTTCGAAGTTTTCCTTCGCCGCCGAGCACATGGTCAATCAGCATTTAAAATTTCAATTAACATTAGTGCCGGGTGAGGATCGACCCGGGTTGCTCGTGTATGTGAAGTTTACAGCGAGTGCTTAGCCCCTGAGCTACCACACAGCACTAAGAATAAATAAATTATTGTCAAATTATTATACACTAATAAAATGTTTGTTTGCAGAATACGTACATTTTTATGGCGCTACGCGTACTCCAAGCTTTGGTCTAGTATATCTAATTACAGTATTCTTACAGAAAATCATTGTTTTATCGATATGTAATCAAACCTATGTAATGTAATACTTTTTTGAATTTTTAAAATAATAAATATATATATATATATATATATATATATATATATATATATATATATATATATATATATATATATATATATATATTTTCATATGTGTAACTGATTTCATGGAAACGGCTCTAACGATATTGATGAAATTTTATGCTCAGATATTGTTTTACTATACAAGTTTTTCTAAATAGATGTAATCCCTTAAAAAAATATTGTTTTTTTTTTTATAACGCCTAGCAAACCTTGGTCACCCAGGTACTTTTATAAAAAACATCAAACTGGTAGAATTCTTTTAGTTTCGAAGCCGAGATCAAAATATAATTAAAACAAAAACTTTGAGATTTGGCGCTAACTCTACCTAGCAACAACGAGGAATGGCCTTGTGATAGACCGGTTTTTGGCTGATCTTTCCTATCATTTTTAGAAATATATAAAAGATGTTTGATTAATATTATATTCAGATGATTCTGGTTCAACTCAATATGTATTTGGATTCAATTACTATAAACGCTAATCTCTGTGCATAATAATACCTACATACATAAAGCATTCCATTTACGTACTGCAGTACGTAAATAGAATGCTTTATGTTTAATTCTCTGATTATCATTATTATTTATTCATTAGTTAAACAAGTTGTTTATTTTACCGTTTATTACCAGACGCTGATTTCCTACACCAGTTTGGGTATATTACGTTTGGTTAGAATTATTATCATTTATCTCTCTCTCTCTCTCTTCTACGTCTTATAACATGCACTGCCTTGTGGGTGATGAATTCTCTTACTGCGGCCACCATGCGACGCTACTCTGAAATTTTAGGGCTTATTATTACTCTATTAGTATATCTCTATATTTACGCACTAAAATAATGTATATTATATTTTAAAAGTAAATAATAAATGTATTCTTTCTCTTAAAAATCATATTTCACCTCCAAAGTAGTGTTCTCTGCTCACGTAAACCTTAAATGGGAAAGAACGCCTTACGGCTTTATTTCCGCCTTTTGATACATTTTTGTTCAACGAATTTTAAATAAATAAAATAAATAAATTACTTTACTGGCTGATGAGGACGAATCAATATTTCCAAACCAAAATTCATTACATTATTGATAAGTCATCGCGCGCTCTGACGCGCGCGTTGATTTATTCTAATAAATATATGGCTCTATTTTTATTACCGCCAAGCACTTGGTGTTGATCACTTGAAAGTGGCAATTGGGAGCGAACTCGATTTGCCCTTAAACTATGAAATTTCAAGACTGGTGCTTATCCCCTCACCACGACTCTCAGTCGTTACCTTTTCCCTTATAGATAAGTTACACGTTGGTACCATTGAGTTATATGTACTACGTACGTAGTACATATAACTCAATGGTTGGTACCTTAATTTTGAATAATCTAAGGTTGGTACTATGCACTGTAGGTATTAGGTATTATAAAAAGCTATCATTAAACACACTATAAAGAATTTTACAACGAACCATAAATATCGTAGGTATGTTGCTTAAACATGTAAATTGACATAATTTTTAAATTTAGAACACGTAATGATGTTTTATTTTAAGCCAGTGTAAGTCGGTGGATGACCTACATGTAAACATTAGTGTTACGGTAAGCGGGTATCAGGGGCAATGACAGGCTTACTCATTTGCAGCGGCCGACAACCCTTTCTCAGCGTCTGGTCCATGAAGCAAATACAAAGAGGAGACGTTGTAATTAAATTTCACTATGTAACAACGCGTGACAATTTGCGGGGTGAGGGGATGCAAAGCCCCGCCCACTTTACATTATCTACATCTACCGATAAATAGTAAAACTACTCGAATCATTCCATATCGATGTTGCAATGTAGCCTAGCTACCTTGACGTTAGATGGCGGCATGTCCACAAAATGTTATAAAGTATAGAAATAATATTTTGGCGATTAAAATTTCTTTATGTCTGAATGCAAAACAAATTTCAGCACCTTCGTATGATTATTTTATCATTACTGAGCTCTACGTACCTTTATATTTTTAGTTCACAGGACACAAAGTGTCGGCATCTAGTGTGGAATATATTTAATTATATTTGAAAGCCGACGCAAAGAGATTTTTCTAGAACTATTTTAATAAATTAGGTGTAAAATTACTTACAAATGAAATGTGATGCTATCCATAGCATCGGAGCGTCTATCTCATGAAGCAAATACATTCAGACAAAGAAATTTTAATCGCCAAAGTAATTTTTTTATAGTTTTCATAATAATTTTGGGAACAAGCCGCCATCTATCGTCAAGTAAACCTCATAAAAATAATAAACAGACAGGGCCGCAATTAGAATTCAATTATTTTACCCAGTAACCCAGCATTCAATATTAAAATGAAGGAAATTGTACTTGGCTGATTTTTACGCAATGTTTAAGTTATATTTAAGTGACATTCTATATGCAAAGAATCACTTAAATACAATTTAAATATGTTTATCATTTCGTGAAAGTCAACCTTCAAGAAATATTTATTTTATCCATAAAATAGTCTCTTTGAAACTAAATATTCTATGTTCAATATTAAGTAGGATATTTAATTTGGAACTAAATATCCTACTTATCTCACTAATATTGTAAAGGCGACGTTTTGTGTGTTCTTTCTGTCTCCTTGAGCTTATTCCACACTAAGTATGTACTGTGTATGTGTAATTTTTTCACGCAGTAATGGCTGGACTATTATTTATGTGTGGGCTCTGAGGGAGAACAAATAATAGACAAATTATTATAATTAATATAATTTTATTTACAAATCAATTAAAATATAAATATTTTATTCCAAATTAGGCATCCGAATGCACTTTTTGAATGCCAATATAAGAACATTAAATTGTATTTAAGTGATTCTTTGTATATAGAATGTCACTTAAATATAACTTAAACATTTCGTAAAAATCAGCCTAAGTACAATTTCCTGCATTTTAATATTAAAAGTTGTGGATTACTGGGAAAAATAATTGAATTCTAATTAGGGCCCTGTCTTTTTGTTATTTTTATGAGGTTTACTAGACGAGAATACGACCTGTTCTCAAAATGATTATAAACTATAAAAACAATATTTTGTGATTAAAATTTCTTTATGTCTGAATGCAAAACAAATTTCAGCACCTTCGTATGATTATTTTACCAATACTGAGCTCTACGGAGCTTTATATTTTTAGTTCACATGCCACAAAGTGTCGCCATCTAGTGTCGAATATATTTAATTATATTTGAAAGCCGACGCAGAGATTTTTCTAGAACTATTTTAATAAATTAGGTGTAAAATTATTTACAAATGAAATGTAATGCCATCCATAACGTCAGAGCGTCTATCTGAGTAGTTTTTACACAATAAAACACAATACTTCATCCTTTTCTTCTTAATACTACGAAAATACACCGATTTGCGATTTTTTCAACACATAAGCGCACAGGACGAATGCTGACAGTATACTAATTAAAGCCACGCCCACTATGATGACGTCAGGACCTACTTAGAATCACAGTGCACAGTTGATTATGCCGTCTCCCCTTTGTATTAGCTTCATGGTCTGGTCAGACGTCAGAGAACAGGAAGTGAAATTCTTTGCCAAAATTTTATACACAAATAATACGTAGATCAGTTATTTCATAAAAAACTTTTAAGTCTAAACTGAATAATTAAACTTTAACCTTTGTGATAATTTAATTAATAGAATCAGGCGTTACTTTACGGAAGTCCATTATATTAAAGTTGGCAAAAAATTACTTCGCGTACATCCGCTCGATAAAATAAAATGATGTGTCTTACTTAGTTTGAAGAGCAGCTCCCGCGTATATCCGAATTAATTTTTTGCCAACTTTGTGATAATTGGTCGCATAATGTAGACTAGCATCTATTTATTGCCGTGCTATTAATTGCCGTGCCCTGCAGGACCCATAATGATCTCATAGTTTTAAGTTAAAACTTAAAATATTCTTAACACCTTAATTGTAACATTATGGTACCAATAAATAATATGAATATGAATATGAAGCTTAAAGGGTACGAAATAATGACTTCCTCGGGCGACCAATTTCTGGAATTTGCCATTACTAGTGATTTTTTCAGACTTAGGAACCACCAAGAAAAGAGCCTAGTCCTTCCTCAAAGTCTGGCAACTCTTTTGTGATTTCTCTGATGTTGCATCTATTCATGGAAGGTGGTTTATCAGGAGAGTCGTATATTCGTTTGCCCCCTCTGCTAAAACATTCATGTCTTTTAGTATTATCTTTCAATCAAACCAAAGTGTGTAAAAACATTTTTATAGGAGAAAAAAATAAAATTTTATTAACAGCTTAAATTATTATTATTAAATTAAATATATTAGTAATATATAATAATATTAGAACTTATCAAATTAAAAATGCAGATACAAAAATATAATTTCTTTTAATCGCAGACTACTTTGGTAACTAGATAATTTTCATTCCTCAGGTTATAATTATATACATATATCAAGTTATAATTTGTGTTCCTACGCCAAAAGAGAAGGAGCTCGGTAGCCGAGTTATTATATAGTACATAAAATATGTACTTGATTATTAAACGGCATTTTTTTTAATTTAATTCAATTGAAGTAAAACTGGGTGTCATAAGAGGTGATAGAGGGAAATAAAAGCGGGAGATATGCAGTGGCATCTTACTTTTTTATAGAATGGGGTGACAAACCATTGATATAAGAAGAGTAGAGGATAAGCTGTAAATTGCATATATATTTTTTGGTTATACAAATATCATGCAAACATGAACCTTGCCAACAAAAATATATCTGTCTCATTCTCACACGTTATGATTTTCAAATGTAAAAAGAGATAAGTACATATCTTAGACTTCAAATTTCTGTTGCCAGTTTTCATAAATGTCACCAAGCTCCACCTTGAAGCATGACGCGCCATTTTAGGATGACGTTCATTTGTGGTAGTTCGTCTGTCATCTAAGCCTTGTTCGGAGTTATTTCGCAGTGTTACAGTGAATTTTGACTATTTTGGAGCTTTTTTGTTCATTAGTAAAGGATAATTGAGCAAAAACAACATGACAAAGTGTTGCATCAATGGATGTAATTCAAATTCTCGTAAAAATTAAAAAGGATTGTCATTTTTCAGGTTAGTTGTAACTTTTTTCCTTAATTGTATATTTTTCGTGTGAATTGCGTTTCGTGTTCATGTTATGGGTTCTAAATCGTGTTTCCCGATATTATCTAGAATTTCCAATGACTATTATCATGTAAATTTAAACAAGTAAACACGTGTTGTCATGTTTTGAAATTATCGATATAAATTTTAACAATATTTTTTTATTAAACTGACTTTACGGCTCTGGGTTCTAGCCCTTCTGAGCCTGTTTAACAATAATATTAATGTAGTCATGATCAAATAACGTTTTAGATACGTAAACTGTATATTTAATCAAACGATCGATTGGGAGCCTTTCGTATAAGAAAATAACTTGCAAATAGTGTAAATCGTAAATTTTCTATGATAGTTTTTTTCATCAAATATTTGATGATGTTAAGATTATTTTTGACTGGTACTTAACGATGCATAATATTTATTTTAGGTTGCCAAAAAATGAAGGCCTTCAAAAATTGTGGATTGAAAATATAGGCCAAGAAAACATAAAACCTGCAGTAGTAAGAAGAATATGCTCCTTGCATTTTGAAAAAGAATGTATAAATAGAACGCTGGATGTAGTTCGGCTTGAGGGTGATTTGGTTCATGTCTAAAATAAATTTTCTGACTAAATAATATTATTTCGTCACGAATAAATGATTTTAATCAGTATACATTATTGTTATTTTATTTATTTTTAATCCTTACTCTCTCGTTTACCTCCAGTATCCTTAGTGGTGGATTACGCTACTGGTGGAAGTCATTACAACTTGCAGGTTGTAAACACTATAAAATTGATATTTTGTGGTGTTACACAAATGGGATATAATGAGAAATGAGTATGGAAATGGAAGTCTGAAGTGGCGCAGCCGCCCCTATTGATCGAAATGTTGCATGGAAATTGGTTGTCGTATGGTATGAACATGGGATGCTGAAGATTGAGGAATACGTTACGATATTTAAATGATTAATGGATTGTGTGAACGGTGGTATGGTTAGAAAGGGGCTGCTCAACTCGATTAGATTACTGAGATAAATAAATAAATAATCTTTATTATCAAAAAAAGAGAGATGACGGCTAGTAACTATGTATGAAAGAACACATGCTCCACAAACTTTAAATAAATCAAGATAAAAGTCAGTCCACTGCACGTTCATGGTGACTTGAACTGGTAACCGACCATTACCACGAAAGAAAGGTGTTGTTGAAACTTTATGGCGGCTTGGAAGTTAAGAGCGAGCGCTAGTCCGTGCAGATATAGTTGAAAGAAAACTTGATGGTGTCTCAGATCACAGTACGTAAAGCGAAGCGTGAAGGTACTGTGATCTGAGACACCATCAAGTTTTACAGTGGTAGAGCCACGCGGCAGCGTTTGCTGTCGCACGGATGGGCCGGCTCGAACCGGGGTGGTACCACGACCTCATAGAAAACCAGCGTGAAGTAGAGGTTTACCTCTGCGTTTCGCTTGGTGAGTGCAGGTGGCCGGAGGCCCATTTTACTGGAAATGAGGCATTCCATCTTAGTCCTCACGGGTGACAACGCATCTACATTTTGAATTGTAATAGAGGATAGATGTAGATGTCTATGGGCCGCAGCAACCACTTACCATCAGGTGGACTGTGTGCTCGTTTGTCACCCTTATCCTATAAAAAAAAAGGTACAGGACTTGCGCTCGCAACTAACTTCCCAGCCGCTATAAAGTCTATATATATGATATAATTCACGCACCCTGGACGCATACCGTTGGGGCTGGTTCGATATGGTGCACGACAAAACTACTGGAAAAAACTTAGGGGAGACTTCTGCCTAGTATTGGGACAGCTTGGACTAGAAAAAGAAACCTAACGAAGCCTAATACATTGCCTATAGTGGTGGTTTCGTTAATCTCTGCAGAGGAGAAAAAAATGCATGCGTCGACCCAGGGACGCACGGATGGAGTGCTTATGTGCAGATTGCCGTCGTTACGAAAAAACGTTAGCTCGTTGCACGAACTCAGTATAATATTCTGGTGCACGTCGTATACGTCTTCTGAAAAGAAAGGAGTTAAAGCTCCAATCAAGTGTTTTTTACTTGGTCTCTTCGCTCACTTTTGACTTTTGCTTCACCATATCTTAAAGCAATTACAGTTTCAAAACTTTCCTATTCTGAGTTGAACGTAAGATTTATTTATTTATCATCTCAATACAACTATTATTACAGGATTAACCCAATTCAATAGTGTAGTGATCTAATATCTGTTTATTTAATATATACCTATGAGATGGATGGTACGTCATAATTTATATAGCATCGATACTGAAAATATCGACAAAAACAACGCTATTTCTTGTGGGTGGAGCATGGGGTGGAGTCGTCGCCATATTTGAGAAACACTTGACTTCAGGTCACGTGACCACATGCCATATCCCCTATTTTTCTTATATCTATGTGACAAACGAGCACACTGTCCACCTGACGGTAAATGGATGCAGTGGCCCAATGACATCTACATTTATCTTCGATTAAGAATCAAAATGCAAATGCGTCGTCACCCCTGAGGAACACGATGGAACGCCTCGTTTCTAGTAAAATGGGTCTCCGATTCTCTACACTCACCATACGAAACACAGCAGCATTAAGCTGCTATTTTACGCTGGTATTTTGTGAGAGCGTGGTCCTTTTTTCAGAATTAGGGTGACAAACGAGCCCACACTCCACCTGATGGTAAGTAGTTGCTGTGGCCCATAGACATCTACATCTATCCTCGATTACGAATCAAAATGCAGATGCGTTGTCATCCGTGAGGACTAAGATGGAATGCCTCGACAGGGTCCTTCCTCGGTAGAGCCGACCCATTCGTGCTACAACCATAATATAGCTGCAGCGTGTCTCTACAACTTAAAACTGACACTGATGACAACTCATAAATTATAAATAAACAGAGGCCTAAGCAGCAATCTATGGGGGAGACCTATACTCAGCAATCGCCTTTTGATGTACTGTAATGAATGACTCTATTGCAAGAGAAAAATATCGTCTTCCTGTCGTGTGAGAGCGTGAATTCTTTTTTTTTTGAAATCTCTCTTGGACCCTGAAACAAATTGCTACACTTTAGATTATTACTTTAAAATAAAGAATGAGTTTCAAGAAAGCCCTAGAATACGCTAAAAATCCTACCTCTAAAGCTTCATGACTTCCCCCTTAAAACTAAAAGTGATTGCTGCTGTGTTCCATACTAACTCTTAGCTACTTAACTCCTTTTACTGGTAAAAAAAGCATAGGGTACCTTAGGTATCTTAGTCCTCAAGGGTACCAACGTCTCTGTAATTCTTAATGGAGGATGGATGTAGATGCCTATGGGCCACAGCATCCCCTTACTTACAAACGAGGACACAATTTATCTGATAGACTGTGTCCTCGTTTGTCATCCTTAATCTATAAAAACGTGCTTGAGGTATCTGGTTTAAAGTGGGTCAAAACTTTACTATGTAAAGGAACTATGAATGGCTCCAATTAAACTTCATCCGTCAATATACAGTGTTCACATTACAGCTAACTGGGTCACTGAGTTTGTTTCAATATGGCTCACTTGTTTCATTCTAGTTGGTTTTAAGATAAGGCATTGTCAAACTTCTATCCTTGCCGACTTCTATTTAAACCTAATTGAACTGTAATTATGATTTCCAATTTCAACCTGGGAACAAAATTAATATTCTTCACCATATTTATTTACCTGTTATTTTTATACCTGTTCAAAGGTATAAAAATATCTGCACTAAAATATGTTATTGCCATAATTGTACATAAGTTATTAGGTAGAGTCACGCCGCAGCTAAGTTATGGTTGCACCACGAATGGGTCGACTCGATCGGGGAAGGCTCTCACAGAATACCAGCGCGAAATAGCAGCTTGACTGCTGTGTTTCGTATGGTGAGCGTAGAGAACCGGAGACCCTTTTTACTGGAAACGAGGGAGTCCTCAGGGGTGACAACGTAACCACATTTTGATACTTAACCGATGATAAATGTAAATGTCTATGGACCACAGCATCCACTTAACATCAGGTGGACTGTGTACTCGTTTGTCATCCCCATTCTATAAAAAATTCTCAAAAATTCGTCATTTTGGTTATAAGATCACATATTATATGGCTACGATCTCTGATTGGAATCCCGGTACAGTAACTCAGTAATCAGGTATTCTAAATACTCAGCTACACGCTACGCGGTCGTCAAAATATAATAGGTACTTTTCTTTCTTTTCTTTTTTTTCTTATTTAAAAAAAAAAAGAAACGTTACCCCCACACTAGGATTTTCTCCTGTGTCGTGGGGGCAGTTTACAAACATAAATTGCACAAGGACAAACATCCAAGCCCGGAACAATTATTTGTAGGGCATACAAATACTTATTCCGTGCGGGATTCGAACCCGCGGCCCCCAGCGCAACAACTGATTGCTAAGCAATTACTTTCCCATTACTAGCGAAAGCGATTTCTGGATCTCAATAACAGCGCCACCTACAGAGTTCAATGGCAGATCTAAACCATCCAGGCACCGACTCAAATACACACAAAAATTTTCATCAAAATCGGTCCAGTCCGGTTTTACGTGGTAGAGCCATGCTGCAGCTATATTAGTATTAGGTATAGTTATAGCACGACTGGGTCAGCTCGACCGGGGAAGGACCACGCTCTCACAGCTGATACTGAATACTTTTCATGCTAAAAATATAACTAAAGTATGCAAATACACTTGTCATGGGAAGGGAATACATTATAGTATTTTATTAATTTTTAAATTTTTGAGCGAATGAGTGAAGACCGAATGGTGAAGAAAATATATAGCGCGAAAGTTAATATTAAAAGGTGTCGAGGTAGACCGAGACTAACTTATGAAGACCATATGAGCAAACTGCTCGAAGAGGGGAGGGTCAAGAGTACTCGGATACCTAGACGTGCATGTATGAAGAAGATAATGAATCTGAAAGAAGCGAAAGAGGTATGTAAGGATCGTGACACTTGGCGATCTGTTCTCTCTGGCTACCCCGTCAGGGATTGTGCGTAATGATAAGTAAGTAAGTAAGTAAATAATACCACAAAGACAGTTACTAATTTTAAAATTTTTAGAACTGGGATGGGGGAGAGTGAGAGCGTAACTTCAAAAAAGAAAGAGTGTTCTCTCCTGTATGCTCTTTTTTGTATGTGTTAAAAGATATAAGTTGTGGTTATTTTGCAATAACGGGCCAACTTTGCAGAGAAAGTTCAGAATAAGTAATATAGGCAAATTGTGAAGAAAAGATAATTAAAAAATTTCAAACATTCTGTACTTTTTATCTTTTAAAATTCAAAATGCGTGGTAATACATTATTTTAACTGGCACGCAACATTCTTATTTTCAAAACTGCAATAACGGTATATCATTATTTAAATATTTGAACTTAAGTTTAAAATTTGACTACTCTTGAAAAATAACCCTTTATAAATAATAATGTTTGTTTGTTCGTATTTTATGCGCTACCATACCGTTCATCGGGTTGCTACGTAGTACTATTATTTATTCTGTAGTTGCGATAAAACTTTGTCATCTTATTGCTTGCACTTGCGCGAATGGAGTTACATATATAATATCATTCAATTTCAATGAATATATTATCATTCCTAATTAAACAATTATATAACTCTTTCAAATTTAAAACGATATTTCCACAATTATTTCTTCTGCGGCAGCAACACGCCGGGCAACAGCTAGTATTTTCATAAATAACACTCAACCTCAATGGTAATGAATGTTAACTGGATAACACATAGATACCTACGCTAAAGGATGACGAAATAATGCCTCGCTAAGTTTGTTTCGAAAAATAAATACTTGAACGTTTGAGGCTCGAAAACGTTTATCGTGAACTTTAACACCAGTCACTACTAACTATAACAGTGGTAGAGTAACGCGGCAGCTTTTGCTGTCGCACGGATGGGCCGACTCGAACCGGGGTGGTACCACGACCTCACAGAGTACCAGCGTGAAGTAGAGGTTTACCTCTGCGTTTTGCTTGGTGAGAGCAGGTGGCCGGAGGCCCTTTTTACTGGAAATGAGGCATTCCATCTTAGTCCTCACGGGTGACAACGCATCTGCAATTTGATTTGTAATAGAGGATAGATGTAGATGTTTATGGGCCGCAGCAATCACTTACCATCAGGTGGACTGTGTGCTCGTTTGTCACCCTTATCCTATAAAGAAAAACTCATTCATAACTCTTTGTCCAATCACACAAAGTTGTTATCGTATTTTATTATAACAAAGAGTTAAATTTATCAATCGCAACAGTCTTACAATGTGAACGTTGCAACTTTTTAAACATACCCGTAATATGAATCAGTCAAGCTGTGATTCACGTGAGTTCCAATTTTTCAGCTTATTTCATGTCCCTAGTACAAAGACAAGTCATTAAGTATTCCGTGTAAAGAAAATATGCAATTCCCAGTAGTCCAAATGTGACATACTTAAGTCGTGCACTAAACAATCTTTTGTAACATGTGAGTTTTCATGTTATATATGGTATGGTATGGTATGGGAACCTTTATGTCTAGGAAGTAAACCTAATCCCTAAACATTAAGCCTGTTTCATCTCAACCTATTGCTGCCGCCAAGCAGCACTGTGTCTACTGTTGTGTTCTTGTTGAATGGGTATGGAGAACCAGTTTAACTACAAGCTATTCTATCGTATATTTTTCTAATCAGACCCATGGTTGATTAGTTTGTTACCTGTACAACTGTAAGTTTTTAAATCGTTTAGATATTCTATAAAATGTTAACTGTAAAAATATAATAAACCTAATTTCTAATAATATAAATAATTTTTCTAAAAGATAATACCTCGTACATATAATACAAGACTGATGATGCCCGCGGCAGCAAGCCGTGCTACGCCATTGAATAAAATACAGTCTTACAAAATCTACAAATTAGATAGAGCCACCACGCGGCAAATATATTAAGTACTAGCTGTTCCCCGTGACTTCGCCCGCGTGTAATTTAGGCTATTAATTGTTTTGCGCGGAACCATAATTCTTTTTCTAAAATAAAAGTAGCCTTAGTTACTCCTTATAACATCAGCTATCTGTCGGTGAAACTCCCGTCAAAATCGGTCCAGTCATTTCGGAGATTAGCCGGAACAAACAGACAGACAGACCGACAGACAGACAAAATTATTAAGTCTTGTTTTTGTCATAAGTATCATATATACGTGGTAGAGCCATGCTGCAGCTATATTATGTAGTATAGTTGTAGCACGAATGGGTCGGCTCGACCGGGGAAGGACCACACTCTCACAAAATACCAGCGTAAAATAGCAGCCACTGCTGTGTTTCGTATGGTGAGTGTAGAGAACCGGAGACCCTTTTTACTGGAAAAGAGGCATTCCATCTTAGTCCTCACGGGTGACAACGCATCTGCATTTTGATTCGCAAATGAGGATAAATGTAGATGTCTATGGGCCACAGCAACCACTTATCATCAGGTGGACTGTGTGCTCGTTTGTTACCCGATACTATAAAAATATATATACTTTCATTTGCATTTAGTAAAAAGCTGTTATTTTGACATTACAAACAGACACTTCAATTTTATTTATTTGTATACATATAAACATTTTTATAAAATACACCTTTTTTAATTCCGCTCTTAATTAATCGTCATCAATTTGAGGTGCGGAAAAAGGGGATTTTATTATATTATTTGCCATAGTTGCCACGCCTGGAAGGCGGATTGGCAACCGCAATTTTCATTTTCTAGATTTTAACAGGAAGACTTTACTGCCCATCTCTACGACACCAAAGGGACGATAACGCGTAGTGGATATTCTTATACCCCCACTCGTGAAGTGCCACCAGTACATGGCAGTCTTTGGGGGCATGTAATGTCACAACTGCATATATCGACTTTTGTGCATGTCTTATCAGCTCATCCATCCATTTAGTGTAGAACCGTCCTAAACTCCGTTTGCCAGTACCTGACTGCCACTCTAAAACCTTTCTTCCCCATTGGTTGTCGGTTCATCGAGATTTATGGTCTAGCAATTGTCACTTCAACTTTCTAATCCGTTAGATTATTTATTTTTTATTCACACAGAAAAACTCAAAAATCTCCACAGCTCGCTGAGCGACCTTAAGTTCCCCCATACAGCCAGTATCTAGTGTAGGACTCCACCTCAATTTTCTATATCAGCACTGGCAAAATGCACTCGTTGTACACTCTTGATAACCCGAGTCACCTGCATTCCTTGACTTCGTGCAAGTTTTACCAGGCCGTCACTCCATCTAGTAGGGGACGCCCTACACTTCGCCTGCCATTACGAGGCTTCCACACCACAAGGATTTCGATCCTTTCTTTCCCATCGGTTATCAGTTCTTCGAGCTATATGGCCGGCCCATTGCCACCTCAGCTTACCAGTCCTTTGGGCTATGTCGGTTACTCTGGTTTTACTGCGGATATCCTCATTTTTAAGTCTATCACGCAGATAAACGCCGAGCATAGCCTTCTCCATAGCTCGCTAAGCGACTTTGAGTTTCCTCATACGGCCGGCAGTGAAGGACCACGTCTCAGATCCATAGGTCATCATTGGCAATACGCACTGGTTGTACAATCTAGTTTTGAGGTTTTGAGGTATGTCTGACTGTGATGTGTTTGAAAACAATATTTAGATATATTACAACTAGTTTTTAGCTAATCGTAATAAAATAATGATGACTAATGTAAAAACAGTACTTGTTAAAAATTATAGTGACAGTTTATTTTTATCTATACTATAACTAATTTAAGCTTATTATTGCACAAATATGATTTTTCATTTTAGACGAGGATATTTTAGTTTCATATATTTTTTTTATTTTTGGCCTATACATTAGTGTGACAAGATTTAAATGTACAAAGTGAAACTTTACGACATATCATTCTTCTTATATTTTATATTTTACATAAGTAGTTAAATAAGGTTATAAGTGCGCAAAATCCGTTACAAGAAAATGTGACATTTTTTAAATACATTCACTACGTCAACATAAATTAAGTAAAATAAGTACTCAAGGATTTTTGCCAACCTTGATACATATTTTCAAGTTTGTATGAAAAATTTAATACTTAATAGGCAACTCTGCCACTAGCGTTAACTTTGTTACTTGCAACGGAACAAAAACAATAGGAACAAATCGATAACTTTGAGTGTTATGTATTTATGTGGGAAACTTACCTTCATCCTTGAAGTTAAATCGTATTATTTTCATTAAATACCACAAAGTTAGGTTAACTTTGCCATTTTCTGTTTTTGAGTATTTAATGTTAGTATTTTTAAATGTATTTCTATAATAAAACTCTGACAAGACATCTTCACACGCATCACGTAAAAACCTGTGCACCGATTCGGATGGGATTTTCACTGGCAGATAGCTGATGTTATAAGGAGTAACTTAGGCTACTTTTATTTTAGAGTTCCACGCAAAAAAAATCCACGCGGGCGAAGTCGCGGATAACAGCTAGTCACTAGTAAATACTATAGTAAATCTTAGAAGAATATAGTGTCATATTTAACCAAAGAGTATAATAAGTATATTGATGTTTAACATTGAGGCCAAGTCTGCCAAGTAACTTTTATGTTGGAAAATTGGTCCTAGACTTTTAAGTCCTTCCGAAAACTGCAAATTTGCCAGGTTTCACGGTTTCAAACAATGTACGGAAAATTAAATTGCCCTGTTAATTATCCCATGATCGCTCCAGAGTGTTGTCCTTGTCATGTCTACCTCGGGTCATTTACGGGCTGATGAAGATATTGTTCATTATAATATTTAACTAAGTACTTATTTTATTCTTATAGTGATCCCATAACGTCGTTTATGGACATCATTGACTATTGACGCCCTTTAAGTATATATGTGCTTATTACCGTTACCGTTACAGCCATACAGCCTATTAAAGTCCACTGCTGAACATAGGCCTCCTCGTGAGACTGTCTCATAGAGGGTATATTTACCATAGTTGCCACGCTAGGTAAGCGGGTTAACAACCGCAGTTTTTTTCAGTCGTTATCGTTATTAGGAAGACGCTGCCGCCCATCTCTTGACTTGTTTCTCTCTGTTGCCTCTTACGACACCCACGGTCCCACGGAATGATATTCTTAACACCGCCACTACACCTTATAATACTTACTAGCTGTGCCCCGCGGTTTCACCCGCGTCATTACGTGTCCGAGGTGCGCGACATGACCTAGTTCAAGCATTTTATAACGGCTAGGGTTTAAGCGTCGTTCGCGCGCCCAGCCAAGTATTGAATTATTTTAATTTTACATTATCTCTTAAACTATGCGTCCAAATAACATGGTATAAAGAACAAAGTTTATCTTCATAAAATTGTCTTGATGATGAAGTAACTTTCGTTCGTAAGTATAAATAGACCATACCTAATAATAACGCTCATAAATCACTTTTAAATTTTCAATATTTTTTTGTCACAAAATACCAAATTATGGCTTATGTATAAGAAATAGACATATGTTATCGCGGACTTTTTTTTAAACGGAGTAAAGGTCTATATTTTTCTACAACATTGTATTTACGTATCCCTAACGATAACACCAGCGTACGCGGATAAATCATTTCGGGTGTGCTTTTTCTTCAGACTTGCTTAACAAATATCCATATTTAAGGCTAGTTGAGTAATATAGCTTAATTCTAGATAGTATATACTATTTCACATGAATCTGGCTATAATATACAAAGAGAATTTTTTAAATCGGCCTGGTAGTTCCAGAGATTAGCGCGTTTAAACAAACAAAAAAGCAAAAAAACTCTTCCGCTTTATTATATTAGTATAGATTTACCTTAGAGTAATAAATATATTATATCATTACTCTATGATACACAATATTTCAATTATATTAACGTAGACAAACCTCAAAAGTATAACAAGTCAATGTTTTATTTAACGTTCTAATTTAAACAAGACTGAAGACTTGGTATGGCAGCTGAAATAAGCACCAGGCGGGCTGAAAATATAGTGTTCGGCGCTGAAAATATTCAACCAGGACCAGATTGTCAGGAGATCGCCCAGTTATTCAAATATGTTTCAAGAGTGCTTTTCAAAATCTGTTTAAAGTATTGACAACTAAAAATAATTGCACTTTACGTTTAGCGTCAGTTATTGTTTTTGATACTGATTAATGTGTGATTTAATTATAAAAATAAACTAGCGTTAAACAATGGGAGGTTTATATATTATGCATATTATACCTACCTATTTATCATTACTTTTTATGCATAAAATGCAATGTTATGTAAAAATTACCCTTTTTGAATTATGTGAGAATAGAATTGAATATTTTTTATTCAATATAAATTACAGTACAAAAATCTTATTGAATGTCTTTTTTTTACTTTTAACACTGGTTCGCAAAAAAACCTCTGTCCTAGGAAGAACCAGCATGAAACCCAGCGGGACTTTTTTTAAAAGCACATTTTTTTAAAAGCACAAGTTATTTATTTGATATTAAAAATGTTGACATAATATATAAACCTCATTAAATATTAAGTAAAGATATATAGTATAACATTTATATATGTATAACGTTTCTTGGTTTCGTTTACGTTTAGTCTTGTTAATTATTTAATGTTTTTTTTTTAAGAAAACAATCAAGTTAGCTAATCGATTAATTTTCTCATCATCTTATCTACTTCAAATTTATATGCAACCAGTTTATTGCCTAATCACTTTAATACCTCACCTGAAAACATTAAAAGATGCAATCGAATATATAACATTTTTTAAAGTCGGTAAAAATAAAGAGTTATACAGCAATATCGAAACATAAACAAACTATTATTATTTATAATATTATACTTATTACTTATTAATAAATAGACTATGGTGTAATGTCATTTAGTTTTTAAGAAACACGAATTTTTAATACTTATGTACACATTCATTCATAGTAAAAAACCCGTTTTAACCACTTGACATGAAAAAGTTTTTTGTGAAAAGATGGAGAATCGAAAAACAACTATACTTCACAATATTTAAAATATTGAATACTGACTTTAAAATCTTTAAACGCGAGAAAGCGACTTTATTATTACGAAGTTTATTTCTAGTAATTGTATCTAATATTAACATAGTTTGCATAGATGACTATTAATAATAGCTTGGTAACAACTCTTCCTTCACAATTTTCAACTTGCATCTAGATCTGAATGCATTCCACATTTGGCACGCGTTTGCGAATAGAATTCTCTCTTCTATATTTGCTTACTGGAACTTAAGGTGAAGCAATATCAATATATTAAAAAAAATAAGTAAACTTTATACTTTTCGAGCATAAATATATTTTTTTATTGATAAGCTTAAAGAGCTTGTAAATTTATATCGTCTATCAAACTTTATTTTTTTCTTTTTTTTTATTTATTTTTTTAAGAAACGTTACCCCCACACTAGGATTTTCTCCTGTATCGTGGAGGCAGTTTACAAACACAAATTGCACAAGGACAAACATCCAAACTCGGAACAATTATTTTTGTAGGCCATACAAATACTTGTTCCGTGCGGGATTCGAACCCGCGCCCCCCCAGCGCAGCAACTCATTGCTAAGCCACTGCGCCACTTTGAAATGAAATGTTATTTTCCACAGTCCCACAGAATTTTATTTGGTCGAATTAAGTAAAGATTAAGTATAATGTTTCATATCAAACGGGCTATCATTAGACAAAAGTATGAAACAAGAAGTAAAATTAAAAATTTTGTACAACCGACTTCAATATAAATAAAATGAGAACATCATCAATGTAGTCGAAGTCAATTAAATACGTATTATTATGGTTAACTCAAAAACTACTGGCCAGATCTTGAATTATCATCAAAATCGGTTCACCTATAAAAAAGTTCTGAGGTTATACACACCGAAAATACAATCGAATCCAGAACCTCCTCCTTTTTTGAATTGTTTTCTCCCAAATCTTCAATAGCTATGGTTACCGCTGCGACCCATCAAAAGCTGAACTAAGGCGTTCCCGTATATCGCTTCATAGGGGGTATCCCTCCATGTTGCCATAATTGCCACGCTTAGCATGCGGATTGGCAACCGTAATTTGTTATTTCCTAGATGTAGTGTAGGTCGCCTGGTTTGTTTTCCTACGTCGACTCTTACGACACCCACCGGACGATATGGGACATAATCTCCAAGTACCTACTAGCATACATTTTAGAGATTGGGTCTTCTGCACAACTGCACCTAGTTGCACAGCTTTGCAACTAGGTAGGTATTATCGTATGCGTGATGCCTGCATATTATACATATTTATGCACGCATATTTTTTTTAGAATTGGGTGTTCATGATAAGTAAGTAATTATACTCACTAACATAATTTTGCTTATAAATTTGAAAAATGGATTATAAATATGCATAAAATAAAACAAAGGTAGGTAGTCTGTAATTTTAAATGAAGTACAAACTAATATCCAATGTAGAAATAACCCTTAATAACCTAAGGAATGAAGCAGCTGGCTTGTAATAGTAATATGTTCATACCCTTGCATCTGTTTTTGGATTCGTTAAATACCCACTTCTATGCCCACAGCAATTCGCGAACGAATATTTAGAATCACTTGAGACGCTGGCTAAGTAGTAAGTTTCTTATAACACATTACTACCGAATTCCATTCTCCCGAACGCAACTACCTGAGCACAATATGGTTCATAAGAACGACAATATTATACAGGTAAAAGATTACAAGATGTTCATAAAGAAAAACTATTCCAAGAATTAAGCTTTGTTCATCCGTATCTATTTAATTTCTGAATAGAAGTATAATTGTAGGTACCTATGTACCTGTAGAAAAGTAAGTTGCCGTATCTTTTTTTTTTCTCAATCAGCCAGTAACAGTCTACTGTTGAATATGAACATACGCCATCGTAATCGCCATACTTGGCGGGCGGATTTACACACTTAAATTATCATTTTCATGGGAACATTCTGGCCTTTCCTATAGTCACATCTTGTTTCATCCACTGGAAGAAGAAAGATTATTTTACGTCGCCAGCATACAGCAATTAATAAATTCATGATATTAAATATTTTGGTCTATTTCACAAAAGCACTATTTTAATCTAATAGCTTAACTAGTTTTTGTTCTAATGATCATCTAATGATATAATTAATCATCAATAATCAATAAGTAATAAATTCATGCGAATGTCGTAGACAATTGAACGGCTTAATTTGTCAACAAACAATAATTTGCTAAACTTTGCATTTTCTCTGTAATAAAGCCAATAAAAGGGCGATTTAAAACGTAACACATTACATTCATTAGTAAAGGTAGTGAGTGTACACTGCGGAGCATTCAATGACGTGAAAAGCATTATTTCGTTCTCCCCAGTCAATCGTTCCCTCGCATCGCAGTTTGAATTTGGCGCGGCGACATCGAGCATCGACAGTATAGCGGTTGTAGCGGTCAAGCCGCACGAGCGCGCCAATGCGAGCCGTCACCCGACAGACGAACGCACGAATCGAAAGTTTTGCTTGGTTATTTACTTTTTTGTTTGTTTTGGTGCGACAGACGAACAAGTTTTTAGGGCACTAAGTAGAAAGAAGATTGTAAATGTAGGGTTAAATAGTTAATAATATTTAGTTTAAGAGTGAATTTATAGTGCCGCCTAATTATTTTCGGTACGTAAACAGTGCTGTGATTTTTTGTTATCAACCCGCGGTTATCGTGTGTTCCGTGCGAACTTATAATAAGCTTTACTTCCTTTGTTTAGGAACGGCGACGCCTACGCTAAAATTTTGCGTAATTAGTAGTACGGAGTACTACTACAACAATATTTATAATGGACGCAGAAAGAAAAATAAACTTATGCGAAGGAGTCCCCCTTAATTCACCAGGTGCGGCAAATATTTTTTTGAATACAACTAAAAGTAGAAAAGTTAACGATGGAACTGTCATACATTTGAATACAGGTGACTATAAAGATTTTTTTTAAATAATTATACTGTAACCGATTATTCATTACTATTAATTTTTTATCACTTTTAGAGAAACCAACGGATGTTGGCGTGCATATAAACACGACACTCTCTATAGCGTCTTCCAAGAAAATTAAGCTCTTGTTCATATTGAACTTCTTGCTTAGCATTTTATGTATGATAATAAGTTGCTCCGTGGCATTCTACTATTGGAATGAAATGATATCGATGAGGAAACAAATAGAAGTAGTAAAGGAACAAATTTTAATTCAGAATTTTAAAGATGGTGTTGTTGAACAGGATAAACCTGTACAGAGTCCACTTGTGTCACAGTTAAGACCCCAAGTAAGAGGTATAGAGGTCCGTGAGCCCCGCTTGAACTTTGCTAAAGAAGACATATCCCCAAATGCCAGGCGATATTATGTAGAAGACCTAGGGGAAGACATGTTACTTGTTGATTCCAGTAAAAAGAATTCCAAGCAAGATAAATCCCCAGTCTATGAAATATCGGCTTTTCAAAAAGGTATATATTTACACAACTGTATATATTATTAACTAATTTTTGTAGTTTATAAATTAACTTTATAAATATATTTTCTAGAACCTTTGGTTGTACATTTCAATGGAGCCATGCGAGAGAAAAATATTGGATCTCAAGGTAAGTGACTCTCAAATGTAAAGACTATGTAATTTTAACTTTTGAATTTAACACTTGAATAGGTTATTAATTTAAAATATTTATGTGTAATATACATTCTGTATCATACATTCAATTCTATAGGTAAACATCAATATTTTCTCTTAAAATCCAAAATAGTTCTTCATAATATGTGACTATGAAGTACATAGATATTTTTTTTAATTTATATTTATATTTTTATTTATTTTACATTGATATAAATTATATCCATACATATATTAATATTTAATCTTATATTAATATATGTAACAATTATGATTTGTTTTAACTTTTAAATAAAATATACTATACAATCTGTTTTGCTTTTAAAAAATATTTTTATTAACTTATATTTCAATGTGTAAATGACCAGATACTTTAATATTAGCCTATTAAAGATTAAATTTGCTTATAACTATTACTGCAACACTCATTCACATATCACAGACCACAGTTGTCAGCAACCAACAAATATGTGATTAACATGATAATTTATGTGCATACTGCAGGATGTCTAACTGTTAGATGTTTGTATTGTTTGTACATTCAATGAATACGTCTGCCGTATTGCAATTTTTACTGTTGGCAGAGTAAATAAAGAGCATAATACCATAAACTAAGATGAAATAAGTAACTTATACCATATATTCTTTGATTAAGCTTAAATGGATGTTCAAATGGTAATTAATCTGTTAATTATAATTGAAATAGCCAGACAGTGTTGTATCATTCCTTTTTGAGAGGTCTATGCGTTAATAAAGCACCCGCATTCCATACCAGATAGCTTGCGCGTTCTAAAAACAACTCTTTATATAAACAACAAGATAAGGTTTTTACTAATATTTAGCCTCATTACACTTGTCACTTAATATAGATAAAAATATCTTCCTGTCCAATTTCAACCATGGCTAAAACTTATAAACAGTTGGAAGTTATTTATTGTGCAAAAGATATAATAAGTTAATCTTCTTCTTCATGGGTTGGCATGGCTCTGGAGGAAAAAAAATCCTTAGCCATAATACTCGGCAGGCAGATCGCTTTAACGCTGCTGCCTGTCGTCAGTCTGGATATTTGTATATTGTAGTTAGTGGATTGAAATGGGGCATTTATCAACTTCTGCTAATGTCAAAGGTGAGCTTTGCACCTTGCTAAATAACAAGCGAAGCACTGACGCCCGACATTTTCCAATATACCCATTCAAAATGCCGTATCCAAATGTCACAGACTAGTGATAGGCAGCATTACAAGGGTACGGCTTTGCACTCACCAACAGCGTTGCCAACACCAATTTGTCAAATTCCCCAATTTAGGGACAAAACTTCAACAGATACCCCACAAATTCCCCTGAATTTTATTTTAAGAAATTAAACAATTTTCAAAACTGACATTTTTTCTTTTTTACTGAATTTTTTTTCACGCTTCATATTTTTATAACAAGCATTTTACTCCATGGAGTATTTTTAATACCTTCCCTTGTTGCCTTTAAAAAGTACCACAGTGTCTGCTTTAAAATTAAAAAGTAAAGAAATGAAAAACATTAAATAATACGCAAAAGTTGCCGAAATAAATGCGAAAATTAAATGTGGTGCAATGAAGATAGTTAAAAAAAGGGAGTCATTCGATATTCATAAGTAACATAACAAAAATGTTAAGATAAATATTTAGATTTCTTGAAAAAAGGTTCTGACTTAGCCCGAGCTATTGATTTTCAAAATCCCCCCATTTTCCCCGCATAATATCATTGCCCCAAAAAATAGCAAACCAACTTTAAATTCCCCGCAATTTGGGATATTCTCCACATGTTGGCAACGCTGCTCACCAACCCGCCGCAACGCTTAAGTATTTGTAAATCTTTCAAGCTATGCATGCCAATTGGCGCATTCTTGAGAAGACCCATATCAGGCAATTTTTGGCGTGTTTTTATTTTTCTTTAAAAAAAAGCTTTACTCCGATATTATTTTATAAAAAAGAACATTGTAGCTTTTGGAAGGTTTAATTTGTTTAATTTTTAGGACAAGACAACCAAAGTGTTATGTAGTGGCCAGTAATTTTTTTTTAAATAAACATTACACTAGAATTTTCTCCAGTATTGTGGAGGCATAGTACATACATAAATAGCACATTGACAAATATCCAAACCCAGAACAATAATTTACCATTTAAAAACACCGTATAATCAAGAAGATATTACAATGCCAAATTGTACCCGTGAATACAGGCGATAGCCGTCCTAACTTACCCGATAGGTATTAGGTTATTTAGGTTCTCGCTAATTCTGTCCACGGCAACGTTGCGTTCGAATGTTAGGAAGTTGGCAATTCCACGCAAAACGCCAACGTAACGTGTATAACACATATCCAGACCCGGAACAATTATTTGTAGGCCATACGAACACTTGTTCCGTGAGGGATTCGAACCCGCGTCGCTCGGCGTCGCAACCAAACGTTTAGCAACTGTGATACAGAGCCGTCTAGATAATTACTCGGAAGTTCAAGCAATGTCTCATAACTTTTAATAGATTTAGGTTAAACAAAGTAACTGAGCTGCTATCCATTCCAGATAAATATCTTGACCCGTCCTACTTTACACAGATCAATTACATCGTGGAAACAATCAAACAAAAGCAAATACTCATTGATGAGTTAAATAGTCTGATAGCTGCATATGACTGTTACAAATAGTGTAAATACTTCATGTTTAAAGGTGCTTACACACTTTTAAATGAAATATATTAGTGATTATATTGACATTACTAATGTTACCATTAACCATTATTTGAAAGGGACGAAGAGAGAACGAAGTGTGAAATATGGGTAAATCAGGAATGTCTAGAACAGGTAAATGAAATTGTATACTTGGGGAGTGCTTTTAGCCGGGATGGAAGATGTGATTTAGATGTGGACAGGCGTGTCGCTGCCGGGAACAAAGTCAATGGTGCCCTGACTGCGTTAGTCAAAAGGCAAGGCGTAGTGAAGAGTGCACGCCTTGCAATACATAACGCAGTGTTGGTACCGACTTTGTTATATGGCAGCGAAACCTGGGTATGCCAGAAGAAGCATAAAAGCAAGTTGAATGCAATGGAGATGCGATCTCTTCGTAAAATGTGCGGTGTTACCATGGCCGACCGAAAGCGAAACGAAGAGATTCGCAATATGGCAGGTTTGAAATATGACCTTATCACAAAAATTGATAGGGGCGTGCTTCGATGGTTTGGGCACGTTGAGCGAATGAGTGAAGACCGAATGGTGAAGAAAATATATAGCGCGAAAGTTAATATTAAAAGGTGTCGAGGTAGACCGAGACTAACTTTCGAAGACCATGTGAGCAAATTGCTCGAAGAGGGGAGGGTCAAGAGTACTCGGATACCTAGACGTGCATGTATGAAGAAGATGATGAATCTGAAAGAAGCGAAAGAGGTATGTAAGGATCGTGACACTTGGCGATCTGTTCTCTCTGGCTACCCCGTCAGGGATTGTGCGTGACGATAAGTATAAGTAAGTACCATTAACCAATTAAAAATAACGACGCTTTACCTGTTCTAGTTTTATTCTAGTATTCGCGTAAATATTAAAAAAATCATTACATTCCGATCAAGTTCATAATCCTCGTGTTATAGAGTTGTTTCAACAGTTATCGAAAGAAAGGATTCGAACCTCCGACGTTAAGCCACCACAGTCCAAACCCTCAATAAGTTACTGACGGCGTAGAGTCACGGCACTCACCCTGAATTTCATATTACGCAATCAATCTCTGTAAGGTACACGTTGTCGGGCACACTGATTGTAATAAGTTCAATAATTTTTAAGCTAACAAACCAGTTTTCAAGCGACTTCAAAAAAAAGGAGGAGGTACTTAATTCGACTGTTTACCTTTACTGGTTACCTCAGAACTTTTTTCTAGGTGAATCGATTTTCACGATTTTTTTTTATTTTAAAGCTGGTGCTTGTCATGTGGTCCCATATAAATTTGATCAAGATCTGACCAGTACTTTTTGAGTTATTCTTAATAATGCGTATTTAATTGACATCGACTACATTGATAATGTTCTCATTTTATTTATATTGAAGTCGGCTGTACAGAATTTTTAATTTTACCACTTGTGGACGATAAAAATCGTCGTGATGAAATTGCATTGCGGCAAAGTAAGAGAATCCATCAATCCATTTCATCCCAAGGATTTTTTTTTATAGGATGAGGGTGACAAACGAGCACACAGTCCACCTGATGGTAAGTGGTTGCTGCGGCCCATAGACATCTACATCTATCCTCGTTTGCGAATCAAAATGCAGATGCGTTGTCACCCGTGAGGACTAAGATGGAATGCCTCATTTCCAGTAAAAAGGACCTCCGGCCACCTGCACTCACCAAGCGAAACGCAGAGGGAAACCTCTACTTCACGCTGGTATTCTGTGAGGTCGTGGTACCACTCCGGTTCGAGCCGGCCCATCCGTGCGACAGCAAAAGCTACCGCGTGGCTCTACCACTGTTCAAAATATATATCGGATATCGGATAAGAGGCAACTATGGGATCTGGCAACACACTTATGGCTTCCTATAGGTATGACATAACAATGTCGTTTACGCCAACCTTAGACACCAAGACCGGCGACGGAACCCACGTCAACAGTGTGAAACGTACACATATGTGATCGTCGTCCACCTGCCAAGCGTGTAAATTAAGGTAAATCCTCTCTAAAACGTTAGATTAGAGGCCCGGGCCCATTTCCAGTTGTGGGGTTTCACGAACTGGCGATGAAAAAGAAGTAGGTAATAAAATATATTTATTAATTTAATCTTTATTAAGACTTATAATTTAATCTATACAAATAAATAAAATTGAAGTGTCGTTTTTGTAATGTCAAAATACCAGTTTTTTACTAAATGCATATGAAAGTATATACGGTATTTATAACAAAAACACAATTTTTTAAATTTTGTCTGTCTGTATATCTGTTTGTTCCGGCTAATCTCCGAAACGGCTGGACCGATTTCGATGAGACTTTCAGTGGCAGATAGCTGATGTCATAAGGAGTAACTTAGGCAACTTATATTTTACAAAGAAAATTAGGGTTCCGTGCAGCGTAATTAAAACCCTAAATTACACGTGGGCGTAGTCGCGGGGAACAGCTAGTCTTAATGTATATCTGTTTGTTCCGGCTAATCTCCGAAACGGCTGGACCGATTTCGATGAGACTTTCAGTGGCAGATAGCTGATGTCATAAGGAGTAACTTAGGCAACTTATATTTTACAAAGAAAATTAGGGTTCCGCGCAGCGTAATTAAAACCCTAAATTACACGTGGGCGTAGTCGCGGGGAACAGCTAGTCTTAATTTAAGGGTTATAATGGGCGGACTTATTGCCTTATGGAATTCTCCAGCAGTCATCCCTAGGAGAAATAGAGAAATAAAAGTTGGTAGGTGTTATACATATCGAAGCGTAGAACAATAGTATTCTAAAATTATTTTCAAAGTTATTAAAAGCCCTATAACACTGCCCCCCTTAACACTCGTGATATTTCATTTTAGAAATGCGAAAAAGATAACCCACATCTGCTTACTTTCTCCGTAACATATACCGTTATGCGACACTGATAAATATCCATATATCAATGACGTCCTCTTGGCCGATTGCGACCTCTTACAGGTATATATGTAACTTATTTACAACTCTCAGGACATAATATGCTTTAGTATTTTGCCGAAATATATAAGAGAGAATGTGACCACAGGAATAAAAATGTAAATAAACTTTTAATAATTAAAAATTAAAAAAACTTGTACAACCGACTTCAATATAATTATAAGGATTACGCAAAAACTATTGGCCAGACCTTAATCAAATTTATATGGGCACCAGCTTTCCAATAAAAAAAGAATCATGAAAATCGGTTGACCCAGAAAAAAGTTGAGGTAACACACATTCAAAAAAACATAGTCGAATTGAGTGCTTCCTCTTTTTTGAAGTCGGAGAAAATGAATTTATGATGTTACAAGCAAACATTCTTAATAATTCCATAAGGTTTATTTTCGGTTTACGTAAGTATGACCACATATCTTCCTATCGTTCAAAGCTTAAATGGCTACCTATACGTCAAAGGCGATGCTCTAGAATATTACTTATACTTTATTCAATTTTAAACGACCCAAGGTCGCCTTCCTATCTTAAGGATAACTTTCATTTTCTTCATTCGATTGACGGTCGAATACCACGACAATCAAACCGTCTGAGGATAAGGTTTCCACAGCATAGGTCTAATATTTTTAAAAACAGCTCTGCCTTCTTAACTTACTATACAAATTAACGTTTTTTCGTTTTATGCAGCAGAGAATGAGTCCATTGTCATATAAAAAAAGTTGTTGTCTAACGCTATTATACTAAGATCGAACAATGGAATGGTATGTCTATCGTGATTCACTTGAACTGCATTTTAGACGTGTAGTTTGATTATTTGGGTCATTACCTGACTTGATTTTAACGAACCTTTACAACGAAAATTCTCATTAAATCCACAAAAAATTAACATGTTTATTTAGTTTATGATCACTTTACAATTCTCCGAATACATTTACAATAGCTTAGGTATTTCCATAAATATTTACACGCAACTCAAATATCTCTAGAAAAATTCTTTATATAAAAATACTAGCTGACCAGGCAGACGTTGCTCAGCCCTTTCCGACGACCATGTGTCCTAAAAGAAATCATTAAATTCACAATAAATAAAATTGAGAGTCACTTATCGGGATAAAAAACATACAGTCGAATTGAGTACCGTCTCCTTTTTGGAAGTCGGCAGAAAACTATCCTATTTCTCAAGTTGGACCACACTGCACACATTGTGAAACATTTCATTGAAATCAGTTTAGTAGTTTAGTAGTTTAGGAGTTCATGGTGGACAAACAATGTGACACGCAATTTTTATATATAAAGATTATTGAAGAAAGTAACATTATCATCATCATTACAGCCCTTCACAAGTTCACTGCTGAACATAGGCCTCCACAAGGAATGCCACAAAACAAATATAAAGCTAACATAATCCGCATCATTAAGTACCTTTGACTCATTGCTTGCCTTAATAATAAGTAGAAAACTATTACAAAATATTATACGTTAACGTTAATTACTTCCTCTTATCGTTACCACGGCAAATATTATAGAATATATTAGATGTATAAATTGCACAATGTTAATATCTTAAACAAATAAACTCTAGTACCTAATGATTACAAGAAATCCATACCTGCTGACACACTCTTGAAAAAAGTCTTGTGTTCAGCAACGGATTTTAAAAAAATTTATAAGAGAAGAATATGTTCAATATTTTTATAAAGAGCCATTCAATATTGCCAGGGAATACTTAGCCTTACTTATTATACGACGTCAATTTAAGAAATGCTTTTAGTTGCGTGCTCTCTCTCTCTCTCTCTCTCTTTACTAAATGACAATAGAAAAAGATAAGTATAGAGATACTTAATTTAAAAATATTAAGCGATAATCAACGGTTATTAGCCAACTGTTGTTAAACAATAAGAATAATAGACCAAGACCTTATGTCTCATAGGCTTATGCCAAAGATGTTTTATAGGTCTTATGCGTTTGCCTCAAATATACATCGCGGCTAAAGTTAATATTGTAAGGAATATACTTTTTGGATCTGCATTTACTCCAAATATCCCCGTGTACTCTGCATCCAAGACTACCTCCGATACAATTGCATAAATGTTAATGTGACTGATTTTCGTCCACTGCGTCAACTTCCGTACATTCGGACTCATTATAACTTATCTAGTTATAATGAGTCCGAGATACCACGAATGTACACGCCACAGGTACACGCATACACAGTGGTTCCACTGCAGATATCTTCACCACGAAGTCAGAGAAACTCCGAGCTTAGCCCTCTATAGCTCTCTGATCGAGCTGGAGCTTACTCATACAGTCAACAATGAAAGTTGACGTCTAAGATCCATATGTCATCACTGGCAACACGCACCCGTTGTACACTCTTTTCTTTTCAAGTTTTGAGGTATTTATATGTATAACCGACAAGCGATGGGGAAGTAAGTATTGAACCACCCCCACTAGAGGAGTGATGACCTGGTAAGAGCTGCAGGAAGTCGATGGATACAGCTCAAACAAGATCGTACTTCATGACATTTCTTAGGGGCGGCCTGTTTAGCAGTCGACTTATTACGGACTGTAATGATGATGATGACTCAAGTTTTGGTTGCAGTGATAGAAACCGACCGGAAGAACGTAATATTAAACAAACAATGATTTATTTTTAATTCTAATACATCATATTACATTATTGTTTACGATAAATACTTAGCATTCTTATCGCACTTTTTAAATAGCAGTGGCAGTGAACTGTATAAACCCTACTGTAATGTACGAAACTTTGTTAAGGGGAAGTCCCGGAACAGTCTTGTTTGTTATATAATAGTTTTAAAAGTTGAGCTTGCTTTATCCCCTGCATTAAACGTGAATAATTAGTAACTGATAAATTTTTTGTAATAAATAATATTTACATTTTTATACAATACTGGCTGTGCTATTGAAGTTTAATGTACTTATAAATATAATACATAAAATATCTCAATAAGCTGTGCTCAAAATGTGTTGCATTATATCCTTTTGGAACGAAGTTCCTTAACGCACGTTACAAATTTGACGGATGGGAGCTAGGCGAGAAAAAGTGTAAGATTTTTCTTTCCATTTCCCTTGCACTTTTTCTTGCAAGAAATATTAAAACTAGAAAAAAATATTAATTTAAATGACGCTTAATTTTAATAGACGCTAGTAATTCATTTACTTGTATTTGTTAATCAATAATATAACACGTTTATCAATAATAATATACTACGAAAGGAACTCATTCCAGCCGAGTGTTCCACGACACTCACGCGTATATTTGTCAAAAACTAGCCGTCTCTATTTCAATTTTTTACCAGTGCATCGTAATCGCATAAATGATATAGAAACGCATAGAAGATAAACAAAAAAAAAACAAACGTTATTTTTATACAATAGGTTTACCAATTAACAATGATATTTTGCATCTATATTGCAAGAAAGATGTTTTATTTTTCTTAATAGAAGTTACGGTTAAAAATGAGCACACAGATCACCTGATGGTAAGTGGATGATGTCGCCCATACTACGCTACATCTATCCTTTTCGAACCCCGTAAATAAAAAATACTTTCTCTTGCTCTTATAAAAAAAAAATATTGAATAAGAATATTCTATGTAAGTATATAAATATAGACTATGCGTTGTCATCCCTAAGGACTAAGATTGAATGAAAAAGATCGCCAATTCTCGTCACTCACGATACGAAACACACCAGCACGGCTAGCATAGGCTGGGGACAAAAATTTTATCCACCGACAAGAGATAGCATTATCTTGTTCCTATGCCAAAGCACGGCAACGGGGAGAAGTATATCCCCGTTTGACATAACGAGTAGACATATATCCCCCGTTCGTAGCATGGAGCCAAATGATAGTTAAATAATTATGGTTTTTTTTTTGACATTTGAAAGGGACAATTCTATCCTAGTTCATTGGACGTGGGTTTATGTTTATATTCATGCAGAGATTTAAAATAACTACTTAAATGTCTCTGTATTCATGCAAAAAGTCTATCTAAGTCTTATCTCCCATTTTATCTACTGTGATAATGTGATAAACATTTTCTCCTTTCATCGGGGATAAAATTGTCTCCTGCCCATGCTCGCCCTGCAGCGTTATTTTGCTATTTCTCCTTGAAATTATGTACGAAATTGGTCTTTCTCCAGTCGAGCCGACCCATTCGTGCTGCGGATATAACACGCTGTAGCGTAGCTGTACCATGTAAAGTGTAACGATTGCAACGTACCGCGTTAGTGGCGGTGTAAGAATATCACTAACCAATATCTTTCCGTGGGTGTCGTAACACGCGACAGAGGGAAATAAATCAGAAGATAGGCAGCAGCGTCTTCCTAATAACGACTAAAAACAACTGCGGTTGGTAAGCCGCTTGCCAACAGTGGCAACTATGCCAAATATCCCCCTTATGAGGCAATCTATGGGGGCCACCTATGTTTAGCAGTGGACTTTAATACGTCTTAACGGTAACGTTTCTTTGTTAAATAATACAAGCTTTGTACCTATACGTTACAGTCACATGCAATATCAATTTTCTGTGATGTGAGTGCTCTTAGCCTATACGGCTCTTACAGCTTCATCTGACACAGCTATTTAAAAAGGGCAGGGAATGATGATTAGGATGATGATAGTTTATGATTTGGTATTGTTACTAGACTAGTTTGGGCCGAGTACTCGGCCGAATACTCGGCTTTAAAAAAAATGCGGTAGCGGGCGGCGTGCGGTTATTTCCCTTATAAACTAGACCCAAATAGTGCCGAAAACTAGTGTTTTTGCATCACAATCTTCCTCTCTTAAATTTTAAATATTACTAATAATAATTTCTATTATAGATTCTTATGTACGTTCTAAATATTCTGCTGTTTCTCATGTTCCTCATGTTTTAATGTGTCTAATATAATAATAATGATAAAAACTGGCTTTTTATCTTTATTTTTCTCTGGAATATAAATAAGGCCGAGTACTCGGTACTCGGCCGTTAATACTTGGTGCTCGGCCGAACCCTAAAAAAAGACCGAATCCGTCGAGTACCAAATCCAAACCGAGTACTCGTCCCATGTCTAATTGTTACCAATCGTCTTGTTTTTTGAGCTATCTAACTGCTGTCCGAGTGGTGTGCGTACATCCGCCTCAGACTGCTTAGCCCGTGTCGGTCGATTTTTTGGGCGGTGAGAACCGCCCAAGTACGCGGGTGTACGTTGTGTACGCGGTGATGCAATAAAATATGCACTCGAATGTTCAATGCTAATGATGTCACAGCGTAAGTGTCCGTTACATGTTATTGCTTGTGACTGTACACAAAAGAAACTTCTTAATGTGTTTATATTAAATTCTACTGTAAAACAAAAGCTAAATGAGTGCGTCCACGACTTTTCTGCCACCAGGGCGGCGCCACTAGAAAGTAAAGTATAATATTTGACAGATTTCATAGCGGGGAAGTAAATTTGTTCGGAAAATGTAAAGTTTATTGTTTCTTTCTGTACTATTAACTATATTTTATATTAATAAGATTAAAAATAAATAAACCAAAGCACAGATACTCATAAAAGTAGAATCATTAAATAAAATGTGCAATCAATTATAGAGCAAACCACTGACGCATCGTTTTGTATATTAATATAATACTCTAGAAACTGATAAAATTTTATTAAAAAACAAATTTTCAATTAAATTACATTGTGTAACAAAAAACTTTACCTCAGTGTCACAAGCGACATCTGGTCAGCAAAAAATTATTAGCCCTCATTGTTATAATATACACACATATTACGTGATATGACGCTCAAAGTACTTTCGTGCGTTATTTAATTCAATATAATTTTTTTTGCAGTTATAATCGGACCGTGGCTACGTGATTTGGAGGTTTCATCTAAAGACAGCGAAAGCAAAGTAGAGCTCGTTAGTAACTACGTTACTATCAAAGAGAGCGGGCTCTATTTAGTTTATGCGCAGGTTAGTTAGATTTTTTATATTTTTATTTTGGACCGTGTAGTGGCGATGTAAAAATATGCACTACCCCATATCGTCGCGTAAGTATCGTAAGAATACCGAACCAAGGATAACGAACCAAGAGATGGGCAGCAGCGTCTTCCTAATAACCACCAAAAATAAAAATAAATTGCTTTTGCCAACCCAAGCGTAGCAACTACTATATGGGGGAGGCCTATGTTCAGCAGTGGAATTTTCACAGGCTGTCAGAACGATAATCGTATATTTTTTTAACATTCTATTATAGATAACTATACTCTAACAACTTAAAAAAAAATTGTCATGCTCAAAAAGATGTTTTACAAGGTAGAACCATAATGCAGCTACATTATGGTTATAGCACGAATGGGTCCCCTCGACCGGGACTACGCTCTCACAGAATACCAGCGTGAAATAGCAACTCATTGCTGCTGTATGTCGTATAGATAGTGTAGAGAACAGGAGACCATTTTTAATGGAAACGAGGCATTCTATCTTAGTCCTCAGGGGTGAAAACGCATCTACATTTTGGTTCTTAATCGAGGATAGATTTGGATGTCTATGGGCCACAGCAACCACTTACCATCAGATGGATTGTGTAGGTACTAGTTTGTCACCCATAAAATTCACAAGACAGTTTATTTGCAGCTATAATGCTAATTGTATAATATATTATGCTATTAATAACGAGTACCTTGTAACATACTAACAAAAAACAAGTAACAAGTACATTCAAGTATACTATTGACGTTAAAATATATTGTAACTTTGTAAAGGCAATTTGAGAAAAAGAAGAGAATAGGGATGATAAAGGAGAAATGCAAGATTAAAAAATACAATATATCCTATATATCTTACTTCTGTGTGTTTAAAGATTTAAATGTATTAATTTAATAATTATATTAAATAGATCGGGTCGTTTCTACAGATATATAAAAAATATTTTATTCTAAGTACGAGTTGTAGAAACTACCCGATCTAGTGCTTGATATAAAGCTTAACACATCCAAATATACTTAGGATACAACAATTGAGAAAAATATACTAATTGATTTTTAAGCAAATAGTCATAGTTGAAACTCATGTCGATCTATAAAAATGTCCCAAACGGCGTTTTGCACTTACTTGGCTTGTTTATGAATTATCTAAAAAAGAAGTTCCCAATTTAGTAGTGTACCTTTAAGAAACCGCTTGACATATGTATGACTCATTGCGAATAACGCTAAACTACATATTTCGTCATTTCTCTGTGTGATATGTAGGTCATGTATGATAGGGTTGACACCAGTTCTCTAAAATAGTGTTAATTTATTGTTAGTAACTTTGTACTTTTTTCGCTATAAGTAAAGACTAAAATTTGAATACAAGGTAGGTACGAATCTCCTTTTTATGCCTTTTTTTTATAAAAAAACGTTACTACCACACTAGGATTTTCTCCTTTATCATGGAGGCAGTTTACAAGTACAAATTGCAAAAGGACAAACATCCAGACCCGCAACAATTATTTGTAGGTTATAAAAATACTTGTTCCGTGCGGGATTCGAACCCGCGGCCCCCAGCGCAGCAACTCATTGCTAAGCCACTGCGCCACGGAGCCGGAGCAAAGAACATTTGTGTAAAATTCTAATAATGGTATCGAATTTGTTTGCTGTCGCCGTATTCTAATCTAATCTCATCTCTTGGGTATCGCTAAAATTCTCTACTCCAGAAAAGTATTATTGCCTCCGAGATAGCGGTAAAACCTTTTATGTAGATACATGAAATTTTACAACTGCAGGGCTAACATGGTCAGGAGACATTTTATCCCCGGGAAAGGACAAAATGTTAATCCCCTAGCTTATATTGCCATTATAAGAAAATTGTTAAGTACTTCAAAATATATGTTTACTCTAAGTCACAAAGTCATTACTTTTTATCTGTGCTCGTGATTTTAAAAATTGTCCCTTTCAAATGTGATGATGATGTTCAATTTAACAAACAGCTTTTACGATAAAATCAGAAAGAGAAGAAAAAAGTTGGTTGAGTTGACACACAGACCAAATTGAACGTACCATATGTTTTTTTGTTCCAAGAAGTCACTCCTAACTTCTAATATTTTGTTTTTATACAAGCTAACTTAAAATGCTAGTATTTTGAGATATACATGACAGTAGTAGAATTGCGGAATCTATCGATCTACTGTCGCTATTGTAAAAGGTTAAATTTATTTTCCAGATCGTGTACCTAACCCACGCACCAAATTGTTATTTTATATGGGCAAGGCAGCCAGCACAGGAACCTCGCCTGCTCACCACTTGCGCCACGGGAGACGACTCCAGCTCCAGACCGCTGGACAAGTCCCAAATCTCTTGCGCAGCGCAAACTGTCGCCAGACTGTACAAGGGCGACACCGTTAACATTGCCCAGAGAGAACAAAACAGAACGCTATGGCTTCGTCCAGGTTACACCTACTTCGGCTTTATAAAACTTAGTTCCTAAATATGGTTGTGAAATTGTGATTTTTTTTGAACCTGTAAGTGTCAGCTCCATGTACATTGTTGTATTGGAATATTTTGATAGCAACTTGGAGCCTAATTAAGAGTATCACTGCCAATGAAGAAAGCATTCAAGAATTATGCATCCATAGTCAGTGCCATATTCAAAACGTAATTCAAACCCACGAATGTGACGAATACATCACATGGTGTACTTGTTTTAAACATAATTTTAAGGAAATACTTAAAGGTGCTTTGACATTGTACGGGTGCACATAATTAGATGCATGAATTCGTGCTATATATGAAGGAGTAAATGATCTCTAAATTTTGGTCAGTCAAATTCAACTTGAACCAAATTTTGTTGTTAAGTTTTTCGAAATTAAAAATGTCGTTTCAAAGTGATAAGTTTGTATATCTTTCGTATAATTACCATAGTGCGTCTAAAAAATCTTAGAATAAAAAAGCTGACTTAGTTTGCTCAAAGGCATTTATAGGTTTACATTCTACTTAATATTTTCTATTTCTAGAATTTAATTACGTATACTTAAATGAAAAGGACATGTATTTCAACATTACTTAATCTTAATTTTGTATACAAGTCTTAAGGTTTAGGTTATCTAGATGTTATATTATATTTTCAAATAATGGTGCTGATTGTTAAATATTCTTTTATTGTATCATTAAGTAATAAAACCTACCGGAAGTCATAGTCAAATGTAAAATAGATTTAATGAAAGAGTTGGTAAGCTATACACGTCTTCCAGTGCAGATAAAAATAATTACTCCATAAGTTTATCGTAATTTATTTTCAGGTTCCATGACATCTTACTTCATATTAGGTCGGGGAAAAGTTTCTTCGTATTTTTTTTTTGTATATTGTTTGTATAGAATTGAAGAAAAATCTCTTTAGTTGTACTTTTTGTATCTGGCTGATTTTAATATCAATATATATAAAACATTAACAAAAAAAAAGTAGAAACCACTTTCCCGCCATTTTCAACAGTTTTTCTGTCTGCTAAAATGAGTGAATCTCAATGAAGAAATTCGATACATTCTGAAGTAATATTACAAAAAAGGAAAAAGTGCGACTCAAGCCGCGAAAAAAATTTGTGAAGTTTATTGACCTAATGCAGTGTCAGTAAAAGTGCACAGCGTTTTCAGTCCGGGAATTTGATGTCAAAGATGCAGCGCGCTCTGGTCGCCCTCATACGGATAAAGTCGATGCCATTTTAGAAACAGCGGAGCAAGATCGACAATTGAGGATTGACCACAAAACTGTTTTGACCCTTGAGAGAGCTTGGTTGGGAAGTGTTAATGCATATGCACCTTTAGTCCTGACCTTGCACCCTCAGAATTTCACCTGTTTAGGTCTCTTCGGAATTCTTTGGGTAGTGTTAGGTTAACATCAAGAGAGGACTTTCAAAAATACTTGCCGCATTTTTTTGATCAAAAATCCCAAGATTTCTACAGCAACCTACAAGATGGCTACAAGTTATCGAACAAAATGGCACTTATAGATTATAATTAAATGTAATTAAAGTTCGAAAAAACATGTTTTAAATTTGTATATACAAAGTAACTTTTCCCTGACCTTATATCATCACTCTATCATTTCCAATTTTGATAAACGATTACATTTAATAAATATCATAATTTAAACTGTTTCGATAATCTTTTAAAATACTTAAGTGACTGGCTGTATGTAAAATTTGTTTACGTGTAATTAAATTAAAAAAATAGCTTTAATTTTTCGTGCCTCTTAATTTAGATTGCATTGCAAGACCATATTATAAGTTTTTAGACCACAAAGCTGCTTGAAAGTTATTGATATATCGGCGTTATGCTTGTTTATAAAATTTTGTCTTAATAAGTGTACCACTTATTTTGTATGTTATGAATATGAATAGAGATTTTTGCATGCATTTTAAAAAATTTATGAGTTTTTGTGAAAATATCATTTCATTTATTGAATTGCATTCAAACTACATTCATTATAATTTAGTTGACATTGAAATGTTTTATATTTTGTACAATTTTCGGAATTATAAATGTCACGTAAAATTTATGTGTTAAATATCATTAAATGTGTATTACTTAGGCCGTTACTTGATCGGTCGGTACGACGGTACGACATTTATCAAAATATTGTCATAGTCAAATAATGAAAAAGGTACACAAGCCGCGCCAAATAATGTCGACATACAAGTGATTTATATCGCGGTATCAACAGCGATAAAACATCAACGAGGCGAATGTAACATCGCTGCTGTACCAATCAAGAGATGCCATAAGTTGCAGTGCGGCGTTGCAACTCAGCCGCGGTAGATTTAGTGCTAAGCGCTAAAAAGCGTACACAATTATTACAGAATAAAGGATTAGCATTGAAAGCGCTAAGCAGGTTGCATTACCATTTCAGACATGCAAAACGTCTGCAGTGTCTGTCTGGCTACGGATTTTTATATGTAGGGCGTGGCAACGCAACCTGTGAAATGAACTCACTAACTCAGTATTAATTATTCTCTTTAAAGATAACTCGATACAACATGACAAAACAAAATGGTATCAGACAAATTTATAAAATACACGGATGTTTTCCAGGTGCTAGATTAGACCAATTAGACTGTTTGTATGTTATAAGAAAAAATGAAATATTTCGGAGTGCCATTAAACTTTTTTGTAAATAATACTATACGTGTCGGCAATAACTCCCGTCCACCAATAAAGTGCCTTAAATATGTTAACTTGTTTTTATGACTATATTTTAACCCTTATATCTTTGTCATTCCTGAAATGATCCACTGGTGCACATGAATTCCATACTTCTTCATTAGCGTGTTAATTTTTTTTTTTCAAAAAAAAATGATCTCTTATTGAAATTAGTTTTATTTTACAGTACCTATTTCGGTAGATAACAAATAAAATAGGTTAGGTTCAACTTATATCAAAGAACCGAATTGATTGACCCCGACTCTACCTGGTACGAGTCTGTCCTACTCCTAGAGTGTTTTTATAGAGCCGGAGGCGCGTAGGGGGAGCAGGCTCCGCCTGCTGTAACAAATCATAGGCATCAGACGAGCCGAAGCTACGGAGGCGAGAAGGGATGCCTGCGATTTGTTACGCAAAGGCGTAGAGGCTGCTCTTCCCGCAGCGGCGGAGACGTTGCAGTCTGAAAACAGATACAGAAATCCCTCTTAATGAGTCCCCCCTATTTTTTTCTCATAAAATGGATTTATATTTTCATTATAAACGCAACATAAAATATCGAAATTTTAGAAATCGATTTATTGTGAATCGATACATCAGCTTACGATTCGAATCGATTTATAAAATCGAAAGAATCGACATCCCTACTGACGATGACAATGACAATACAAACGAATCGATTTATAAAATCGAAAGAATCGACATCCCTACTGGCGATGACAATGACAATACAAAATAGCGTCAGTTTTACGGTAGGAATTGACATAAATATTGCAAAAATAATTGATTTTCAATAATTTTTTTCTCAAATAAAGTACGCGTTTCCGCTTTGTGTGTGTGCTTATAATAATGTAACCTTTCTGTAAAAAAAATATCAACCCCCAACTCGACGGACGTCAATGGAAAGTCGTATCCAATTCGAGTCAATATAGTTTTAATCCCTACAAATAACGGTCAATAAATTCAAAATGTTTATAGACTTACCACAATATTGTCATAAGTTTTTCTTGTCCTATTTTAGGAAACCTGCGGAAAGTGATCAGATGATTTTGTGCTTTTTATACGCACAACACTTAACTTACTTTCGATTATGATCACAAATCGTGCATAAAAATTTGAAATAATGAATTAATTTATAGTCAATATCATATACAGTCATCATCCTTAGATTATTAGAGAAAATAATCTTACAAAAATCTTTAGTATATATTATATTCACGACGATATTATTTATTTATTTAGAAAACCAACAGCGTATATTATAGTAAATATTAACATTAATGTAACAAACTAAAAGTATGGCCAATCATTGAGCTATTATTTACTACGTACTAGAGGCGACACTGCATTATGTTACGCTGTTCCATTCAACTGCGGTGATATTGCCGCACTTTATTCAGTCGCTCGCCCTTTAGGGGTATATATGTTCTGTGCGCTCGCTAGGTGCTAGTGAGTTGACACATGTTGTGTTGATTATATAAAAAAAACTTGATAAAATACGCCATGGCGTGTTTTAGATTTTGCACAAATAATTCAAGAAATGTTAGCCAAATATCCAATACCAAGGAATAACTTTTCATCGGTGAGTAAAATACTTAATAAAAAGTATTATAGCATGGACCTAGAAAAAAGGGCGGACATAGTCTCGCTAAGAAACAGTTGAAGCGTCGGAGTCGTCGGCAAAGAGTATACTGTGTGTTCACCGTAAGATGTCCCCTGCTGTGATGTTGGCACTATTGCTTGTCAATCTGTTGTCAGTTTGTGATTAGCTGCGCTCGTTTTTGTGTTATTATTTAAAATATTCCGAATTAATTATGCCGAAACCATTTAGAAGCAGTGCAAGAGAGGTTGTGTTGAAGGTGCGTGCCTTTTGTGAGAGAGAAAAGGCAAATCAAGCCCTGTTAATTCCACTCAATCAAGTGCGAACTCGCGTCGCCGCCATGACAGGTTAGTAAAATAGGGATGCCAGCTTCATGCAAAATGCCTTTAGTATGGGTAATAATAAGAAATTACTAACATTACGAATTAAAATAAAAAAGTACGTATCTCAGTTAATTTAATTTACTTTTTTATCATAATGTCTGTATTTGTATTTTATAAATATGTAATTTTATAAAATGGTACTTTGGTGTCTATTTCAGGCATGTCAGAGAAAACCGTGAGTAGAATATCTAAAGAAGGTGAAGCTGCTGCCTCTACATCTCAAAAACTCAAGTCTCCTGGAAAACACCGTCAAAGACGTAAAACGGTGGATCTTGATGATTTCGATTTATGCGCAATAAGAAACAAAATCCATGAAATGTATACTGTAAGAAAAGTTGTTCCTAGTTTAAATAAATTACTTGTAGAATTAAAGAATGACATAAACTTTGGTGGAGGTCGAACGACTTTGTGGAAAACTTTAAAACAAATTGGATTTCAGTATAAAAAGTGTGGTTCGAAACGGAAAATTTTAATGGAAAGGCACGACATAGTTGCATGGAGACGCAAGTATATCGTTACTATGAGGCAAAATCGAGCAGATGGTCGGCCAATAGTTTTCTTAGATGAAACATACATTCACGCATCGTATGCAGTGAAAAAATGTTGGCAAAAAGATGACGAGGACGGAGTAATAATAAGTGATTCTGTTGGAACGCGGTGGATAATTATTAATGCAGGTGGAGAAACAGGGTTTATTCCTAATGCTCAATTGATTTTTAAATCACAGAGTAAATCAGGGGACTACCATGACGACATGAACAGAACCAATTTTATAAAATGGCTTTCAGAGAAACTTATACCCAATTTGCCTCCGAACTCCTTAGTCGTGATGGATAACGCTCCCTATCATACCGTACAAGTAAATAAAGCACCTACTATGAGTTCCTCAAAACTTCAAATGCAAAATTGGATAACAAATAAGGGATTGTCTTATATACCAACAATGCTGAAAGCAGAACTTTATGAAATTATAAAAGAGCACAAAGAAGCGCCGATTTATGAGGCTGACCAATTATTGCTTTCTCATGGCCATAAAGTGGTTAGGTTGCCCCCTTACCACTGCGATTTAAATGCGATTGAGTTTATGTGGAGTCTTTTAAAGAGACGAGTAGCCAGCAATAATGTCGGCCAAGAAGCTGGGAATATCGTGAAGTTAACTGAAGAAGCTTTTTCATCTATAACCCCTCAGGATTGGCAAAAGCAGTGTGAACACGTAAAAAATTTAGAAGACAAGTTTTATGTACTTGATGGCTGTTTGGATGATATTACTGATAAATTCATAATTGAATTAGGAAATGACAGCAGCACAGATTCGGATACGACAGATGATGATAACGACGTTTATGAAAGTGACAGTGATACGAGTATGTCTGGAATTGTTCCTTTCGACCATAATTATTGTCGGAAAAAATAAATCAATAAATAATTTAAAAATTAAATTGTGTTATCATTCACAACATTACTAGTCTTATAACTAACTGTATATTATTTAAATAAGCAAGTAAAACATATTAATCAGGGGTTTTCAAGTTTAGATAATTTTGCCAGCAACCACCAAGTGGGGTAAATGCTCTATATATTGTTGGCAGCACCGTAGACAATGCTGCCATTTCCCAAGGCAGGGGACATCTTACGGTGAACGCACTATAGTAACTGTCCTATACAGGAATGGTCGTCGGAGTGTCGAGGGTTGCCAGATGGAGGAAAATTACCCATTTTCAAAAGCAAAATAATTCAATTAGCTTTAAGACATTCGTCATCGTCCTCGGAACCAGTACTTTAAGTTTAATAAAACAAAATTGTAATAAAACACATTAAATATAAAAATATTTACATTTATTAATATTATAATTAATTTACATTTATTAACGGTTTTTAGAGACCCTTTTGTTGGATTATTTTTTTATAACATTGTCTTTTACTGTCAAAAGATTTAGAAATCCCCTCCAATTTAGCTATATTGTGACAACGAATATTCAGATATTTTTCGGCTATATATTTTATGAAAGCTATTTTATGTTCTCCAGCAAATGCATGGTCAAATTCTAAATTTAAAAAAATCCTGTCGTTAGCTATAAATTTTTCCAGAATTTTGGTTAGCATGTACTGTTACTGTCTTTCAGTATAGTTATATTATATCTTAAATGCTTTCGGATCACCATCTCGGAAGTACAACAAACGGGATGTATTTCTTTTTTAAAGGAAAAGAAACACATCCCTTTTATGATTTTCTATTAGAAAAGAAATACATATCGGTGAAAAACATTGTGGTATAACCTATTCTACTAAAAAATAATCATCGAAAACGGTTCGAGATTGTCGGTGTAACTTAAAAAAAACATTCAGTCGACTTGAAAACCTCCTTTATTTCAAGTTGATTAAAAACTTTTCTCCTTAACAGGTTTTTCTTTAATGATACTTTATTAGTACGTACCCCATGCGAAGCACTGGAAGTATTTGCTTCAGTGAGTGTTCCTCCGGAAAGCTTGATGTATCGAATAAAAACAAAAAAAAAATACATTTTAATATGTTAAGCTTATAATTGTAAGAGGAAAATAGATATTTATTGTTCTTTATCTTTTTTGGGATGGCGTAAGTAACAACGCGAAAAATTCTACCTTTTGTTGTCTATAAATCATTCTCCTCGAAATGTTTACTGCGGATTACACTAGATTTAGATGGATTTCAATTGTTTTCATTTCTACAGTCTCTTTTTATTTGCACCCAGTCATTCTTCCACACATCATTTGCAGAGGGAAGTCTATAAAATGTAAAATTTATAATATTGGTAGTTTAGTATCATGGGACGCCAAAAGATGATACAGATACAGATGTAGACAAAGATGTTTTATAGGTCCAGATACCGTGTACGCGCGCATAAAACGCTTCCATTTCAAAGGCGCCAATATTGGCGTATTCGTTCGATCGTTCCGCCATTACGCCAGCGACGTTCGCTGTGAACATACGTCACGCACCGGTGTTTATAATTTCGCAAAATGACTGTTTGTGCTGTGAAATCATTTAAAAATTACTCAAGGAAAAAAGATAAGGATAAGAACATCACTTTTCATAAGTAACTATACAATTTTATGGTGTATTTCTTTGTAAAAGAATACGAAAGCTAAATGTCAATACAAGTAATAATACTGCGCAATAATATTCGAGTGTTGCCTAGTCTATGAAATGTTTTTACCATTTTTTAATGTCATGATCCACCGCACAGGTTATCTGTATAGGGGTTTTAAACAGTCTAATTTTACAGATTTTACACAACCTATAGAGTTAAACCCTTTTAAGGGTTAGGGTTGAACTACATCTGGCAGCATGAAATTGCACTTTCCTGTGCTTCTATCGTTTTTGGTCATTCAGAACCGTTATTTACTAGAGCGAGAAAGAGAGCGCGAGTGTACCTATAATTCCACCCTCCAAAAGCCGATTGTAAACCGGTTTTAAAAGTTTATCTATCATTCTTGACAATCCATACTAATATAATATTATAAATGTGAGTGTGATTTTTTTGTTTATTTGTTTTTGTCCTTCCTTCACGCAGCAACGGATCGGAGCAATTTAAAAAAATCAAACATTTTGCTATCTCGCCGAAGTTTACGCTTAACCAAACTTGCTTTTTTTCGTCATTTTACTTAGGATTAAAAAATAATTTAATGTCTTCGTAAAAAGCGGCAATATTTTGTGTTCTACAGTACAAAAGTGTAGTACTCTGTATATATTTAGTAATGATAGATTATAAATATATGTTACATACATAAATATCTACTGTGTTTTTATTTATTTTAACTGTTACATTAATTATAGGTTTTATTACATATCTTCAATATATTAATGCGATGTTCGTACCTACATAAAACACACATAAGCAACCATATCCCCATATACACACGCACACAAATGCACACGCCACGCACACACATTTTATACTCTTAGAATCAATAGGTACGTCAATATGAATGAAATATAAAATCTCCCACATTTTTTGGGTAATCGATTCGCACTGCTATTACCGAAGTCACGCACATTAATGCAGCCATGGTGCGTAAGATATGCGCGTCACGTGGTACTCACGCACACATGAATCAAAGACTGTCTTCACTATGAATGTTGCGGTGTGTTAGCAACACGGTATCTGGACCTATAAAACATCTATGGATGTAGATTAATGAATTAAGGAAAAATTCAAAGTGAACAAAATGATATTAATATCCCATATTTAAGGTAACTTGCAAATTTAATAACTGGCAACACTGATTAGTTTCGTGTTTTGATAATAATTTTTGTTTGTTAATAAAATGTTTTGATAATAAAGTTTAAAATAAATTAAAGTAAAAACGAGAAATAAGGTGAATAAATTACTTACTTACCTATGAAAAGTGATCCCCTGGCTTTTTTTTAATAGAACCACTATGATTTCGACAGGTTTTCACTATAATATTACGCGGGCGCGGTTTGGAGCATAATGGCAGGCGGTAGACTTACTATGATGTGCATGTATGCGTGCCAGCTTGTTTGTATTAGCGAGCTGACTTAGTATGGGCGCGTCAGTAACTGTTTTAAGAGACGGCGTCCGCCTTTTTTTCTAGGTCCATGTATTATAGATTAATAATTAATCAAACAAATTATTCAAAAGACGCCATCTCGGGTCATGAAATATAGATTATGAAATTAATTTGTTCAGATGCGACGTTTCTGTAGGTACTTAAGTCTGAGAATAATTATGCGTAATATAATTTTTTTTTGTAGAAACAAATGGAAGTTTTCATAATTGGGCAAAATTTCTGATATTTAAATTTGCTGATTATTCTTTTGTTTTATTTTTAGGTTTTCACGTCCAAGTCATGAAAACAGGGAAAAATGGACCAAATTTATCAATTTTTTAACTCTCGCGTGCCCAGCATTTATGAACGACTCTTATTCTAATCTAAATAAATATATTTGTAAATTATATTTTATATCAATAAGTTTTGTTAGAAATACATTAAGTATTTTTTTTATATTTTACATAGTTACCTTTTAAAATATTAAAATAAAAATATAATTTAAATGTAATTCAGAAATCAGCAGTACCATGCGATAACGTAATTATATTATTATTATATAACATGGCTGGGATTTTAGATTTTTTTTCTGATTAGACGACGAACGATTTTTTTGTAATGTTCAGTATATTTACGGGACTTAAGAGAGGTGGAACCCTCGGCATGCGAGTCACACTAGTATATGGCGGTTTTTTAATACTTACAGAAGTTTTACAGGCTTCCCAAATAATTAGTATCTTTTTTAACCTAACAAAATGTGGTATCATAACCGTTGTCTGAATCAATAAGTTGTTCAAATTAAATTTTTGATAGTCTGAGCAAAATTGTACTTACAAATAAATTACGCAAGTGATGTCTCCTAAGCCTAATTTGAATGATGTATACGAAGCCTAAGTTTTTCAATATAGTTCTACCTTAGTAACGGAATCAATAATTCTAGGTCATTATAAAAATAATAAAATATGAGCACGTTATTTATTTATTTATTTATTTAGAAAACCAACAGCTCTTATGAATATACAATGAAATAATTTATAAATGGTTATAAGTTATAACAGCCAATTATAGGTTTCCCTGCATAAATCTTAAATGGTATTTCCTACTCTTAATACATATAAAATAAGAACAAGGTGAAACTAGTAAACTATTACTAAGAGGTATGCGCATGCACGCACGCTCGCACGTGTATGTGTGTGTGTGTGGCGCGTGTGTGTGTGTGTGTGTTTGTGTAGGTATGGGTCTATAGATATATAAATAAATGATTTATCATACGTATAATATATATTATATCAATATAAAAAAACAATAAACAACATATGAAATGATATACTTTAATGTTAGAATAATAGGTATGCGAATAGATAAGTTATTTACCGTAAAAGCTTGAGAACTTCTTGTTTAAATTTCTAATTCTATATATTCTAATTCTAACAGTGGTAGAGCCACGCGGCAGCTTTTGCTGTCGCACGGATGGGCCGGCTCGAACCGGGGTAGTACCACGACCTCACAGAAAACCAGCGTGAAGTAGAGGTTCACCTCTGCGTTTCGCTTGGTGAGTGCAGGTGGCCGGGGGCCCTTTTTACTGGAAATGAGGCATTCCATCTTAGTCCTCACGGGTGACAACGCATCTACATTTTGAATTGTAATAGAGGATAGATGTAGATGTCTATGGGCCGCAGCAACCACTTACCATCAGGTGGACTGTGTGCTCGTTTGTCACCCATATCCTATAAAATAAAAAATTTATCTTTGGACATGTAAAATACATCTAAATTCGAGAATTTTTTATTATATATTGAGCAAATCCGAGTCAAGGGTGAGTTTCTTGCATAGTTAGAATTTCGAGCGTTGGGAGCGAATAAAGGGGTGTGTCTTGTACGCTTCTTGGGTACATTTACATTTATTGCAGATAGTAAAACTGGGGAATCCAGGTAGCCATTAGCTATATTAAACAAAAACATCATATCTAAGAGAGTACGTCTATTTTCTAAGGACGTTACTTTATGATTTCGGCAGCCTGTAACATAATCAGAATAAGTGTGAGTTTTGTAATTCAGATGCCTTACAAACTTTGCCTGAACGCTTTCAATTTGTTGTTTGTGGGTAATATAATAGGGAGACCAAATACTACTTGCGTATTCTAAAACGCTTCGAACGTACGCGTAGTATATACTTTTAATACAGTTTATGTCTGAAAAAGGTTTGCAAATACGTAGAACAAATCCTAGATTTTTGTAAGCTTTTTGCACTATAGTATCCACGTGTTTTGTCATTGTCAGTTTTTTGTCAAGTGTAATGCCTAAATCACGAACTTCATCTACTTCTTCAACTGGGATGTTATTTATACTATATGTAAATTTTATAGGTTTATTTTTGCGTGTGAATGATATTTTTTGACATTTAAGTGCATTTACAATTATATTATTAACAGAGTAATAATACGACAGTTTGTTTAAAGTGCTTTGAAGGGTAAGGCAGTCTTGAATATTATTAATTTTATAAAAGATCTTTTTATCATCCGCATATAAAAGGTAGTTCGTGGAGTCAAAACAGGTGAATATGTCATATATATATGCATTGTATAATAATGGACCTAGATGAGATCCTTGTGGAACTCCGGAGGGAATATTGATGAAGTTAGACCTGTATGAACCAACTACTACGGCCTGAGATCTGTTCGAAAGATAGGATTTTACCCAACGTAACAGGTATCCATGTATTCCCAATCTTTCTAGTTTGGCGAGCAAGATAATGTGATCCACGCGATCAAAGGCTTTTTCGAAGTCTGTATACACAACGTCAACTTGGGGGGCAAGTTCCACGTTCCATATTATTAAGAACGAACTCAAAAAACTCCGCAAGATTAGTAACAGATGAGCGCCGCATCAAAAAACCATGCTGGGCGTGACTTATGCCTTTCGCTATTGTGCTGTAGATTTGGTCATAAACGATTTTTTCAAATATTTTACTGAAAGTATTTAAAATGGAAATTGGCCTATAATTTTCGATTTTGGATTTAGATGATTTTTTATGAATTGGTATGATATTGGCCTCTTTCCATTTAGTAGGAAAAAAAGATTCAGACAGAGATCTTTCAAAAATTATTTTTAGGGGACAAACCAGAGCCTCAGCACAGTTACGTATAAATATAGGGGGGATATTATCTGTACCGGCTGATTTATTGGGGTCAGTTGATTTTAGAAGTTTAAGTAAGTAGTTTACGTTAATATTAATTTTACTAACAACACTAGACTCACTACTTGTGGGCAAATTAAGGGTTGATAAATCCATACTTGTCGGGGATTTAGCAAACCCACTTTCAAAGAACTTATTAAATCCGTTGCATATTTCTGTTCCATTGTTATAAACATCCGATCCATAGGTTAGCGTTTTAGGATAGTTAGATTTACCGTTTTTAGATTTTACGTATTGCCACATTTTTTTGGGACAAACTTTAATTTGATTTTGAACATGAGTCATATATTGGTTGTAAAGTTCATATTCAACTTGTTTTGCTCTTGTTCTTAATACGGAAAACTCCCGATAATCCAGTTCATTTCCAAAACGTTTCCATTTCTTATGCATTTTTGACTTTTCTTTTAGTATTCTAATAAGGCTGTTGTTATACCACAAAGGATAACTTTTGTTACTTATATTAACCTTACGTTCGGGAACATATAAGTTTATACACTTGTGTAATTCTGAGGTAAAGCAATTAACAGCGCAGTCTACTGATTCGCAAGAGTTAAGTAGCTCGCACCAATTAAACTTTTTTAAATATTTTATCATGTTTTCATAATTACATACTTTTGTTCTATAAGAGGGCGTACTGATATGTTCGAGGCGTCAATTAAGAGGCTAGGATGGGCGCGATCTTCGTTTACTAATGAGTTACAGGAGAGGTTACACGATGCCGAAAAGTTACTAAATACCAGGTCAAGGGTATTGCCATAGTGGTTTTTTGTATAATTACATTGTTCTAATCCAAGCACATTAAACTCTTTCAAAAGTAATTTACCTGCATTTTGAATTGCTAATGAGCCCCTGTTAGTATGTATTGGCCCTAGTTGAGAAGTCCATTGGATAGATGGTAAATTGAAATCACCTACTATCAAAAAGTTGTCATTATTATGTGATGCATAAACTTGTGAAACGCTCTGTAATACACTATCAATAACAAAAGGTAACTGATTATTAGGCGGTATATAGATAGCAGCTATATGTAAATTAGAGCCCACGACTGAATTAAAAGATTTAGCAGGTATGGTAACCCAAATCATTTCCGTCGGTGGTACAACCCCATTATCATTAATGATAAATGCTTTGAGATCCCTTCGCACTAGTATCATAACCCCCCCCACCCCGAGATGTGTTTGTGGAGGTTAGATCACGGTCCAACCGAAAAATATCATATCCAGAGTCACTGAGTTCACCATCTAAAATACCATCGTGAAGCCAGGTCTCCGTAATAATGACTATGTCAAAATTATTTACATTTAATTTTCTATAAAATTCTAAGGTTTTGGTACGGAGACCTCTTGTATTCTGGTAAAATATACTAAGGCATGTATTATTCATTATGATCAATTAATAACATATATTTTAGTGCAATTTGAAATGAATATAAACTCGTTCTTATTATTAAGATATAAAGAATTATCGCTCGTAAGTGACTCCGTAAATATTGCTTAATTTTGACGGTACTTATAGAAATAATTTGTCTCGAACAAAACGAGCTATATAAGAAATGGTCTATAATAGTTTGGGAATGTGAGTTATGAACATGATTAAAGCAATAAAGAGTTATCTGAGTAACATTTAGTAATAAACTGGGTGCACAAATATATCTGACAGATGTAATAATAACTAAAATTACTGTCATATATAGTCGTACTATGAAATAGTGTATATAATTATGAAAAATAATTTCATTTAGGAAAAGTGTATGGATATTATATATAACGATAAAAAATCCTATATATTTTGTATATAATGCATTAATTTTCAGCCAATACTGGGAAATATGAATCGTTTCTTTTAAACTTGAGCGTAGAATTTTAACCAAACAGAACAATTGTTTTTGTTTAACGCACTTTACTTCAAAACATGTATTAAAAGAAAGCACTTGAGCATATACAATATTAAAAGAATGTGACCTTCGCATATAAGATGATAATTGTATACGAATACAGATGAGTATGAAAGGCATTTCAATCAAACTTGAAATTATAATTTTAATCATGCAGATCGATTCTAGTTCCACAGACTGTGGAACTAGAATGTGTGTGTGTGTGTGTGTGTTCACATATAACATAATGCATTTCAGACTTACGTAAATAGCGCCAATATCTTAAATTATCACATGATTTAAGTAAATATCCATTTGAACTCAAACGTTGAATGCACCGCAAGTAATTGGTAAACAACATTTGTCGTAATTGAATAAATAATATTATGGCGTTGTTATTATTAAGTTTTCGTAAATAGTAACGTAATTTTATTAGAATATACGCAGATATAGTATATAATTCGAACGAATACACAGTCATTATCCATCTTATTCGTAAGGGAACGAATGAATAAGTTTTAATTAATTTCAATAATTTCATAATAATTTTCAAACTAAAAAATGATCGCAGACACATTATATTTTTACGGATATATAACTCATATAAAAGGTGACATAAGTGTAAGATAGTGTTGAAAATACAAAAGTATATTAAATCGGTAATTAGTTGCAAACTTAAGCCTACAATATTTAGATTATAAAACTTTAACTGTATTAAAGTAACTATCTTTATTTTTAAATAAGAAATCCTATTAGCATAATTAGAAAGACTTGAGGTAATAAATATTATGGTAATGAAATTTTGAAATATTTTTTTGTGTCTAATGCGATAGTTATGGCGTTTAGTAGAATTGATAATTAACAAAGAAGTTATTTTAAGTAAACCAAATAGAAATAATATTTTTGTGTATGTGGTGTTATTGTTTAGTGTGAGAGTGGGGAGTGTTATATTAAACGTTAATATTAATATAAAATAGAATATGTAATATAACAATACTAGTTTTTTGTATCTAATGCAATAGTTATGTTGCTTAGTGTGATTGATAAATAGTAAATAATTTATTATAAGCAAACAAGAATAATAAAATAATATTTTTGTGTGTATAATGTGGTTGTTTAGTATAGGAGTGTAAAGTGTTATATAAATCATTAATATTAAAGTAAAACAAAACAAATGAAATAACAATACGTTAAGCCAAGGGCCGCAGAATTGTAGAGAGATGAGCAGTCATTTAATTCTTGCAAGATCTTCTTCTTTGTTCACCACAATCTTCGGCGACTTGTCGTTTTTTCGTACAAAAATTTTACAGTTTCTTATCCATATGTATTTGTAAGAACTTGTTTTTACCAATTCACGGCACTTATTATATTATATTTTATTTTCAATCGTTAAATGTTCATTTACATATATTCTTTGATTACCCTGCATGCCTATATTGTTGCGGGTGATACCTCGAACGCGTCGAATACCAGCTAGTATATTGTCTTTCGCTAATTTGGTTTTCATTTTTGCAATTATTGCTCGTGTAATTCCAGGTCTTGTAACTTTTGCTTGCACTCTATTAGCGAATTCAATGTCGCATGACGTGATGACCACACCCGCATGTTTTGCTACAGCAATAACAATATCGACGGTGTTCTCGTTGCATGTCTCCGGTACCCCCACGATTTCAAGATTATACAGCCTTTCCCATTGTTGACGATTCTTAAGGTCCGTAGTAAGATTAGTGTATTTAAGTTTAAGCTCACTGAGTTCCATCCCATATTGTTTATTCTTTTGGGATTGTTGATCTATACTTAATAATCTGGCATCGAAGTTATCTTGGCGGTTACTCGAGTAATTGACTGAACTTTCAATGTCATTGAGTTTTTTCTGATTTCCGATATCGATTCCGTGTTAGAGGCACTTTTATTGGATATGGTTTTTATATTAGTTTTTAAATTTTCCAGATCCGAAGATAATTTAGTGAGTTTTTCGGAAAGTACAGAATTCACTGTGGTTACTATAGTTTGTGTGACGTTTTCCATCATTTCTTTTTGCCATTTCTTGAAAAAACATTCAAGTTCCGAGATTGTTATGCTGTTCTCCAAAGACGTTCCCTCGATTTCATGCTGTCTTCTTTTACGGACGATTGACGGATCAAAATGTTCAAAACTTGACAAATCAGGAACTGAACTGGATGTAGAAGAATGTGGAGGACTTCTCTGCATTTCAATGCGGGTATCTAACATTAGTTTAGAAGCGCGCTCCGCCTCTAGTATATATGGCAGGTAGATATTATATGGGTATGCAGCGCGCGTGCGGCGTCCCTTTCACTCGACTCACTCGATGATAAACCGAGCGTAGTTTTGACCGATCAACTGCGCACACCTTTTATTACAGAATTATGTAGGAGTAAAACGTGTAGACGTGTGACTCGCACGAAGACACACGACGTTATAATATTGTGTTTGTATTTAATAGCAATGAATCTGCAGCCAGAAAGAAACTTACTGAGAAATTTAAGAAAATACAAAGCCAAAATATTTATCTAAAAAAAAATGCGCTTCTTACAAATCAATTGGACAAAATTTTAAACAAATTAAGTGCTGAGATTGATTTAAAGGCTAAAGCAGAAGTTGTGGAGTTACATGAATCTTTAATGAAAAAGAATATACAGATCACGCATTATTTATTAATACACTGCATGCACCTTAACGTAAATTCGCATTGATTTTACACTATTATCCACCAGCTGCGTATAAATACGTTAGAGAATTCTAGAAAATTAATAATAATGATCTTTGAAAATAAATTCATATTTTTATATTTTACATATTTACTTTTAAACCATTAAATAAAATATCATTAAAATGTGATTCTGTCATAATATTATGTTATATTATATTAAATTAACACTTCTCGTACTATTAATAGTACTCGATATAATACAGGGTATTTTTGGAACGCTCCCGAAAACTAAGACAGGTGACAGCACCAAGTATACCTTTGATCATGGGTCACAAATAAATTTGATCCTGATGAAAAAAAATCATATTTTTACAACGTTTTATTAGTTTTATTCACGCGCCATCATGTTAGTACAGCTAAATGAAACGATAATTTCATAAAAAAAAATCATGAAAATACTGAAACATAAAACCAGCAGTGAAAACTGAATTGATATCACCTGACTAATGGAGGTTAATGTACGCGCGAACGGTGAAAGAAGAACGCTGGCCTTGAACTTGGCCACTGAGCGATTTATCACATATTGGTACGAAGGGGGCGCGACGGGGGAACAATCCGCCAGTATAACTGTGCCTGCATGCTATTGGTTCCCGCGCTTTGTTCGCTCCAAAAATACAGTCGCATACACAGCTTACTTTGCGACTCGCGCGATGTTTTAAAAAGGAAGGAAAGAAAAATTATTTATATCTATTGTTTTATGACTAAACTAGTGAACGAAAAGGTAAATATGATAGGAGAAGGTGAATGGGGAAAATTGTGCAGTAAATTTAAAAGTGTTGAGGAAGAATACCGAAAAAATTACCATGTGATCGACCTGAGGACGGAAGCTCAAGCGAAGATGAAAGTGATGATGAAGTAGCATCCAGTAACACCAACACACCATCAACATCTGGCTTCCATGTAACCCAAGACGACATAATGGACGGCGTGTCACACTTAGCTTAAGTTTTCTTCTTACAAACTTAAAAATATTTTACGATAGAAATAACAAATAATGCTCAAGTAAACATTATCCATTTTTAATTCCAACCTCTTCCAAAGTTCTAAGTAGCTAGTAAAACGCCTAGTATGATTCTACAATAAAACAATTAAATACTATAATATTATAAAACAATAGCCCAATACCATGTAGTACTTTAGAACGCGACTGTACCCACACTCCCTTCGCTACCGACCTATATCTAGCTCGGTCAATGTTACGGTCATAAGAAAAAAGGGCGCATCTGACAATTTTTGAATAAATGAGTTAAATATACCATTCGTCTCATGATAAGAAGGCGCATCTACTATTTTTTTTAATATTCACAAATATCAATATTTTAGAAATTATCGTAAGAATTTTAGACGTAACTGTTGATCACAGATGACATTTTTTTAGTAGAAAAGACTTATACAAATTCAACATAAAAGAAAAGACTTATTTAACCAGTTGCTACGTCATCTTTAACAATATTTGCATCGATTACTTAAATTTCAATTATTCTTGTCTTATTATTCTATATCTTATTATTAAGAGCTGGTGTTTCACATGTGGTCCCATATAAATTTGATCGAGGTCAGACCAATAGTTTTTGAGTTATCCTTAATTATTTATATTAAAGTCGGTTGTACAAAATTTTTAATTTTTAATTATTATCGTAGTAAGTCTCGTATGATATCCCCTTTAAAATCATTACTCAAGAGTTGAGGGTTGTTATTTTTTGTGTCTCACTACCAATGGTTCTCTAATATTTACTAAGAAAAAAGTAATAAATTACTATTAGCGTCCTTTCAAATTCAAATGACCTTTCCAAAATATGTAAAAATGTTAAATGAATGGCAGTTTTTTTTATTTATTAGGTTGGAAAGACGCAAATAGTTATATGCGTCTTTCCTTCGATGTTTTTGTGTTGCTAGATGTATTTTTTAAGCTAAGATGAAAAGGAAAATTCTTTTTATTTAAATAAATAAACAAATTATCAAAAAAGTAAGTTCGTCCTTAAAATCTTCATGTCTCTACGTATATATTTCAATTTTCATATAGAAACCTTTTAATATACTATAGACACAGGGTCTGAAAGAAAAATTCATCAATTTATTTTTTATTTCCATTTTACGTTTTTGTTAGTTGCGTCCTTCTTTATTATGACGCATGAGAATGTAACCCGGCCGGCTCGTATCGCCTCACGCTGTGACGCAGTAGGTTTCCGTTTTGTCGTGTTAATTAATTGAAGTTTTTGAAACAGTTCCGTGTTGATTTTGTACACGCGTGCACGAGCGTTTTGTTTATTAAATTGTTATAACGTGTTGGTATTATTCTTGTTACGTTTTTTGTTTTAATAATGCTTAACGCGTACGTTTATAGTGATTGTGAATACGACAACATGTTATGTATCCGAACCTAGGTACACGAAGTATCGCTAAATAAATTGTTAAGACGTCGGGATGGAACAAGTGTGTCATACTGTGCAGTGCACAAAGTGTTGAAGCGTAACCGAATGCTTGGCCACCTCGCTCACCAGATCTGACCCCGTTAGACTTCCTTCTTTCTGTGGGGTATGTGAAAGAAAGGGTTTTTAATCGTGAGTGTGATAGTGCTGACGAAACTACAAAAGGATCGTGGACGTTTTCGACAAACTACGTACGGACTGTGTCGAAGACCACACGATGATGCCCCGCCTCCATGAGTCTGCCTTGAAATGAATGAAGCACAATTTGAGCCGCATCTCATAAGACCACGGAGGATTTAGAGCGGTAAGCTGTTTCATAACAATTTTTTTTTAAATAACTTAGTACTGAATAAATCTGAATACATACATAACTGAATACATGAGAATAATAAACATACCTACACGATGAATAAAAACGCATGACTCTAACCTTGGTTACATTTCATTTAAATGTTTTTTCATTAGCGGGAAATCGAACCAGTTATTTGGGTTATTTAACCTGTAAATTCGGATTAAAATGGCTACGTGGAGACAAGTACAGTGGCAAAATAGTAGGTTAAGTAGATAAGTTAGGTATTTAGACAAGTGTTGTAAATTATTAGGTATTGTGGTATGGCCCGCTAGTTGCGGACCGCGCGAATTTGCGTTCGCGCGTACATTGACCTTTAATCAGCTGATATGAATTGAGTTATTCCACTGCTGGTTTTATGTTTCAGTATTTTCATGATTTTTTTTTATGAAATTATCGTTTCATTTAGCTGTACTAACATGATGGCGCGTGAATAAAATTTATAAAACGTTGTAAAAAGATGTTTTTTTTTTCATCAGGATCGGATTTATTTGTGACCCATGATCAAAGGTATACTTGGTGCTATCGCCTGTCTTAGTTTTCGGGAGCGTTCCAAAAATACCCTGTATACAATACAATCTAAATAAACAATTACTTATTACATACTGATCATTCTACCTACGTATAATCTATGATGACAAAAACCGCGCATGCGCGACTCTACTATCTCCCGCGCATGCGCGAAGACATAGAGTAGCGCACATTTTTTGTTTGGAATAGCTTCTCTAGTACGTAGTACATATAACTCAATGTGGCCAATAGCAGGTTTCCCTTATATTGCTTGATGGTAGGTGTACTGTTGTCGGAAGAAAAGGAAAGAAGAACAATCTAGTAGCTAAATTATATTTAATTATTTATAACTGTGTATTCGCGGGGAAATGCCTACAAACGAAAATGATGTATTCCGAACCGATAATAACTGAATTTAAGCAAAAATAAATAATAAATATTAAAATCTAAACCTATGAAATAAATTTGAATAAATTGCAGAAGATATTTTAAATATGAAAGACGTTGACAAACAAATGTCATTTTTTTTCTTCTTTTTTGTTTTCTTTTGATAGGTAGTTAATATTCAATAACAATTTTACTATAAAATTTTAATATTGAATAATTTAATTTTAATAAATTAATAGGTAAATTAATGGTGCCAATCTCAGAGTAATATAGTCTGTCAAAAAAGTCTTGAAAATAATATTTTTGGAACTATAAGCTTTTGCTTGCACTGGCAGCAATAAACGAGGTGATTATATACTCTTTGGGCAGCAATAAATTATTGTGAAACTGAGTAACTCAGCTCAGCTGTCATATCGTAGCTTTGTAGTTGATGTCAAAGAGAATATAATCACTAGTTGATGTGCTCTAAGATTTTTTGTTATATTTCGAGTTTTTCTTATCGTATGACCGTTTAGTCTTTAGAGATAAAAAAACGCAGTGTTTATAAGAGCGGTACCAGACAAAACTTCTTTAAAAAGTTTCAAGAGTGTATGGCCGAATTTCAAGCGGTAAAGTTTCTTTCCGATTTAGACGATGTTTACGGTCGAACAGCAAAGATAACTGGTACGTACATGTATTTTAATGTTAAGCACAATAAAAAAACTGTAATCTCATATATATCATTTGTTTTTAAGTATAATTTATCCGTTTTATAATATTGTTTACAAATAGTTGAGGTTATGAAATTTGTTTAAGAATTATACTACACAGTCAATAGTTTTGATCCTTTTGTGTTATTTGTTTAGATATGAATAAGGGATTTATTATTTACATACTTATATTGGTTTCAGGTGTTTCTGAAAGCTCAATTCGGCGCATAGTGGACGACGATGAATATTTTGCCAGTGGAGGATCTCTGTATAATGATATAGACAAACTTGTCATCTCAGTAAGCGATGCTAGTTCCAGTGAATCTGAAGAGTCGGAAATGGACCAATTTAATTACGCAAGAGCTTCAGGCAACATTTCAGGAGTTGAATACCTCGACTCAGATTATTTGGACGCAGATTAATAATGAAATTATAATAACTATGTATCAACATTTTTTTTTGTTTTATTTTTGCCCCTTGGGTGTCCTGTCTGTCAAGACTGGTCTTGTGTAAAACTTGCTTTCCCTAATTACTTGTAGGATACACAGCTAAATTATCTCAATTATTAAATATGTATGTACTTATCTTCACGCACAATCCCTGACGGGGTAGCCAGAGAGAACAGATCGCCAAGTGTCACGGTCCTTACATACCTCTTTCGCTTCTTTCAGATTCATTATCTTCTTCATACATGCACGTCTAGGTATCCGAGTACTCTTGACCCTCCCCTCTTCGAGCAATTTGCTCACATGGTCCTCGAAAGTTAGTCTCGGTCTACCTCGACACCTTTTTATATTAACTTTCGCGCTATATATTTTCTTCACCATTCGGTCTTCACTCATTCGCTCAACGTGCCCAAACCATCGAAGCACGCCCTTTTCAATTTTTGTGATAAGGTCATCTTTGAAACCTGCCATTTTGCGAATCTCTTCGTTTCGCTTTCGGTTGGCCATGGTAACGCCGCACATTTTACGAAGAGATCGCATCTCCACTGCATTCATCTTGCTTTTATGCTTCTGGCATACCCAGATTTCGCTGCCATATAACAAAGTCGGTACCGTGCAATACATAGCGCAGTGTTACCGGTATCGGTAACACTGCGCTATGTATTGCAAGGCGTGCACTCTTCACTACGCCTTGCCTATTGACTAACGTAGTCAGGGCACCATTGACTTTGTTCCTGGCAGAGACACGCCTGTCCACATCTAAATCACATCTTCCATCCCGGCTAAAAGCACTCCCCAAGTATACAATTTCATTTACCTGTTCTAGACATTCCTGATTTACCCATATTTCACACTTCGTTCTCTCTTCGTCCGTTTCAAATACCAGAACCTTAGTTTTATTAGCATTCAAACGGAGACCTTTAATTTCACATTCCTCTTTCATACACGTGATTAATGCCTGCAGTTCTTCCTCTGATGGTGCAATAAGCACTGCATCATCAGCATACAGCAGACAATTTACTTTAATGTCACCCAATTTCACACCCAAACAGCTATCTTTCAGCTTCTGTAAACAGCTGTCGAGATACAGTATGAACAGCCAGGAAGACATGACACAACCCTGTTTAGGCCCGTTTTGACACAAAACATGGGTGACAGGTCATGCCCTAACCGCACACAGGCTTTACAGTCACAGTAAAGTGACTACACAGCCCTTAACAATCGACCATCCACACCATACCCTGGCAACAGTTCCCACATTTTCTTCCTTACAACCTTATCAAATGCTTTCTCAAGATCCACAATAGCACAGAAAATCTGGTTAGCAGCCAGAAGCTTCTCCGCGATCATGCGGAGAGAAAACATTAGTTCCGTGCATCCTCTTCCAGGTCTAAATCCGCATTGTGCCTCCCATATAAATCTTTCCGATTTCTGTTGCATCCTACGTGTCAAAACCTTCGAGTAAACTTTTATTGCTAAACTGGTCAAGCTGATCGCCCGATAGCACCCGCAGTCAAAATGTGAACCTTTACCTTTATATGAAGGCACAATGACTGGGGATTGACAACCATCCGGGACATCCCCCGTCCGCCAGCACAAATTGTACAGCAGATGAAAGCTGTCCCAGACGCGAGGCCCACCATACTTGACCATTTCAGGAGTAACTCTGTCTAGTCCCGCAGCCTTACCACATTTCAAACTTTGAATCGCACGTTCAATCTCTTTCATACTGATGACCTCAGTGTCATCGAGGTCCGGGTCTGGCGTACCATTCAGGGCGTTACCCCCGGATCCCTCACTAAGATCATCACACGCATACATTTCTCTATAAAATTCGCTCCATCGCTGCATGACGTGTGATTTTTCTGAGAGGACGTTATTGGTTCTCGAAAGCACTTTGTTCATTCTTAAGGCCGTCACACCACTTCGGGTCCTTCCAACCTCTTTCCAGAAGAGTTTGGAGTTCTCCTTAAAGTTGTGCGACAACCTTTCGTCCGCTTCCATTCTACACCTTTCACGCACTTCCTCAATCAATGCTTTCGTGTGAACTATCTGCAGCTTATATCTTTCTTTCATCTCCTCTCTCATATCCTTATCATTACTAGAGGCTAAGTAGTCTAATCATGCTTTCTTCTTCTTCTTTACAGCTTCTTTCACTTCATCATTCCACCATGCGTTTCTTCTTTTACTACTACCTCTTTTTATCGTTCCACACACTTCTTCCGCTGCACTTACCATTCCATCCCTAAGGTTCTGCCATGTTCTTTCCACACATTCTTTTCTGCCATGGATGGTGTCAAGATTTTCAGCTGCCCTCGCATGATATTTGTCCCTAGTATCCGCTTCCTGAAGCTTCCAGCTTAGGATGCGACAGACCGACTGTGGTTCTGTTACTGTCGTCCGGTAGCGCCAACCCGCGAACAGACCCCTAAATCTAGTAATCACTAATAATCTCTCATGCCTCCTCTAACATTCCACGTGCCAACTCTGCACTCTGTCCTCCACCTTCCGCCGTGTCGGGCTCCCCATCGCCGCTTTGCACACTGCATTCCACACCAACGGGGACGAGCTGGTGTGCGTCGCCTTGGGGAGACGCCCTAACACTCGTTGGCATGGGTGCGCAGCTGTGTAAAATTGCAGCCCTGAAAAGGGCTGGCAGGTGTCGCGACGAGCACGCTTCTACAATGACCCCCAATTTTATAAAATTAAATATGTGAATTTAGCTAATTATTGTTGCAGGGATTTACAAGGGTCAAAGATTACGCAATAAAAGCATGTACTTGAAAAAATATGACAGTTAAGGGACCACCATATTAAATCAGTTTATAAAATAAAACAAAAAGTATCAAAACTTTTCGGTTGACATCTAGACGGATGCCGTATAAAAGATAGTGGTACCCTACTCTTTTTCATGAGTTTCTTGACATACTGTATGTATGTAATTATACTTTAAGGAGCAAACCAAAAAAAGTTTAACACATAATTAACATTTATACTTTCTTTCGATATAATATAAATTTACATATCTAATTTTTCAAATGGCAATCTGAAGAAACGCCAAGGATAGGAACAGCGATATTTTTTATACGCCATTTTATAACCAACACAGACAAAATTGTGATTGTGTGAAAATTTCTCGGATTTCATACAAAGTTGGATCTTCCTGGTCTAGACAAATCGTTACAACCATATACATACATAATGTATTCTATTCTTTTCTTTGATATTGGCCACAGAGTACGTACATGAACTTTGATATTAACTATGACGGAAATATTGGCTTTACTACTTTTTGATTGACTCTGTGACTTTGATTTGACGTAGGCTTATTCGTGCTCAGAAGGGCTAGAACCTAGAGCTGTCAAGTCAGCTTAAAAAAATATGAAGTTAGGCTCAGAAGGGCTAAACCCAAAGCCGTAAAGCCAGTTTAAAAAAAAATATTTGACGTTTTTGTTATAAACTTAACCTATAACACTATAAATTAAAATAAAAAGCGTATTTTACAAAATGTTGACTAGGTTTGTTTCTTCGCTATTTCATAAAATATTAGTTTGAGATAAATATGCAACAAAGCTCTTGTTTAATTTTCAGATTACGGCTTAAACGGGATTTTAAATTATTTGTAAGATGTCTATCCGAAAAGCCACCAGAAAGCGAAGGCAATTCAATAAATTTACAAACGAAAGATCAAGAGGAACAGAAGAAAAATGCAAAAGACAGTCAAACACAGAAAATTCAAGCGCTCCTGAAAAGTATGATGACGGCTCCCAAAATAAGCGAGAGCGAGTATAGGCAAAAGTTTGCGACGGCTCCTGAGATACCAAAGAAGCGAAAACCAAAGACAGATGGGATTGAAGAGACAACTCAAAATATAGGTAATAAGAAAAAACTTAGCCACCAAAGTATATATTTGATCGTAAACCCAAATTAATGGATCTGTACAATATAATTTAATTCTCAAACAAATTAAAAATGTTTAGATAATATTCAATCGTGAATATAATATATCGTGGTGAATATAATTTTAGATGTTGATATATCTAATTAAGTTTAAGTGTACATATTGTGTGTTAAATTCTGCACAATACTTCAGGTTGGGTTTAGAATAAAGTCCCCTGAATTTGTGGAGACTGTCACTGTAAGGGGGGATCATGGGGGCTTTTCTCAAGCACCCCCATGCAATTTTAGCTGCCAAAGCTGTATCAAAATATTTAAAATTATTTTCTAAAAATATTCATAAATCACTAATTAATACCTGAAACGGAATTTATATTACTCTAAATACTTAATTTTTTTAAGTTGACATTGACAGTAACAGATATACTCGACCAAAGACAATATAATCACTATGTTTATACTTGACTTCGTAACTCACGTCATAAGCGTCATTCCATTGCTTCTGAGTTTACGTGAATGTGCTCCTTATTTTCATTATCTGCCTCCTGTTTTTCGACGACTTCGGTACCCCTCTGGAGACCAATTGCTATTTTATGATGTTGTTTGTGTAGAAGTAATAAAATATGTTTACTTATTAAAGTAATTATAAAAGTTAATAGTTCAGTGTTACATTTGGTGCAAGAGCGAGCGAAGCGAGCTCGAGACTTGGGCAGCCCGATTTGGCCAGATTAGGTTAGTAGGGGATGGCGGGGTCGAGTGAGCAAGCGAACAGACCCCTCCATACCCTTCGGTTATTTTTTTATAAATCATTCAGAAATAGGAGCCCCTCTTAGCAGGACTCTGTTGACTACATTTTGGTATTACTTCCCCCCTTCACCGAAGCTAAACTTATCTACCAACTTCAATAAGAAGGAGGTACTCAATACGACAGTAGTTTTTTTTATGTGCGGAAAGCTGCTGAAATTTAATCAAGTTGTGACCAATAGTTTTTGAGTTATTCTTAATAATTTATATTGAAGTCGGTGGTACAAAATTTTTAATTTTTTCTATATTTTAGAACAAAACCTTACTAAAGCAGCAGAAGAAGTTGCTCAAGCAATGGGTGGAGATGTAAAACAAACTGAAGCAGAGCTATTATCGAGAGTACTTGGCAAAATTAACCAGACCTCTACAAACTTAAGGTATGGTATATAATATTTTAGTGTCTATTTATGATTATGAAATATAAACTAAGTAATAAAATAATATAGATACAGTCTACCTAATGATGGAAGAATAGATGCAATTTTCAACAACTGACTCATCATCTTTATCATTACAGCCCTCCACAAGTCCCCTTTTGAGTGTAGGCCTTCTCTAAGGAGTGTTACAAAACAGTCCTGAGCTATCATACCAATCAACTGGCTCAAACGCTTTTTGAATCTTGACTTATTTATTTATGTTTATTATCACTTACCTTTCATTATTACAAACATTTGTGGAACCTAATTCATTCGTTTTATATGGAAATGCATAGCAAATTGTGTTCTTATACTTATTTCAGTTAATGAATTTGTCAACAATTGAAAACAACAGTTAAATCAACATTTTATAGAACTTTACGTAAGCACAAGGACCATCTGTTTAATTACAACTTTCAAAACAAATTTCTTGTCAAAGAATAGGTTTTGAAGTTTATGCTACCCACATTGTATTTGTGGAAAATAAGTATAAATTATGATAATTTATTTATTTATTTATTTATTTATTTCATACATATTATATTCATTTGTTACAAATTACATTACGGTACAATCATAAGTTTGTAGAAACTTTACCGTGTACCGATATCGCCGACAATAATAAAAATGAGGGTGAAGTAAAAAATTTCACTTATTATTTATTAAGTGCGTGATCTGCTATTGCAAGATGCAATGCTCATGGATTGTATATACAGGACGTTTGTTTTAAAGCGTTATCGTAATTTAAATTAAACATTTGTCAACAATATCATGTTTAATAAGTATAAAGAAATTAGAAATAAATAACTTATTATTTTCATATTACTGTCATTAATCACTACTTATAATATAAAGAAACATTTAAACTTTCGCTTAAACTTGGAGTACTTGATAACTTGGGTATGTCAAGTTTGCGGCCCCGTCGTGATACGAGTCGTACCTTTAACACGGTCGAGAAAAGCAGTGACGGCCACGAGTGCTGCTTTTTTTTATAGGATAAGGGTGACAGACGAGCACACAGTCCGCCTGATGGTAAGTGGTTGCTACCGCCTACAGACATCTACATCTATCCTCTACTAAAAATCAAAATGCAGATGCGTTGTCACCCGTGAGGACTAAGATGGAATGCCTCATTTCCAGTAAAAAGAGTCTCCTGTTCTCTACACTCACCATACGAAACACAGCAGAGTGAAGCTGCTTTGTATTCTGTGAGAGCGTGGTCCTTGCCTGGTCGAGCCGACCCATTCGTGCTACAACTATACTACTAATATAGCTGCAGCGTGGCTCTACCACATAAAAAATGCTTGTGTAGATTAGTCTGTTTGGGCTGCACTTATGAGCTTTACCCACTCAAAAACATTAAACAATTCATCAAAATCGGTCCAGCCGCGTAGGCCGGGGACATACATACGGAGTTCCGTTTCGGGATTCTGTATGTATGTGGCCGACCCGTTTTGAATTCCGAAATGGAATTCCGTATGTATGTGGCCGGCCTTAGGAGGAGTTCAGTCACATGCATACAGACAATAGAATTACGAGTATACAGTGTGAAAATCATAAAATTTCCTGGTATTGTGGACATAATTCTGAGAAAATTAGAGATCATTGAAAAAAAAACAGGCATAAAAAATGGAATTTTTTTCACGAAAAGCAGAGTTAAAGTCATGATGCCACTTTTTTTGCGAGCTAATTGTTATTTTATCCTTACCGCGAAGTACGTGGGATAATAATTTATTTTTATTTTAAAGTAATCGACCCGCTACTTTGGAAGTAATTGTTATTTTTTTTGTACACTTATGATATAAAAGTCTTAATTCGTCAATAAAAACTAAAATACATATTTTTTCTGCTTTTTTTTTTGTTGATAATTTATGGTCTAGTTTCACCCCCTTTCGAGGTTGCACTTTACCGAGGGACATATGTGAAAAAACTACCTTGATATATTATGGGTCTTTTCCTTTTCATCTATCGACTTCAAAAAAGAGGATTTGTATAATAAGTTAAGAAGGCAGAGCTGTTTTTAAAAATACTAAAGTTTGTAACTTTTTTATGTATAATCTATATTCTTTATTGATAACGTCAATAATACGCGTTCTTTGAAAATCGATTATACTTTTTTATCTGACTTCGAAAAGGAAGAAGCACTCAATTGGACTGTATGTTTTTTCTAATGTGTGTTACCTCATAACGTTTTTCTAGCTGAATCGATTTCAATCATTCTTTTTTATTTGAAAGCTGGTGCTTCTCGTGGGATCCCATATAAATTTGATCAAGGTTGGACCAATAGTTTTTGAGTTATCCTTAATAATCTATATTGAAGTTGGTTGTACAAAATTTTTAATTTCAAGTTATTAATTTTTATAAATAATATTATATCTTTGGTCTTAAAAAATTTACTAAATACAATATTTTACAATGATCTTACTCCAATTTATCGTGGCCTGTACAACTTTAACAATACATTTCACAATAACATTCTACCTGATTTTGGCTAACGTACGACATGAAGTACTCATTCATAAATACATATTACATAATTTTAAGCTTCCACATAGACCAAAGTTGTGTCCATCAACTAAAAATGTTCCGTAAATTCTTCAATGGACATTAAATTTAACATCATTAAGAACTTTAAATCTCATTTTACAGTGACTTACTGATAGGAATGAAGGTGGACCGATCAAAGGATGTAGACGATGTCATAAATAGGGAAACCAGAGGTCAGCAAGTGAAACGACTTGTAGACAAATCTCAATCAGAAGCTCCGAAAACAAGATACATCCAAAGAAAGCAAAAAGCGGCAACTGATAGACAAACCGTTAAAAAAAGGTAAAAATCTATTATCACTTTAATATGATTGTAATTTTTATTTTTCAAAACACCAACTGCCTAGGAACTATGCACCCATTGTTGTGTTAGTTACACTTTGAGAAGTACATTTATTGATTTAAATAATAGTATTAAATTAATTGCTATTTTCTCGGTTATATTTTATTTTTTAAGAGACAATGTCAAGTTATCATAAGTATAAGATTAATACCAAAATACTCAAACACTACTTAAAGAACAATGGCAGAAAAATAGTTGACAAAAATTATTGCGTCTAGAAATAAGTTATATTTAAAATGAGTCTTATTATTTTTCTATGATTTTTCAAATAAAAATGTATTTTAATTTAAGCTACAAAAAAATACAAACATTTTTAGGAATATCAAATGACTTAAATCATTTTACTCTATTCAAGTGTTGCCATTTACTATATTCATACATTTTTCGTATACACTTTGTAAGACTATCAATACAACACACAACACACAAAATATTTTTGTATTAAGTTATTATTAGTAATAACTATACTATGTATCAGTAATAATAAAAATAAAAGTGATATGGTTGAAAATAAGTCTCTTATAAAGAACTTCCTACAATAATACATTATCTCAATCATAGTATTATGTAACAATTTTATTTAATGTTATGATGGCAACACTAGCTAAAACAAAATGTCACTTTTTTTACTGACTTTACGGCTCTGGGTTTTAGCCCTTCTAAGAATGTCATTGTATGACACAAAGCCCTAGAGCCATGCCAGAAATATATATTTATAGTATGCAAATATATAATAGAGATACAATAATCTAAAAACTCAATTATGTAGGTATAGGTACATTATGTTGAGAATGTATTAAGGCGACACATCGAAAACCCTTGAAGCGGGCTATCACCAGACTGACCCGAGTGAAACATAATTTCTATAAAAACTTCAAAAACGCCGTCTTAAGGTCTAAAATTGCGTAGCGCCCGCGACAATTCAGACCGCTTAGAATCTTAAAACATCTTTAAAAAATTATTGATTTTAGTAATCAAAATAATGAGCAAGTAAATAACGAATATTGATATTATGAATGTATTTGAGTGGTTCCGAAGCATACAGATTAAGTAATTTCGTTGTAATTTCATCTATAGTGATTTTTAGAGGTCTTTTTGCAAATAATTATAATCGAGTCAAAATTTTACAATCGTGTTTTTGAACAAGCAAATTCAAGATAAAGACTCATGTCTTTATCTTGAATTTGCTTGTTCAAAAACATGTCAAAATTCTAGTTTCGTTAGTCGTGTATGTATATCCTATACTATTGGATGAAAGGCGGTTCATTTTTTCGCGGTGTCGCCTTAAGCTAACATCAAACAACCACAGAACGCATGACTTTTTCCAAGTGACATAAGACATACTTAACCTAAAAATAAAAAGGTTCAAATCTAAATATCTTTTTTTTGAAGCTTTCTCAGGACAAAATACTTTGACAGATTATTAAGCGACTGACGCTTAACATTTTAAGATATTTTTGGTATATAGACACTATCATTCATTCTCAAGTAATCTTATTTATGAAAGTCTGCCAATGTTCTTTCAGACGCCGTTAGGTCTCGTGCTGTCTATATCACTTTATGTCAAAGTGACTGTGACACCATGAGACTTAACGACGTATTAAAATTGAGTCATCATCATCATCATCATTACAGCCCTTCACAAGTCCACTGCTGAACATAGGCCTCCCCCACGGAATCCCACAAAACACGGTCCTGAGCCACCTGCATGCATCGACTTTCTGCATGTCTTACCAGGTCGTCACTCCCATCTAGTGGGGGGACGCCCTACACTTCGTCCGCCGGTACGAGGCCGCCACTCGAGAACCTTGAAAGCTTCTCGAGTGATTCTCCTCGTGAGCTGAAAGTAGGGAAATTCGGAATAGGGCAACGGAACCCAAGGGGCCAGCAGCTGGCCGACTTCATGGAGAAAGAGGGACTCTTTATGATGAACTCTTTCTTCCAGAAACAGCCCCACAGGAAGTGGAACTGGTCGAGCCCTGACGGTTCAACAAAAAATGAGATTGACTTCATTATGACGACCAGACCACAACTGTTCAGTGATGTCTCCTTGATCGCGAGGGTGAAAACTGGTAGCGATCACCGAATGGTTAGAGGCACACTGAACCTAAACGTTAATTTGGAGAGGTCTCGTCTAATGAAGTCAATGCTCCGTCCCCCTCGTGCTCTAGTCCAGAGTCCCGAAACCTTTCAGCTCGAGTTACAAAACCGTTTTCAGTGCCTGGAAGACTGCAATGAAGTGGACGATATAAATGATAAGCTCGTGGAAACTGTCCATGCGGTCGGAGCTATGTTCTGCAAGACCTGCCGCAGAAGAACACAAAAACTCTCCGATCACACCCTTAATCTCATGGCTGTTAGACGGAAAATGAAGCTGCAGTCTTCAACAGATTTGACAGCATACAGGCAACTGAACAGACAGATCTCCAAATGCATGCGGCGCGACTTACGCAACTTCAATACAGCTTGTATTGAAGAAGCGATCGAACGGAACCAAGGCTTCAAAGTCTTTGCCAGAGATCTGTCTGCCAGAAAGAGCCAACTGTCAAAGCTGAAGATTTAGTGTGACAGCATCGTTTCCGGGACACCTGAGATTTTGAGTGAGATTGAAAGGTTCTATGGGCAGCTGTACACGTCATCGTTGGAGCCACACGCAAGTGTGAGTAACGATGAGAGAGTGAGCCTTATCCGACACTATTCCGAAGATATTCCAGACGTCAGTCTGAGCGAGATTAGAAAGCCTCTCCAGCACCTTAAAAACGGCAAGTCCCCAGGCGAGGATGGAATTACAGCGGAGCTTCTGAAGCGGGTGGAAAACCGGTACTTGAAGTCCTTCAGAAGCTCTTTAATTCCGTCCTCCATGGTGGTACTACTCCGGAGGCATGGAGCAGAAGTGCGGTGGTCTTGTTTTTCAAGAAAGGCGATAACGCTCTCTTGAAGAACTACAGACCGATTTCCCTTCTGAGCCGCGTCTACGTGCTGTTTTCGAGAGTCATTACGAATCGTCTCGCACGCAGACTTGACGACTTCCGACGACGTTTTCGAAAAGGCTTTAGTACCATAGACCACATACATACCCTGCGGCAGATTGTACAGAAGACAGAGGAGTATAATCTGCCACTTTGTCTTCCGTATGTGGACTATGAGAAAGCCTTTGATTCCGTCAAAATTTGGGCGGTGTTGCAGTCCCTTCAGTGGTGCCAAGTTGACTGTCGGTATATCGAAGTGCTGAAGTGTTTGTACAGTAGAGCTACAATGGCTATCCAAGTACAGAATCAGAGTACGAAACCTATCCAACTGCAGAGAGGTGTAAGACAGGGCGACGTTATATCCCCGAAACTCTTCACCGCTGCATTGGAAGACGTTTTCAAGCTACTGGACTGGAAAGGATACGGTATTAACATCAATGGCGAGTACATCACTCACCTTCGATTTGCCGACGATATAGTCCTTATGGCAGAATCGCTGGAGGACGTAAGCACTATGCTCAATGACCTCAATAGTGTCTCCCAACGGATTGGTCTTAAGATGAACATGGATAAAACAAAGAACATGTTTAATGTCCATGTCACACCTATGCCGGTAGTTGTTGGGAGCAGTAAGTTCGAAGTTGTTGACGAGTATGTTTACCTGGGACAAGTAATCCGACTAGGTAAGTCCAACTTCGACCGAGAGGTCAATCGACGGATTCAGCTCGGCTGGGCAGCGTTCGGGAAACTACGACACATCTTCTTGTCAGACATACCTTAAAACCTTAAAAGAAATTGTACAACCAGTGCGTGTTGCCAGTGATGACTTACGGATCTGAGACGTGGTCCTTCAATGCTGGCCGTATGAGGAAGCTCAAGGTAGCTCAGCGAGCTATGGAGAGAGCTATGCTCGGGGTTTGTCTGCATGACAAACTTAGAAATGAGTATATTCGCAGTAGAACCAGAGTAACCGACATAGCCCAACGGATTAGTAAGCTGAAGTGGCAATGGGCCGGCCATATAGCTCGAAGAACCGACAACCAATGGAGAAAAAAATTGAGTAGTGTTTAAGTATTTGGTGATAAATCTCATTTTTGGGTAATTTTGTGTAATGCTTTTTAACGAGACCACTCTTTCTACCATTATTAGCATTACGGAATATCAAAGGTCCACTGCTGAACCTATGTTTGAGAACTATGGTCAATTTAAACAGACTAATGAAATTGCAAAAGAAAACTATACAGGCGATTTATAACTTAAATTGTAAAGAGTCCCTTAGAGAAAATTTTAAGGAAATAAACATTAACTTTGGCATTGCAGTATATTTATGATAATATAATGTATGTACATAAAAACATAAATAGCTTTGTTAAGAATTAAGATGTTTACACTTTAAACACTAGGAACAAACAAAGCTTGTAATACCAGTTACTCGACTCCACAAAATTAGTAATTCGTTTATGGGGCAATATATATGCTTTTACAACAAAATCCCAAAAAATTGTGCAAAAAAGGTTATATCAAAGAATACATAAATGAAGATAACCGCTAGGAATAAGGTGATTGCCACTATTCTGTTCTAGTTCTATAAAAATTCATTTAAAAATTGTACAAACAAAATCATTGAAGGTGAAATATGTTTTAAAACAAGTGGTAAAATTAAAAATGTTGTACAACCGACTTCCATTTAAATTATTAAATATAACTGATCAGACCTTGATCAAATTTGTATGGGACCACTTGAGAAGCACCAGCTTTCAAATAAAAAAAGGATCTCCGAAATCGGTTCACCCAGTAAAATATAATTATAGCGTTATACTCACTAGGAGGCTCTAAAAAATAAAATATAATAAAAAAATCATAGGCATATACCTTATTACGCTATCTTTGACCAACGCCATTTTTCTATCAACTTCAAACAGAAGGAGGTAATCAATTCGACTGTATGCTTTTTTATGTGTGTTACCTCTTTCTGGGTGAACAGATTTCGATGATTGTTTTTTATTTGAAAGCTGGTGCTTCACTGTGGTCCCATATAAATTTGATCAAGGTCAGACCAATAGTTTTTGAGTTATTCTTAATAACTTATATTGAAGTCGGCTGTACAAAGTTTTTAATTTTAAATTATCTATATTTCATTCCATTCTAAAAATCTATTTATCCAAGATGTACAGTATCGTGACAGGTGGCAGGGTGTAACATTAAAGGTGTAAAACATTTGGTTCAGATCGCCATTCCGCTAGTCAAGCTAACAGCAACAAAATCCCAATCCCAGAAAATATGCAAGATCTGACTACCCTCACATTTAAAACTATATCAAACAAAGATAGTTATTATAATATTAAGGAATTTATGAATGATAAATCAATCGGGGTTACCCTAGGAATGAGGCGATTGCTACCAAGCTATTTCTATTTTTGATAATATGCAAGGAAATACATTTTAAACCGGAACAATTATATATTAATAGGTGAAACAAATATCTCTTCCATGCGGGATTCGAATCAGCGGACCGTTGAACTACTGAAAAAGCTAAAATACTAAACCACTGAGACTTCAAAATCCATAGTTATATACTAATATGTATAGTTATAATAATCCAGTGCTTGACTAAAAACCCACCTGATGGTAAGTGGTAATGCATACCAAGATGGTAAAGCGCACTCACTTAGCTAAACAAAAACCTAATATTTCTTGGCTTCAAGACACCCACATTATAGTCAGAAGTGGAAAGACTGATGGTAGCAAATTATTCCACTCCTTTGCTGTACGCATTATAAACAGGTTACAATGTTTTCTTCCTTGCACAACTTCCTTGTGGAATCGACTACCACCAGTCCGGACCGATACAACTTAGGGACCTGTAAGAAAAGAGCCTACACTTTTTTAAAAGGCCGGCAACGCATCTGCAATTGCCCTGGTGGCAATTGTTCATGGGTGGCGGTAGTTACTTACCATCAGGTGAGCCGTATGCTCGTTTGCCCCCTCACATATAAAAAAAGAAAACAAAGCGAACTGTTTGGTTTAAATGTGTTGTATTTCAATTTTATATTAACATGTTACTAATTTCTTTCAGTTTACCTGCTTCTGCAATAGTTAATGTATTCAGTGGTGAACCTTTAGGCATTTTTAAGGCTAAGGAAGTCAATTACGGTACTAAGCTTGAAATGTGGGAAACTTTGAACCAAAGAGAGTTGAATTTGGCAACATTGCAACCGCCAGCTAATTATTTCCAGAAGATGATACTTTGGACGGAACAGGGCAAAGTCTGGAAATTTCCTATTAATAATGAACAAGGTAATATTACAATTTCAAAATACTAATATTTGGAATAACTAACTGTAAAATGACCATACCCCAAATCACAGTCACACACAAGCACAACGCAATAGTCAGACACAAGTCACAGGAAGCAATGTCTGTATAAATAACGGAATGACTCATGGGCACGATTTGACCCCGTAGTAATCCATATATAGATAAAGTATAAAGGTAATATAAAATATAGATGATGGTGAAGAATCCTTTAATATAAGGCCTTATTTCAATTATCTTCTTCTATTGGATACTCATGTGTTTATGCTTTATCATTCTATAGCAATCGTCAAATCTCGCGTAAGCTGAAAATTTAATTGTGTTAAAGCCAAGAGACGAAATGTCGACCTGAGGACAAATACGGAGAGGAAAAAGTGGGTGAATTTTTTAAAAACTAATAATTCATGAACGTGAATTACTTAATAATACTTTATTGAAAATGAATCCACCATTCACACTCCATCGGCGCGACGAACTCTTTTTCGCTTAATATCTCATAAGACGAGAGGATGCTTGTGCACAGCAGTTGGATGAAAGCTGTTACTGAAATTTTCATGTATAAAAGCTGTTAATCTATTTAAAAAAAAATATTTTGACTGATAACAAAAAGTTATAGACAATATAACCTGATAAAATTCAACTGAATCATTTTTTAGCAGCATAAAGGTCACAAACTAGCACAGTTTACCTGACAGTAAGTGGATGTTGCGGCCTACTGACATCTGCCCTTGATTAAGAATCAAAATGCAGATGCACTGTCAACCCTGAAGAGAAAGATGGAATGACCCATAACTAGTAAAAAGGGTCTCTGGTTCTCTACACTCCCCATACAAAACGCAGCAGCATTAAGCTGCTATCTTACGCTGGTATTCTGTGAGAAGGTGGTCCTATCCTGGGCAATCCGACCTAGTCTTGCTATAGCCACAATATAGCTATAGCATGGCTATACCACGATACAAATTGTCTAATTGTTAAATGAAGGTAGGTCCGTGCCTTACACAAGATATTCACACATTTAATGTTTCAGGTCTGGAGGAAGAAAAAGATGTTCACTTCTCTGAGCACATATTCCTTGACACCCACCTCGAAGGCTGGTGTCCCACGCGTGGTCCTATTCGTCACTTCATGGAATTAGTTTGTGTGGGTCTCTCAAAGAATCCATTCTACACAGTCCAAGAGAAGAAAGATCACATTATGTGGTACAAAGAATATTTTGAATCGAAAAAGGATTTACTAACTGAAGTGGGGGCGTGGGATGCAAAGCCTGTAGACAAAGAGGCGTCTGCATAAACACTTGTCATAATAATATATTAACCGTAGAGAAATAAATATTGATCGTTAAAATTATTTGTTGTTTCATTTTTAAAATCTAAGAATTATAACTTTATATGACACATCTTCTCGTCAGGCATACCTCAAAACATCAAAGCAGATCGTGCAACCAGTGCATGTTGCCAGTGGTGACTTATGGATCTGAGACTTGGCCCTTCACTACTTACCGTATAAGGAAGCTCAAGGGCGCTCAGTGTGCAATGGAGAAGGCTATGCGCGGGCTTTCTATATAGCGGGATAGCCCAACTAATTAGTAAGCTGAAGTGGCAATGGGTCGGCCATATAACTCAAAGAACCGACAACCGATGGGGAAAAAAGGTTCTCGAGTGGCAGCCTCGTACTGGTAGGCGAAGTGTAGGGCGTCCCCCCACTGAGTGACGACCTGGTAAGACATGCAGCAAGTTGATGGATGCAGGTGGCTCAGGACCGTGCTTTATGCCATTCCTTGGGGAAGACCTATGTTCAACAGTGGACTTGTGAAAAACTGTAATGAATGAATTAATTAATAGTTTTATAATAATGTCATATAGTGGTGGCGTAAGACGAAATAACATTCCATATGAACAGTATATAAGTGTCGTAAGAGGAGGCAGGGCCGGATTAACCTTTAGGCAGAGTAGGCAACTGCCTAGGGGCCCCGTGCGCGCACAAATATAATGGAAAATATTTCATACAGAGAAAATTTCATTGGAATATTTGTAACCTCAGTGACAATAGGTATTATTACGTTTTAGTGACGCATACTGTCAGTTCATGAAATACTTCATACTTACAGAACAAAACCATCTAGTATCGAGTAGTAATACCAATAATATGGATACGTTACATCCCTTTATGCTAGCTGCAATGGGTCCCCGAGAATACCATTGCCTAAGGGCCCCGACATGGTTAATCCGGCCCTGAGAGGAGGCTATAGGAAAATCATCTGATAACTTATGGTCTCCAATAAATAAAATATGTCCTACAGGCCTTTCGGTCACGGCGGCCAGTCTCATCCGCGACTAGCCATCTGCGCAGGACAGTATATAGTGCTCGAGTGGGTGCGCAAACACAGATGCACTCTCTATTCCCTCACTAGTCTGATGTGACGGCAATCCAACACGACCGGGGCGAGCTATATAATATGTATGTATAACCAGATGTAAAATATCTAGACCGATAACTAGGAGGAGCATCTAATCTGGTACTGCGGATCACCAGTCCGCCGACTGAACGCGGTAATGATGACAAATTCTTCCAAGCTTCCAAACAGTGGCGAAGGTCATAGACATCTATGTCTACCAGTATGCTATTAAGGGACTTATATGAAGGATGGAAGGTTAAGCACAGTATTTGCAATATCGTGATTCTGGTAGAAAGTTTTCAACAAAACAGGATCATATTTAGTATAATAAAATATAAGCGGTTGGTTTACGTACAAGTTCAAGATCTAGATCTAACGATAACTACTTATTTGTGATTCTGTAAAAAACTAACTGGAATTCAAACCTGACAAAGACAGTGTTTTAACCAAAAGCCCTGCGATCATCTGGTTTACTATTATTCTATTGTATGTGCCCTAGATGACACTTTCTCAAAAACGTCTTTCGTCTTGTTTCAAGCTTTACATAACCAATATTACTGAAATCTTAATCGCTATGCTAGCTACATATTGATTCTTCTATGTCGCTAAGTGGTCAGAGAAAGCATCGTGATCTCATTGTTCCAAAGTGACTTCCTATATTACATATTTTAATAAGCTTCATTACCTCCTCATAAAAAGCAACATGTGCCCTGAACCCAGCATTCGTTTGAAAGAAACATAAACCTAGCAAGCTAACAGCATAGCAAAGTGGCGAAGCAATCGGCTTTGTAGCGGTTTCTAACGGTTGCCGTTGAGCAATCAGTTTCAAAATAGGAGGTTCAGATGCCTGGGTGATCAGTAATCGATTGCTGAAAACAGAATTTGAAAATTCGAAACCGTTCTCGAGATAATCGTGGGACAGACGGACAGACATCGTGAACCCCTTTTAATACATCAATGTTGGCAGATAGTTTTTTTTAAACATTGCATGTCTTTATTAGGTAAGTACATTTGTCGCCCTTGAAAATTTTACTTTACTACCTGCTCGCCTTGTTTGGACGAATTTTAAGAGATAAACGGTGCTTAGGATTAATGTGAGTAAAAAGGATCGACAGATTCTCCATTGTATGAATTCGTGTTTGGTTATTGTTAAATAGGGTTAGTCTCCTATATATAATGCATGGTAGGTTGTTGAACAGTGAACCAACCAGGAACATTGAACCACCACTATGTTGAAAAAACTCCGAGGTTGGCAATTCGACCGATCGTGTTAAAACTTTTCTCGTGGGCACCCTTCCCCTCTCCCGTGGTTAGCCGGTGGCCGGTGCTTGAGTGTGACGTTTGACAGTGGTTTGTTTGTTTCTCGCCAAAAAAACATAGAATTCTCACGTAAGTATCCCGATTTTTATAAATTTTAATATTAATTCTAGCACCAAAAGCTTTATGGTGTCGATATTGTTGTAGTTTTAGACGTTTTATGAGCATATTGTTTTGTGACAATTCAGCCTACAACCTATTTTTTTTTAAATGTTATAAGTTGAATAGTGTGTGTATGAACAGTGAACCAGGTTCGCATAGTACACAGTGAACCGGTTGACTGTGTACCTTACGATCCTGGTTCACTGTTCAATGATAGTGTTATGCTGAAAATCAATAATATTTTTGATTGTTTTAGGATGCCAAAGCCAAGAAATAAGGAAAGAAAAATTGGAAAACATAAAAAAGACGATAGATGTCAGCATTACTAATGAAAGAAAATGGTAGCTCCATTAGGACGGCGGCAAAAACCAGCTAAATTCCCTACCCTACATTGCGCCGTTACGTTGAAAAAAAAAACGTGAACATGGTGATAATACATCACTCGAACCGAGGTATGATATTAATAAAGTGTTTACTGAAGATGACGAACAAATATTATTAAAATACTACAAAGACTGTGCACTAATGTTCTACAGTTTGACCATACAAGAATGTAGGAAGGTGGCGTACGAAATGGCAAAGGTTAATGGCATTAAAATACCAAGCTCATGGGAAAGGGATAAAATGTCAGATTTGGAATAGTTTCGTTTCTTTAAAAAAAGACATCATATTTCAGTAAAGAAACCGGAATATATAATTCTTGAAAGTGAAACCGACCTAGAATCAGATGAGGAAGATGACCAAGGAAATGAAATTATTGATGAAGATTTTCCTGATTTACAGCGTAAGCCAATGATTAACGAATACGTCCTAGTCTTGCTGCAATCTAAAAACGGGCTGTTTATTACGTTGCGAAGATTCTGGGAATAGAAACTGACGATGAATATAGCGTTTTGTACCTAAAATTATAAGATCGTCTAAATAAAACCTTTATGTTTCCTCTAGAACCCGATATGGCTAATGTGAAACTCAGTGACATTAAAATAATTCTCCCTCCTCCTTGTGTGTCAAGTACAAAACGTCTGATTAAATATTCCTTCAATATAAACTTATCTTTACTAAATATGGCGTAAATATTTACTTTGACGCATTTTGATGTATTTTTTTTCGTCATTCTTTAATTAGTCGTTAAATTAATGAAGACTGTTAATTATACTATTTGAGGAAGGCTGATTGTTAATTTTATCCAGAGGTTTCTATGATAACTTAGCTTTATTAAGAAGTTAACTGCTGTGAAGAAAACTATACGAAACCTTTATAATTTGAAATGATAATTGATATGTTATGTTTATTTTTGGTTTACCCAGTTCTTGCTTCAACTGGTAGGCAATTAAATGAAGGCTGATTTTATTATTATTATTATTATTACCATAGAGAAAGCACTGAAAACCAAAAAATTTTTGTTATTAGAAGTAATATTTTTTTATTGTATTTTGTACAACAACAATAAAAGACAATTATCAAAAATTTTATGGTGTCTTTTCACAAATAAGGATTTTTACTGGTAACGACATTGTGGTTCACTGTTGAAATACAGGTGGTTCAGTGTATACTACCTGTAGTACACAGTGAGCCTATATTTTTATTTTTTTTAAACTTTATTTACGGTCTTTATTCGTTTCTCTGGCTTTCTGTAACTTCAATATGAGAAACTGTATAAAATTGCCTAAACCATGACACCAAAATGAAATTCTTAACTTTAATTTCTAACAAGTTATATGACTTAGAAAAAAGGTTGGTTCACTGTTCAACAACGCACCCTACTCTGTGGTTAGTGCGTATCTCGACCTTCTCGACATCGCATGTGCAGTCAAATTGAGTACCGTCTCCTTTTAGGAAATCGGCAGATAACATTCGTCTATTTCGATGCGAGATATCGAACAACGCACTGGAATGTCGCACTTTACAGCACATCGGATTGTCAAAAAATGGAGACTTCACACTTATCATGTTACACGTGTGCAAACTCTTCAACAACGTGACTACCGAGCACGAGTTACTTTTTGCAGAGAAATGCTGAGGTGAATTGATGAAGATCCCGCGTTTTTTTAGAAAATATTTGTTAAGCGACGAGTCAACGTGTAAAAGAGACGAATACCTTAACTTGCATAATCTGCACAGTTGGCAGCGAACAAACCGGGTAAACTAAATGGAGCCAATTATTTAGAATTTCTGCAAAATGAGCTGCGCCATTTATTAGATGATAAGCTACTTAAGATGTTTACACTTTAAACACTAGGAACAAACAAAGCTTGTAATACCAGTTACTCGACTCAACAGAATTAGTAATTCGTTTATGGGGCAATGTATACGCTTTTACAACAAAATCCCAAACAATTGTGCAAAAAGGGTTATATCAAAGTTTTCAAGCTTCTGGACTGGAAAGGATACGGTATCAACATCAATGGAGAGTACATCACTCACCTTCGATTTGCCAACGATATAGTCCTTATGGCAGAATCACTGGAGGACTTAAGCACTATGCTCAATGACCTCAATAGTGTCTCCCAACGGATAGGTCTTAAGATGAACATGGACAAAACAAAGATCATGTTTAATGTCTATGTCACACCTATGCCGGTAGTTGTTGGGAGCAGTAAGCTCGAAGTTGTTGACGAGTATGTTTACCTGGGACAAATAGTCCGACTAGGTAAGTCTAACTTCGACCGAGAGATCAATCGACGGATTCAACTCGGTTGGGTAGCGTTCGGGAAATTACGGCACAACTTCTCGTCAGTATACCTCAAAACTTGAAAACGAGACTGTACAACCAGTGCGTGTTGCCAGTGATGACCTATGGAACTGAGACGTGGTCCTTCACTGCTGGCCGGATGAGGAAGCTCAAGGTCGCTCAGCGAGCTATGGAGAGGGCTATGCTCGGAGTTTCTCTGCGTGGTAAACTTAGAAATGAGGATATCCGCAGTATAACCAGAGTGACCGACATAGCCCAACGGATTAGTAAGCTGAAGTGGCAATGTGCCGGCCATATAGCTCGAAGAACCGACAACCGATGGGGAAAAAAGATTCTCGAGAGGCAGCCTCGTACCAGCAGGCGAAGTGTAGGGCGTCCCCCCACTAGATGGAGTGACGACCTGGTAAGATATGCAGAAACAAGGAACATACTACTCTCCGTATAAATGTACACAAAATTGTCTGGTTCACACTGCCTTACATACAGAGATTGCCACAGGAAAATAATCTAAGACATAATTTAAATATACAAATGAATAATTTAATATGTAACAATAATTTAAATTTGACATATAAGTGTAATGATAATAATGACAAATTTCATTTAGTTGACATAAATAATTTAATAAAAAAGTTTTGGACAAAAGATAGGTATTACCTATCCAAATATAATTTAAGACTGGTAGCAAATGTGCTATCTTATTATTTACTTTTTAACTCAGCCAAGTTTTTGGCTACCAAGACTGCTTTTATTGAGCATGATAATCATTTGATATTTAATTTGGAATCAGTTCCAACTAATTTAAATTAGTAAATGCGACAATAGAGGCAATCTCTAGCAATAATAAGAGTTTAATTAACTTTGAATGCAGCCCACAAATAAGTAATAAAAATTGTTTACACCTGGTACATCAAAATATACAAGGCATGATGGGCAAAGAATTAGAAGTTGAATTGTTTTTAAATAGTAACAACATACATATCATTTGTATTATTGAACATTGGCTAAAAAATTATAATTTCATGTTTAATTTCAGAAATCACCAGGTGGTCAGTTCCTTCAATAGATAAAAAAAGTTTACGTGGTGGCTCCTTAATACTAGCAGATAAATCATTATTATATAAATAACGTAAGGATAATAGTGAGCCTCTCTGTTGAGCGAATTGTAGAAATGGCTTATGTCGAGCTCGAGCACCTTATTGTTGTAAGTGTTTACAGACCCCCATGTGCTACTTATGACTATTTTGAAAGGATTATGGAAGAAGTTTTGCTCAAACTTAGTAAACAGAAAAAGTCTGTTGTAATATGTGGAGACTTTAACATCAATCTCCTTGAAACTTCTTCCATTAGTATTAAGTTTAGCTCATTGTTTAAATCGTATAATCTTGTTGATTTATTCTTAGAACCAACACGTATTGCTGGTCATAGTGCGACCTGTATAGATAACATTTTTACAGATGTTAAGCCCTTTCATAAATCAATTATTCAAAATTTAAGTTCAGATCACTGTGGACAGTTGGTATCATTGCCTTACATACACAAGAAACAGAAAAATAAGAAAGTTGTGTTTGTTCCAATAAATGAACATCGCTTGGAGGAGGTTTAGAAGTAATATAATAAAAAGACTTCCATCACTTTCATTTAAAAATAGTGCTAATTATTTGTATGGTACATTATATAAAATTATAACTTGTGAATTTAGTAGGATATTTAATTCTAAAACTTTCTCTTTTAACAGTCGCAAATCATTTAATGAATGGGCGACAGTAGGAATTTATAAAAGTAGGCGAAAGTTATAGGAGCTTTATAATGAAAGATCATGTAATAGTAGTGTTATATTTAGAGATTATGTGAAGGCATATTCTAAAATATTTAAAAAAGTGTGCTACACAGCTAAGGCTTTACATCTAAGTAACAAAATTAAAACTACATCTAACAAAATTAAAATGACCTGGAGAATAATAAATAGTGAAACGGGCAAGGTCAAACCGCGCAACTCGGATTTTCAATTGAATATTAACAATAATTTAACTCGATCTGATCAAGAAGTTGCTATGGCTTTTGAGAAACATTTTACTGATGTTCCTTTTTTGACAACTAAATAATTAAACACTTCTCCTACTGTCGCCGAATCATTGCTCAAACAAAATGTAAAGGCTTGTTCAAATAATTTTAAATTCCATAGAGTACTGCCAAAAGATATCGTTAAATATTTTAAAATGATTGATGTTAAGAAAACGGCAGACTTATGGGGATTTCCGTTAAAGTTATTTTATCTATAATAGATATAATAGCACCTTATCTAGCCACTATATTTAATACAAGTGTCGAATCATGTGTCATACCTTTATTTAAAATCTGGTAGTACATTAGACCCCGCCAATTTTAGACCAATTTCTGTACTACCAACATTTAGTAAAATATTTGAAAAAATAATTTTAGAACAGATGCTAAGCTTCGTTAATATTAATAAATTGCTACATATAAATCAATTCGGTTTTACAAGGAGTCGCTCGACAACTGACGCTGGAGTTGAGCTTATTAAACATATTTTTTGTGCATGGGAGAATTCAGAGGGTGCTTTGGATATATTTTGTGACCTTTCCAAGGCCTTCGACTGTGTTCACCATGAGATATTGTGCAGGAAGCTACAGTACTATGGTGTCAAGAACACAGAGCTTAAATTTATTATTTCATATTTAAGTAATAGAATACAAAAAAATATTATCAATGGTAAAAGTTCTTCCGGGTCACCTGTACTAATGGGTGTCCCTCAGGGCTCGGTTCTCGGCCCATTCCTATTTCTAGTGTATATTAATGACTTACCTTCTCGGTCACTTTTTTTATCTTATAGCGTGAGGTTGACAAACGAGCACATAGTCCACCTGATGGTAAGTGGTTGCTGTGACCCATAGACATCTACATTTATCCTCAATAAAGAATCAAATTGCAGATGCGTCGTCATCTGTAAGGACTAAGATGGAATGCCTCTTTTCGAGTAAAATGGGTCTCCGGTTCTCTACACTCACCATACGAAACACAGTAGTGTCAAGCTTCAATTTTACTGGAACTTTGTTCTTAATTGTGCCTCTTGTTGGTGTAGTTGGATTCGGAGTTGTTATATGTCAGCACCCAGCATGTAAGTACAGTAAACACGGACATAGATAATAATCATAGTCGCCTATATGCCGATGTTCGACTCTGATATTTAGTATGATGTAGTGTTTTTTTTTTAATAGGATAAGACTGACAAACGAGCACACAGTCCACCTGATGTAAGTAGTTGCTGTGACCCATAGACATCTTCATCAATCCTCAACTACGAATCAAAATGTATATACGTTGTCACCTGAAAGGACTAAGATACAATGCCTCGTTTCCAGTAAAAATGGTCTCCGGTTCTCTACACTCACTATATGAAACACAGCAGCGCTAAGCTGCTACTTTACGCTGGTATTGTATAGTGAGAGAGTGGTCCTTCACCCCGGAGCCGACCCATTCGTGCTACAACTATACTACTGATATAGCTACAGCATGGCTCAACCGCATATAATTATATTACCACCAGCACGTATAACATTCGTTAGTCTTAGTCGTTGAGTTAGACAACAAGTACCTAATAGTTTACATAATATGTATATTGCACATGTGGGTAGATAGTCATTAATTTTCATTTTGAGATGGCACAATATCGACATAACTATCTTGTATTAATGGTATTGCTATTGTTGTGATGTAATAAATTATTTTAAAAAAATCGTGAAGAAACCACCTTCCCGGATGACTACGATAAATACGACATATTATATTATACTCCGGCCGCTGAGTTATTACCGATTTGACACATGACGAATTGACAATACTAGTGAAGTGACTGAACCAGTAACCCTAATATCATTTGGGAACAGTTTGTTTTTAAATATTCTAGTATAGTGTGTAATTAAATAAAATCAAAACAATAATAGTTAAAGACACAGGTTCTTTATTAGGTGGAGTATCCTTGATGGGCGTAGATAATTGGTCGAGGACATATCAAAATAAAACAAATTTGTAAACACTGTTACACATTTTAATGAATAGAGTAGGTACAAGATATTTTAATAAATGACTACCTATCATTTATTAAAACAATTATTCAGACTCTGAACCAGATTCGCCAGAGCTGTCATCGCTATCAGTCACTTGTATGACAATTTCATTGTCTATAATGGTGTCCACTCTTATATCGCGTTCATAATCTTCTGTTATTAGTTTTCGAGTCTTTTCGACGACCTTGACCCAATCTTCTTTCGTTATTTTGCTGCAAGCATCTTTTAATAGACCCATCATTTTATTAGTACTGAATGGCGGAGTCGTATTATTACGAGCTGCGTAACCTGTAATGTAAACATTAAATAACGTTAATTTATTACATTAAATAAACGAAATGTTACACAATTACCTACATGTAAGGGACATGAGATATTTATTTCTTAGTTATGTATCTTTTTACTTATATGCTGAATATTGGATGTTATAATAGTACAAATTATTCATATTCATAACTTATGCGATAAAAAACAATACCTTTGATTTGTGCCCATATTAGCTCAATGGCATTGTACTGGCAGTGATAAGGCGGAATTCGAAGTACCCGATGTCCATGTGCTAGAGCTATCTCATCTACTTCATAACGGACTCTTGATGTTTTATTTTCGCGTACCAACTTTACTAAGTCAGACTTTAGCATTTCGGCAGTAGTTTCAATTCCATTTTGGTGTAGCCATGCTACGAGATCAGCTTTCTTGTCGGCCTGAGTAGGCGCTTTATTCACTTGTTTCGAGTGATATGAAGCGTTGTCCATTATTATGATAGAAGGCTCTGGCAGGCTGGGTAATAATTGATTTTCGAACCAATTCGTAAAAGTGTCTGTATCCATCTCCTCGTGGTAATCGGAAGTACTTTTTGACGCGAAAGCCAGCAGTCCATTTTCAAAGAAACCACTTCCAGCAGAACCGGTGTGACAAATTATCAGTCGCGATCCTTTTCCAATTGGAACCTTTGAGGTTGATGCTTTTGTTTCGTCAGTCCAAGAGCGTGACACAGTGTGGTTCGCATTTAACCATGTTTCGTCAACAAAAACGACGTTGTCCCAAGACTCGATTTTTCTGGCTTCTCTTAAAAACTCGCTCCTTTTAATTATTAAATCAAATCTTTCCATTAATATTTTCCTTTTATTCGTTTTTTTATATTCAAACCCAATTTCGTGCAATAGTTTTGACAACGCCGTTTTACCGCCTTTAAACAAGCCAGCTTCTTTTAAAGAGACCAAAAGCAAACGTCTAGTTGGAAACTCGTTCCTAGTATAATAACCATATATGTGGTTTCTTATTGCATCTGCATCAAAAACATCAACACCTGTCACGAGCTTTTGTCTTCGTTTTTTCTTAGGAGTGCGTAAAACGTTATCTTCACTTCCAGAAGCACCAAATTTTTCTTTATTTATATTATATAGTGTTTTTGCACCAATTCCAAGAGCTTGTGAAACCCGATCTTTCACTTGAGTGACAGGAATCAAAGGCCATTTTGTGACTCACGCTCAAAGTAATCCTGTAGCTTTAGTACAAGCTCACGACATTGACTATTCAATGTTTTTCCTCGTTTCGGCATTTTCAACAAAATTACCAAACACAAACAAAATTAGTCCAATAAAGCGCAACGATAAACAGGAGAAAGCCGAGTCAAAAAACAACGGTTACACAAGGGAACGTAGTTTGTGCGCACGAGAGTACGGAAGACGACTAAACAGATTAAAATAGCGGTGGTAAGGGTGTTGCCAGAATAGTATCGCCAATTACTTAAAAAAATACACCTATAACATTGCTTAATTGAGGGAGAAAATTATATTTATTAAATGTTGTTTTATATATTATGAATGTTAAAAATTATACATAATCATTTTAATTGCATTTATTTTTAAATCATAGAAAACAGTATTTCTGTCTTTGGATCACACATAAATCTTAAAAATCATAGAGATACTGGCAACACAGTGCAATTAGGAGACGCAAAAAAATGGTAGCATTATAGTCTAGTTGCTCGAAGGAATAAGTAAAATAAAAATATCCAAATAAAATAAATATCATATATATTCCAATGAATTCGGACCGAATACTATCAAGCACATCACTATGAAAACTAGACGCACGATGTAACTTTGTACAAGCGCGCCAAAGAACAAAAAATAAATGTTTTCATATTATTTACGAACTATTTTAAGTTTTGAAACAGAGTTACTTGATTCTGACATTTTGACCAAGTTTTATATTAAAGACGTATTCTAAATCATTCGGCAAATGTGTCGCTCGTGCAAGGTTATATCGATTAATTTAAGAATAATTTGTCAAATCGGTAATAACTCAGCGGCCGTACTATAAGAGCACATATTTCATAAGTAGACATCTTAATAAAGAACAATCTATGTTCATGCCATGAAAACTGAAATTATTTGCTGATAATGCGCGACACGCCGGAGATTATCTACTCCAATTATTTGGCAATATAACAATCGCATTTTTGCGAGTTAATAACAACACGTCAATATCCTATTTTTTTTTTCTAAACTTACTGTATGTCGTGGAGAATAATAATGTGTTTAACAAAAAGAGTTAAGAACAACACCTGGAAGTTTTATGGTCCATACAAATAATAGACTTATGGAAGAACCGCCACTGTGCTACAGAGCTTTCAATTACTTTATTCGAAATTAATCTACAGTCTACGACAATACAGCGGCGACAGTAACCAAACACCTACAGGTGAATTGTGTACTCACTGTCTACACCAAAAAGGGATGAAGAGATAAAAATTAAGATTAAAACAACACGTCACATTTTTCACTTTATTGCACCTATAAAAGTACAGTTCGTTGCTAGTTTCGATGTTTACTCATCCTAAATAACCTTTCCAGTTTACAAACTAGTTAAGAATGTAAGTTTAGTTGTTACCTGTTTAAATAATATAAATAGGTACCATTTTATCAACTTGATTAGTGAACAATTTTCCCAATTTAATTTTTTTTAATTGAAAAATAAGACATTACATATAGTTATTTTATACCAGTAATTCCGAGAAGAAATTGGGTTAAAATTATAAAACAATTTTACATTATTTGTAAAAAAAATCTTCATCACCTATATTGACAGAATAATGCATAGTGTATATATAATGCATATACTATTACCCAATTATATTCTTCGTACCGTCAAAAACAAGGAACTCATTATATCTAAGTACATATTCTTACATTAATTGTCGTATACTTTAAAAGCCTCCAAAATAATCCAAATTAAAAAAAGTAGTACAAATAAAATGTACTAAAATCATCACATTTTGTACAAACACTTTTCTGGATATTTACACATTTAGGATACCAGTAAAAAATGTCTCGAAGGTTTTGTATAAAATTGAGAACATTGAAAGAGAGCACGCTATTATAAACGTAACTGAATGTTTAAAAGATAATATTTTTGTAAAGCGAAAAAATTAATGTTGCATGAAATGTTCAAAATTCTAACATTACATGATTGCAAATATGCAGTTACATTTACTATGCAGCTTATAACATTATTTCGTATGAGTCAAATGCACTCGCCATTGCATAAAACATATTTGTATGTTGATTTGCAAACGGGAATATATAGGACAAATAAGGTATAAAAATGTTACATAATGTAGTGAGTATTCTGTGAGTACATACGTATTTATTTCTTATTTACTATTGTCAGAATATTGTTAACATGTGAGAAACAAAATAGATAGTCATAATAAGTAACTTTCACTGTAAAAGTGAACACTAAACCATAAAATATCAATTTTCATTTAACATTTCAACATAGCAGTGTAGGTTTGAATAGACTTATGACTATAGCTGCGTAAAACGGAAAAATAAAACAGTACTTATAATTACAGCCCAAAAAGTGAAACTAAAGTTACTAGTCTCATCGGTACTTAGTAGTTGGTTAATAGAAATTTTAATGCAATAATTTACGCTTTAGACAAGTGAAATTTTTCAAAGTTATTTATTAATTATTTGTAATATACCACTTTTCTTTTTTTTCACATTCTTGCATTGTCATTCGATTTTGAACTATGTTCAAAATGTTAAATCTCTAGCTCATCAGGAAGTTATTTTAAAATCAATTATTAAAATTCAACCCGAACAGACACAAAAGCGAGTTACTAACGAGGTACTTGTAAAAACTCAGTTTATTATTTAATTAAATCAGTACATTTAATTGGACGTGGTTATGCAAAAAGGATCCCACCCGAGTTTGTGTCAAAAAATATTGACTTCAAAGTTATTTATTAATTATTTGTAATATACCACTTTTCTTTTTTTTTCACATTCTTGCATTGTCATTCGATTTTGAACTATGTTCAAAATGTTAAATCTCTAGCTCATCAGGAAGTTATTTTAAAATCAATTATTAAAATTCAACCGGAACAGACACAAAAGCGAGATACTAACGAGGTACTTGTAAAAACTCAGTTTATTATTTAATTAAATCAGTACATTTAATTGGACGTGGTTATGCAAAAAGGATCCCACACGAGTTTGTGTCAAAAAATATTGACTTGAAAAATAATTTTTGTGGTCTATACTATTATGTGATGTAACAATTTTAGCAACACACAAATAAGAAGAAAAATTACAAACAGACAGAAACCATACCGATAATTTGAGTTTATGATATTTGAAGTATGGATACTTCAAATATCATAAACTCAAATTAACTTATTGCGGGTTGGATCCTTTTTGCATAACTACGTCCAATTACACAACAAAAAAGGCAAAACTACATTTTTACGGGCTATGTGGAAGACCTTCAAGGAAGATAACATTTTTTATGACGATCAAATCGCGTTAGAAAACAATGTGCAGGCAAGATAGTGCACTACTAAAAAGTTATTTAAATCAATTTCAGTTACACAATATAAGATACAGTAATTCACATTTAAATCAGGCTTTGCATAATAATTACACATTGAAAACATTCATTGGATATGTAACTTTAATTTGTTTTTTAAAATTGTAATATATCTTAACAAAAGATTAGCAAGTATTACAGATTTTTTTATAAATAAGCTATTGATTCTGGGCAAATAACACTGTCAAGATACTGCCCTAGCAATTCGGGCACATTTAAATTAGGTAAAATGCATATTAATTTAAAGATCTTCATTGAAGGATTTCAATGAGCGATAATTGTAGAACAATTGAGAAATAAGCACTTCTATCTTAATACAGACTTATTTGTACAAAACAGATATAATAATTAATTAGTTTATAACTTAAGTGGAATGCTACTCATAGTCGGAAATGATATCTACTAGTAGGACCTTTTATTAAACTTATTTTAACAATATTCACATGTGAAACCTATTGTGTTCCTCTCAAAGGTGCGAAGCGTGGATATCTATTTTTTTACAGTTTGGTATCTGATTAAAATCGGAGCCAATAAAACGTCGCGATCTTTAACGTGGAACCCCATTTCCTAGATATATCTAAGAACACTCATAAAGCAATAAAGTCGAAAAGTCCAAATAAATAGTAATTTATGTATGGTGTATCAAAGACATTAATTCATCTAGTTTTATTTAATAACTACATTAAGCTTATGTGTGTTATATAAGGTATATAGTTTTATTTTAGTCATAATATATTATTATTCTACATTAGAGACAAAGATGATAGACCTAAGAGCAGTTGCCCCTTGTAACGTCAGTGCACAATGCGTTGACTATATCAAAATTACCTTACATGCTAAAATAGTAGCTCTTAAGGTATACATTTGCTGTACGATATTCAACCTTAAATGGATCCCCAATTAAAGTTCGCGACTGTACATTAATGGACTGAAGTAAGTTAGTCATAGTTTTGTTGCCTTTTAGGACTCATCTAATCGATATCTTCATTCGCAATATATTATAATAACCCGGTTATTGTGTGTTAGTGAACTAGTCTTATATAAATTTTTTAAATGTTAAAAAAGACAATATATGATCACATTCCGCTAATCACAAAATATTATTTGTGCGCTGTTATCAACTAACTTACTTTTACATAAAATTATTATGCTTGAATGTCTCATAAAATTCTTATAAAACGCTTCGCATCCTAAAATCAAAACTATCACTGTAAACTCAAACTTTCACCTAGATCTTCGTTTCTTAACCTTTTTACAACGGTATCTCAAACACAGATAGTGTTATTTTCTATAAATTTAAAGTCTTTTTGAAGTAACTCAAATTTTGTATTTCATTTACCTGTACACAGTATTGCTGAACCCCTGTACATCGTGCAGCCTACTGTGCTTAGAATCGCAACCTCCTGTATATAACGGTCTATTGCACACATGATTATTATTATTTGCATACAGTATTATAACTCGCAACAACCTATAGAAGAAACCTTGTACGCTGTATCGCGACCCCCGTACAAACAATCACAACTCCCTTTACATCAGTGGTTCTTAACCTTTTAGTGATGAGTGACCATTTGACCAATTTTTGGGCTTACTATGGAACCACCAACTTTTAAACATAATATAAATTATAGTAAAGTTGATTTTTATGTTCGTTATATAAAGAAAATGAATGTGTGACATTTTTGTGCGTCCTTTATTTTATTTTAAAGTCTATACCTTCATCTGCAAAAATGTATTAAACCATTCTTTGTATTTGAGAGAATTGCATGTTGCCTTCGCGGACCACTTTGGGTACCTTCAGGGACCACCAGTGGTCCACGGGCCACTGGTTAAGAAGCACTGATTTACATAGTATTGTGGCTGATCTGTATACTGCATTGCGACCCCATGAACACTATATCACAACACCTCTTACTAATAAAAGTAAACGCGGTTCCCGTACTGTTGACTGAAATATATACGATTGTATGTCACCATTAAGAGCCTATCAAAAGTCTATTGTTGAACAAAGGCCACCCCACAGATTGCCCCATAGGGGGGTTATTTGCCATAGTTGCCACGCTTGACAGGCCGGTTGGCAACCACAGTTCGTTATTTTTTAGTTATAATTACGAAGACACCGAAGTTGACCGTGTAGTGGCGGTGTATGATGACATCCACTACACCATATTATCCCGTAGGATTCGTAAGAGGCGACAAAGGGAAGATTGTATAAATTACAATAAAACTCCTTTTACACTATAAACCACATACATCCCCGCCATACCATTGTCCGCGCTACATTTCAAAGGCGTTATACTTTACACGAATTCGCGACCTTCTTGCTAGCGATCCGTTATACGTTAGTACGGGATATTCTGTTTTAACGGTTGAGAAACGATGACCTAGATTATTTATAACAGATTGTATTTCGTTGAAACTTAAAGCGAATAACATAAGAATTGTAGGCGGTCACCTTTGTGACTGAGCAAGTGGACCGATGAGCGCCAACAGTATTGTCTCGTTGTGTACAGTATCGCGCAAATTGACATTGCTCCACATGGACGGTTGAGAACGGCGAAAGGAGGACTCGATTTACATCACCTGAAATATATTTATTTTATTAGACAATATATATGTAACATAAGGAATACTTTGGTGATTTGGACACGGACGGATTGAAAGAATGAATGGGGACGCCGTTGACTGAAATTTATCAAACAAATTGGCGATATATTAAAGATGAGCTTCATTAAGAATATCCTTAACAGACGTGCACGTATGCGTCGATATATGGATGTGAAGGAAGCGAGAAGTGTGTCAGGATTGTCCCAAGTCATGATCATAATCATTACAGCTCTTCACAAGTCCACTGCTGAACATAGGTCTCCCCCAAGGAATGCCAGAAAGCACGGTCCGGAGCCACCTGTATTCATCGACTTCCTGCATGTCTTACCAAGTCGTCACTCCATCTAGTGAGGGGCTGTATTACTCTGCGCCTACCGGTACGAGTGCTCCCATATGTGTATATATGTACGTCCGTTCCTTGTATGTATGTAATGTTTCTTTCTGTGTGCAAACGGACGTATGCTTATCTTGTATACACGTGCGTACATACGACAAGCGTGTTTCCATATTTTTCGTGTGTATGTGCGAGTTACATATGCCTGTCGATACCACATCACATCATACAATACCGCCTGCTAAGCAAATAGCAGCACGTCTTTAAAACGTAACAATTTACTTTCGTAGACTGATGATTACTCAACGTAGTATAAAAACCAAGGTTAAGATCATCCATTATTTTTGTGAACATACATTGTCACAGTAATTAAGATAGTGTGTGTGTGTGTATGTGTGTTGTTGCGTGTGTGTGTATATATATATATATATATATATATATATATACACAATACACACAATACAATAACTTTATTTCAGGCATCAAGGACTTAAAAATTAAGAACATTGGCCCATAGCAATATATACCTTAACCTAAAAATATATATAAAATATAGACATAACTTAACACTATCTAGGGAACTTTTTTTTTCTTTGGCGCGTCCCTGTATCGGCGAAACACTACCCCAGAGGGCCAGAAATCGGGAGCGAGGAATGTCTGTTTATGTTTTGCAGGAACCTGGAGTACGTAGGATGTGAAGTTCGTTGACCTATTAGACTCCAGACGCTGCAAATGTAAAGAGATCGGATCCTCAATGCGGCATCGGCTTCGTTCTTCCACGAAACGCAAGACGTCTTCTCCCGACGTACTTTTGTCCAAACGGGAGATGTAGAGTTGTATAGTTGGCTCCACAGCACGCAGAGTTGTACTCGCGTTTATCTTGGCGGTCCCACGCTGGTTACAGACGGGTCGCGACCGACGTCTCTTCTCAACAAGAGTAAACCCGTCCTTATCAATCTTGTCTTGGGTCACCACTGGAACTGATTTTATTTCCACATTCTTCCGCTTTCGACCACAAGAGGGTGCCGGTTGTAAAGATTTTCGGGCAACATCCGCAAACGTCTTCCCTTGTTTTGAGGTTGGCTTCGGCGGAGGAGTACCAATGGGTTCAGTCAAGGGTTGAGGTGGTGATGCAATGACGACCGAGGTCGCCCTAGTTTCTCGGTCATCAACCCGCTGACAGACGGTATCGCATGACGGAGTCGCAATCATCGGTGAAATATGACTACTATTCCGGTTACCGCGTGTCGTATTTACATTCTGCGACGGCGGTGAATTTGCAGATGTTGCAATTATGTTGTGCAACATATTGACTTGGTTCCTCAGCTCTGTTGCGGCTCGTTCCGATTCCTCAAATTTGGAACGGATGTCGGTAACATCGGCTCTCAACGTGGTGATGTCTTTCAACAATCTAGTGACGTCTACGTGATCGAACGTCACGGGAGGCAGCTTGTTGAGATCACGCGCGACGAAAGTTGGGATGTCATCAGGGTCGGTCTCATTGAATAGCCTGAAGATGTCTTGCAGGTCTTTCTTACCGCGTCCATCCCTGTGACGTGTGATAAGACGGATTTGGGTTACGGCTGAATCTGCTAACACCTTCTTCGCTTGGATGATCTCGTCCTCGGTGAAGCTTGTCATCAGTACCTGTTCCAGAGACACCTGGTCCATGACATATATATATATAAAATAATATAAAAGAAATATATATATATATATATATATATATATATATGTGTGTGTGTGTGTGTGTGTGTGTGTGTGTGTGTGTGTGTGTGTGTGTGTGTGTGTGCGTGTGTGTGGATGCATGTGTGAGTGTGGATGCATGTGTGTGCATGAGTGCGTGTGCGTGCGCACGCGCTCGTGTGTGTGTTTGTGTGTATGTGCGTGCGTGCGTGTGTGTGTGTGTTTGTATGTATGTGCGCGTTTATGTGCGCGCGTGTATGAGTGTGCGTGCGTACGATTGAGTGTGTGTACGTGTGTGAGTGTGTGTGTGTGTGTGGATGCATGTGTGTGCATGAGTGCTTGTGCGTGCGCACGCGCGCGCGCGCGCGCGTGTGTGTGTGTGTGTGTGTGTGTGTGTGTGTGTATGTGTGTGTATGTGTGTGTGTGCGCGCGTGTGTGTGCATGTGTGTGCGTGCGTGTGTGTGTGTTTGCGTGTGCGTGTGCATGTGTGTGTTTGTATGTTTGTGTGCGTGTGTGTGCGCGCGTGTATGAGTGTGCGTGTGTGAGTGTGTGTGTGTGTGTGTGTGGATGCAGGTGTGTGTGTGCGTGTGTGAGTGTGTGTGTGTGGATGCATGTGTGTGTGTGGATGCATGTATGTGCATGAGTGCGTGTGCGTGCACACGCGCGCGCGTGTGTGTGTGTGTGTGTGTGTGCGTGCACTCGCCTGCAGTATCTGGCTGGCCTCGAAGGCGGTGCCGGGCAGCAGCACGATGGGCGCGGCGACGCGGCCCGCCTCCACGCACACCATATTCGGGAACTCGTCGTCCCCGAAGTCAGGAATCTCCTTCGCGTACTCCGACCACGGGTTCCAGATCACTGCAATGGTCAACATCAATATGTTCAATTAACATTTACAATATTACGATGAAATAGAAAACACAAATTAAATGTAAAATGTGATGATTAAGGGCGATCAGCTAATCTTTTTTCGAAATAACTAACCCAAATGCATGCCGCACTTCCTATATACACCCTATATACACGGGTAAATGGCGGGAAGTACATCCAAAGACCAAATACAAAAATTTTAATTTTTTGGGCTCTGTAGTATAATAATAATAATGTCCTCCAGACCGAATATCGGCCACGGCGGCCAGTCTCAACGAAGACTAGCCATCGGCGCAGGACAGGATTATAGTGCCCAAGTGTATGGGCAATCACAGGTGCACTCTCTATTCCCTCACTCTTATAGCCCGATGGGACGGTAAACCGACACGACCGGAGAGAGATCAGGCGCAGGACCAACGGCTGTACGTGCTTTCCGAGGCACGGGGGTGAAACACCGCCAACTTCCTGACTCCTGGCAGCTACTGAGAATTTCTTGATGGAAAAACTCAATAACTGATTTTTTGGTCCAACCCGGGATTCGAACCCAGGACCTCATGATCAGCAGTCGCACTACTACAACCACTAGACCAACAAGGCAGTCATAATATAGTATATAATATAAATAATCCGACGAAATACAATCGTGAGCAAAGAAATCGGCTCAAGCGACACACCTGTAGTCGCAAGTCACTGGCAAAAAAACTGCATCGAGTTGGTTTTTATTGAAACTGGTGGTCAAGTGGGAGGATTGACGGCGAACCAATACATCGAAGAGATTTTAGGGTATCACGTCGTTCCCTACGCCGGTTTCATCGGCGAAAACTTAATTTTAATGCACGACAATGCCCGTCCACTTAATGCAGGTTCCGTCATGCAGTATTTACAGGAGGTCGAAATTGCTGCTATGGACTGGCCAGCGCGTAGTCCCGACTTAAATCCAATCGAGCATTTGTGGGATGAACTTAAAAGAAAAGTTCAGGCTAGAAATCCTGCACCAGCCACGAAATCGGACCTTAAAGCGGCGCTCATTGAAGAATGAGATAGCATCGAACAAGATCGGGTAAAGAAACTTATTCGATCCATGAAGAAGCGATTGGAAGCTGTTTTTAGGGCCGGGGGAGGGGGGGGGGGGACTAAATATTGATAATTAATTTCAATTAAATTAATATTTTGACAAAATTAAGCTTGAATTTTCTTTACTGTTAACTATCACCTTGTTTCATTGTTTATGACTCCTTCTTATTTATAATATTTTTTCCTTACCAAAAGTAAATTTAAAAAACCTTCGTTGGTTTTTTAAATTTAGTTTTGGTAAGGAAAAAATTAAAAAACCAACGAAGACCACTCATTTTATGCTAAAAGTAGCTGCTTTGAGATTTTAAAACAGAAAACAATTTTAACAGTGGTAGAGCCACGCGGCAGCTTTTGCTGTCGCACGGATGGGCCGGCTCGAACCGGGGTGGTACCACGACCTCACAGAAAACCAGCGTGAAGTAGAGGTTTACCTCTGCGTTTCGGTCGGTGAGTGCAGGTGGCCGGAGGCCCTTTTTACTGGAAAAGAGGCATTTCACCTTAGTCCTCACGGGTGACAACGCATCTGCATTTTGATTCGCAAACGAGGATAGATGTAGATGTCTATGGGCCACAGCTACCACTTACCATCAGGTGGACTGTGTGCTCGTTTGTCACCCTATCCTATAAAAAAAATACAATGAAAGCTTCAGATTTTTTGCTATAGACTTTTAACCGCGAGCGTGCGTCCTGAGTCGATTTCTTTTGCTCACGAGTGTAATTCTTTGTATGATATCAGCACGCTAAAAAATTTATGCAAACACGTGTATTAATTATTAAAAAAGTAAAAATATGATTTTGTACAATATTATAGTGTAGGAACCAACCGGTATCAGGGAAGTTGTACTTCTGTATCCTCATCTTGCGGCCGCTGACGACGTTGGTGATGATGTGCTCCTGCATAGTGTTCTGGTAGATGCGATCCGTCCATTCGTTGATTGTAACCACTTCCCGCGTCTCTTGGTACACGGCACCTTCTCGTGTCTGCAGGACAAAATTTGCAACTACTTTCCTAGCTTCGTGTTTCACGCCGTGTAGTGGCGGCGTATAGAAATCCACTATCGCATATTATACACACAGAATATCAGCGTAAAATAACAGCTTAACACTGCTGTTTTTCGTATGGTGAGTGTAGAGAACCGGAGACCCTTTTTACTGGAAACGAGGCATTCCATCTTAGTCCTCACGGGTGCCGACGCATCTGCATTTTGATTCTTTATTTAGGATAAATGTAGATGTCTATGGGTCACAGCAACCATTTCCCATCAGGTGGGCTGTGTGCTCGTTTGTCACCCTATTCTATAAAAAAGAACAAAATCGCACAGGTTGACGACATCACTCACACATCTGCTCGATATCGAAATGCGAATGTGTCCTAAGCGACTTCATTTGCGCAACTACTAATCTATGTGTCGGTCATCATTTTTGGACCAACAACTAGCGATCTGGGATCTGGGTGACAAGGCATCTGCATTTTGATTCGCAAACGAGGATAGATGTAGATGTCTATGGGCCACAGCAACCACTTACCATCAGGTGAACTGTGTCACTCTTTTGTCACCCAATCCTATAAAAAAAATATTATCCCGTGGGTGTCGTAAAAGGCGACAGAGGAAAATAAAACAGGTAATGGGCAGCAGCGTCTTTGCGATAATAACTCTATCCAACTCGTGACAACTATGGCTAACCAAACTAACCTAACCTAACTCCATATAAAGCCGGCTAACTGACCTGCCTGCCGCAGGGGCAATCTAGGAAGCACGGCGATCGGAGCTATATCGAAGGTCGCAGGGCCGACTTAAAAAATTGCCCCTGCTTGCCTACACACATCACAATTAAGGAGGCAATTAAGGGTCATCCCCACTCCTACACCCTAGATTGCCCCTGCGGCAGGCAGGTCGGTAGCCACCTTAAGGCAATCTATTGGGAAGACCTATTTTCAGAAGTGGATTATTGATGAGCTGTAATAAATAAATGAATGAGCTTAGTGGCCAGAGTTCCTGAATAGTATGTCGCGGGTTCTTGTTTCGAATCCCAACTAGCGATAACATTTATGCAAAAACACGTACTGTTTGTTTTCGAGTCAAATTATGTTGTGATTATCCCAGAGACGCCGACATTGAATCCTATGCCACCACACATTTCCTTTACCGGTACAAGGTTGTTATTCAACAACCTACATCAATAAATCGACATAGGTCAACGGAATAGTAGGCGATGTGGCAATGGACCGGCCAGCTCGAAGAACCGACCATGGAGGAAAGGTTTAGGAGGAATTCTTTAATTATTATTTACAATCAATAAGATTAATAGATTCTTAGTTAATAAGAGTTATTTCATGTTTTTCCTACATAGACATACTGGTTTTTTATAAGAATAAATATTTAATGAAAAAAAAATCTTGTAATTTTTTTTATTTTAAATGTTTAAAGGATTTTGTAGGTACACGCTAACCGACTGACAAACAATTTGCTAAAAATAACGTTTGATTAAATTAGGAAAAATACACTAAAAACCGATAAGACCCGGGAATCCGGGTTCCAAACCTCTTTTAGAACCCAGTATAGCCCTCAGCATATAGCCCACTGAGCAACTTTATGCTTCCTCATACGCCCAGGAGTGTGGAACCATGTCTCGATTACAAATGTCATCAATAGCATGCACTAGTTGTACGCTATTATTAAATAATTTTGATGAAGCATCCAATCTCACCTTGTCAATGAACATACACCCGTGCATGCCGGTGATCTGGCAGCGGCGCACGTCTGGCACCTTGAAGTACGTGTGCAGTAACAGCTGGCAGCTGAATGTCAGCTCTTTGCTCGGGTTGTACACGCCAATGTTAAAGTGCAGCTCCTTTTCGCGGAGGATCAGCCTGTACGTGAGTCTGAACCTAATAACAACGAGATAGGGTATAAATTAAGACATAGGATAAAAAACAAAATAAAACTAGACGAATGGGGGCACTTTGTATCGTGGCAGAGCCATGCTACAGCTATATATGGCTGCAGCACGAATTAGTCGGCTCGTTCGGGGAACGACCATGCCCTCAAACAATACCAACGTAAAATAGCAACTTAAGGCTGTTGAGTACGGAGACCCGTACTCTACACTAACCTCGTATATATTATAATATAAGAGAAAAATTACATATATGTATCTTTAAACAAAAAATAACATCACCCCTACTTTGTAGGGATTGCAAATCGGGATCCCGAATCTCGAAAATACCGAGATACCGGACTGAAACGAAAGCTTTAAAACACCGGGATTGAGTGACCAGAGACCGTTATTTACGTTTTCTTTTTGGTATTTCATTATAAATCTATGTTAAATAATATTATGCCAATAAATAATTAAAAAGCGCACGCTTCTCGCGCGGTGATTGCTATGGCAACGCGGCTCGACTATGCAATGCAAGTCGCGTGACACTCTGGAGTGAGCGGGAGAGAGTACCTACTCCAGAGTTCCGAGCCGACGACCAATCCGCTCGCTCGCCCGCAGTAATCCGCACTATAATTAATATTTGTGCGAGATATTTGTTAAGTTTGGTGAGTGATCGCCTTGGTGAGTGCAGGCAGAGTGACCCATCCAACGGAAGGTACAGTCATTGGCTTACTAAATTAGGAGCACTTGAGTAGAGGTGAGTCTTCTTTATTTAATTGATTGTCGCGCGTCGACTAATGCGCGCTTCTGCTCTCTTTGTTTCTCCATCCATAATAAATGCACGGTACCATTCTTGTACAATTAGGTAACTGTCTAGGTAGGTACCTATTCCCCCCTCCCCCCGAACGGGTTCCCGCCTTGTCGTGGCTTAGTAGCCGTGGCTTGGTCACCCGCGGTGAACAAAGAGGAACCCCTTGGCTAGTCCGTGGTGTAGGGCCGGCCCGAGGTGACCACTCCGAGTGGGCTTGGCGAGCCACGGATATGTGTCGGTGGGCTGCGGTGAGAGGGGTGTCCCCTCCCCATACCTCTGCAGCCGAGGTGGAGTCGCGGAGGAAGAGGAGTGTCGGTATTACGAGGCGCCGCTCTCCCTACCCTTCGCGGCCGAAACGTGGTTGGCGGCGGAGCCAGAGACCAGATCCGCCGCTGGGTTCGGGAAAGCGGGTGCTACTAAGCGCTCGATTTTCCTGGCCCCATGGCCTCCGCGTATCGGACTCGGGGGTTCCGATACGCAGGTGGAGTTGGAGGCCGTGGAGGGAGGCGTGCCTTGTGTTCCTGGTGCACCTTGCCTGAGAAGGAGAATAGGGAGGATAGGTCCTCCCCCGAGAAGGGGCTGCTATGAGGCGGCCGGCGCTGGTGGGGCCGCAGATGTGTGCGAAAGCGTTCCAGTGGCCCTGCCAATATGCGGCTAAAGTTACGTTACACTTAAGTTAAGGTTAAGGAACACCATGGGGTTTTAGTCGGTGCGAGTCCGACATAAGCCGTCCTTGCCCCCGCGTGGCGGGTTTGCGTAGGCATTTCCCCATGTAAAAAAAAAGGTAGGTACTTATTTGGTCTATGAGATCACGAAACATTAAGTTAGGTATAAAGCAGTCATTAGAGCTAAATTGAACTTAGTTGCGTGCTTAGTAGCCGCATTTTATATGTTTTCCTACCTTAATGCTTTCGTGAAGTGGACCTTCTCTACCTGTACTATTACAAATACTGTGGATATGTAGTTTTTTATATTTTTTTACAGGTTGGTTAATTGAAAAATAAAATGGCGGATCTTGAAAAAGATAAAGTAGTATACGAAAAGCTTAAAAAACTATCAAAAACAAAGACGTCAGTTTGGAATCATTTTCTAAAAGCTACGGATAATTTCTCAGCTAAGTGTATTAGCTGTAAAAAAATACTGAAAACATCTGGAGGTTCAACTTCAGGACTTCACACCCATCTGAAGGCAGCACTTTCTATCATTTTAAAAGATAGTAGCGGTGGAACTCAACTACTGGGCAACCACTTCTACTGCCACTGCCGTCCCATCTTCGGTAGCTATAGAGATGAACCACCAAGAATAAAAAGTAAATTGTCAGACTTTTTCTAAGTTCATCATCCTCAAACTCCATTAAAAACACGGTGTTAAAGCACAGTGAGACGGTGAAATTATCTTTGATTACTAAACTGCGCAAACTGAAGACGACGGAGACGGAGTGAAACTGTGGGAAATCGTCGATTTATATGAACGTTAATATCCACAGTACCATGTTAACCAATAATTTTGCCAATCTTGGCCTGGTAAGTGTTTGGTAGCATGCCGGCCAGAACATGTTTGCAGTTACTATAAAATAGGCAATCCGCCTTCGATTTGTCTCTAAATGAGGATATAGTCTGTACAACTACTGACGATACCAGTGTAATGATCGCATTTGGAAGATAAGCAGCACTTTTCCACCAGAAATGCCTTGCTCATGGTATACATCTAGCGATATTAGACGTACTCTATAAAAAAGGAAAACAGTTCCCAAACTCAAATAAGCGAACTGGAAGATGACGATTCTTATGACTCTGCTTCGGAATGTTATGGAGAAGATTATTTGACTGTGAGAGCACAAAGATCAAATCAAGGAAAAAGCAACGGATTTATAGGAACGGATTCAAAGAATTAATCGAAAAAGTACGAAAAGTTGCGAAACTTTTCAGAAAGTCGCCTACTAAAAACGATGCCACATTGTAGAAATATGTGAAACAAGAAATAGGACATGAGCTCAGTTTGATTTTAGATTGTAGGACACGGTGGAACAGTTTAGCAGATATGTTAGAAATATTTGTCAAACTCAAAATCCCTATTCAAAAGGCGCTGATAGATTTAAACAAGGACCTGGAAATACCTGAGAATGAGTTCAAAAAACTGGTTGATCTCAGCAATGTATTCGAAATCCCAAAAGCGACAATCGAAGAATTTTGCAAAAGAAACTCCAACCTGATGACGTCTGACGCGGCTTTGATATTTATGCTCAAAAAATTAGAAGCTATGCATCACGAACCAGTTGCTCGTGAACTTCTCCGCGAAGGATTAAAGAGCGCAGCTTGTTGGTGGCTTCAACTCTGAATTATTTGCATGATTCTAAATCATATTTTGATTCATCAGATGATGACTACTCCGACATCTTTCTATGCCAAATGGAGACGAAATTCGAAAGCATATTTCAGACCTACATCAGCTTGGTCAGCCTCAAGCTATGGAACATACGATTGACGTTTCTGTTTCTACTACAGACGAGGAGAATACACACAGGAATCTGACACACTATCGCTCAAGAAGCAATTAGAAATGGCAGTTCAAAGGAAACTGCGGACTCCAGATAATGTATCTAAAAATACTCCAGGCAATGTAGATCTAGATGCATTGATCAATATAGAAATGACTCTATATGAAAAGGGCGGTTCTAGGGAAAACTATTTAGAATTAGCATACCATAATTTAAGAAGCATTCCTCCTACCAGCGTAGAGTCGGAGAGAGCTTTCTCTTCAGCTGGTTATTTTTGTAATCATTGGCGCTCAAAATTAAGTGACAAAACCATGACAAAACACTAGATGCACCATTATTTCTACGATCTCACTATTTTAACGAGAGACTGACTGAATCTCGTTACTAGATCTTACCTAGGATATTTAATATTAAGGACCATGATAAAAATGTCTAGACAGAAAAGTTGCAGGTTGTTTTGGACTGGCATCAAAATAATATTAAAGGAATGGTGTAATCATGCGAAAAACATATATTGTACTCGTACATGAACATATTTAATGTACATTGTCCTCGGACCATGGATTAGCAAGACTTTCTTCAACACTAACAACTGGATAAGCAACTTCCGGTTGGTTTAAAAATCCCGCGTTTGACGAAAAAATAAATACACGTCATATCTTTCTACACATATACTTTATAATTTAACTATTATAACTTTCTCCCCCCTTGAGATATTTCGTGATGTTTGCCACCCCCCCCCCCCCCTTTCGAGCTCACATGATTAATGGACGGCCCCTTAAAAAGTAATACAGAAAACACCGGTTTTCGAAAAGAGGTCCGGTATTGCGACCCCCACTTACGACTATATGGTATAAGCGTTTTACATGCATTGCACATAGACCAAATAATTATTTATAGAACCGACAGCAGTTGATCCATGCTACATTCAAATCCGCGGCCCACGGCGGCGCAACAAACGCTTCGCCACTTCGTTACCAAGCTCTCATCATAACTTTATCAGTCCGCTGTTGGCTATAGGCTTAGGAAGTATCGATAGATAAAAAAGAGAGTCACCGTACCATATCAAGTTTTGATCTTTAATTTACTAACTACTGAACTACTTTTTTATTGTACAAAGCAAAGTATAAAAAATGGACAATGTTGAACTAGAGATGTTGGTAGTGTTCATTTTTCTAGATTAAAATAATTAAACTGCCGTTAAATTAAGAGCAGTACTCACTGGAAGTGCCACATAGAGTGCGTGAATTCGTCGTCCATGAGGCTGAAGATGGCCTCCACGTCGCCACTGGGCAGGCGCTCCGGCAACTTTTCCACGTGCCAGCGAGCCACTCGCGCGAACCCGTGCTGCGGTCCGAACGCCCATTGTCCGAATTGAGCTGCGAATTTATTATAAAGCAATAAAGTTTTAAATATAAGTCAATAATAAATAAATAATGCGTTTATTTCGGTAATCTTGTTAACAACATATTGCTGAGACTTCCCAGTGAGTAATCAGAGAATACACGAGTTGGGAATGACCCGCTACTTCCCTTAAGGATGACAGTAAGATACAAAAAGTTTAAGCTCTAGAAAATTTGTAATTAGTACGTGTAAACATTCACACACTCCTTAATATATTAAGGAGTTTGTGAATGTGAGTGTAGGAGTGTGGTTGTATATATAATGTGAGGGTGTGTGTGTATGTGTTGATGGATGAAGAAAGTATAAGTAAGAAGACTACATAGTTGTCTTGCAAAATAAAATTTTACTGATCAAACATGAAAGACAGCATAGTGTAAAAGTAACATTACAGCCCTCCTCCTCTTATTTCTGAGAGGATTATGGAGCGTTGAGTCCGCGTCGCTACTGCAGTGCGTGTTTCAGAACTTCACATGTCGTCAAATATTTTATTCCTCAAACATGTAGGTTTCGTCAAGATGTTTCATTTTTGCCGGCGTGGAACAAACCCAATTTTCTCGCGTATTGTGAAATTAACTGCGAGCGCTTTATGTCGGATGAAATATCAACAAAGTGAAAACCAATGTGTTCAATGTATTGTACGGAATGTAGTCAGTAATTTTAATTTACTAATTGATAATAAAAAATGTTTAAGGCATACTTATTTTATTTACTTCTACATACATCTATTCAATTGTCTTGTCAATCACGGACGTAAAAGAAACATTAATTTTATATTTGTGTTGTCAACTTAAACCGTAAAAATTACTATTATTTTAAAAACTAATATTTTAAGACATACTAATTACAGTTTTATTTTCATTTATCAAAAACAAAGTAAATTGTATGTATTACATGTAAAGTGTGTATCAACAGCATTAATAAAAACCGAATTTGAAAATATACTTACGAAAAACGAATGGAATCCCCCCACGTATCGCTCTTTTGCCGTCGAATACAGCTTGTTTGCTGTAATTAAAATGATATAATAAGTATTTAATATAATTTAGAATTTTGTATAAATTGACCGCGTAGCTTTTGTGGTATTTGGCAAGAACATAAATATTTAGCTTTTAGGTTTAGTTTAGCCTAACTCCGATCACATAGTGAACATCAGACAGAGTGTGCATTTGGTAAGCGCGTAGAGGACATGTAATTTAAAACTGCACAAGCTTTCCTTGCATTTTAGTAGATTATATCAGTTTTTTCTGATTCATCATCATCATCATTACAGCCCTTCACAAGTCCACTGCTGAACATAGGCCTCCCCCAAGGAATGCCACAGAGCACGGTCCTGAGCCTGCATCCATCGACTGCCTGCATGTCTTACCAGGTAGTCACTCCATCTAGTGGGAGTCGTCCTACACTGCGCCTACCGGTACGAGGCTGCCACTCGAGAACCTTTTTTCCCATCGGTTGTCGGTTCTTTGAACTATATTGCCGATGCCGGCCCATTGCCACTTCAGCTTACTAATTCGTTGGGTCATGTCGGTCACTCTAGTTCTAGTGTGGATATCCTCATTTCTAAGTTTACCCCGTAAAAACCCCGAACATAGCCCTCTCCATAGCTCGCTGAGCGATCTTGAGCGTCCTCACACGGCCAGCAGTGAAGGACAACGTCTTAGATCCATAAGTCATCACTGGCAACACGCACTGGTTGTACGATCTCGTTTTCAGGTTTTGAGGTATACCTAACGAGAAATGTGTCATCATCTTCATTTATATCACGTCAACTATAGTGAAAATGCAAAATCTGCTCACAACACAACAGAAAGGACGCCCAAATATAGAGATTTTATGTTAACAAATACTGTAAATGTGACAAAATGCAGCAAAAATACAAAGGAGACGTGTGCAGTTTTAAATTGGACGAACTTTACATCAGTTTGTGATTTGATGATAATGACTTATCATAGTAATCTGAATTCGCAATCAAAATCGGTCACTATAATACATTATCATTTGTTACTAGTGTACATCTAATATATAAACTTGTCCGTTCTTATTTTATGCGGTACCATACCGTTCATCATTTGCGTTCATCAGATTGCGGTAAAACTTTGTCCACTTATTGCTTGCACTTGTGAGAAGGTTATAGGCATAATACTATTACCTCACAATAGTTGGCGCGCGTATCGTACCAACAAATTCATTTTACAGTTACATATCACTCAACGACGTACGTATCATCATTCCTAATTGGAAGTACATAATTAGAAGTAAAGACGACATGAGTTGGGGAGAGGGGGGGGGGGGGGGCGACTCGAACTTTAGGCCTAGTCAGTTTGAATAGCCTATCATGTAGAGGATGTCATGGGGATCATGATTGAAGAGGGGCAAAAAGTTCTCATTACACCCCTAGAGGGTCAGAACGGGCAAAAGCCAAAAAATTGGGGGTGGCACGAACTTTAGGCATAGTCGGCTTAAATAGACTATCATGTAGATGATGTCATGGGGGTCATGGTTGAATAGAGCCAAAAAGTTCTCATTACACTTCTAGGGGGTCAATGGACAAAAACCAAAAAAATAAAAATTCTTATTTCGGTTATAACTCCGCCTGCTTCCGAGGTTCTTACAAAGCCTTTACTTCCCGCATCCCACTTGTTGGAAGTAATTGCAACTAAAGACTACAAATGAGTTGGGGGGTGACTCAAACTTTAGGCCTAATCAGTTTGAATAGCCTATCATGTAGAGGATGTCATCGGAGTTCAAGGTTAATAGGGGCAAAAAGTTCTCATTACACTCCTTGTGGGTCAAAATGGTCAAAAACAAAAAAAAAATTCTTATTTCGGCTATAACTCCGTTTGTTACACTGTCTTTACTTCCCGCATCCCACTTGTTAAACGATATAACTCTTCCGAATTTAAAACTATATTTCGACAATTTTTTTTCTATGGCAGCAAAGCGCCGTGTAGCATTTAGTATTTTATAAGATGTTTAAGTTTTATTTTTATTTTAAGACGCTATGCTGAATTTACGCAGTTTACGTCTTCTATATGCAGAGGAGAACTTTGATTAAAATCAAAATGTGTTACTGATGCTTGTGGCCAACTGATAATTGATGGCTTTTTAATTTACGCGTATTATGATTATGAAACTTTTCAAAACCATTCAAGAATAGATTCCCGAGATTGTAACTCGTAAATAATGAATACAAGTCCAAAAGTTAAAACAGTAATAAAAAAAACACATCTGAGTAAAAAAAATACAAGAGAAAAATGTTATGTCAATTCCCTATGTCACTTCCACAACTAAGACGTTTCTACGACCCCATATTATGTTAAAATCCGTTAAGCCATTGCGTGCGGCTACAGAGCGTGCCAAAGAATAAGACATACCTACATACATACATACGTATACATACATATATACGTCACATACTATATACATATTAAACTTAAAAAACATTATCCTCCTTCTACAGCAATCGGGTAATATCAAGTATTTTTAATAGGGTTGCGAAAACATTAATAGTGCAAAACTTTTTAATTACATAAAATGTTCGTAACATAGAATATATATATTTCGTGTATTTCGACAAATCTGACTTAGGATATAGGTTATACGTATATCAAAAGACAATAAAATGAAAGATATTATGCTAGACGCTATTATAAATATGGTAATTTCTTGTGCAGAAATTATACCCAAACTACAATTATAATATCTAGAGGCGTAGCTATTGTCTCCGTTTTGGTTTAAAGTGGTATAACATAATGCAATATGTATTAATTAATTTAGCCTTTGATGTAAATATAAGGATACGTGAGCTCTAAAATATTTCATTTTACATTTTGTGGTAGACTGATCGCCCACTAAGGTAATACACATCACGAATCTTATATTAGTTAATAATAACTTGTGCCCAAAAAGTAACTTTAACTACATTAACACGTATAATATAAGAAAGGTTCTCGAGTGGCAACCTCGTACCGGTAGGTGAAGTGTAGGGCGGCCCTACACTAGATGTAGTGACGACCTGGTAAGACATGCAGCAAGTCGATGGATGCAGGTGGCTCAGGACCGTGCTTTGTGGCATTCCTTTGGAGAGGCCTATGTTCAGCAGTGGACTTGTGAAGGGTTGTAATGATGATGATGATGAATCAGAAAAAAAAGATTCTACTAAAATGCCAGGAAAGCTTGTGCAGATTTAAATTACATGTCCTCTACGCGCTTACCAAATGCACACTCTATCCTACGTTTGCACAGAATAATAAACGTAGACATACATACGCGTGTACACGCACATGTACAAGGAACAGACGTACATATATACACATGTGGAAGTACTCATACCGGTAGGCGCAGAGTAAGACTGCTCCTCACTAGATGGAGTGATGACTGGTAAGACATGCAGGAAGTCGATGAATATAGGTGACTCAGGACCGTGCTTATGGCATTCCTTGGGGGAGGCCTATGTTCAGCAGTGGACTGTGAAGGGATGTAATGATGATGATGAGGTATGATATATATTTCTGTAGTTATTGAATATTTTAATTCCATTTAGTCAATTGAAATAACACTTATTGAAAATATTTTTTTTATTTTATTCACTATAACAAGCCAGTGCGACCAGATGGTAAGTGGTGACAAGACGAAGAAAGTTAATACACTGACTTAGCTTATCAAAAGTCTATTTAATTTGCTTTGAAGACAACCACATTATAATTGGATAGAAAGACATTATCACTGGTTCGAAAAAAAATCTCCGTCCTGGGAAGAACCAGCAAGAAACCCAACGGGACTTTTTTTTTAAAGCAAATTTTACAATAATGGTTACACAAACTATATAAGTACAATAAGAATTACACATGTGATCTATATTGAATAAAAAAATATTCTATTCTATTCTATTCTAATCGAATCACTAAATCTGTCTTAGATTAAAAATGAGAAAAACAAGGATCGATTCTTTGGTTGTTTGGTAATTGGCCTTGAGTTTTCACAAAGGTTCAATTTGTCCGATTATCTTACTGTTACAGCCTAATATAAGTCCACTGCTGAACATAGGCCTCCCCAATAGATTCCCTCATAGAGGGCAATATTTGCCATAGTTACCACGCTGGCAAACGGGTTGGCAACCGCAGTTTTTCATTTTTAGATGATTATTATATACACTCATTTTTGTACGACGTAAGGACGTATTATAAAACAACCGTTTGCCGTTTTTTACACTTTTTGATTCAAAATTTTTATGATACTATTTTGGTCAAGGGTGAGATCTTGTGAGACCAATTAATGAAGAAACTATAAATAGACAAAAGCCTATTAAATGTGGTAAACAAACCGGTCGGAAAGATGAAGCAATAACGAGAAAATAATGAGAAAAATATCATATCTGTGAAAAATAATTTATTTTATTTTATTGGTGTTCTTATATTTGGGTTGCATACATCTATACTTTCTACATCTATGTTTAAATGGGTCCGACCTGATGCAGTTGTATTTGACCGCATGCAAGCACCAGCTTAACTTTCCAGCCACGTTTGAAACAAGATCAATTTTAGCGGTTGCATTCCAACGCGGCCGGGGGACGGTGCAAAAAGCACCCTTATATTATAAATGCATCAGTGGACAGGTCGGACGGTGCAAAAACGGCGAACGAGCAAGCAACGTATAAATTATTTATGCCATTTTTAGCATTTCGGAGTTTGTGGCGCGGCTGGACACGACTGACGAGCTCACGACTGTCGTCGGATCATTGCGTTGGCAAATCGATGGCATACTTGTTATTGGATGATCTTTGCGAACGTTGAACGCCCTTTGTACTTGAGTCGCAGTACGCATACTAAACGAACTTTATTGAAATAAAGCGTGTTAGTGAAAAACCTTTTAGTTTCATAATCTCATTACAAAATTAAATAAATTACTCAAAAAATGTTTCATAAATTAATTAAGAATATAGTTTTACTATTTTTATGTTTTAGATTAACTTTTTTTTATATAGGAGGGGGCAAGCGAGCATACGGCTCACCTGATATTAAGTGACTACCGCCGCCCATGAACAACCGCAACACCAGGGGAACCAGGGAAATTGCAGATGCGTTGCCGGCCTTTACGTACGTAAGAAGTAACGTTTACGTGGTAGAACCACGCTGCAACTATAATAAGTGTGTAGCACAAATGGGTCGGCTCGGCCGGGGAAGGACCACGCTCTCACAGAATACCAGCGTAAAATAGCAGCTTAATGCTAGCAGTGTTTCGTATGGTGAGTGTAGATAACCGCAGACCCTTTTTACTGGAAACTAGGCAATCCATCTTATTCCTCAGGGGTGATAACGCATTTGCATTTTGATTCCTAATCGAAGATAGATGTAGATGTCTATGGGCCACAGCAACCACTTACCATCACGTGGACTGTTTCCACGTTTGTCACCCTTATTCTATAAAGAAAAAGATATTATAGACTTCTTTGTTTGAAATTATTTGCAATTGTCCACTTGCAAACAATTAGCCAAAGCTTGCAAAAAGCAATTAGCTGCAGTAGCTACTTACTATAGGGTGATTTGTTAGCTAGCTTGTCATTATCGAGTTTCAAATAAAATGTGGTATCCGTTATTAATAGTTATCTTAATACATAAAAGTTAATGTTAGTTTGTTTGTATTTTATGTGCTGCTATACCGTTCATCAGATTGCGTTAAAACTGTTTTGCTTACACTTACGCGAAAGTTATAGGGCATAGCACAATTAACTTACAGTATCGTGCCGACAAATTTATTTGAAAGTTACATATCATCGTAATAAAACAATATAACTCTTCCAATTTTATTTATTTATTTATTTAGATAACTAACAGCTCTTATGAACATACAATGATAATAATTTATAAATGGTTATAACAGCCAATTATAGGTTTCCCTAAAAAAGATATTTTCACAACTATTTCTTCTACGGCAGCAATGTGCCGGATATCAGCTAGTTAAATATAATTATTAACTGTTTCATCATGAACAAAGCTATAGTTGATAATCAATAAATGTTCAAAATAGAAACAGTTAAAATTCAAAATGCAAGATACGAATGCAAATGAAGTGAAGTGTGCAATAAATAAATCGATTTACTCCCACGTTATGTTGGGGATTTAATATTGGCAACAGAATACTGAATTTAACTGTGAAATGCTGCTCGATAGTGTTCAATATTAATGGGCTAATTAACTGATAAACTACGGCGAACGTTTTCAAATAACTATTCTATGTACCTATACATAAGAATATGTCATATATTTCTTTAGAAAATATTGTGTTCATTAAGTATTATTACATATTTATCTATACATATAATTAAAATTGAAGTATATGTGTAATATCAAAATAACTGCCCTTACTGAGTGCAGGGGCTTATTTGCATGTCATTATAGACTGCCCGGGTTGATCTTCGGAATGGCTGAACTGATTGTAATGAAACTACGGACAGATCTAAGAGTAGACTATATTTTATCCGAAAATAATGGTTTTTTTTTCTGATAAATATAAAAATGATAAAATAAATGGTAACTGATTATCTATAATCTAAATAACGCCACATGACTGGATCCTATCCAGACAAAGCCGGGACAGGTCGCGAGTATACAATATAAACACAACTAATATTGAATAATTTATGAAATCTGATATTCATAACCGGTAAGTAGCCGGATGTATCAAAAATTCATTACATTAATTGACAGCTTAACTTAATCAAAACCATACAAAAATAAATATACATATTATTACAGCTTAAAGACATATATTATGGAGCATTAAAGAGGATTTAAACTAAAAACAGATGCTATATATCCAGTATAATCATCCTCTTTCTTTGATAAATCTTTTTCCTTTACAACTGTACGCTCGTAGAACTCCTTAAATTTACATTTTCAACGTTCTCACTGCTCAGTCTTTTTTTTTACTTTCAATAATCTACTCAAAGCTTATTACTTACAAGTCGGTAATACTTCAAATCCTTTCTTCTATCTGTCCTATTTATCCTCAACTGTCATTATCTTCTGATTTTATCATAACTTGTGTTTTTTATTTAACTGTATAACTTATTCATCTACCTCTACTTATTTTTTAAAACCAACAGTTCTTTGTGCAAAAATGTTGCCTAGAAAAAAAGTCCGTTTTCAGCGCGATAAGACCGCATATTGTATCTTCTTTATATATTTCATTTTTTTGTTTTAACATGTATTGGTGTACAAGAAAGTAAATATTGATTGATACTTTATGTATCATAAAGTTTAATACACATGTAAGTACTCAAAAATATTCATCATTAACGAGATAACATGAAATACTTGCAACGATTAGAATTATTCAAGATGTTTTAAGCTGCCAATAGAGCGGAGAAGGATTCCGCGAAAAGCGAGAGGGACTAGATAAAGTTTTAATTAGAGATTCCGGATGGAATTCCTTCATGAGTCGTCTCCGCTCCGATACATTCCCGCTTCGGCAACGGCCGAGTTTTTACCAACCAGCAAGCAAACTCGTTCCGCTTTGCTATTGGTTGCCATTCCGCACCCTGACCAACGACCACAGTTAATATAGCATAGACAGTTACCGCTTTCTTTTCATAATTGTTACTTAGGTGAGTCCACAGAAGGATCATTTTATTCTCATTTTTAATCAACACATTATTTGAAGTCTATGCAAGAAAAAAATAAGCCACATAATTTTCTCTTAGAATTTTAAACTTCTTTAGTATTGTTATCATTTATTAAATTTAAATGACTTAATCCAATCAGTTAAAGGCGTCATAAACTAAACCTGTTTAAACAATTGACAGCGACATGAAGTAAAAATAATAATTATACCTATCTATAAATAGCTACGGCCGTTCAGTACAAAATAAATCAACATAAATTCCACAAAGCACAAACTACTCGAGAACTGATTGATTACCGCATTAATAATTTTTGACGTGCGAGTACACGTTCACATGTGTCGACTTTTTTATATCAAGTTATTTGGATTTCAATTAACAAACAAAATTATTTATCGCATAATCTTCATCGAGCTTCGGCATCGTTCGGAAAGAAACATGCTCGAACGGAATAATTGTGCAAAAAAGTTGTTAATAATTAAAAATAACCTTCTTGTATACAGCTCTATTATGTATTGTTCTTGGCTTTCATAAAACAATACTACGAAGCGACATTTCTCAATATTGTTGTCACGTGAAGCGTTCTCGTGAGATGTTCGAGTTGAGCACATTACTGACATTACTGCATCCCGAACACGCTTCTAATTAGTGTCGCCATAAAAACTACCCGAAATCAGGACAACTAATATCTAATTATCTAATATTTATTAATGTAAGGATCATTACTTAAACTGAAACATTTGATTATCACGGAAACAGTATTTTTCTTTTTCCAAAAACTAAGCATTTGATAAAGAGACTATAATATTATTGAAAAATAATTATATTTTATTTATACGTAAATAATTAACTTGCACCGCTGATGTTTAGTAATGTAACATGGTTATTCCATCACCTGTATGAAGTTCAACCGATGACAATAACAAATACCGGGATAAATTGTAACTCCATACATTACAATAGTGCGATAAGCTCCCCGGTAATTACCTATCTGAGAAGTAATGAATAGAACCTGCTTTGACCATGGATGGAGTTTCATTAACAACGACCGCTTATATATTATCTATTTCAGTAGCAGCCGCGACCATATAAAACTTAATAAGCGCAGACGTCAATAAAAATGTTATGCTAATTGCGATAGTTTGTTATTTCACTGTTACACGCATCAGTGTAAATGTGCGGCTTAAAAGCTTTTTACACTGATGATGTTATTTGATCTTATCCGTGGACTCTAAATACCGTTGTGTATGGGCCCATATGTTATGTTTCTCATTATAGAAATAGTCGATTTTTCCTTATATAGGAAAACATTGTATTTGTGTAAATATAAATATGTATAAATAAATTACAAAGTCAATGCAAATTAAACGTTTTGAGAGTTTAATTCAGAGACAGGGCGCATCGATGTTCATGAAAAATTTTATTGAAATATGTTTTATATCTAGGTTATTAATAATAATTGTAACATTACTAATAAAAGTTTTAAGATACGCCTACAGAGAAACGAATAGACAAATATGATGATAATTTTTGATTTCATTGACAATACTTTATTATAAATATTATATATTTCTAATAGTTTTCCGTATGTACGAAATGTAAAATAAAACATTTTATAGTGATTTCTTATATTTACGCGAATATAGAATAAAACTAATTCTACGGATTTTATCGCGTTTCATTTGAACTTTTTTATTTCATGACGTGTCGGTCATTTTCCAGTACCCATGGTCACGGGGGGACTGGTAATGATCGGTAAAATTTGTTTTAAAACATTTATATATATATATATATATATATATTATATATATATATATATATATATATATATATATATATATATATATATATATATATATGTGTGTGTGTACTAGTGGTCGCCCGGTGGTTTATTAAGAAGCTGTATAACACCTTCAACCGCACATACACATAAAAAAAACACAGATATCTTATAAACAAACTATAAAATAAACGCTTCTTGCCTTGACATTATACTTCACCCACTATTGAAAAGGAACATTTGAAATCACACAAAATTTATAGCTCATTCAGTCAATCTTTCAGTTATTATTTCTTGGCAACATTTTAAAATTATTTGACGACAATCTCTACGCATAGAGATTACATACTTTTGCGCGACAACACAGTAGTCGTGTAAGTATGTAAAATGTTTGACCACAGACTATTATGTGTTTGACATTTGCATTATTAACGTAAATAATAAATGTTTTATTTTATTTTATATAATGTATTTGTAACACATTAAAATTTTAACTATGCCAAATCTCACACTTTCCGTGCGCACAATATGCTCATAAAGGGGTGCAAAATTTTCTCTTCGAGTATTAATATAGTATTAATGCAGATATTTTAATAATCATATAATCATTCACATTTAATGAATACTGAAAATAGGAAAACCTGAAATTCATTTAGCTAATGACAAAAATAAGATTTTTGAAAAATTAGAATAATTGCATCGAAAGATAATCCTAAAGGGCAGGATATAACTAGATTGTCTTTCTCAGAATTTCATACCATTAGAACGTTGTGTTTTGTATCAAAATAGCCTTTCTGTTTTTCTATTTTTTATACGTGGTAGAGCCACGCTTCGGCTATATTATGGTTGAAGCAGGAATGGGTCGGCTCAACCGGGGAAGGACCACGCTCTCACAGAATATCAGCGTAAAATATGAGCTTTATACAGCTGTTTCGTATGGTGAGTGTAGAGAAACGGAGACCCTTTTAACTGGAAACGAGGTATTCCATTTTAGTCCTCAGGGGTGACAACGCATCTGCATTTTGGACGTCTATGGGCTACAGGATCCACTTACCATCAGATGCACTGGATGCTCGTTTGTCAACCTTATTCTATAAAGAAAAAACATTTTGTTGTAAAAATATTTATTAATACGTTTGTTTTCATATCAACGGCATTCCAGTTTTTGTCTTTCAATAAACTTAATGAATTCTCTAATTATTTTGCAAATGATATTGCAAAAGGAGTTAAAGTAAAAAATATTGTAAAACTATTAAATGATCTACCGTGTTAATGACTTGGAGCGAGTCGTTTGACATATTAAGAAGCCGTAAACTGGTTGTGAGAAAAAACTATAAGAGTACAAAATAACAAATTAAAGGTCGTACGAAATGACATCGTAGCGCATTGTTAGATGTTGTTAGGCATTCCGTCCTTTTAATTTTCTAAAACATTCAACGATAGTAGTGACTTTCTGATGTTCATAGTTAACGAAGACTATGTTCAACTTTAAAATATGATGTATTAATTTCTGTTCAGATCTACGCAGAATGAACTTACAGTATCTTGAAGTCTTGCGGTAGTACTCGTATGTTTGGGTTTGTTGCCTTGGAAATGACAATTGCAACTTTAAACGATGGTTTGTCACAGGCGTGGATTAAAAATGTACTTTAGGAAATATAAGGGCCGCTAACACCTTTTTTATAGAAGGATGACAAACGAGCACACAAACCACTTGATGGTAAGTGCATGCTGTGGCTCATAGTCATATAGGTACATCTATCCTCGATTAAAAATCAAAATTCAGATACGTTGTCCCCCCTGAGGACTAAATAGGATTGCGACGTTTCCAGCAAAAGGGGTCTCCGGTTCTCTACACTCACCATACGAAACACAGCAGCGTTAAGTTGCTATTTTACGCTCGTATTTTGTGAGAGCGTGGTCCTTCCCCGGTCGAGCCGACCCATTCGTGCTACAACTATGCTACTAATATAGATGCAGCATGGCTCTACGAATTAAAACCGATGGTAAAAAATCACCCTTTACTTTTTCCACTACGTGGTCACGTTTTCGGACTATACGTAAATTTGTCTTATTGTACGTCTCTACTAATACTTAATTAAGTTCGAAATAAAAACACTATCTGTAGTAATTATCATATGATTGAAATGTTTCATCATATATTGAAAATGTGATAATGTATGGAATATATTAATAAAATTAATAGTCAACCAACAATCTTATCTAGAATGGTGATAGTACCAGTAGGCATCAAATTTATGATAGAAACTACTAATATTAAATTGGATTATGTATTTAAATCTTTCATCGTCGTCATCGTCTCATCATGACGGCTCATCTCAAGTCCTTTGCAGAACATAGGTCTCCCCCATGGATTGGCATTAATCAAATAATCAGCTGCATCCATCGACGTACTATTATTGTAACAGCAATGCGATTGTGGAGTAACTCTGGTGCAAATCGTTGCCGGTGGGAATCTCTAGATATGCAATTACGTTCCATTTTACCGTCAAGTATCTGTCTTTAGGGTCGGTAATTACAGGTACAATATTAAAAATCTACTTTCAATCGGGTATACCATTTGCCTTTTTATCGGCTTACAACATAAACATTTATAAAAATTAAGTAATTTAAAAATGAATAACAAAAGTTTTGTTAGTTTATACGGAGGAGTTGAGACAGCGTTGCCTGACGATCCGCTTTTTGCGGGACGTTCCGATTTTTAGCCTGAAATTAAATGTCACGAGTTCCCGCTTTTTCGGGATTTCTATACGTTGCGGGGTGGCACGGCGGTTTATAAACATTGCAGTTTTCACTACGATAGTATAAACGTACTAAATATTTCAGTTTTTTTTATTAGTTATGTCCCGTTTTCGTCATGAATTACGCTGTTTTTATTTAAAACGCCTCGAAAGCCCGCTTTGTCCATAATCGGAAGATAACCATATATAATCATTAGTGAAATAGCTTAGAATGCAACGTCATCATCATCAACATTACAGCCTTTCATAAGTCCACTGCTGAACATAGGCCTCCCTCAAGGAATGCCACAAAGCACGGTCCTGAGCCACCTGCATCCATCGACTTCCTGCATGCCTTACCAGGTCGTCACTCCATTTCGTGTGGGGTCGCCCTACACTTCGCCTACCGGTACGAGGCTGCCACTCGAGAACCTTTCTTCCCCATCGGTTGTCGGTTCTTCGAGCTATATGGCCGGCCCACTGCCACTTCAGCTTACTAATCCGTTGGGCTATGTCGGTTACTCTAGTTCTACTGCGGTTATCCTCATTTCTAAGTTTATCACGCAGAGAAACTCCGAGCATAGCTCTCTCCATAGCTCGCTGAGCGACCTTGAGCTTCCTCATACGGCCAGCTGTGAAGGACCACGTCTCAGTTCCGTAAGTCATCACTGGCAACACGCACTGGTTGTACAATTTCGTTTTAAGGTTTTGAGGTATGTCTGACGAGAAGATGTGTCGTAGCTTCCCGAACGCTGCCCAGCTGAGTTGAATCCGTCGATTGACCTCTCGGTCGAAGTTGGACTTACCTAGTCGGACTATTTGTCCCAGGTAAACATACTCGTCAACAACTTCGAGCTTAGTGCTCCCAACAACTACCGGCATAGGTGTGTCATGGACATTAAACATAATCTTTGTTTTGTCCATGTTCATCTTACGACCTATCCGTTGGGAGACACTATTGAGGTCATTGAGCATAGTGCTTAGGTCCTCCAGCGATTCTGCCATAAGGACTATATCGTCGGCAAATCGAAGGTGAGTGATGTACTCGCCATTGATGTTGATACCGTATCCTTTCCAGTCCAGAAGCTTGAAAACGTCTTCCAATGCAGCGGTGAAGAGTTTCGGGGATATGACGTCACCCTGTCTTACACCTCTCTGCAATTGGACAGGTTTCGTACTCTGGTTCTGTACTCAAAGAAAAAAAGAATGCAACGTACCAATACATAATTATGCAATTTCACAAAATAGCTATAATAAAAACTGTATCAACCTGGTGCATCAAAATATACAAGGTATGTTAGGCAAAGAATTAGAAATTGAATTATTCTTAAATAGTAACAATATACATATTTTATGTATTACTGAACATTGGTTGAAAGATTTCAATTGCATATTTAATTTCAGTAATCACCAGGTGGTCAGTTCGTTCAATAGAGATACTAAATTACGTGGTGGCTCCTTAATATTAGCTAATAAATCCTTACCATGTAAAGAACGTAAAGACATTGTGAGCCTCTCTGTTGAGCGTACTGTAGAAATGGCATGCGTTAAGCTTGAGCACCTTATCGTTGTCAGTGTTTACAGACCCCCATGTTCAAATTATGATACCTCTGAAAAGGTTATGGAAGAAGTTTTAGTTAAGCTTAATGAACAGAATAAATCTCTTGTAGTGTGTGGAGACTTTAATATCAATCTCCTGGAAACTTCTTCCATCAGTATTAAATGTTGCTCTTTGTTCAAATCCTATAATCTTGATAATTTATTCTTTGAAGCTACACGTATTGCAGGGTATAGTGCAACTTGTATTGATAATATTTTACAGGTGATGTACCAATCAACAAAACAATAATTCAAAAACTTAGTTCAGATCAATGTGGACAACTGTGGTTTCATTACCTTATATGCACAAAAAACAGGTATTTGAGAAAAGTGTGTTTGTTCCTATTAATGCAAAACGCCTGGAGAGATTTAGAAGTAATATGGTAAAAAACCTTCCTTCGCTTTCTTATAAGAACAATGCAGACTATTTATATGGAGAATTATTTACCCTTATAAGTAATGAATTAAAAAAAAAACATTTACTTATAAAATATTCTCCAGAAACAGTCGCAAGGTATTTAATGAGTGGGCGGCAGTGGGAATTCATAAAAGCAGACGAAGGTTACCATGAAAGATCATATAATCTTTCCGATGCTTTTAAAGAATATGTCAAAAATTATTCTAAAATATTTAAAAGAGTTTGCTCCACAGCCAAATCGTTACATATTAGCAACAAAATTAAGATGACTAAGAATAAAATTAAAATGACTTGGAGAATAAATAACAACGAAACCGGTAAAGACAAACCTCGTAACTCAAACTATCAATTAAAAATTAACAATGAATTAACTAAATCAAATCAAGAAGTCGCAGCAGTGTTTGAGAAATATTTCACTGATATACCTATCTTGACAACAGAGTCATTGAATACTTCTCCAACTGTCGCCGAGTCATTACTCAAACAGAATGTTAATACCTGTTTAAAAGAATTTAGATTTGAAAAAGTATTATCGCAAGATGTTGTAAAATACTTCAAAACTATTGATGTTAAGAAGACCGCAGATTTGTGAGGGATTTCCGTTACAGTTATTGCGTCCATAATAGATTTAATTGCACCTCATCTTGCTATTATTTTAATACTTGTATCGATTCTGGTTTGTTTCCTGATTTAATAGTTTATATATTATATAGCTAAAGTAATACCTTTATTTAAATCTGGTAGTACATTGGACCCCGCTAATTTTAGACCTATTTCTGTACTACCAACTCTCAATAAAATTTTTGGAAAAATAATTTTGGATCAATTGTAATTTTTTTTTAATACTAATAAATTACTTCATAAAAACCAATTTGGTTTTACAAGGAGTCGCTCGACGTCTGACGCCGGTGTTGAGCTTATGAAATATATTTTTATTGCCTGGGAGAATTCACAAGATGTCTTAGGTATTTTCTGTGATCTTTCCAAGGCTTTCGATTGTGTTCATCATGAGACATTAATCAGGAAAGTGCAACATTACGGTGTAAAAAATTTAGCGCTTAGACTTATTAATTCATATTTAAGTAACAGAACTTAAAAAGTCGTGATCAATTGTAAAGGTTCCTCCGGATCAGTAGTATCAATGGGCGTTCCTCAGGGCTCGATTCTTGGCCCATTCCTGTTTTTAATCTATATTAATGACTTACCTTATCTTGTAGGGGACAATCACGATATAGTATTATTTGCTGACGATACCTCTTTAATTTTCAAACTCAAACGGCAGTTAATTAATTATGACGATGTAAATAATGCTCTATCGAAATTGGTGCATTGGTTTAACGCCAACAATATGCTCTTAAACGGCAATAAGACAAAGTGTATTAAATTTACAATACCTAATGTAAAACATTCGAATACCAATGTGCTGTTAAATGGGGAGGAGTTGAGTCTTGTGGATACCACTGTTTTTCTTGGTATTACTATTGATGCGAAACTTCAATGGGGCCCCCATATATCTAAATTAGCAAGCAGACTTAATTCTGCAGCATATGCTGTAAGAAAGATTAGAAGTCTCACAGATATCGAGACAGCTAGATTAGTGTATTTTAGTTACTTTCATAGCGTAATGTCTTCTGAAATTTTACTATGGGGTAATGCGACTGATATTGAAGCTATATTTGTTTTGCAAAAGAGAGCCGCACGGGCGATTTATAACCTAATATGTAAAGACTAAATTGACAGCTCCGTGGCGCAGTGGCTTAGCAATGGGTTGCTGCGCTGGGGGCCGCGGGTTCGAATCCCGCACGGAACAAGTATTTGTACTGCGATACAGGAGAAAATCCTAGTGTAGGGGTAACGTTTTATTTCAAAAAAAAAAAAGAGTCACTCAGAGAAAAATTTAAAGAAATAAACATATTAACTTTGGCATCGCAATATATTTATGAGAATGTAATGTATGTGCATAAAAACATAAATAGCTTTAATAAGAATAAGGATGTGCATACTTTAAACACTAGGAACAAACATAAGCTTGTAATGCCAGTTACTAGACTCCACAGAATCAATAATTCATTTATAGGGCAATGTATACGCTTTTACAACAAAATCCCAGAACATATTCAAAGTTTGTCAATAAACAAGTTTTATTAAAGAAAAACTGTACAAAAAGGGTTTTTATAATATTAAGAAATACATGAATGAAAATAACCCCTGAGAATAAGGTGATCGCCACCATGCTGGTTCTATGAAAAATCATTTAAAAATTGTATAAACGAAGATATTGTTAAGTGAAATATGTTTAAAAAAAGTCCCGCTGGGTTTCTTGCTGGTTCTTCCCAGGACTGGGGTGTTTTCCGAACCAGTGGTAAATAAAATATGACTTTCAATAAGTATTATGTAATAATCAATATTGAATAAAAAATTATTCTATTCTATTCTATAGTGGACTGTTTAAGTGCCGATTCACTGCACATTTTTTTTTTGTATAAACCTTCAAAACTAAATAATTTAAACTATGCTATGCTATATATAATATGCTATGAATGAATATAAGCTATGAATAAAAATGTAAGTAATGACGGTGGCTTAATGTATGAAATGTCAGAGCGAGTTTTAACTTAATTACTACTTATTATTAATCGAAATATGTATATGTAATTAATATCGACCGTACCTTTCGATAGTACCTTTAGACTTAGAAACATACAAATTAATTACAAAAAGCCTTCTCGATGATGCGTCCGTTTTAACCGAATTATGGAAACCGGCATTAATGTAAACAGAAGAGTTAACGACGGTAACACTTAACGAGATTTAGATTAACCTTTTTTTCCTTGTAGTTGTTTTCTAGTGCGAGTGAGAGAGCAGATAAACAAAGTATGTTTTTGTTTTTAAATTAAGTTCTTTCTTCATGTTCTTTTTATCAGCCTGTAAGAATCCACTGCTGGAAATGGGAGTCTTTAGTAGAAAAAGTAAATTAAATATATTTATTTAGGGAGCACTACAGACTTTCCTTCCTCCAAAATTATGAGAACGTTATGAAAATGAACAGTTATTATTATTGTACAATATCTATCCACATTAACTTTGAATCCAAGTTTCACAAATTAAAGCAAAATCTCGCTGACTATAGGCTAGTAAGTTCAGTATTTGGTCAGAATAATAAATTAAAAAGTAATTTTAAGAAGCGCGTGTTGAAAGTGTTACTTGCTACTTTTAAATGTCTTTATTTATGTAAGAACTACAGCGTAGAAACAGCAAGTAGAAACTGCACGCGAACTGTTGCAAATTTTATTTTTATAACAACGGCAATAAAAAAACCATTCTTATTAACAATTTCATTTTTTAATCAAAGTGCACATATTGTAACTATTCACTCCTCACACACCATCAACTAAAATGTGATTCACTACAACAAGTATTATGTCGATTATTATCAAGCAGACCTTTTTATCCAACGCTTTTGTTTCATAAAAATCTACAATCATTCGTCAAGGTTTTGTTCATTGCTCAATTGCCAAACAGTTGCATTGTTACCAAACGGTTTAGCGTTCAGTTTAGCTCAAACGGTGACTGAGGCACACAACACAAAGATACGCCTTAATTTAATAGTATTAAAGAAAGATTATACAATAAGGTATTTAACAGTGCAGTGGCGGTGTAAGCCTACTCATTACCCCATATCATCCTGTAGGTGTCGTAAGAGGCGACTGACGGAAGTTGAAACAGGAGATGGGCAGCAACATCTTCCTGATAATAACTCAAAAGAAACCCGCTTGCCAAGCACATCCTCTTCCTGCTACAAAAGAGTTCCACGACTAACAGTAAACATTACGGGCTGCTATAGAAGAACCAAGGATTAACGGATAAGAATAGCATTATATGTGGTACAGAATGAACACTATCTGTCATCACTTCTTTTTATATTTTTTATTTTTATGGTTTATAGGATAAGGGTGACAAGCGAGCACACAGTCCACCTGTAAGTGGATGCTGTGAACCATAGATATCTACATCTATGCTCGTTTGCGAATCAAAATGCAGATGCGTTATCAGCCGTGAGGACTAAGATGAAATGCCTGTTTAAAAGAGGCATCTAATATTTCTCTATATAACCGATAACTTATCTAAATAACAGAATATAATATTCTGTTATCATATAATAACAGAATGAAATATATAAATTGAAAATTTAACCCCGAAAAGAACCGATTTTGATAAAACATGTCTCACAACCACCGCTAGAAAACCTACTTTTAAAAAAAAAAACCGCACCCAAATCAGTTCACCAGTTTAAGAGCTACGGTGCCAACAGACACACATAGCGGTCAATCTTATAAACACCCTTCTTTTTGCGTCAGGGTTTAAAGAGCTGACAGTCCACTTAATGATGAGTGCTCATGGACACCTGCAACCAATTTCAAACAAAGAAGGTCAATATAACACATATTCACCTCTGAAGGCTGAGATCAAAAGCCTTACCGTCTGTAATTATACTGATTGAGACCGGAACAAAGCAGTGAATGCACTGCTGCTTTGCGCCAGAAAAAGGTAAGAGGGTGGTACTAACCCAAACTAAAAAATCCTCCATGTTTTTGAGTGTATGTTTCATTTAGCTATCACCCCATTTAGCTGAGAGTCGCTTTAAATTCTCCTCCGCACTCTCTCCTGTCCTCGATTCGCTTTCTTAGACAAAAAGAAGCACTTTTCCCAGCTCGCCTAGTGATTTTGAGCTACCGCCAGTAAAAGACCACGTCTTCGTTCCATAGGTCCATTTGTTATCAATCACTATTGTTGCTATATTTTATATTACACTAAATGAAAGCGCACATGTACGAGTATATTACAATTTTTCTAACACTCCATCCATTCATCCATCACTTCTGTAAATGTTCCCCCATAGATTTCTGTAAAGGAGGAATTATTACATAGTTGCCACGTTTGGCAGATGTGCTGGCAACCACAGTTTTATTTTTTATTTTGAGATGTTTATTAGGAAGATACTGCTGCCTATGTCATATTACCCGATTATGGGGTAGTGGATATTATTGCACCGTCACTACACGGTTAAACCGTTTCCCGAACACTAGAATATATATTATATACTGTTGGATATTGACCAGATTTAAAATCTTACGATATTAAACTATTTATTACAGCAGTAGTTATAATATTTATTACTTTAAACTATTACATCTTTATATTAAAAATTGGTGCGTCTGGAACATAGCGATCGTGATAGTTTTTTAACCGACTTCAAAAAGACGTGAAGTAGCTTCAATTCGATTATTATTTTTCATGTGTCTGTTACCTCGTAACTTTTTTCTAGGTGAACCGATTTTGATGAAGCTGGTACTTCCCATGTGGTCCCATATAAATTTGATCAAGGTCTGACTAGTAGTTTTTGAGTTATGCTTAATAATTTACATATTGAAGTCGGTTTTATAAAATTTTTATTTTACCACTTGGTTTTTTTTTTCATTTTTTACGTGCTAGAGCTACGCTGCAGCTATATGGGTCGGTTCGACCAGGGTAGGGCCACGTTCTAACAGAATACCAGCGTAAAATAGCAGCTTAATGCTGCTGTGTTTTGTATGGTGAGTGTAGAAAACCGGATACTCTTTATACTGGAAACGAGGCATTGCATCTTAGTCCGAAGGGGTAACAACGCATCCGCATTTTGATTCTTAATTGAGGATAAGTGTAGATGTATACAAGCCACAGCATCCACTTACCATCAGGTGGACTGAGTGCTCATTTGTCAATAACATTCTATAAAAAAAAACTGAATGACTTAACCGATTAAGATCATATTCACAAAATATATTTGTTTCGTTGAGACGACGGATCACAGCTAATTATCTATGCTAGAACCCGACAGGTGGCGCTGTAGTCAAGTTATTAACTGCTTTATTATAACTAATTCTTTATTTATAGATCTAAATTACTCATATTCGTAATATGTGTTGGTTAAAAATATGATCTCTAAATCTGAACCCAGATTGATAGCCCACTGTCGAGTTTAATTGAATTTTATATTTAAAAAAGAAACTGTAAAAATCGACTTTTGAAATAGTAAAAGTCAACTTCAAGAAACTAAAAAGAATAAAACAAATTCACCGATTTCTGTGGAAATTAATCAATAATAATTATCAAAAAGGCATCAACCTCGATGGGCTACCACTTAAAAAAAGTCTTACTTTATATATTATAAGAACTAAGTTTATATTTTTATAATATAATTGCCGTTAAGTGCTTGAAATGATATTTTATTATGATACCGTTAATTACATATATGGAAATAGTATAAAAAGAAAAATAACACAACTGATAAAATTAAAATTTTGTACAACCGACTTCAATATAAATTATTAATGATAACTCAAAAAGGTCAGAGTTTAATCAATATATATGGGACCACATCTTAACCTTTTTCAAATATATATGAAATCATCAAAATCGGTTCACCTAGAAAAAAGATATGAGGTAACACACAAAAACTACATTCGAATTGAGTACCTCCTCCTTTTTGAAGTCGGTAAAAAAAAACTTGATGCGTGGCAAAACTTTGTTTTCGTGGGGCGATAAAATAAGCTAAAGAGTACGTGTTAGTTATGTCATAAGAGGTTAGGAATAGGCAACCTTCACACAGCAGCACCAGGGCCACGTATTGAAAGTGAGGCCGGAACACGCGTAGGCGCTTGCCCGGCAACGTGCTACACGCGTTTTGTAATGTCTAATCTTTATTTTAATTAATACGTACGTAAAGTCTCAGCCTACGGCAATTCGGTTTTTTGGTAATAAATATATTAAACTAGCCGGTACCCGGCGCGTTGCTGCCGCAGAGGAAATAATTGTGAAAATATCATTTTAAATTTGGAACACTTACACCGTTTAATTGGGAAAGATATTCATTGAAATTGAAATAAATTTTCACGCGCCAACTACCGTAAGTTAATTGTAATATAACCTTCGCGGAAGTGCAAGCAATATGTTGACAAAGTTTTTCCGCAATCTGATGAACGGTATGGCAGCGTATAAAATACGAACAAACAAACATTCATTTTTATATATTACATAGTGTCTTGAAATCTCTGCAATCTATAGAATTTTGTATTCAAATTATATTAAGATATCTAATCTTAATTTGCTCGCACCTAGTTCGCTGTCCCCTCACCGATTTTGATATTGAAAACTGGTGTTTGGATTGAGTTTAGTTTCTTTAAAGCCAAATAGATTTCTCTGAAATTATCGTTAATCAATGACCGTATGAAGAGACGGGATAATGGACTCTTATATCGCCACTGATGGGCAACATAATTACATATATCTCTTGCGAGACATTGAAATAATTGTGACGAATTCACTATTTTATCTACGAAGCATATATTTTACGTGGTAGAGCCATGCTGCAGCTATATTGGTAGTATAGTTGTAGCACGAATGGGTCGGCTCGACTGGGGAAGGACCACGCTCTCACAGAATACCAGCGTAAAATAGCAGCTTAAAGCTGCTGTGTTTCGTATGGTGAGTGTAGAGAACCGGAGACCCTTTTTACTGGAAATGAGGCATTTCATCTTAGTCCTTCAGGTGACAACGCATCTGCATTTTGATTTATAATAGAAGATAGATGTAGATGTCTATGGGCCGCAGCAACCACTTACCATCAGGTGGACTGTGTACTCGTTTGTCACCCTTATCCTATAAAAAAAAAAATATAATTGCTATCAGTATTTTGCGAAGCAGAAACTATATAAGAACGAGATTAAAGGAAGGGACCACCACACAGCTTTATTAATCAATGTTGCACAATTTCATAAGGACTTCAATGCTATTTATATTATTACTATTCTTTTTAATCACTCCAGGTAAGCTTGAAATGCTTGTGTTAGGAGTGGTCCATGACAGTAGTCGAATGGCGGATTCGAAACCACAACCTTTTGGGTTCGCGATGCGCACCCTAGCATTAGGCTACTGTCGCTTTGGAAGATATAAGTTAGAATATACCAACTTCACCTGCACACGGTGCACAATGTTGATTGATGAGGTTCTGGTGACGGTCTGATTGCTACTAATCTATCCAAAAACGCAGCACTCAAATTTCACAGACGGGTATTTGCTATTTTCTCAAGATGTTCTCTTTATCGCCGGAAGGCGGTAAATCAGTAATCAAACAAACCACCAGTAGTAGTAGAAGTGGTTTGCTCGTGTAATATGAAAGTTGAAGGGAAGCGCTTATCCTCTGAGTTACCATCAACAATCAGTACAGGGTTATTTTTCAAAGAATAGCCAAATTTTAAACTTAAGTTCAAATATATAAATAATGCTATACCGTTATTGTAGTTTTTGAAAATACGATTAAATAAGGCTTCTACTTTTATTTGAAATTATCCCAAATTGATTGTGATTTATGGGCAACAACGTTTTTGCCTACCGATCACAACCTTACGAATGTGTGCGTGCGCAGTGAAATCAGTTAAAATAAACCTAGCAAGCTAACAGCATAGCAAAGTGGCGAAGCAATCAGCTTTGTAGCGATTTCTAACGGTTGCCGTAGAGCAATCAGTTTCAAAATAGGAGGTTCAGATGCCTGGGTGATCAGTAATCGATTGCTGAAAACAGAATTTGAAAATTCGAAACCGTTCTCGAGATAATCGTGGGACAGACGGACAGACGGACGGATAGACGGACAGACGGACAGACGGATAGACGGACAGACGGACAGACGGACAGACATCGTGAAATCAATAAGTGACTTCGCAAGCTTCGCCACTTAATAATGCATTACCATTTTAAATTTAAAGGATAAAAAAGACTTAAGAAAATACTTGTGATTTATTTAAATTAATTTTTCTTCGCCATTTGCCTATACTACTATTTTGAACCTTCTCTGCAAATTTGGCCGGTTATTGCAAAATAACCCTGTATAAAATAAAATGATAGAAGTTTGCAGTTGTGTGCGCATCAAGGAAAAACTACTGGATAGATTCTAATTAGGTTTACTAAGTTGTATTTCTTAGATACTTGGCCCCTATCTAAAAAAATATTGCAATATCTTTATTTAATATGAAGTTATTAAACTTTTAAAATACGATTTTTATAAGCACTACGTGTTCAGTGATGTGTTTTCTTGGTATATCAAGCAACACGGACGAAGTCGCGGGTATCAGATAGTTTTATATAAGTATGATAAGAATATTAATATTTTTTTATAGAATAAGGGTGACAAGCGAACTCAGTCCACCCAATGGCAGCATAAACATCCACATATGCTGTGGCCTGTGGCCCATAGACATCTACATATATCCTCAAATGCAGATGCATCGGTACGCCATCCCTGAAGACTAAGATGAGATCTCATTTCTAGTGTCCGAAACGCAGCAACATTAAGCTACAATTTTACGCTGGTATTCTCTGGGAGCGCGATCCTTCCCCGGTCTATCCGACCCGTTCGTGCTACAATTATAATATAGCTGCAGAATGGCTCCGCCACGTATAAAACATGAGATTAAATAATGAACGAGATAAAGCATGTTTTGTTAATATTTTTTTTTATTTCTGACAAACTGTACTTATTTGCTTACTTAATACGTTTACTTTTGTTTTGGTAATGTTTCACAAAATAAAGAACTGTTTAGCAAGAATTTAAAAACACGAGGCACGTTCTGTAACGAAGTTAGATTGTTTTCTTTTTCTCAAAGTATTTAGAAATCGGAAAGAAATCATACAACTTCAACGAATCAGTACTAGCAATAATATAATTAAACTTAAAAAAAAAAGGAAAAGTCGACTTAATAAAACTTCTGATGTCGGGTCTATAAATTTCCTTTCGAAACATTTCCTCTTAGCACCGATTTCAGGCTATTAAATTATGAGGTAATGTGGAAATTATTTTGTTCTCTTTGGTTTGTTAAGTCGGTTCTTATTTTTTTTGAAGTTAATAGTTAATATTTGAACATTATGAGTGGACTAAGCAATATCACATGCTAAAGATAACAATTAGTACGTATGCCGTCTAAACAATTACAATTTTTCACCCGTTTTTTTTCGACTTGTAGGGTGGAATTTATTCTTCAAATTTAAATTGGGCCACCCGAGTTATATAGCCTATTTAATAACAAAAAATAACTATAAAAATACTGGCGAATTGGTAAAAATAAATACTTTTCTTTTTTGAAATTGTCTAAAAATGTATCTTTCACTACAACAATACATTAATGTTTCTTGAATAATTATTTCCCTTATCAATCGTCCAAAAATCAATTGGCGGACTTTTGTCACTTAGGTATATAATTTATTTTTCCTAAATGGGTTTCATTGGATACTCACTTTTGGCATTTGCTGAATATTGTATAGTTGTAATACTCGAAACAAGCAATTTCTTTTAATTTTGTACTAAAAAATTCACGTTCTTTTTTCCTGAGTTATGTTCAAAATTTCAAGTCCCTAACTTAATGGCAAGTGCTAAAAATTTGAGTTGCATGATTCCACCCGGAAAGGCAGACAGACAGACAGACAGACAAACAAGAAAGTGACTTAAAATATCAGCTTAACGCTGCTGTGTTTCGCATGGTAAGTGTAGAGAACCAGAGACCCTTTTTACTGGAAATGAGGCATTCCATCTTAGTCCTCACAGGTGACAATGCATCTGCATTTTGATTCGTCATCGAGTATAGATTTAGATGTCTTTGGGCCACAGCAACCACTTACCATCAGGTGGACTATGTGCTCGTTTATCATCCTTAACCTATTAAAAAAAAACTTTAGTTTTTTGGTCGGATTTGACATTTTACTAATTTTTTTATTATTATTTATATTATGTTAAATTTATTATTATCTATTTTCCTTCACCGTTGACTAAGGAAAATCACAAGTTCAAATTAACCATTAGAATGGCGTTTCATCCCCTATTTTACCACCCTTAGGAGTGGAACCTTTTTCTCAAATTTATTAGAGACCAACCTTGATCTCTATGGCCGTGGATATTGCGTACCGTACATATACAAAAAGAAGCATACAATCGAATTTACCTCCTCTTTTGAAATAGTCTAAAAAGTAAAGCAAGTAATTTTAATTACTAAGTGTAAGTTATACACTCAAAGCGACTTAGCCCTCGACAAAACAAATGATAGCTTCGAGTCAGACATAGCGACACGTATAAAAACCAACATTAATTGTCCAAATGCAAATTCTAACACGGACAGATACAAACAGCCTGGCAGGAAGGACTGTCTGCCCGCAACTCACCCCCTCACCTCGCCGACAGGGGTCAGCACGGTTGCAAATAGCCGCAGATGCTCGGGACAGCCGATTAATAAGACGAACGCTCCGCCCTCGGAGCTACCGGCTGCCCCGACTGCGGCAACTTAGGTAGGATTCTCCCAAACTTTTGGATTAGTCCCGATTATCTGTCACATTGGTGCAGTTCCGTCTTTACCCTAAGGGCACGTTGGGCAAAGGCAAGACCTATATTTAAAAAAAGTATATCGGCATATTATTTTCATGATATTAATTAAATCAATTTAAATACTTCTTGTACAATATATACAAAACACTATACCACAATTTAATTAAGCTGTAATTCTATACTATGCATTCGACAATAAATAAAATTACATAAAATATGTTTATATTTGTATATTTTGTTTTTTCAAAAGGCCTTCACAAACTTTGGGGATCCTACTACTGGGTGGTCTAAATCGGCCTTGCATTGACGTTTATTATGACTTTCCTTTCATTGACAAATTCAATATTGATGATTTAAAAGCCAGTTAAAATCACTGAAATTTAAATATCATAAAACAAAAATGTTTATTATCAGTGTCTCCTATGTACTCGCTTAAAACTTTAAAGAGTTTTTGATGGATTTTGAGGCGAGTTTCACGATCAATTAAAAAAAATCTACAGTAAGATTTTGATGTATTATAAATAAAGTATTATATAAATGCATATTTTCTGTACAGAAAGAATAACTGCACTTTATGAACAAGCCGTTAAAAGATAAAACTTGTTTGTTGAGGTGCTTGTAATCTAGGTATGAACTCAATAAATTCCAGGATGAAAACAGGAAGGCTATTATTAATTTAATAACCTTAACTAAACCTACACTAGACAAACACAACTCCTACAATAAGAAATATACATTTTCATTTTTCATGATGTGGATCTTAGCTTTTTTAGTGTAATTAAATTTCGCGAAATTGCACCTTATTATATGAATACACTATTAGCCGTGGTAGCTCAGATGGTTAGCGCTCGCTGTAGGCTTCACAATACGCGAGAAACCCGGGTTTCGATCCCCGCCGGCACCAATGAAATTGTTAATTGCAATTTTAAGTACTGATTTTCCACGTGCTCGGCGGTGAAGGAAAACATCGTGAGGAAACCTGCATGTCTGACAAATAAAGTATATATATATATATATATATATATATATATATATATATATATATATATATATATATATATATATATTTCGAAGACATGTGAAGTTCGCCAACACGCATTGGGATAGCGCGGCGGACCTTTCCTTGCCCTAAAAGCCTCTCAGAAATGAGAGGAGGCCTGTGTCCAGCAGTGGGACGTGTATATAGGCTGTAAGTTTAACCTTAACATTATTAGTAATGTATACTGAAATGTTTTTGTGTGTATCTATTTTAAAATGTATTACCTAGATTGAAACAAGATCTTTATTTTTATTTCTATTTCTCTCGCTAAAACTCAAAAACAGCTCGACCGATTTTGATGAAATTTTTTTGTGTATGTGTTTGTTTGAATGGATCCCTAGATCAAATTCACATTTGGACCCAGTAGGTGGTGCTGTTGTTGAAATCCAGAAATCACCCGTGCGAAGCCGGAGCCGTAAACGAAAAAATATATAAAAATAAAAGCGTTAGGCCAGTGCAATGTGACATTTTTGCCTGGATATTTCACACAAAAATATTACCAAACAAACCTACTCGATTATTTGTCTTCTTGTCCGGTATTGTAAAACTATATGGCGACATCACAAGTGCGGGATCTTACAAGCATCGTGTACGGAACGTAGATAAGACGATTATGTGACAGGGTCAAGACAAATGCATCGCATTATATCTCCCAAATATAACTTTACAGGCTTAAACTAAAGACGTTTGTATAAGTAACTTGAGTTAGAAATTCAATATTGAACATAGAGCTTCTTCAAGCTCTCTGTTTTGTTGTTCTCTATGTTCAAAACTTTTGTTCGATAAAATATTTATGGAAATGAAAATATAAATAAAATAGTGTCAGAGTGTAGTCGTGTTATTAGTAAAGATGCCGCGTATAGTTATTATGGAGAATCGGTTAGCGATTATTCGGTATTCCATGTGGCGAATAGGCGAATTAGTTGCGAAAATTATTCGAGATCAAAAACGATACTATAATTTAAATTTTAGCAATAAATTTCCCTTCTTCCACCATCGGACAACCAGACGTTCGGTCAGTCTCCACCCTTTCGTTATTAACTTACCACGTATTTGAACCAAACGGTTTGCTACATCGTTCATTATGCGTACAGCAAAGGAGTGGAATAAGTTGCCGGCATCTCTCTTTCCATCCGATTACAATGTGGGTGTCATCAAGGCAAGAGTAAATAGGCTTTTGATAAGTCAGTGCGCTTCACCATCTTAGCTACATCACCACTTACCATCAGGTGGGGTTGTAGTTAAGCGCTGGCTTTGAATAACGTTAAAAAAATCTCTAATGGTCTTGAACATAATAAATATTTGTTATTTTTTCCTTCCCATATGGGTTCCCTACCGAAATTCTAACGATTTTCCGAAATCTAATGACCAAAATACATTGGTGATGCTAATATGTACTGATACCTGATAGTATAATAATACTAAATTCATCACTGATTTCTTACTAATTTTTATATTAATATTATAATTTAAAAAAAAGCAAGGATAATAAATGTTGCTCGCACAGAATAAAACTTAATCATAGCTTCTATTGTCCATAGATATTAGAGCCTTTAAAAAATATTGCCTCAGAGGGGGGATTTGGCCATAGTTATTATGATTGCCAGGCAGGTTGGCAACCTCAAACACGTGTGGTCCGCCAATTCACACTACTTCAGGGCGGTGGACTTTTCCAGTCATAAACCGTTTAGAAATAAGGAATACTGTGCCTAGCATTAGAACGTATAGATTTTACATCTATCATCGATTAAGAATGAAAATGCAAATGCGTTGTCACCAGTGAGAACTAAATTTTATATTCACTATAAGTAACACAGCAGCATTGTACGGTCATCTTTTGCTGGTATTCTGTGAAACCGTGGTCCTTCCTTGTTCGAATCAAATATGATTCTTAACAGGGAGCGGTTTGCAAATATGTTGACTTGACCAAGGTCTAATGCTTTTATAAAGATTAACATTGTTCCCTTTAGTGAGGGAGGAGAACTACAAACAACTACTGCCATTGAGACATCCAAAATGCGTCTGAAGAAATCTTTATAAAGGCCAGTTGCTCTAGTTAAGTAGGCTGTGAATTTGTAATTAGTGCGAGTCAGACAAGCGCATGAAGGGTTCCGGTACCATCGTAAAACACGTTTCTAGTAGGGGAGCCCCTTTTAATTTTTAATTTCTTTTAATTTCTATTATTTGTTATTAAAGCGGCAACAGAAATACACATTCTGTGAAAATTTCAACCGTCTACCTATTACGGATCATGAGATACAGCCCGCTAACAGACAGACGCACGGACGGATGGACGGCCAGCGGAGGCTTAGAAATAGGGACCCGTCGGTTACCCTTCGTGTACGGAACTTTAAAAAGATAACGGTAAGAAACCGGGGGGCTTTGCAATAATTGTCACGCTTGGCAATCGGATTAACGATCGCACCGCAGTGTTGCATCTGCCGTTACCTTGGAAGTCTTTTACTTACGACCCCACGAGACGAAATGGTTCGAAGACATGTGAAGTTCGCTAACACGTATTGTGGCAGCGCGGCGGATTTTCTTGCCCTTAAAACCCTCACAGAAATGAGAGGAGGCGTGTGCCCAGCAGTGGGACTTATATAGGCTGTAACTTTAAGTTTAAACGAAATGTGATGATGGATTCTTTTATGCTGCCAGTAGACGCTAAAATGCGACCGTTACAGCCTATTAAAGTCCACAGCTGAACATAAGCCTCCACTATAGAGTCAATTTGTCGCAGTTGCAAGCGAGTTAACAAAAGCAGTTTTTTATTTGTAGTCGTTATTAGGAAGACGCTACTGCCCATCTCCTGATTTGTTTTCCTGTTCCCTCTGTCGCCTCAAACGACACCCACGCGATTATATGGGGTAGTGGATATTCTTACACCGCCACTATACAATAGATACAGGTAAAGTGGTAAAATTAAAAATTTTGTACAACCTACTACAATACAATTAAAATGAGAACATCATCAATGTAGTCGAAATCAATTAAATACGCATTATTAAGGAAAACTCATAAACTACTGGTCAGATCCATATGGACCACGTGAGAAGCACCAGCTTTCAAATAAAAAAAGAATCATCAAAATTGGTTCACCTAGAAAAAAGTTCTGAGGTAACACGCATAAAAAATACATTCGAATAGGCAAACCGCTCCTGTTTTTGAAGTCGGTTAAAAATATTCTAAGAAACTTCATCACAGCTTTGAATAGAATAGAATATTTTTTTTTAATTCATTTATTCAACATAGATTATTACATATACTTATTGCACAAGTCATTATTTCTTATTTAACACTGGTTCGGATAATTTAAAAATAAAAATGTTGTACAACCGACTTCAATATAAAATTATTAACAATAACTCAAAAACTATTGGTCAGATCTTGATCAAATTTATATAGGACCACACGTGAAGCACCAGCTTTCAAATAAAAAAGAATCATCGAAATCGGTTGACACAGTAAAAAGTTATGAGGTAACACACATAAAAAACATACAGTCGAATTGAATACCGGCTCCTTTTTGAAGTCAGTAGAAAATACCAGAGGTATTACACGTGGTAGAGCCATGCTGCAGCTATATTAATAGTTTAGTTGTAACACGAATGGGTCGGCTCAGTCGGTCGGGAAGTACCACGCTCTCACAGAATACCAGCGTAAAATAGCAGCTTAATGCTGCTGTGCTTTGTATGGTGAGTGTAGAGAACCGGAGACCCACTTTACTGGAAAAGAGGCATTCTATCTTAGTCCTCACGGGTGACAAAGCATCTACATTTTGATTCGCTAACGAAGATAGATGTAGATGTCTGTGGGCCACAGCAACCACTTACCATCAGGTGAACTGCGAGCTCGTTTGTCACCCTTATTCTATTAAAAAAGCTTTTATTTGTCTCCCCCATAGATTGTCTTATAGGAGAGAAATTAGCCGTAGTTGTCACGTTTGGCAGGCGGGTGAAGGGGAAGTTGCTGCTGCCCATCTCCCGGTTCGTTTCCCTCTGTTGTCTCTTACGACACCCACGCTCTTGTAAACTTGTAATGGGATTAGTGGCCTCTCATATTCCGTCATTAAATGGCCGTTACACGATGGTGTAACCATTAAAAAGCTGTATAAACCTTCATCAGTTTACGATGTGGTATAATAATATGCTTAACAAAGTACTTATACATTAATAATTATCTTCAACGACTTCCTCTGAATATAATCTAGGAATAATTATTTATAAATGACTAGCGATCCGCCCCGGCTTCGCACGAGTGTTTTCTTGATATCGACAACAGCGCCACCTACCGGGTCCAATTGTGGATCTAAAATATCCAAGAATTCTCTCAAATACACACAAAACATTCATCAAAATCAGTCCAGTCCAGCCGTTTAAGAGATCAGTAAGAGTAACACCCTACAGAAGATTTTTTTTTAAATACTAGTAATGTTATTAAACATAACTAATATTCTCTTTTTTCCCTTTGTCCGCGCCCTGTCAATAGGCTACTGACGCTTTATATATATATTTATATATATAGAATTATATAAATAAAGATCTTTCTATGTAATAAAAGTATTAATCAATTAATTATTCCAACCTTTCTGTCTCTCTCGAAGTAAGTCCTATATATCACATCTATATTGTAATCAAACAAAATAAATCATTCAAAACGAAACTAATTTTAAACCCGAAACGTCTTTCGCCGCATTGAAGGCAATGGACCCTTGCCTTTTTTGGTTGGCTTCAGCGTAAAACACTGCGTCACGATCCTCAGCTGTTTACGAATATTAAATAATACATCGGAACACCATACTACCATGTAAGGCACGAACTTATTTTAGTGATGTCATAAGCTTCATGTACGAAACTAAAGCTCTATTGTGCCTGGTCCTTTGGTTTTTCTACGGCATTCTTAACGAATATACGGAAATACAATAGGTAAAGGACGTATGGCTTCGTGAGGTCTGGGTTCAAATCTTAACTAAAGCTAGCAAAAAAGCTGGTTTTCGGGTCTGAACATTATTTTTTTAGAAAATTAAAGTGACAAACGATCTAACACTCCACCTGAGGGTATGTAAGTGACTACTGCTGTCCATGGGTACCTGCAATCAACTTCAAACAAAGAAGGCTAAAGTTGAGCGGCGAAACTGGGGACTTAAATGGAGTTTTTCACACTCTATACTCTCCAGGCTTGAACTTTTCTTCATGGGTCTGACACTGAAACCGGACCTTCTTTTCATCAAACGCGGCTTTGTTAGGATGACAGAGTGGAGTAACTCAGTGAAGCCAATAACGTTAGCTAATAACGTTTGAACAAATTGACGCCATGGGTGAATTTAATCACGAAGAAGTTACCATATGGTAGAGCCGTGCTGCAGCTATATTGTGGTTGTAGCACGAATAGGTTAGCTCGACCAGAATACAAGGGTAAAATAGCAGCTTAATGCTGCTGTGTTTTGCATAGTTTTTTTTAGAATAAGTGTGACAAACGAGTACACAGTCCACCTGATGGTAAGTGGATGCTGTGGCCCATAGACATCTACATTTATCCTCAATTAAGAATCAAAATGCAGATGCGTTGTCACCCCTGAGGACTGTGATGGATTGCCTCGTTTCCAGTAAAAAGGGTCTCCGGTTCTCAACACTCACCATACGAAACACAGCATCATTAAGCTGCTATTTTACGCTAGTATTCTGTGAGAGCTGTGGTCCAACCCCGATCGAGCCGACCCAGTTTTGCTGCAACCACAATATAGCTGCAGCACGGCACTACCGTGTAAGAAAATGAGGGTATAGAAGCGGAGAACTTTCTTAACAGCTTAATCCTCAGGGATGACAACGCATCTGCATTTTGATTCTAAATCGAGGATAGATCTATGAGCCACAGTGTTGACTTCCCAACAGGTGGACTGTGTGATCGTTAGTCACCCTTATTCTATAAAGAAAGGAAACGTCGCATGCATTGTTAGAAACAGAAAATCAATCATGATCTCTTAATACATTTATACTAATTGTGCAAATGGATCACCAGTTTCCTTGCTGATCGGGGCATCAAAGTCGTTGTAGACGGTGCATGCTCTGATTTCAAGCCTATCAACGCTGGTGTTCCACAAGGCTGCGTGCTATCACCAACGCTGTTTCTCCTGCAAATCAATGATATGTTGCTGACTGATAGCATTCATTGCTATGCAGACGACAGCACTGGTGATGCCTTATATACCGGCCGTGCCAATATTTCTCGGGAAAACGTCGCCGAGTACCGGGACAAACTTGTGTCTGAAGTCGAGTCTTTGCTTAACAAAGTCTCGGATTGGGGCCGACTAAATCTAGTCCAGTTCAATCCCCAGAAGACTCAAGTTTGCGCGTTTACCGCTAAAAAGAACCCCTTTGTCGTATCTCCTCAGTTTCAAGGCACTCCCCTTGCTGCCTCAGCCAGTATCGGAATCCTTGGCGTCGACATATCGAATAGTGTGCAGTTTCGTGGTCACTTGGAAGGGAAGGCCAAATTGGCCTCTAAAAAGCTTGGCGTGCTGAGCAGAGCGAGACAGTATTTCATGCCGGCACATCGCTTGCAACTTTACAAAGCGCAAGTTCGGCCCCACATGGAATACTGTTCTCATCTCTGGGCCGGGGCACCCCAGTGCCAGCTCCTTCCACTTGACCGCATCCAGCTCAGAGCGGTTCGAATCGTCGACGACCGAGTTCTTTCTGATCGGCTCGATACACTGGCACTGCGTAGAGATGTTACATCTCTTTGCGTATTTTATCGCATCTATCACGGGGAGTGCTCTGAGGAATTGTTCGGACTAATTCCAGCCGCTCAATTTCACCATCGCACATCGCGACAAAACTCGCGTTACCATCCATACCATCTGGATGATTGGCGGTCCACCACTGTGCGATTTAGAATAAGTTTTCTCCCTCGCACGACTTCCTTGTGGAATCAATTACCACCAGCGAATTTTCCGGACCGATACGACTTAGGAACCTTCAAGAAAAGAGCACCTTTCTAAAAGGCCGGCAACGCATCTGCAATTCCCCTGGTGTTGCGGTTGTTCATGGGCGGCGGTAGTCACTTACCATCAAGTGAGCCGCATGCTCGTTTGCCCCTATTCTATAAAAAAAAAATACGCAAAGTAATTAGTAAAGTAATTATTCACAGATTCTACAATATAAACAGGTATTTTAACCAGAGAACCAGTGATTCATTCATTCATTCGTTCATTATAGCCTATTAAAAGTCTACTGCTAAACATAGGCGTCCTCTAATATTGCCTCCTAGGGTGGATATATTTTGTCATATTTTGGGGGGTAACCGCAGCTTTTAGTATTCCGTACCAAAAGGGTAATCAACGGGACCTTATTACTAAGCCTGCGCTGTCCGTCCGTCTGTCTGTCAGCGGGCTGTATCTCATGATCCGTACTAGGTAGACAGTTGAAATTTTCCCAGAATGTGTATTTCTGTTGCCGCTATAACAACAAATAATAATAAAAAATTAATTAAAATTTAAATGGGACTCCCCTAACAGAAAAATTTTTACGATGGTACCGGAACCCTTTATGCGCGAATCCGACTCGCACTTAGCCGGTTATTTTATTGTTTAGAGGTGTTAACAGGAAGATGCTGCCGCCCATCTTTTGTTTCATTCCGCTCTATCGTATCTAGGACACCCATAGTATAATATTAATTCTCTTAAGCAGCAACTACACGGTACGTTACCAGTAATTCAACAAGCAATTACACTTAGCCTAAGGCATGAGTTGAGGGTATTCGTCGTGTTCGGTAACCTTTCGTTACTCAAGTTCTATTACACTAATCTAACGATCAGTTTATCTAAAACGATATATCATATTATGTATAATTTTAGAGTTCGTTGATCGTAACGATATCTAGTTATGAGTATTCGGCCTTCATGACTAACACACGCTGTATTACGATGTTCTGAATGGCGGCCGCCCAACAAGGCATTTCCCGCCATAAGCTCCCATTCAGGCCTCAGCGTAAAAACACAATGGCAAGCGTGCCGCGGAGCGGAGCGTGTGGCGGGCAAGGCAAACGCACTGTTGTATTACGATATCCTCAGTAGCGACCGCTAAAAATGTAACCCACAGCCATTGAGTTATATTTACTACGTGCTAGAGAAGCCATTCCGAACATTGACTATGTTCAACTGAACTGTAGTGCAGTCCCTGCAGTCCATACAAACTAAATATTGTGTAAATTGAAGATTTGTGAATTCCATAAAATAATTATTATTACATTTTATTTAGAAATATGTTTGTTTAGATTAAATTAAGATATTTTATATTAAATTCTTATATTTATTTTATAACAATATCTTATTTTATATCAAATTAAAGTCTTCACTCATGCGCGACTACTACTCCCGCGCATGCGCGAATACATAGAGTAGCGCACAATTTTTGTTTGGAATGGCTTCTCTAGTACGTAGTACATATAACTCCATGCCCACAGCAGTCACACACCCCGCGCTGTGCCGCTACACAATACGCCCCACAAATACTCTCTATATAGTATAGTATTAATAATATAATAATAATAATAATCTGTATCTATAGATGTAAGCATATATTGAGCAATAGATCATAGAGTGTCCATATAAGGTAGGGTTTATCGATCTTATGATTCACATAATATGCTAAAGCCCATGTGTTCTGTTGCAATCGAAACATCCGATAATACGCCCATAATGAATCGATCATTGGTATCGAGAAAATAAAATCTTATGTTAATCTGCGTGGGATGATAATAATACAGATTTTGCAGTTGTAAAATGTTACAGGTAACACAGCACGCGTATTAAATGTTTTTCTTTATCAACAACTCACACATTCTCTTTTACCACTAATGTGATAAACGAGGTTAGTCATCTTTATAATTAAGATAAGGTACGTTATTACCTTTATATGCGATAAGGGTGATAATAAAATAATAACAAACGAGCACTCAATGCACCTGGATAGTAAGCACCTGCATTTATCCTAAAAATAAAAATGCATGCATTATCAGTTATTACTTCTGAAGAAGATGGAATGCCTCCTTAAATGATTAAGTATAACGAAAAATAGAAACATATCATAGAGTTTTCGCGATGTCACCCCACGCACTCAGATTAATTTAAACATATGTACATGATGCTATAGAGTCAAGCAAAACATTTAAAAAAAGTTTACGTACTATAGCCATGCTGCAGCTATATTAGAAGTATAATTGTTGCACGAATGGATCAGCTCGACCGGGGGGGAAGGACCACGCTCTCACAGAATACCAGCTTAACACTGCTGTTTCGTATGGTGAGTGTAAATAACCGGAAAACCATTTTAATGGAAAAGAGGCATTCCATCTTAGGCCTCACGGGTGACAACGCATCTGCATTTTGATTCTTTATTGAGGATAGATGTAAATGTCTGGGTCACAGCAACCACTTACCATCAGGTGGACTGTGTGATCGTTTGTCATCCAATCCTATATAAAAGACAAGTTTATTACATTGAGTAGTCCTATTTATCACATCTCGAGCGCATTTCAAAAGATAAAAAAGCGTGACAAATTGCACAGTAACATTTAGAAATAGTTAATGGTTACAATCTTAGACTAAGTAACCCCTCGATCTTAATGCAGTCAGCATTAAACTGCTTAAATATTTACGATTTATTTCTTATTAAGTAGTTGGTTTTATTCAGTTTGAACTTTTGTGATTAAATTATCTAATAAGCTTGTGAAAATTATGCAAAAGAAGAGTGTACTAAAAATACTGAAGTATTACATATTACATAAGGATCTTATTACACTTATGATGTCATTTAATGACATGATATATTTCATTGAATCAGAATTTTCTTCGTTATAAAAATACTACAACATTAATTATAAACAAAGTGAAGTAGGAACAAGCATTATTAAAAAATACCTTTGAATATCCAAGGTCAAATGAAAACAAAGAATACACATTTTTAAGTTTAAAGATGCCTCAATTGTGATAAATTGTACAGACGAATAACAATTAGTAATTACGTATGTCGGTACAGTCGGTTAGAGATTGAGATAAATCAAAATGTTAGCTAACAGCGAACATAATTTTAGTAAATCAACGAATGAGCAATCGAGCAGTCATTATTGAGTGGGTTGCTAAATTACTTGTAGACTCTTGGTGGATACGTTTCGATGCTTCTAATATTTCATCGCATATGTTTAACGTAGAGCAATGTCTTGGGTGTCACCGAGGCGGGTAAAAACTCAGCATGTGTGCACTGTAATAACGGGAGCACGTGCAGGCACGGACGAACTTAGTGACGCTTTCACGTTGTATGCGAGAATAAAAACCTATTACAAAAATAACAATAGAAAAACGTTATAAATATTTTCCGTAACTATACTAAATCATTTCGGATGGTAATTAGCGCTACCCGCGGTACCTCAAGCGTTCAAATCAAGATTTATCAAGTGAGTGGAAACTGCGAGATAATGTTATGACGGTTGCGGAGCAGGCTTTACTATTCAACGGAGTCAATGGCGTGTGACCGGCGACTGCCGAGAGGTCGCCGAGCGCTGGGTGACGCTGACATTCTTCAACAACGTCTTTTTCCATTTGTGTTTTATAAAGCGACAAAATTGTGACGGATTGAGCTGTACAATCGCATCGATAAAGCATAATTAGTTAATTAGTTCCGCTCGAACAGTATGAACTTTCCCGATAACTTCGTAGAACGTACAATAAGCTAAAGGTGAAAACAATCAATTCGCATCTAATGGCGCTATAAACCCGTTTCAGTTGCCGTTGATCCGTGAAGGCGGGCATAATGTGAGACTCGCGTCCATTGACGCGCGTCGACGATCGATGGGGGCAATCTCGCGGTCATCCTCTCCGGGGCTTTGTCTGTGCATCGGGAGCGGCATAAAATTATCTGAGCTAAAGAGGGGCGTCCGGAGAAGGGAGAGGTGCGGGGAGAGTGCCCAGAGACCATTTGTCATCTGCGGGTGGGGGAGGGAGGCGGAAGAAAGTGCCGGCGACTCGGGGCTGCAGACGCGGCCACAAAAACAAGACTCTGCGAGCAGGGGCGGGCTGTAGCGCCTCTGTTCCAACGCGCCGTACTTTGCTCTTACAAACTCATATATTATAAACACTAAAACAAACTAGGATATCATTTTGAATATTTCAGCGATTAAATTAGATACTTCGCTATTTTTTATTTAAATTAATATGATTGAATAGTTTTACACAATCAGTATACAACAATAACCAAACATTTATATATGTATATCTATGAAGAGGTAAGTCATTACGTATGAATACTGCAGATAAACTTACTATAATTTTAGGTCCGCAAAACCTTTAAAATTCAAAGTTTTCTAAAAATATTACAACGGTATAAATTCCCTAGCCGTAAAAGGGTCAAGTGATCGTCACGTCGACCGCCCGGGGTAGGAAGGCGTCGCAAAAAGCCCACAGAACAAACTATGCTTAATATTAAAACAGAAGGCGCGCAGTTTTTGCGTGAAATCGGGACGTCGACGAACTCGGGACCGCAAGACTTTGGAATAATTAATAGCGTTAGCGTTAGGTGTACTTATTCAGAATATAAAAAAATTAATTTAATGTTCTTTGCGTAATCCAACATTTTATTTGTTTTAAGAAGTAAACGGTACCCAATGAACTACACGCATACCACTGATATACGTCTTTAATAAATGGAAAGGAAATAGAACAATTTATTCCTACGAATAATATTATTACTTTATACAATATTTTTTATGTTCTCTGTAACAGGTTATCACCATGTAAGAACGTGTATAAATTTTATTATCCATCAAGTTATAGATTTACCAATGGATAAGATGTGACGACTCCCATCTTTCAAAGACCGGCAGAACAAAAATACCCTGATATTTAAAAACATAAAGCCAGACTTCACGAAAGGCTAAAAGCGACAAAAGGGACTGAAGGGTATGCTCAAGACCGGGTAAAGTGCAGGAAATTAAGTAGGATAGCGAACTCTAAAGACAAACAACGGTAGGAGGAAGTTATTTTGTCATCATAAGTTGGTCATAATCATCATCATCACCATCATAACTACCTATGATAGCCCTCTGCTGAACATAGACCTAAATTCTCTTACGCCCCCACTACACGACAAATTCAGATGATATTTATTTTCTTTTCATTTTAAAAATTCAGGCAAATAAGGTGGTTGACACTCATATCAACCAAAATACTTTTTACAATCTATCATAACGAAAGTTTCCAGTAATATGAACATATATATATGTATATTTAGTAAATTGCATACATATGTATGTAATTATTCTAAGATTGGATCATAACATAACGTCATAAACACGAGAGCCGTGGCAGCTCAGTGCTAAGCGATCACTAATTTTTAGTTGCAATTTTAAGCGCTGATTTACCACGTGCTCGGCGGTGAAGGATAACATCGTGAGGAAATCGGCATGTCTGACAATTAATAAAATATATTTCGAAGACATGTGAATTCCGCCAACACGCATTAGGGCAGCGCGTAAATATTTACTTGCCCTGAAACTCTTTCAGAAATGAGAGGTCTGTGTGGCCTATTAGGCTAATGGAACGTATACTTGTTTCAACTATACTTCACTTTTATACGTGCTTATAACTTTTTTTATTAAAAAAAAACATGATCAAGTATACAAGAAATACACGACGAATGGTTGTGTTCATCATCTTTATCTTTATTTTATAGAATCAGGGTGACAAACGAGCACATAGACCTCCTAATGGTATGCGAATGATGCTCATAGACATCTATATCTATCTAAGAATCAAAATGCAGAATGCGTTATCAAACCTGATAACTAAGATGGAATGTCTCTTTTCTAGTAAAAAGGGTCCCCGATTCTCTACAATAACGATTCGCAACATTAAGCACGCATTAAGCTATTTTAGGTTGGTTGGTATTCTGTGACAGAGTGGTCCTTCTCCGGTGGAGCCGACCCATTCGTGCTACAACCATAATATAGCTGTAGTGTGGCTCTACCACGTGTAAAAATCTAACCGTAAATTTCCACAGCTGTCCCCGATGCCAACATCAATTGCTTTAATCGTTACGTAAGACGTTTCGCACCTTTGAAGGTGCTTTCCATCGTCGGTATGGATGTTTTACGTCTGGCATAAACGTTGGTTATACCTCTGTTTTGTGGGTACAGTTCTGTGGTTATACCGCTACAGTTGTCGAACTAGTTCTAATTTTTTTTTTCAATCATGACTTTTAAATCAGTACGGTTTGTAATTAGGCATTTTGGCAACGATATTAAATATCAAATCCCTTCGTCATACTCACGGTGTCTTGATATCCCCTGTTCGAAATCCACTGTCTTAGCTCCAGGGTTACTATGTTTTCATTGTATAGGTTTATGACTGTATATACTAGGTGTCTGGCTAGTAAAACTTCTTACGTGTCAAGGAGCCCGTCGGAGTTTGTAGTAAGCACCACTCTTTTATTTTGTTGCTGAATAGCAATGCGTCCAACGGTTTGTTTCCGTTAAAAGAGTATAAAGTTCTAGTTCACGAGCTATAAGGTTTTCTATATTAGAGCGCACGGATAGTAAATCTGAAGTTTTCTTTGGTTAAAGGTGTCCATGGCCTCAAGAAGATGGCCTCGAGTTGAAGCTCGATTATCACTTTAAACGTTATAAATATTGAAATAAATCATCCATAAATTTATTACAGCGTATCAAAGTCCACTGCCGAACCTAGGCCTCCCCCATAGGTTGCCTTATAGCGGGTTCGCAATCGCAGTTTTTATTTTCTAGTCGTTATTTAGAAGACGGCGCCGCCCATCTCCTAGTTTATTGCCCCCTGTTGCTCTTACCCTACTCACGGAACGATATACCGCCAGTATACAGTCCACTATCCATTACAACATAAAATAAACCTAGCAAGCTAACAGCATAGCAAAGTGGCGAAGCAATCAGCTTTGTAGCGGTTTCTAACGGTTGCCGTTGAGCAATCAGTTTCAAAATAGGAGGTTCAGATGCCTGGGTGATCAGTAATCGATTGCTGAAAACAGAATTTGAAAATTCGAAACCGTTCTCGAGATAATCGTGGGACAGACGGACAGACGGACAGACGGACGGACAGACGGACGGACAGACGGACAGACGGACAGACATCGTGAAATCAATAAGTGACTTCGCAAGGTTCGCCACTTAATAAAGTCAGTTAGGGTAAGAAGAACATAGTTTATTTTGAACCCGAGGTTTTGAGCTTGAGGAAGAACATAAATAATGTTTTATGAAAATTTTGAGATACTTTAAACTTGCCTTAGTTTATCAGCTTTTCATGTTTTAAGAATCATAACGCTAATTTGAAAACTTACGACAGTATCGGCCAAAACATTCAACTTGTACTAACGTTCCTCTTCCCCCTCATCTGGGGTAAGAGGAACATTCATCGTATCTCCTAAGATTATGATGTTTATTTAAATGTACATGTTGCTACATTTTAAGTAAAATTTATTTAATAGAATTTGATCGTAACGTAATTGTAACGAGGTACAGTTTTGAAGAAAAATGAAATAATAAATTTAAGGTCAGAGAAACATATATTTATAAACATAGGTTCAGTGCAGGGGTCACAAACTACAAAAAATAATCGTTGGTATTTCATATTAATCCATTTCTCGTGTAGTACCTGACCATCACATTGGGGTAAATTGTATAATTTATTTACTTACGTCCTTCCTTCTCTATTTTCTCATCCCAGTTGCTATCAACTGCTTCTGCCACCATTTTCCTTCCTTCTGATTCATTAACTACATATGTCGCCTTTTTTCTTCCATCTGTTATATTACTAACTAGCTGTTCCCCGCGACTTCAGCCGCGTGCAATTTAGGGTTTTAATTTTTTCCAAAGAACCCTAATTATTTTTCTATAATAAAAGTAGTCTAAGTTACTCCTTATGACATCTGCTATACGCCAGTGAAAGTCCCACCAAAATCGGTCCAGCCGTTTCGGAGATTAGCCGGAACAAACAGACAGACAGATAGACAGACAGACAGACAAACATTTTAAAGTGTATTTTTGTTATAAGTACCGTTTATACTTTGCATCATTTAGTAAAGCACTGTAATTTTGGACATTACAAATAGACACTTCAATTTAAATATTTGTAAGATAACTGACTCTGCCTCTATTGTCCTTATTTCTGATCCACTAAGAGTCTCTGTTGCTTCGTTTTTTCATCTGGAATGTTATTATTTTCAAGGTCTGGAAAAAAGTTTATGTAATCTAAATCTCTATAATGTCAAAGTCTTCCTCAAGTAAGTCTGAGTCCTCATCAATCAAGTCTACAATATCAGAATCATCATGCAAGCTGACGCAATCGGATACGCTGGTAGATGAAGATCATTTTCTGTATTTTTTCTTTGCAGGAAATTTCACATTCTTCATATTTTCCTTCAAACTTACTTGACTTTTTTTTCCAGTACCTTTACCCTTTTTAGAATTTATAATTGACATTTTATTATTTTTGTTTATTGCCGTTTCAAATTTGTTTACTAAAATTACATTTTGTCTTTGTTATATAAACCTATTAAAACACCATAATGTTTGTCACCACTGATATCGGCGAAGAGCAACATACTGTTTCTCTTACCCTGTAAGTGCCGTTTCTCTTACCTCAACAATGTTTTTGGAGGTAAAGATTTTAAATTCGATGAAACTTATATTATTTGTAGGGTTTAATCTAAAATATGAAACAAAAAGTAAAGCTTACCCTTTTGTCTTACAATTTTTTCATTGAAATAATCTTAAACAGTAAAATTTTCACAATTTTAGCGCGAATAAAAGTTATGTAGCCAACTCGTGTTCTTACACTTTATAACTGTCAAATTGTTTTTCTGTTTTTTTCGGCTTTGGAACATCGTAGCGACATATTTTAGCAACCGTTTTTTTTTACTTTACTTATTTATCTACTAATATACCATACAGCTAAACTCTATAGTTTATGAGTTATGGCGTTGAGTTCCTCTTTCACCGGTGTTCCCCTTACCCTAATTGACCTAATATAAAATATTCACAAGCCATACATGCCACGCCAGACAGGCGGGTTGGCAACCCCAGTTTTGGCCTTCTCCTGTAACAGTTTCCCTTTGTCGCATTTACGATCTTTTACGATCCCCACGGGTCAAGACGACATAGTGGATTCTTACTCCGCGACTACATGGTAAATTGAAATAAATAATTGTACTGATTTACTGAAAAATCCATGAAACAACCATTTATAAGCAAACACAAACGCCGACAGTTGTATCTATATCTATACAGCGCATAGAATCATTAGCGGCAGTCGGTCGTTTGTTAGAGCCGTTCGCGGCCGAGACGGGTTTTTGTCTCCTCGCCAAATTGCATCCGCACAATACGTGTGTGCCTCTAATTTGATTTCGGATTAATTGCGATAAAATTTTGCGTTGCGCACTCAATTTATTTCATTGAAGAACAGTATAACAACAAAAGGAATAATAAGGTAAACAGTTAAATCCGAAAGTACTCAAAGGGAGCCTCGAAATTTTTTAGATTTATTCGAAAAATAGGCACCTACATATTATTTATTGTCAGACAGGATGTTTAAAAATGTGTCACAAATTCAAATATTGTGAACGTTAAACAAGTTGAACAAAACTCTGAGCGTAACTCTCTGGACTTAAAACTAATATATTTGTTAGAACTACGTTAATAGGCTGTAAATCGACATATAACAACGGAATAAGCCACTTAAAGCTTGCCTATTTCAAATTGCCTTAGTGCGCTTGCGGTTACTTGGTTTCTATGCGTTATTATTCTAATCCTCTTGAGCATTACACTAAACCTCAAACTAGAACACGTTCATTTTAGATTTCATCACATAATTATTTATTTATTCTAAGAGAAAAGCAAACAGTGTTATGATATAAGCTCTGAGATAATTTTGGTAGACTTTGTGAAAGAGCTCACTATTTCATTGCAATCAACCTGGACTATGAAAGTCACTACAAATGCAGGGAGAATTTTCCAATATTTTGCTACTAAATAACTAACCATTAAAAGGCTATGACTTTTTTATGGAATTGGGCGGCAAACAAGCAGAGCTCAAGATGTGACCCATAGACGTCAACATCTAACTTCAGTTAAGAATCAAAATGCAGATGTGTTGTCACCCCTGAGGACCTTTATACTGATGTGTTTCCATACGAAACAACAGCATAAAGCTGCTATTTTACGCTGGTATTCTGTGAGAGCGTGGTCCCTCCCCGGTAGAGCCGATCCATCCGTGCTACAACCATAAAATAGCTGCAGCATGGCTCTACCATGTAAATTTATATATATATGTATGTGCTCCTCGAGTCACTAAACGAAGACTATCTTACTTCATCTGTAACCATAATGACCCATGTGATGCATCTCACACACCGTTAGCATTTTCGCGATACAAGTAAAAAATGTCTGGCGCTAAATACCGGCCCGCTGTTTATATACATGTATGTATACATGTATTTCTTTGTTTTGCTTACCTCATATAATAATCTATTTTAACCACAATTACATCCCTAAAAAGGATTCTCGGTGTCAAATATACTAGTACAAAATTTCTCCACCGCCAAGTTCAAAAACTTTATTGAACATGATTACTATAAGCTCATTCTGCGTAGATCGGACCAAAAATTAATATTCAAAAACTGAAGACAGCCGGGCTATCTATGACATCAGAAAGTCAAACACCTCAGTCCCCCTGTGACCTGACCATGGGTGCTTTACAGCACCCATGGTCAGGTCGGGAGTTAAAAGGTTAAATTAAACGCGATAAAATCCGTAAAAATTAGTTTCATTTAATGATTGTTTAAGTGGGATTGTTATAATATTAAGGAATTTATGGATGATAATGACTACTCGGAATGCGGTGATCGCTACAAAACTCTTTCTAATATGATTTGTACAGTGTGCAAACTACTACATGATTGTAGACTGTTCTTTTTTTAATGTCCCACTGGGTTTCTTGTTAGTTCTCCCCGACACGAAGGCTTTTTCCCGAACCAGTGGTAAATTAAACATAACCGTGTATAACAGTGTATGTGTTACACTGTCATACACGGTAAATAATACTTATTGGAAGGACACACTACCCCTATAATAACACAGGTGGTTACGAGCCAGGATAATATAGACAGCAGCATCTTGCTAATAACAGCTGTAAAATAAAATAAAAAAACGGTTGCCATCTCGCCTGCCAAGCGTGGCTACTGTGACCTAACATATCCTCACTAATGGGGGAACACATTAGTGAGGATATGTTATTTAATATGTTTGTCCTTTGCCTATGTTAAGTAGTGTACATAGGCTGTAATATATGAATGAAAGTATTAATCAATAAAAAAATCTATTTCTAAAAATACAATTTTTGTAGCATTACTTGAGGTTGGCTGCAGGTGTCCATGGGCTGCGGTGGCCAATTATCATCTGATTCACTGTAAGTTCAGCTGTCACTTCAATTTTATAAAAATTATAAACAATGCGTAAAACCCCGACTTCAGAAGCTATTAATTAGACTTTTTATTTAATGTTTGAAGTATGTTTTTTTTTATTAAAAGTATTTTTAACCCTGTGAGTAGTCTAAAAATCTTCATCCCTTATTTTTCCACTCACAGGCATGGAAGAAATTCCTTAAATTTATATGGGACCAACCCTGAAGTATTTTAAGCAATTTAATATAGAAAGCTAATTAGTTGAATATCCCAAATAATGGAAAATCTATGACTGTGTAAAGGAAGTCCCCTTTCATTTAATTAAAAGAAAAAATAGACACACTACACTGAAAGTGAATAATGTGATATTAAAATAGACCGCGACAGCTTGACAGACAGTGCCAGGACAAAAATTAGCATGAATTACGAATGTTTGTTCCGAATATGGATATTTTTGCGTTTTATTTATAATAACGCCTACGGTCTCCAGTGTAAGCCATCTAAAAATATTACAGACTGTAAAGGTTACACGTGGTTATTTCTAAAAATAGGTTTCAAATTATATTTTTGTGTATTAAGCTTCGTTGAATCGACAGATTCAACTCGGCTGGGCAGCGTTCGGGAAACTACGACACATCTTCTCGTCAGACATACCTCAAAACCTTAAAACGAAATTGTACAACCAGTGCGTGTTGCCAGTGATGACTTACGGATCTAAGACGTGTAAATACATCCTCGTTACGCTCGCGAATCATATTTTGTTAAACATACAATCTGACACTGACCTGCAAATTGCAATAAACGTAAGAAAATATGATTTCGCGGGTCACCTTGGAGCTTTCACCTTAAGCAAAAATTTCCATCAGCGGGAGACGCCAGCATCCAGTAGTGGGAATTTACGGGGAACTAAAGACGATAAGGTCCCGTTGGTTACCCTTCGTGTACGAGGCCCTAAAAAGGATTATAAATAGCAGTGAAGGATTAATATTCGTATAAAAGTAAATTATAGTTGTAGCCTAAAGTCCCACTGCTACGCACAGGGCTCATCCCATTTCTAAGAGGGTTTCAGGCCAAGGAAATGTCCGCCGCGATGTGCTTAAATCGTCTTCGCGTTCAATTTCAAGAAAAACATTATAAAATAAAAATATGTGTGGTTTAACTGTCGCCATCTTTAGCAGCAATAAGGAATAGCATTATAAGTTATTAACCTCACTGTCTAGTTGGTCATGAATGAGGTTTTATTAGATAAGTGAACATAAAAGTAAATGAACTAATTCAGCTTGGTCTATGATTGGCTATTTTATGCTAGTTGGTTGAATAAAAACGTCTAAGTTCTTAAAGCCAAGGCAGATATGTTTTTGTAATTTAGATTTCTAAAAGCGAATGCAGTTTTGTTAGATGAGTGAACATAAAGTACCTAAATGAAACTGATTTACAGTTTGGTCTATACCTGCTTATTTATGCTTGATACTTCAATAAAAACGTCCAAGTTTCCTAATCAGAGACAGATATTATGTTTTTGTAATTAAGATTAACTAAAGGTATATACTCTAAGGTACATACTAAGTACCTAACTGCTACATCACTACATAAAAAAGTGATATGCATTCTGTAAACACTAGGAACAAACACAAGCTAGTGATACCAGTTTCTCGACTCCACAGAGTCAGTAATTCATTATTGGGGCAATGTATACGCTATTACAACAAGGTCCCGGAAAATGTACAGGCTCTCTCTATTACCAAGTTTAAATATTTTGTAAAGTTGAAACTGTATAAAAAGGGTTATTATAGTATAAATGAATATATGGTTGATAATAACCCCTGGAATGAGATGGTCGCTTTCAAACTGTTTCTAAAATAAATTTTGTACCAACCATTAATGTAAAATCTGCTTTTAAAAAAGAAGTCCCGCTGGGTTTCTTGCTGGTTCTTCCCAGGACAGAGGTTTTTTTTCGAACCAGTGGTAAAGTAAAAAATGACTTTCAATAAGAATTACACATGTGATCTATATTGAATAAAAAAATATTCTATTGTATTCATCATCTGAAAGTAGACTCAGCGTATCACATGAACTGAAACTCCTTTGTTTCAACCGAAGGTAAATTTCATTGAAACAAATTATTATACGAATTGAACATCACTAGCTGATAATAACAGCATCTTGAGCATAAGCCGTAATTATGTACATAAAGTTGGAGCCTCAAAATCCCCGCTAATCGACGACGTCTCATTAGCCAAAGCCAGTCCGTTTCGACGCGGATACACCTCACGGTCAGTTTCCTTTTTTTTATTTCACAGCTACGAATAAGCTGATTGTTGTAATTAATATTCTCCGTACTTAACAATTGAACAACTTAATTTCAGATTCATTTGGAATTTAACCGTGTAGTGGCGGTGTAAGAATGTCCCCTATCTATGTTATATATATATATATGTTACCCCATATCGATCCGTGGGTGTCGTAAGAGGCGACAGAGGGAAACTGATAGGAGATGGGTAGCAGCATCTTCCTGATAAAGACTCAAAACAATAAAAACTGCGGTTGTCAAACCGTAACTATAGCGAAATTCCACTTATGAGGCAATGGCTTAGCTTTCCATTGACTCCATTTATAATTTATATTATAAATGCAAACATTAAAAAATATAGATATTTTAGAAATCGATTTTTTGGGAATCGATATTCCTACTGACAATAACAATAAAAAAACAGCGTCGTTTTTATTGTAGGATTAGACATAAACAATGCAAGAATAATTGATTTTCAACAACTTTTTTCTCAAAATTTACGCGCTTCCGCATGGTGTAACTTTGTGTGTGTGCTTATAATAGTGTAACTTTTCTGTAAAAATACGTATCAACCCCCAACTCGACGGGAGTCAATGGAAAGTCGTACCGAGGCAATCTATGGGGGATGCCTGTGTCCAGTAGTTGACTGTTATATGCTGTAATGATAATGATTGCAATTTAACAGAATTCTATGAAAAGAAAGCGCTTTTGCTTGAAAATTTTAAAATATTGAAAAGTAAGATGGGATTAAACTCTATAAGAGCCTAATGACCAACCTACTCCACCTATTTACGCCTAACGCAGTGATGTTGAGGAACATTCCACTGTAATGTAGCCGTGCACCATCTTCTAAGCAAGGCTTAATTGAAGTCGTTTAAGTAAATATGTTGTTATAGGCGTTATTTTTATTTTAAGTTATAAAAATTAAAAATAAAGAGTAAGAGCGATTTTTTTTTTATAGTATAATGATGACAATCGAGCACACAGTCCACCTGATGGTAAGTGGTTGCTGTGGCCTATAGACATCTACATCTATTATCGTTTGCGAATCAAAATCCAGATGCGTTGTCAACTGTAAGGATTAAGATGGGATGCCTCTTTTTCAGTGAAGGGTCTCCGGTGCTCCACACTCACCATACGAAACACAGCGGTATTAAACTGCTATTCTATGCTGGTATTGAGAGCTTGGTCCCTCCTCGGTCGAGCCGATCCGTTCGTGCTACAACTATACAATTAATATAGCTACAGCAAGGCTCTACCATGTTTGAATATTTGAATACCACGATTAAAATCAATCACTACAAGTAGTTTGGTATGTTTTGGGTTTTTAAGGGTTCAGATTTACGTGCGGCGGTGAAAGAAATAATGTAATGAAACCTGCAGGAGTAAGAAGTAAGTAAATAGAAGCATGAGTCCATCTTAATCCCGTAATGGAGCAGCATTACGGACACTTACAGACTCCGTTGATTGTCATGTTATTGTAGACACTCCGTTGATTGTCATGTTATTGTAGACACTCCTTTGATTGTCATAAATACAACAGAAAAACTATTTCTACTCTATAGGCTACAGCCTACAGTGTATCATTCATCGCAAACGTCCTTCTCCGTTAGCATATTATGATACCAACAATAATAGAACCATTAAATATGTGCTACCACTGTAAAAGGGTAATCGGTAAATAAAAAAATAACTAAATCGGTAAATTTGGGATAGGTTATATTTATAAATGAACCATTTTGCACTTGCCTTGACATCTTGACAAGGTAGAATATCAAAACGTATCCCCTGATAAGGACGCGCTAACGCTTCATTATAATGTGTGACTTTTTTTAATAGAGCCATATTTTTATGTTGTGCTAGAGCCTCTTCGGCGTGCCGATCAGTATATCATTAAATCATAATATTTTTTTTCTATAGTACCTAATATTATTGCCATATTTTTTGTTATTTTTAAATATAATTAATTGCTTCTGTAAAGTATTATATCGTGTTACTTAGCGGTCAGATTAATTAATAACTGAACTGTCTTCGTGTCTCGCTGATATTATAACCAAGTGTAATTCCGACCTTAAACACGAGGAGGTTATGGCGAGTGAACCATTTGCGCGTATCACATACGTACAGAATTACCAATTCTCAATTAAATTATTCTTCTCATCAAGCTGTTAAAGTCCACTACTGGATATTGGGGCTCTCTCATTGTAGGGACGATTTTCCTTCATCACCACACTCAGAAAGCGGATTGGCGACCGCTGTTATATATATTATAGATGTCTTACACCTTTTCCGTCACCAGTCTGGGTATTTCACGTGTGGCGTAAAGAGATGATTTTAGCGCCAGCTAACGAAAGCCGGGAGATCTTTCCAGCATTTCCCAACGTCCTTTCTTAGCCTAGGGGACGAAATGGAGTGACGGATTATGACGCGCCACCTCCTGGTTAAACAACTTATTCTAGTCAAAATTTAATATAAACGGCTAAAATATAGAATGACATACTTTTATAAAGATTGTTTACTTAAGTTGTATTTAAAAAAAAAAGACAGTTATGTTGATTATTGTATTGATATAACCATAAAGTTAAATTTATTATATAACCACCAGTAACTTATCTCACCTCTGAGACTTCCTTACATGGAAGATCAAATCTGAATAATTTGCCTATGATAATATGTAATGAATTATTTATGTCAATTTAATAACCAGCACAATATAATTATATGGTATCAAAAATTAATTAACAAGTAAATGTTAAGCTATTACATCAAGTTTTCTTAATAATCTATACAAATAAACAAAATTGTCTGTTTGTAACGTCAAAATAACAGCTTTTTACTAAATGCATATGAAAGTATTTACGGTACTTATAACAAAAAAAAACAAAACGAAACGGCTGGACCGATTTTGACGGGACTTTCACTGGCAGATACGAGTAGCTGATGTTATAAGGAGTAACTAAGCTTACCTTTATTTTAGTAAAACATATAGGGTTTCGCGCAAAAAAAAATTTAATCCCATGAAATCCAATCGTAATAAATTCCACGAGGTCGAAATTACGGGAAAACAGCTAGTTTTATAAATATGTTTCATCGAGTATTTGATTGCCGTGGCGGCGAAAGAGAATCTATCAACACATTTATTACGTGGAGGAAGTCGTGTGGGAATTACTAGAAAGTTCTTCTGGCTTTAGGTAAATAGCGGAATTACTAGCTCGTTTATCCCAGACGTAGATTACCCAAACCAGCGACGGAGATCACCGTCAAAGGTACAATAATAACATTCTCCAGACACGAGTTTCTGTCACGGCGGCCAGCCTCAAAGGAGACTAGTCACCTGCGCGTAGGACAATAATATAGTGCTCGAGTGTATGCGCAAGCACCAATTGCACTCTCTATTCCCTCACTCTCATAGTCCGATGAGACGGTAATCCGACACGAATGGAGAGAGTTCAGGCGCAGGACTTGGGTGCTTTCCGAGGCACGGGCGTGAAACACTGGCAATTTCCTGACTCCGAGCTGCTACTGAGAACTTCTTTACCCAATAACTGCTTTTGGCCCAAACCGGAATTTGAACCTAGGACTTCACGATCACCAACCGCGTTTACGACTGCTAGTTAAAGCGTATGATACTGCGTTCGTCAATCCATGTTCAGCAGTAGACTATCACAGGCTGACAAAGAAGAATATTTCTTAAACTTTTAGATTTGTAGACAATTTCTATTAAATAATTGGTTTTTTTTTTACACATTTTAATGAAATGTAGTAAAAAGTGACAGAACATACTTAGAACTAATAAAGAATTAGTTGGTTGGTGAAACTAACTTATGTTTTTTTGACAATAATCAAATAAATATACATTTTTGTAAATATACTAGCTTTACAGGTGGTTTTAGCCGTGTGGAGGTCAGAAAAGAGCATCATTTCGTAAAATCATATACTATGTTCACTTCTAAGCTCACCTGGCAACTTTGGTCACATTTTTGAATAAAGAAGTATTACATAATTATTTAATAATAATTAGAACTATCCCACAGGAACAATGCATTTTTATGGAGTAAAAAGTAGGCTGTCACCATGAGCTCATAAACTATCTCTATGCAAAAAATCATGTCATATTTGTTATTCTGTTGCTGCATGCAAAACGAACAAACCACCAACACACACATTTATTTAAGAAGTAATTAACTAAAATATATTTATATATAATCAATTCATTTCATTTATATATTATTGACTTTTTTATATTTCTCAATATCTCATTTGGATTGAAGGCAGATTGATGGCAGACTGACCACCTTAACAATGTTTTCCATTATTGAAAGTATATATGTCTAAAATCCTTCCTGAAGCTCAAGTCCAAATCATTGTGAGAAATTAAATGGCAAGTAATAAATTAAACCTTAGTTATTTCTATGATTATCAATATACAAATTATGAAATATATAGTTGTAAGAAAGTGCGGTAATAATAAAAATTTGGAGACTTCAAAGTCCACAGACAATAAATCTTCTATCAATAGTATTGAATGTATTAATTTCTTACCTTACAAATAACTGCTCCTGATTGTTAACACGCCATGATACCACAGTAGCACCTAAAATAATTCCTTTAATTAATAAACAAACTTTAAAATAACAAACTTTTGCAATGTTAACTTCAATATTTATTAAAAGAACATAAAATAAAAACTAAAATTATCAAACAGTCCTAGTCCCACAGTGTAGTACCAAACTTAGACTGCAAAGGTTGCTGGCTGAGTATATTTTATTGCATGATATGAGAAATAAAGAATTTTACAAAAATTATAAATAATATTTTTTAGCAATACCAATGTTTAATTATTTTTAACACTATGCGAATGGTCTTTGCCACTGGAATGCATTAGATATTTAGTAATTATATTTATATTAGATAAGGTTACTAGACAACTTATGAATATTTTTTGTTAGTACATCAAATACCAACTTACAATTTAGAAGCAAGTATCTACAATTTACTTCCTACAATCCAATAGCCAAGGTCATTTAGCCGCAGACAACTTATTCTATTCAGTAAGAAAAAAAAACTCGTTACTGTTCGTTAATAGACACAAAATGGGACACCATTATTAACAACGTAACCATTTATTATCATTATTGTATCTAACAATTATTACTTGTAATATAAAATTATATGTGAACCTGAAACAAACATTTTGAAAGTTCGCGCATAACTTGAAAAATAAATACTAATAAAAAGTTACACAGGTTATGCGGCAGCTTGAAGTACCCTTTAAAAATTTAGTCTCAAAGTGAAAAACAAAGAGAAATTTTCTGTATTTAGTATTTCGACTCTTAAAAAGCTTACTTACCGAAAAGATTTACGGTACAAGTTGTATTATTGCCTCTGTCGAGAACGACAACACTCGTCGCTGCCATTTTCCGTTTGACAGCGAAGCCAACTGCCAAGCCAAAGTTTTTAATGAATAGTGATACCCATTGCTTGACATATGTAAATACCGATTTAGAAACGATTCATATAGTTTCGAATTGTATTATCAAAACACTATATTTAATCGTTTTAGTTTAAATAAAAATATACAAAGCTTTGACCTCTTTAAATGTAGATAATTATTTTAAAAATATAATTTTACCGATTCCATTACAAAAATATAAAATGTCACCTTGTGAACGCATCTAAAATCAACCAATCAAAAACGGCCAACGCTTTGCCGGCTAATGTCATGTTCGGCATCATACGTGTATTTTTCCGGTCCTTGTCCTTTCGCTCAGCTTCACTTTGTCGGCGAGAATTATCGCACGGTTTTCGACTTAGAATAGGGTATTCATTAAAATGTTAGGCTCAATAAAAGTTGTTTTACTATTAGGTATAATTTATTTATGTAAAGCCGCTGAAGAAGATGTCTTAGAACTTACAGATTCAGATTTTTCTTCGGTGATTTCCCAACATGATACGGCACTTGTCATGTTTTACGCACCCTGGTAAGTTTTTAGCAGTTAGAGCTTTTCTAATCCTTCTTTTTAAAATGCCTAAACGTAGTCGGTAATAGTGTCTAATTGTTTGTATTCAGGTGTGGCCATTGTAAGAGACTTAAACCGGAATATGCACAAGCCGCCGGCGTGCTTAAAAATGACGATACCCCAGTGACGCTCGCTAAAGTAGATTGTACAGAAGGAGGAAAGAGTACTTGTGAAAAGTTCTCCGTGTCCGGCTACCCTACTCTCAAAATCTTCAGGAAAGGCGAACTATCCCAAGAATATAATGGGCCTAGAGAGTCAAGTATGTACCCCGAATATAATTAGTAGCTATTTATCTTCCTTACCTTCATATAAAACATACTTTCATACTGGTAATAACCAATTCTACATATAATTTAATATTTTTCATAGACATCCTATATGAATATTCAAATGTACATAAAAATTATTGAGCTACTTTGCTTCATTGCAAACATTGCAGTTTATTTTATTTGCCAATTTTTTGAAATTAGTATGAGGAACTTGTAAAATACTTGTGTAGTTTTAGATCAATAAAAATTAAAAATATCATCATCAAATTCAAAAGTATCATATTTATAGATGGCATTATCAAATACATGCGTGCGCAAGTGGGACCCAGCTCTAAGGACCTGTTGACTGTAGCTGAATATGAAGCATTTATCTCCAAGGATGATGTTGTCGTTGTTGGTTTCTTTGAAAAGGAGACTGACCTCAAAGGAGAATTCCTCAAGACTGCTGACAAAATGCGTGAAGAAGTTACCTTTGGCCACTCTTCTGCTAAGGAAGTGCTAGAAAAAACAGGTTTCAAGTAAGTAAAACATTTATTTTGATACCATATTAAAAACTAGCTAGCACAGGAGTTGTTGTTCTGCCCTTTCAGGTAAGTGGTGCAGAGTCTCATTTCAATTTTTTTTAATATTTGATGTTTGCTCCTAATTATTAGTTAACCCATAGTTTACATTCCACCAGGGATGCCAACTACAAATTATCTTGTTGCCACTTGTTGAAATTTTGCTCTTGAATCCTTACTAACTACAAATGTGTCCAACAGTAAAAAAAATACTGGGAGAAATTTTATGAACATCATACTCTGGCAACCATAGTGAAGGAATAATCTCAAAATTTACAACAGAAAAAATTCAGATGGTTGACATTGATTGTCCTTAATTCATGCAGTGTCTGGTAAAGCTCGTCTAAGCTGAAATGACACGCCCCACGATTGGATTAACGCATACAACCAAATTTAAAATATGGACGCAATACATATACAAATGCCGTTGTAATTGTTCATTCAGTTGCCGGTGAGACTCAATCTGGATTTTTTGTCCAACTTGTAATAATTGCCTGAAGGTGACAGAGAACGGACGTTTTGTTTCATACAATGCCCCAACACGGCTCCCTAAGGAGAGAGTTGTCGGATTTATCACGCGACTAGTCGACCGTCACGTAGGCATACAGATCATAGTTCGTGGAGCAGTCGACGCTCAAACACAGATGAAGTGTCGTTATTAATATTTGCACTCACACATCGAAGTCAACTAATTAAGTAGTGGGGTGCGTCATTTCAGTTTAGGCAAGCTTCAGCCAAGCAAATCCCCATCTTCGGAAGAGCTAATATCTAGCAGTAGACTTCTTTTTATTTGGTCTTGTTGGGGAGCAAACTCCTAATAAAAAATTTTCTAAGTTAGATCCTTAACAATGCAATATATTATAAAGTCTCCACATAACATTTCCTTATTGAACCTTAGACATATATTTCTATTGGTTCTATTCAATGTGTACCATATCTTTTTGATTGAATCACAAATAACAGCTGTTCCCCGCGACTATGCTCGAATGGAGTTTACTACGATTTCATGGATGTAATTTTTTGTGTGGAACCCTAATTCTTTTTCTAAAATAAAAGTATCCTATTTGCCAGTGAAAGTCCCATCAAAATCGGTCTGTTGTTTTAACATTCCAAACAGACACCTCAATTTTATTTCTTTGTGTAGATATAGATTACTTAAATTGTAATTAACTGGTGTCTGTAAGGAGAGATGTACTGGTACTATAGTTCCTATCATGCAGACAATCATTTATGGAAATAATGTCATAATTATTATTCTGCTTACAAAAATGTCAGTTACATCAATTGTATGGATATGCCTCATTTACTTTAAATGGCATAACAATAACACAATTATGCTATTTTATGCACATTTGGTTTTTAATAACATTTCAAATTTGTGAAGCAATTGTGGACACATTCTTCAAGATGTGTATGTATATGGACCAAGTAATTAATAGGGCATTATGAATAATGCCCTATTAATTAAGGCAATGTGAATACCCAGATATGAATAGGCAATGTGACGAAAACTATAGAAATAGTTAAATTGACCGTGCATTATGAATAATGTCCATTACTTATTGGGCAGTGTAATAAAAAATATTTGAGGTTAGTTTTTTTTTTATTTCACATATTTAACAATTAAACACAATGGGAATAAACTTTTTCGTCAACTTCGATCCGGTACTTAAGATCGAAGCGTAGCAATATTCATAATGACCAGACAATGTGATAAATAATGAAGTTTAAATCATTTGCCCGACGTTATAAATAATGTGCTGATTGATCATAGATTGATCCATAAACTGTGCCGGATTAACCACGTAGCAAGAGTAGCAATTGCTATGGACCCCTCGCAAAAGAGAGTACCGCGTATCCAAACCCGCCCACCTCCGCCTGAGCGTAATTTTTTGAGTGAAACTTATTAAGACGTGGTATATTGAATTTACTTGATGTCACAATAACGTAAAACGTTACACCTTTTCCGAATAAGACAATCCACGTCAGACAATCGGTAACCAATTATTTTCTACAGACTTCAAAAAGGAGGAGGTACTCAATTCAACTGTATGTTTTTTTAAGTGTGTTACCTCATAACTTTTTTCTGGATGAACCGATTTCGATGATTCTTTATTTGAAAGCTGGTGCTTCTCATGTGGTACCATATAAATTTGACCATGGTCTGACCAATAGTTTTTGAGTTATTCTTAATAATTTATATTAATTCTTATATTTAAGAAATATTTATAGTTTAATTTGCCCATTTAAATTTAATTAAAATAAAATAAAACTAATATTTAAAAAAAAATAACTTTATATTTTCCCACCAATTTAATTTCCCCTTCATGAAATCTGTCAAATATATCTCCTCATTCCAAAGTGGTGACTTAAAATGTCGTGGATGCCGTGATGTACGTTTCGTGATCATTCTTGTCAAAAGCATTCAATATTGTTTACCACTGTATTCATGATTGTTATCTTGAAACCGTATATAATGTGGAAGTTTATACTTTAGTTATTATTATTCTACAAGTGTGAGTGCAATAATTTTTCTACCGACTTCAAACAAGAGGAGGTACTCAATTCGACTGTATGTTTTGTTTTTATATGTGTTACCTCATACCTCATATCTTTTTTCTGGGTGAACTGATTTCGATGATTCTTTTCTTATTTGAAAGCTGGTGCTTCACATGTGGTCCCATATAAATTTGATCAAAGTCTGACCAATAGTTTCTGAGTTATTCTTAATAATTTATAAAGTCGGTTGTACAAAATTTTTAATGTTAAATTATGTTGGCGAAACTATAAACACAGAATTTCATACGATAAACACAACAACAAGTCTAGTTCTACAAAAAGTCACTCGATTAATGTATAGAATTTGAACCGGCCCGATAATCGGTTTCACATGAAGTCCGAATTGTGCAAGCATCTGAGGTTATGTATCATATTTGAGGTTTAAGAAATTTATTTCCTAAAAAAGTATACACTCACTTACTGAGAAACATAAAAAAGTAACATGTGCTTTGAGTAGGTTCAACATATACATAACTGTGGACTTACATTAAGTGTTATATGTATGATAATAATATATAATTATGTTTTAACTTTTTAGTAAGTAATTTCTATATCTTTTATAAGTACTTTATAGAATTTCAATATGAATCAGCAAGTTTTTAATGGCAATAAGCGTGCGTGGGCGCGATTGTGCGGTAACAGCCGCGCTGAACCACATTTTCAACATTAAATAAAAATTGTTGCTTTTGGGGCTAGAGTTCCAGGAGTCGACACTTTTTTTTTAAGAAATTTCCTCTGCGGATTCTTTTTCAGATTTTCGGTATCGCTTATAATTTTTTAGTTACTTATTAACAAAAATCTGAGACCCTATTTTTATTTACGTTTTTTGTTAATGACAAATTGAAATGTTGATCTCCAAAAAGAAAAAAAACCTCTTTCTCAAAATTTGACTCCACATCTAATGAGCTGTTGCTCATATATTAGCCCCAATAATAACGATTTTTCGCAGGAAACTTAACGACTAGACTATCCGTGGCTCTCCTCGCTAATCATAATCTCCGTTAGGTACCATGTAACACAGTAATGAAAGAATATTAAATTCTACATTGGGATTAGAACTACATACATATCTACTCTCTGTGCAGTGATCGAAAACGAATAAACATGAATTGATTACAAAAAAAGCTTCAATTTGTTCGTTTTTTTTCATGTGAAATGAATTCAAAATTCCTAGTTTTTCTTTTCATCTCAAACATATATTTGCCAACAATATACTTTTTTGTTCGAATTTAACTAAGAAACAAACTAGTTTCACTATCATCAAACTTGAATACTTATCAAGTTATAAATTGATGTTTATTACAAAGTACCTTCCGTCATGCTTTCAGGTGATAATTATTAAAACTAATAGTGAATTTAAAATTCGAGCAAAATGTCTGATATCTCCATTTCGTTAGTGATAGGCATAAATTTAAATACAGTGAATACTCATGAACTAGATTTAAATGATAATGAATAATTTCGAAAAATATAGGGGAGACTATTTTGTCTAATTATCATTGACAGAATTAGGTAGGAGGAGGTACTCAATTCGACTGTATATTTTTTTATGTGTGTTACCTCATAACTTCTTTCTGGGTGAACCGATTTCGACGATTCTTTTTTTATTTGAACTTCACATGTGGTCCATATAAATTTGATTAAGGTCCGACCAATAGTTTTTAAGTTATTCTTAATAATTTATATTAAAGTTGGTTGTACAAAATTTTAATTTTAAATTATTCTGAGTACAGAACAAAGTAATAATAAAGAATAGCAGTATTATGATCAGCAGACTTAGGCCTATGCTTCTGGAAGTGCAAAACATAAAATAAAAAATGAAAAGGTGTAAAAGATCGTTGGGGGTCTTCTTAAGAAAACTCTTACTTTAAAAATTCTGATTTGAAAAGGTTGTCGGATACCAGGTGATCCGCCAGAGCTACAAAGGCACTTTTATGTGATTTTACCACTTTCAAGCAAGTTTTGATGACATTTCCAATAATATACGAGGGTGGATTGAAAAGTACTCGGCCTAACACAGATCCATTCAATTCTAAAAATCAAATCTACCCACATTATTTAGTTCAGTTCAGACTAGTTCATTGTGTGAAGTTCGAAACGTGTGCGATAATTAGTTGTGATTTTATAAATTTATTAACAAAGTAATCGGACATAATTTCCGCGAATGGAGCAAATCGAGCAGCGTGCCGTCATTAAGTACCTCCATAAGAAGGGGCTATCATCAAAAGCCATCCATGATGACATGGTCAGTACATTAGGCGATTGTGCTCTGTCATATTCATCCGTCAAAAAATGGATAGCAGAATTTAAGCGTGGTAGAGAGAGTGTGAAAGATGAACCCAGCTCTGGAAGGCCTTCGACGTCAACTACTGACGAAAATATTAAAAAAGTACTTGATTTAATAATGGGAGACCGCAGATTAAAAATTAGAGAGATAGCCGAGATTATAGGTATCTCTTATGAACGAACTCAAAACATCATTGTCAACGAGTTGGGTTTCCACAAGGTGTCTGCGAGGTGGGTTCCGCGACTGCTTTCAGTTGAACAAAAAAGGACGCGATTGACTATTTCACGCGACTGTTTGGAGTTATTTGAAGCCGATGCAGATGATTTTTTGAATCGTTTTGTTACTATAGACGAAACATTAGTTCATTACTGTACACCGGAAACAAAACAACAATCAAAACAGTGGAGAAGACCTGGTTCACCACCCCCTAAAAAGGCAAAGTCGATTTTGTCGGCAAATAAGGTGATGGCTTCAGTATTCTGGGACTCGAAAGGTGTGATTATGATTGATTATCTTGAAAGGGGTCAGACTATAAACTCTGATTACTACTGCACCTTACTACGTCGTTTACGAGAGGAAATAAAAGAAAAACGTCGAGGAATGCTCAGAAGAAAAGTCCTGTTTCATCAAGATAACGCCCGTGTTCACACGTCAGTACAGTCAATGGCTGAAATTCACAACTGTGGCTTTGAACTGTTACCGCATCCGCCGTATTCACCTGATCTGGCACCATCAGACTTCTTTCTGTTCCCTAACCTAAAAAAGCACTTGGGTGGTCAAAGATTTTCGACAAACGACGAGGTCAAAGCAGCTGTAGACGCATATTTTGACTCTAAGGAAGAATCATTTTTTTTCAACGGTCTAAATGCTTGGAAGGGGAGGTGGCAAAAGTGTATTGAACTTGATGGTGATTATGTAGAAAAATAAAAATATAACTGATTTAGTATGTGTTTATTTTCTTGGTTAGGCCGAGTACTTTTCAATCCACCCTCGTAGATAAATAGGTAGAGTATCATAATCAAGCTTACGGATTAAGTTGAAAATCATAACATGTACATTCCAGTTAGCACACACCTTAAGAATTCTTTATCTTTTATTTATTAAACAAAAGGCTGATAAAGAACATTGAAGAATGGATTTCATTGCTTTTTATGGTTTGCCATTTTGCTGGAACATTAAATTCTAATCCTAACTACCTTATTCCATTATAAAACACTTATAGTTAGACTTATAGTTTTAAATTAACTGTGCTTATTCTTTTTTTGTTAAGACTTTTTTAACAAATAAAGGACAAGTGGTAAAATTAAAAATTTTGTACAACGTACATACTTCAATATAAATATAATTTATTGTTGATTTTTTAATAACCGCTCGACCGATTTCGATAAAATTAAAAAGGGACCACCTGGGTAGTACACGCTTTGAAACAAAAAAAGAATTTTTCAAATCGGTTCAGGCGTCATAAAAAAAAGATTCCGACAAATTGTAAACCTCTCCTCTTTCTTGAAGTCAGTTGAAAAATAATTAAAATAGCAGAAGGCGAGTGTGTTGCTGGAATTTTCGTCTTTGTATAAGAGGATTGTACTTTGAAATACGTTGAAAACATTGATGCATGTGTGTGGTATGAAATGAATATTTCAATTTATCATATTTCTTTTGTCTGCAGGGACAATGTGGTCCTATACCGTCCCAAACGCTTACAAAACAAGTTTGAAGAATCTTCTGTTGTATACAAAGGTGACACCGACATGTACTCTCTCAAGGCTTTCATTAAGGAGAACTAGTGAGTATAAATTATATTTTCAAATAGGCAATCTAGTTTCTTTTCATGTTTGTGATACTTACATTTTAAAAAGTCTACCAAGTAATATTTAATTGTAAATATTAAATATAGTTATGAAGAATACTATGATAACTCTATTTAAACCTTACAGCCACGGTTTAGTTGGTGTGCGTCAAAAGGAAAATATGCAGGACTTCACCAACCCTCTTGTTGTTGTCTACTATGATGTTGATTATGTTAAAAACCCCAAGGGAACCAATTACTGGAGGAACCGTGTGTTGAAGGTAAGATTAACTTTCTATATAAATAACATCATTTTTATCAGGGATTTGATAGAAAACATCATATAAGTTGATTGATGGAATTTACCTACCTTGTGTTTTGTGAGTATCTGACTATTGATACAGTATTCACCACTTGACAGTATGTACTTCTTTGCATCTATAGATATTGTAGTGTTATATTCGATGTTTGTTACTGTATCCTAAGAGGATTCATAGTTTGATTTTTGAAGAAGCTCTCACAAATTATTTCGATTTCAATGTCACAGTACTGGGAAACCGAATTCTACAAAACGTTCCTCAAGTAATTAATGAACGCCATTACGTGATCAACAGGTAGCAAAGGAGATGACTGAAGCCAACTTCGCGATCAGCGACAAGGATGATTTCACACATGAGCTGAACGAGTACGGTATGGACTTCGTCAAAGGCGACAAGCCCGTAGTCGCAGGCCGAGACAGTGATGGCAACAAATATGTCATGAGCACTGAATTCAGGTAAAATATCTATAGTTTTACTTTTCTTTTTTTTCATTTATTGTGACGCAAAGTCATAAAGAAAGTACAATATTATCATCATCGTCATCATCATTACAGCCCTTCACAAGTCCACTGCTGAACATAGGCCTCCCCCAAAGAATGCCACAAAGCACGGTCCTGAGCCACCTGCATCCATCGACTTCCTGCATGTCTTACCAGGTCGTCACTCCATCTCGTGGGGGGGACGCCCACAATATTATAACATTACATAATTAACAGACGAGTGCCGAAAAAATACATTAGAATAACATTTGAATTTAGCTTGTTGAAAGATTTACCCATGTTAGTTGAAGCTTAGTAGCTTTATCTTTATGTAACAACAACAGTACAGTAAAGCTTAAAATAGGTAACTTAATTAAAGTTGAAAAACATACATTTTTAAGGGACAACAATTAATAATAATAAATAACAATAAATAATAATAATTAACAGTGGTAGAGCCACGCGGCTTTTGCTGTCGCACGGATGGGCCGGCTCGAACCGGGGTGGTACCACGACCTCACAGAAAACCAGCGTGAAGTAGAGGTTGCGTTTCGGTTGGTGATTGCAGGTGGCCAGAGGCCCTTTTTACTGGGAATGAGGCATTCCATCTTAGTCCTCACGGGTGACAACGCATCTGCATTTTGATTCGTAATCGAGGATAGATGTAGATGGCTATGGGTGGCAGCAACCACTTACCATCAGGTGGACTGTGTGCTCGTTTGTCACCCTTATCCTATAAAAAAAAAAAAATAATACATCGTAGAGATAACCGAATGTTACGCTGTTAAGTATTTATCTGAATGACTTTTAAAGATACTTCGTTTAAGACTTTTTAAGGAGCAACTAAAGAGATTGAGATTTACAAATTCTTTATTGTATAATTTTAACGAACGGGAGATAAAGCAGTTTTGTGTAAATTTTTTCCAAGTGTAGGTGGTACGAATGTTTGAAATACACGTTGAGGGCGAGCGGACAGACGAAAATTTATTTTAATGTTTATTTTGGCTAATAAGGGAGAGCAGTCAATTTTATTATTTAGAATTTTATACAAGAAAATGATATCGAAATATTTACGGCGATCACTGAGACTCAACATTTTATGTTTATGAAGGGAGTTAATGTATGGCTCGCCATAAAGGTTGCAGCTGTAATTTAAAATCTTAATAAATGTTTTTTGGACCTTTTCAATTCTATCAATGCGGTTTTTATACAATGGACACCACACTATACAGCCAAAGTCAAGAATGGATAAATTTTAATATTGTTATATTATAATGTAAGGAGTGTAACAGATTAGTAAGTAGGCTAGCCATATAGCTCAAAGAACCGACCACCATTTTAGAAAGTTCTCAAGTGGGCACCCTCTCTCCTGAAATTGATTATGCATATTCACTTTAAGACATTAACCCTTACAGCATTGAAAACCTACTCGCCTTCACCAAGGACCTTTTGGACGGCAAATTGGAACCTTTCATTAAATCTGAGGCAGTGCCTGAAAACAATGATGGACCAGTGAAAGTAGCTGTTGGCAAAAATTTTAAAGAGCTAGTGACTGACAGTGGAAAAGATGCATTAGTTGAATTCTATGCCCCCTGGTGTGGACATTGCCAGAAGTTAGCTCCTGTGTGGGATGAACTTGGTGAAAAGGTATGATAAAAAGATTCTCATTAACATGTTGCTTTTTTAATCTTATAAATAAAGCCTAAAAGATAAAGATAAATTTTATATGTGTATGCATATTGCGACAGTGCATAGATAATTTATTTCATAAGCATTTAAACAATTTTTCTCATTCTTCCTCCAGCTCAAGAATGAAGATGTCGACATAATCAAGATCGACGCCACAGCCAACGACTGGCCTAAGTCGCTCTATGACGTATCTGGTTTCCCGACAATTTTCTGGAAGCCTAAGGACACCAACAAGAAGCCTGTCAGATACAATGTATGAACTCTTTTTTTAACTTTAATTGTTTTTTACCTTTTTGGACAAAAATATGCAAAACATAATGCCAAGTGTTAATTTCTCCATTGTATAAAAGCTGTGTTAGGTTTTCGTACCTATTCGACCTCACCTTTACATATAGTAAAGTAAAGGCATGCTGCACGCTGCACGTTATGTCTGCAGTATAAATAGGTTGATGGTAAATAGGTGAAGAAACATGCTTGCATAAAATAGTTATTGAGGATAATTTTTTTTTGAGGAGAGAAAGAAGTAAATGGGCCTCTGCTATAACTGTATTGACTAATCTGCCTGTCCAGCTTGGTGAATTAGGGCAAATTTTCCAAATATTGATTGCCAGGTGGCATTCTTTGAAATATATGTCCAACATTGTGAATTTAAAAGGGTAGTTGATGTTGGTGGTAATAAATTCGATAGCTAAAACTGTTATTTAAAATGTTTTATTGAGGCACATTTTAACTTTACATTTACGACTTATATATCTTAAAATGCTTTTTCCTTTGACGAAATAAAACAATAATTTTGATACAAATAAATGCTTTTGATATGTCTTAACATTAAGATATGTAAAGGTAAATTTAAAATGTGATTCTATAATACCTTGACCGCCGAACCGTAAAAAAACAGTTTAAATGATAACTGCCTCCCTTTTTAAAAATGATCAAAATATATCTTTAGTCTGGGTCTTCTACTACAGGTATCTATTTACTTAAAAGAGGGTACCCAACAATATTGTAACAACTTACTCTTTATTTTAAAGCAATAAATTATTATTAAATATCTTTACTCAGCAAATGTTTGACACAAAGTACAACACGTTTTGTGCTCATTATCAGTTACAATAGATTAACTGATAGTGCAATAATGTTTCCTCTATAATTATTCCAGGGTGGACGCGCATTAGATGACTTCATCAAATACGTATCAGAGCACGCAAGCAGCGAGCTCAAAGGCTGGGACAGAAAGGGCAATGCCAAGAAGGATGAGTTGTAGAGAACAACGTTGTGATGTGAAACTTTCCATGAAAGATCTGTGAGTGAATGTAATGTGCAAGAGAGTTTGATGTCATCGATAGATTCCAACTCATTTGTTTTAAAAAAGATCTAACAAAATAACAGTTTTTACAATCAATTAAAATGGTAGCACAGAAAGACTCCATTTATAATGCACTAAAAACAAACAATGGAAGACATAAACCAAATGTTATTTTTAAACACAAATGAGCTATCTATTTTATCTAAATACAGTAATATTAATGCATTTCTTATATTTGTCAGTGGGATTAAGAAATAAATTAGGAAATATTTATAATTCGTTGTTTCAATCACCTTCCTTCTTTATATACATTAATTTGTACTCTTTTGGTTTGATTTTTTGGACTCAACACAAGGTTACGATTCTCTTACGAGGGCGGCACTGAAAATTTCGGGAATCAAGGAAGTGACACGACATTACTATTTAAAAATGTATTGATTGCTTTTCGAAGTATTCTCCGCGAAATTTGACACATTTTTTCATACGATGGAACCAATCATTGAAGCAACCATTCCATTCGGAAGTTGGGGTCTCCAAAATGGCCGTTTTGTAGGCGTCCACAGCTTCTTCAGGTGATGAAAATCTCTGTCCACGCAATTTATTCTTTATTTTAGGGAAAGTATAGAAATCATAAGGGCTTAGGTCGGGGCTGTACGGCGGATGGTCTTATAATTCTATGTTTTCTTGCTCTAAAAACTCTTTTGTTCTGTGTGCGGTGTGAGAACTCGCATTGTCGTGATGGAGGATGACGCGGCGGTTGCAGTTCTCTTTACGGAGTTGAGAAACGACCTGTGGAAAACAAATGCTAGCATACCATTCTGCATTAACCGTTCTTTGTCTCTCAAGAGGAATAGTCGTAACATGGCCGGTTTTGGAGACAAACGTGGCCACCATTTTTTTTCCAACACTCCGTGAACGAACAATTTTTGTTGGCTTTAACTCATTTTCGAACACCCAAACTCGTGACTGGTTTTTTGTTTCTGGTTCGTACGCGTATATCCAGGATTCGTCACCTGATACGATGTTGTATACAGCATTTGAGGATCCTGCGTGGAATCTTTCGAGAGTTCTGACGCACCAAGTAACGCGAGCCGCTTTTTGCTCTTCACTGAACGAATGCGGTATCCATCGGGAAAACAACTTTTTTACACCTAATTGTACATGCAAGATTATTTGTATTTGACTCATGCCAATGTCTAAAGTTGCTTGAATTTCGCGGTATGTCGATCTTCCTCAATCAGTTAACGCACAGCATCAACGTTTTCTTGGGTGACTGCAGTTTTTGAACGACCTTGACGGGAATCATCACTGAGCTTGACACGTCCACGTTGAAATTCAGCAAACCAGCGATAAATTGTGGTTTTGGATGGGGCTTCATCACCAAATGCAGAAATCATCCGGTCAACACACTGTTTTTTTGTTAAACCACTTCGAAAGTCATAATAAATCATCGCTCTTGAATTTTCTCGAGTCAATTCCATTTCCTCAATGACTAAACAAGTTTGACAAAACCTTGTGACAAGACCGAGAATCTTTTTTTAAATAAATAAAAATGTTATTCGATTTTTAAAACCAAGGAGTTTTCAATTAAAAAAAGATTTTAATATGACAGGAACAGTGGAAATATTCCATTCCCGATACGTTTAGTGCAGCCCTCGTAGCTTTAGTAAAATTTACAGTTATTTAACTAGCTTAAAAATGTTCATCATCATTACAGCCTTTCATAAGTCCACTGCTTATCATAGGCCTCCCCCAAGGAATGCCACAAAGCACGGTCCAGAGCCACCTGCATCAATCGACTTCCTGCATGTCTTACCAGATCGTCACCCCATCTCGTGGGGGGTCGCCCTACACTTCGCCTACCGGTACGAGGCTGCCACTCGAGAACCTTTCTTCCCCATCGGTTGTCGGTTCTTCGAGCTATATGGCCGGCCCACTGCCACTTCAGCTTACTAATCCGTTGGGCTATGTCGGTTAATCTAGTTCTACTGCGGATATCCTCATTCTCAAGTTTATCACGCAGAGAAACTCCGAGCATAGCCCTTTCCATAGCTCGCTGAGCGACCTTAAGCTTCCTCATACGGCCAGCTGTGAAGGACCACATCTCAGTTCCGTAAGTCATCACTGGCAACACGCACTGGTTGTACAATTTCGTTTTAAGGTTTTGAGGTATGTCTGACGAGAAGAGTGTCGTAGCTTCCCGAACGCTGCCCAGCCGAGTTGAATCCGTCGATTGACCTCTCAGTCGAAGTTGGACTTACCTAGTCGGACTATTTGTCCCAGGTAAACATACTCGTCAACAACTTCGAGCTTAGTGCTCCCAACAACTACCGGCATAGGTGTGACATGGACATTAAACGTAATCTTTCTTTTGTCCATGTTAATCTTAAGACCTATCCGTTGGGAGACACTATTGAGGTCATTGAGCATAGTGCTGAGGTCCTCCAGCGATTCTTGCCATAAGGCAGAATCGCTGGAAGACCTAAGCTAAGCTAAGGAGGCTCAGATATAATCCTTATGGACTATATCGTCGGCAAATCGAAGGTGAGTGATGTACTCGCCATTGACGTTGATACCGTATCCTTTCCAGTCCAGAAGCTTGAAAACGTCTTCCAATGCAGCGGTGAAGAGTTTCGGGGATATGACGTCACCCTGTCTTACACCTCTCTGCAATTGGATAGGTTTCGTACTCTGGTTCTGTACTCGGATAGCCATCGTAGCTCTACTGTACAAACACTTCAGCACTTCGATATACCGACAGTTAACTTGTCCAAATTTCGAAGGAATCAAAGGCTTTCTCATAGTCCACATACGCCAGACATAGTAGCAAATTGTACTCTTCGGACTTCTGTACAATTTGCCGAATGTATGTATGTGGTCTATGGTGCTAAAGCCCTTTCGGAAACCGGCTTGTTCGGGAGGCTGGAAGTCGTCAAGTCTGCGCGCGAGACGAATCGTAATGACTCTCGAAAACAGCACGTAGACGCAGCTCAGAAGGGAAATCGGTCTGCAGTTCTTCAAGAGAGCGTTGTCACCTTTCTTGAAGAACAAGACCACCGCACTTCTGCTCCACGCCTTCGGTGTAATGCCACCATGGAGGACGGAATTAAAGAGCTTCTGAAGGACTTCAAGTACCGGTCTTCCACCCGCTTTCAGAAGCTCCGCTGTAATTCCATCCTCGCCTGGGGCCTTACCGTTTTTAAGGTGCTGGAGAGCCATTCTAATCTCGCTCAGACTGACGTCCGGGATATCTTAGGAATAGTGTCGGATGAGACTCGCTCTTGGATCGTTACTCACACTTGCGTGTGGCTCCAACGATGACGTGTACAGATGCCCATAGAACCTCTCAATCTCACTCAACATCTCAGGTGTCCCGGAAACGATGCTGCCACACTCTGTCTTCAGCTTTGACAGTTGGCTCTTTCTGGCAGACAGATCTCTGGCAAAGACTTTGGAGCCTTGGTTCCGCTCGATCGCTTCTTCAATACGACCTGTATTGAAGTTGCGTAAGTCTCGCCGCATGCATTTGGAGATCTGTCTGTTCAGTTGCCTGTATGCTGTCAAGTCTGTTGAAGAATGTAGCTTCATCTCCCGTCTAACAGCCATGAGATTAAGAGTGTGATCGGAGAGTTTTTGTGTTCTTCTGCGGCGGATCTTGCAGAACTTAGCTCCGACCGCATGGACAGTTTCCACGAGCTTGTCATTCATATCGTCCACTTCATTGCAGTCTTCTAGGCACTGAAAACGGTTTTGTAACTCGAGCTGAAAGGTTTCGGAACTTTGGAACAAAGCACGAGGGGGACGGAAAGTTGACTTCATCAGACGAGACCTCTCCAAATTAACGTTTAGGTTCAGTGTGCCTCTAACCATTCGGTGATCGCTACCAGTTTTCACCCTCGCGATCACGGAGACATCACTGAACAGTTGTCGTCTGGTCGTCATAATAAAGTCAATCTCATTTTTTGTCGAACCGTCGGAGCTCGACCAGGTCCACTTCCTGTCGGGCCGCTTCTGAAAGAAAAAGTTCATCATAAAGAGTCCCTCTTTCTCCATGAAGTCGGCCAGTTGCTGGCCCCTTGGGTTACGTTGCCCTATTCCAAATTTCCCTACTTTCAGCTCACCGTTCTCTCTTGTGCCTAGTTTTGCATTGAAGTCTCCCATTAACACCGTATATTGGGTTTTGGAGGAATGCATGGCTCTAGAGATATCCTCATACATTTCCTCCACTTCCTCATCGGGGTGTGCCGAGGTTGGTACGTAAACCTGTATGACCTTCAGGGAATACCGTTTAGGTGATTCTGAGTATAAGGTACGCAACCCTCGTCGACACATTCCCGATCTTTACAACGTTGTTAACGAGAGACTTGTGGACGATAAATCCGACACCTCCTTGGGACAGATGGTCGCCCTCCCGGTGATAGAGCAAATTGCCGGATTCGAGGATTACCGTGTGCTCCCCCTCTCTTCGGACTTCGGATAATCCTATAAGATGCCAGCGCAACTTGTCTATCTCTTCTTCCAGCTCCACGATCTTCTCGTCAGTCCTAAGGGTGCGTGCGTTGTACGTTGCCAGGTCGAGTCGTCTAAGGTGGCAACCGAACCTCCACCGGAGATTCTTAGCACCCCCTGCCCCGCCGTTACTATGGTCGCCACCATAGCCAGGAATAGCGGGGCCGCCGGGGACTGGGGGCCGTCTGTTTGTTGCTTTAATCATTGGGGGGTATTTGCCATAGTTGCCACGCTTGGCGAGCGGGTTGGCAACCGCAGTTTTTTTATTGTAATTTTGGCTATTATCAGGAAGATGCTGCTGCCCATCTCCTGCCTGTTTCCCTTTGTCGCCTTTTACGACACCCACGGGAGGATATGGGGTAGTGGATATTCTTGACCGCCACTACACGGCATAAAAAAATGGCGGCTTAAAAATGTTGCTGTAATTTAATTCTTATACCTTTGTCAGACCATCCATTAAGGGATATCAGTTTTTCCATGGCTATGTGGTTTGTCTCGCATTATTTGATATCACATACAAGCACACAGTCGATCTGATGGTAAGTGGATGCTGTGATCCATAGACATTACATCTATACTATATTTAAGATCAAAATTCATGCGTTACCCCTACCCTGAATACTAAGGTGGAATACCCAGTATCCAGTAAAGAATGTCTCCAGTTCTCTACACTCACCAATTATTATTATTATTATTGTATATCATATGGTGGTGTTCTGTGAGTGGTCGAGATAACCCAGTTGTACTACATCATAATTTAGTTGCAGCAAAGCCAGAGCCATATTTACCCACAGGCTCACTAGGCTGGAGGCTAGGGCGCAAGGTTCGAAGGGGCGCTGAGTGTGCCTTTGCAATCACATAAGTGGTGACAGAATATTTTTTTTTATAGAATAAGGGTGACAAACGAGCACACAGTCCACCTGATGGTAAGTGGTTGCTGTGACACAGACAGATCTATCCTCAACAAAGAATCAAAATGCAGATGCGTTGTAACCCGTGAGGACTAAAATGGATTGCCTCTTTTCCAGAAAAGGCCGCATTTGGCTAAAAAGAAAGTGTTGTTTCATCACGACAATGCACCAGCTCACAAATCCGTTATTGCAATGGCAAAAATTTATGAATCTCAAATGATCACCAGCTGAGCAACCTCGACGGAAAACATACTGGCACAAACATACAAACAGAAAGAACAAGGTCGGCTTCACCGTATTCACATGCTACCTAGTGGACTTTGTTGACGTTCGACCTAACGGTCGAACGTCAACAAAGTCCACCTTTATCTTATTGCTCTACTTGCTACGAGCAGTATAAGTGTTGTGTGGATTTTTGCCCCCCCCCCCCATGGGAGGAGATACGCGAGGCAGCCTGATCACCCGAACTTAGGAAGAGTAGGGTAGCTTGGGCTTGGATGCTCAGCCAGGGATTTCCCAATACCAAAGGGTGCTGGTACCCTCCTGGAATGGTTTGTTCCATGTTAAGGGGGAGATGGGTAAGACCTCCGACCACCTGCACTTGCCAGGCGCAGTAAACTTCTGCTTCACGCTGGTTTTCCCATACATTACATTCATTATTTGCAGCTCTTCATTTCATGTCTTACCAGGTCGTTACTTTATCGAGTCTGGCCCACCCGTGCGATTGCGAAAGCTGCCGTGTGGCTCTTCCACTGTTATGTTGTCTGCCTATATTATTAACTGTAATCTACTTCGTCATTGTTTATGCGTTACACATAATACTTAGTAGTAAGTAGTTTTGCACCTTTAAAGTATTTAGTTTAGTTTAAATAGGGCCCCAATTTCATTTTTGCCCCGGGGCCCTTGGTTACATAGCTAAGCCACTGCTTGTATATCAATTATATGTTGCTGTTACTGGTTGTAGCACTGGTTACACCGGCCGTGCGTATATTTCTCTTGACACGTCATCAAACCTAACTTGTGTCTGAAGTAGAGTTTTTAATAAACAAAATCTCGGATTGTGTAGGATTCTAGTCCGGTTTAAACTTCAGAAGATACAGGTTCGCGCGTTTAGCGCTAAAAAGAACCCTTTTGTAGTGTCTCCTCAATTTCAGGGTACTCACCATGCTGCCTTAGCCAGTATCGGAATCCTCGTCATCGACATATCAAATGAGGTACAGTTCCGCACTCACTTGGAAGGGAAGGTTAAATTTGCCCCTAAAAAGCTTTGCATGCTCAGCAGAGCAGGACAGTATTTCATGTCATTACACAGTTTATTAACTATAAGGCGCAAGCGAAGAGTAGCTCGAATCGTCGACAACATAATTCTTTCTGATAGACTGGATTCACTGGTGCTGTGAAGAAGTGTTTCATCCCATTGGATTTTCTAACGAATTTTCCACGGGAAGAACTTAGACAAATTGTTCGTGACAAAACTCACGGTACCATTAACACTATCCAGATGCTTGGCAGGTCCACCATGACTGTGCGATATACTAAATGTTCTTCTTCGCAAGACTTCTTTGTGGAATCATCTACCACCGGCGATTTTTCCAGACCGATACGACTTAGAAACCTTCAATAAACGAGCTTACTCCTTTAAAAAAGGCCGGCAACGCACCTGCAATTTCTCTGGTGTTGCAGTTGTTCATGACGATGGTCGACACATACTATCAGGATAATTTGATTTAATATGAGCGAAACCGCGAGGAGGTATGAGGCGCATACAGAACAGGCCGGAGTGGGGGGGGGGGGATGCATATTCATGGTTAGCCTAGGGCTGTCGGAACTCTAAATCAGACGCGTAACTACCGGAAGAAGTTACCAAAATAATATGTAACAGTAAAAGCAATTATAAGAAATTATCCCACATCTGATGTTAGAAATTATTCTCAAAATTATTTAAATAAAAGAACATTACTCGGTAACAAGCCCTGCTTACTATCAGGACCCAATTATATGATAACATCAAAGTATGCAAACAAACCGCATCACTATCCATTTCAATGTAACACAGGGCAGCCTCTCAGCACAACAGGGCATAGTAACGACTGTGAGACTTATAGAATTACCGACTGATGCCTCCTAGTCGCCTACGCAATACTTCATACTACTAGAACGGGTGGGAGATTACAGTTCTACCTTCATTTGTTCGTATTTTTTTACCAACATTTCCAACAGTATATTATTTACATACTGGTAATATGAACGGCGTCGACTCCGTGGTGCGCCATGGCTTAGCACTGAGTTGCAGCGCTGTGGGCCGCAGGTTCAAATCTCGCACGAAACAAGTATTTGTATGGCCTACAAACAATTGTTCCAGGTCTGGATGAAACATCCAGACCTGGAACAATTGTTTCTTGTGCAATATAATTTTTAACGTGGTAGAGCCAGGCTGCAGCTATATTATAGTTGTAGCACGAATGGGTTGGCTCGACCGGGGACGGACCACCCTCTCACAGAATACCAGCATGAAATAGCAGCTCAGTGCCGCCACAGCGGTGACACTCTCTGTACGTGAGAGTTGAAACGCCGATGACATTAGCGTGTAACGCTAGGGTTGATATCGAACCGAAATGGAATATTATAGACTTGTGCCAAAGAAGTTACATAGTAGGTATATGTTATATAATGTAAACTTATTTAGAAAGTGAAAGATACGATCAATATTTAACCAACTTTCATTAAATATCTTTACACATGGGGAAAATTAAAATTTTCGACAAAACAAAATATGCACGATAGTTAATGGTAATCTTAAATAATAATTAACCAACACTTAGTAAGTATTTCAGTACGCAATAATCACTAGTACCTACTACCCTTTAAAAATTAATTACTCTTATATATTTTTCGCTTTTTCGATGACATTTATAAATTTTATTACTATTTCTAACAATTGAAAAAATTCGTACCCGTATGTATAATTTTTTAGAAAATCCGTACATAGGGAAGCATAGATAGATAACACTTAATTGTACGCCAAAAAATAACATAAATATTAACAAAAAATGAGAAAAATAAATGTGGTACAAAGGGTGGTCTTATCGCTAAGAGCGATCTCTTCCAGACAACCTTTGGATGTACAGGATTGCAAGAAAACAATAAAAACGTGTGTGGTTTCTCGACAAAAATAACTTTATTTTTATTAAAGCCATAAAATAGAAATACAGTATGGTATATAAGTACATAGATAAGATAAATACATACATATATATATATATATATATATATATACATTTTTTTCATTTTGTTTTGAATTGTAGTTTTTATTATACAAATTTTGTTGTCCTTAATAAAAAAAATATAAATATATAAAATTACAAATATATACTTTAAAACTATTATATATAACATAAATGTGCCATACATATAAATAAATATTGTAACTAAATAAAGCTAAAATAAGAGCTAGTTCAGACATAGCGGAATCCGTGCGGATGCAAATCGTGCGGTTAGACTGCGCGGATCTTATTTACATTAGCGCCTATAATTCGTTCATACCTGTCCGCGCGGATTAAACCGCCACTCAACCGCTAGAAAATGAATTCGCGCGGTCGCCGCTCGGACCTATTTACTTGACGTAACTAGAGCGCGTTCAGTTGCTTCTCCAGTATTATATATTAGTCTATGCAGTTGCTCTGCGGAAGCCGCGCGTATCAGACGGTGACAATGGATCGCTTCGACACCGAGCTATTCATCGATGAGGTGGAAAAGATACCTGCTTTGTGGGACATCCAATGTGTAGAATATTCTAATAAAATTATTAGAAACGGAGCTTGGCAGGAGCTGGTGGAGATTTTTGGAGAAAATGAGGATTCTTTGGAAAAAAAGGTTCTTTTTGGTCAGTAAGTATTTAAGGGTAGTTTACATATTTCGTAATTGACAGTCCACCCCAAATAACTAAACCACATGAGTAAAGAAACCGACCAGAGGGGAAGCTACATACAAACGGCTCGCTGCGAATACACCCATACATAGCGTAGCGATGTGTGCGTGGGCTCTCACCGACAGGTTCACCGACGCTCCGTCGGGGTAAAAACCGGTTTGCGCCGGCTCAGTCAGAGTATCCATGAAAGGGCTGTTAGTCGTGTGCGTTTAAATAAATAGAACAACAATATTTCGAAATTTTATACATCAATTAATTTGATTTTTTTTTAAATTATTAAATGATTCGATTTAAGTATTTTAATTAAAATAATTAAGAATTAAGTTATTATAAATTTATATAGGTAAATAGTAAGTGTTCTGTATAAGCAAAAATGCCTAATAGTTGTACAGTATGCATGAATAATTCTAGAGAAAATAAGGATATTTCCTATTTTTTTGTACCCTTTTGATCAAGTGAAGCAATTGTCCTTTTACGTATTATATACAATAAAGCTAGGTAATAACATTGATAGGTAAGTGAGAATGTGTTAGACAGGTACGTCGCCGAGTGATGAAGTCGGTATCACCTACTTGAAACGTTAATCAGTCTAACTTTGACAGTGCCGTAAATGGCAGGATATCCTACGTAATAAGGCTAAATGTGTGACTTTACCTACCACATTAGTATAGAGGTAGGTTGCTTCCTGGGGAAGGATATAAGCTACTTTTTGTGAGTCGCGACCCCAGGGGTAAATACCACTGCATTATGGTTGGAATACAATCGCCAGACATTGTTGGGGGTGGTGGGATTGGTGTTGGTGGAAGTGGTGCTGGTGTTGGTGGATAGTGTTGCTGATGGTGTAAGTGGTGGTGGAGGTGGTAGTATCGTAGGTAGTGGTAGTAGGCAGTGGACCAACAGTGGCTCCATCAACACAAACACCATTTTTTCCTTAAAATTTTCACTTGCATCATGTGACAACCCTATCAGAATAGGTATACATTTTCGACGTTGTTAAGAAGCTTCCCCTCTGCTCCTTATTCTTTACTCTGTGACTAAACTATATAAAAACGTTGTTATTGTAATTGGAGGTAAGTAGCGGGCACGGGAAAAATATCACGTTACCATAGTAACGGAGTAGCTAGTGACTATGTGCAACCGACGCGACGCCGTCTTGAGTTTAGTTATTTGGCGCGAACTGTAACAAATTTTAATTTTATATTTTTGTGTCTTGCCATTCTACACGACCCTAATTTACAAAGTAATTAGCATATTTGTCTCTAATGTTTAATGATGACGGTGTACCCCTTCCTGCATGTAATGTATTAAGATTACTCATTGGCGCAGTATATATAGTATCTTCATACTGTACACCATCTCTAGTTCTAACAAAATTGTGTAGCACGCAACAGGCCTTTATTATGTCTTCGGCAAAGACTATATTGACGTTTATAGGCCTATGAAAAATGCGCCACTTGTTTGCCAGAATTCCATAAGTGCATTCAATATAACGTCGAGCTCTTGATAACCTGTAATTAAATATTTTTTTCCGTATGAAAGCCCTCTACTTGCATAGGGTCGCATTACAGTTTCGAATAAATCAAACGCTTCATCGCCAACTATGACGGATCTGTATTAGATAATGGTTTAGGTTTTGGTGTGTGTAATCTGGGGGCACGGGAGTGCCCCCGCCAAGTCGAGCAAAAAGTGGCACGGCCGTACCATCCTTTTCTCGAAGCAGTTCAGGCCATTTCCGAAACCCTATAACTTCGTTATGGATAAAACTAGAAGCCTGAATTTTTACTAATTAAGTAAGCATTGTATAGACTCAGTATATTTCAAATTTCATTAAATTTTAACCAGTAGTTTAAGAATTATAACTAGCCAAAATTTCTTAATTGTGTCACTCACTGACTGACCGATCATCAAAACTCTAAGGCACTTCTAGCAGACATAGAAACTTCAAATTTGGAATACAATTATTGTTTAATACATAAATCAAGGAAAATTTTAAATATTTTACAATTTCGGTCCAGTTTTCGAGATACACTAACTGCATAAATAACTTTGTAATCCCATATAAACATATAGTATTACATAGTTACATTTGCAGTGAATGAATCAATGTACCTATATATGTATAATGGAATTATAGGTGTAAATAGCTACTTAGATATAACTACTACTTAGATATAACTATCTACAAAAAAAAATGAAATGCTATCAAAAACATAACTTGTAAAAAAAGCAAAGTCTCGCAACTCTTCTACCGTAAAAAGTTGTGAGATCCATGTAATACCAAGTCGGTTAATTTATTTAGTCCATTCATTGATACATAGATTGACTTGGCAATAGCACTAAACAATCTAATTTAATATAATATGTATTACTTGTGACATATATTGTGTTTTTATGCGATTGCCAAATCAATCTATGTATCAATCTATGGACTGAATAAATTAACCGACTTGGTTTTACATGGATCTCACAACTTTTTACGGTAGAAGAGTTGCGAGACTTGGCATTTTTTACAAGTTATGTTTTTGATAGCATAATGACTTTTCTATTAATCTTTTATAAAATATCGAATTTTTAAAAATTGCAGAATCACTACTTTTTCCATATGATCCAATATCTATGAAAGAAAAACAATAGTTACTATCACAAAATGCCAACAGCACTATAGAAAAAAAAGTTTTGTAATTGTAATACAAAGATCCAGAATCGTTGGGTTTTATGATCCTTATATGCTTGCCATCTATGGCGCCAATGCAATTGGGGAAACTTGCATATTTTTCAAAATCGGTAGCTATTTTCTTCCATATATCTTCGCTGGGTTCAGGCATGACATTTTTTGCGACTTTTTCCCACAGAGCTTCACATAATTCACACAATATAATCTTGATCTGTATCGTTTTATTAAAAAAATTGTAAGCTTTTCATTTATACATTATAAGTCGCGGGCACCAGTTAGTTGAATATAATGAGTGTCAATTATTTTATTTAAAATTTTTCAAACTTTTAATGAGTGTCTTCAATTATTTGACCGCTCCTGTATTTATAAGTCTACAATTTTGTTAAAGATAGTGATTTCTGTTCCAGGTGTAACATTACAAAAAAAGTGGAAGAACATACGGGATGCTTATAATAAGGAATTCAAGAAAGGAAAATCAATTCCTTCTGGTTCTGGTGCATGTAAAGGTTCAAAATACATGTATTTTGACCGGCTTTCTTTTCTTCAGAAGACGGTAGAAAACAAAGAAACGACCTCAAACATACATGAAGCGAAAAATGAAGAAATTCAAAACATTGACCAAAACCAAGATAATTTTGTTAATGCACGTGAAATATAATCAGTACCCAATAAAAGGAAGAAGACTAAAATTACTTCAGTAGAGCGATTGGCTGACATATTAGAAAATAGCATTGAATCAAGGGATAAAATACAGAGACAATTACAAGAAAGTATGTCAAAGCAAGATGATGATGATAAGCTTTTTTGTATGTCATTGTATAAAGAGTTAAAAAAATAGTCCCAGAAAATAAGCGTTTGGCTACTAAAATTGAATTACTCCAGGTAATACAGAAAGGGCAGAAATTATCAGCGCCTATTCATATGACAAGCCAGCAGAACACGCCTAATGCAGTATTTTGGCAAAACCAACAATATTCAAACCCACAAGGATATTTTACTGGATATTCTACAATCGTACCAGGAGAGTCTCCATCGCCTTTATCATGCAATAGCACTGATGACTCACAGTCTTCTATAGTACAAAATATATATTCTGATGTATAAAATAAATATCTTACCTTAATGTAATCACGAGTTTTTCTTCTGGGGCCACGCTTGACCTCATATGGGTATCATTAGATGCAATTTGTTCACTGATCATTTCTAATAATTCATCAAATGAATTTATCGACATTCTCAAATAATTGAAGAATTTTGATTCAAAACTTATTAATTTTAGATATAAAGTCTGAAACTGACCATGGGTGAGCCGATCACGTAATATTGGATGCACCCAATACTGCCGTTTCTTCTTTCTTTTTTTTTTACGGAGCAACAAGTACACACATATTGCTTCTTCGACTTCCATGATTGGACAGGAACGACTGTCACTCTATGCGGATTACGGCACTCCGCATTTACATCCGCGCCTGTCTGAACACTTACGTTTAGAACCGCGCGATTTGCATCCGCACGGATTCCGCCATGTCTCAACTAGCTCTAATTATATACAAATAAATAGGAATTATTTTTGTATAAAGCGCAGCCCTCAGCCAGGGCAGTCGGCGACGGCCCGTTTCACGTCCCGCATGTCTCTCAAGGCGCCCGCACACATCCAGACACCCATCGCCGTCTTAGGTCATACCGGGGCCCTTGGGCACACAAGAATTTGGGGCCCTGTTAGAAAGTAAAAAAAGTGAATGACATAAACTTTTTTTGCTATATGATCTTATATTTATTATAGTTCATTGGTATTAATTAATTAAGTATATTGATGTTTTGAATTGGTCACCATTACGACAGTGATTTCTTTCGGGATATTTTTTGAACGATATCACTCTATATACACATAATTATTGACAAATTTTTAGTCGTTCTTGTAACATGGTTGTTCATAATCCATTTTTTATTCTCTTTAGGTGTGAATAAGAGCACTCTCCACAACAATTGGTAACCATTAAAGAAAGGAAGAGTTTCTTCTAATTTATCAACCTTTATTAGTTTATGTAACTCAGTTAACATATTCAAATCCACAGATTCCTTTGCTATGTTCTTTAAATACTGCCCTAAATAAAAACATTCTGATTTGAGGTCATATGCATTAAGGTGGAAGGTCTAGGGTGGCTCGCGAAATTCATTTTTTTCCAATACAGCCCTGTAAGTTCATATAATCCCTTTGAATGAGCTTTTCTGGAAATAGCCATACAATAGGATTATACGGACTTAGATCGTTGTGTTGATTATTATAATGATTATAACTCTGTAAATTACATACTCGTAACGGTCGCGAATCATATTTTGTTAAACATACAACCTGACACTGATCTACAAATTGCAAAAAACGTAAGAAAATTTGAATTTCGCGGGTTACCCTTGCGCCTTCACCTTAATGTCTTCATGATATTCATGAATTCTTCAAATTCATTGCATTTTTTCTCAACTCATCAGAATCGATTGTTATTAACTGATAAAGAAAACTAAAACGATTATAAATTTAACGTATCGATTACAAGGAATAAACGTATCTACACGAAATTTTTCTTTGCCATTTAACTCTACAGTCTCAGACAATCCTTAGAAAAAGTAACGCATGTGCTGCGAATTCTTTTTCTTTCAGACTTATCTTTATAGTCAGTACTTGGATTTTTTTTCTTCGACCGATTCGTTCTGATTGAAATTATTGCGTGTGTTATTCACATAATCGATCAGAGGTGCGTAAAGTTTTGTTGCAACGTCCAAGGTCATAGTGCTATTCTGTAAACTTAAGCTGGTTTCATTCATAATTCCCAAAAAATCATTACATATAGCCGTTAAAATTATAGTATTCAATTTCTCCATTTTTAATTGCTAGTCTTTGGGCTTCGTTTCTTGTTTCTCTTGGTTGATTGATGTCACTTGCAATTGAGAACAAAGCTTCAAAAAAATATCATGGCTATCAAAAAAGTTTAAAATGATATGTGTTATACATTCTGCACAATGTTTATCCATAAGCAAAAACTACAAAAATCTCTCAATGGGCTCTCCGTCTTTTACGTATCTAACGATGAAGGTTAGTTAACAATTATTTTTAAAACTTGCTGTCCCATTAAATTAATAAACTGTAGGTTCTTCCTTTTCCACGATTTCCACAGTTTCGTATATGATCAGCAAGAAAAGGATCGAATTCACTAATCAATTCTAGGCATCCTAAATAATCCCCGTTATTTTGAAACCCCAATATCTCATTTTCACCACGAAAAGCAAGATCTCTAGAAGCTAAAAATTTCACTGCTGCAACAATTCTTCCAAGTACATTCTTCCAATAATTAACTTCTGTTTTATATCTAGACAGCAACTAACTGTTAACTCCTCCAGTATTTTTGCTTCTTGCTCTCAATTAATAAGTTACTATAATAATATAATATAAACTAATTATGCCCAGTACCAGTAGTAGCGTTAAATAGACGGCAGCAATAGCAGTATACAGATTTCTTCGACGGTGAATAAAGGAGCAATTTTTTTTTCTAAAGGCTCACCATTCATCAATTTCCGGGTAAAAATATTTATAGTTAAATATCTAGTTTCTTTTACCGCTTGAATCTGGAAATTCTTTTCCAAAAAAATTCTGGTAAACAGAAGTTTCGGAGAAGTCACCATTTTTATTTTGGAAAAAATAATGGCCCTTTTCGAAACAAAATATCGCGCTATTCTTCTGTTAAAATTTCATCACAATACGTACCAGGGTCAGGAGATACATTTTCCGAGCATATACCTTATAATTACTAAAAATAAAAGAGAGTTATCAACTCACAGTAGCGCATATGATGTTTTTCCCAGTAGATATTCAGAAGAATTTCGATCTTGAGGTGATGACGGTGAAGAATTAATCGGCCTATTTGTTTCCTCAACCGTAAAAAATGATGTGAGCTTTGTTAGTTTTTTGCATTGAGTTATATGTACTACGTACTAGAGAAGCCCTTCCAAACAAAAATTGTGTCCTACTCTATGTCGTCGCGCATGCGCGGGAGTAGCAGTCGCGAATGCGTGAAGACTTTAATTTGTTATAAAATAAGATATTAATATAAAATAAATATAAGAATTTAATATAAAATATCTTATTATAATCTAAACAAACATATTTCTAAATAAAATGTAATAATAATTATTTTATGGAATTCACAAATCTTCAATTTACACAATATTTAGTTTGTATGGACTGCAGGGACTGCACTACAGTTCAGTTGAACATAATCAATGTTCGGAAGGGCTTCTCTAGTACGTAGTACATATAACTCAATGGTTTTTTGGTTATTTCTTTTTGAGCTACAACCTTTTTTCTTTTTTGGGAACCACGTAAATATGTTCTTTTCGATTTAATAAAATAAATAAATAAACGAATACGTTATGTAACACTTCTATTATCTTAAATAATTTCTATGAAACAAAACAAAATCACACCACAAACTTCACCGTACAAGTTTGACCTTTCGGGAAATCCCCCAACCAAACAATGTCGACTTCTATGCACTACGCATTGTATAGACTGCAAACTCGAATTTGGAATGTAGGTACTTTTTAGACATGTTTTATAATTATTTAAATGTTCATTGTTTAGTAAAAGATTTAAAAAAAACTGTTCTGGTGTCCGATTAAAATTCGCTAAGCTACTACCTATATTCATGTTTTTTCCTACTATCAATTTAACCAACATCATTTATTTAGTTGTAATTATATAAATACATTATATATATATATATATATATATATATATATATATATATATATATATATATATATATATAAGGCGATTCTACAGCTCGAAAAAAACGTTTAGATGGCAGCGAAATGCGGAACTACATATTTTCTACCTAAGAAATCTATCAATGCTACTTTTTCTGTCAACCTCGGCAATGTGTGGCATGTCACTGATCAGTTTTCAGAAAGTCACTAACAACGCCCTCATTTATTCTATTGTGTCGGGTTATATTTTCCTAAAATAGAAAAAAGATTATATAGTGTAAGCGAATATATCGGCCTTTCGGGGGCCCCTGCGACGATAGGGGCCCTGGGCACGGGCCCCGTGTGCCCTTATGGTAAAGACGGTACTGCAGACACCCACACATAGCCGCAAGTGATTTTACGTGCACACATGCTTAAGTGTCGTTTCTTTTCGCGTAGTGTATATATTCTTTGGTGCTGCTGTGTTTCGTAAGGTGAGTGTAGACAACCAGATACCCATTATACTTGAAACCAGGGGCGTAGCTACCGCCGTATCAGCCGTATCAATGATACGGGGCCCCCGGGCTACAGGGGCCCCCAACGTGTGTAAGCAAAAACTCCAAGGACTTCTAATGGGACAGGAAAGGCTATCACTATTCTCTAAAGAAGTAAAGAATTTAGTAAAACTGAAATCGTCTTCAGCTATGTTCGCCGAACAAAAGGCACGAAAATTAAATTGTTTGGCTAGCTTAGTTCCTAGGAGTATTTATTGTAAGTAATAACTCATAAGCCCGTGTAGTGGCGGGTAAGAATACTCACAACCCCATATCTTCCCGTGGGTGTCGTAAAAGGCGACAGACGGAAACTGAGGCAGAGGATGGGCAGCAGCATCTTTCTGATAACAGCAAAACAACAATAAAAAAACTGCGCTTGCCAACCCGCTCGCCAAGCGTGGCAACTATGGCAATATACCCCCATGAAAGTAACGAAGAGATGGCCCCCAGTCCCCGGCAGCCCCGCTATTCCTGGCTAAGGTGGCGACCATGGTAACAGCGAGGCAGGGGGTGCTAAGAGTCTCCGGTGGAGGTTCTGTTGCCACCTACGACGACTCGACATGGCAACTTATAACGCACGCACCCTGAGGACTGACGAGAAGGTCCTGGAGCTAGAAGAAGAGATAGACAAGTTGCACTGGAATGTCATAGGATTATCCGAAGTCTGAAGAGAGGGGGAGGTCACGGTAATCCTCGAATCCGGCAATTTGTTCTATCACCAGGAGGGCGACCATCTGTCCCAAGGAGGTGTCGGATTTATCGTCCACAAGTCTCTCGTTAACAACGTTGTAAAGATTGGGAGTGTGTCGACGAGGGTTGCGGACCTTATACTCAGAATCACCGAACGGTAATCGCTGAAGGTTATACAGGTTTACGCATCAACCTCGGTACACGCCGATGAGGAGGTGGAAGAAATGTATGAGGATATCTCTAGAACAATGCATTCCTCCAAAACCCACTATACGGTGTTAATGGGAGACTTCAACGCAAAACTAGGCACAAGAGAGAACGGTGAGCTGAAAGTAGGGAAATTCGGAATAGGGCAACGGAACCCAAAGGGCCAGCAGCTGGCGAACTTCATGGAGAAAGAAGGACTCTTTATGATGAACTCTTTCTTCCAGAAGCGGCCCCACAGGAAGTGGACCTGGTCGAGCCACGACGGTTCGACAAAAAATGAGATTAACTTTATTATGACGACCAGACGACAACTATTCAGTGATGTCTCAGTGATCGCGAGGGTGAAAACCGGCAGCGATCACCGAATGGTGAGAGGCACACTGAACCTAAACGTTAAGTTGGAGAAGTCACGTCTAATGAAGTCAACGCTCCGTCCTTCTCGTGCTCTAATCCAAAGTCCAGAAACCTTTCAGCTCGAGCTACGAAACCGTTTTCAGTGCCTAGAAGATTGCAATACAATGGACGATATGAATGACAAGCTCGTGGAAACTGTCCATGCGGTCTGAGCTAAGTTTTGCAAGACCCGCCGCAGAAGAAACAAAAAGTCTCCGATCACACTCTAATCTCAATGGCTTTTAGACGGGGTATATAGCTGCAGTCTTCAGTAGATTTGACAGCGTACAGGCAACTGAACATACAGATCTCCAAATGCATGCGGCGGGACTTGTGCAACTTTAATTCTGCTCGTATTAAAGAAAAGATCGAGCAGAACCAGGGCTCCCAAGTCTTTGCAAGAGATCTGTCTGCCAGAAAGAGCCAACTGTCGAAGCTGAAGACCGAGTATGGCAGCGTCGTTTCCGGGACACCTGAGGTTTTGAGTGAGATTGAGAGGTTCTATTGGCAGCTGTACACATCATCGTTGGAGCCACACGTAAGTGTGAGTAACGATCCAAGAGCGAGTCTTATCCGACACTATTCCGATGATATCTCGGACGTCAGTCTGAGCGAGATTAGAATGGCTCTCCAGCATCTTAAAAACGGCAAGATCCCAGGCTGGATGGAATTACAGTGGAGCTTCTGAAAGCGGGTGGAAAACCGATACTTGATGTCCTTCAGAAGCTCTTTAATTCCGTCCTCCATGGTGGCACTACTCCGGAAAGGTGACAACGCTCTCTTGAAGAACTACAGACCGAGTTCCCTTTTGAGCCGCGTCTACATGCTGTTTTCGAGAGTCATTACTCCCGAACAAGCCGGTTTCCAAAAAGGCTTTAGCACCATATACCACATACATACCCTTCGGCAAATTGTACAGAAGTCCGAGGAGTACAATTTACCACTATTTCTGGCGTATGTGGACTATGAGAAAGCCCAAAGACTTTCAATCAAAATTACGTCGAAATTCGGGCGGTGCTGCAGTCCCTTCAGCGATGCCAAGTTGACTGTCGGTATATCGAAGTGCTGAAGTGCTTGTACAGTAGGGCTACGATGGCTATCCGAGTACAGAACCAGAGTACGAAACCTATCCAATTGCAGAGAGGTGCAAGACAGGGTGACGTTATATCCCCGATACTCTTCACCGCTGCATTGGAAGACGTTTTCAAGCTTCTGGACTGGTAAGGATACGGTGTTAACATCAATGGCGAGTACATCACTCACCTTCGATTTGCCGACGATATAGTCCTTATGGCAGAATCGCTGGAGGACCTAAGCACTATGCTTAATGACCTCAATAGTTTTTCCCAACGGATAGGTCTTAAGATGAACATGGACAAAACAAAGATCATGTTTAATGTCCATGTCACACCTATGTCGGTAGTTGTTGGTAGCTCTAAGCTCGAAGTTGTTGACGTTTATGTTTACCTGGGACAAATAGTCCGACTAAGTAAGTCCAACTTCGACCGAGAGGTCAATCGAGGGATTCGACTCGACTGGGTAGCGTTCGGGAAATAACGGCACATCTTCTAGTCAGGTATACCTCAAAACTTGAAAACGAAATTGTGCAACCAGTGCGTGTTGCCAGTGATGACATACGGAACTGAGACGTGGTCCTTCACTGCTGGCCGGATGAGGAAGCTCAAGGTTGCTCAGCGAGCTATGGAGAGGGCTATGCTCGGAGTTTCTCTGCGTGATAAACTTAGAAATGAGGATATGCGCAGTAGAACCAGAGTCACCGACATGGCCCAACGAATTAGTAAGCTGAAGTGGCCATGGGCCGGACATATAGCTCGAAGAACCGGCAACCGATAGGGAAAAAGGTTCTCGAGTGGCGGCCTCGTACCGGCGGATGAAGTGTAGGGCGTCCCCCCACTATATGGAGTGACGACCTGGTAAGACATGCAGGAAGTCGATGGATGCAGGTGGTTCAGGACCGTGCTTTGTGGCATTCCTTGGGTGAGGCCTATGCTCTTTAATGGACTTATGAAGGGCTGTTATGATGATGATGATGATGATGAACTAGTGGAATTAGTACTTTTGCCGTTGTCGTGATAATTGACGATAATTTATGTGTACATAGAGAACTGAAGACCATTTTTATGTATATGTTTTTTATTCCTTTATTCGTTTTTTCATTCCTTGGACTTATGAAGGGCTGTAACGATGATGATGAATAACTTAAAATCAATATATAATAATTTGAATTCAATGCAAGCGTTTTTGTTCCTTTTATGAAATCTTTACTCTTCATTGGGGCCCCCCAACAAATTTTGATACAGGGCCCCTCGAAGGCACGCTACGCCACTGCTTGAAACGAGGGAATTCCATCTTAATCTTCAGGGGTGACAACGTGTCTGCATTTTGTATCTTGATCGAGGATAAATGCAGAAGTCTATGAGCCTCAGCATCCACTTACCATCAGGTGGACTGTGCTCGTTTGTTACCCTTATTCTATATATAAAAAAATGTTAATTAACTGCTTCCACGATAAAGGAGAAAATCCTAGTATGGAGGAACTTTTTTTAATAAAAATAATTTTAAAATTATATACCCATCCACGGTTCTATAATTCACTTTCAGGATTTGACATTATAATGAAACAAATCGAGCGATGGTATTAATATTAAGGTTATATTTAAGGTGCGAATTTTGTTTAGCATTATTATTTTGGAAAATGCAATTGGAAAAAAAATTCTACTGTATATCAGTAATATGAACAGAATGGGTCCTATCCATATCACATACAAAATAAATAACTAAAATAAAAATCGGCCAAGTGCGAGTCGGACTCGCGCACCGAGGGTTCCGAACAAATTCGTAGGTATATAAGTTTAAAATTATTAAAAATATTTTTATTATATGATGTAACTAAAAATTTATGCTTTTTGCAATTTTTCCTTTATCTGTGCTATAAAACGTTGCTTCGCACCAAATTTCAAGATTCTGAGTTCACGGGAAGTACCCTGTAGGTTTTGATTCCCTTGCAAATGTCGAAAATTTGCGGCATAAATGGCTGTATCTTTCAATTGCGTTGGCTGTCCCGTCCGTCTACTGTCCCTTGCAGCTGTGATAAAGTTTAATTTTTATCACAGCTGCAAGGGACAGTAGACTTGAGTATTTGATATGAATTTCAGCTTGATACCTCCACGCGTTCTTGAGACAAAGGGTCTTGACAGACAGACAGACAGACAAAGTGATCATATAATATAAAAAAAACAAGTTTTATAATAATCATATTTATTATAAATTACTTTCTTTCCACCTTTCTATCCATTCCACAATAGTGTCTATGTTAGTAAGAAGTTGCTCTTGTGTGTCGTTTTGTAGTTCTTTAACAATTTCCGGCTTATATGACGACTGAGCCTCTTCTAATAGTGTCTCAAATATTTCACATTGTATGTTATCTTCCAATTTCTTGCCTGAGTAACCTCTGAAATAAATAAATAGTTACACCAAATTCTAAAAGTTAAAGAACCAAAGTTTCCAAGCTTGGCAGGCGGGTTGGCAACCAGTTTTTTATTTCTATCTCTTATCTACTTGTTATTTGAAAAAAAAAACTGTTTCCCCATGTAGCCTCTTACGACACCCACTGGATGATATGAGATAGTGGACATTCTTTCACTAATGAGATCATCAGCAGGACCAAAGGCTTGACATTCTTTCAGATGTACGAGGGTTAAACATCACCAACTTCATGCCTGAACTACTACTGTGAATTTTTTGACAGAAAAACTCAATAAACGATTCTGTCGGCCCGACCCGGGATTCAAACCCAGGACTTCATGATCAGCAATTGTGTTGATAGCCACCAAATCAATGAGGCAATTGATAAAGGAGTAAGAGTAAGACAGGGAGATGTTATATCCTCAAGACATCACTGCAATGGGAGACATTTGTAACAGTGGTAGAGCCACGCGGCAGCTTTTGCTGTCGCACGGATGGGCCGGCTCGAACCGGGGTGGTCCCACGACCTCACAGAATACCAGCGTGAAGTAGAGGTTTACCTCTGCGTTTCACTTGGTGAATGCAGGTGGCCGGAGGTCCTTTTTACTGGAAATGAGGCATTCCATCTTAGTCCTCACGGGTGACAACGCATCTGCATTTTGATGGATAGATGTAGATGTCTATGGGCTGCAGCAGCCACTTACCATCAGGTCGACTGTGTGCTCGTTTGTCACCTAATCTATAAAAGATAATCATTTTCAACCTACTGGACTAAAAGGATTCAGTATAAATATCAATGACAAAAATAATATATATATATATGTATATATTTTTTATGGAATAAATTGTAACAAGTTTGGCACCATGCTCCTTGACCTAAATAGTGCCTCTAAACGATAAAAGTGTCATGAAAAACATGGATAAGAGGAAAATAATGTAAAATGTACAATTAATGCATGTTAAAATCTCTAATTTTTTCACACGGAATATAAAAAGCCGGCCAAGTGCGAGTCGGACTCGCGCTTGAAGGGTTCGTAAATCACGTTTCTAGTAGAGGAGTCTCCTTTAATTATTAATTGTTGTTATAGCGGGAACTGAAATACACATTCTGTAAAAATTTCAACTCTATTACGTATCATGAGATACAGCCCACTGATAGCCAAACGGACAGACAGAGGAGGCTTAGTAATAGGGTCCCGTTGGTTACACTTCAGGTATGGAACCCTAAAAACAAGAGGAAGCTCAAAGTTGGCGGAGCAGACGTGTCACAATTAGGGACAGTAGAGCCTAATTGACTGTTGTCGCAGACTCAAATTGAGGGCTAATAATCTTCCACTCACCAGATGTCGCTAGTTGGAACTGAGTTACAGTTTTTTGTCAAACAATGCCATTTAATTGAGGAATGAGTTTTAAATAAATGTTTATAAGTTTCTAAAATATGATATTAATACAAAAAACAATGTCTCCGTGGTTTGGTCTTTAATTTTTGCACATTTTCAACTTTTTTTTTTTAATATTTCTACATTTAGGAATATCCATAGATTGGTTTATTCGTTTCTAATGTAATTAATATAAAATATAATTAATATTTCATAAAGAAACATTAATCTTTACACTTTTCTAACAAATTCACTTCCTCCGCTACGAAATCTGTCAAACAAATTTTAGAAAGAAATATTTCACCTCATCCAAAGTTGCTCCGTTCTGGTGGCAAATAAAGTCGTGGATACCCTAATTGTCACAAGCTAACATGTCGCTGCTTAAGTGATTTAAGCAAAGTATGTGTACTTATGATTCGTACTGAAGCGAATGGTGGGAAAGATAAAGCCTTTTTCTTTTATTTATCACGCGAAAATGATTGAAATGGTGCACAATTTTCAGTACACATTTCTTTCTTGCGAATGTATAAGTTGTTTGGCGACAGTGATTCTGGTAAAAATTACGCGTTTTATTACTTCCTCGTTTTTTATATTCCGTGGTTATTCAGTTAACAAATTACATATCAACAAAACAAAATCACAGAAATTATATGATCACAGTATACTTTATTTAAACTGATAGATGTAACTGAACTTTGTTCTTTGATGCAACAAATGTGTTATATTGATTAAAACATAAAGGTAGCCATTCATCAAAAAATGAATGTCTAAATAAATAAATTTTCACACAAAATATGCGCTTAGACATGGAGTGGCACACTAAGCCTGGCTTAATCAATCAATATATCATTTTGTGGGGAATAAACTATAGTGCAAAATGTAATAAGTTAAATAAACTTCTAATTAAGTTTGTAATGCCTCTCAAATATAATTAATGTGCATTTATTGATATAGTTGATCCTAAATATTGATAATAATGTATAAGGGTAATCTTTAAGAAATGTCTAATAATCTGGTGAAGACATAATATAATTATATTTTTTTTATTTTTATATGTATGTGCAGTGCAACTAAGTGCAGCTGATTTATTTATAAATTCTATTATTATTAATGTAATTAATTTGACGATGGCTTATAGTAATTAAATAATAGTGATAATAATGTACCGATTGACTAGACTTACATATACTTTGAAGAGACTTTTTTATTATTGTTAATCTAATGTTATATTGTGTTGTGAATGACATATCTACGTAAATTGATAAAAAAAAATATTTTTGCATGCCTTCTAAAATAATAATAAATATATATAATAAAATAATCTTGCCTTGGTAAAATATAGTGGAATCTATACTATATATTTGTCACCACATTCTGTATCACACATATTTGCAAAATAAAGAAATTCATTCATGCTCTTATACCGTTTGACTGTGTCAAAAGGTATCAAACAGTAAGATTGCTAATATACATCGACATATATGTACTACGTAGTAGATTGTGCATTCCGAACATACACTATGTTCAACTGAACTGTACTGCAATCCGTACAGTGTGTCATTTAGTGTGGTTTGAATCTACTAGTTAGTCTGTGGTTTCTATATTCATGCAGTGTGGAGCGGCGGTAATAATACAAGATTTCAAATTAAGTTTAAACCGGGACATAAATAACAATTCAGTAGTCAAGTAAAATTATTTGTTGTTCATGTGAATAAATAGATAATAATATCGTAATATTAATATCACAATTATATAAACTGACCGCGCAGGCGCAACGCGCTTAAATCAACTGCGCATGCGCGACTACTATCTCCCGCGTATCCGCGAAGACATAGAGTAGTGCACATTTTTTGTTTAGAAAGGCTTCTCTAGTACATAGTACATATAACTCAATGCTAATATACTATAAAATGTAAAGCAAAGACCCACTTTCTGGGCCCTTAAAAATATTTACTAAGAAGCAAACATAACAGTAGACAAAGTTTGTAAAAATAGTACCTTTCTTTAAGTCTGTCATATAATGTAGTGTTAGTGGTTCTGATCACAAATACACCATCAAACCATCGTTCAGGAAAAAATTCACTGCCATGATAGTCAACAATGTTTCCTCCTTTTAACATCATGCCTTCCATTACATCTAAAAGCTAAAGTAAAACTGTAAATTAATGTTTAATAACAGACCAAGAATAAATGCTAAAATAAAGTCTTACACTTTTAAGAAAACACTTGTAAAAATTTGTTATTTAAATTTAATTAAGATAACAAAAATGTAAATTATAACACTAGTACACTTATAATCTTGTCTGTTATTAATAGAGTCGGACCAATGCTTCAGCATCAGCCAAAAAAACACCTTGGGCCACACATTTGGACTACGGACAAAATAAGCCAGTTTTAATAAATTTGCAGAAAAGATAAGTAGGGCTAAAATTATGTGTCTGACCAAAGTTGTAACTCAAGCAGTTTTGTTAATCTATGTCATATATACCAAATATTTAATTATATTATACAATCTATACAAATAAAAAAAAATAAGCATCTGTTTGTTATGTCAAACAGCTTTTTACTAAATGCATATGAGTATGTTTTTAAATAAAATTTTTGTTTATATTGTTTGTTTGGCTAATCCCTGATATTGCTAGACATATTTTGACAGGATGTTCACTGGCAGATAGATGATATTGCAAGATGTTACTTATTTAGAAAAATAATAAAGGTTCCATGCAAAACATTTAAAACCAATTGTAATCCAATTGTAATAAATTCCACACAGACGAAGTTGCAGGGAACAGCTAGTCCTTAATAAAACTGTTAATACCATATTTTAAATAAAAAGTTACAGCCTCTATATGTCCCATTGCTGTGCACAGGCATCCTCTCATTTCTGAGAGGCAAAGAAAAGTCTGCCGCGCTGTCAATGTTGATGAACTTCACGTCTCCAACATATTTTTTATAAGTTAATACTTCTTTAGGCACGTCGGGCACTTTTGGGATGGGGAAAAAGCACTGAGCTCATATGATCGTCAGATCGTCACGCTCAGATACATAAAATTGATGTAATTAAATTTGAAAATCCAATTTATTAAATTTTATAAAAATATAAAAAGAAAATTCCAAAACAAAATTCTCTTCTGATGTGTAGTCCTACAACTGACAGATTTTTCCTTATTTCTCAGACATGCAGGTTTCCTCACAATGATTTCCTAAACTGCCGAGAATGTGGTAAATCAGCACTTAAAATCGCAATTAACAATTTCATTGACAACTGTGGGGATCGAACCCACGTTGCTTGCATACTGTGAAATTTACAGTGAGTACTTAGAGCTACCATGGTCCACGGCTCTTCCCTTGAGCTACCACGGCTGTATATTTTAATTCTCTATATTTTATGGTCTGCAAAATAATGAAGTGAAGTTCATAGTACGAATTTGCTAATTATTTGAGGTGTTATAACTTACTTTTATATATGCGTAATATAAAATACAATTAATTTAAGACATGTTGGAAACAATCACCTTATCTTCATTTAAGAACGGGCATTGGTATTCTGGGTCATATTCATCTAAGCAATTGTATTCTTCTGCTAATTTTGAAACTTCCCTCCATGTGAACTTAGTTCTCTCAGACAACATTTTACATATTGTAGACTTACCTACACCAGGAGTTCCTGAAAATGTTACAGTGAGAGGTAATTGATTGATTTATATAATCATAAATCATGTGAAATAATGCTAAAACTAACCTGTAACTAAAATATTTGGTAATGATCTGGGAACAGTTTGCATAATGCAAAAATAGCTGCTCTAAAAAAAGTAAAATATTAATGTAGCTTTAGGACAAGTTTATTACTTCTATTGTTATATTTTATTGTTATATTATTATATTAGTTATTATAATACCACACAGAATACTTTACTCTAGCTTGCTACATATATATTTATCTATGCTTTACTCCTAGCGGAGACGTTATTTCATAGATAAATATATATGTAGCAAGCTACGTTATTTATGTTAATACCATAAACATAAATTGAGACATAGATTCATAGATAAATTGAATAAATCATATAAATAAACATTAACTTCTTCTTAATAACTGGCTTTAGGGCTCTGGGATCTAGCCTTTCTGAGCCTGAAGTTGCAATATATTATAATAATTATCCTTCATAGTATATGGCTTCACAATATGTTGATGCATCACATTGTGCAGCCCTTCGGAGATTTTGACGACAACTTGCGCTAGCAGACAGCTGACGGTTGGCGATGGTATCTCAAGGCAATATTTTGAGAATTACATCACCATCAGAGCACTTGTTTCACAGTTTCCAATAATAGTTCACATGCGCAGACACTTAATACACAAAATCGCACCACTTTTACATATCAAAGTCCACTTCAAACCATTATTTAAACTATAATACAGGAAGGAGCAGCAAACCGACGCTGGTCAAGTTCCCGCCAAAACTCAATAAACATTAAACACGCATTAAACCGTAGAGGGAGTATGTACATTAACCCTTTGATGTAAATTAATAGTTTTTAATAATTTGATTTTTAACAGTGGTAGAGCCAGGCGGCAGCTTTTGCTGTCGCATGGATGGGCCGGCTCGAACCGGGGTGGTACCACGACCTCACAGAATACTAGCGTGAAGTAAAGGTTTACCTCTGCGTTACGCTTGGTGAGTGCAGGTGGCCGGAGGCCCTTTTTACTGGAAATGAGGCATTCCATCCTTGTCCTCACGGGTGAAAACGCATCTGCATTTTGATCTGTAACAAAGGATAGATGTAGATGTCTATGGGTCGCAGCAACCACTTACCATCAGGTGGACTGTGTGCTCGTTTTTCACCCTTATCCTATAAAAAAAATGGGACATCAATCGGTATCCCTAAATTTTAACTTACATTTTTACTGATATAGTCAATAATTAGAAACAAAACAGTAGTGTTTATCAATTGTTTTTGAACGAAACATTTAATTTTTTAAGGTTGGTGGCGCGGCGTGAAAAAAAAAGAAACAAATATTTGCTTATTACTTTTGGATGTTTTGGCGCGCTTTGTAAATAACTTTCAAAAGTTAATTAAAATATAGATTTTGCAGTTTTGATTATTTTTGTGTTTGATTGTAGTAGAATGGTAAGTAGTCATTATGAATTTATTATTATTTATTGTAATGTTACCTATAAAAGCAATGAAAATACAAGATATATTAGTAGGGACATGGGTGTCCCAATATGCAAGAAAGGTCAACAGCTTCTAACATTCCGAATATTATATTTTATGTTCCTTATTCAATAATTATAGTAAATTTATACAATTTTTTATTGTTTTAGGCTCAGAGGGGTACTAGAATATTTCATTTAAATGAAAAAGAAGTAAAGGAGTGTCTCATGGCTGATAATAGTGGTGATGAAGATGCACTCTTCTTCGATGAAGAAGACCAGGCGTATCTGAAGCTGGAGTATCTGAAGTTAGAATTGAGTCCGCAGGTGCACCAGATTCTACCCTAGATCCAGATCTAACTCCTGGCCCTTCATCATCTCCTGATTCGCCATTGAGTGGTGCAGTACCGGATTTCAAGTGGAAGAAGAACACTTATCAGCCTTATCTATTTTCTGAGACTGATTATGACTTTGGTAAGGTAAACATACTGCAACAGTCAGAATCTCTGAAATCCATAGACATTTTTGAGGCAACTACCAATATTAAGGTGTTGATTGAAGAAATTATATTACTGGAGTCCTTACGCTATGCTCATAACAATGGTTCAGTTTTCACTACAGGCCTTCAAGAAATGACAGCTTTTATCGGTATGAATTATGTTATGGGTTATCATGTGTTACCTAATCTCAAAAATTACTGGTCTACTGAACCTGATGTGGGTGTGCCTTATTTAGCCACAGTTATGCCTTTATCGAGATTCGAAGAAATAAGAAGAAATTCACATTTTTGCAATAACTCGGAGCAACCACCACCTACATCGGCAGATTTCGTAGAGCTTATAAAATTCGAAAAGTGATGAGTCACTTCAATTCATGTTTCCATCCGCCATGAATAATACCATTACCCAGTCTATAGATGAACACATGGTGAAGTTCAAAGGTCATAACATCATGAAGCAATACATGCAAAATAAACCTGTTAAGAGAGGTTTCAAAATGTGGTGCCGCGCCGATTCTAAAACAGGATATTTATTCCAGTTCGACTTATACACGGGTAAAAAAAGATCGGGACCAGAAATAGCACTAGGAGAGACTGTCGTACTAGATCTCACAAAACCTTTGATCGGACTAGGATGCGAGTTTTACATTGACAACTTTTTCAATTCTCCTCTGTTGCAATACAACTTAGCCAAGCAAAATATAAAATCTTGCGGCACTGTCCGCATTCAGCGGAAACATACTCCGAAACATTTACCATTAGATAAAGATATGAAGAGAGGCGATATCTATACAACCAGTTTCTAGGAAATTTCTTTCATCAAGTGGATGGACAATAAAGCGGTGCATCTCCTCACCAATTTCTTGTCACCAATACCTACTCAAAAGTTGAAACGCAAACAAGTAGATTCGGCACAATGTTTAGAGGTTACATGTCCTGATATTGTTTGTAAATATTATAAAAATATGGGAGGAGTAGATCTAATGGATCAAAAAAAGTGACCTATGAAATTGACAGAAAATCTAAAATAAAATATTACCTTCGGCTTTTTTTGACTTACTAGACATAGCAATAAATAATTCGTATATAATATATGAAAAACTGCACGGAGAACTTCTAATCGAAGGTTGTTTATTTTCGTCGCTAGAATATCATCAAGCTGTGGCGAGGACGATGATCGGAACATTTTCCATAAGGAAGCATGCTTTACTGTCAACCTTTATGTCAAAGAAACAAATCCAAAATACAGGACACAAGCGATCTTTACCATCCCACGTGATGAAGAAAGAATATTCACGTAAAAGATGTGTGCAATGTGCTAAGATCGGTGTTGAGAATCGCACTAACAATGTGTGTAATTTATGTAATATGAATTTATGCTTCACAGCAAACAGAAATTGTTTTGTTGAGTTTCATAAATAAATATACATATAATGAAATTTTTTTAACTAAAAGCTGTTGTTATTTTTCTATAAATCTGTATAGTACCTAAATTTACAATATATAATTATATAGAATATTGTGCGTAAATTCGTTAATTTTTACAGAATTGTGGTGTAGCTGTCCCAATTGACCTTCCATTAGGATTTCAGCAATCGCTTTTTTAGCATAAATTTGTTGCGGTCGATCCATTTTTCGTAGATCTGCGGCGCAAGCCAGGACCCAATAGGTGTATTCATCTTTTTTTTCACTGAGATGCTCATATGCCAAATTCATAAATTTTTCCTCATTCTTGGCTTTTGTAGAAGCATGCTTCTTTAAAATTTTCCGAGGAACCGTGTTATCATTATCATTCTTGCAATCATCATTATCATCCAATGTACAAGTTTGACTAATCTAGAAATAAAAAGATAAAGTAATTATTTTATAATCTGTGTACATTTTCCTTTCCAGTTATCACAAACAAACGAAGAATGGGAAGAAGTGGCCAAAGGGTTTGAAATCAGGTGGAATGCTCCTCACATCCTTGGTGCTATAGACGGCAAGCACGTGGAAATAAACAAACTTCTTGACTCTGGATCATACTACTACAATTATAAAAAAACAATTCAGTATCGTGTTGATGGCTATTGTAAATGCCAATTATGAATTTATTATGGTCGATGTTGGAACGAATGGTCGAGTGTCAGATGGAGGTGTATTACAAAATATCAAATTCTGACAAAAATTAAGGAATTATGACTTGAATATTCCAAGACCGGCAGTTGTGAACAATAACTCTAAATCTCCCATATGTCTTTGTAGGAGATGACGCCTTTCCAATGGGGCCAAATTTATTAAAGCCGTATAGTCAAACTGGATTGACAAAAGAAAAACGAGTATTTAATTATCGATTGTCACGTGCAAGGCGGTTAGTGGAAAGTGCATTTGGAATACTTGCAACTCGTTTTCGAGTATTTCAAAGATCATTTTATTTACACCCTGTAAAAGTACAGAAGGTTGTTCTAGCTTGTTGCTATCTTCATAATTTCTTGAGAAAATCCACATATTTTTCTTACAAGTTAATTCCTCATGAAGATGTAGATACCGGGAGAGTACATCCACCAGCCGAGAAAATAACTGTGTTGATTCCTTTGGAAAGTTGTAACCAGAAAAATTCGCTACAGATTGCTAAGATAGCAAAGGACGACTACTGTGAATATTTTAACAACGAGGGTGCAGTTTACTGGCAGGATCAATTTGTTACTACGTAATTACATACTTTTCAAATAAAATGTTATAAACATACCGTGTTGTGTTCCACATCATCTTCAACAGAATTTTGTGTGTTAGAATTTTTGGTTATATCCATAGAAGATTCAGAGTCACACACCATTTCTCGATCATGTAAAAAGTTCATGTCACTGTAGTACCACAATGTTGGTTCATATATAGAATCAGCACTTGCCCCAGATTTCATAGAATCCATGTGTTTTTTAATTATTTCCGTTTGTTCTCAGAGCATAATTTTTTTTTCAAGTCGTCTTTATTTGCTTTAGGAAACATCTCTTGATACTTGCTAAGCAATAAATCATAAGCCATACTCTTTTTGACCCAGTCATGGTACAATTTACTTTTAACATTCCAAAAAGCAGGTAAATCGCGATATAATTGAATGCAGTCAATAATGAATTCTCGTTCCTTTTCTCTCGCTAAAGTTTCTTATGCTATTTTCGCTGCAAAAATACACGCGTGCGTACGCGACCGCTCCGAAATGTAAACTTAAAAATATTGTGCAATATGCCATACACAAGACAATAAATAAATATTGTGCAATAAAATTTAAAAGTCCTCAATCTTTTACCCAATCATTGCGCAATCTTCAATACTACCCCTATATGTTCAATAATATTGTGCAATACATCAACATTGCACAATATTATTGTAGATGTTTGGGTCCTCTTAGGACATTCAAAAACGATACACGACTTTATTCGAAATTTAAATCATGGAATAGTTTTTCCTTGGTATGGTAAATCGTGTTGTATCCGTTCTTCGTATTCGTAGCTTAATAGTGCGCTATACTCTATTCCAATTACGAAGTCCCTTTTGACACTTCTTATACCTGGGCTACACTAACGAGAAATGCCGTTAATTATCGCGTTGATGGGCGTTCAATGTAGGTGTAGCCACCACTTAACGCGATAATTCTACAACGCCAAGAACAATGCCGTTTCCCGTTGAACGATAACTCGAGTGTCGGTACATCACATGCTCGGGCCACAGTAACGAGAAACGTCAATGCCCAAAAACGCAACAATTATTGCCTTAATTTTAACGCGATAAACTGAGTGGCCACACTTGGAACGGTCGACGTCATTTGCCGTTCAACGGCGTTAAAGTAAACTGACCATTTATTTATTAACTCAAAACGGGACATGGGTTTATGTATAGATACTCCCCAGTTAGCAGGTTAACAATAAAAAGAAATTATTATTTATTTAAAAAACTGTAACTTTATACAATTAGTGTTCACTATAATTATAATCACATTAATTATAATTATTTATATTTTAACAAATTGTGAAAAATAAAAATTAATCACCAGTTCACCAGCTTCATTAAAGCAAAGTTCCTCAGACAGTTATTATTAAATGCAACAATTTTTTTAATTATATTTATATTTGTCAGTGGAACAAATTTGCTTTAATAAAGTTGGTGATGATTTTAAATAAGGGCAAGTTTTTTTTTACATTGATTTTTGTTATCAACATCGCCTTTAGAACTGAAACCTGTAAGTGATTTTTTTTCAGACGTCCACAATTTATTCATAATAGAAAAATACTTTTTCTACTGGAGCATTTGTACCAGGTATACATAAAATATATTCGATTAAAATGGAAGAGAATTTATGTTGAGAATGTTGGTGAGAAATGTTTGAATCACCCAACGAATTTCTGCGAAAACTTTGAAATTATCCCATTCGCTTATTTTTGGGTCGGTCCCGCTCTCGCACCGTTCGTGTCTGACGAACTTCATGGTTTTAAATTTTCTCGCGGTTTAGGACAACGGGACTATTTTGCATCCCGGAGCTTTGTTTGGGAACAACGGGACAGGTGACCGAGAAAAGGGACAGTCCCGTTCAAAACGAGACGTATGGTCACTTTACGTTAATATTTCTTGAATTTCAAGCAAGATGAACGTTGACGCTGCTACACTATGTTTGATGAGTGTAAATTTTTATTATATGAATATATTTTATCATTGCCTAAGCATGGCTCTGTTTGCAGAATCTCAAGAAACGTAATAACTTTTTCATTATTCCACTCTATCGTAGCCATACGTGCGACTCCGTTGCGCTCACCGTGCACAATGAGACCAATGTAGTGTGGCCGCTTCAACGCGTTAATTCGTGCGTTAATCTCTTTGATGTACCGACACTCGAGTTATCGTTCAACGGGAAACGGCGTTGTTCTTGCCGTTGTAGAATTATCGCGTTAAGTGGTGGCTACACCTACATTCAACGCCCATCAACGCGATAATTAACGGCATTTCTCGTTAGTGTAGCCCGGGCAACAGAGATTAACGCACGAATTAACGCGTTGAAGCGGCCACACTACGTTTGTCTCATTGTGCACGGTGAGCGCAACGGAGTCGCACGTATGGTTACGATAGAGTGGAATAATGAAAAAATTATTACGTTTCTTGAGATTCTGCAAACAAAGCCATGCTTAGGCAATGATAAAATATATTCATATAAAAAAAAATTTACATTCATCAAACATAGAGTAGCAGCGTCAACGTTCATCTTGCTTGAAATTCAAGGAATATTAACGTAAAGTGACCATACGTCCCGTTTTGAACGGGACTGTCCCTTTTCTCGGTCACCTGTCCCGTTGTCCCCAAACAAAGATCCGGGATGCAAAATAGTCCCGTTGTCCTAAACCGCGAGAAAATTTAAAACTATGAAGTTCGTCAGACACGAACGGTGCGAGAGCGGGACCGACCAAAAAATAACCGAATGGGATAATTTCAAAGTTTTCGCAGAAATTCGTTGGGTGGAAGTATTCAAACATTTCTCACTAACAATCTTCAACATAAATTCTCTTGCATTTTAATCGAATAAAACTACCTGGTACAAATGCTCCAGTAGAAAAAGTATTTTTCTATTATGAATAAATTGTGGACGTCTGAAAAAAAATCACTTACAGGTTTCAGTTCTAAAGGTGATGTTGATAACAAAAATCAATGTAAAAAAAAACTTGCCCTTATTTAAAATCATCACCAACTTTATTAAAGCAAATTTGTTCCACTGACAAATATAAATATAATTAATAAAAAAATTGTTGCATTTAATAATTACTGTCTGAGGAGCTTTGCTTTAATGAAGCTGGTGAACTGGTGATTAATTTTTATTTTTCACAATTTGTTAAAATATAAATAATTATAATTAATGTGATTATAATTATAGTGAACACTAATTGTATAAAGTTACAGTTTTTTAAATAAATAATAATTTCTTTTTATTGTTAACCTGCTAACTGGGGAGTATCTATAAATAAACCCATGTCCCGTTTTGAGTTAATAAATAAATGGTCAGTTTACTTTAACGCCGTTGAACGGCAAATGACGTCGACCGTTCCAAGTGTGGCCACTCAGTTTATCGCGTTAAAATTAAGGCAATAATTGTTGCGTTTTTGGGCATTGACGTTTCTCGTTACTGTGGCCCGAGCATTAGAACGTAACTCTTCACGTTTCGCATAATCTATACAAATAAATAAAATTGAAGTGTCTGTTTGTAATATTAAAATAACAGCTTTTTACTAAATGCATATGAAAGTATATACGGTACTTATAACAAAAACACAATTTTTAAAATTTTTGTGTCTGTCTGTCGGTCTGCCTGTCTGTCTATTTGTTCCGGCTAATCTCCGAAACCGGCGGCTGAATTAGGTACCAATTTTTTCATCATGGGTGTCATTTTCATGGTTTTCGAGGGTGTTGAAGCCGATAGTGCTGTCGAAATGTAAATCCAAGATGACGGCTGCAATAAATATCAATTCTTTCATCTTGGGTGTCATTTTCATGGTTTTCGAGGGTGTTGAAGCCGATAGTGCTGTCGAAATGTAAATCCAAGATGGCGGCTGCAATAGGTATCAATTTTTCATCATGGGTGTCATTTTCATGGTTTTCGAGAGAGTTGAAGCCGATAGGGTTGTCAAAATGTAAATCCAAGATGGCGGCTGCAATAGATATCAATTTTTTCATCATGGGTGTCATTTTCATGGTTTTCGCGGGTGTTGAAGCCGATAGTGCTGTCGAAATGTAAATCCAAGGTGGCAGCTGCAATGGGTATCAATTTTTTTATCATGGGTGTCATTTTCATGGGTTTCGAGGGTGTTGAAGCCGATAGTGCTGTCGAAAATTAAATCCAAGATGGCGGCTGAAGCAGGTACCAATTTTTTATCATGGGTATCATTTTCATGGTTTTCGAGGGTGTTGAAGCCGATAGTGCTGTCGAAATGTAAATCCAAGATGGCGGCTGCAATAGATATCAATTTTTTCATCTTGGGTGTCATTTTCATGGTTTCCTAGGCTGTTGAAGCGGATAGTGCTGTCGAAATGTAAATCCAAGATGGCGGCTGAAGCAGGTACCAATTTTTTATCATGGGTGTCATTTTCATGGTTTTCGAGGATGTTGAAGCCGATAGTGCTGTCGAAATGTAAATCCAAGATGGCGGCTGCAATAGATATCAATTTTTTCATCTTGGGTGTCATTTTCATGGTTTTCGAGGGTGTTGAAGCGGATAGTGCTGTCGAAATGTAAATCCAAGATGGTGGCTGCAATACGTATCAATTTTTTCATCATGGGAGTCATTTTCATGGTTTTCGAGAGAGTTGAAGCCGATAGGGTTGTCGAAATGTAAATCCAAGATGGCGGCTGCAATAGATAACAATTTATTCATCATTGGTGTCATTCTCATAGTTTTCGCGGGTGTGGAAGCCGATAGTGCTGTCGAAATGTAAATCCAAGGTGGCGGCTGCAATGGTTATCAATTTTTTCATGATGGGTGTCATTTTCATGGGTTTCGAGGGTGTTGAAGCCGATAGTGCTGTCGAAATTTATTAAACTACTTTAAAAAATTCCGTATAATCATGTTATATGTATTTTTTTTATGCGCTTAAGGTATGCCCAATTGGATTTACCAATTATTTTGTATTTATTAACAATATGGCCGAAACTGAGACCATTAAAAGAACAGTGATGCGCAATCAAGCGCGAGAGTTTCTAGTACGCCTACAAAATTACTTTGAAAGAGAGTATCAGAATGGTGGTCCATTGTTGCCACTTTCACAAGTGACTAACCGAGTAAGTGCAGCTCTTGGTATTAGTCGAAAAACTATTTCCCGAATAAGTAAGGAAAAACATGGTAAAGATTTAATGGAAGATAACAAATTAAAATCGCCACTTAAGAAAAAAGTTAGAAGATCGATAGTTACACTTATCGACAATTTTGATAACGACGCCATTAGAAACCATATCTATGACTACTATAGTAGGAACGAATTGCCGACTCTCGATAAATTCTCAAATACTTTACGAGAATCTGGACTGCTTCACGGCAGTAGAACTTCTTTCTGGAGGGTTTTAAAAAATGTTGGCTTTTCTTATAAAAAATGTGATAAAAGGCGGATTTTTATGGAACGTAGAGATGTAGCTTTAGCCAGATTTAATTTTCTAAGATCAGCAAAGTCCATTGCCGTTTGGAATAATGTTATATTTCTAGATGAGACGTGGCTAAACGCTAATCATACAGTTGGCAAGATATGGACAGACGACACTCCTCACTCCTCCACAAAAGTACCTAGTGGCAAAGGCGAACGCTTAATTATTTGTCATGCGGGTTCCATGAAGGGATTTGTTCCGAAATGCCTCTTGGCGTTTTAATCTAAGAAAACTGTGGAATACCACGAAGAGATGAATTTTGTTAAATTTAAGGAATGGTTTTGTACCTTATTGACCAACTTGAATGAGCCATCGTCGATCATTATGGATAAAGCACCGTATCATTCAGTACAAATAAGTAAGCCTCCAACTTCTAGCAGCAAAAAAGCCGATATTGTGAAATAGCTGAATGACAATAATATTGTTGCTGACATGTCCATGTTAAAAATTGAGCTGCTGCAGTTGGTTGCTATAAATAAGCCAGCTGGACCAAATTACATATTGGACGAAATGGCTAAGGAAGCCGGACACAATATAATGCGCCTTCCACCCTACCATTGTCATTACAATGCCATAGAATTAATTTGGACGCAAATTAAAGGCAAGAATTTAAACAAATCTTTTTTATAATTTATTTTTACCTATTTTAACATTTTATCTGTTGCTATATTAACACGCAAACCTTTATTTTAGGTTATGCGGCTCGTAAAAATACCAAGTCACCGTTTACTGTAAACAAAATGCTGTCATTGTTGCAAGAAGCTTGTGATAGTGTTACTGCCGCGAATTGGGAAAGTGTGGTTTTACGAACAAAAAATTTGATTTTCGCTGATTGGTACAGACATACATATCGATGACGTCATAGATAACCAAATTATAATAAATACAGGGGATTCTACAGACGATGATGAGGGTGATGACGACGATGCCGACCATGAAATATCGATTCCGGCTAGTGATGATGAATATGTTCCATCTTGATAAAAATATCATGTAATATTATGTAATTAAAATTAAAAAAACAGTTTTATAAATTTTAATTTGATGCTAATCCTTTTTCTGTCAATACGATTTTAATTTGTCGATAGTAGTATTTTAATTTGTAGTAGTAGATAGTTCGATAGTAATCGAAGATCAATATCGTCAAGTATCGACTATAGCGGTACTTTACTAGTACTTGATTATTGACAGCTGTCAAATGGGACTTCGTAATTGGAATAGAGTATAGTACTTCTTATTATGCCGCCTCTACACGTTGGCCAACACGCTGGCGAATGTGTTGGCCAACAACGATGGCCATCGTGTGGAGCGGGTGTTTAAGCTACGTTGGTACGTATTGGGACGATGGCCCACAAATTGGCGCGAGATCCGTCTGGTGTCGGTTTTTTACAAAAGATCAAAGGGTTGTGGCAAAGTATTGGCCGCCGCGTCCACACGTTGGGCGCACGTTTAGTTTGCTACGAGCTCTCAGAGTGATCGCACGCACGCACGCTTAAATTTTATATGCACGCATCGTAACTAGTGTCTACATAACGGCAGTAACAATGACCAATGAATAAACTTTTTGCTTTATAGAGCCCTACCAAGCTGAAAATTGTTTGTAAAACACAAGTCTTTTTAAAAAAAAAATGTTATTATACACAGGATTTTCTCCTGTATCGTGGAGGCAGTTTAGAAACATAAATTGCATAAGGACAAACATTCAGACCCGGAGAAATTATGTGCAGGCTATACAAATACTTGTTCCGTGCGGGATTTGAACCCGCGGCCCCCAGGGCAGCAACTCTTTGCTAAGCCACTACGCCACGGAGCCGTCAAGAAATAAAATTTCTTTTTTCCATTTCTTTTTGATCACCCTTATCTTATACACATTCACGTTGTAGTGATTGATGTATTCATTTATTTATTGATGTATTAATGCTATATTATAGGTAGCATACTAAAATCAAATTAAAAAGTAGGATACTAAAATCATGTTTGTACTGTTTTTATTATTCCCTATTAGTTTCTTTATTTCGTTAATAATACTTTAATTTTTAGCTATGGAAGAGCGAAGCCACCTGTTACAGGCATTATTTTGCTTACTAGGTGACCTCGATCACTGATCGTATAATGTAACTTTAATGTTTGACAAAATAAATTATTTATTATTATTATTATTTAGTTTTATTCTATAATTATATAATAAGAATAACCCTTTTTAAAAAGGCTATGTTTAATAAAATTTTACAACAGTTTTATAGACAGGCTTCGAATATTTTCCAGGCCTTAGTTGTAAAAGTGTTAATTATACCTATGCCTAGGTGTGTTAATGTTTATATAGTTTACTTATCTGTATAACGTTAGTGTATAATAAAGAAATATTAAAAATTTATATTAAAAATATTAAATATTAAAAATAGTGAAAATTAAATAAAAAAATAGTGGTATGCTGTGAAAAAATAAACCGCAGCAGCCGTTAGCGCTTCAATAATCATTTTAATAAATTCGTCCGCACATTGGCCTGAACCGAAGCAAACTGAAGCTGAACGATCTTCCAACGTGTGGACGCGATCACAATTTCTTGGCCAATATCTCTGCCAACACATTCGCCAGCGTGTTGGCCAACGTGTAGAGGCGGCATTATAATAGTACTAAAGTAGTATTGCAGTAAGTACTTTTGGTAGTGTTAGTTCCCGTAGTTATTATATACTCTTTCGTTATTCTTAGTGATTTATATACTCTTTACTTTTTGATTATATAATTATTCTACTCTATGGTTTGAACTGTGAAAAATAACCTTATTTAGCGGCAAACCTAGAAATAGAAATTAAGAACATAATTATTCCCAAAGTAATAATATTATCATAAAATGTGAAAAAATCGCATTATGAAAATTTATAGACCCCGTGGATTAACAAGAGGACAAATCGTATTAGTTACTATTTTAGGGGTGTTTGGAGGTGTTTACATTTGGAGGCCTCTATTTGAAGAACATTTCTCTAGGAAGAAGAAAATTGAAGAAACAAGTGCTGTAACTGAATAATTTATAAACTATGGACGCTCTAGGTCGTTGGATAAAACAGTCTAGCCCAATTGTTAAAATGCTTATGGCTATATCGATTACATCATTTGTTTACGTAGGTAACAAGTTATGGTATGCTCCCTATGCAAGACGACAAAGACACAAACAAGCTGAAGAATGGGCCAACATTATTATAGAGAAAGAGGAATTGATGAAAGAGCAAAACGAGAAATATTAGCTAAGACATAAATTTTTTATTGTTGTTGTTATTTAATTTCGTTTTGCAAAATAAACATAGTTTAAATCTATATTTTGTTTTTAAATAACATTCGTAAACATGCAATATTTACCTATTACCACAATAAATAATAGTAAAAAGCATGAAAGCAGGAAAGGCAGCCGGATATGATAGAATATCACTCGAGATGCTAAGGGCTGGAGAGGGTGTGGTTGCAGGCCTGCTGTGCAACTTGTTTAATTTATGTTGGGAACTGAAGCGAGTACCGGAAGACTGGTGTAAAGCCGTTATAGTCCCAATATATAAGGGAAAGGGCTCACAGCAGGACTAAAAACTACTGTGGTATCAGCTTGCTTAGCATTGTGGGTAAACTGTATGCTAAGGTGTTAATTGAAAGAGTTATGGAAGAAACTGATGGAAAAATTTGGGATGTGCAAGCTGGATTTAGAAAGGGGATGGGGTGTACGGACCAAGTCTTTTCCATGCGCATGATTGCAGAGAAGTTTTTGGCCAAAAACCAGAAAGTTTTTGTGCGTTCATAGACTTGGAAAAGGCTTATGACAGAGTGGACAGGAATGTGTTATGTTAAACACTGAACTCATTTGGGTTGAGCGCTGGTTTGATACAGGTATTGAGGTCCCTTTATAGGGACTCTACTGCTTGTGTCAGGATCAACGGGGTCTACTCGGACTGGTTTGGCATACATAAAGGTGTCAGACAGGGATTTGTAGCTTCCCCGTGGCTGTTTAACCTATTTATGGACAGTTGTTTGCAAACTTTGAAAGTTGAAGAATGTGGGTTGAGAATGGGTGAGTTAACCGTCAAATGCCTTTTGTACGCTGATGATTAAGTCATATTTGCATCGTCGGCGGTCAAGTTGCAAATGATGGTTACTTTAATGAACTTGTCATTGAAAGAAAGGGGTATGAAAGTGAACGCAAGTAAGACGAAAGTGATGGTTTTTGAAAAAGAGAGTAAAACGTTATGCGAAATAAGAATAGAAGGGGAGTTGATTGAGCAAGTGGATGAGTTTGTATATTTGGGATGTTTATTTAGCAGGGATGGTAGATATGATAAGGATATAGAACGACGAGTGAATGCAGGAAATAGAGTGAATGGGGCTCTACACGCTATTATGAGGAGTCAGAATGTGTCAAATAAGGCACATGGCAATTCATAGTGCTGTGTTAGTCCCTACTCTAATGTATGGTAGTGAAAGTTGGGTCTGGCAGAAGAAGCATGAGAGTAGAATAAATACTGTAGAAATGCGGTCCTTAAGGAGTATGCTAGGGCTGAATCTAAATGACAGGGTGAGAAATAGTGTGATAAGAGAAAAGTGTGGTTTGCAAGATGACTTTGTGACCAGGATTAAAAAAGGAATGCTTCGGTGGTTTGGTCATGTAGAAAGAATGAAAGAGGAAAGAGTGACAAAGCAAATTTATGTTGCAGAAGTGAATGGCAGGGTCGGGAAGGGATGCCCTAGACGAAAGTTTATCGACCAAATCGGCGATACATTAAAAATGGGCCAGATTAGGAGTACCCTTAACCGACGAGCGTGTATGCGTAGGTATATGAATGTGGAGAAAGGGAGAGAGGTGTGTCAGGATCGTGCCAAATGGAAGTCCGTAGTCTCTGCCTACCCCTCTGGGTGACAGGCGTGAGTGTTTATGTATGTATGTAAATAATAGTAAAAGAACTATTACCCTAGTAAAAAAAAACTAAAACAATAAACTTACTTTATCATACAGTCCTACTTCACGCTAAGTACCGAGAACGCCTGCGTATCTATACTGAGTACCTTTAGTAAATATACTTTGATTAAGATAAGAACTAGACCTCTTATCACCAGTAGCGTATACAGTTCACTTAGGAACTTCACCGCACATGGATTCCATGGACCGATAGTCTCTACAGCAAATGGCACAATTATGTAGGCATCTCTCAGAGACTCATTTTCGTTACTTAATTGAGCTGCCTCTGATGCCGCCCCGGCTCTAAAAGAGGTACCATGGAGGTACCCTTGAGATTGAGGCTGCCAAAGTGGACGCAAGTAGCATCCCACACCAAGGCCTTAGTGACACCGTCGGGTATCTTCCCAACCTGCCATCGTCTCTAAATATTACACAATCTCTAAAATCTCTAAATATTGTTCTAAACCAAGAGAAGACTCCAGGACTCGAGGCAAACTTTACAAAATTATACTTTCTGTAGATTAGTGATGGGTCAACTCGAGTTGACCCATCACTAATCGATAAATTAATCGAGCCGTGGTAGCTCAGATGGTTAGCGCTCGCTGTAAGCTTCACAGTACTCGAGCAACCCGGGTTCGATCCCCGCCGGCACCAATGAAATTGTTAATTGCAATTTTAAGTGCTGATTTACCACATGCGCGGCGGTGAAGGAAAACATCATGAGGAAACCTGCATGTCTGAAAAATAAGAAAAAAATATTTCGAAGACATGTGAAGTTCGCCAACACGCATTGGGGCAGCGCGGCGGACATTTCCTTGCCCTAAATCCCTCTCAGAAATGAGAGGAGGCCTGTGCCCAACAGTGGGACGTAAATAGGCTGCAACTTTACTTTACTTTACAACTCGAGTTAACTTGAGTTGGATCTCCCTGACTCGAGTTTGGGCTGCTGTACATGAACAGCAGATCAAGTGAGCCAACAAAAGAGAAAGAGCGCGATTCGGTCGTTTTGTGCGCGCTTTGTGTTTCAAAAAGTATTGAGCTACAACCAGGCCCGTGACAGCTTAGTTCCATTCTATGCCATTTGGCGCTACCGTCGCTAGTTTATTCTCTGTCTACGGACGCCATTTTAAAAAAACGCCATATTGTATTGTCAAAGCAAATTGTCAAAATTATCGATATTGATTGCCGCCAGCCGCCATTATTTAATATTTATCTAATTGTCGTCCGAGTTATGAGTTTTATACGAGCGCAAGTGTATTGAAGTGTATTTCCTCGCATTTATGTTGCGTTGAGATCTTGGACGCAAAGTTTCCTCCGCTATTTGTGAGAATAACAATATTCTGTTTTTGTGCTGGTCTAGTGCATATTGTATGGAATACGAAAAGTGCTGTCTTGGTGCAGATTCCCTAAAAACGATAATTTAAGAAACTTGTGGATGTATTTCATAGTATCCATAAGTCCCCAGGTCATTGAACTTTCCAAAGAACAGTTTCTTGATAAGACAGAAAACTTCGATAGGTCTTATCCATGCTTGCTTACTAACGATTAATAGCTCATGGTGTGCCTCTGACAGCAACAGGCGAGTAATTTTATTACTTATCATGGTACAATTTCGACTGCTGAAAGTTGTGATTTCTAAGTGGGTATCAAGTGGACTCCAGTAATGCAGTATTGAACCATACATTTTTATTAAAAAACATTGCATCACTTTGTGATTACTTCACCAGCCATTTTTAATTATCACTACATGGTATAAAGTGGCAGTCACTTAAAAAAATTGTCTCTGTAACTATTGAAAGACAAAAAATTGTATAGTTGATTGCTTAAATCGTTATAAAAATATCACAAGAACAAACCTTGCAAAAAAAGCAACAATTTATTACAAATTTTCAAAGCTGCTGCTCGAATATGGTTAAATTTTAGTTCTGTTTTAACAAATAATGATGTGATTGACATCTTCTAAATCACAACACTTTTTACATTTATAAATTTTTCACAGTTATATTTTATTTCACTTTCCTTATTTTAAAAGGTTATTTAAATGTTCAAGATTTATTAAATCACTAATGTCCAAGATGATAGATCTGCTTTTCGGCTGGTACTGGAAGGCAGGAGCTCGTACTATCTGAGAATCTCATTAAAGCATTCATACAAGCATCTTCAACTTAAAGTTGTGACTTGTCGTCATAGTGGAGGAATATAGGTAGTTGCAAGACTGAGCGAACGAGACTGTTTCAGAACCTTTTACTAGTAGGTATGAGTATTAAACAATTAAAATTATAGTTTAGAGGAAGTGGTAACGTGACGGGTATTAATTTTTTGTATAATTGGTATCTAAAACAAATGTTATTTGACTTCCCTCAATTTTATATATTGTTCTATTTTTACTTTATTGTTATAACTTATGGGGTATATCAATTAATTTGTTAACTCTGCTGATTTTAATAATTTTAACAATTCTTCAATATCTATAAGTAAATATCCTAATTTGCTAAAGATTACAGAAGTTTCGATTTCATTCCATCTAGTGTAGAGTGATTGGAAATTGTGTAAAAATAAATTGTAAATATTAATAAAATTACATATCATTAACTCTCAAATATATCAAGAATTAAAAAATTTAAATTACTGTCATTTCCAACACTGCATATTTATCAAGATGTAACATTTATAAAAACTAATTTGGAAATATTTAATGATTATTTAGTAATTGACAGTAAAATTATACAATTTCATCAGACAGCTTTATTTAGATAAAGCGTTTTTAGCACGCTGTTTAAAATCAACAATAAAGTTCCATCTATGTTTCACAAATGGAGAATATTCATAAATTTAAAACATATCTAACTAAGAAATGTTATTACTCAATTAATTAATATTTAAGCAATGCATCAATAGGCACATTACAATGACATGCATCTTTTTCAAAGATGTTACCTGTAGTATATTACTTGTATTCACAAATAAAAATAAATTTGAATTTTAATCAATCTTGATAAAATTATTTCTTGTAAATGGTACTTATTTTAACAAGAGATTCTATTTATTTCATTAAGGTAATCTTGTTCACTAGTGTGTATCGACGAGTTTTTAAATTACCAATCATATTTTCATACTTAATAGCATTTTTATAATCAAAGTTACCAGTAATAATCTTAATAATATATCTTAGGGAGTTTAGAATGCCTTGTTTGACTCTAAATGAAGGTGATAACTGTTCAAATTGTTCAATACTGGAATTTATTTCAAATTTAGTTTGAAACATTATATTAATTGAATGTTTAGAGTTTTTTTTGTCAATATAATTCTAACATGCTTATTTAAGTATTTAAGTTCATGTATCTATTAATATTAAATTCTAACTGCTCATGCGTAACATTTAAATCTGAAACCTTAATTATAATCTACTTTTCATCACTTACACTAACATGGCCATCTCTAAGTATCATACCAATATTAACCCTTTCGCTGTCCCGTGCACTACATATAGGGCACTGCTATTGTCTTACTATTGTGTCTGAAAAACGGACAGTGAAAGTTTTAATATTATAAGGCCATAGGAATTATTTTCTGCTCCATGTAATTCTCAATTTAATGTTGTGGTTAAATCTAATTAAAATTATTTGCAAAATGAATGGATATCTAAAACCTTCTGAATTATTATGCGTGGATTCTGAAGTTGGTTAACTATAATTTATTTAAATTTTTTTAATTAGCTATTGAAACCACTAAGAATATTTTCTAATTCAGTTGCAGTTTGATCTAGAATCACCAGAAAATTAAAAAGAGATGCATCTTTTCCTATAATGTAATTGTTACACAATAAAATATATAGTATATTGTTTATATATGTAATTTTGTTTACGTCATAAAAAATCTTATAATATATTCACATTTCTTAATAAATAAACTTGAAATACATTGATCACCATCAAACATGATGATCAAGCTTGTTAGATCCTTAGGTCTAATTTGAAGAAAGTGACATAGTCTTCCTTGTTCCATTTTTATTAAAAAAAATCAATACATGTATATTTTTTTTATAGGGTAAGGGGACACAATAGCACAGTTCACCTGATAGTAAGTGGTTGCTGTGGCCCATAGACATCTACATTTATCCCCGTTTGCGAATCAAAACGCAGATGCGTTGTCACCCGTTAGGACTAAGATGGAATGCCTCTTTTCCAGTAAAAAGGGTCTCTGGTCCTCTACACTCACCATACAAAACACAGCAGTGTCAAGCTGCTATTTTACGCTGGTATTCTGTGAGAGCACAACTATACTACTAATATAGCTGCAGCATGGCTCTACCACGTTATACATACCACGTATACAAAAATATTCTGTTAATTATTCTTTTCCTATAATTTTAGCACTTCTTAAGTTTATATTTACTTACTATTATATACTTTGTTTTTATTTAATCCAATTTATTTTATTTATAATAACATTTACTTAATTAATAACTGTCAAGTTTTGTGCAGAAGTCAAATAACTTTCAACGATTTTAGTTCAAAAGTTACAACATAGAGCCATAAAGAAATAACCACAGGAAATAACTAGAATGGGACAGGATAGTTAAAGCTTTACTTAAAGCCAGCTCACTGCCATGTCTACCCGTAGAGCTGCTCTTGTCTAGATAGGAAGGTTTCTTCAGCTCCTGATTTAATAAACTTATTTGGTTCGAGGATATCCGGAACTGTGGACAAGACCAATTTGAGTGTACTGGAACTCAGCTGTAAGCTGTGTGCTGGCTGCGCCATATAAGTTTCGGGAGTGGTGCTGAAGATTTTTAAAAACTACAAATATGTCTCGATGACATTTAATAACTATTACATTACAATAATGTATTAAAACTAATTCAGTGCAATACTGACTTCCTTAACTACGTGATTACATTACTACGATGAGAACTATAATGAATCTTATTCTAAATGCCAGGGCTTTTATAGGGTGGTCAAAACAAGTCAAACACATCAAAAGTTCTAAATAATAAATTAATATTTCTATGTTTATCATTCAGTACCAAAATATGATACTTAATTATTTTATTTATTTCATTACAGGTTACATTAGTGAAGAAAATAGTATCAAAGAAGAGAAACTTGGTTAATATTTTGACAAAGATTGCAACTAACACTTTAGATGACTCAGTTTCACAAAGACTTGTTAAAGCCCAATCGCTGTCAAGAAATAAACATCTATCGGAAATTTTGAAAAAAAAAAATGGTATAAATTACATTTTTTTTACTAATATCTTTGCTAATACTAGGTAAACCAGGTATAGAAATACAATTAATTACTATATCAAATTAATATTTTGTACAGAGAAATCCTATACAGACGTAACTTAACTTTTCTAATTTAAATTGTACCTAGATCCGGGAATTATTCAAAATGTAAAATGGTTTCCAAATTTTAGAAACAAAATTGTATTTCATTATGGAATTTTCTAAGCCACTTAAAATAAACTATAAAATAATCTTTGACCTTAAAAAAATGATATGTAATAAATCACATAATTTACTTTTCATTACACATTGAAATCAAAATAATCATGCTTAAATAATAAGGATATGAATATACAAGTAGCACCTGCTTTGTGTTAATAGTTTTCCATCTATAAAATGAGTAATGGTAAAAGATTGAAGACTATAGTTATTATATTTTTAAGTTTATGAAATTGCAATTTTAAATGAGAATTTAAGATTACTCATCTGACATTTCAAAATATGTATAATACAAAATATAATTTGCGTTTTATACAGTAATTATTTAGTAGATACATCAAACATATATTTCACATTGTTTTCTATTGTTTTTTGGTTTCCTTGAAATTAACATTTTTCCTGTTTTCTTATAGATAAAACACAAAAAATTCAGTCCTAAAACTGATCACTTGAATACATTTTTCGATAATTTTTTAGGAACATAATTGATAATTATGTTCTTATTTGGTTTGCTCCACGGTTGGTTTGATAATGTTATTAAATTCCCTTCGTAAATACCACTGTGTACTTCAATTTATATTCTCTCAACCAATATTCTTTTTAACCTGAGGGAAAAAAAAGTAATCTCTGTCATCCATTTTTTAAGCGGTAGAGCTATGCTGCAGCTATATTAGTGGTTTAGTTGTAGCATGAATGGTTCGGCATGACCAGGGAAGGACCACGCTTTCACAGAATACCAGCGTAAAATAGCAGCTTAACGCTGTTGGGTTTCGTATGGTGAGTGTAGAGAACCGGAGACCCTTTTTACTGGAAATGAGGCATTCCATTTTAGTCCTCACAGGTGAGTACGCATCTGCATTTTGATTCGTAATTGAGGATAGATTAGATGTCTATTGGCCACAGCAACCACCTTCCATTAGGTGGACTGTGTGCTCATTTGTCACCCTTATCCTATTAAAAAAATCCTCTTTTCTCATCTCAAGTCTTCTTAGCTGTCTCTTTACGTTATAATTTTACATGTTTTGCTTTATTTTTTAAATATTTATTTAAAACTTTTTATGGCTCTATGCAATATTTTCCTCATTTTGGTAATGTGTGTATTTATTAAGTCTTATATTTATTATGAGTTTATTACTATCGGTGGCTAGCTCGCCTGGCAAGGTCACCATGTAATGACGTTATTAAATGAGACAACCTATATCTGCCAAGTGCTGTTTAGTAACATTAAATTTATAATTGGTATTACATTAGTGGATACCGTGAGCCACACTACAATTGTATAAAGGTTAACAAAGTCTGTTGTTGTAAGCAAATAAGTGTCTTTTGGCGAAAGACTTGCAGGTGCAATAACTGTAAAAGTAATTCAATTAAAAAGTACTTTTTTTAGATGATTTTCACTATGCAAACTCTGGCGCAACAATGGCCTCAACAGCAGAAGTCGTTGACACACTGACAGCGTCAGTGGATAACCGGGTGGTGTGCAAAGAGCATAGTTAAGACGAGTGATTAAACAAACTTCACAACTTCATACTTTTTGGATTGAAGCCATTAATAAAATAAAATAAAAATGGTTTAGTAGACTCCGTTCTATATAATAGCAAACATGCTATACAAGAAAGAAAACCTCGACTTGAGCGCGTACCATCCCGACAAGGATGGATAACTTGAAAGTTTTATAAGGGTCTACAAATTATTATTTGAACAGTATTATGTAGAATATTATTATCCATTAAATATTAACCAAGACCCTTTTGAAATTTATTTTTGGATGTATAATAGCTATAAAATATAGAAATGTTGACCTAGATGCAAACATATATATATGCCTTTAAATATTTGATGTTATCTAACATGGTTAGTCCACATTCTCTAATTGTGAAGAGGATTATGGAGACACATTATTAAATGTTAGTGTAGTTTCCTATCCCCTTCATCATCAAGTGCAAAAGAAAAATTGCTGGTGGGTGATGTAGTCATGGAAAAAATTATAGACCACTGCTCAGCTTACACTACTGAATACATTTTGTCAGAAAATATCGAAAGGTATTCGTTGTAAGGATTGCATCAAAACATTAGCACTAATGAAAAATTACTTATCTTGTACAGGGATGGTACTCACTTTATTCATAAGTATTTGAATTATAGCTGTATTGGAAGTAATGTAAAATGTAGTTTGAAAAGTAAAATATTAAGCACTTTGAGGTTTTCCTGGCTTGCTTTGAAAAAGTTTTTATTAGGTTACACGGGCACAATTGGTGCAACAAATAATAAAATATTGAAAGGTGACATTCATGAAAAAATAAAAATATTAAAATTTTGGTGACTAAGCCTCACAAAGGCTTGCTTAATGTCCAATCTCTGTCGAAGTATAGAGAAGTTGAATGTTAAACAAATAACTTTATTATTAATATAATTAAAACAATTTAAAAAAACAAAATGACCAGGTTTACCCTAGATGAAAAATGAATAGGATTTCTAATAATGAAACAAAACTCCAAACACTACAAACTTAAGGAAAAAATTTTTGTCTTGTCTAACAAACAAATGTTATATAGACCAAATAATAATTTAGCATATCCTAGCGAAAAGTTCGTTATCTTATACAGGGAAGGTACTCACTTATTCATAACTATTTGAATTATAGCTGTTTTTAAAATTAATATAAAAAGTAACTTGTAAAGTAAAATATTGAGCACTATGATTAAATATGATTCCTGTGGCTTAATTTATTTAATTTGATACTTGCTTTATATAATGTACAATAAATATTGCTCTGTTTTTGTCAAATTGTACCTATAATTTAATCCTAAGATTATTTGTGTATGTATATGATGTTGGTGTGCTTGAATAAAAATTAAATGTTAATGTATTATAAGTGTTTCATTAAGTAATAGTATTCCTGTATAATGCACTTCTGTCGATGTCGATAAAATAAGAACACCACTAAATATCGATATCGATGATTTGAAGGATGTGTGCTTGCAATCTCTAAGCTATATTTTTTTTTATTTTTTTTTATTACATCTGTCAAAATGGGCGACTGCAGCGCCAAAACGCGTAGTTGGGAAACTTGACTAAAAGTCACTGTCGTATCTGTAGCTTGCTACATATATATTTATCTATGGCTACAACCAAAACAATTTGTGATTTAGAATTTTATTATAGATAAGTTATGTAATCTAAATTCTTTTATAATTGTGATTAATTATGATCAATATAGTTATGTAAGTCACAGACAGAGAATTGTAGTATCCGAAAAGGGTGGTTAAGTTGTGATATACATAATATTTTAAATTATCGCCAAATGTAACAACTTATAATAAACATTTTGAATTTGAGAAAATTTCAATTTATTTAAGAATATTTTGACTGTGATAAACTATTAACAGCTTATGTACATTTTTTTTACGTGGGGAAATGTCTACGCATACCCGCCTCACGGGGGCAAGGACGGGTTATGTCGGATTCGCACCAACTAAAACCCCATGGTGTTCCACCTTGGCCGCATATTGGTAGTCACGGGTACGCTTTCGCACACACCCGCGACCCCACCAGTGCTGGCCGCCCCTTCTCGGGGGAGGACTTCTCCCCATTCTACTTCTCAGGCAAGGCGCATCAGGAACACAAGACACGCCTTCCTCCACGACTTCCAACCAACTCCACCTGCGCAACGGATCCCCCCCCCCCTTCCCCGAGCCCAACACGCGGAGGCCATGGCGCCAGGAAAATCGAGCGCTCGGTAGCACCCGCTTTCCCGAGCCCAGCGGCGGATCTGGTCTTTGGCTCCACTGCCAACCAAGTTTAGGCCGCAGAAAGTAGAGAGAGCGGTGCCTCGCAATACCGACATTCCTCTCCCCCCGCGGCCCCACCACCACCGCATGAACGGTGCGGCGGTGAAAGGTATAAAAAAATGACCGAAAAAAAAGTGAAAGTAATAAGTCTGCCGCTTTGACATCTTGAAATATTCAATAAAAGTTACTGAAAAATAACATTGGCAGACACCTATGGCGGTTCCAAGGTCATGGCAGATATGTTGACAAGTACAATTTTTTCTTTATATTACGTTATTTCAATAAAGCTGCAATTTACGTGGTAGAGCCATGATGCAGCTATATTACTGGTATAGTTGTAACACGAATGGGTCGGCTCGACTGGGTAAGGACCACCTGGTATATAGTGTATTATCTATGAGGACCAGGCTCTCACAGAATACCAGCTTAAAATAGCAACTTAACGGTATTTTGTGACAAAAAATGAGGGCATCCACGACTTTTTCTGCCACCAGGGCGGTGTCACTAGAAAGTGAAGTATAATATTTGACAGATTTCATAGCGGGGAAGTTAATTTCTTCGGAAAATGTAAAAGTTATTGTTTCTTTTTGTACTATTAGCCATATTTTATATTATTAATATTAAAAATAAATAAATCAAACCACAGATATTCCTAAAAGTAGAAAAAATAAATATCATATAATAAAATTAATAATATAATATTAATCCTTACGAACGAAAGTTACTTCATCATCGAGACAATTTTATGAAGATAAACTTTGCTCTTTATATCATGTTATTTGGACGCATAGTTTAATAGATAATGAAAAATTAAAATAATGAACACTGCTCGGAGCGCAAACGACCGCTTAGGTCACAGGGAAAAATTGCTATCGCCGTTGCATCCAGGTATTACAACTACACTGTTGACAGGCGGGAGAACGGCTCATTCTACCTTTAAATTGCCCCTTACTGTGTTATTTGAACGAGACAGTGTGTGTTCTGTCTGTAAAAATGGCCCGTTGGGTAAAATCTTGCAAGATGTCAGGTCTAGTAATATGGAATGAGTGCACCATGACTCATAAAGCTCACGTAGAGGCATTAGACAGAACTCTCAGAGACATAAACGAGCACAAATAAAGTTATGGGTGGAATTACTTTTGTGTTTTCTGGTGATTTCAAACAAACTTTGCCTGTAATAGTTAGGGGAACTAGAACAGATTTTATTAAATCTTGCTTAAAATCCTCCCCTTTGTGGAAATCTCACAGATTTCCCAAATAAGCTATTATTGATTGGTAATGGGAAAGTACCTGAGTCAACCGAAAAAAAAATCAACCGAAAAATAGACCTTGGTGAAATCATAACATAACCATACCTGAAGACCTTTTTTTCTGACATTTAGCTGCCAAAAATACAAGCGTTGACGCCATCAACGATAAAATAATGGCCAAACTACCAGGCGACAAAATAAACTACCTTGCTATTGATACCGTCACGGATCAAGAAGACGCGGTACATTAGGCTCAAGAATTTTTAAATTCCTTGAATGCTTGTGGGCTGCCCTCATATCCTTAATACTTAAAAAATAACTAAATAATAACTTAAAAAGTGGCACTCCCATTATTTTATTACGAAACCTGCGGCCATCAAGTATATATAACTAGATTTCAAGTTAAATTTCTTAGAAATAATATCATAGTTGCTATAGTTTTGACTGGGCGAGCAGTTGGGCAAACGGTACTAATACCTCGAATTCCTATGATACCTATAGATTTACCATTTAGTTTTAAAAGAATACAATTTCTCATAAAAAGTATCGTTTGTAGTCACTATAAATAAAGCACAAGGACAGACTTTCAAGCACGTGTGGATAGATTTAAGTAAATGCTGTTTTTCCCATGGGCAGTTATACGTTGGCTTATCTAGAACTGGATGCGGTGAAACTCAATATATTTTAGTACCAAATGAAAAGGTTACTAAAAATATTATCTATACTGAAGTACTATAAATCAATTAATCAATCAGTAATTCCTTAATTAATACGCGGGTGTAACAGCGCGGCACAGCTAGTATACTATATAGGGTGTTATTTCAAGGAAGCTAAGAAAGCAAATTTTTTAAGGTAAAATAGCTCGAGTCCAGGATGTTGTATTTAAAGATAAATTTAGAATTTTTCTATAGCTATTAGACTTGCAACGAATATTCGGTTATTATTGGGTATTCCGCCTATTCGGCTACTTTTATCCTATTTGGTCGAATACCGAATACCTTTTGTTATAATCAGATAATTGGTAAAATTAAAATATTGATTTATTATAATTTATTTCATTAAAGTAATTGAAGGTACATAACTAACATATTAGGTATAAAACTTAACAACTATCATATAAATGTCTAAGCACTTGAATTATCGTAATTATAGGAATAATATGGTGCAGAAAGGCTATTTTTTTCAGATATCAGCATCATTCATCAGATAGTAGTTTACTAATTTTCTTCTCATAGACAATCCCAGTTTCCAAGAACACACGCTCTAAATAAACAGTAGGTTCTTCCTTCCCGACCGAATACTTTTTGCCTAATATTGGGCTATTCGACCAGGAAACTCGCAGAATATTCGGTTTCGGCGTGTGGACGAATATACCTACTATTCGTTACAAGTCTAATAGCTATTTTAACCCTATGGCTGTCCCGTGCACTACATATAGGTCATTGCTCTTGTTTTACTATTGTGTCTAAAAACCGAACAGTGAGTGTTAAGATTATAATCAATTCCTTTCAAAATATCCAAAAATTTCCAGACTGGACGCGAGCGGAGTAAATATGTAACTATTTGACTTACCATTTTAGTTTATTTAGAAGTAGATGACGCTATTATTAGATGAAATAATGAAAGCCAGAACTATACTATCGAGTAATATCAACGACAAAAGCGAACATTTATTTATTATATCAACTAGCTGACTAGGCAGACGTTGTTCTGCCCTTTCCGACGACCCTTCCTATGAAAAAATCCTTAAATTCGAAATAAAAAATATTGATGGTAACTTATCGTATAAAAAGTATCCTATCTCTCAAGTTGGACCAAACTGCACACAGTGTGCAAAATTTCATTGAAATCAGTTCAGTAGTTTAAGAGTTCATCGCGGACAAACAACGTGACACGTAATTTTTATATATGAAGATACAACATAAGGTGATGTCAATTCTGTTAAAAGTTCAGTTTCTGTTAAAAAAAATACGATATCTGCTGCTAGCGGTGAAAAACGATTTAATGGTATCGTCAAATGACCATAATATCATGAAATAGCAACGTTGTGTTTAATTATTAATATCTTAAAACGATTTCTATTCGATATTCGTTGATTTGGTCAAGCTATATCATGACATGGTCAATAAAGTGTTAAATATTATTAAATGACCACACCATTTCACGAAATAATAGACTACTTTATGATATATGATCAATTCTACGATCTGGCCACAATATATGTAAAAATCTCTTTAATAAAACTATAATGAGAATGAAAATTTTGCAATAGGTAATTGCAGACAGTTCAATTTTAATCAGTTTACATATAGATTGGTAAATGGTAAATGAAATAAAAACCTTATGTATTTTCATATATTTGGTAGACGTCACTATTATCTATTGAAATTATTACACGTCTATAATAAAATAACAAAAATACTAAAAAACTAGTTTTTAAATATCTAATTATTTAAACATATAAAAATGTAAGTCATTTAATTTATTAGTAACTGAGGGCAAAATATACTTTTTCCATTTGATGATAGATGGCGCTGTTGATAACTAAATCAGTGTAGTTTCAAATTATATTACCAAGGTTATAACTATATTTTAAACTTTATTTATAAATATGGTATTTATTTGAAAAACACTTATTTTTAACTTTATTTTGTGCTGTAATTAAGATATAATAGAAAATTAACATCTAAAGGAAGGAAAATACATAACCTCCTTTTTTGAAGTTCCGTAAATGGTTAAAAAGTAGGCTATAAGTTGCCCCGGGTTACTAACTACCTACATATAAAATATCATGTAAATCCATGAAAAAAATGTAAATCGGTCCTGTAGTTTTTGCGTGAATCCGGAATACACAGACAGACAAAAATTCTAAAAACAAGTATAATTTAAAATTAAAAATTTTGTACAGCCGACTTCAATATAAGTTATTTAAGAAAAACTCAAAAACTATTGGTCTGACCTTGATCAAATTCATATGGGACCACACGAGAACTATCAACTTTCATATAATAAAAGAATTATCGAAATCGGTTCACCCAGTACAAAGTTAGGAGGCAACACACATAAAAAAAACACTCGAATTGAGTACCGTCTCCTTTTTGGAAGTCGGCAGAAAACCATTAATTTGACTTCAGTATAATATAAATAAACGGTATTTAGTCCCCTGGACTTGTTTTTTCAAGAATATACTAGAATTACAGACACGGCTTTTCTACAGATTTATTATATGTATAGATTCGTATAAATTGATTATTTGAGTTCGTTAGAGCAGTAGGCCTTATTACCCTACCATAGTAAAATAACGCCTACTAGCAAGGTTTTTCGAAATGTTTAATTTTGTTTTTCTTTACGACAAATGTTACAATTATTCGTTCATACTTTATAGAAAATTTTTATTAAAATCTGTAGATCAAATTAGATATTTCTGATTTTATTTTCGATTTTCCCTTAGGCCCGCCACATACATACGGAATTCCGAAACGGAATTCCGAACGGGTCGGCCACACACACAAGGAATCACGTTTTGCTCGCAAAATTTCAAAGGGAAAACTACCGTACGTGTGTAACGGGTCATAGATTTTATATGAACTTGCTGCGTTCGGAATCTCGAATCGGAATATCGAAACGGAATCCCGAAACGGAACTCCGTATGTATGTGGCGAGCCTTAGCTAGGTCTTACTACCCGCAGGTACCTACCATATGTAGTTTTATTTTATTGTTGTATTATGCTATTTTATTTATTTAAATGTTTTGTATTTGTACCCTTTTATATATTTTATAGTAGATATTAAGTTAGTATGTTTTTACTAACTTTATTCTATTAATTTGCACTTTATTTATTGTATTGTACATACCTACCTTATATATTTATTAAATTTATGAAGTGATTGTTTACACCTGCCACAGCTTCTCAAATCATTCAGGGTGGACTGGTAGAGAATGCCATAAGGCATTAAGTTCGCCCTTTAAGATGTATAATGCAGATTATTTAAATATTTTAAAACGATATTTCTTCCGCGGCAGCAACGCGCCGGGTATCAGGTAGTCTAATATATAATCACACATGTCGTTTTAGTACCTCAAAAGAAAACCACAAATTCTGGGCCCGATAGATAGCGCTGATAACAATAATTTTACATACTTATTTTGTTATTATCCGGTGTGAATTTTCGGTTATACCATAGAATAAATAATAGTACTAAAAGTTATACTTCAGAGGTGATCCCATATAAATTTGGAGAAGAAATTCTGTCCTAAGAGTTGCAAAATAGGGGATGAACTTTTTAGCCTTCTAGTAAAGATAAAGAAAAATAACTTTCCTAAAAGTAAAAGCAGGCTTCAAAAAATAAAAAAGAATAAGACGATTTAACTTTCTAGTCTAGTTTAAACTGTTTTATACACCAACTTTAGAGCGTGAAGTGCTTTTAGGCCCGCCACATATATACGGAATTCCGAAACGGAATTACGTATGTATATGGCGGGCCTTATTGTTTGAACTTACTTTTAAGTTTCAATTAGGTAGGTATGACTAAACGTAGTGATTATATTCTTTGGGTACGACTTTTGAAATATATCAATAAGGCCAGCCATCGGCCACACACATACGGAATTCAGTTTGGCCCGCAAAATTTCGAACGGAATACAACCGTACGTATGTGGCGGGTCATAGATTTTATATGGACTTGCTGCGTTCGGTATTCCGAATCGGAATTGAAATGTGGCGGGCCTAAGGGCTAATTTTACGCTCACCAGATATCGCTGGTTGGGACTAAGGTGAACTTACATATTTGTTTTATTACACAGATGGTCACAGTGTCACATCATTGAAAAGTTGTAATTTAATTAGTTTTTTAGTGTATGTACCACAGAAAAATACCTCGATACTGTATTCTTTAAGGAATATTCGTAATTTGGTTTAGCCACCATAATACTGTATAAAATATAATATTTAAGAAATAAACAATTTGTACACTTTTCTAATTAACTTCCCCCGTTATCAAATCTGTAAACCCTCACCTGATTCGAAGTGGCACCATCTTGGTTGCAGTCATAAATACCCCCTCAATATTTTGAAAGGATGTGATATACCTACTTAAAACTAGATACTTCTTTTAAAATTATTTTGATTAAATAATGGTCTTACAATTTGGTCAAGAAAAAAAAAAGACTTCAAATTAAATCAAAAAAATTTATTATGTAGGTCAAAATGTATTTGAATTCTTGTTCTTATAACAAATAATGGTGATACTATTAATGCAATTTTATATGCAGGAATGTGAAAAAAATTTAAAACTTGTTTTAACTAAAAACCTTTAATGCTTATTAGGGTACAAAAGTTTTGCTTAAGAAAATAAAACTAAAAGTTACTGGAGGCTACTTTTATTCTATGAATTTACATCAGTTGCAGTCATAACAAAATATTTCAGATATATGTATAACCTTATAAATTATAATATGTTACTTATAAGCCTTGTAAAAAATATAGAAAAGGAATGAGTTTGTAGCCCTTTTTTCCTTCGAAACACCTTTCGGTGTATGAAGTATCGCAGCTGAATAAAGAATTGCGCTGTAAACAACACTAGCTACTTTTTGCCCTTAGTGGCCTTCTCGGCAGCTTTGGTGACCTTACCACTGCCAGCCTCCTTGAAGTTAACAGCCTTGATAACACCAACAGCAACAGTTTGCCTCATGTCACGCACAGCAAAACGACCAAGGGGTGGGAATTCCTGGAAGGATTCCACACACAAAGGCTTGGAGGGCACAAGGTTTACAATGGCAGCATCACCAGACTTGATGGACTTAGGGTTTTCTTCAGTAGATTTACCAGTACGACGGTCAACCTTCTCTTTGATTTCAGCGAACTTGCATGCAATGTGAGCTGTGTGGCAATCCAATACAGGTGTGTAACCATTGGAAATTTGACCAGGGTGGTTAAGGACAATGACTTGTGCAGTGAAGTCTGCGGCTCCCCTAGGTGGGTTGTTCTTAGAGTCACCAGCAACATAACCACGACGTAATTCCTTGACAGATACGTTCTTTACGTTGAAACCTACATTGTCACCAGGTACAGCTTCTTGGAGAGCTTCGTGGTGCATCTCAACTGACTTAACTTCAGTGGTAATGTTGGCAGGAGCGAACACAACAATGGTACCAGGCTTCAGGACACCAGTTTCAACTCTGCCTACGGGCACTGTACCAATACCACCGATTTTGTATACATCCTGGAGGGGAAGACGCAGGGGCTTATCGGTGGGACGAGCAGGGGGCAGGATAGCGTCCAGGGCCTCAATGAGGCATTTACCTTCAGCCTTACCTTCCTTGCGATCAACTTGCCATCCCTTGAACCAAGGCATCTTGGTTGATGGCTCCAACATGTTGTCTCCGTGCCAACCAGAAATGGGTACGAAAGCAACAGCAGCAGGATTGTAACCAATCTTCTTAATGTACGAAGATACTTCCTTCTTAATTTCCTCGAAACGAGGTTCACTGTATGGTGGCTCAGTGGAGTCCATTTTGTTGACACCTACGATCAGTTGCTTGACGCCGAGTGTGAAGGCGAGAAGAGCGTGTTCACGGGTTTGACCGTTCTTTGAAATACCAGCTTCAAACTCACCAGTACCGGCAGCGACAATCAGCACGGCGCAGTCAGCCTGGGATGTTCCCGTGATCATGTTCTTGATGAAATCTCTGTGTCCAGGAGCGTCGATGATGGTAACATAGTATTTGCTGGTTTCAAACTTCCACAAAGCAATATCGATTGTAATACCACGTTCACGCTCAGCCTTCAGTTTGTCCAACACCCAAGCGTATTTGAAGGAACCCTTGCCCATTTCCTGGGCTTCCTTTTCGAACTTCTCGATGGTACGTTTGTCGATACCACCACATTTGTAAATTAAGTGGCCGGTGGTAGTGGACTTGCCGGAGTCGACGTGTCCAATGACGACAATGTTAATGTGAGTCTTTTCCTTTCCCATTTTTGGTTAGTCTAGAACAAGAAAAAGAAAAATATTAGTGAAAGAATTCAATATTGCAAGTCCTAAAGCGAGACTTTAGGAAGGTCATCGTCTCGTGTAACGATACGCAGCCGGCAACATGGCGGCCGCATGGCCGCCTCGCCCTATCTTGACACTTCACAATGGATGTCAGCCATTACGGAGTAAAGTAAGAAAGTTTACGAACTACAAAATTATGCAGATTGCTTTAAATTACCATGTTGCTTAATAATAAGTAACAAGCACACGTACCATGAAACAATGCATTTCACAACCACGTGGTAACATGTGCCGGTCGATGCGAAAGTATGACGCGTAAGCAATCGCATTCAATATTTAACGAATTTCGTAAAGAAATAATAATATTAGATCAAACAAAATAGAAAAGACAGTAATTAAATAGGAAAATCAATCACAAGGTGAACAAATTGGTAATAGATAATAACAATATCGAACAAGACTCTCTAGGCAAAACTATTACTACCAACTTACGATAAAACAGTTGTTATAAAGATACTAACACAAATGCTTATTATTATTGAAAAGTAAATCACTTGGTTTTTCACAGCACAAAAACCGATTCTTCTGACACTCACCACGGATTACAGACAGGCGTGTAATATCCGAGAGAGACTCCAACAGAATGGACGAGAAATGGATTTTGATTCAACTTGAATGGAAAGATAGGAGTCACGTCCGGTATACAGTGTGGCTATATACAAATAATAAATTTAAAATTATTAAAATGAAGATATTTATTTAAACAATATTTGTTACTTCACAGTATTTATGAATTCAGGGAATTGATGTGCTTATATTGTAGAACTAAACACAAAAGTATAAAATGTAATATTCTAGCTTATTGAAAAACTTTAGTATTCAAAGATTTAATATCATTTGATTTTTAAGCCAGAACCAGCGAGAAAAAAGTATGTGTATTTTTATTTATATTTAATTCCCGCGTAGAATGGGGTTGTTATATTTATTTATGGCCATATGTATGTATGTTATATTTATATATGGTACTGTGTCCTTTTCACTAATCTTATGTAAGTTATTGAAATAAAAAGAAAATGTAGTATTATGTTGTGGTATTAATAAAGCCAATTAGTGGCAGCGTTAGAATACCCACTACTCCATAATATCATCCCGTGACTCTCGTAAAAGATGACTGAGGAAAATAGAAACAATAGATGAGCATCTTCCTAATAATAACTAAATGGTAAGTATAAACGGTAAACGGTTGCCGTCTCGGCTGCCAAGCATGGAAACTATAACAAATATCCCCCTACGGACAATCAATGGGATATGTTAAGCAATAACTTTTAATTGACTGAAATAAATCAGTGATGAAAAAATGTGTTAATTAAATTAGAACGATTGCTGCGCCGCGGGCCCTGAGTATTAGTTCTAGCCAATAATAAAATACTGTGTGCAAGAATAAACAAACATTTTTTGAAATTTAATGTTGGTTTAATTACAAACAAGCATTACTATTCACATCTGGTGTAACTAAACTTGTCCAGGTCACACTAATATGTAGATGAATAACAAAGGTGACACTAAACATGCCCTTGTTAATAGATGGTAGTTGAAATTAGCTAGTCCAATATAATTACTAACAGAAGAAGTTAAGCAAAGAAAGAAAGAAAGAGACTTTTTTTTTAAAAGATACTAGGTAATGCTATTAAAAATTACTAATATTCCCTTTAACCACTTCTGGTAAGCTTAAAATGCTTGTGTTAGGAGTGATTCACGACAGTAGTCGAATGGTGGATTCGAACGCACGACCTTTCGAGATCGCGGTCCGCGTCCTGCCATTAGGCTACTGACGCTTCACTTTAATTTGGGAATTAAAAAATGTAGAAGATGAATAATTAAAAACAAAAAAGTAGTACGTTAATAACAACATATAATAATGCTCAATGAACAATGCAATATTAAAAACCAAAATTCTAACATTATCTTCGTATTAAATTAATCAAACAACAAATCAGAAAAAAAAGCATGATAAATATATCTTAATAATAAATCTTTTACTCGATTGCAGTATTTACAGAAGCAGAGCCATGCTTTTCGGATATATATACCATTAATTGAGCGTATTTCTTTGTGAGATTATGTGTATTTCTTAGATGATGTTGGATTCGTCTTTATTCTTAACAAAATATGTTACATCTTATCAATATCAAATTACGATGCATTAAGAACTCTAACCAAACGTGTCATATAGAAGTTTAGAATAGATCACTCCAGGCGAATTCTTTGTTTTTGAATATACTTTTTTATTGCTTATTATATGGACCATTTTTTTCTAGGTCCATGGCTTATTAGAGTTGACCCACCGTAACTTTATATGAACGACGTTTCTTAGCTAAGAACATTTCATAAACGTAAAAATGTTTTTCATTTTATGTATTTAAATTGATCATATTATGACTCTAGGAAGATCACTACTGTTGTAGGATTGTCATTAGCTGAAAGTTGCATATAAGATGATCAAATAGGGTTATTGATTTTAATGTGTTTTATGTACAAATTGACTGAATAGGGAAGTCCGAATTCGTCCGAAAGCTCAATAACGGATCCAAGTGGGCTGGGTATCGTTCGGGAGGTAACAACACATTTCCTAATCACGTATTCCTCAAAACCAGCCATTAGAACAATGGCTTTCCCAAAAGTAAATTACTACACTATCCATGGTTAAGCTCTATGGTTAAGCATAGGCTCTTCTTTTCCAAAATCGTTCAGCATATTTTATTTACAAAGGGTAAGGTAACTTTAGTTAATTTGTATTAATTTTATTATATGTACATAATTCAATGAGGTAATTTTTTTATTTGTTAAATAATTTTGTTGATATAAATCTCTTGTGGATTTTATTATGTCAGTTAATTTTTAATAAAAATATCCTACTAATATTATAAACGTGAAAGTTTGTGAGGATGTATGAATGCCTGTTACTATTTCACGCAAAAACTACTAAATGGCTTTTAATTAAACTTTACAATTATATAGCTCATACATTAGAATATTACATAGGCTATAATTTATAAAGATATTATGTAAATTTTCCAAAATATAACGATGAATATTAAGTATGTTGGAAAAAATCTGTCACCTGCGAGCTATTTTGGCATGCGGTGGAAAACTGTAAGAGTTACACGAATATAATGTATGGGGGAATGGTTTTTCCTAAATATTTCTACAAAGAAGTCCGCGACAGTATTTATCTACATTTAATGTGTAAGCCATTATTACCAAAATAGTAAACCATAAATACAATAAAATTTGATACTTTATTTCCAACGCACATTTTGCAATGACAAATTGATTTTTATTAAAATAAATATTTTATCGCTTCCAATATTCACAGTAGACAAACTTTATATTTTTATCTTCGTAATATGGTCAAATATTTTAAAAGTCGCGACGATATAAAATTGTGCGGTCCGGCGCGCACAGGGCGGTTGGGCGCACTGCGAGAGAGGTGGGGAAAAACATCGCTCATCGCTAAATATGATATTATGATGCTTACGCATGGCATACACTTCTTATACGTATACTATAATAAAACTCTAACACGGCGTTTGTCTGAACACGCATCATGCAAAACCCTGTGACCCGTTTTGGATGGGACTTTCACTGAAAAATAGCTGATGTTATAAGGAGTAATTTAGGCTTCTTTTATTTTAGGGTTCTGCGCAAAATAATTCCACGCAGGTGGAGTCGCGGGGAGCAGCGAGTAGTTTAAATAAAAACTACCATAAATTTGGGTTATTTTTCTAAACTGGCTATATTGGCTTAATTATGACGTCATATCTGGTGATACGTTGTGTGAACCAAAGAGTATGTAATCACAACGTTTTATTAAAGTATATTTTTGTGTTCAGAAACGAATATAGGGATTATGATTTATTTTGAAATGTGTAATTTTTAACAGCTTATTTATTATTACCTTCTTAATCTTATTTAAATCGGCCTGATTTGAAATACGTTAATTTCAGTATTTCTTTTTAATATTGGTTATAGTATTTACATTTACAGGTAAATTGATACCTTTTTTATGAGATGAGTAATCGATTAAAATACGTACAACCGGTTGAAAATATTTATTTATTTATTTAAAACTTCATATACGCGCGTGGTATATAGGCGGACTTAATGCCTAAGGCATTCTCTAACAATCTACCTTGGGATGATGCAGAGATAGAATGAAGTAGGTGTAATAAAAAGTTATAGTTCGGCCGTTCAGAGAATGCGTTCCTGATACGTATCAGTTAGTCACGACTAGTGATGGGCACAATATAACAATTAGTTCGTTACCGTTCCTCCAAAATGAACGGCCGCGTTATTTTTAAGATTATTTTCGTTTTAAATTGGCGGAATCATTTAAAATTTATATTTTAGTAAATTAAGTGGAAACCAAAAAAGGTAATGATAATATTTTTTTTTTATAGGACAAGGGTGACAAACGAGCACACAGTCCACCCGATGGCAAGTGGCTGCTGCGGCCCATAGACATCCACATCTATCCTCGTTTGCGAATCAAAATGCAGATGCGTTGTCACCCGTGAGGACTAAGATGGAATACCTCATTTCCAGTAAAAAGGGCCTCCGGCCACCTGCACTCACCAAGCGAAACGCAGAGGTAAACCTCTACTTCACGCTGGTATTCTGTGAGGTCGTGGTACCACCCCGGTTCGAGCCGGCCCATCCGTGGCTCTACCAAGTGTTAATATAATAAAATCGTTTTATTTATTCTTTGTTACAAAGTTACAATCTGTATTTCTATGCAATAAAGTACATTGAATTGAATGTGCGTACAGAATATTAATCAGATTCCGATTCGCTTGAGGAGGTGGTGTTTTCATCATCATCTTCGCCTACATGTATAATTATACTATTATCAATAATAGAATCAATCCTGATATTTCGGTCAAAATGTTCCACAATCAGGTTTTTAGTCTTCTCAACAACCTTTGCTCAGTCATCTCTTGTGACTTCCCCGCAGGCTTCTTTTAATAGGGTCATCATCTTTTCGTGCTGAATGGCGGGGAAGTATTGTGGCGGGCGGCGTAACCTTTTATTTGAGCCCAGATTAGCTCCAGTACTCCAGAGCCAGTTCATCGATTTCGTATCGCACAGTTGCCGCTTTATTTTCTTTAACTAATTTAATTAGCTCTGGTTTTAGCATCTGCATATTTGCGTCAATGCCTTTTGCTTGTAACCAAGCCACCATTTCTTCTTATTTTATTAGCTTGGGTAGGTGGTTTCTGTATTTAAACCGAGTGATAAGAGACATTATCCATGAATATTATAGAAGGCTCTGGTAGGCTGGGCAAAAGCACGTTCTGGAACCACTCTTTAAATGTAGTGGCATTCATTTCCTCGTGGTAGTCATTTGTGGTTTTTGATTGAAATGCCAGAACGCGTTCTCCACAAAGCCGTATTTTGCAGAACCTGCGTGGCATATTATCAGACGGGCAATCGAAGCCCGATTTAGCGCCGATGTCAGTTTGAAAAGCAGAAACAGTCCATTAAACGAAAGCCAGGTAATCAAATAAAAACTGATCGAAAACACTTGAAGAACGTGGTCTATGCGCACGAAACGACAACAGACGACTGTTTTAGCGTCACAAAATGGCGGCCCGTAACGCCATTTGGGGTTACCATTTTCAACCTAAATATAAAAATGCTAAATATTTTCTTTCGCGCGTTCGGTTTGGTCGTAGTTTTATTTTTATATTTAATAAAAGTTATCTTATTGTCCATTATTTTCAAATCCTTAAAAAGAAAAACAAAACGTATTATTTTATAAAGTATAACTGTATAAGAACAGATTACGATACTGTTATTGCTTGTTATTGTTAGCACAGCACTACAAATATAAAGCGCTGACATAACCTTGTAATAGCGCAGTATAGATTTAGAAAAATATTGTTTACCAAGTTATTTGACACTCAGTTTGGCACAAAATTATAACATTCATTGATTATTGATATAATAATGTTGTTTTAATGCTCATCAATTGTTAAAACGGTAAACAACCAGCAAAAATATTTTTATCGTAACTGCAACGCCATTACAAAGTTACGTCGTCAGTTCAATCGCGACGTGTCAGGAACGCATTCTCTGAATGGCCGAACTATAGACCCAAACATAGCCTATTTTAACCGACTCCCAAAAAGAAAGGTTATCAATATGTATGTACACTGATTTCTAAGCTTGATCAATTCGTATATACATGCTGAAATTTTAGTGGTTGTTGTCCCGCAGCCAAATTATACTGTCTCGATAGTAGAGTCAATTTATTAAATTAAAAAATATTACAATTAAAAAAGGGCAGATTTACAATAGTAATACCACACAAGCTATTCCGGCGTCCAAACTAGTTTATGTTGTATCACTAAGCTTGAGAGTTCATGTTATGAACATTTATTAGTGGCCCTTTACTGTGTAGTAAGCGCGCGGTAGCACGTGCGAAAGACGTAACACTACATTACGTCCAGCGATTTTTTTTTTCAGACTTTATTATAGTAATTCGGTATAAGCTAGCCTGTACGCCCGACCTATTTGCGCGATATTGCTACTTTTATTAAGGTTTGAGATCGCATTCGAGTTTTGTTTTTCTCGATTGTAAATCTGCCATTTTTACATCCTAATAATTTTATTTTAATAAATCTATTGTACTACTAAGGCAAAATAATTTGACTTCGGGTAAACAACCATTAAAATTTCAACATGTGTATTGGATCAATCTGTGTGTATATCCTTTCAAATAAAAAAATCTAAATCGGTTTAGAAATTGTAGAATTCTGAAGTGAAAAACATTAAAAAATACACCGAATTGATAACCTCCTCCCTTTTGAAGTCGGTTAAAATTAAACATTACACGCTGTGCTTATTGTATTCGAGCAAATTAATTGTGTTTAATAATATTCTTAAATTTTATTACGTCTGCATATTTTACCATTAATATATGTATAATAAAGTTATATTAGTAACATCATTATCGTGTTTATTTTATTCCATTTTATATTCTCATAAAATACTTCTACTAAATAATCATCGTACGTAATACGTAATCTTTATTATATCGATTTTTTAAAATTAATCAAAAAAAAGTGATTTGCACAATTTGATTGCAAACGCCAGAAACTGGTATCACTGAATGGCGTGTATGTTGCGTGTGACGAGCGTAGGCACATTCGACTCGCGCCCACTAACATAATGACTTTGCATCATTTTAACGCTCGTGCTTTGTACTGGAGGTGGGCAAAATGTATCATTTTTGCGATTGGAACATTTGCATCTCGATCACTGAAATGTTCCGAAACACTGATATGTTTCATTTGGCTCATTTGGTACATCGACTCAAAAGATATACAATGCAGAATGTTCCGAATACATTAAGTTGTGTCGCGGGCGTTTATTACTGACTTATCCGTGAAATGTTATGCGGCAACAATGCTGAATAATATAAGTGCTTAGATTATTTATTGTGTACCGTAATAAGATTGTAAATAAAATCGATTCTCCTTCATACTTTAACAAAAATGTCACTATGTCAATTCATTATTTACAAAATGTCCATTTACACAAAACAGCAATGTCTATGTACACAGAATTTTCTCGTAAAGTCTCATAACTCTAACTTTATGATGAAAAGGAAGAAAGTAAAGTCACAATAATCACTACGCAAGGAAATCCTAAACAGAACTGAGTATGTTTTCGTAAACAGGCGCTAATGAATATAAATAATTTGACGAGTATGGCATCAACGTAAAATGACAACTTGTTAATGCAAACATTACATACAAAAAATGACCGTATAGTATTTGACACGTAAGCGCCTTAGTGGTAATTTTTACGTACATGAATAACGTCACCGAAAATCCGTACGAGTTGAGTGATACACTTCTTATTTGTTATCTCTATCTGACTTGTGTGGATTATAATTATTTCGCCCGCTCACTCGCCACTCGTGAGTAAATAGTTAAGTTAATAATTGTCTCAGTCTATCTCTCTCGCTCGTGGCTCAGTCGCCTCGCAAGCGACGCGTCGCGCGAAATGAGCAAAGAGCAAAGTAATGTTTCACTGTTCCAGATTAAATGATACATTTGAAACGATGTTACTGAACCAATCTTTTGTATCATTTCAGTGATTCGGAACAGTAAGTCGTTTCTGTAAAGAGATACACACACCTATTTTGCACTGGACTGCGTTTCTATGCGTAATAATTCTATGGTTTTGAGGTTATTGAAGAAGTTGTTAAAGTTTATTTGTTACTTTAACTGAATATTAAGCAATTTATATTTTCTTTTTATTACCAGGCAAGGGAAACTAAACCAACTTTAAATAAATAAAATCCCTTTTGATAAAATTTTGTTTTTACTATTTATTAATACTTTGTACGTTTTTCTTAACTAAGATAGCAGGTAAAAAAAATTAAGGCGGTCAAACCTTTGTAGTCAATTCATGCATAAATGTAATTGTGTAATGACTGTACCGACGCTCTGACGTATTTGACAGGTTCACAGATATTTCCAAAGGGTTATAGTTATTTGTTGCATTACTCCCAATTACTCTTTATTACTCTAAGGTATCGTTGGCAATAAGGGCTCCAGTCAAAAAAATACATCAAACGATGTTATTATAATATTATTAAAAACTATTGTAGAGTTTAATTTAAACAATAATAAAAGTTTGTGAGTGGATGTTTAATTTGCTCTCTTGTTTACGCATTTAATCATTATCAATCATTTAATAAAACATTAAGTATAGATTAAATACAGTTCGACCATACAGTAATATGTCGCCGTTATAATCATACAGTCATAGAATTATTACGCATAGAATACTAGTACGCGCACTGAAAGTGAGGCAAGTAAAACTAACGCGAAACCGCGTAAGTTGACTCAGCGACGCGTCTGGAGGTGGGCAATGTGTATCATTTTTGGGATTGGAACATTTGCATCTTGATCACTGAAATGTTCCGAAACACTGATATGTTTCATTTGGCTCATTAGTATCATCGACCTAAAAGATATAAAAGAAAGAATGTTCCGAATACATTAAGTTGCGTCGCGGGCGTTTATTACTGGCTGATTTATGAAATGTTATGTGGCACCAATGCTGAATAATATAAGTGCTTAGATTATTTATTGTGTACCGTAATAAGATTGTATATAAAGTCGATTCTCCTTCATACTTTAACAAAAATGTCACTATGTCAATTCATTATTTACAAAAATGTCCATTTACACAAAACAGCAATGTCTATGTACACAGAATTTTCTCGTAAAGTATCATAACTCTAAACTTTATGATGAAAAGGAAGAAAGTAAAGTCACAATAACCACTACGCAAAGAAATCCTAAACATAACTCAGTATGTTTTCGTAAACAGGCGCTAATGAATATAAACAATTTGACAAGTGTCGCATCAACGTAAAATGACAACTTGTTAATGCAAACATTACATACAAAATACGACCGTATAGTACTTGACACATAAGCGCCTTAGTAGTAATTTTTACGTGCATGAATAACGTCAGCGAAAATCCGTACGAGTTGAGTGATACACTTCTTATTTGTTATCTCTATCTGACTTGTGTGGATTATAATTATTGCGCCCGCTCACTCGCCACTCATCGTCTCTCTCGCTTGTGGCTCAGTCGCTTTGCAAGCGACGCGTCGCGCGGAATGAGCAAAGAGCAAAGTAATGTTTCACTGTTCCAGATCCAAATGATACATTTGAAACGTTGTTACTGAACCAATCTTTTGTGTCACTTCAGTGATTCGTATCAGTGAGTCGTTTCCGTAAAGAGATACACACGCCTAACACTAACGCGTCAGTGCTAAGCATGGGCGTTTTCAGATTTTGCCTGCAACGGTTACATAACGGATATTTAGTTTTCATATCGTTATTGAAAACCGTTTTCAAATATCGATATCAGTAGTAATGGTTTACAACCGAAACATAACCTAAAATCAGGGGTATGAATATGAAAGTCCTCAGTAGCTTGCTTTACGTTGATATTAGTGCCATCTCACAGTAAAAGTACTATTTTTCCCGATATTTTTACATAATATATTAAAAGATGGCGCCACGGTGGGTATTTATTATTTATACCGAAGCCTAAATCATGCTAGCAAAGTTTTGAAATACGCCGGTGTATATATATATATATTTATATAATTAAGGAAGCAATTCACACCATGGTTTTCTCAAACAAACAATAAATATTTACTTAAAACAAATTAATTCATATTTAAATTAAATAGATTTCCTTTTAATTTTATTGAAATATGTACGAAATAATACTGAACCTAGGTGATAGAGCCCTCTAGTGTAATTTTTAGTAATTTATAATCCCTACGCCATCTATAAAAGCGCAGAAGAAACTTTCCTCGTTTCATCACCTAATTATTTTTCAGAGTGGCTCATCTATGCCTGAAAACTGTAGAACCAGTGCAACATTTATTTTACGAATTACTTCGATTATTTTAGTTTAGAAGTCAGAAGCTCTAATATAATCTTAAATTTAATATTTAGACATGTATGTTAATATATAATTTATGATTGTTATGCAGTAATATAGTATTATAAATGTTTAAAATTACATTCTTTCTATTCTCATTTATGTCTATAATATTTATACCCATATTTTTTAAAAGTGAGACGTGGGATCAGAGTTTGATTTCGAAGTCTATAATTAAACTGTATTCATAAGTAGTAAACTTAATTTATATATATATATATATATATATATATATATATATATATATATATATAAAGAAAATTATTAGACATAGTTTATTTATTATTATTATATTAATAATCATTATTTTTTATAATGATTATTTAAGTTGGCGATTTACCTTCATATACTTAACTAGGCTTAGGACTGACAGGAAAGTTATAAAACAAATGTACAAAATGCAAACAAATCCTACTACAAATAAACGCAACGTCAAAAATTAATAATTTTACAGATAGTTTCATAATGAACGGCACACGCCACCAATGTCAAGTGCGTAATTGTTACGTTTGAAAAAAAATCAAATTCTAACTTTCACATAAACAAAAGTTGCCTAAACCAAATATAATGTGATGAAACAAATCTAAGTCTAGTGCCTCATGTTCTAAAGATCATTTAAATCTGACAACTGTCACGACTACACAAACTTAAAAAATTTGCCAATTTTAACCATTTAAAACTCGACCTTATTGTTAAGATTCTTATAATTATATTTCACTACGTGCACCGTTTTATGATAACAACCAAAACATCGCAACGAAATCCATATTCGCTTCATCTCTTTCATACGTATTTATGACACTGTCGCTAGAACGAGAAACAACGAATATCAAAGGACATCGGTTAGTTTTGGTTTTGGGCCGTTTTCAGTTTTTAGCATATCGTTACAGTTTGCGTTTTACGTTTCGTACGTTAGTTAGTTGATTTTGGGTTTTGGTTGGATATGTGATAACGGTTATGTTCTTAGGTTTATCGATATGATATGATATTTGATAACATAACGTTATTAGTTACGTTTTGATATATCCGTCTCATGCCTAGTCAGTGCGCAACGTCACGGCTTACGGAGAAGAGCTCGCGAAAAATTGTAAAAATTACCGTTTGTGCTGTAAAATATTGTCACAACGGTGATGATAAACATAAAAGAAGTGATGGTATTACATTTCACATATAAGTTTATACATTTAATTCATTATAAGTACATAAAACAAAAAAAATACTTACCTAATCTCTCATAATACAAATGTGGCTAGTTGTTGGGAAAAAATCACAATTTTCTTTTTAAAATATTTATTTCTATTTGTGTTTAAAAAGTTGAATCGCAACGCTCTGTGTAAAACAAAAAAGTTTATATATAGATACCTACTTCTCTAAGTGTTAACATTATATTAACAATGGGTGCCTATTTAAAACTAATACGGAGTGATCAGCTAATCGCGATTCGTCGACGCCATTTTAAAGCAACTATTTTATTTTAATTGCTCTTTTCATTGACTAAGGTTACGTTTTAGAGTATAGAATAAAAACTTTTTTATTTACAACATCATGAGATTATTAATAATAACGCCTTTACTAACCAGATGTCACTTTACACCCAAACATTAACCATATGTTACGTTAGACCCAAACATAGCCTATTTTAACCGACTCCCAAAAGGAAAAGTTATCAATATGTATGTACACTGATTTCTAAGCTTGATCAATTCGTATATACATGCTGAAATTTTAGTGGTTGTTGTCCCGCAGCTAAATTATACTGTCTCGACAGTAGAGTCAATTTATTAAATTAAAAAATATTACAATTAAAAAAGGACAGATTTACAATAGTAATACCTAACAAGCTATTCGGGCGTCCAAACTAGTTTATGTCGTATCACTACGCTTGAGAGTTCATGTTATGAACATTTATTAGTGGCCCTTCACTGTGTAGGAAGAGCGCGGTAGCACGTGCGATAAACGTAACACTACATTACGTCCAGCGAATTTTTTTTTCAGAATTTATTATAGTAATTCGGTATAAGCTAGCCTGTACGCCCGACCTATTTGCGAGATATTGCTATTGGTTTGAGATCGCATTCGAGTTTTGTTTATCTCGAATGTAAATCTGCCATTTTTACATCCTAATAATTTTATTTTAATAAATCTATTGTACTATTAAGGCAAAATAATTTGACTTCGGGTAAACAACCATTAAAATTTCAACATGTGTATTGGATCAATCTGTGTGTATATCCTTTCAAATAAAAAAAATCTAAATCGGTTTAGAAATTGTAGAATTCTGAGGTAAAAAACATTAAAAAATACACCGAATTGATAACCTCCTCCCTTTTTGAAGTCGGTTAAAATTAAACATTACACGGTGTGCTCATTGTATTCGAGCAAATTAATTGTTTTTAATAATATTTTTAAATTTTATTACGTCTGCATAAAGTTATATTAGTAACATCATTATCGTGTTTATTTTATTCCATTTTATATTCTCATAAAATACTTCTACTAAATAATCTTCGTACGTAAAACGTAATCTTTATTATATCGATTTTTTAAAATTCATCAAAAAATAGTGATTTGCACAATTTGATTGCAAACGCCAGAAACCGGTATCACCGAATGGCCTGTATGTGTGCGTGTGACGAGCACATTCGACTCGCGCCCACTAATATAATAAGTTATTAGACATAAATTTTTTTCAAAGTCCTCCATGAATATGTCGGCGACTATAGAGATACAGGTGAGCCCATCGCCACTCCATCTACTTGCTTGTAAAACTCCTCCTTCCACAATAGATAGCCAGATGAAAGGCAGTGTTTGAGTAATACATATTCTGTAGGCATGTTGTATTCTTCTAGCTTCCTGGTTACGACTGAGATGTAGTCTTCAATAGGTAAGCATGTAAATAGTGACTTAACATCAAAACTAACCATAGTTTATTGTCAGCAAGATGTAGGTCTTTTATCTCACTAACAAAATTAAATCCAAACCCAAGCATAACACTGCAAGACTTCAGGATACTGTAAGTTCATTCTACGTAAATCGAACCAAAAATTAATATTAAAAAACTCAAGGTAGCCGGGCTAACTGTGACATCGGGACGTCAAACATCTCAGTCCCCCCCGTGACCATGGGTTGCTAAAAGCACTCGAAACGTCGGGAATAAAAATAATAAAATAAACGCGATAAAATCCGTAAAAAACAGTTTTATTCAACATGACTTTTCCTTTGCAAAATATAAAAATTAACAAAATAATTGAAAACATTCTATATTTTAAACAGTATCAAATAAAAATATTAACCTAAAATACTCACGTTATAGCAGTGATGACATCCTGAGAATTATTGTGTCAAATTTGCAATTATCAGCATTTTTTCTCTTATTAACACCGCAGCCACTCACTGAACTGGGCCGGAAGCAGGGCCTGCGTGCCACCCGCCAAGGCCAAGGCCGCGGGTAGGGGAGGGCCCTCCTCCGCCGCCACCGCCTCTATGGCCACCGCCGCAGCCGCAACTGCCGCCGCCGCCGCTGTCACTGTTGCCGCCGCCGTCGTTGCGACACCGACGCCCGCAGAGGGGCGCCCCGTGGAGGAAGCTGAAATGGAATGCCTATAACGGCCCCATTAAGCTTCCTCCAGGCGAATATCAACCACTGCGCCTGCGCTCAGGATCTGTTGCTCCAGAGCATGGCGCAGTGGTCGATTAACATCGCTGTGGTCGCTGAGCCGTATTTTGTCTGGCCTAGGGATGACTGGGTGGCGGACCTTAACGACTCAGTGGCCATCATTTCTTTGGCCGCCGCCGGTACCCCGACCCTTGAAGGTGTCAGGAGGGGTCAGGGGTGCGTAGCAGCACGGTTCGGGGAGTTCGTCGTTGTGGGGGTGTACTTCTCCCCGAACCGATCTCTCGCCGAGCTCCATAACTCTCTTGCAGAGCTGAGAGCAGTCGTCGTCGGAAGCTATCCCCTCCCCGTACTTGTCCTCGGGGACTTCAATGCCAAGAACTTGGCTTGGGGTTCTCGTCGTACAGATGTGCGGGGTAGGATGGTGGAAGACTGGGCTCTGGAGACAGGCCTGGTCGTCCTAAATCGGGGTTCTGTCCCCACGTGTGTGCGGATGCGGGGCGAGTCGGTGGTGGACATTTCATTCGCTAGCCCCGCTCTGTCGCCGCGTGCCATTGACTGGCGAGTCATGGAGGGGGTGGAGACCTACTCCGACCACCGGTACATCCGGTTTGACGTCTCCACCCAGCCCTCGAGCGCGCCAGTCCAACAGGCCCCGAGTGGTCCGCGTTGGGCGCTGAAGCAGCTGGACCGGGAGCTCCTCCTGGAAGCCTCGATCGTGCAGGCCTGGGTGTCATCACCGGATAAGCCTGCCGACGTCAATGATGAGGCAGGGTGGTTCCAGGAGGCCATGTCCGAGATATATGACGTGGCAATGCCCCGCGTCCGGCCAGGAAGCGCCCGGCGTCAGGTGTATTGGTGGTCGCGTGAGCTGACGTGTCTGCGCGAGGCTTGTGTCGCCGCGCGGCACCTGTACGCCAGGCATCGCAGGCTCCGCATTCGTCCACCGAATGCGGCAGCCATTGAGGCGGAGCTGTACGAGGGATACAGAGCGGCGAAGACCGCCCTCCGGGAGGCTGTCATGCGGGCCCGGGATCGGGCCCGTGAGGAGATGCTGGAGACTCTCGACAGAGATCCGTGGGGGCGCCCTTACAAGATGGTGCGGGATAAACTCCGCACCTGGGCCCCCCCGCTGACGCAGAGTCTCCGGCCCCAGCTCGTGGAGGACGTGGTGAGCGCTCTGTTCCCTGCGCGAGGGGAACATCCGCCCCCGCCTATGGCTCCGCCACCTGCGGTGCCGGAAGCGGACCACCAGGACGACGACGACGACATCCCGGAAGGGACCGGGGTAGACCTGAGAGTGGCGGTACGTAGGCTCAAGGCCAGGAATACCGCCCCAGGACCCGATGGCTTGCCTGGCAAAGCCTGGGTCCTGGCCTCAGAGGCTCTCGGGCCCCGACTGGAGGGGCTCCTAAGCGCATGCTTGGAGAGAGGCCAATTCCCGCTTCGTTGGAAGACGGGGAAGCTGGTCCTCATTTGGAAGCCGGGGCGCCCTGCGGACTCTCCGTCCGCATACCGGCCCGTGGTGCTGCTCGACGAGGTGGGCAAGCTCTTTGAAAGAGTCATTGCAAACCGCCTCGCCGAGCACCTTGCGGGGACGGGGCCGGATCTTGCGGAACACCAGTTTGGTTTCCGCAAGAGGCGCTCTACGGTGGACGCCATCATGCGCGTGAGAGCCCTCACGACGGGGGATGCAGTGGCCAGGGGGGGGGGGTTGTTTTGGCGGTGTCTCTCGACATCGCCAACGCCTTCAACTCCATGCCCTGGAGCTGCATTAGGGAGGCACTCCGGTATCACCGGGTGCCGACCTATCTCCGTCGTATAGTCGGGGACTATCTGACGGACAGGGCCGTCATCTACCCCGGTCGCAACGGTGAGTGGAACCGGCGAGAGATGTCGTGCGGTGTCCCACAGGGTTCGGTTCTGGGGCCGTCCCTGTGGAACATCGGTTACGACTGGGTGCTGCGCGCCGACCTCCCTACCGGCGTCAGCGTAGTTTGCTACGCTGACGACACGCTGGTACTGGCACAGGGGGGGTCGTACGAGGCAGCGGCGGAAAATATGACACGCGGGGTTGCGATAGTCGTTGAGAGGATCCGGCAGCTGGGTCTTGAGGTGGCTCTGCACAAGTCCGAGGCCATGCACTTCCATGGTCCTCGGAACAGGCCACCACCGGGATCCTCAGTGATGGTAGGAGGGGTATCCGTCGGCGTCGAGTTGACGTTGAAGTACCTAGGACTCGTCCTCGACGGCCGATGGAACTTCGTTGAGCACTTCCGACGTTTGGCTCCCAAACTGGAACGGACCGGGGCTGCCTTCAGGCGGCTCCTGCCGAACCTGGGGGGGCCAAACGCCTCCTGCCGGAGGCTCTACGCGGGGATTGTTCGGTCCATGGCCCTTTACGGGGCCCCGGTGTGGGCGCGTGGTTTGGCGCGGCTTGCCGTTCACCACCTGAACGCGCCCCAAAGGGTGGTCGCCGTGAGAATGGTTCGTGGCTACCGCACGATCTCCCGCGAGGCGGCGGGCCTCCTTGCCGGATTACCGCCATGGGATCTGGAGGCGATAGTCCTCGCGCGCCTGCACGAATGGCGCACGGAGGCACTATGCCGGGGGGAAACCCCGCTGCCGCGGCAAGTTGTCGTGCAGCGGACAGACTTCCGGCGTGATCTCATGGCGACATGGAGAGAGCGACTGTCGCAACCCCGTGCTAGGCACGCCACTATAGCGGCGATAAGACCCCTCTTTGAGGAGTGGCTTGAGAGACGCCACGGCGTCCTCACCTTCCGCCTGACGCAGGTCCTCACCGGACACGGTGTGTTCGGGAGGTTCCTGCACCGAATCGGGCGGGAGGAAACGCCCGGGTGCTCCCACTGCGAGGATCGACCGGAGGACACGGTGGAGCACACCGTGGAGGTGTGCCCTGCTTGGGCGGAGCACCGCCGTGTCCTCGTAGCGGCGATAGGCGGTGGCGACCTCTCGCGTCCGGCCCTGGTCGAAGCCATGGTCCGGAGCGAGACGGAATGGGATGCCGTCACCACCTTCTGCGAAGCAGTGATGCTAGCGAAGAAGGTGGCGGAGCGGGAGGAGGAGAGAGCAGCAGCTTTCCTTCCCGGCCGCCGCGGGAGACGCCCCGGACGTCGGGGGCTACGTCGTGGCCCCCGGCCACCGTAGGCGCGGGCCTGTGCATGGCGAGCAATGGGTAGCTCGCCGTCCGTCCGTCTAACGACGACAGGCCGTGTCGACGGCGCGTTTTGTTCCACGCGCACTTCAAAGAGCTGTCAGCATCGTGAAGGGGCCCGCAAGGGCCGACGCCTGCCGGGGCTGCGGGCTGTTCGAAAGAGATACCGCGGATCCGGAACGTAAGGGCACTGAAGGAACACGGATGGTTTTTAGTCAGTAAAAGTCTGACACTCCCTTCCGCTCCACCCAGAGCGAAAGGCGTCATTTGATGATTTTCCATCCGCAAAAAAAAAAAAAAAGCCACTCACTGAACAAGTAACCATTGTTAAAGACAATTGTTTTTACTAAAAATAACCACGAAAAATGTAAAAAAAAAATACTGAGGAGCTCATTCCATGTGTGCCGATTTGAGACGGCTTTCAAAGTCATAGTCATGAAATTTACTATCCTTTTCTAACTTGCTATATTGTCATAAGGAATGTTTTTCTCCCTTGCAAGTTATGGCCGTTTATTACGGTGCATACACATTATATAACATAACATGTTAACATGCACAATGTAAAATGTGTTATATAACGTGACACAAATGTCATATAACTCGAAATGAGACGGAAAGTTCGCGCGCGGCAACGACAAACGACAATGTCATACGACATTGTCATATAACATTGTTATATTGTATTGTTATTCTAATATGTACAGTATTGTTATATGTTGCAATGTAGATAAACAATGTTACACAATGTGGACGTGTTATAAAAAAAATTCCACAACATGTTACTTAATCTGTACGCACCCTTACAATTCTAAGTTCATGGAACAAAACGCTCTTAATTGTGGAATAGGCAGAGGGTATAATATTTTAACTTTTATCTATTTAGTAAACTTTTAAGCAGTTAGATTTTTATCATTGGGCATGGGATACATGGGTTTGTTTTGTTGTTTAAATAATAGTTAGAAGAATATTTGAAGCCCTCATATATCAAAATTAGCAAGCAGACTTAGCTCTGCAGCTTATGCTGTAAAAAAGTTTAAAAGTTTTACCAGTGTTGAAACAGCTAAACTAGTTTACTTTAGCTATTTCCATAGCATAATGTCTTATGGTATTTTGCTATGGGGATATGCAACTGACACTGAAATTATATTTGTATTACAGAAGAGAGCCATAAGAGCAATTTATGATTTAAAGCCTCAAGAGTCGCTGCGACAAAAATTTAAGGAAATTAATATATTAACTTTGGCCTCTCAATACATTTATGAAAATGTAATGCACGTACACAAAAATAAAAGTAGTTTTACAAAAATAAGTGATATTCATTCTGTAAATACTAGAAACAGACACAAGCTAGTAGTACCAGTTACTCGACTCCATTGAGTCAGTAATTTATTCTTGGGGCGATGGATACGCTTTTACAACAAAATTCCAGAAAACATACAAAATTTGACCTGCTCAAAGTTCAAAAACTTTATTAAACTAAGTTTGTATAAAAAGGGTTATTATAATATTAAATAATTTATGGATGATAATAACCCCTGGAAATGAGGTGATCGCTACCAAGCTATTTCTAATTTGTGGTGTTGTTAATTTGTGTAACATACATGATTGTAAGTTGTTATTTAAAAAAAAAGTCCCGCTGGGTTTTTTTGCTGGTTCTTCCCAGGACAGAGGTTGTTTTTTGAACCAGTGGTAATTAAACAAAAGAGTGACCTTCAATAAATATTATTTTTAATCTATATCGAATAAAAAAGTTTCTGTTACACGAATGTTCTTTCCCTAAAAATTAGGAGGTGCATTTTACGCTATAGATGATAACACTATTTTACAATTTGACGTGGTCAAATTAATGAATATATTGTTTTTTTTTATAGAATAGGGTGACAAACGAGCACACAGTCCACCGGATGGTAAGTGGTTGCTGTGGCTCAAAGACATCTATCCTCGTTTACGAATCGAAATGCAGATGCGTTTTCACCCGTGAGGACTAAGATGGAATGTCTCTTTTTCTCTTTTAAAAAGGGTCTCCAGTTTTTTACACTCACCATACGAAACACAGCAGCATTATGCTCCTATTTTACGCTGGTATCCTGTGAGAGCGTGGACCTTCCTCTGTCGAGCCGACCCATTCGTGCTACAACTGTACTATAAATATAGCTGCAGCTTGGCTCTTCCACGTAGAAAACGCCTTGTGCTAATCATTCGCTAAATCTGTGTGGAGTGCACTCACTTAAGGCGCGTTAATTCAAGTTTTACTTTTTTTCGGAACATTAGAAAGAGTTTACAGGTTCTTTTCATTATCCACACTTCAATGGGAAAATTTAATAAAAACTGTAGGTGTATCCGTCAAAAGACTATCAGAGACAAGATGGATTGCTCATCATGACGCTGTTAAACCACTGCAGAATAATTTTAAAAAACTAGTATAAAAATTCGATGATATATATGATCCTAGTACCAACAGAGAAAACGTCGATACTAAAGTCAGAATTCAGTTTTTTTATGCTATCTTTCTTTTTGGTGTAAAATCCTAAAAGAAGTTAGTCAGACACAAAAGCAAATACTTAACAATAAAATAACAATTTAGATTATCACTGGAAAAGTATGAGATAAAAATCAAAGCCCGAAAAATTTTCTACAAAGCCAACGTATTCAACTAGTGGAAAAAGCTATTTCCTACGTAACAAAAATGTGAGAATGTGGACATTTCGATTGAAGGAAGAGGAGGAATGAGGAGATATCGAAAATGTTTATCAGGAGAAATTACCCGATATGCTTGACTAACATTGGCAGAGGAGCTGCAGACAGTTATGTTAGAATGTCTTGAAATATTTTACGAGGAACTAGACCATCGCTACAGAGCAATGGATAATATTCTCGTATCATTTAGTGTTGTTCAGCCTTACACTCTGCTAACGTCACCAGATGAAGATCTTCGTGTAATAGTTCAAAATCTGACTAAAATCTACGATGATTTTCCCGCAGGATATATCATTTTGGCGATTTTACGACTTGAAATCTGCCAACATTTCTTCCCAAGAAGCGGTTCAATGTAATTCATTGGTGCGTTTCTCGTAAAATTGGGCTATTCTTAATCTGTTACGAATCTAGCGTTGTGTCTAAGATTTTTTTACTTTTAAGTTTCATGTGAAGGGAGCTTTTCAATACTGAAGTTAATAAAATCTTACTTAAGGTCCACAATGAGGCGAACGCGACTAACCAATTTTTCCATTTTATCTATCGAAAATGACAAGAAAGTAAACTTTGATAATATATTAGAATATTTTGACAAAATAAAGTCCCGTTAGCATGTATAGCATTTTTTTTTGTTTTGGGGAGTGCTTGATAGAAAACTGCCCTGGGTGTTAACCCACGCTACGCCGCCACTAGTTGCCGTAAGGTTTGATATTGTAGCGATATAATAATGTAATCAAAATATTAAACGGAGTTTAATTATAACACTATTCAGCACTTTCCATATTGAAAAAATACGCATTTCGTTTTCCGTGAAAAACTAATGTATACACTAAAATTATCCTCAAAATATTGTATCATGGACATTCTATTAGAAAGAAATGCAACACTTAACTCGGTGCCTTTCATTCATTCCAAGGTCATTGATTTAGGAACGTTTCTCTAGTATAAAGTTTATTTATCTATGGTATGAAGTGCGCACTCCCTATTTTACAATCTGCTCGCTTGTAATATACTAGAGCTATGGAGTGTAGAGTGGAAGGAGAACCATCTCATAAGGTGCGAAAGTTGAAAAAGTGTCCCACTATATACTGAAAATAGAGGTTCCAAAACCTACCACAACAGCGCTGCCGTCTGAAAAACTACGATATGAGTATAGCTGTTGTAGACGGAGTGAAGTCAGCTGAATTCAAATATTTGAGAAAATTTTATGATTAGAGTAGTTAGTAAAATGCCAGTATACAAAACCTCAGCTATTTAGGTAGTACAAAACCAAGCGGATTGGTGGGTTCTTGTTTATTTCTCCATCTTATTCTAATTAATTTTGGCGCCTTTTTTAAAATTTATCCTATGCTACTGCAGCGCCACCCTTATTGGCCGCGTTTTTAGGGACACTTTTCATATAAGGAGATGGTCCTCCTTCTACTCTACACTCCATAACTAGAGCCCAATGACTTCGTCAATCTTACTTAGCGGTACCATGTAGCGACATCTATGGAAATGTACTAAATAAAGAACGATGTATTTAGCGCGTCAAATTTTCATATCGATATACATCGCAACCGCTTCCGTAGATAGATAATAGATGGCGCTAGAGTAGTCAAGTGAGCTCGGCCACGGTCCTTATTGCTTTGTAAGAGAGATCTATTTATCTATGATAAAGACTCCTATAAATTTTAATTTTATACTCATAGACTTAGTATCCCTACTCTGTGTTTCTGATTCTGACGTATGGAGTGTTGGCCAAGTCTTGAGTATTTTTATTCGGATTATTATAATTTCCCTAAGCCTTGTCTTTATGTATTATTATCCTTCATAGTTCACTGCTTCACAATATGTTGATGCGTCACATTGTGCAGCCCTTGGGAAATTTTGACGGCAACTTGAGCCAGCAGGCAGCTGACAGTTGGCGATGGTATCTAAAGGCGCCTATGCAAACAGCTTATCTTGAGAATCCATCACCAACAGAGCACTTGTTTCACCGTTTCCACTAATAGTTCACATGCGTAGATAGTTAATACATAAAAACGCACCACTTTTACGTATCAAAATCCACTTCAAACTATTATTTAACCCATTCGATGCCACCTTTTTTTAAAAGTTGTTGACCAGGTGGCACCAGTTTTTATTATGTTTTATGGTAGGAAATGAATTACTAATGATGTATTTAGATTTTTTTTTAAATAAATATTGCTGATAAATACGAAAAAATACACCAAACTCATACAGTGCGTGGGTGGCACATGGTGAAAAAAGTTTTTCGAGAGATCCGAGAACGCACTTTTGAGAGTATATAGTGGATGGCTTTATGCATGACTGGGAAACATGAACCAATAGTTAAATTGTTAGGGTGTAGGGTAGGTGACAGAAATAAAAAACTCAAATAAGATCAAAGCAGTCTTTAATTCTCCTTTTTCATAATTATATTATAAGTACGTATTTTCATAATAATTATTATAGTAAAATGAAAAATATTTATTTAGCAAATACAGAAAATATTTATGCCAAAAGCTTCAACATAGTTATGTAAAACAGTATCTAAAAAAAAGCAAAAAGATTAAGCAATGTAGGTATTCTAGCAGAATACATTATACAAGATTTTAGTAAATTATTTGTTATAATTAAATAAAGACAAAAATATATATATGTCGCAGTATGATAGATAAAGTCGTAATATTAATATAGTTATATCCCTAGGGATATAATAGTTATACGAAAGCGATTCATTACTATCTCACTAGGAATATAAGTATAATACGGTTCAAGTTTACTGATATAATTATTTTACTTAATTAAGTTTAGTGAAATAATTGTAGGAGTGTAGTTAGAATTTTAAAAAAATACTGAGAAATATGGGATTAAATAAAATTCACGCAACAAGTACCACGTTTTTCACAAATAATAAGTTTTCCCAATTGTATCGTTAATGCTTAAATACAAAATACAATCGTTTTTAATACTAATTCTAATTGTAATTACTTTAATAAGTTTTATTGCAACAAAGTATTGTAACTGATTGCAGGTTACACTAAGTTGATTTAGTAATAAAAACAAAAACCAATATATTGTTTTATTTAATTCTGTGGGAGATTTATAACTATTTAACCAGATTAGTTTAGTCAGATAAATGTATTACCAGATTGCGAGCATAAGGTAGTAATGAATCGCTTTCGTATAACTATGTTAAATATATATGTCGTAGTAAGATGGTTGAAGCCGTGATATAGTTATATCCCTTATGATATTCCTATACATACACCGTAATACAGTCATATGAACTCGGCTCATAACTGTCTTACTAGGAATATCCCATTCAAATTTAAAAATAAAAGCGTTTTTCACAAACGGTTTTATTTTGTACCATGTAGGGTATGTCATACGAAAACAGCAGTAAAATGTCTCAAGTTATAAAATAACATTATAAAGTTACAATAGCAGTAGTAGGTAACATTGAGCGACCGATTATTGTCGATGTGTAACACCATCCATGAACAAAGTCGTTCATAAATGCCATTGAACGCACCATTAGCGTTGGTATGTTTTGGACTTCAAAATTTATCCAAAATATTATCAGTAGACTTAAAATTACGTTGTTGTTATAAATAAATGACTAAATTTGATTAAAAAATCACATTTACTTACCTTTTAACACCTAAATCACTGTAAAAACTTGATTTATAATACTAGCAATAACCACAAACACAAAAACTTGCGTCAATGAGGGCTAACAATCTTCCACTCACCAGATGTCGCTACTAACGACTGAGGTAAAGTTTTTTGTTACACAGTGTCATTTAATTGAGAAATTAGTTTTAAATAATAGTTTATCATTGTCTAGAGTATTATCTTTATATATAAAAATTACGTGTCACTTTATTTGTCCGCGATGGACTCCTTAACTACTGAACTGATTTCAATGAAATTTTGCACACTGTGTGCATTTTGGTCCAACTTGAGAGATAGGATTAGTTTTTATCCCGATAAATGACGCGATAAATTTTTTATTGCGAATTTAAGGATTTTTATAGGAAGTGTCGTTGGAAAGGGCAGAACAATGTCTGCCTGGTGAGCTAGTATTAATATATAGCACAATGCGCCAGTGGTTTGATTTTTAATTTTTTGCACATTATAACTTTTTTTTAAAAAGTCGTCTTTTAGTTATATTTATAGTTTGGTTTATTCATATTTAATGTCATTAATATAAAATATAACTAATAATACAGAAAGAAACCTTAAAGATTAAATTTTCCTAAGAAATTATCGTTCCCGCTATGAAATCTGGCAAATATTTTATCTCACTCGAAAGTGGCGCCGCCCTGGTTGCAGAAAAATTCGTGGATGCCCTCATTCAAATGTGAAATTTCTTTTACTACTGTAACGGTGTTGCTACATAAGAAATATTATCTAGATTGAGGTAAATTAAAAAATGGCAACAAGAATGCAACGCACAGTGAATAAATGATACTTTATTAAAACATACACTACACGCATACGGGTGCGTTGCAGGCACACAAGTAAAAAAAAAAAAACTAAAACGCACGCGAGTGCGTTGCTGGCATGGCATGGGTTAAACTATAATACAGGAGCAGCAAACCGCCGCCGATCAAGTTCCCGCCAAAACTCCAACGTATGGAGTGTAGAGTACAAGGAGAACCATCTTATAAGGGGCGAAAGTTGAAAAAATGTCCTACTATTTACTGATAATAGAGGTTCCAAAACCTACCACAATATCGCTGGCGTCTGACAAATTATGATATGAAGATAGCTGTTGTGAACGGAGTGAAGTCAACTGAATTCAAATATTTAAAAAAATTCATGACTAGAGTAGTTAGTAAAATGCCAGTATACAAAATCTCAACTATTTACGTAGCAAGTGGATTGGTTTTGTACTACGTTGTTTATTTCTCCATCTTATTCTAATTACTTTTGGCGCTTTTTTTAAAATTTTATCCTATGCTTATGCAGCGCCACCCTTATTGGCGTAGAGAGAGAATGAACTACATACATTGTACATACTCCCTCTACGCTTATTGGACACGTTTTTAGAGACACTTTTCATATATAGAGATGGTTCGTCTCTCTATACTCCATAGTTTTACTCTATGCGATGCCTTCATAAAAATTACTCTACACTCCATAATAAAAATTAAAAATGGCCTAAAGGTCTAGATGCCAGGCCATAAACTCAAAATAAAAATTAAAAAAATTAAATGTTTTAAAATGTAAATGTGTGGTGTAGAAAAAGTAAAATTAAAATAATAAATAAAGTTACCTTGGATTTTGCTATAAAATGTTAAATTGATAACTTCTAGATGTTTTATTATTGAGGAATATATTCGTCATTATGTTTAAGAGTCGCGGTGATAGTAATATTGTTTATAAATGTACTGTTCGTTTATTGGAAGACACTGAAATATTAGAATGTGAATTTCATGTAAGTAAAAATACAACAAGTCCACATCGCTATACTCCAATTTATTAATTTTGTCAGTTTATATTATCACGGTGTTTGCCTGTTATACTAAACTTTTTTTTTTTTTTTTTTTTTTTTAGGATAAGGGTGAAAAACGAGCACACAGTCCACCTGATGGTAAGTGGTTGCTGCGGCCCATAGACATCTACATCTATCCTCTGTTACAGATCAAAATGCAGATGCGTTTTCACCCGTGAGGACTAGGATGGAATGCCTCATTTCCAGTAAAAAGGGCCTCCGGCCACCTGCACTCACCAAGCGAAACGCAGAGGTAAACCTCTACTTCACGCTGGTATTCTGTGAGGTCGTGGTACCACCCCGGTTCGAGCCGGCCCATCCATGCGACAGCAAAAGCTGCCGCCTGGCTCTACCACTGTTAAAAAACTTAAACTTAGGATTAATCAAGTAAAATTAATCTTAACAGTATTTTAAATCTTGGAATTTCTTTTGTGCACTATCTTTTTATACACATTATTTTTGTAAATACGTATAACGTTTTATAGCGTAATAATATTAAATTTAGCAAGTATCCGTCGAATTTACTTTTTAAAATTAAGTTCCTTTAACCAAGGGGTCTGCAAGATGACTAATAAACTAAAGTAGACTAGTAAAGTAAAGTTGCAGCCTATTTACGTCCCACTGCTGGGCACAGGATTCTTATTTCTGAGAGGGTTTTAGAGCAAGGAAATTTCCACCATGCTGCCCCAATGCATGTTGGCAAACTTCACATGTCTTCGAAATTTATTTTTTCTTATTTCTCAGACATGTAGGTTTCCTCACGATATTTTCCTTCACCGCCGAGCACGTGGTAAATCAGCACTTAAAATTGTAATTAACAATTTCATTGGTGCCGGCGGGGATCGAACCCAGGTTGCTCGTGTACTGTGAAACTTACAGCGAGCGCTAACCACCTGAGCTACCACGGCTCAGACTTTCCTTAATTTACCTAACCTAACCTTTATTAGCTTCACTTTAATATTTTTCACTCCTCTAGTATAATTAATGATGTGTTGTTGTGGTTTATCTTTTTACCATAACAAAACTGTTGATTTTTTTGATCAATTATTTAATTAACTAGTTGAAAGTGTCAACTAGTTAATGTGTCGACTTATCCTGTATTGTGTATGTGTAGTGTTGGTGTAAGAATATCCAATACCTGATATCATCCTGTGGGTGTTGTAAGAGGCGACAGAGGGAAACAAATCAGCAGGTGGGCAGCAGTGTCACCCTAATAACAACTAAAAATAAAAAACTGCAGTTGCCAAGCGCGGTGACTATGGCAAATATCTCCCCTATGTGGCAATCTAAGGGAATGGCCTATTTTCAGCAGTGGACTTTAATAGGCTGTAATGATTTAACTGTATTGTGTTGACTAATATCAAGTTGCTAAATTTAACAGTTTATATAATACAATTCAATGCTGCATACAAATGTGGCATTGGTCAATGAATTCATTCATACTCATGTTCTTGTGTAGACTGCTATATGTTATTTTAGAAACACTTTTAAACACTCTCCTCCCCACTCTCTATATTGAACTAACCAATCCAAATACATAAGGACCTATGTATTTGGATTGGTAACTTGATTAGTTGAAGCCCGCCTTGTGTCTTGTCAATGCCCAAGGAGTAGAAGATGTTGAGTGAATATGTCCTGTTTTCTTTTTGATTCCATGACTGTTACTGTTACAGCCTATTAAAGTCCACTGCTGAACATAGGCCTTCCCCAAAGATTGCATCATAGGGGGGATATTTGCCATAGTTGCCATGCTTGGCAAGCTGGTTGGCAACTCCAGTTTTAATTTTTAGTTGTTATTAGGAAGACACTGCTACCCATCTCCTGATTCGTTTCCCTCTCTTGTCTCTTATGGCACCAATGGGACAATATGAAGTGTGTTACATGGTTTTGATTCAATAACTAGTAAAACTTGAAAGAAATAAAGGCATATTAATTATAATTTCATTGTGGTGCACTTTATTTTATTTTGAATGTAAATAATGTGATAAGAATGTAAAAATTTTATTTTAGCCCAGCAATAAAGGAAAATACCTTTTAGAGCAAGTATGTCAGCAATTGAATTTGACTGAAACTGATTACTTTGGGCTTCGATATGTAGATGCTGCAGGTCAAAGGGTATGAAAATTGTATTTTACTTATATACAATATTACAAAACATTATATTTAAATTGCTATCAATTAAATTTTAGATGATTTATCTATAACATTCAAAATATAAAAGGGGATGTTCATATAGCCACAGTCAACTATGCTATAATGTTTTGTGAATTTTATTGAAATTGTTAATATATTGGAAATATTGGTATGTTAAATGAAGTACCAAACTAATAAAATATTTGCATCACTGACTCTACTTGTCATGGTTCTCTTCCTTTGGGGCCACAAGATCCTCTGGACATTTTCCTATGTTGCTTTTTACGACACCTAATGCAAAGAAGTGTGGTGGTTTTTATAATAATGCTACCCCACAAATATTTTACTTGAAAATCATTATTTTATTATAATCACTATCCCAATTGTTAGAACTGTTTCTGAGAAACCTATACAACGTTATTTTGCAACGACCAGCGAAAATTACAGATAAGGTTCAGAATAAACAATATAGGCAAATGGTGAAGAAAAATTAATTAAAAAAATCTCAAACATTCTCTCCTTTTTATCTTTTCTAGAAATGTGTGGTAGTGCATTATTTTAACTGATTGTCATTCATAAATATCTAACACATACTATTTTACTACGCACACACACATTTGGAAGGGTCGATAGGTTGGCAAAGACGTGAATTGAATCGCACACAGAGGAGCGTGTGTACGCGTAATTGCCCATAAATCACATTCTATTTGAGATAATTTCAAATAAAGGTTGAAACCTTATTTACTCCTATTTTCAAAAACTGCAATAACAGTGTCTATATATTTGAACTAGCGATGTGAACCGGTTTCATGAAAACCTTTAAAAAACCGGTTTTTTTAAAAACCTATAATCACCGGTTCTCATTGGCAAAACCGATTACAATCACAAAACATGTATCCTAGTCTTTGATATGTATCCGAACATGATTCTGTTCTGTTTAAAATGTTGTTTATGGTAGGGAAATTCCCCGATATCCCATTTTAATATGCGACTAACTTCACTATATTAAAATATTTCAGTTTCTGTTTTGCTTGCGAGTTCTTTAGAGTTAACAATATTTCTTTGCAAATATGCCTAAAGTAAAAAGTAAATCAATTACCAGAAATTATTTTGAAAAGATTGATAATGTTAGTGCAAAGTGTAAGCTATGCGCTAAAGTGATCAAAGTTGGAGGAGGAACTTCGAATATGTTGGCACATTAAGAGAAACCATCCTCAGGCTACAGTGGAGGTGGATCGAGGTCAAGTGGGTGATCAGCCAGGTGCCACACAGGCACAGGAAACATCTACTAGCACGACACAAGAAAAACCAACGGATACTCCGCGCCCCATATTTCAGACTACTCTGAAAATGACCGCATCAAGTAGCAAAAAGAAAATCGATAAATATTTGACTATGATGATCGCCACGGACTTTCAGCCGTACTCAATTGTTGAAGACAAGGGTTTTAGGAAGCTGGTTGAAGCATTGAATCCAAGCTATAAACTACCAAGTAGACAGAGGATCAGGTATGACCTAATGCTAGAACTTTACCAATGCGCAAAGTTACAGCTTGCTAGCATGCTTGAAAATATTAAGAATGTTGCACTCACTGCTGATATGTGGTCGAATCAAAACATGGATTGTTTCCTTACTGTCACAATACATTTTTTTAACCAAAACATTTTAAAAAGCTACGTATTAACTACATGTGATGTTCCAACTTCACACACAGGCGAAAATTTAGCTGAAATTATGACAGATTTACTAACAGAATGGAAAATATTAGGAAAAATTTCTGCTATTGTTACTGATAATGGTACTAACATGGTGAAGATGTGTAATTTGCTGGGAATACGGCACATGCCGTGTTTTGCCCATACGCTTAATTTAACTTTGGACGATTCTATGAAGCTTTCTCAGGTGGAGGACATAACTAACAAATGTAAAGCCATAGTGAAATTTTTTAAGAAATCATCTGTAGGTTGGCGAGCGCTAAAATTAGCTCAGAAAGAAAAAAACCCCGATTCTACTCCTTTGAAGTTGATACAAGAAGTATCTACAAGATGGAACAGCACATTCTACATGATGAAGAGAATACTACAGCTAAGTGACATTCTCGCATTGGTGTGTAGGAAATTAGATCAGGCGCCAGACTACTTAACTGCTTCCGAAGAAGAAGCAGGGAGAGAAGTTATCAACATTTTGGAAATATTCGAGGAAGCTACAAAACTCGTCAGCGCTGATCAATATCCAACTAGTTCACTAGTTATTCCGTTAATATGTGGACTATTTGAAAAATTGAACACAATAGAAATTTGCCTAACAACAGATATAGGCAAGATGTTTCACTCATCAGTGAGGCGAAACATAAGTAGCAGACTCTTGGCATATGAGACAAGAACTGTATCCCAAATGGCTACATATTTACATCCAGTATTAAGAACAGGATTCCGTCACCCGGAGAACATGCAGTCGGCTAAAGAGTTAGTCAGGAAAGAATTATCCCATAACTTAAAAGATTGTGCCGATAGCTCTATGCCATCGACTTCGGAGCAGCCAGGTAGTAGCACAGAACAGAAAAAACCTGGACTGCTAGACTTCATAAAACAAAGAAGACCCAATACTAATTTAACTGCTTCTGCAGTTAATATTTTACGAATGTATTTGGAGACAGATCCACAAAATGAAGAAGCCGAGATCACAAAAGCAGCTGAAAGTGCGGGAGCTTTTTGGTCCAGCAACAAACACTTGGCGCCATTAAATACAATAGCGCTAAAGTATTTAGCTATACCAGCCACATCGGTACCTTCAGAGAGGATGTTCTCTAAATCAGGATATGTATTGTCCTCTAGAAGGAGCAGGCTACAAGCAGATGCTGTGGACCAAATTTGTTTCATAAACCAAAACTACGATTTGTTAGAAACAGGCAAAGTATAACATTTAAATTTGGTAATTACTTATCTGATCGATGACCACTTCCTTTCTGTGATTGTTATTTTACCTCATTATTTTAAGAAAAATAAATAATAAGCCATAATTCAAAACTGGTATTTTATTAGGAAAAACCTTACTATCTTGACTCTGGTAAGTAATAAGAAACAAATTTATAAATATTTAACCATGATGATCGCTACTGACTTCCAGCCCTATTCAATTGTTGAAGACAGGGGATTTAGGAGATTCACAGAAGTTTTGAACCCAAACTATAAATTACCAAATAGACACAAAATCACTTTCCGCCGCTTTTGCAAGTCGTCTGTACCTCCAGAAAGGATGTTTTCGAAGTCTTCAAAAAGAAGCAGGTTGCAAGCGGATGCTGTCGATCAGATCTGTTTTCTCAATCAAAATTACGACTTATGCGATTAGTTATTTTCAAGTTAAAGGTATTTTGATTTTAATAAAGTAGATTTAAAAAAAAAGATTAGAGCTTTTGTTCTTTCTATAAAAAAATAAGAAAAAAACCTAAAAGTACCTTAAAAAACCGGTTTTTTTCTTAACGTAATCGGTTTAAACCGGTGCTGAAAATTGTAATCGGTTAACATCACTAATTTGAACTGAAGTTTAAAATTTGGCTACGCTTTGAAAAATAACCCTGTATAGATTTTGAAGTTGGCTGCTGGAGTCCATGGGCTGCAGAAGCCACTTACCGTCAGTTGAACTGTAAGTTTGTTTGTCAATTTAACTTTGTACAAAAATGTATAGGATTGATTAAATATTTTTATTATTCTTTCCAGCATTGGCTGCATGTAGCTAAATTAATATTGAAACAAGTGAAAGGTAACTATTTATTTTTCATTCTTTCTTATTGCTGTTTATTTACCATTTTATACATGGTGGGGCTATGCTGCATCTATAAAATGGTTGTAGCACAAATGGGCTGGTTAGACCACAGAATATAATAATTATAATAATATGGAACTGTAGTTTAATGTTGCTTTGCTTGATATGGTGAGTGTAGAGAACCAGAGACCCTTTTTACTGGAAACAAGGCATTCCATCTTAGCACTTACGGATGACAGTGCATCCGCATTTTTATTCTTAATCGAGGATAGATGTATATGTCTATGGGCTAGCAGTCTTTGCCTTAAATGCCATGCTTGGCAAGTAAATTAGTGATCACAGTCAGGTCTGGGAATATTACTTCTCTAAAAATCATTGTTTTCATATTATCATATCTATTAGGGGTTATAAGAATTTTCTGGCACTTCTCATAGTAGTCCCTTATCACACCCACATAATAAAATTGATTGATACATTCTCTTTTGCCGCTGTCACTGCTGTATATTTATGCTGCATATTTAGTACTGAATTTTTGAAAAGTAAAAGGTGAAAGTTTAGCTTTTATGTCTTACTGTTGGGCACAGGCTTCCTCTCATTCCCGAGAGGGTTATGTAGTAATTAGTCCGTCATACTGCTCCAGAGCGTGGTGTTGGACTACACAGGTCTTCAAAATATTTTAATGCTTAGACATGCAATTTTTAATCCCCAACGAAAACAGAGGGGTGTTATATGTTTTATGTTTGTAGTGTGTATCTGTGTCTGTTTGTGGCATCATACCTCCTGAACGGATGAACCGATTTTGATTAAGCTTTTTTCATTTGAAAGGTGTCTTAGGCCCAACGCGCACTAGGCAGTCTGGCTGCGGCAGCCAGGCTGCGGCAACCAGTCGAACATACACGGTGTATGAGAGCCCACGCCCACAAAAAGACTATCGATACGGAGAAATTTATTCGCGGAATTGAAAACCGTAAAGCAGTATGGGATATATCTTCAGAAGAATACAGTGATTGTGATGTAAGGAAAAGAAGATAATGTGCGAGTACAATTTAACAGCAAATGAAAAAAGTGAATTTGGTAAGTTTTGTTTTTTATTAATTAGTATTGTTATTCTGTGGATGTATTTTTAGTTTATTGTACATACACTTCATTGTATAGAGTAGGTAGGTACCTACTATCCTATCCTATAAGATGCTGATGATCGGCTCCCTCTGTTTAAGGGTTATTTTGAGGTCTGGAGGAAAGTACAGTGTGTCTTAAAATCTATAACCATCTCTTTCGCGTATGTTATTATCTAAGACACAGCATGCTTGCTTTCATGACTGTGAAGAATTCTCCATTTGTTTGCCAGATTCTCAAACATGCATTCTATGTACCGCCTTGCCTGAGACAGTATATAGTTAAAGATTCTTTTTTTGGCTGTTAAACCACTTCCTCCGTAAGGTCTCATTAAATTTTCAGATAAATCAAATGCCTCATCTTCCACAATGACGTATGGCATCAGTACTCCATTATTTGCATATGGGGCTCCGGACAGGATTCGTATATCTTTATTGACGACTTTTTGCTGCAAAATGGATTGTTTAAATATATATGAATCACTACATCTTCCATATGCCCCAATAACTATAGAAGTGAACTAATAAACCGCATCGCATACAGTAAAACAAGTAAAACGATTGAGAAATAATTCTTATAATTACAATAATGTGATCCTGTGTTGCTGGGTTTTATTGCTCTTATATGCTTTCCGTCGGTGGCACCAACGCAATTGTGATAGTTTGCATTTTCAATGAAACCTTTTGCTATTTCAAACCACCTTTCTTCATTTAATTCTGGAAACGTTAACTGTCTCATTTTCTCCCAAATCGCCATGCAAATTTCATATATGACATCTCTGACAGTGGTATGTCCAATCCCAAAATTATGGCTAATTTCCATCATAGATCATTCTGTAGAAAGATATCTGTAACAAAGTACTTATATTAATTTTCAGGTAAATCTAGAGCAAAAGTGGAAGAACATCAGGACTAGTCACAGCAGGAAAATAAAATGCAGAGCCGGTGTTAATAGTGGAGCAGTAGTTTCTTAATGCCACTGTAAAAATAATGAAACTCAAATGCCCTGCGTAAACCAACGATGACAGCGGTTGTATTCAAGGTAAACAACCTATTTCCAAAAAGAAAAAAGACAAGTGATGACGAAAATTTGGTTCAAGTATTAAAGGAAAGTTTCGCAATAAGAGAACAGCGTGAAAAAATCAAGAATCTGATTCAGATAGATTATTTATGGTTTCGCTTCTAGAAGATTTTAAAAACATTCCAAAACATCGTAAACTTTCTTCGAGAATGGAGTTATTTGACGTAATAAAAAGAACCTAATAAAAATGCCTTCTATGGAAACTTACAATTCCGGATTTGGTCTGTTTCGCCAAGGTCAAGTTGATTATGAACCAGGGACATCGGCCACCAAATCATATAGACCAGAAACATCAGTCAGTGGACAGTATCGCCATGGATACTCGACTAAATATAGACCGGGAACCTCGAGCAGTGGGCAATATCGCCATGGATACTCAACACAGTCAAATTATGGTCCATAAACCTCGAGCAGTGAAAGCCGCCGTACATATTCTACGTCTGTTCAAGACAATACTGTATATACTGAAGTGTTATCTCCATTTCACACAAATGTAACAGATACGTTTCAGAATTCTGAATTTTTTGAATTACATATTTCAGGAAAATTCTTTACCATAAATGTAAAAAATAAAGAATAAATGTTATGAATAATTAACAGTATTTTTTATTCAAGTAATCAGCAATTTTTCTTCTGGTGTTACAATAGCTCACATAGGAGTATAAGTCAGTACCCTTGATAGAATTTCTTGTATTATCCAAAAGGATATCAAATTATTGCACTGACATTCTCATGTAGTTAAAAAACCGGTCTGGGTATTTACGAACATCTTTAAAATAGAAATGAAATAAGCCTTTTAAGTACCATTCTAGAAAAAGAGGACTAATCCAAGGTCTTTCAGCTTTGTGTTTTTTACGAAATACGCACAAAATTACAAGTTCTTCCACGTCCATATCACTCAAGGAAAGGGTCACAACTGGCCGTCCGTTGGCTGTTTAAAAGTGGCTGCTCATATATTTCGGCCGCCACAGCCTGGCTTCGCAGCCAGTCTGCCGAGTGCGCGGGAGGTATTAATCGAGAGCGTTCTTAACTATTTTTAAAGAAAATCTGTTTAGCCGTTTGAAGATCACCATCTCTTTTTGTTTCGGGTGTTTTAAAATGTTTAATTTATCTATACAATATTTTCCTTCACTGCCAAGCATATGGCAAAGCAGCACTTAAAATTGAAATAAGGATCTTTTACGATGAAATTTGCGACGATCGCAGAGCATTAATGCGCATTTAATGTCAATATGATAGTTCATAATACGGGTTCGAATCTCGAATGGAACAGGTATTTGTATTGCCTATAAATAGTTGTTCCAAGATACGACCATCATTATATTCTACATCTAGTTAAAGTGAACTTTTTTAAGGTAAAAATTGTACAATTTCCAGATGCATCACCGATACTGTTTAGCTTCCGTGTAAAATTCTATCCACCAAATCCATTGCTACTAAAAGAGGATGTCACCCGGTTCCAAATATACCTCCAGTTGAAACGGGATCTCTTACACGGACGTCTCTACTGCACCTCAAATGAAGCTGCTATGTTGGGTGCCCTCATTATACAAAGTAAGTTTATTATGTCCACAATGTACGTCAAATTGACATACATTTTTTTGAATTTGAATTTCTTTTTTATGAGCCCGTAAATTTCCACTGCTGGACGGGACGAGTTTTTAATTGCAGGGTAGATTAGCATTAATTGTCACAGACTAATCAAACAAACTAATTAAAACATTGAGAACAGATGTCTTGCACCTTTAATCCTGCTGCTCATCGCCGATCTGTTTATTCCACGTCTGGCGGGAACAAGATGGTTCCTATCTGAAGCCATAATTTTTTTTCTGCTTTGCCATAATGCATTTTCCATAGACGCCCCTTACAGCGCTAATGGTGTGTAATGGGATGATGTATTCGCTAATGTTGCCACTACATGCAATAAATTTATTTAAACCTTTTGAGATATTATGATATAACATTGTAGATTCTTTTCTGTGTTCACCATTAAGGTAATGCTTAAAGTTAATCTTCCAAGTCACAATTTGAAGATAACTGCCCTTTTCTCATTTATCGGATCCCACTCCATTTATCATTTCATTTGGGGCCATTTATTCAATATGGATTTTTCATCTGTTCTGGCAAAATTTTATCGGAATCATCGCAAGACTAATAACCAATTCTCACGCCTCAGATTATTATATAGCGCTGTTTACGTTGGTAGGTCCGATATCTCTCTCCAATTTGTTAATATCCCACGGCTTTTGCCATAGTTGAAGACAACGTATTACGTTTGTCACTTTTTAATTAAATCAAAAGTTTAAGAACAACTTATTTTGTTACATGTTTATTTTTATATCTTGAATGCTGTTTTAAAATTTTAAAATAAAATATAAGCATTATGGTTCATTATTACAGTTGAACTTGGTGATTATGATCCCAACATCCACGTGGGCAACTACGTCACAGAAATGCGCCTGCTGCTGAGACAAACAGACGCGATTGAAGCTCGGATACAGGTTTTTTACTTCTTTTTTAACGATAATAATAGTCTTAATTTCAAATGTGAAAAGCCATATGGTGTGCTAAAATCTTATGTCTCTCTTAGAAATGAATAGTCATTTGTCAGCTTTAATGAAAACTGCCTTTGTAATTACAATATGCGGAGTTTCGTTGGTGCTTTCCACAGTTGAGAAATTAATGAAGATCCTAATCAGTCATTTTTATTTCAATACACGTAAAGTGTTTTTTTTAAAGCGGGGAATGCCGCCTCAATAACAGTAATATTTATAAATTATAAACCAATGATTGACTACGGCCCACCTGATGGTAAGTTGCGATACAGTCTCTTAATGACATTTAAATTGTATTCAGAGGGACATACAGTCAGTACAGAGGAATTATTTGAATTATTTGCTTTATGCATTACGAATGCGCAGCGTAACGTAGCAAAATGCCTTATCGGAATTTTGTTCACAATATAAGGGTAGAAAGACAGAGGAGCTTGTTGTCTAATGATATCAAGGAGATAGTAATAAATTTTAAAGATGTGATGTTAAGTTTGAAGCACTCCATTCCAGTACGGACTTTCGACTACGATGGCAACTTCGCAATAGTCTGAAACTATCAACTTAAAGGTTTACTACATTACCATTAGCAAAAAAAAAATATTTGTCCGACTTTTCCGTTACGTTTATACCATAAGATCGGAGATAAGGTTTTATAAACGCTCGAACATTTTTTAAAATAAATCGTTGGTTACTTTCTGATCGGATATATCAGATAGGTATAGTATCACTAACCTAGTCAGGCTACCAGATAGAAGAGAAGCATTCATGATGGAAGACTTTGAAACCGATCCTGAGACTGCCAATCCATATGTCAAGTCATTTTATATGTGGTAGAGCCATGCTGCAGTTATATTACTGGTATAGTTGTAGCACGAATGGATCGGCTCGACTCGGGAAGGACCACGCTCTCACAGAATACCAGCGTAAAATAGCAGCTTAATGCTGCCGTGTTTCATATGGTGAGTGTAGAGAACTGGATACCCTTTTTACTAGGAAACGAGGCATTTCATCTTAGTCCTTACGGGTGACAACACATCTGCATTTTGATTCATAATCGAGGATAGTTGTAGATGTCTATGGGCCACAGCAACCACTTACCATCAGGTGGACTGTGTGCTTGTTTGTCACCCTTAGTTTGTTTAGTTTACGATGGGCTGTTTTCCGCAACTCTATGTCTATGCGTGTATTTTGCGTGATCCTATAAAAAAAGTATGCATAAAAAGGCAAACCCTCAGTAATATGGAATAGGCTTATGTCCCGCTATAAACTCTTTTAACTGATGAATATAAGATTTATTATCAGCAGTTTTTAACTTGTAATTCATCATGGCGTAATTTAATATAGATGAATATCTGCTCAGTCAGTTCAAGCACTGCTCTTCATAATTAATTCATAGACTATCACCACAGTCTAACTTTCTTAGACCGTGCTATCACTAAGCATGATATTGAGTCGCATCTTTTGACTCCCTGCTTGTCTGATTAGGTTTCTACTTCAAGAGCCCATCCTAGTTGTGGGCCGCTTTACAGTGTATGCAGGTACGAGTCTGTGACCTGGAGAACCTTTATTTTTTATTAGTTGCACTTTCATCAAATTATTCAACTTAAAAAAATATATTTTTTAAGGAACTGCATAGAGAGCCAGTAGAAGGTTCGCCGTGTGGTACAGGGGGCGTGAAAGGTCTTTCCACACAGGAAGCGGAGAGAACCTTCTTGAAAATTGCTTGCCAGCTGGACACCTACGGCGTCGACCCTCATCCTGTTAAGGTTTGTTCGTACTTCGTAGTCACTACGTCCAGACCGGGGCCTCTACTGCGAAGTTCGAAGTACAAAGTTTCGGATTTAAGTGAAATAATTATGAATGTCGAAACCACATCACGAAAATCCTTCGAATGCAATTAATAAGGACAAACATCGTTTCTTATTTTTAGAAAACCAATCGAATGAATACATAGCAATGTTAATTGAATGGAATTAGGTTTTCTATAGTATACATATAAAAACAGTGGTAGAGCCAGGCGGCAGCTTTTGCTGTCGCATGGATGGGCCGGCTCGAACCGGGGTGGTACCACGACCTCACAGAAAACCAGCGTGAAGTAGAGGTTTACCTCTGCGTTTCGCTTGGTGAGTGCAGGTGGCCGGAGGCCCTTTTTACTGGAAATGAGGCATTCCATCCTAGTCCTCATGGGTGAAAACGCATCTGCATTTTGATCTGTAACAGAGGATAGATGTAGATGTCTATGGGCCACAGCAACCACTTACCATCAGGTGGACTGTGTTCTCGTTTTCCACCCTTATCCTATAAAAAAAAGCTATACCAAATCGAAATCTTAAATAGAAAGAGTTAAATTAAAAATAAACATAATATAATTAAATGAAGTATATTTTAAAATCTATCAATTTATTTAAATAAAAATATTTATGTACAATTTATATAGAATTTGAGTAATAATTCTGATTTGAATTTTGAACTATAAAGTTAGATTTTGAATATTGGCGAATTTGTTATTTCCACAACAAATCAGGGATATGCATTTAAATAGTTTTTAATGAAAAAATAAAACTGAAAGTGTAAATTTTATATTTAGATGAATAAATAAAAATTATGTATTCATCCTATTAAATATAAATATTATACACACATATATGATAAAACTTATTATACCTTTTTAAATTATTTTTAACATGAGCTTTTACAAGCATACTATGCCAGTTGGTTTGTATTTCTTCAAAAATACTGTAAAAGAGTTATGTGATGTACAGAAACAAACCTCTAATTTGTAAAATTAGCTTCTCCACGTTTTTGGTAATTTTAAGAACTTTCTATCCATTCCTCGCCTCATTGATTCCTTGTAGCGTATGTGTTATATGTAGAGGTAAAAATTATGTGAATACTTTATACTATCAACAGCTTATCGTCGTCCGGCATTCAGTACCGCGAATGTGTAATTGAGTCACTTTACAGGAGAGACAAAAAACTGATTTATTTATAATGTACGCTTTACTATTTGTTGGAAAGAGTTTTTTAAGTATTTCTAAATCTATTTTTGAAAGGTTTTTCGGTCATATTTTAAATACAAAATCGCGTATTTGATTGAATACTATCGAAACAACAAAAAATAAAAATTTGCAATATTTTCACATTCGCGGTACTTGAATGCCGAGCGACGTTATGTAACTTTAAATCAATGTACATTCTCTAGTTTATTGGAAATCTTATATTATGCATCAGAATGCGACGTAGTATTTCATTTTATTATGTTACCTTGATTATGGAGTCAATTTTAATTATTTATTTTTTGAATAATATCTTCAATTCCTGAGGTTTCGATTAAGGAAAGTTTAAAACTATTAAGACTGATTAAAGAATTCGTTTTAACTAATGATTTCGCGAAAGTTAATTTATGACAACGAATGAAACAACGAAAAACTAAACGCCAAATTGTATTTCGGACTAGCATCAACGAAAGAAAAATTGTTAAATACCGAATTTTGAAATATTCTTCATATTCGAACTTTTTTGTGGTAGGCTACTTATACTTATAAACTTTATATTTTGATTTGCGTAGTTGGCCTGGTATTATTGTCTTAATTAATTTCTGAAATGTAGTACTATGTGGTCTTGGTTGTTGTCTTGGACTGTGGTAGTTCAGAGGTTAAACGCTCGGTGTAAATTTCACAGTGCGCCAGTAAAGAGGGTTCGAACCCCGCGGGCACCAATGACATTGATAATAACAATTTTAAGTGCTGATTTACCACATGCTCAACGATGAAGAAACACATAATAAGGAAACCTGCATGTCTGAGAAACTAAAAAATATTTCGAAGTTCGCTAACACGCAGTGGGGCAGCGTGGCGGACGCTTCCTCACCCTAATACCCTCTCAGGAATGAGGGTAGGCCTGTGCCCAGCAGTGGAACGCATATTAATTGTATTTTTACTTTTAATACAATCGTTTAGGAAACCTATCCTCTCCCAAAGAATGGAGGTAATTGTATTTATGTAACAGATCGATAAAAAAAATATTCATATCTATTTTGGAGAGCTGATTCCGTTTAATACCTAAGGTGTCATTTATTCTAAATTTTGTCAACGTAACTTGGATTTTTTTGTATGAATGAAAAATATTTAAAAGTGGAAAATACATAATATCATTTTATTGTTCTTATTCAGAGGAATATCCAGTACTACAAGGCTTCTTTATTTGCAGGACCACAGAGGAAATCAATTATATCTAGGCATTAATCACGGAGGCATACTTACATTCCAAGGCAGTCGGAAGACAAACCACTTCAAGTGGTCCGAAGTACAAAAGATCAATTTTGAGGGACGAATGTTTATTGTGCATCTCAACTATCCAGAAGTAAGTGGAATACATCAATCACTAATAAAAAACTAGATACACAATCCCATGCAAAAGTTCTCTAAAAACTATCGCCAATTGTTTTGACGTAATAATTGTAGTTGAAATAAATATACATTAATGTAAATTCAACCTTAAATGCATTGCCTAAAGTTGTATTCACAAAACTACGTACAAATTAAAAGCGCACCCAAATGTTCGAGTGGGCGCACATTCGGTAAGGACATTTTTGTCACTAATTGTGTATCTAGTTTTTTATTAGTGATCGATGGTGGAATATTATAAATTTTGCTGTGTGGTAGCAATGAAAATTAATTTTAATACATTTCATCCTGTGAGTGTTATAAGAGGCAGCTATGAGCAAAGACAGAAAACCCATATAACTTCTAAATAGATCTTGGTATCACTATCTCGTATATTTATTATCGTGCCATAATAGACTTCCCTGCAGACATATGACTGTAACAAGAATGGGTCGGCTCGACCAAGGATTTTCACAGAACACAAGCGGAAAATAGCAGCTTACTGCCTGTGTTTCGTATGGTGTGTTTGGAGAACCGGAGACCCCTATTTACTGCCAACAAGACGTTCTATCTAATTCCTCAGGGGTAATAACACATCTATATTTTGATCTTTAATTAAGGGTTCATGTAGGCGTCTACGGACCACAGCAACTACATACCATCAGGTGTATGTACTGTGTGCTTGTTTGTCACCCTTTTACTATAAAAATAAGCGTAAATCACACTGCCTTAACCCAGGGCGGCGCCACTTAAAAGTGAGGTATAATATTTGACATATTTCATAGCGGGGAAGTTAATTTGTTCCGAAAATGTAAATGTTAATGTTTCTTTCTGTACTATTATCTATATTTTGTATTAATAAGATTAAAAGTAAACAAAACAAACCGCAGATATTCATAGAAGTAGAAGAATAAAAAAAAGTTAATATGTCCAAAAAATTAAAATATTATATTATATAATATATAGTGATGAACTTTTATTAAAAACTAACATCTCAATTAAATGACATTGTGTAACAAAAAAACTTTACCTCAGTGTCAACTAGCGACATCTGGTGAGCAGAAAATTATTAGGCCTCATTGTGTGACGCGAGTGCTTTCCTTATTACGAGTATGCTAAATATTGACAAAATAAAATGTGAGACCTTGCGACGTTGTGTGTATGACAAAATAACGATCATACAACAATCGTGTTAACCATGGCGATTATGACGAAATAAGTTGAGTAGGGTATTTTTTTATTTTAAAAAACGTTACCCCCACACTAGGATTTTCTTCTGTATCGTGGAGGCAGTTTACAAACACAAATTGCACAAGGACAAACATCCAGACTCGGAACAATTATTTGTAGGCCATACAAATACTTGTTCCGTGCGGGATTCGAACCCGCGCCCCCCAGCGCAGCAACTCATTGCTAAGCCACTGCGCCACGGAGCCGTCAACTTGTTTAACTCTGGTTTGGTTTATTTCATCCTTACGATACCCATAAAACGAAACCTCTTACACTATCACCAGTGTCTATGAAAAACACGTAAATAGTATAAAACAGAGTTGAGTCCAGTAAATTCGCTTAAAATTAAATTCATATTTACCGTGTAGTGTCTGTGTAAGAATATCCAGTACCCCATATCATCCAGTGGGTGTCGTAAAGAGACAACAGAGGGAAACAAATCAGGAGATGGGCAGCAGCGTCTATCTGATAACCACTAAAAAAAAACTGCGGTTGCTAAACTGTTTGCCAAGCATCTCAACTATGGCAAATATCCTATCTATGGGGAAGGCCTATATTCACCGGTGGACTTTAATAATCTGTAAAGGTAAATATTTCGTCGTTAGTGTATTCCGTCTTTTCAATGACGTCATTTAACGTCGATTCCAAAGAGTACTGGATCTTTACAGAATTTTTTTTTTTTACAGAAAAAGCACACAGTAGGTTTCAAATGTCCGAGTGGGGCCTCATGCCGGCACGTATGGTGCTGCGCGATAGAGCAAATGTTATTTTTTACGTAAGTAAAAAGTTTATATTATTTAATTTCAATTATAGTTTTGCTGGGTGTCGTCTTCTGGCTTTTCCCAGGACGAAGGTTTTTTTCCAAAGCAAGTGGGAAAAGCATAGAGTAGAGTAATATATGTATACCGGAATAGAGATCTAGGATTTTTTGTCACTCAATATGAATAGTGACACAGTGTCACCATCTGGTATCATCCGTTGAACTAATATCAATATTTTGACTATAGATAGTTGTATGTAGAGTTATGCATATACAGCTATTCTATACTATAGGCAGTTATATTTACATTTCAAGTATGGAGCGTAGAGAGAAGGAGGACCATCTCTATATATGAAAAGTGTCTTTAAAAACGTGTCCAATAAGGGTGGCGCTGCAGTAGCATAGGATAAATTTAAAAAAAGCGGCCAAAAGTAATTAGAATAAGATGGAGAAATAAACAAGGACCGAGCAATCCGCTTGGTTTTTTGTACTACGTAAATAGTTGAGATTTTGTATACTGGCATTTTACTAACTACTCTAGTCATGAAATTTTTTAAATATTTGAATTCAGTTGACTTCACTCCGTTCACAACAGCTATCTTCATATCGTAGTTTTTCAGACGATAGCGCTATTGTGGTAGGTTTTGGAACCTCTATTTTCAGTAAATAGTAGGACACTTTTTCAACTTTCGCCCCTTATAAGACGGTTCTCCTTGTACTCTACACTCCATAATTTCAAGGAATTAGGGTTCTATTAAAGATGTATTATAGATTTCAGTAATTTAAACATTTACATGAAAAACCCAACAATAAGACGGGTGGGCTAATCTCAACTCAACCAAACTTATTGTAGCAACAACCGAAAATCACATAAATGGCGAAAACATTCGTGAAAACAACGACATGCTCACACACCGGTAGCCATTATGTGATAAAGCAATAAAATTGTCACTTGCCAAATCGAGAAACTTATTGCATCTCAGACCAACAAAAAAATATTTTTATTCAATATATTTTTAATTCCGCTTTTGAATGTCCATATACTTATTAATCGTTTATATTTATGTTACAACTTTAGAGAGTTCCATTAAATTTCATACTCAATAACCAGAATTCGTGTAATCGCCATCTAGCGCACCTTTTAGGATTTGATGTTTGAAAGTTTATGCGGATATCGTATAAGATGGCACTAGTGTCTTTGCAGATTATTGGACTACTACCTAAAGTATGGAAGTGTACCCCTCCCCCCACCTGGGTAAAAGGTAACAAATGACTTTCAATCGGTATTATTTAAAATGAATGCTGAATGTAAATTATTCGTGAGCGAAGTTTGACAGATATCATGTCTGACTTTTTGAACTCTTGTCTGGAACTCTTTTTTTTATCCAGAATTAAGCCAAACCGTTGTAAATTAATGCTTAAACTTACAATCACTTTTAGTGAAGAATTTGGAATGAAATCATCATTGAAACCTGGGATTTTTTCATGTTTAGAACCTGGGACTTGTTGGTTTGAAAAGCATTGAATGTTTTCAGAGATTTTGTTGCAAAAGCGTATTCATTGTGGAAAAGGAATTTATTTGTGCTTGTTAAAATTAACTTTTAATTAAGAATAGAAGACGACTTTAAATTACTAATACGAGGGTGGATTGAAAAGTACTCGGCCTAACACAGATCCATTCAATTCTAAAAATCAAATCTACCCACATTATTTAGTTCAGTTCAGACTAGTTCATTGTGTGAAGTTCGAAACGTGTGCGATAATTAGTTGTGATTTTATAAATTTATTAAAAAAGTAATCGGACATAATTTCCGCGAATGGAGCAAATCGAGCAGCGTGCCGTCATTAAGTACCTCCATAAGAAGGGGCTATCATCAAAAGCCATCCATGATGACATGGTCAGTACATTAGGCGATTGTGCTCTGTCATATTCATCCGTCAAAAAATGGATAGCAGAATTTAAGCGTGGTAGAGAGAGTGTGAAAGATGAACCCCGCTCTGGAAGGCCTTCGACGTCAACTACTGACGAAAATATAAAAAAAGTACTTGATTTAATAATGGGAGACCGCAGATTAAAAATTAGAGAGATAGCCGAGATTATAGGCATCTCTTATGAACGAACTCAAAACATCATTGTCAACGAGTTGGGTTTCCACAAGGTGTCTGCGAGGTGGGTTCCGCGACTGCTTTCAGTTGAACAAAAAAGGACGCGATTGACTATTTCACGCGACTGTTTGGAGTTATTTGAAGCCGATGCAGATGATTTTTTGAATCGTTTTGTTACTATAGACGAAACATGGGTTCATTACTGTACACCGGAAACAAAACAACAATCAAAACAGTGGAGAAGACCTGGTTCACCACCCCCTAAAAAGGCTAAGTCGATTTTGTCGGCAAATAAGGTGATGGCTTCAGTATTCTGGGACTCGAAAGGTGTGATTATGATTGATTATCTTGAAAGGGGTCAGACTATAAACTCTGATTACTACTGCACCTTACTACGTCGTTTACGAGAGGAAATAAAAGAAAAACGTCGAGGAATGCTCAGAAGAAAATGCAAGTCCTGTTTCATCAAGATAACGCCCGTGTTCACACGTCAGTACAGTCAATGGCTGAAATTCACAACTGTGGCTTTGAACTGTTACCGCATCCGCCGTATTCACCTGATCTGGCACCATCAGCCTTCTTTCTGTTCCCTAACCTAAAAAAGCACTTGGGAGGTCAAAGATTTTCGACAAACGACGAGGTCAAAACAGCTGTAGACGCATATTTTGACTCTAAGGAAGAATCATTTTTTTCAACGGTCTAAATGCTTGGGAGGGGAGGTGGCAAAAGTGTATTGAACTTGATGGTGATTATGTAGAAAAATAAAAATATAACTGATTTAGTATGTGTTTATTTTCTTGGTTAGGCCGAGTACTTTTCAATTAATGTGAAGTTATTTTCTTCTCTTTTCTTACTTTTCGGTTATTATTTTATATTAAAATAATTTCTTTTTGGTGGACTGTGGATTAAAGAATATCACAATCATAATGTCATCTCAAATAGTTAAATTAAAAACTTCGTTCCTTGTTTTGTCATGCTAAGATGGGGAATGTTTTCTTCAAATTTATATGGAGTTACCTATGAAGTATAACCTATTTTTACACTTGACGAAGATACCAAAAAAAAAAATGGAATAATTATTAACTCTTTTTTTATGAAGTTCATTAATAACATGATATTGCAGACTGCCGTGCTCGTCGGACGCGTGCGTGTACTCGGGCGGCGGGCTGTTCTCGTGGGGCACCAAGTTCAAGTACGCGGGCCGCACCGAGCGCGAGATCCTGGAGCGCGACGGGCTGCTGGCGCCGCGCGACCACCAGGTCACCAGCTCCCTTTGTAATATCAACGCTAGGCACCTTATGGATGAACAATGAAAAAATTCTTCCTCGCGGATGCGAATTTTTTGAGGCTTTTACATCAACGGACGCGTTTACACTACAACTATATTATGTTTGTAGCACAAATGGGTCGGCTCGACCGGGGTAGAACAACGTTCCACAGAGTACCAGCGTAAAATAGCAGCTTAATGCTGCTGTGTTTCGTATGATGAGTGTAGAGAACCGAAGACCTTTTTTATAGGAAACGAGGCATTCCATCTTAGTCCTCAGGGGTGACAACGCAACGCATTATGCATTTTCATTCTTAATCGAGAATAAATGTTTACTTTACTTACCATCAGATGGACTTTTGACTGGTTTGTCACACTTATATAACGCAGGACAGAATTATAATGCTCGAGTGTATGTGTAAACACAACTGCAATCTCTATTCCCTAACTTTCATATTTGGATGGTACGGTAATCCAACACGACTGACGAGAGACGATAAACTTAATAACAGTTTTTTTTTGGCCCCACTGTGAACTTGAACCTGGAGCTTAATAATCTGTATGCACTATGCAGCCGTGTTGACGATGTTACGATTTGCCAAAAACCCCACTATGAGGCAATCTGTCGGAGAGACCTATGTTCAGCAGTGGACTTCAATAGGCTGTAACGGTAATGGTATAACACATTTTACTAGGTGGTAAAGCTCTTGGTCGGACTTGACTCTTACCTATTACTGTCTATACCTTGGTCTTACCTATTTCTGCCGCCAAAGAGTAGTGCGCTATATAGTGCAGTATGTGCACTGCCGTGTTCTGGTGTGAAGGGTTTTAAGTGGTAGAAACACGCTACAGCTATATTATGGTTGGCACAAATGCATCGCCTCGACCGTGGAAGGACCACGCTCTCACAGAATACCACCGTAAAATAGCAGTTTAATGCTGCTGTGTTTCGTATAGTGAGTTTAGAGAAACGGAGACACTTTTTACTGGAAACGAGGCATTCCCTCTTAGTCCTCAGGGGTGACAACGCATCTGCGTTTTGATTCTTAGTTGAGGATAAATGTAGATGTCTATGGGCAACAGCATCCACTTACCATCAGGTGGACTGTGTGCTCGTTTGTCACCCTTTATTCTATAAAAAAAAAACTGATAAAATACATCTATCTTCGTTTGCGAATTAAAATGCAGATACGTTGTCAGCCGTGAGGACTAAGATAGAATGCCTCGTTTCCAGTAAAAAGGGTCAATTCTTCAATTCACATAAAAATCCTCTATTCTTTTGGAGAAATGTAGTCCAGAACACTCCTGGTATTGCTGTCTATCTGTTCGTGAAGTTTCATTGCAATCGGTTCGACCTTTCCGAAAATTAGCCAGAAAAATTAAAAAAAATGTCATATAAGAAGCTAGTTAATTCTTTATTAGAGACAGACACTTCAATTTGATATATATTTGACTTATGTATATGTGACATAATCTAAATATGACTTATTTATGTTTACAGGATGATGGGCCTAGTGCAGGTGGAAAAAGAAAAGCGTCGAGTGTACCCGCTACGCCGTCAACACCAATGACTGGCGATTTTGGTAATAAACATAGATATTAGGAAAGTGAAATTTATGGGTGTAAGATGGTCACTGTTCTCATAAGACCAATAATTAACCTGCACGTGGCGCCTGCACCAAGACGTGGCGGTGTTAGATAATCTATTGCCACATCATTCTGTGGGTGTCTTAAGAGGTGACGGAAGGAAACTGAAACAGAAGATGGGCGACAGCATCTTCCTAAAAACAGCTCATATTGGATAATTAATTATCTTTGCAAATGTCTAATACGAGGCAATCGATGTAGCAGGATTATGTTCAGCTTTGGATTTTTGTCAAGCTACAATGAACGAACACACAGCATTCTGCTGATTTGAGGATAGATAATCGGGTATTTGGCACAACTCAATGGGGGCTAATCTTTATATATATATATATATATATATATATATATTATAACCTGTTTCTTCCGCTCACCAGATGTCGCTAGTTGGTACTGGGGTGTCTATTTGAAAAGTTAGTTTTAAATTAAAGTTTATCAGTTTCTAGAGTATTATATTAATACATAACACAATGACTCAGTGGTTTGCTCTATAATTTTTGCACATTTTTACCATCTCATATACCATCGTATAGCTCAATACCGGGCCGATACGCTTATATTGGTGTAACTGCCTCCTGTCACTGGTTTGTGAAATATATATATATATTCTTTTATTTAAAACTAACTTCTCAATTAAATGGCATTATTTAACAAAAAACTTCACCTCAGTATACACTAGCGACATCTGGTGAGCGGAAGATTATTCGCCCTCATTATAAAAGATTGCTATAATAAGTACAACTTTGATAGACGCCTGCTGATATTAAGACAACTAAATAGTAATATCATTCTAAATTTGGTTAGTTTATCTCACGACGCAAACATTCTACCAACATAAGAGAAAGAACGAACGCCATTCACGGTAAATGCTAATCGAAAGCTTAGTTTCGATTGTAACTCAGTAACTCACACTCGCTTGTCTTCGCTTATCGATGACGTTCTCTGTTAACGTGATGGTGAAGTCATTCGCATAATTTTGTGGAACTCAAACTAGGCACTGTGACCGCTCCGTCAGCACACACACTATCGCAATGTGCATGTCCTACGAGTAAAGCCCGCTCAACTTCGTGAATTGCAAGAACTACGTATATAGTTCATCTATATAAATAAAATGATAGGAGGTTTACAGTTACGTAGTACGCGCATCGCGTAAAAACTACTGGATATATTTCCATTAAGTTTTCTAAGTTTTATTTCTTAGACACTTGGTCCTTATCTAAGAAAAATATTGCGATATCTTCATTTAATATAAAGCAATTAAAGTTTTAAGAAACAACGATTTTTATAAGCATTACGTGTTCAGTGAACATTATATGCAACGAATAACGTTGTTTACAAAGAAATGTTGTAAGCAAAGTATATATTAATATATCAAGCAACGTCAGTCAGTCGCGGGTATCAGTTAGTCGTGTACAAATAAAGGGGTAAACCCGAATGATAGAAGAAAAGAAGAAGGGAAAGGGGAAGGGAAAGGGCCTTTCTAAAATATGATAAAATAATTGTAAAGAAATCAACAGAAAAATCCAGAGACAAAAGGAAGACGGAGGAATCAGGCTCACCAAACTAGTCAATTCAGAAGAAAGTAAACACAAAATAAATTGTAAAACCCAAAATCCTCAACTATGTTGAACCAGGTTAACTTCACTGTCTGAAGTCCCAAAAAACATGTAACGACCACTGGAACCCGGAATCAAACCACAACACATACCACAACTTTATCCAAACCAACTTCGAAAAAAATACACTCAAAGCCAGTTACCGTACCCCGGTATAGCCGGTACCCGTGGAGGAAGACAACCACTATGTTAAAGCGAACACAACAACCGAAGAAACACCAACTAATATTTACATAGCCACACACTCACTAAGAACACCAGAAAAATTTCTAGAACAAGAAATAGCTTTAAAAAATATTTAATAGGACATCCTTGGTCTAAGTGAAGTGAGACTATCAGGAAACCAAATTGAAGAACATGATGATTACATCCTGTACTACATAGGTGAAACAAAGGGGCTAAACGCAGTAGGATTTATGGTGAAAGAACATCTAAAGAAAAAAATTGAAGAGTTCATGGGCATATCCGAAAGAATAGCTGTAATAAATATACATCCCCCTATATACATTCTCTCTGGACGTCAGCAAGTCGAGTGGGCCTGATGGAGTAGTTCCTCCCATTGTACTGAAGACGTGTGCTCCGGAGTTGGCACCGGTTTTAACGCGTCTTTTCCGGTACTCCTACTCCCAAGGCGTAGTCCCGAATTCATGGAAGACAGCTTTAGTCCACCCGATCCCTAAAAAAGGCAACCGCTCAGACCCGTCCAACTACAGGCCTATCGCTATCACCTCCTTGTTCTCCAAAATAATGGAATCCATTATAAACTGCTCATGAGGTACCTTGAGGATCACCAGCTGATTAGTGACCGCCAGTACGGTCTTCATCGGCGTCGATCAGCTGGTGATCTTCTGGTCTACCTGACTCATAGATGGGCGGAGGCAGTAGAGTTCAAGGGGGAGGCATTGGCCGTCAGTTTGGACATAGCGAAGGCCTTTGATCGGGTCTGTCACAAAGCGCTTCTTTCGAAGCTTCCTTCCTATGGGCTTCCCGAGAAATTGTGCAATTGGATCACCAGTTTCATTGCTGATCGGAGCATCAAAGTCGTAGTAGACAGTGCATGCTCTGATTTCAAGCCTATCAACGCTGGTGTTCCACAAGGCTGCGTGCTATCACCAACGCTGTTTTTCCTGCATATCAATGATATGTTGCAAGCTGGTAGCATTCATTGCTATGCAGACAGCACTGGCGATGCCTTATATACCGGCCGTGCCAATATTCATCGGGAAAACGTCGCCGAGTACCGGGACAAACTTGTGTCTGAAGTCGAGTCCTTGCTGAATAAAGTCTCGGATTGGGGGCGGCTAAATCTAGTCCAGTTTAATCGTCAGAAGACACAAGTTTGCGCGTTTACCGCTTAAAAGAACCCCTTTGTCGTATCTCCTCAGTTTGAAGGTACTCCCCTTGTTGCCTCAGACAGTATCGGAATCCTCGGCGTCGACATATTGAGTGACGTGGAGTTTCGTGGTCACTTGGAAGAGAAGGCCAAATTGGCCTCTAAAAAGCTTGGCGTGCTCAGCAGAGCGGGACAGTATTTCATGCCGGCACAACGTCTGCAACTTTACAAGGCGCAGGTTCGGCCTCACATGAAATACTGTTCCCATCTCTGGGCTGGGGCTCCCCAGTGCCAGCTCCTTCCACTTGACCGCATCCAGCGCAGAGCGGCTCGAATCGTCGACGACCAAGTCCTTTCCGATCGGCTCGACTCATTGGCGCTGCGAAGAGATGTTGCATCTCTTTGCATTTACTTTCGCATTTACCGCTGGGAGTGCTCTGAGGAATTGTTCGGATTAATCCCAGCCGCCAAATTTCACGAACGCACATCGCGGCAGAACTCCCGATACCATCCACACCATCTGGATGATTGGCGGTCCACCACTGTGCGATTTAGAAGATGTTTTCTTCCTCGCACAACTTCCTTGTGGAATAGTTTACCACCAGCGATTTTTCCGGACCGATACGACTTAGAGACCTTAAAGAAAAGAACGTACTCCTTTTTAAAAGGCCGACAACGCATCTGCAATTCCCCTGGTGTTGCGGTTGTTCATGGGCGGCGGTAGTCACTTACCATTAGGTGAGCCGCATGCTCGTTTGCCCCCTCTTCTATAAAAAAAAACATATACAAGACTACAAATATATAATATATATAATAGCAGAAGGAACAATAAAATAAGTGTTTTATAATCAACTCAGCCACATTGGAAAACATCATTGACATGGGAGACTTTAATGGCAAAATAAGTAAACAGAATCAAGGTGCAAAGTATATAGTGGGAAACTATGGCACAGAAAAGAGAAGTGAGAATAGTAAGAAAATCATAAACATGGCCCTTAAGAACAACTTACCATCATAAACAGTCTTTTTAAGAAGAAGCCGGCCAAAAAGTGGACTTGGATATCGCCTGACGGGACTTACCGAAATGAAAAAGACTTTATAATAATAAGTAATCAACTGAGATCATTCCAAAATGTCAATATAATTAATCTCAACTAATAGTAACCACCGCATTGTCAGAGCAACCCTAATTAACAAACAACATAAGAAACAAATAATTTAAAATTAAAAATTTTGTACAGCCGACTTCAATATAGGTTATTTGAGAATAACTCAATAACCATTGGTCTGACCTTGATCAAATTCATATGGGACCACACGAGAACTATCAGCTTTCATATAAAAAAAGAATCATCGAAATCAGTTCGCCCAGTACAAAGTTATGAGGTAACACACATAAAAAAAAAAAAAACATACACTCGAATTGAGTACCGTCTCCTTTTTGGAAGTCGGCAGAAAAAAATACTTCAATCAGAAAGACACTGTCTTAGTAATGTGTACCCCACAAAAGAATATGCCGTCTGCAATAGATAAAACGCTAGAACTTTACAATATAGAAAGAAACTATATGTATAAGATAAAAAACAAGGAATAATTAAATAAAAAAAAAACTATCCTTCAAAACATTACGACTTAATTCAGAAAAAGGAAGTATTACTTAAAAACAGAAGAGAAAAGGCAACATTACAAGAAATAATTAATATAAGTAAAGAAATTAATAAGATAAATCTTGTAGAAGAATCGAACGTATCAAATACCACATAACCAAAACAGGAGATATAAACAAAGCCTTGAAAGAACTAAAAGAGAAAAGTTATGGATTCCAAAAATTAAAACAAAAAGACAAACAAGAGACAATTAATCGTAAATATAGTAACAGACTATTATCGCAAACTATAATCTACCGAAAACACTCTAGAAAGTAACAGTGGTAGAGCCACGCGGCAGCTTTTGCTGTCGCACGGATGGGCCGGCTCGAACCGGGGTGGTACCACAACCTCACAGAATACCAGCGTGAAGTAGAGGTTTACCTCTGCGTTTCGCTTGGTGAGTGCAGGTGGCCGGAGGCCCTTTTTACTGGAAATGAGGCATTCCATCTTAGTCCTCACGGGTGACAACGCATCTGCGTTTTGATTCGCAAACGAAGATAAATGTAGATGTCTATGGGCCGCAGCAACCACTTACCTTAAGGGGACTGTGTGCTCGTTTGTCACCCTTATCCTATAAAAAAAAAACCAATATAGACCTCGAAGACAACACAGAAGTAATCCCTGAAATTCTAGAAAGTGAATTGAAGCATGCAATAAAGACACAGAAAAATGATATAGCTCCCGGAACTGATCGTATAACCAATGAAATTGAATGAAAGCAGGCTTGTGAGAAACAACAAAACTGATCAATTTGTTTAATGTTATCCTACACACAGAAAGTATACCCATATAATAGACTTGATAATTCTCATCCATAAGATAGGAGACAGATCAGAAATAGGCAACTATTTATTGGGCAATAGTCTCATGTTTAAGGTGTTGTCAAAAATAATATTCAACCGTATCACCAAAAAACTTGACGAAGAACAACCTAGAAAACAAGTTGGCTTTAGATCAGGATATTCCACAAAGAACCACATCCATGTAATAAAACAGATCATTGAAAAAAGCCAAGAATATAACTATCCACTATACATGGTCTTTGTGGGCTATAATACGACATAATATATAAGACATTTGACTCCTTAGAACATCAAGACATTAATTTGGGAAGACCAAAAAAACTAAAACATCAACATTAATGCCACCATCCTAAACCATCTAAGATTCGCTGATGAAATAATACTCAGCGGGTAACCCAGAAAACCTTCAAACTATGCTCTAACACCTGGCACAAGAAATTACCATGTAAAAATATGACTTGTACTACAGCTTCTATATAAAAAGCCATATTTTTGGTAGTCTAGAATATAGTTTCACTCCTGACGACAATGTTATGGTTACGATACCATCTATTGGAAGCTGCAAGATCTTTCTGATATATCTTTTAATCGACTCTTATGAAACCTTTCGGATATGAATAGAAAAGTTGTTTTCAAGATTAAAGTTGTCCACGTGCTTATCGTTCACGTGTATTAATATTTCAGGATACAGCAGTCTACCGCGATCCACGCACAGTGCACCGCTGGAGGAAAGTGGTTCTGGGGTCCCGGAGAATGAAGTGTGTGACGGCGGCTGTTTGCTGAGCGGGCCCGCCGTAGATATCGCACTCTCGTGTTGCGATAAACCCGCAGGTAACGCGTAATACTGCTTGAGTGTCAAGTGACGACAACAGTTAAAAAGTAAAGTTACACCATATATATGTTCCACCGCTAGGCACTGGTCTGCTCTCCTTTCTGGGAGAGTTATGGAGCGATTAGTTAGCTGTCTCTAAAATAACAGTTATTAAATTTAAAAATGGAAAAAACTCTATATCTGATAATTTAAGTAAATAACGTGAACATCGACTGATAAAATTGATATTCGTAAATAATTTGAGTAATATTTTTTTATAGTGTAAGGTGACAAGCGAGCACGCAGTCCACCTGATGGTAAGTGGTTGCGGTGACCTATAGACATCTACAACTATCCTCAATAAAGAATCAAAATGCAGATGCGTTGTCACCCGTGAGGACTAAAATGGAATGCCTTTTTTCCAGTATAAAGGATCTCCGGTTCTCTACACTCACCATATGAAACACAGCAGCGGTAAGTTGCTGTTTTACGCTGGTATTCTGTGAGAGCGTGGTCCTTCCCCGGTCGAGCTGACCCATTCGTGCTACAACTATACTACTAATATAGCTGCAGCATGGCTCTACCACGAAAAAAATATTTGCTGGTTTTTCCATTTTTATGTTTAAAAAATTGTTAGTGAATGTAGTTTTTATAATGTACATATAAATTACGTTAAAAGTAAACAATAAACAAAAACTATTAAAATGAGTATTCACAAAACGTACTCAGTTACGTAATCAGTGTTAAAACTTTGAAATTCACTAGTACGTCGCTACCCAAAAACCCTCTAGCCCTGATTGCGCATTTAACCTGAGGTTTCGCGCGATGATATTTACATCACACAGGTAGCAAGAGTGACAGAGGCTTGCTTCTGTCGCCTCTTACGACACCCACGGCACGAAATGATATGAGGTAGTGGATATTCTAATATCGTCATTACGCGGTTCAATTCTCAGTACGTCCATATCGCGACACCGTACTATTAGTAATTGAGATTATTTAAAAATAAATTTACTGGCTGCACTTACTATCGAATCTGGCTGAATAAAAAATATCCGCTAAATCGGATTTTACTCTTTTTAGAGATATCGGGTCAATTTGTATGATCTCCATTTTTTAGGTTGGCTAAAATATTATAGGAATTAGAAACCATCTTGACGCGAAAATGTACGTATATTGACTATTGTAATAACATTCCAGTTGCCTGTCCAGAGTACAGCGCGAGGGACCTGTACGAACACTCGTCGACGGAGTCTGCGGCGACGACGCACGTGACACACGGCACGCATGCGTCCCACGCGTCGCACGGCAGCCACGCGACACACGGCACTCAAGGAACGCACAATGACGATTGGGCTCGGCCCGCGCTTCAGCCGCCGCCCCGTCCCTTCAGCCTCCTCCGTGCCTTCGTGCCCTCCTTCATCTTCGTGTGGCTCTCCCTCGCACTCGCCGCCCTCCTCCTCTTCGAGACCGACTGGCCGCCCCTCCGCCCTCTCAAACGTAAGCCCGAACTGATCTCCCTCCGGCATCACTACTACGCACCGCTCAAAGAGTACGTCAAGAGGAAGGTAATAGAGCTTTTTTGATTCCATGATAGATTACTTTATATCCATTCGTGTGCATTCTGGTTTGTATAGCGGTTGATGGTTTTGTATTTTTGCAGATTAGATTGTACGCATATGTTTTTTATCAATTAAATTTATAATTAACTGATATGCATAATAGATCTGAATTGTTTTAACAGTATTAATTGCAATAGTAGTACGGGGCTATATTATGACTGGGAGCAATTATTGAATATAGACTCTGAGAGTTAATTTATTATTTTCTACTCCAATAGGACTTCCAATTGTAATTGCATTTTAATTTACAGAAATATATCTCGAATATATGCATCGCTATTTCAATTATATAAGTCATATTATTAAAAGAAAAAAACAATATTGTGAATACAATAATGATGTATTGATTCAATATTACAACAAAGTCAATTTGATTATCGCCTTATATAATTAGGCAACATGCCTTTCTTTGTCCATTTGAAATTATTAACAAGTACTTAACATTCCCTTTGTATTTAATCGCTGAAGCCATCTTTAACACCATTTTTGTATATATGTATTACAGAAAACTAAAAAAAAATAACAATTCCTCAAATGATGCCAATTTTGACAAGCCAAAATAATTAGATGCGTTCTAACCCATTTTTAAGTGATTTGTAACGCGAGATTTTTTGGACGAAGTATTAGTTATAATCGATTTAATGACTTAAATATAAATAAGAAATTATTAAATATTTTTAAGTAATATCACCTTTGGACTCTTATTTTACGCACGATTTTTTCTGATACAATATTTAGTCTTATTTTATTTACATTTACTATAGACTTGTTTCAGTGCGGCTTTATGAAGTTTATTAAATATTTCTTTAGCGATTTACATGAAGTAAATTTAAAAAAAAATGTTTTTACAATCATGCCTGCGTGCATAAAAAATAATATATTTATACTTATATGTATATAAATTAATATATAAACTAATTAATGATTTAAGTTTGCTCTGTAAACATAATATTTGCTTTTTTTATTAAAAACTTTATTTTTATAAAAATATAAAAGAAAAATATCTTAAGTTGCTGTTGCAAATATGTTAAAATTAATATTTTAACCTTACAAAGTACATAACATAAGACGGTTTGTATTTATATTGATCAATTGTTTTTGTTTTAGTTAAAAAATAGAAACTGAAAAGATACTCGACATAAAATATACATATTATTTTAAACAACTCACGTTAATCTTAACGATAATGTGCGCATTTATATAAACTTGCATTCCATTCAATTTACATAGATAATTTTGTATTCCAATTATAGAGATAAATTATTCCGTTTATTTTTTACTCGTTAACGCATTTATTTGTTTGATAATTTAACTCAAGCTTAGTTTAAAGTGGTGCCATGGCATTTGACTAGTCATTCTGTAATAAAACATATGAAAAACGTGACAACATTATTTAATATATTTTAATATTAATCACGAAGATGCTTTAGCTTTTTTCTATATTTATATATTTCAAGTATTCGTCCATCGTTATTGAAATCTAAAAATGTTTAAAACAGTTTTGTTGTATGTTTACTCATTGTACCCTAAAACTTGCGTTTCAGAGTTTTTTTGAATTGATATAATATCAGTTTTAATTAAACTTGTAATTTAATTGAATTATTTTTTTTCTTCAATATTTGTCATAAAGGAAAGTACTTATGTAAACTGATATCATACACAATACTCATTCTTTGTAATAAATTTAAAAAAAATAATGCCTTATGTTATGATACATCTATTTTTCTGATTTGGATAAACACTTGTACACACTTGTGAAACTAGGTTCACAATATTTATTTTAAATTGTTATAATTATTTTACTAACTATAAAAACCGACCGGTATCGACTTACGGCATCATCAGGGTGTTCCCTGCAGCTGAAGTTTTATCAAATGACAACAATCACAAGTATAATCATCACATTTAATGTACAAAATGTCTTAAGTGAAACTTTGCAATTTCTTAAACTAGTACACTAATAAGGGAGAATATTTATTTGTTTGTTTGTATAGAGATTTTTTATGTTTTTATACATGTTGTGTTTATTGAAAATATCAAGCTATGTCTTAAGTAATCTTGATTAACTTATTTATTATTGTCTAGTCATTTTCTAATTACTTGCTAATGTTGCTTACTTTCAATTATTATAATTATTTATATTATAAAGTGTTTCACTATAATACAACAAATATAAATTAAATTGTTAAATATCCTATTAACATTATTTACATAGTTTTTTTAATTCGTTATTTATGACAGTGAAATGAAACAGTACTGGACCAAATTTGCTCGGATCAAATTATGTATTTTTTTTGTAGGCTTGTACTTTATTATTTATTAAGATATGATATGATGATATCAATGTTATTTACGATATGGGTTAAGCTAACATTCCGTGGCAGGTATGCTATTATTTCAAACGTTTCACCAAAATTCGAAATTCTTCACCGAATTCTTTTTGTTTCAGTACGTACAATTGAAATGAATTGTCCCCCTATGAAATGGTAATACTGCATTTTAACAATAGGAATAACTTTAACGTTTCCTTCTTATCTCATTGTTCCTTTTTTCTCTATCTAAATGGTAAGCCTCGCGTATCGTTAAACACGTCCAAGGAAACCCGTGTCTTTCGTCCGTTTTGTTTTTTAAATAATGATTCGGTGACGGCAGGAGAAGAGTTCAGTGACTTTGTGGTTAAGATCGGAATATCAGTAAAATATTTCTGAAAAACCATTGCAACATTCTGATCTGATTTAGTTCTATTTTTGTTAAAACTGTTTTTAGTTTTACTATTAATTATATCACAGAAAACCAGCGTGAAGTAGAGGTTTACCTCTGCGTTTCGCTTGGTGAGTGCAGGTGGCCGGAGGCCCTTTTTACTGGAAATGAGGCATTCCATCTTAGTCCTCACGGGTGACAACGCATCTACATTTTGATTTGTAATAGAGGATAGATGTAGATGTCTACGGGCCGCAGCAACCACTTACCATCAGGTGGACTGTGTGCTCGTATGTCACCCTTATCCTATAAAAAAAATACTCCACGTCATTTTAATTTTATTAGAAGCAGTCTTAATTTTGTTGCTCAAATGCAACGATTTGGCTGTGGAGGACACACTTTTAAATATATTTTTACATATTCTCTAAATACGACGCTAGGGTTAGACAACGTGCCGATACAATGGTGACTTTAATTTAACACACAGGTAGGGCTGGTGTCCATTAATCATAAATAATTTTGCTAGAACTACTTTTACGGATTTTATCGAGTTTAATTAACTTATTAATAAGTTATTTAAACGTGATAAAAATCCGTAAAAGTAGTTTTATTCAATGTGTAGTGTTCGCGTAAATATAAGAAATCATTATGTAATTTTGATAGGTAAAATAACTGTTAAATTGAAAATGTTTTTTTTTTCAAACAAATCTATACAAATAAATAAAATTGAAGTGTCTGTTTGTAATGTCAAAATTACAGCTTTTTACTAAATGCATATGAAAGTATATACGGTACTTATAACAAAAATACAATTTTTAAAGTTTTTGTCTGTCTGTCTGTCTGTTTGTTCCGGCTAATTTCCTACGGCTAAACGGCTGGACCGATTGTGACGGGATTTTCACTGGCAGATAGCTGATGTCATAAGGAGTAACTTAGGCTACTTTTATTTTAGAAAAAAAAATTAGGGTTCCGTGCAAAAAAATTAAAACCCCAAACAACACGCGGGCGAAGTCGCGGGGAACAGCTAGTTTAATAATAAAAAAGTAACTAAAATTTGGATCATCCTTATATTTGTTGTATTTGCCACTACGATCACAAGTTTACACAAGCACTATAGTTCGGCCGTTCAGAGAATGCGTTCCTGACACGTCGCGATTGAACTGACTACGTAACTTTGTAATGGCATTGCAGTTACGATAAAAATATTTTTGCTGGTTGTTTACCGTTTTAACAATTGATGAGCGTTAAAACAACATTATTATATCAATAATCAATGAATGTTATAATTTTGTGCCAAACTGAGTGTCAAATAACTTGGTAAACAATATTTTTCTAAATCTATACTGAGCTATTACAAGGTTATGTCAGCGCTTTATATTTGTAGTGCTGTGCTAACAATAACAGGCAATAACAGTATCGTAATCTGTTCTTATACAGTTATACTTTATAAAATAATACGTTTTGTTTTTCTTTTTAAGAATTTGAAAATAATGGACTATAAGATAACTTTTATTAAATATAAAAATAAAACTACGACCACACCGAACGCGCGAAAGAAAGTAGCATTTTTATATTTAGGTTGAAAATGGTAACCCCAAATGGCGTTATGGGCCGCCATTTTGTGAGGCTAAAACAGTCGTCTGTAGTCGTCGCCAATATAACGCGATTGAGCTAATCTGGGCTCAAATAAAAGGTTACGCCGCCCGCCACAATACTTCCCCGCCATTCAGCACGAAAAAGATGATGACCCTATTAAAAGAAACCTGCGGGGAAGTCACAAGAGATGACTGGGCAAAGGTTGTTAAGAAGACTAAAAACCTGATTGTGGAACGTTTTGACCGAGATATCAGGATTGATTCTGTTATTGATAAATAATATAATTATACATGTAGGCGAAGATGATGATGAAGACACCACCTCCTCAAGCGAATCGGAGTCTGATTAATATTCTGTACGCACATTCAATTCAACGTACTTTACTGCATAGAAATACAGATTGTAACTTTGTAACAAAGAATAAATAAAACAATTTTATTATATCTTTGTAACAAAGAATAAATAAAACAATTTTATTATATTAATATTACCTTTTTTTGGTTTCCACTTAAATTACTAAAATATAAAATTTAAATGATTCCGCCAATTTAAAACGAAAATAATCTTAAAAATAACGCGGCGGTTCATTTTGGAGGAACGGTAACGAACTCAGTGTTATGTTGTGCCCATCACTAGTCGTGACTAACTGATAGGTGTCAGGAACGCATTCTCTGAACGGCCGAACTATAATAACACAAATAAAAACGTCCGTATGGCAAAAGATGTAAACGTACCTACTTGATTAGAAAACTATAACAAAACAAAGCGTGCAGTACCATAAATTCTCTAAGTACAGGTTGCTCTAAGATGCTATTTTATAAAATTTTAAATAAATTCGTAAATAATAACGTTTCATGGAAATATAATTGAAACGAAAATGGGAAAACAAAAATGGGTGTTAAATTAAAGTCACCATTCTAGCTGCACGTTGTATAACCTTTCATGGTAAAGTTCATAAAACGCTTGTATCCCCACCCTATGCTTTGTCGTGCGGGTGCAGAGTGCCTTAGACTCTTCAATTCTCCACATTGCTTGGTATATCTTATTTGTTTTATAATTCAGTTTCACTTACTTTCATCAATCTGAATTTTATAAAATTTTGCAGACATAAGAACCGATGGAGAATACAACACATTCATGATTATAACATAGTATTCTCAACAGGATCGTTATATCTCAGTCAAATTTAAGATTTTTTTAAAACTGATATTTTTTTATATTACAAAATAAGTACTTTAAAACATTTAGATTTTTTTTATATACCTATTAATATTTTGTTCACTAGTTTTTTTTTATAGGATAAGGGTGAAAAACGAGCACACAGTCCACCTGATGGTAAGTGAATGCTGCGGCCCATAGGCAACTACATCTATCCTCTATTACAAATCATTTTGATTTGAGCAGATGCGTTGTCACCCGTGAGGATTAAGATGGAATACCTCATTTCCAGTAAAAAGGGCCTCCGGCCACCTGCACTCACCAAGCGAAACGCAGAGGTAAACCTCTACTTCACGCTGCTATTCTGTGAGGTCGTGGTACCACCCCGGTTTGAGCCGGCCCATCCGTGCGACAACAAAAGCTGCCGCCTGGCTCTACCACTGTTAATAAGTGTTAGCTTGCTATTCGCAAGGGATAACGTTAACACCAAATTAACACAAAATTCCATGACAGTAGCCTTTTAACATGTTATGTACATTCAATATTTTAGACATTTATAGTAAAAATACAAATTATATGGTCAAAAAACTACGTATTTTACTTTTATAATTGATTCTTTGTAAGTAAGAATAAACGCCAATGAAAGTGCAAGATTTAAAGTTGTGGATTAGGTATTTTAACTAATTGCCGTGGAAATTTTTTTACTAAACACATTTTACGAGTAATTTAGTACTGCCAATTTTATTCCGCGTTCGATAATAATTAGTATATTGTAGAGTCCATTTAATAAGCACAACACAATATAACACTTATGGAATCTAACTTAATTAAAATGAATGCAGTATATTTTCATAAATATTTATCGCTTTAAAGACATCACACTGGCTGTATATATTCACATTCATGAATTAATTAATTAATTTTATTTTTGATGACAGCATGATAATGCTGATAAGAATTAATCATAGTGCAAATAGTCGACCTTTTTTTATAAATATGCTAATTTATATATCGTTATCGTCGCTATGAATTATTATTATCGCATCTGGATGCTTGGCAATTAACTACTCTGCGATTTATCTGAAGTTTTCCTCACAAAACTTTTTAGTGGAACCGTATACCACAAGACTTTGTTTAGACCGATACTGATATATATATATATATATATATATATATATATATATATAAATGTAGGGACCTTCAAGAAGAGCCTTTTTTTTAAAAGGCCGGCAACACCTGCAATTTCGCAGTTGCAGTTTTTCTTGGACGGTGGTAGTCACTTACCATCACTGCAGACTATATAGTAATATATAGAGCCGCATGCCCGTTTGCCGTGGACCTTTTGTTAAATGAGTATAGCTGCAATTAAATACAAACCTGATATAATTTTTCGTAAATTCGAACCATAGTCGAAATTTAAATTTCCGAATTACAATCTACGATAAATTTAGCACTAGTTCCAGTTTCTCGTAAAAGTAAAGTTGCAGCCTATTTACGTCCCACTGCTGGGCACAGGCCTCCTCTCATTTCTGAGAGGGTTTTAGGGGAACGAAATTTTTGAGACACGAGACGATTTTTTTATGGATTTAGCTGAAAAGCTAGTGGTATTGATAGCGTTGTTGAAAATATTTTATTAGAGCTTGTGCTAAGCATTTCCAGCCATATAATGAAAATCTGTTAATTTACTGAAAAGTACGTGGACTTCGCCTTCTTATCAAGACTGTAGTTAGTTCAATAAAACTGGTATTTTAATTAATTTCATACGTGACCTTGATATAATTCGCCGCCGACTAATTAATTATAAATTAATAGCTAAGTCGCCTCTACTAATTTTATTGCTTTGCGTAGGAATAGATGACGCATTATCTAAAAGCATACTTTTCGTAACGTATACCTGATTAAAGCTCAAGAAAAAGTAAGATGACCCTGAATCGTACACCTCCGTGCTAGTTATTATTCAGAATAAGTAAAATGATACACCTGATATTTGTTAAGGGAGTGGGGCTTGCCGCTTGTCAATTCGTGTTTTGTTACGCTTTGATAAGTTTATAGAATAGTCTGTGCAGAATTGACTTCATAACTGTTTTTATTGTTAAATATTTAATAGTTCAAAGATATTTATTGCTTGAAATGTTCAATTTTTAATCTTTTGGTAACCCTGGACAACAAAATGTAATATAGAAACTGTGAGATTGAAATACATGTAGTATCTAATAAAACATCCAGCCATATAATTTCGAATTTTATTTTATGAATATTTTAAAATAAGCAACAAACAAATAACAACTTAAAAGGAATATATGTGGCCCTACATACATCTGCTAGTTTTAATTAAACACTGTAACGATTTAAAAAAGCATTCGCAAAAGCTTTTAAAGTAGCTAATATAATTAAATATAAATCACTCATCACAGGATAGATATTAACATTGATTGCCCTAATTTCTTGAATGTCGATATCAATAAAATATGGCACTCTTATTACTATACTGGATGAGGTATTTTCTAGGATGCTGTATGTTCTTTTGCTTTACAAAACTTTGGTTTCACATGTCAAAAATCATTAATTGTCATACAAATACTTCACAAGCACTTCTCATTTATTTGTGTCATAATTCTTTTTTTAATAAATTCAATAAAGCATAATAAAAATTTATCATTTACAGTGTTTCAAAATCAGAGTTGTAAATAAACACAGCATATTATAAAAAAAAAATTATAAATTCAGATTCACCTTGCTATCACTTAATACAATCATTTGAGCTTCGAACAATAAACAAATTCCATATCCACCCATATAATAAAATATGTAGTTACTTAAAATTACAGCATAACATAGTATAGCGCTTGAATGTTCAAGTTAGTACCTACAAACAATTATTGTCCATTAGTAAAGGAAGCAGATTCAGTCGACGATCGATATCTGAGCGTAACCAATGAGTCCTTTTTCGTCTAAAGGCTCTGAAGGATCAGCGGAGTCCAGGCGAAAGGTGAGGGAGCGAGGCGGAATTGTGCCTGCTGGTGGAAATAAATTGGCGTCAACAAGTCGCTGTAACTGTGATGCTATTGCTCCCGCATCGCTCGCCGCTACTAAACCAGCACCAACTAATTCTGTAGCGATACCATCAGCGGAGTCCTTGCCTGGGGCAAATTCAAATCGAATGTCATTTAACTCTTTACGAGCGTTGCGCATTCGCAGAACTAGGTCTATTTGGGGTGCTTCTTCCGCACTGAGAGATCCGATGGTGAAGCCAGCGCCCGTTTCGCCTTCACTTTCACTATCCGAAGACTCCGCACGCGGTAGTTGGTTCATCGGCCGATCCCGCCCAGTTTCACCCTCTTCATCTTCATCTTCTTCTTCACTCTCCCACACCCATTCACCTGTTTCCATTCGATGTAGCCGTCCCGATGCGCCAGGTTGCCGTTTACTTGCTTTGTGCACACGTGTTTCCATACTTGGTCCAATAGTGACCAATGTTTGAACGAGATATTTTCGATCCTTAGCCTTTTTAAAGAAAGAATGCTTGAGAAGCTCAGTAGCAGAAGGCCTCTTTGTTGGATCCTTTTGAAGGCATTCTGATATCATTTTTCTAAAGGTTTTTCCATATGCTTTGTATTGATCCTTTTCTTCGGCGCCGGTATCTAGTGTAGGTGGATCATTCTGCAATGTTAACATCAATACTTTCATTGGAGGATATTTGTGATATGGCGCAGTACCAGTCGCCATTTCTATAGCAGTGATCCCGAAAGACCATATGTCTGCTTTGAAATCATAGCCGTGATTTTGTTCCATAACCTCGGGCGCCATCCAGCAAGGAGTTCCGACGAATGTGTGCCTCACTTTCTGCCGAGACAAATCTCTGCCAGTTGCCAACCATGCGGAGACACCAAAATCAGCGATTTGGACTGTTCCATCATCACCAAGGAGAATGTTTCCAGCTTTAATATCTCTGTGTATTTGTCCATTTTGGTGGAAATATTCTAAACCTTTTAAAACTTCTTTCAGCACAGTAGCAATAGTGGCTTCATCAAATACACCATGTTTACAATTGGAAATCCTCATTTTATGTTTAATAATATCCAACAAACTGCCACCTTCGAGTAGCCGAAGCACGAGCCACAATTCTTCCTTTACTACAAAACTTGTGTAATATGTCACTACATTTTCGTGGTTGCAACTGGACATAGCCTGTATCTCCTTCAGTAGTTCATCCATAGAAGTATTCCATTTTTCTAAATTTATCCTTTTTATAGCACATTTTTCGCCGCGCGGTTGGCAGTAGGCGGCATGGACTACAGCTGTTGCTCCAACACCAATTACCTCAAGCAGTTCGTAGTCGTCTTGACTGTTAGGCCATGTGTGTCCCGTGCCCGCCATTTTATCTTTACTTTTAAGGGATAGCTGTTAAAGCTATTGTTTATTCCTATGATTTGTACTTCTAATAAGGCCAATAGCTAAGGCAAAGCTTTGTTTAAAAGTTTTAATATGTTACTTATTAGGAAAAGACATTACTAAGTTGCTCATGTTGATATGGTTTTTAGGTTTGTAATTTTGTATTATTAATTCCCTCCTCGATTGTGTAACTTCAATTCTGTGAAGTGGTTGTTTATATCCTCTTAGTTCCAAAATAGTTTGTTCTTTTTGAGAAATAGTTTTAATATTAAAATCTACAGAAGAAGGGTATAAGTGATCACCTAAAAAAGAAAATGTAATTATAATATATATATTTAAATATTAATAAAATACAAAAATAAAAATACTTAGTAAACACACAAATTTGTTATACCTGGAAGTAATTGTAGCATGCCATCCTTAGTTTGGATAAACACTGGATACAGCAACTCATTACCATGACAACTTCTCTTCTTTGCAAATGTCAATAATTCATTTATGTCTGGCAGGTAAGACAGCCGTTTTAATTCATATGCCTGGGGTGGGTATAGGAGCACATCTGCCTTATTACTTTTTTCAAGTATTTGTAAAGGATTTAGCCACTAGAAAAGAAACATTGTATTTACTTAGTTAATATATACTTTTGTAGTAAACTCGCATTCCGCTTAGTAACATTAATTTTAGTAGCAAATATAGAGTTTAGTGGAAATGTGAAAAAAAACTTGCATTGTTGAGAACCACATTATAGTATGCTTCTAAAAATTTTAAAATTTAACTTTGAGCAGTCTGAATAAGTATTCTGTATTTTTTTTTAAAGAATAAGTATAACAAACAAGTAAGTACAGTCATCTACATCCGTCATAAATTATGAATCAAAATGCATTGTCACCCATGAGGACTAAAATGGAATGCCTCGTTTTCAGTAAAAAGGGTCTTCTCTTTACTAGAAAAAACAAGAAAGTCTTTGTTGTTTTTTTTAATTATACAGCCTAATACACTATTTTATTTATGTAGTATGTAATATTACATAAATAAAATGGTGTATTTATTACAGTAAAAAGTATCTTCTGTTCTCTACACTAAACATAAGAAACAGCAGTGTAGCTCTAGCACATAAAAAAATTGTATTTATATTTATTTCCTCTGAGAAATAAGATATAATTCTTCATAGCTGGTAGCTAGGTTTTGTTCTCACAATTTATGATTAGAAATGTGATATGCTATTTGAATATATGCACCGGAAAATACAGCAACGTAAACTTGCACGCTGCTAAACAGTATTTGTAAAAGTAAAGTTGAAGTTACAGCCTACAAGCTTTCCACAGCTGTAGTGCACAGGCTTCGTCTTATTTCTGTGTCCTAGGACAAGAAAGTGTCCACTACGCTGCTTTAGTGCGTGATGTCGGCCTTCACGTCTCTGAAACATTTTATTCCTCAGAAATGTATGTTTTTTCGCGACGTTCTCAGATCGCATTTGTTTACGTCGCGGAGTAGTTGCTTAAAGCACGACACGCGCCTGTCGTCGATAGGCTACGCTCGGCGAACAACCTGAGGTATTCTTTTTTTGAAATATCAACAAATATCATCGAATTATGTTTTTAATAGTATATTTTTTTAATGAATCACGAAAATCGCAAGCCAAGCATCATAATTTTTTATACTAGATATTTGTTTGTTGCTTATTTTAAATTCTTTCTTTCACTACTTAACATAAGGTAAATCAGCACTTAAAATTAACTTACTTAAATTAATTACATTAGCGAGGATCGAACTCTGGTTGCTAGCATACTGAGCAATCCTGACTCTTTATAAAAGAAAGAAAAATTCATTTCCTTTCAAGTGAGGAATAACGAATAATTAGCATATTTTGTTGAGATACTCTCTTAAAGATTAGATAATACATGAGTACATGAATATTAATACCGGGTTTTTCAACAAGAACTTTGTTTTTCAATTGGGGTAACACCAAAAACTTGACAGTTTTGACATTTAGTTTTTTGACCTATTCGTAGTAGATGCTTTGGCAATTGCTACAATGAATTCAATTTCGCTCGAAAATCGCATTAAAATAATTAAAATCCACTATGAAAATGGTGGTTCTGTTAAGTTACGTTTCGTAAAATTCGTGATATTTTCGGACAACATAATCGTCCTTCTGAGACCGGTATTAAGAATTTGGTCGCTAAATTTGAATCGACAGGCTCTGTACAAAATGCGCCAACACCAACGCGTGTTCGACCGGGTCGTTCAACCGAAAACATCGCAGCCGTGAGCCACAGTATTGAAGAAGATCCAAATTTGTCAATTCCTCGATGTTCTCAACAATTGGGGTTATCCAAACCCACCACATGGCGAATTTTGCGTAAGGATTTGGCTTTGAAGCCTTACAAGGTTCAACTGGTGCAGGAATTGAAGCTGACCGACCATTCACATCGCCGTAGCCTTACAAGGTTCAACTGGTGCAGGAATTGAAGCTGACCGACCATTCACATCGCCGTAGATTCGCTCAATTCATTCAGGAACAGCCCGCTGGTTTTTCTGAAAACATAATTTTTTCAGACGAAGCCCATTTTCACTTGTCAGGGTACGTCAACAAGCAAAATTGCTGCATTTGGGCTTCTGAAAATCCTTAAGCGATTATTGAGAAGCCTTTGCATGCTCAACGTGTCACTGTATGGTGCGCTATGTGGTCTGGAGGCGTGATTGGTCCGTTTTTTTCGAAGATGAGGCTGGAAATGCGGTAACGGTCAATGGATCACGCTATCGCGAGATGTTAACATCTCAATTTTGGCCTATTATTGATGACATCGATATCACAAACATGTGGTTTCAACAGGACGGTGCCACATGTCACACAGCCAACGAAACGATCAATTTATTGCAAACCAAATTTCCCGATCGCATAAATTCACGAAATTCAGCTGTTAAATGGCCAGCCAGATCGTGTGATTTAACACCACTGGATTATTTTTTGTGGGGCTATGTTAAGGACAGAGTCTATACGGAGCCAATCGAATCGATCGCGGCCTTAAAACTCAAAATCTGTGACGTGATTAACGAAATAGACCCGCCATTTTGCCAAAAAGTGATTAAAAACTTTGATGAAAAAATCGACATCTGTCAGCGTGGTTGTGGTGGACATTTGCCAGATATCATTTTTCATTCATAATTGCCAAACTTTTCTCTTCGTAATACAATAAAAATTTGAATCATCTTCATCTAAACTCTTTGTTTTATTTTGTTTTAGAAAACAGTTCTTGTTGAAAAACCCTATAGAAAAATTAGTTTTTAACCGAAAATAAAACAAATGAAATTTACATACCTTTACATTGACCACTTCTACGTTACTCTTTACATGTAAGGGCTTACTTTCTAAACCAGCGAGAAAAAATGCAGTGTCAAACCGCTTTGGTTGGTTTGTTGGAGTAAGCCAATTGCTCCAATAATGCAAAGACCAAATATCTGGGTAGCAATTGTATTCTTTACACAGTGCAAATAAGTCTGCTGGGTTATTTGCCACCTATGAAAAAAAGAAAGAATTACATATTATCATGTAACTAGTATGGTAATAAAAACTTAAACAAGATACTTTCTGGGCTAGAAATAAAAAAAACAACTCACTCTTTCTTGCCAGTACTTTAGATCAGGATCTGATATCAGATTTGCCCATACATTACTCCTTTTATTTTTATGCTCTGAACTGCAAATTAGAAGACCTAGTTCCTCAAAAGTCTCTCGTATTGCAGCTATTCTCAAGGCTACATGCCTACAAATAACAATGACAAAAATGAACTGTGTACCACAGTCTAAAATTGCATGTCTTGTGTTTTCTATTTAAATTTAAAAAAAATATGATTTATTTTTCACGTGCAACAGATACTGATTGGCTTAGAAACTTATTAGTTTATTTAAAAGAAGTCATATTTTCAAAGTTCGCAAGCATAAATCTAGCAATACAAGTCAATCACTATTATTTAGTGATCGATGACTTTTTCAAAAAAAATTTTTTTTTTATCTATTAGCACATATTTTAATAGGAATCATACTTGCATTTATTTTTACCATAAGGTGATGGGTATTAGCTTCCGAGGTGCAACATATCTAATGCTGCAATTGTCAATCTACTTGCTAAGCATGACAATTTAGTCAAATCCTTTCCAAAACATGAGGTCCATGTCCAGCCGTGGATATTAATATGCTGATAAAAAGGAAGAATAAGATTCACATAATTTATATCAGGCTTAGGTACCAAACACTTATTTACTAGTCAATACACAAGTATTAATGTTCAAATTTGTGTTTCTAAGAAAATCTTTGATCTTTTACATCAATGAAATCAGCTAATGACATGACAATAATTCTATGCACTGTTAACACTATCTAGATTATTTGTCCTAGATTTCATTGAAATCCAGTTAGTTTCAGAGGAAAAAGCAATAAAAAATTTAATTTGAGCCAGGGGTAAGAGGACTACACTAGACTCCACCCGAATAACAACCCACTTTGGGTTTTATTAACCTTTAAGCGGTCGCGCGGCGCCCATACAACCACACTCGATACATTTTCGTTCATAATATTGTTTTTTCTCATCGCATACATTTTCAATTCCTAGTAACCTGTCATTGTTTCACTATGCACGAAATAAACAGTTTACTACCCCTCCCCGCACCCTCCGAAACGCACAGATCGCATTTGTTAGCGTCGCGGCGCAGGCTGCGAAAGCACGCCATGCGCCTGTCGTCGAAAAAACAACGCGCGGCGCACAACCCGGGGTATTCTTTTTTCGAAAATTCAACAAATATCGAATTATGTTTGTAATAGTATTTTTTAAAACACAAGAGTGCTAATGAAACGATAAAAACGAAGTGAGTGAATCATGAAAATCGCAAGCAATAACTTTTTACACTAAAATGAATGGTGGTTTCGATGAGGTCGATAAAAAGAAACAATAATTAATAGCTGGCCATTGTCTCTCTTCTTTCGTCTTTTGGAAATTGCTGGAATTAATGGTAATATTGAGGGCAAATAAAATGGTTATACAGAAAAGACAAGAGTATTGTGACGTGAATTAGTATGTTCAAAGAAGAGTTATGATGATAAACCTTCCAAGAAAACTCAAAAGAAACATATGAGAGCATTTGAATATGAGTGTTGAAGACACTGATAATAAAACAAGCAAGCCAAGTAGTAGTTCCAGCACAAGAACAACTCTATGTCTATGGGCCACAGCATCCACTTACCATCAGGTGGACTGTGTGCTCATTTGTCACCCTATCCTATAAAAAAAAACTTCATTTTGAAGCAGTTAAGCAGATTTGGAAAAAAATTATATTTGACATACAATATGTATGTGGTAGAGCTATGCTGCAACTATATTAGTAGTGTAGTTGCAGCACGAATGGACCAAATAAAACAAAGCATATGTATGTAGAGAATGGGAGATTGTTTTTACTGGAAATGAGGCATTCCATCTTAGTCCTTATGGGTGACAACACATCTGCATATTGATTCATAACTGAGGATAGATGTAGATGTCTACGGGGACAGTATCCATTTACCATCAGGTGGACTGTGTGTTTGTATGTCACCCTTATCCTATTAAAACAATTTTTTTTCAGGCGGAAGAAATAAATATATTCATGACAATCACTTTATTTAACTTAATTTGTGATGATGGCAGTGTAGTCATCACTGTATACCATCTTATATGTGACAAAAGTAAAATACCTGGAGTTGTATCACAGCACTAGATTTCTCACCTGGTATTGCTAACCTATCAACTAAGCATGGCAAATATCACAAACACTCATTAAAATATGGAGGGTACTGCTATATTCTAATGTTGAACAGTCTGTTGCAAGATACAGGTCTCTTTAAAAAGATGTTTAAAACTTTATCCGAGGGGTTGAACTGTCGTAATGAGCTGACCTAACTTTTTAAGAACTTCCACTTCAAATAACTTTTACTTTTTTTGGCATTGATTTTCCTAAAATTTATTAATTTTTTTATAATTATTTACACAAACAAAAATGCTTAAATGCAGGCACAGAACAATATATTATACATAAACAACAAAAGTAATTGTAATGTAAAAGATATTTATATTATTTTATATGAAAAAATCTATTTGAATCATAACAAAAAGTAAAATATATGGTGCAGATATTATGAAAAAAAGGTGAAATGAAAATATAAAGTAACTGGTCATATTGAACAATTACACATATTAAAATACAAGTTATAAACATGGACCAAATAAAGAGTCTTTGAACAATGATTACATATTTGTGCCATTTGCTGAGAGAGCTGTTACTTTGTTTGTCGTGAAGTTCTTGAAGGAACCATATTTGTGACTTGTTGTCAACACTGCTGATAAGAGGGTTGGTTTTTTTTCTTGCTCAGAAACTGCTACTATACAGGAAGGAGCAGAACTGTCTGATAATTTTATTTTTTATAGTTTTTTTAAATATTATAATAAACATAACTTTAATAATAGAATACTGTGTTCAGGATCTTAATTATTATTGGCTATGGAAATATTAATGATTTTCGTTTTACCTTTGTATGGGGTTATTTTGAAATAAAGGTGTTAGAGGGCTGCCTATATGATGTAGACTTTCGAAATCGCTTCGGGTAAAGCCAAATATACTAAGAAGCTTCAGCCACCTTTCGTCTTCGTCGGCGGCCTCGCAAACGCCTCCTGGGAACACCACACTGTTCGGGAATGACGCGTTATGCGGTCGAGTCTGCAACAAGATGTCGTAGTTACAATTATCTGTGTCTGTATTGAAAGGTGTAATGTTTTGATTTCCTTTGGTAGCCAATATTAAGGTGGCGGAATCACGCCAACATTTTTCAATCGCTCTTTTCATGATTATTAGAAAACAATATGCACTAAGCCGATTGAAAAAAAGGTTATATATTACAAGGTCGAAACTTACGTAGTTCTACAAGTTTATTCTTATTCTTTTACCTTATCTAATTACAATGACGATAATTGTATTTTTACTATAGATTTGACGAATCTACAGATTAAAAAATAATAGTTAGGTATATGAAATTGTCATTCATCACATTTTTTTATTTACAAGCATAGGAATATATACCCATACGGCCTAGTTGACTTGTATTTTGTTTACAAATTTTTTGGGAAGTTTTTTCCAGCCAGCCTCCGCAGTGTCTACTTCACCTGAGAATGCCTCGTTTAGAGGCGAAACACGTGTCATATTTTCGGGAGTGGTGTATCGCGTCTAGTGTGGTTGTGCTGGGGATGGTTTTTTTTTATTGCTTAAGTTTTAAGCTGGAGTCCCCGCGATGGATACGGGCGGCTTCGGCTTTTTAGTAACAAATCATTTTTATCTATTTTTCTTTTGTACAATACTTATGCTGTGTTTATTTTATTTACGTCGAATTTAGTTTCTTTAAGTTATTTACTATATATATGTTATTAGTCTTAGGAAAGATGTTAAAGCGGATTCTTTTTTCATGAGATCTAAGATATTATAAAGTTCTATACGTAAATTTCCGCAAAGCATCTCGTGGTCTCATCGTTGTTTTCCAAACTGAGGACAAAATTTTAATATATGTTCTATTGTTTGCACAATTGTGTTGTCACAAGGACACATGTCGTTCTCAGTGATTTTGAAATGATATAAATAGCTCTTATGGTATCCGTGTCCTGTGAGTATTTGGGTTAGTTCGAAGGTGATATTAACTTTCTCTCTTAAAGCTTTAATGTGTTCCAGTTTGGGCAACCACTGCTTTAGATGAGCGCCAGTTGTTGACCTCGAGTATTCCAATTCATGTGCTTGTTCAGTGTCTTGTTTCCGTAGCCGTTTATCGTATGAGATAGGGAAGTTATAATAGTCTGGAGTTTTGTGAAGTGTCGCTGCTTTCTTTGCCTCCGTGTCCGCTCTTTCGTTACCCAGTAATCCATGATGAGCTTTGATCCAGTATAATTCTATTCTTCCTGTATTTCTTAGTTTTTCCATGCTTCGGTGTATATTGTTTATAAACGGATGGATGCTGCTGCGGTTCGCTATTTCTAGGAGAGCGGACACGGAGTCAGAGAAAATACAAACGTCTGTCAGTCTCATTTTTATGCACTCTTTGCATGTCCTTTCGATGGCTAAGCATTCGGCCTGGAAAACCGTACAACTGCTATGTAATTTTAGGCGTTTTACGGTTTCCTTCCCATCAGGAAAATATATAACGTATGCAGCGCCTACTGCTTCATCGTGTTTGCTACCGTCTGTATATATTTTAACACTATTAGTCGTACAATATTCTTTTAGGTCTTCTAAGTTTGTTATTTTTTGTATAGCTATTGTAACACGTTCCGCGGGGTGCAATAATTTTTTATGAGGTATTATTTTGTTCAAGGTAATGTCGTCAGGTAAATATTTACTTATTCCATTTATTTTCGTTCGTTTGTTGTCGGCTATTTCTTTTATTTTAAGGTGTAACGGTGTCAGGTCAGCTAATGCAATGGCTGCAGTTGTAGGAAGTGTCCGGAATCCTCTTATTATTTTAATTGCAAATCCCCTCTGTAGACTAAGTAAGGCTTTTGTAACTGATTTGTATTTTGTTGGGCTATTCCATATCTCAGCGGCATAAGTTATGATAGGCTCTATGACTTGCTTGTAAATGACTGACACATTTTCAGATTTAACTCCCCATGTAGGTCGAATGATTAGACTTAATTTTTTGAAAATTCTCTGCGCTTTATTTATTACATATTTGCAGTGGTTGATGAATTTAAAATCTTGATCTATTATAACGCCGAGTAATTTAACTTGTTCTGTGAATTGTAAAGTGCTGGGGATGGTAGTGCTGGGATTGACAGCGACGGGTATAGTGCGATTGAGTGGGAGTGGGAGGCTGGGAGGTCCCCTTAAAACTGGGCAGGACACATCAATTTCTTTCTTTATGCAGAATTAAGCAAATTAGTTTATAACAACCCCATTATAATGGATTTCCGCAAAGTAACTCCTGACTCTATTAATTATGCTTTATTTTTCATATAAGTATTACTTTTCATAATTACCAATATTTAATAATTAATAATTAAATGCATTATAGAAGTTTTAATTAATATTCAACTTAATTATGAATGTAAACTTAATATTTTAAGTAAAGAAACTTGTAGGAATCAGTTAAATAAGATTGATCTGTTTAAAAGCCAATATGTTTATGAGGTTTCATCATGCTTCATGTTTATAGTCTTTCATCTGTCCCGGAAAAGTTTAAAGTAACAATAAACTTATTATCATTTTAGCTGCATGAATTTTAAAAACATAATGATCTTAACAGAGTAATGTGCACCAACTGTCTTAAGATACAGATGCACTCTCTATTCTCTCAATCTCGGTATGTTAAGAAAATGGTTCGTCATTCATGGGCTGATCGCGGCAAGTGCAACTTAATTTCGCCGATCTATTGATACGCGTAGCTAATACTTAACCATGAGTGCCTCTTCTCTACGACTAACGGTGTAAGCGACGAACCACGCTATTTAAACCCTCGGCACAATGTCGTTAGACATCAAGCATGAATCGGGCATCGATCGTTGTGAGTATCAAATACTATGGAATTTATACTATCGCGTCCCATGAGCGAGCGTCTAGTGGCAACTACGCTAACAGTTATGTTATTGTGATTTGGAAATATAATCCGAAGCTCCGCTCAACCCCTTGGGGAAAATAGCGTGATGCTTTGAATATTGTACTAGTATGACCGTGAGGCTGTGCGGTTGGTTAAGTAAGGTACATTTATTTTGATTGATAAATAGATACTTAGTTAGTTTCATAATGGCTTAAAGAGGATAATCTCAAGATTATTTTTATACTTCTCAAGTAAAAATGTTTGCTGCAAATTGTTGAGTTTTTTTTAAATTCCAACCAACCCGTCTTATTAACCTTAACCACTTTTTCTAATTACAGAATCCGGAGGTAATCTGTTTGACGAACCGCAAAATAAAATTACATTTTAGAACGCAACCCGAGAATTTATTTTCTTGTGTGGGCAAATCTATCGATATATTATAAACCTTCAAGATAAATATCGACATTAGTTTTGACATAGTTGAGTCAATCCCTAGCGTGCATGTAAAATATTTTGTATAAAAATGTAAATACCAAATTCATGCAAATTATCAACAACATGACTTTTTCTTTACAAAATATCAAAATTAAAAAAATAATTGAAAACATTCTATATTTTAAACAGTATATTACATAAATTTTAACCTGAAATAAACGCGTCATAACATTGTCGACGTCTTGGGAATTTACCGGTGAAATGTGCAATTATTAGGATTATTTCTATTATTAACACCACCGTCCCACACAGAACAACTAACCATTTTGGAAAAAGGTTACTAAAAATAAACACTATTACACTATAAAAAATTACAAAATATCTAGGAGCTATTTCTTGCGTACCGACTTGTGCCGACCTGTCATTCAAAATCTGTTACAGTCATGAGATTTGGTATCCTTTTCTACCTTGCAGTTTTACCATAAGGAATTTTCTTCTCCCTTGCACACTATGTCGGTCTTTACGTCAGTATAAGTCTATGGTAAGCATCATATTAGTCTGTATTTCTAAGATTTGCATGCCATTAATAATGGCTGATTTTAAAAAAATAGGATATGGTAACAAACGAGTACACAGTCCATCTGATGGTAAGTGATTGCTGTGACCCATAGACATCTACATCTATCCTCAATAAAGAATCAAGATGCAGATTGGTTGTCACCCGTGAAGACTAAAATAGAATGCCTCTATTCCAGTAGAAAGAGTCTCCGGTTCTCTACACTCACCATACGAAACACAGCAGTGTTACGCTGCTATTTTACGCTGGTATTTTGTGAGAGCGTGGTCCTTCCCCGGTCGAGCCGACCCATTAGTGCTACAACTATACTACTAATATAGCTGCAGCACGGCTTTACTACGTATAAATGCATGATTAAGCGTATGTTTAATTACAATAACCATGTTCAGTGTACCATAACCAAACGCAAATAAATATTTCATTCATTCATTTCATTTTATTTATTAATTCATTCAATCCGCCGGCAGTTAAGTTCCAGCTTAGTGTTTAACTGGAGACGGCATGTTCAAAAAAAAACATCTGTCACTTGCAGTGGACGGCGAGGTATCACATTTAACAAATAAATTGCTAATTATATACTAGTGCATTTCTCGGTCACATCGTCGCTATGCGCGCTCATTACCGAATTCTGTACAATAAACACAATCATATTACATACACCTGATCAGTATGTAATGGTATACAATTAGGTGGTGTCGAAACTATCGATATTTTCTATCAATGACGTTTTGTTAGTAAATTAAGGCAATAGTAGTATTTTTTTTACTTACTCTTTCTTCTCTTGATTGCTCCGTCCATGGTTATGCGTATGCATAAGCTACGGTTAGCGTCAATGACGTCATCAATGATCCATTTAAAGCGGAAAAGGGTGTAAGGCAGGGATGTATTCTCTCTCCTATCCCGTTTAACATCTACGGGAAGTACACAATGAGAAGGTACTACTAAGTATAGAATGATGAGCGGGAGGAATTTAAATCGGGGGTGTTAAGATCAGCAACGTGAGATATGCGGATTACACCACATTTTTTGGATCATCGGAAAATTAACTCGCTCAACTCTTTCACAGATAAGAAGTATAAAGTGGACTGACTGGACTTAGTATAAACAAGTACAAAACAAAAGTTATGTTTATCGACAGATCCAGTCAACTCACTAGGTCTGGAGAACTGTCGGACCTGTAATTTGTGAGTGAGTTTGTGTACCTCGGATCGCTGCTTACGGACAGAGAGGAAGTGAACAGGACATAAGGAGACGAATGAAAATAGCCAAAGGTATAATTAGCCAATTAATAAGAATTTGGCAAAATAGGAACATCCTCTAATATCATCAAAAACAGACTCGTCAGAATTTTGGTGTTCTCCATCTTCCTCTATGGCTCTGAAGTATGGATGATTCGAGCAGAAGACAGGAAAAGGATCGATGCGTCCGAAATGTGGTATTGGAGAAGGATGCTTCGGATAATATGGATCGCGAAGAGGACCAACAAGTCAATCCTAGAGCAGCTTCGTGTTGACATTTCTTTGACTTACAACCCCAATGCAGAAAGCCGAGGACCGGATAGAGTGGAGAACTATAATGACCAAGGCACTAAACTACGGACTCGACCTTCAGTTAGGTAGAGTACCCAATACAGGATTTTGCGACATGCTTGGGAGAATAAGCTATGGTTTTTCAGTTATTAATGGGCCGCGTAGTGTAGTCACTATCAGGTGAGTCGCATGATCTGCCCCCTTTTTTAAGCGACTTCAAAAAGCAAGAGGTTCTTAATTCGAGTGTATTTTTTGTATGTATGTTACGCGATATTTTCGTAGATTGATAACCAATTTTGACCATTCTTTTTTATTAAATAGGTTCTACATCAAGGGTGGCCCCATATAAATTTGGAGAAAAAATTTCATCTCTAAAGGTATAAAGTTGTAAATAAATAGTTTCTTTTTTGTAATTTCATGTTGGTTCTTACTTTTTGTTAAAAGATATAATTATCTATAAAAAAGAGAAGATTAACTAAACTACTAAACCCGGCAAATTCTACGGCATTTCTTAATTTACCGTACAAGATAGAGGATTTAAAATAATTTATAAGTCTTTATTAGCAAGTTAGGAACGAAAAAACTAATGATTATTTATCACAGTTTTATAAGATAAAATATAAGCTAAAAGGAGGGTTACGATCATAAACTTATGAGAAGTTCATCTGGTTCCTTTATAGAGCAACACGGGCCACCGGCGGACTGGAGAGGAGCCATACACAGGCGTTCCCCTCTGTCAAAGTATAAGTCCACGTGGTCCTATGCGCACAATAAAACTAATCGCAGCCGCAATGCTCACTAGACTACATCTAGTTGCCCGGCTGAATCGACACCCTAACAAAATGCCGAAGTCTTTTACTGCAAAAAGAGATATGTCACGTCAAATTTTCAAAAATATTTGACATATGAGTAATTTTTAATCACGGTATTGCTATCTACTTATTTTTAAAATAAAAAAATACACTAATAACGGTCGCGTTGTTTCGGGTTTGTGTACCAACACAGGCCACTCACAGACTAACTAGTAAATTGTAACCATAGATAAATATATATGTAGTAACCGATTACCGAATCAGACGGATGTCTCACGAACTAAACTACTCGACTTAGCTTCTGCATCCTGATTGGTTGTAGCTATGGAGTGTAGAGTGGAAGGAGAACCATCTTATAAGGTGCGAAAGTTGAAAAAGTGTCCCACTATATACTGAAAATAGAGGTTCCAAAACCTACCACAACAGCGCTGGCGTCTGAAAAACTACGATATGAACATAGCTGTTGTAGACGGAGTGAAGTCAGCTGAATTCAAATATTTGAAAAATTTTATGACTAGAGTAGTTAGTAAAATGCCAGTATACAAAACTTCAACTATTTACGTAGTACAAAACCAAGCGGATTGGTCGGTTCTTGTTTATTTCTCCATCTTATTCTAATTAATTTTGGCGCCTTTTTTTTAAATTAATCCTATGCTACTGCAGCGCCACCCTTATTGGACGCGTTTTTAGGGACACTTTTCATATAAGGAGATGGTCCTCCTTCTACTCTACACTCCATAGTTGTAGCAAAATGAAATATGACGTTTCTGTTTTTTTAATTTGAAGCTGCTATACCAGGCAAAGGACGTCCCAAATAAGTTCATTTATTTTATTAATAACTTTATTTTAAAATATTGGATTTAAAACGAGGTAAATGCAAATGAAACAATGTTGAAATTTATTTAGTCACTTTATTTTTCAGATTTTTCTTATATTTTAAGAGAGTTTTCATTAATAAATTTTATATTTTGTTGTTTCAACAAAGCTTGCTACCAGAATGCCAAAATTCTTAAATCTTTCACTCTTCTTTTTTTATCACCGCACTTCCATTCACACTGTTAAATAGGTCATCTATAAAAGATACTCTTTCAGAAGTATTTTTCTGTTTTCTGCTCACTGGCCGCACATCCGAATAATGATGTGTAATAAATGTTTAAAATATTATTAAATTTAATATCATTACATACCTGTACAGTACTAATAAGTTACTGCTGTGCTGTAGCCCACCCACACCTACATTAATCCTGTTGTAAAAGTATCAAAATGCAAATGCATTGTCACCCTCGAAGACAAATGAATGCCTTGTTACCAGTAAAAAGGGTCTCTGATTCTCACCACTACCTGTGTAAAATACTTCAGCTTTATGGTGATATGTATAAATATATTTAATAAAATTTTAAAAAATAATTAATATGATAACTTACAAAATGCAGAGGTATAATTTGAGGGTCCTGCCACGGTTTTAATAAATACACAAACATAATTCTTAATCTGCAAATAATCCATAAGAATTTGCTTAGGAAAACGTGTATTACACATACAAAAATTAAATTACATGTAATAGAAATAAAATTATAATTATTTTATACCTTAATTTTTTTCAGAAATAACATGTTCGACGGTAAGTTTGGGTAATAACCGTGTTTCTGCATGTTCATAGTCTTTATCTGTCAATATAGAAATCTTTTCTTAGTAAAAAATGTAAATGTAAATGCAAAGATAGGGCGGAAATAAATCAACGCAACCAAACGAAAACTTATCAGTAAATCAGTAATATCATTTAGTGACACATGAAATTAGTGACAATGACAAAACCATAGATATAGTATACATTGTACAGATTGGCGATGGCATGATTAGGGTGAGACCAAAAACGAAATGTACCCGTGTGAGTGAAATGTGCATGTGTGCGACAACAACAGTGCTGCGCCATGTATCAACTTCAATTATCGATACAGAACACTGTGTCTGTGTCATAAAATGAATATTATTATGTTTCAGGGCATAAAAATAAAACTACAAACAAAAAGTTTGTGATTTTTATTTTCCACCAAAAATAACGAATATATTACAAAAATGTCATAAGCTCTCCTTAAGAGGTATTTTGCAATTTTGCTTCATACTTCAATCCAATAATCAAATAACCTTCGATTATTAATTTAATAATTAAGTGTTTATGGTTTGATAGTGCTGACGAATCGTACCTAATATGTAAATATTATGTATGTCAAGTATGTTAAAAAAATTTTGCAAGACAAGGCATTCGTTTAATTATTTTCGAAACATATTTTCGTTTACAATTTTCCTTTCACATGTTTTCGGAAAACTTCAGTTCAGTTCAGAACGAATACCTATCTCATACACTTTTTCTTAATCGCCCTTTCGATGAGATGCTGCAACAAATCGTTTGAACTAGATGGTATTGCAGCACTAATGTTATTTTTAAGTGAGGGAAGCCTTTCTAGGGTTTTTATCACTTAATACAACATTTCCACTTTTTTTACTAGCCCGTTTTTTTGTGCTCTTACATTTTTCAGTTTTTTTGTTTCTGCCTTCTCCGAAGAATATCAATAGTTTTCTTCATTTTTTTTCTTTTTCGTGTAATCGTCTATAACAGAAACGTTTGCAAGTGAACTACTGGGTACTGGCAATATATCTCTGTAGACACATGACGATGCTTTGCGTACGGGCTTCAATACAACCTACAAACAAATATAATTAGTGTACACATTATGTACTTATCTATGATTGAAAAATAATAAAATACAACCCTTTAACCTATTTCTGACGCTAAACGGCAGTGCTTACACTACCGCTAAACATCAGTGCTTACACTGCCGCGTTTTAGCCATTTGAGTATAGAGAGCTTCTATAATTATAAGTTGTAAGACATTTTATTTTAGTCCTCTGGGGTGAAAACACATTTTTTTATAGAATTAGGGTGACAAACCAGCACACATTCCACCTGATGGTAAGTGATTGCTGTGGCCCATAGACGTCTGCATCTATCTTCGTTTGCGAATTAAAATGCAGATGCGTTGTCAGCTGTTACGAATAAAATAGAATGCCTCTTTTCCAGTAAAAAGAGTCTCCAGTTTTCTACACTCACCATACGAAACACAGCAGCATTAAACTGCTATTTTACGCTGGTATTTTGTGAAAGCGTGGTCCTTCCCCGGTCGTGCCGACCCATTCGTGCTACAACTATACTATTGATATAGCTGCAACATGGCTCTACCACGTAAAAAAAATGTAACTTTATTTGTTTGAAGATGACTGTAGGTGACCAAATATTGCAGTAGCCGTTTATTATCAAGTGATACTGTAAGTTCATTTATTACTTTCGTTTTATAAAAAAATATACACCACGCGGATGACAACAACAAGTTGTACACATTTGAACATGCGCAAACGAAATGAACATATGTACAGCAAAATATATAATTAAGAAAATACGCACGGGCACAAATAATGTGGGTATTGCTCCAAAACGCAACTTTACTCTTTGTGCACTTCTATGAGAAAAGTATTTTTGTTCAGTGCTTGCTACATGTAGTTGAATTGTTTTTTTTGGGAACCCAACCTTCTCTATTTATAATTTTTAACCATTTTTGTTTAACCTGAATATTTTTTGGAAATCTGAAACATTATAAGAGTTTAAATCCTCTCATTAAAGAATGTACAATAATGCGTAAGTATTTATTATTACGAAAAACTAAAACGTAAAAATAGAAAATTAAAAAAAAAACGAAGTCAAAAGAGGCTGCATCCAAGGATATTCCTTTGCCTGTTATAAACATATTATCGATAAGATGATATTGATAGTGTCAATCCCTATAAAAATTTGATCAGAAATAGCGGGAATTCACGTTTTTGTTATTATTTTTAATATAATTCTCACGTTATGAGGACATTATCGTAATAAAATGCGATATTTTTCCCTATCCATTTATGTATAAAACATTTGTACTAGTTCTGAAATATTGAATTTAGAGTGCTAAATATTTTAATTGTACTTACATGTAAAATGTGTAATTTTGTGGATTTTCTTTTCTCGATGAACTGCATTCAGGTATGGCACACCTCACTATATTTAATTACACCTTTTAAGTACTTATTAATACTTCAAAATCAAAAATATCGCGAAAATAAGCGGAATTTGTTTCGTTAACCATTGACGTCAGGCTGATACAGGCTGATAGCGTGTACGTGTATGGTCTAGCCATTCTATCTCGTTCTAACATAAGCATATGCTATGCCCTTTCTCTTTTACATTGCCAATTTAAGTATATACTAAATCTATGGACAAAACAAACAAACAAAACAAAACAATATGGCTGCGACAGCTTGCATTTTTTTAAAAATGCGGATCGGTCGAGCGACTGTCACCGAGCGATGGTGATATCATAGACTAAGAATATACTGGCGTAGTATATGCTAAGTCTATGGGTGATATTGTATTTATGTATGTTTGAAATTGTTCTGATCGCAATGAGTGAGTTTCGAAGTGACAGATGATTGTTTTCTTTTCTTTTTTTTATAGGAGAGGGGGCAAACGAGCATGTTGCGCCCCTGATGGTAAGTGACTACTGCTGCCCATGAACAACTGCAACACCTATTATATTATATTATTGCAGATGCGTTGCCGGTCTTTTAAAAACGTACGACATACAATCGATTTCACTAGGAAGTTGTGCGAGGCAGAAAACTTCTAAATCGCACAGTGGTGGACCGCTAAAATCGCACAGTGGTGGACGGTGTGCGCAAATATCCCCCGGCAAAAAATGACAGACAGTTCTATATCGAGGAAAAAGCTATGGCTTCCTCAGATCTCCCTAAACTACTCGTATTTTCACAAATGAGGTTTCGTTGGAAGCGTCGTGTTATTCTACGGGTAAAAGTTAAAGGCTATATAATGTTACATAAAACCAACATGTTGACTTATTACCGACATAAAGTGCTATTAAAAAGAAATCTATACAAATAAATAAAATTGAAGAGTCCGTTTGTTGTGTCATAACAGTTACAACATACACAACATAACAGTTATTTACTCAATGCATAAAGTATATAGGGTACTTATACCAAAAACCAATTTTAAAATTTTTTGTCTGTCTGCCTGTCTGTTAGTTCCGGCTACTTTTATTTTAGAAAAAGAATTAGGGTTCCACGCGAAAAAAACTAAAATCCATGAAATCCAATTGTAATAAATGCGAAGGCGTGGGGAACAGCTTGTATATATTATAAGTTTAAAATATCGTGTTTGATATTCAATGAAGGCCATTTAAAGTGTATAACACGGTGGTAAACACGGCTTAATTGTCATTCTAAAAATAGTGAGCGTGTTACACTGTTAACGTAATATCAAATAAAATTTTTTGATAATCTCTTTAAATAAAAATCAATCGCTGTCTGTTAGTCTAGCTAAAACTCAAAAATGGCGCAACCGATTTTGCTGAAATTTTTGTGTGTGCGTGTTTGAATGAGTCTCTTTTTCTCTTTTGAATGAGATGGCTTAGATTTACATTTAGACCCGGTAGGTGGCGCTGTTGTCAAGATCCGGAAACCACCAAGCCAGGGTGGAGCGCTAGTATATAAATAATTAAAGGCTGTTGCTAATCATACAGATACAGATAATTCTTTCCATATTATATTTTATATCATTACTAGCTGTTCCCCGCGACTTCGCCCGGGTGGAATTTACTAAGAATTCATGGATTTCAATTTCTGTTTTTTTTTTGCGCGGAACTTTGATTCTTTTTCTAAAATAAAAGTATCCTAAGTCATTCCTTACAACATCAGCTGTCTGCCAATGAAAGTCCCATCAAAATCGGTCCAGCCGTTAGGTTTAGGTTTAGGTTTAAAGACATTTATTCTCATAAAGACATTATATACGCTACTTACATGAGAAAATAAATAAAAGTAAATCTAAATAACAAAATTCGTTGTTGTACCTAGTATGTTGTTGAAAAATCAACATCAAAAACAGCTATCGACGGGAAAATCTGTAAAAATAAGGAAAAGTTAAAAAATGACTAGTCACTCACAAATTCTGGGATTCACTATCACCTTAGCACCATAGCACAACCATGACCAGGAACAAACCCGTCCAACGCACTCAGATAGATATGTTTGTGTTTATATGTTTTGCTAGTCGCTTTTTGAATACATTTTTTTATTTCCGAGGGTATCTTATTAAAAAGGCGCGCACCTTCGCATGTTATTGTGGTCTGGCCGTACTTTGCTCGAGTCTTAAGCAAAACGATGAAGTTCGCGCGTCGAGTGCAGATACGCCCAACATTTTTCCGCTTGGTGAATTGCAGATCCATGCGTATCTTCTTTGTTCATGGATTTACGAATAAAGATACAGGTGTTATAAACGTATAATTGTTTGATATTCATCAGTTTCGTTTCTCGGAAAATTTTTGAAGTTGATGTTCGGAAATTGAGGTAAATTCTGATGCCATTAGTACAGACTGCATTAGTCGTAAAATGATTATCCCTATTGTCGATATCTTGACTCCTGTTATAAAATCCATCTTTAATTATTCCATTTTGTCCGGAAATTTTCCCTCTTCCTGGAAAGAAGCCCAGATTACTCCTATACCCAAAAAGCAAATCCCTCCAGTTTCTCTGACTACCGCCCCATATCCATAATTCCATTCCTTTCAAAAGTTTTTGAGCGCATAGTTCATAGGCAATTGAGCATCTACTTATCTAGGTGGAGTCTTTTCAGTTCTTTCCAATCCGGTTTCCGTGTTGGTGATAGTACGACTACTGCCTTAGTCAAGATTACAGAGGATATTCGTCTAAGTATGGATAAACAGTACGGAACAGTGTTGACCTTACTTTAGTAATGCATTTAACAATGTGGATTTTGATCTACTGTTAGCTATCTTAGCTTCTTTTAACATATCTCCTGAAGTGATTGACTGGTTTCATAGTTACTTGTTTGGTCGCCGGCAACGGACACGTGTAGATGACTCGTTCTCTAACTGGTGTATGATTAATGCCGGTGTACCGCAAGGTGGCGTGTTGTCTCCTCTCCTCTTTTCAATCTTCATTAGTTCTATCACGCTCCAATTATCTTCGCACTACCACCTGTATGCAGATGATCTCCAAGTATATGTGCATGCCAAATTGATGGATTTACCCAATTCTATAGGCTTATTAAACAAAGATCTTGACTTAATATTGGATTGGAGTAAGTCATACGGTCTTAAAGTAAATCCATCAAAAACAAAAGCTATAATTATAGGCAGTCAAAAATTGGTTAATCTTATAGATTTTTCTTCCCTACCTGGTATTGTTTTTGATGGGACACCTGTGCCATATAGTGACTCCGTTAAAAATCTAGGTGTTACTTTTGACAAATTTTTATCTTGGGCTCCGCAGGTAAGCGAGGTAAGTAGGAGGGTGTTTGCGTCGGTCGGATCTCTCCGTAGATTAAGTAATTTTCTACCCATACCTACCAAAATTGCGCTCGCACAATCGCTTCTTTTACCGATTCTCGATTATGCTGATACGTGTTATCTCAATTTAAATGAGGAGTTGCGTGATAAACTTGAGCGCATTCAGAATCTTTGCATACGGTTCATATTTGGACTTCGAAAATATGATCATGTCTCCGAATATCGTGAAAAACTCAAGTGGCTTCCGATCCGTCTTCACAGGAATACTCACATTCTTTCTCTTTTATACTGTATACTATTCAATCCCACTTCCCCTACTTACCTTAAAGAGCGGTTTGAGCTTCTTGGTGACACTCACTATCACTCTCTTCGCTCTGATAAAAATCTCACCCTAAAAATCCCTTCTCATAACACTTCCTTCTATTTTAAATCCTTTTCTGTTGAAGCTGTTAGGCTTTGGAACTCCCTACCGTTGCACATTAGATGTGCGTAGTCTATTGATAAGTTTAAAAACTTGTCAAAGCTCACTTATTTCCTCCTTAAATAGTCAATCCTCTAAAAAATTACTACCTACTCATTTTTCCTTACGTTTAGGCTTTGACTTCACTTACTTGTTTAATCCTTTCTGCTCTTGTATATGTATGTATATATTTTTGTATTTAAATGTATTTATTTATTATAGTATGTATATATTTATTGATTATATAATTATATGTATGTCGTGTGTATTTTCCAACAACCTACGTACACCCTTACCCTTTCTCATAGGTCATTTTATCCTTTGCAATGGTTGCCTGGTAGAGATCGCTCCTAAGCGATAAGGCCGCCAATTGTACCTTTAAATAATTTATGTTTATTTTCTCTCATATGTATTTTTTGGTGTACAATAAAGTATATTTCATTAATTCATTCATTGTAGTTGAATAGCATTTTTATTATTCTATTTCGTAGGACTTGTAATATGGTTAATATAGTACTGGCAGCGCTTCCCCAAACCTCTATGAGATATAAAGGCTGTGGTTTTACTAGGGCATTATATATAGTGAAACGTAGTTTCTGTGGTATGTATCGAAAATTAATCCGGAGGGAGGTGTGAAGTGACATTAATTTGGTTATTAAATATTTAATGTGAACATTCCATGTTAAATGGGTATCCAAATAAAGGCCAAGATATTTTTCATTGGTTTTTTCTTGCAATGGTATATTATTTATTTTGAGAGGTGAGTAATTGGGTATAGATTTATTTTTTGCTTTAAATATTATGTAGCTAGTTTTGGAAATGTTGATAGTTAGTAAATTGTATTGTAACCAATCGCGAAGAATATCTAGGTCGTGCTGGGCTTGAGAGACAAGATCATAAATTGAAGAACCAAAGTAAAAACCACAAGTGTCATCGGCGTAAAGTGTGATATTACCATTTAAGCCCAACTCATGCATATTATTAATATAGACTAAGAAGAGTAGAGGACCCAGTATTGAACCTTGTGGAACTCCATAGGTTATGGGGGACTTTGACTTTTGCTGCTACTGTCTATTTTTACGATCTGGGATCTATTCGTGAGGTAAGACTCAAACATTTTTAAGTCCATGCCAGTAATACCAATGACTTGCAATTTTTTTAAGAGCAGTTTATGACTTACGGTGTCAAACGCCTTTTTTTTAATCAATGAATACTCCTAATACGATGTTTTTCTGATCAATGTTATGTTTGATTTTAGTTACGAGATCAATTGTATTACTTTTAGAGCGAAATCCGTACTGTCTCTTAAAAAAGAAATCAATAGAGTCTAAGTAGTTTTGTAGCCGTGTATGTAAGTCTTTTTAAGAATTTTTGATAATACTGGTAATACGGAAATTGGTCGATAGTTGGCCGGTTCTGTTTTTGGTCTCGATTTGTAAATAAGTGTTACTTTGGCTACTTTAAGTGAGTCTGGAAATGATCCGTTTTGTGAAAGTTAGTTAAAGTTTTCGTTAATGAATTTATTATTAAGTCCTTCACACACTTGATAACTTTTGTACTAATACCATCCAGACAAACACTACTGTTTGAATCAAGTTTGTTTATAAATTTCTTCTTCTGTGCATGGGTCTAAACTATTTATTTGCCAATTTTGTAAAAGAGGTTTTGGTAGTGCGTGAGTATAATTGACATGGAATTGAATAGGTATTTCATCAGCTAAATATGGCCCTATAGTAGCAAAAAGTTCTAAGTAAGTTTGTTTGCCTCGTACCGGTAGGCGAAGTGTAGGGCGTCCCCCCACAAGATGGAGTGACGACCTGGTAAGACATGCAGGAAGTCGATGGATGCAGGTGGCTCGGGACCGTGCTTTGTGGCATTCCTTGGGGGAGGCCTATGTTCAGCAGTGGACTTGTGAAGGGCTGTAATGATGATGATGAAGTTTGTAAGTAACTTCTACTGAATTAACAATAACTTTTGAAGGAACGCACCTTTGTTTAGATTTGTTGTTCATAAGGGTATTGAGTAAATTCCATAGCTTTTTGGGCTTTCCACTGTATTTGTCGAATTCCTTCTTATAATATGACTTCTTTGTTTCCCGGATCAACTTGGTTATTTATGTTTTTTGGTGATATACTTTTCTCTCAGGTCGTCTTTTTCTGGGTTATTCTGTAGTTCTGTCCACATCAGGTTTCTTTCATTGATCTGTGTTATGATACTTTTGTTTATCCACTCTTTTTGTGGTTCATTCATAATTTTGGTCTTTATCACTTTGCTTTCTTCCATATTATTTCTTCCGTTTGGAGATTAGCCTGAACAAACAGACAGACAAAAAATAAAAATAGTTTTTTTGTTATTTTTTTAAAATGTTTATTATACAAAAATACATTCGGTTATTTCTTACAATACTTTCGCCGAACTGCAGGGCAGTTTGTTGGCGAATACATCACCCACTTACATTCTATGTACCTACTGTAATTAATAACTTAATCTTGGACGTACAACTTAAAATAGAAGAAAAAAAATTATAATAAAAAAATAGATAAATTAAATTTAAACTTAGCAATATTATTTATATACTTAATTATATTTAGACTTACACATATTTAAAGTTATTAATAATTTCACATTTAACTATTAATTAAAACTATTTTTTTTGGATAGTATTAATACGTATCTAGCAAGCACGTTTTCAACTTCCTTTTATTTCAATTTTTCTTTATTTTTACATTCGTGTTCAAAAAATATCTCGTTAAAAGTATTTGGTTGTTGGCGACGCGTCTATAAAAACATTCCAATTTATTAGTTAACCGATTACTAATAGCTTCTAAAACAGCTTATCGAGCAATAATAATCTTATAAGAAAACGCTTAGTTGAATCTAAAAGAAATGTCGAATTAATAATTTGAAAGTCTTGGGTTCGATTCCCAGGTCGGGCTAGTTCGTCGTTTTCTTAGTAATATTTTCTTAATAAATTCATAAAGGGAATTTTTAAGATACAAATTATGTTTCCAGGTTCAGTTCCCCGGTTGAAATCACCTTTCCAATAATATTGATAATTTAAAGAAATATTAAAATAAAGTTAGAGACCAGGATTTGTTCCCCGGTCGAAATGATCACTTTGTGTATAAGTGGAATTAATGTAAATTAATTACATAAGCATTATCTTATATAAGTTTGATACGTTTTGCATGAAAGTAAAATGTTTATTTTCAAAGTTTAGCTTATAAAATGTTTCCTTTGTTTTGGTCTGATAACACGGTGACTGATAACAGCTTTGATATCTGATAAGAGATTCATATTGGAAGCCACCTTATCGACAATAGGGGTCGTATAGGAAACAGTTACTCATCTTGTGGTAATGGACCACCGAGAAATAGACTAAAATTGCCACCTATTTTACCGACAACAGGGTGTAGGCTAAAAAGTCAGTTGTTCATTTAGTTGCAGATAACAACAGCACGCTAATTTGTAAAATCAAAGTTTGAATAAGTGGAAATTTAAATGTTTGTAAATTTCAGCAATTTATGTAAAATTGACTTGTAAAATGTTTCAGATGTACTGTATGAGCGAAATAGGTGAATGCTGTGTTATTCTCATGTAAAATTCCTATGGAATAGTGAAATATTGATAGTTTTGTATAAGAAATTTAAAAGTGTTTTAAATAGTAAAATATATAGGAAAAATGTAAATTAAACTATTGTATTAGTTAAGATATTTGTATTTTCAAATAAAGAACATTGTTTCAACCTTATATGTTAGATATTTAAGAATTCTAACTTGGTGCATATGTTGTAAAATAGGCATATTTTGTTGAATAAATAAAAGTTTTTTTTCTGATATAAAAATGTAATGTATATCGTAGTGTAGATATTTTTTTGTGTTATCTTTATAAATAAAATGTATAAATGTATGTCTTATACAAATAAAGATATTGGGCAAACCGTGAGGGAGTGATAGTACAAATTTGATGTAATTGAGTTGCGAAATCGCACAGAGGGCGCGGCTCTCTTTCGAGTATAGCTTTTTTGATACCCCATTAGACTGATTTTCATGCAAATCATCAAGGATCTCCTAAGTGTGTGTTGTTTGTGGATTAGCAGTGGTCCCAAGCAACCGCCGGTACGACATACTCCACCGATCGTCGAGTCCGCATACTCCGTGAGGTGTCGAGGTCACCGGCCCTTAGGTAGATTCTTGGCACTTAAGAGCGTTCTCGGCTTATAAGTGTCCAGTCGCGATTTTAAGTGCCACCTATTGCACTTCCCCCAACCCTTTCGTAACGAAAGGGGTAGGCAGTGCCCCAAGTGTTGCAGCCAACTCACTCTCCACCGTCTCCCGTATCTCGCGGCGCGCTTCAGTCATCTGTCTGTCAGCCTGCTAGGTAGGGAAAATTAGATAGGACACGCAAGAGACAACTGTACATAGGTAAATAATGACCGGCAGGGAAAAGGGGGAGCCCCCCCACCCCCTCGCGTTAGGAAACCCCCGGATTGTCCGGGGATATTAGATCGGCCTCTCATGGTTAGGGACCTCGCGAACCCGGAACGCCCCAGGATCGTAAGCTCCTTTAGCCAGATCCCGAAGACAACCAGGAAGCCTACCTCGCCGCCTAAGGAGCCCGCATCGAGCGCCGCGCTCGTGTTCTCCGCGCCTGAGTGCACGATTGAACGCGAACCGTCGCCCCTACCGCAGCGGACGAAGAAGTCGGCCAGGAGGCATACACCACCTGAAACAGAGGCGTCCCTGTACGAGAAGAGGCAGTGCGTTGTGTCTCCGACCTCGTCTGCACCCCAATCATCGGACGACGATGAAGAAGAATACCAATTACCAGCGGTTGACGTAAGGAAGCACAACTCACCGCCCAAATCACCATCTCCGCGAAAACTAACCCCACCTATCTCCCCTGACCGACGTAGCAACGCGGCAGGGTACGAGCAGGGGGGGGGGGGAAGAATTGTATGGCTGGGATAGCACTACGTATGCTACCCTAGCCCCATCGGATGGACACCCAACAAACCCGTCTGGATTACCAACGGACGACGGACAACGTCCGTCAACCAGCTACGCACAACTGGCAGCAGCCCCAGCAGTACCAAGGCAGTAGGCTGAAGCCCCAAAACCAGAGGAGGAACCCGGGAAGGGAAGATACCCTCCGATTGTCCCGGAATGCCTCCCGAATTGGACGAAGCATTTTGAGGTGCTCAACAAGAAGTTGGGTCACCCCCCGAACGCTCGTCCATTCGGGAAGGGGGTGCGTTTTTCCCCCCAGAGCCCGGAAGAATTCCGGGCCATCCAAAAATACCTGATCGACCTATCCAAGGAAGTAGCAGCAATGTCCTGGTACTGCTACACCCCCGAAGAGGAGAAGCCCACAAAAGTGGGCATTAGGGGGCTGCTAGCGGACACGGACACAAAAGCCATAGGGGAGGCTATCCAAGCGTTAGGATTTCCGATACGCTATGTGAAGGCAATCCCTCCGCACAGAGGCAGGCCGGGATGCCTGTACTTCGCGCAATTGGACCACTTAAGCCAAGAGAGGCTGAACGACCTTTACAAAATTAACCAATTGCTATATATGAGTGGAGTAGTAATTGAAGCCTGGCAGGGACGAGTGGGCCCAGCACAGTGCCACCGCTGCCAGGTGTTCGGACACGCCTCTTATAACTGCTTCCGACCCATCAAATGCGTCCGTTGCGCGGGGGAACACGCTGCAAGGGATTGCCCGAGGAGTAGAGACGAACCACCCACATGCGCAAATTGCGCAAAAGACCACACAGCGAATGATCGTCGATGTCCGGTTTTGAGGAGGATAGCACGGAAGCAAGGAATAACACTTCCCGGCTTGCTTCCGGAAGCGCCGAATCGGATTCCGGAGAGTCGCCAGAGGACCTTACAAGTAAACGAAGAAGGGTGGACAACCATAAGGGGAAAGGGGGGGATGCAAACAGACCCCCCACCACCCCCACAGCAACCACAACAACAAATGGAAATTGTAGAGCCACCGCAACAAGGAGCAACCACCGGAGCGACTCTCCAGCCCCCCGCTAACGACGCTACAGAGCGCCTCGCACCGAAAAAGAAAAAGCGGGGGAGAAGGAAGAAAAACCAATCACAGCCTCCTCAAGCCGTCACCTCTACCCCCACCCCAGAGGTCACGATAGCCTCCCAGGCGCAGGTTACCGCAAAGGACACAAGAGTTACCGTAGGTAGAGCACCAGAGAGGGCTCTACCGGAACATAGAGCCCGCTCTACAACTAGAGCACGCTCTACCTTACGAAGAGATACCCAAAACCAGCCGAGACAAGAGCCAACCTCACATAGATTACCATCAGCCGGCCCTGGCTATATAGATGCCATCCACAGATTGGTTGGCATAGCCATAGAGGTCGGCACGCAAGTCTTGGCCGATATAGGAGCCGGGACAGACCCAATCACCGCGATAATGAGAGCGTTGGCGCAACTACTTGCCCGGCATTACAGAGGCGAGTAACCTGCGCCTACTATATTGGAATCCAGACGGGATACAACACAAGATCCATGAACTCCGCACTGTCACCCAGCAGCAGGACATACAGGTGATATTGCTGGGAGAGACGAAGTTGAATCCATCGACGCATCTGAAGCTGCCAAATTACCATATATATAGAAGGGACGAGGTCAATCCTCAAGGGACCGCCTATTTTTTTTTTTTTTAATTTTTTAATTTATTAGGATCAACAAACAGTTTACACAATATTTCTTAATCTAGAATACATTTACTACAAAAAATATAATATAATAGTGCAACCAACAACGTTGACCACCAATTACTGTTAATAAAAGCTGAGATTGAGATTAGCGCATTTTTCATCTGATACAATGTTTGTGTCTTCAACTAATAAAAGGATGAAATATAATTATTATTCCAATAACCAATCACACAAACTCATTCTCCTCTGAGTACTGAAAGTAACTCCTTTTTATAAATACCTACCTTATGAGCAAAGATATCAATGTTATTGAAATTATTATTATAACAATTTACCAACATATACATAGGGGATCTTTTACCTATGTTGGTTCGACATTTATTAGTAAAAAATGTATGTTTGGTATGAACTCTGCGACACAATGACCTATATGGTACTCTGTATTGTATCATATTAACTAGTTCTATACTATCGTACCTGTTATGACAGATATCATACAGTAACATAGCTTGAATCTGTTGACGTCTGGATTTTAATTTAAGTAAGTTATATTCGACCAGCAATTGACAGTAGGGTAATTTAACTCGTCTGCACTTGTAATTTACACTACGTAAAAACTTTTTTTGAATCGATTCGATTTTATCTATATATTTATTATAATACGGACACCAAATAGCTACTGCATATTCGAGTTGTGATCTTATTAAAGATTTATAGAGGTGCAAATAAGTGAGAGGTTTTTTAAATTCACGACCAATACGCATCACGAAACCATACATTTTAAGAGCCTTATTAATGACGCTTTCTACATGTGTATCAAGGATAAGTTTACTATCTAATATTATTCCTAAATCTCTAATTTTATGAACTTTTTCTAATGGGACTCCACATAAAGAATAATTAAAATTACTTGGCTGACGCTTACGGGTAAACGTTATGGCTTTACATTTATTAACACTCAAATCAAGCTTATTGCGTTTACAATAAGACGAAAAATTATCTAAATCTTTTTGAAAGTTAAGATGATCATGATAATGTTGAATTTTGCGATAAATTTTAATATCACCAGCGTACAGAATAAAATTACAAAACTTGAAACAACTATTAACATCATTAATATACAGTATAAAAAGAAGAGGCCCTAAAATTGATCCTTGTGGCACACCAGAACTTATCTGCACAATATCTGACTCAAAACCTCTAATGACTACTTTTTGGGTTCGATTTGTCACATACGACTTAAACCATCTCCACAAATTACCACGGATACCATTAAAGGCTAGCTTTTCCAGAAGTAGTTTATGGTCAACGCGATCGAAAGCTTTGCGAAAATCTGTGTATATGCAATCAGTCTGGATGTTACTATCCAGATTCTCAAATAAGTAGTTTGTATAAATTAATAAGTTAGAGACAGTTGAACGCTTTTTAGTAAAACCGTGCTGCTGCGAAATAATTACATTGTGAAGACTAGGATATATCGCATTATGTATTAACCTTTCAAAGGTTTTAGCGAGTGTTGATAAGATCGATACCGGTCTGTAATTCTCAACATCTATTTTTGAGCCTGCCTTGTAAATTGGAACAACTCGAGCTGTTTTCCAAATAGATGGGCATATCCCTTCTTTTAAGCATTTATTAAAAAGGTAATGAATTGGTTTTGCAACAGTATATGCTGTAGCTTTCAAAAATAAGGAGGGATGTTGTCAATGCCTGCTCCTTTGTTCGCATCTAAATTTAAAAGGGATTTAGTTACATCTTTTTCAAAAATAGAAATGTCAGTAATAATTAAATCAGAATTGTTATTATTTGGTATATTAATGTTGTCATAATTAAAATCTTCTGTAACTAAAGTGGATTCAAATACTGATAAGAAAAAATCAGAGAATAAATTACATACTTCCTTGGTGTTACTAGCACATTTGTCTTTATAAAAAATTTCTGAAGGTGTTTCTAAGCTGCTTTTGCAATTTGATACATATTTCCAGAAACATTTGATGTTTTGCTTTACACACTTTTCGACAGTATCCATATAATAAGTATAACGTAACTTAGATTCACTTTTAAACCGTTTTCTGTACAAGGCAAATGTTCTATAATCTGATAAGTTTCCGTACTTTTTCCATTTAACCCAAGCATTATTTTTATTTTTGAAGATATGTATCAATGATGAATCGAACCACTTGGGAAAATTACTGTTTTTAACAGTTTTCTTTGCTATATATTTGCGTATAATACCATATATTTCGTCGTAAAATAAGTCTACAGCCGCTTCAGCAGAAACGTCATCTGCCATCAAAGCTTTCCAATCAGTATTTAATATTACTTTATTAATCAACACATAGTCCGCACTTTCAAAACAGTAACGTGTGTGTTTAGTCGGTATGCATCGGATCTTCTCGGCAAACGGTACTATTACATAAAATGGAGGATGGTGTTTATCAGGACTTACTAAAGAAATAGAGGCTGGACATAATATATAGTCATTTATGTTAGTAATAAATAGATCTAGAATAACATTATTTGCATTTTTAAAAGTATTAATTTGTGTAAAGTTATAAAGTGATATAAAATTTATTAAACTATTGCGTGAAACCGATATATCGGAAGAACAATTAGTTTCAAAATTAAGATCCATATCATTCCAATCTATAGATGGCAAATTATAGTCTCCTACTAAATAAAAATTATGACATAATTGGTATTGATTAACTATACTAGATAAATATTCTATATAGCTCAAGTATACAACACTCTTTTGGTTAGGCGCAATATAGACAGCATTTAATACATAAAAATTTTTGCCACCCCTAATCTCAAGTGTAACGTAATCTATAAGTGGAGAAAGTGTGTACGCAGAGAACGAAGTCCGGACCTCGGCAGTGATAAGCGTACGGCGTACCGCTATGAGTACTCCACCACCGTCCCGCCGGTCACACGCATCACGATTTCTGTCACATCTATACACAGCATATCTGGTATCAATAAATTCGTTATCACAAACATGACTATGTAACCATGTTTCCGTTAAAATAATTACATCATATGAGTGAGAAAGAATGTTCGCATATATAGTATGTAATTTAGTCCGAAGCCCTCGGCAGTTTTGATAGTAAATCGACAAGTTATCCATTTTTAAATACAATAAATTGAACTGTTACTAAAATAATAATGTTATATTTATATATAATTAATATATTATATTGAATGATATGCAACCCTATAATTGAATAGACATCTACAGTTATTATTACTACCTTAAGATTACGAGTAAAACCATAAACAATAACTATCTTACTCGCTTTAATCAAAAACCAATTTAGTATTTTAAATAACATATAAACATCGTTCATAAGGCTCAACGTACTTATGATTACCCGCAAAAGTATAATATTAACCAACTGATATTTTATTTTTACCCTACAAAATGAAATATAGTAATAGAAAGGAGAATGAGTATGTACTAGAACAATCTTAAATATTATTCGTCTTAAATACAACCTGTAATCGTTTAAAATAACAACACTATTTAATATTTTTGATATTATCCAAAGATCGAATTGCCATAGCTGGCGAGTTCTCATTCTTACGCACCAATATAGTTCCATGCCTAACCCACACATACTTGTATTCATTAGTTTTAGCTGCATTGCGACATGCACGAAATAAAATCTTATTTTTTAATGTCAAATGCTCATTTACATATATAGTACGCGGTGGTCCAGAGATCGATAGCTTTTCTGAATTTAAATTCTTACGTACACGGCAGGCAGCAAGGAAGTTGTCACGAAGAATTCTAGACGAAAATTGCACAATAATGTTTTTGGGGCGAGAATCCTTGTGGTCAGCATGTGGAACTCGATGAATTGCGGTAATATCAGTCGATAAAATCTTTTGATCAACTATAACCCCCAAATTAGTTATTATAGAAAAAAGATTTTCGCCTCTCTTTTCAGGTAAATTTGAAATTTCAATATTGTTGCCTCTAACCTGTTGTTCCATTGATGATAACTTATTTTCCAAACCAGCATTCCGCTCCGAGACCTGTTGGATTTTTTCTTCAAGCCCTTTAATACGAGCATCAAAGGAATCTTGCCGTAACTCAGAGGAACATAGTGTGTTATCAATATCCATAAGCTTATTGTTAACTTCCAGTAACGAATTTTTCAAAGCAGTATTATCCGAAATTATCCCAGTCACGGCCAATTGTATGTTAGTTAAGGCATCCGTTATTTTGTTGAGCTCAGCAGACAAAACAGAGCGAACCGAGTTTGTCACTAATTTTTCTATATATTTTTCATTTAAAATATTGTTGAAAGATATTGTACTATGTTCGGATACGTCTTCCATTTCTTTGCGCTTTCTACAAGTAATGAAGTTATTAGTAGAATCGATTTCACGGTGTAGATCTGGGCTTGACATACACTTTATCTTTTGCGGAGGAGTACGTTGCATCACGAATACACAAAGTGAGAACAAAAATATGCACTTGTCTTTTGCTAGCGGAGGTGAGGTGCGGGCGCCCTTCAGGTTCACGAGATGCAATGCTAGACAGAGAAACAAATATCCACGATCGACAGTTGCAAATTTTGTAGATTATCACAGTAATTTGAACACAAACATGCATCGAGAAGTTGACGTTTTTAAGGTCAAATTTGTATGCACTTTTTTAAATAGTTCTTCAAGCAACAAAATGCACGTCTACTCTCAACGGTATTCCAACGGGTGATGCCTATAGAGGCACGGCGGTGCTAGTGAGGAGAGACATCGTCTATCAAGAACTAGAGTTACCAACATACCAAACGATGCGCTCTATCGGCATAAAAATGGAGGCGGCGGGCGAGGAACTAAGGATCTACGCAGCATACCGCCCGCCAGGGACTCCATTCTGCTCCTCAGACATCCGGACAATAATGGAAGGCGAAACACCGACCATCGTCGCGGGGGACCTGAACGCGAAACACCCGGCGTGGGGGTCCAGAGTGATCACCCCGCCGGGTCGTGAACTATATGACGACGCCGAGAGACACGGCTACGACGTTTTGGGTCCCGATGAACCAACACATGTTCCTACGGATCATCGAAAATGTCCGGATGTATTGGACATCGTGCTCTCTAGGAACGTCAACTACCCGGTAGTGGTAGAGGTGCTGTATGACCTGATGTCTCAGCACCTCCCGATTCTCATTACCATTGGCCTCAAGGCAGTGACTACGCTGCCCGGAGCTCTCAAAAGGAAAATCAATTGGAGGCTCTACCAGCGACACCTAATGGAGAGACCTCCAACATATACACCCATCAACACAGCGGACGACGTAGAGGCCGCTGCAAAGAAAATCACAAAGACGATCAAGGAAGCTCTACATGCGGCTTCTACGATCGTCCCAATCACAGGAAGACGGGAAGAGCTGCCGCGAGAGATATGCGTGCAGCTCAAACGCAAAAGAGCTCTTAGAAAGCTCTGGGCGCGTACTCGCTGCCCTCGACTAAAAACGCAATTGAATGCTTTAACGGATGAACTGTCGGTTGCAGTCCGGGCCCACCGAGGAGAGGCCTGGGAGCGGCGCATATCGGAAGCAGAGCAGGAAGATGCGTTGCTCTACAAACTGAACCGGCAGTTAACAAAAACCAGACCCCCCGTTTGCCCGCTGACCAACAACGCGGGCGAACGTTGTTACGAGGCCAAAGATAGAGCGGATATCCTAGCAGAGCACTTCGAGGAGCAATTTATGCCGAACCCAGCAAGTGCGGAGTTCATGGAACTTCATACCCGGAAGGAGAGCCGCGTACAGGAGTTCCTGTCGAAGCCCGCGCCACCGCTTGCAGGAGAGTGGTTTATATCCCCCGCCCTATTGCGGAGGACAGTAGCCCGCCTGCAACCCAGGAAGGCGCCGGGGCACGACGGGATAACCAACGCAGCACTTCGACAGCTGCCCAATAGAATACTTGTAGAGTTAGGTCGACTCTACAACGGTATGCTGCGGACATCCCACTTCCCGGAGGACTGGAAAATCGGCAAAGTGATCGTTCTGCCGAAACCCGGGAAGGACAGGCGTAGAGCAGCCAGTTATAGGCCGATCACGCTGCTACCGCACTTAGCTAAACTATGCGAAAGATTGCTGCTAAGAAGCTTCCGCCCGTGCGTACATCTTCGGGCGGAACAGCACGGATTCAGGAGGGGCCACTCTACAGCAACACAGCTGACCAGGGTGCTGCACTACCTGGCGGCCGAGTACAACCGCGGCCGCACATCGTTGGGCGTCTTTCTCGACATAGAGAAGGCGTTCGACAGAGTGTGGCACTCTGGATTACTTTACAAATTAGAATCACAAACAAGTACCCCTCCTGCTATGTTGCGGCTAGTGGCGTCATTCCTGAGAGATAGGAAGTTCTACGTCTGTGTAGAGGACGCCGAGTCCGCAGCAAGACCAATTAGAGCCGGCGTACCACAGGGCAGCTGTCTTTCGCCGATCCTGTACGCGGCCTACACCAATGACATCCCCACCCTGGCAGACCATCTGCGCGAATGGGAAGACGATGTTGAATTAGCGCTATACGCGGACGATAGTGCCTACTTCACATCGTCTAGAAGAGCCCATATAGCCACTGCCAGGATGCAGCGCCTGCTGGACCTGCTACCACCATGGCTAGATGAGTGGAGGATGGCCGTCAACGTTGGCAAGACGACCGCTCTGCTCACTCGCCGTTACAGGAATTTACCACCACCACTGACGCTCAGGGGCCAGGAGATCACTTACCAGAAGACTGTAACGTACCTGGGATGCCGGATCGACCGGATGTTGCGCATGACCGCGCACGTCGATATCGCCGTCCGTAACGCCAGATGTGCGCGGGCGGCGCTACGTCCGGTCTTAACTGCAAAATTGCCAATAAAAACCAAATTAAAAATCCTACAAGACATACATTAGATCCAGATTTACACATGCTGCGCCGGCCTGGTACGCGCTCCTGAGCGATCATCAGAAGCGGCGACTGCAGGTCCAGCAGAATTTGACACTACGGACCATCGTCGGTGCAGGTCGCTACGTCCGGAACGACGTCATCGCGACCAACTTGAAGATGGAGACAGTCGAGCAATTTGTGGCCCGATTAGCGCGCGGTATGTTTGACCGCGCTGATAACGGGCCACACGAACACCTACAGAATTTTGCGCCTCTACATGCTCGACCACCGGACGGGCGACCTCTGCCAAGAGAACTCCTCTCTATAGCGATTAGAGATTCGAGTCAATCCCTCAATGCCGCAGATAGGCCAACCTAGACGCCTGGCCGGATTAACAACCGGCCACATTGGACTACCACACATGCCACGTTTTACAGACGGAGGCTATATTACCTGACCGCATGATGAAAAATTCATGAACTTAATTTGACTACAGCGACCGGGAAATCAAACCCACGTCGCTGCTACAAACCTACAACGCCATAACGGCTCCCACGACCAGTGCATAGTGATGCACCGCGAGGAGATTCCGGGCAAAGGGGGATATGCCCCGAGGCCCGAGACCTGCTGTGTGCATAGGCATACACGCAGACGATTACGTAGTGTATGCAAATCATCTGCAAAGGATCTCCTGAGTGTGTGTTGTTTGTGGATTAGCAGTGGTCCCAAGCAACCGCCGGTACGACATACTCCGCTAAGCGTCGAGTCCGCATACTCCGCGAGGCGTCGAGGTCACCGGCCCTTAGGCAGATTCTCGGCACTCAAGCGCGTTCCGTGCCCTTGTGTGTCAGTCGCGTGCGCGAGTGCTCTCTAGCACTTCTCTCAACCCTTTCGTTGTGAAAGGGGTAGGCAGTGCGCCTAAGTGTTGCGGTCACCCAACGTCGCTCCCACCCGTACCTCGCGGCGCGCTTCATTAGTCGTCAGCCTGCTAGGTAGGAATTAGACAGACACAGCATTAGCATCAGACAATTAGGGACTAAACAGTTGTAACATGTCAGATAAGGGGAAGGGGGAACCCACCCCACCCACCGTGTTAGGAAACCCCCGGATCGCCCGAGTATTTTGGATCGGCCTCTTCTAGTTAGAGACCTTCAATATCCGGAGCGGTCTACAGTCGTGGCATCATTCAGCCACATACCCAAGAAGAAACCTACGTCGCCCCAAGGACCCGCGTCGAGCGTCGCGCTCACTCCCACCGCACCTGAGCGTGCGAGTGGGAAGGAACCGTCGCCCCAACCCCAGCGGGCGAAGAAACCGACTCTCCCCCCCCCCCCCCCCCCCGTATCACCGGACCGTAGAAGCACTGTGGATACGGCTGACTATGAGGAAGGAGGTGAAGAATCATACGGGTGGGGGTCTACGAAGTCGACTACGTACGCGACCCTCCCCCGTTCGCCGGAGGATCCCCCCCCGCACCTGCTACCAACCCCTCTGGTCTCTCTATGGATGACGGACAGAGGCCATCAACAAGCTACACCCAACCAAGTCCAAGACCTAAGTCGCCGGAAGCAACCACCACGCAAGCGGACAAGGAAAAGGCACGCTATCCGCCGATAGTTGCAGAGTGCCTCCCGGATTGGACGAAGCATTTCGATGTGCTTAATAAGAAACTAGGCCACCCGCCGAATGCTCGTCCGTTCGGGAAGGGTGTAAGATTTACACCTTAAAGTCCGGAAGAATTCCGGACTATCCAGAAATACTTGATCGAAATATCAGAGAAGCTGCCATCAATGTCGTGGTACTGCTACACCCCTGAAGAAGACAAACCCACCAAAGTGGGCATCCGGGGGCTACCAGTGGGCACGGACGCAAGCCAGATAGGAGAGGCCATCAGGGCAAAGGGATTTACTCTTAAGTCATCATCATCATCATCATTACAGCCCTTCACAAGTCCACTGCTGAACATAGGCCTCCCCCAAAGAATGTCACAAAGCACGGTCCTGAGCCACCTGCATCCATCAACTTCCTGCATGTCTTACCAGGTCGTCACTCCATCTTGTGGGGGGACGCCCTACACTTCGCCTACCGGTACGAGGCTGCCACTCGAGAACCTTTCTTCCCCATCGGTTGTCGGTTCTTCGAGCTATATGGCCGGCCCACTGCCATTTCAGCTTACTAATCCTTTGGGCTATGTCGGTTACTCTGGTTCTACTGCGGATATCCTCATTCCTAAGTTTATCACGCAGAGAAACTCCGAGCATAGCCCTCTCCATAGCTCGCTGAGCGACTTTGAGCTTCCTCATACGGCCAGCAGTGAAGGACCACGTCTCAGTTCCGTAAGTCATCACTGGCAACACGCACTGGTTGTACAATTTCGTTTTAAGGTTTTGAGGTATTTCTGACGAGAAGATGTGTCGTAGCTTCCCGAACGCTGCCCAGCTGAGTTGAATCCGTCGGTTGACCTCTCAGTCGAAGTTGGACTTACCTAGTCGGACTATTTGTCCCAGGTAAACATACTCGTCAACAACTTCGAGCTTAGTGCTCCCAACAACTACCGGCATAGGTGTGACATGGACATTAAACATAATCTTTGTTTTGTCCATGTTCATCTTAAGACCTATCCGTTGGGAGATACTATTGAAGTCATTGAGCATAGTGCTTAGTTCCTCCAGCGATTCTGCCATGAGGACTATATCGTCGGCAAATCGAAGGTGAGTGATGTACTCGCCATTGATGTTAATACCGTATCCTTTCCAGTCCAGAAGCTTGAAAACGTCTTTCAAAGCAGCGGTGAAGAGTTTCGGGGATATAACGTCACCCTGTCTTACACCTCTCTGCAATTGGATAGGTTTCGTACTCTGGTTCTGTACTCGGATAGCCATCGTAGCTCTACTGTACAAACACTTCAGCACTTCGATATACCGACAGTCAACTTGGCACCGCTGAAGGGACTGCAGCACCGCCCAAATTTCGACGGAATCAAAGGCTTTCTCATAGTCCACATACGCCAGACATAGTGGCAAATTGTACTCTTCGGACTTCTCTACAATTTGCCGTAGGGTATGTGTGTGGTCTATGGTGCTAAAGCCCTTTCGGAAACCGGCTTGTTTGGGAGGCTGGAAGTCGTCAAGTCTGCGCGCGAGACGATTCGTAATGACTCTCGAAAACAGCACGTAGACGCGGCTCAGAAGGGAAATCGGTCTGTAGTTCTTCAAGAGAGCGTTGTCACCTTTCTTGAAGAACAAGACCACCGCACTTCTGCTCCACGCCTCCGGTGTAATGCCACCATGGAGGACGGAATTAAAGAGCTTCTGAAGGACTTCAAGTACCGGTCTTCCACCCGCTTTCAGAAGCTCCGCTGTAATTCCATCCTCGCCTGGGGCCTTGCCGTTTTTAAGGTGCTGGAGAGCCATTCTAATCTCGCTCAGACTGACGTCCGGGATATCTTCGGAATAGTGTCGAATAAGACTAGCTCTTGGATCGTTACTCACACTTGCGTGTGGCTCCAACGATGACGTGTACAGCTGCCCATAGAACCTCTCAATCTCACTCAAAATCTCGGGTGCCCCGGAAACGATGCTACCACATTCGATCTTCAGCTTTGAGAGTTCGCTCTTTCTGGCAGACAGATCTCTGGCAAAGACTTTGGAGCCTTAGTTCCGCTCGATCGCTTCTTCAATACGAGCTGTATTGAAGTTGCGTAAGTCTCGCCGCATGCATTTGGAGATCTGTCTGTTCAGTTGCCTGTATGCTGTCAAATCTGTTGAAGAATGTAGCCTCATCTCCCGTCTAACAGCCATGAGATTAAGAGTGTGATCGGAGAGTTTTTGTGTTCTTCTGCGGCGGGTCTTGCAGAACTTAGCTCCGACCGCATGGACAGTTTCCACGAGCTTGTCATTCATATCGTCCACTTCATTGCAGTCTTCTAGGCACTGAAAACGGTTTTGTAACTCGAGCTGAAAGGTTTCGGGACTTTGGATTAGAGCACGATGGGGACGGAGCGTTGACTTCATCAGACGAGACCTCTCCAACTTAACATTTAGGTTCAGTGTGCCTCTAACCATTCGGTGATCGCTGCCGGTTTTCGCCCTCGCGATCACTGAGACATCACTGAACAGTTGTCATCTGGTCGTCATAATGAAGTCAATCTCATTTTTTGTCGAACCGTCGGGGCTCGACCAGGTCCACTTCCTGTGGGGCCGCTTCTTGAAGAAAGAGTTCATCATAAAGAGTCCCTCTTTCTCCATGAAGTCGGCCAGCTGCTGGCCCTTTGGGTTCCGTTGCCCTATTCCAAATTTCCCTACTTTCAGCTCACCGTTCTCTCTTGTGCCTAGTTTTGCATTGAAGTCTCCCATTAACACCGTATATTGGGTTTTGGAGGAATGCATGGCTCTAGAGATTTCCTCATACATTTCCTCCGCCTCCTCATCGGGGTGTGCCGAGGTTGGTGCGTAAACCTGTATGACCTTCAGCGAATACCGTTTGGTGATTCTGAGTATAAGGTACGCAACCCTCGTCGACACACTCCCGATCTTTACAACGTTGTTAACGAGAGACTTGTGGACGATAAATCCGACACCTCCTTGGGACAGATGGTCGCCCTCCCGGTGATAGAGCAAGTTGCCGGATTCGAGGATTACCGTGTCCTCCCCCTCTCTTCGGACTTCGGATAATCCTATAATATGCCAGCGCAACTTGTCTATCTCTTCTTCCAGCTCCACGATCTTCTCGTCAGTCCTCAGGGTGCGTGCGTTGTACGTTGCCAGGTCGAGTCGTCGTAGGTGGCAACCGAACCTCCACTGGAGATTCTTAGCATCCCCTGCCCCGCCGTTACCATGGTCACCACCGTATCCAGGAATAGCGGGGCCGCCGTGGACTGGCGGCCGTCTCTTTGTTACTCTCGTCATTGGGGGGTATTTGCCATAGTTGCCACGCTGGGCAAGCGGGTTGGCAACCGCAGTTTTTTTATTGTAATTTTGGCTATTATCAGGAAGATGCTGCTGCCCATCTCCTGCCTGTTTCCCTTTGTCGCCTTTTACGACACCCACGGGAGGATATGGGGTAGTGGATATTCTTGACCGCCACTACACGGCGAATCCTCTTAAGTACGTGAAGGAAATCCCTCCTCGTAGAGGCAGACCTGGATGCCTCTACTTCGCCCAGCTGGAACACCTGAGCCTGGAGCAGCTGAAGGAGCTCTATGCAATAGATGAACTATTGTATATGAAAGGTGTAACCATAGAAGCCTGTCAGAGAAGAGTAGGCCTAGCTCAGTGCCACCGCTGCCAGGCCTTCGGACACGCGTCGACCAACTGCTTCAGGCCAGTGAAGTGTGTCCGCTGTGGAGAAAACCACATAGCGAGCAAATGCCCTAGGGGTAGAGACGAGGAACCGAGATGTGCTAACTGTGGACAAAACCACACAGCGAATGATCGCCGCTGCCCGGTCCTGAGGAGGATCGCAAGGAAGCAGGGGATCACCCTACCATGTCTACAACCGGAAGCCTCCAGGGGGGTCCCGCAGAGTCGCCCCCTAACAGGAAATACTAGAAGACGGGTGGGCAACAGTTAGAGGGAGGGGGAGGCAACCACCCCCCACCCCCCGCACAGCAACCACAAGCAGAGACGTACGAGGCTCCAAAAGCAGCTACTGGGACGACTCTGCAGCCACCCGCCAACGATGCTACAGAGAGGCAACAGCCAAAGAAGAGGAAGCTGGTGCGCAGCAAGAGAAAGAAAGAACAACCTCCTCAGGCTGCGGCAGCAACCTCTACCCCTAACCCAGCGGTAACGATGGCCCAGGCGCAGGTTACAGCTCTGTAACAGATAACCAACAAGAGTATAGCCCCAGGAAAGGCTCTATCAGAAAATAGAGCCCGCTCTACACATAGAGCACGCTCTACCCAAGGTAGAGAAGGTAGAGCAGAAGCACAGACACCACACCCAGTACCAACTTCAACACAAACAGGAAGACCTACAGCTGCCCCAGACATGACAGATGCCATCCAGAGATTGGTTGGCATCGCGATAGAAGTAGGCAGCCAAGTCCTGGCGGATATAAGAGCCGGGACTGATCCGATAACAGCCATCATGAAGGCTTTGGCGCAGCTACTGGCTCGGCACTACAGTGGTGTCGTGTAATCCAGATAACCTGCGCCTCCTATACTGGAACCCGGACGGAATCCAGCAGAAGCTACATGAACTCCGCACTATCGCCCAACAGCAGGACATACACATAATACTGTTGGGCGAAACGAAGTTAAGACCTGCGACGCGCATAAAGCTGCCGAACTACTTTATATACAGGAGGGGTGAGGTCAACGCTCAAGGAGCCGCCTACAGAGGCACGGCGGCCCTGGTGGGAAGTGACATCGTCCACCTAGAGCTGGAACCACCTCAGTACCAAACAATGGGCTCAATCGGCATAAAAATGGAGGCGGCGGGCGAGGAACTAAGGATTTACGCAGCATACCGCCCGCCAGGGACTCCATTTTGTTCCTCAGACATCCGGACAATAATGGAAGGTGATACACCTACCATTATAGCAGGGGACCTAAACGCGAAACACCCGGCATGGGGATCAAGAATGATCACCCCGCCGGGTCGTGCACTTTATGAAGATGCGGAGAACAACAGCTACGACGTATTAGGTCCCGAAGAGCCGACGCACATACCAACCGATTACCGGAGGAGTACGGATGTGTTTAACATCGTGCTCACTAGGAACATCAACTGCCCGATAGTGGTAGAGGTGCTGTACGACGTGAACACACAGCACCTCCCGCTACTAATCACCTTAGGCCTCAGGGCCTCCCAGAGCTTTCAAGACCAAAATCAACTGGAGGCTCTACCAACAACATCTACTGGAGAGACCTCCAGTAACTACACTGATCAACACAGCGGACGACGTAGAGGCCGCTGCAACCAGGATAACCCAGACGATCACAGAAGCTCTCAACGCTGCCTCTACGATCGTCCCACTCACTAAAAAGAGAGAAGAGCTGCCGCAACAAATTCAAATTCAGCTGAGAAAAAAGAGAGCATTAAGAAGGCTCTGGGTGTGTACGCGCTGCCCCAGGATTAAGTCGCAACTTAACACCTTAGCAGAAGAGTTGTCGGTTGCAATCCAGGCCCACAGAGGAGAGGCCTGGGAGCGGTGCATATGGAAAGCAGAGGAGGAAGATGCGTCGCTCTACAAATTGAACCGGCAGCTAACAAAAACAAGATCACCTGTCTGCGCACTAATAAATAGTACTGGAGAGCGATGCTATGAGGCCAAGGGAAGAGCGGATATCCTAGCTGAGCACTTCGAGGAGCAGTTTATGCCGAACCCAGCAAGTGCGGAGTTCATGGAGCTTCATGCCCAAAAGGAGGGCCGCGTACAGGAGTTCCTGTCGTCGCCCGCGCCACCGCTTGCAGGAGAGTGGTTTATTTCCCCCGCTGAATTGCGGAGGACAATTGCCCGCCTGCAAGTGAGGAAGGCGCCGGGGCACGACCGGATCACGAACGCAGCACTCAGACAGCTGCCAAACAGAACAATTGTAGAGTTAGGAAAACTCTACAATGGCATTCTGCGGACTTTCCACTTCCCGGAGAGCTGGAAAATCGGCAAAATCATCGTCTTGCCAAAACCCGGGAAGGACAGGCTTAGAGCAGCTAGTTACAGGCCGATTACGCTGCTGCCGCACATAGCCAAACTATTTGAGCGCATCGTGCTGAGAAGAGTCCGCCCGTGCATACAACTGCGGGCGGAACAACACGGATTTCAGAGCGGACACTCTACAGCCACACAGCTGACCAGAGTGCTGCACTGCTATCGGCCGAATATAATTTTGAGAGGACATCAGTGGGCGTCTTCTTGGATATCGAGAAGGCGTTCGACAGGGTGTGGCACTCTGGATTACTCTTCAAGATGATGCAACAAACGAGTGTCCCTCCTGCTATGCTGCGGCTAGTGGCGTCGTTTCTAGCCGACAGAAGCTTCTACGTATGTGTCGAGAATGCCGAGTCCGCAGTCAAGCCAATAAGAGCCGGCGTACCACAGGGCAGCTGTCTCTCGCCGATCCTGTACGCGGCGTACACTAATGATATACCGACGCTAGCTGGACAACTGCAGGAATGGGAGGACGACGTAGAGCTGGCGCTATATGCGGACGATAGTGCCTACTTCACGTCGTCCAGAAGAACCCACATCGCGGTTGCCAAGATGCAGCGCCTGCTGGACCTGCTGCCACCATGGCTGGATGAGTGGAGGATGGCTGTCAACGTGGGGAAGACCGCCGCTCTACTCACCCGCCGTTACAGGAATCTACCACCACCACTGAAGCTAAGAGGCCAAGAGATCGCGTATCAGAAGGCCGTAACCTACCTTGGGTGCCGGATCGACAGGATGTTGCGCATGACTGCGCACGTCGACATCGTCGTCCGCAATGCCAGATGTGCGCGGGCGATGCTCCGTCCGGTCCTGGCATCCAAGTTGCCGTTGAGAACGAAGATCAAGCTATATAAAATGTACATACGTCCGAAACTTACATACGCCGCTCCGGCTTGGTACGCGCTCTTGAGCAGCAGACAAAGGCAGCAGTTGCAGGTCCAGCAGAATCTATCACTAAGGACCATTGTCGGTGCAGGTCGCTACGTCCGGAATGACGTCATAGCGGCCAACCTGAAAATGGAGACGATCGAAGAGTTTGTGGTCCGGTTGACGCGCGGTATGTTCGACCGCGCAGACAACGGGCCACATCCACACCTGAACAACTTTGCGCCGCTACACACTCACCCCCCGGACGGGCGACCTCTACCAAGAGAACTCCTCTCTACAAGAGATTAGAGAGTCAAGTAAAGCCCTCAATGCCGCTGACAGGCCAACTTTGACACCTAGGTCGAAGCAGTCGCCTATACGACGACTTACCCGACCTAGCTAAATTAAATAAAAACAAACTCGAGATAACCAACAATGCCGGATTACCGGCTCCCAATGACCGGCCCATAGAGATGGGCTGTGAAGATGATCCGGGTAATGGGGGAGATGCCCCGAGGCCCGAGACCTGTTGGGTGTAGTACACACACCACAGCAGACGACAACGTAGAGAGTCATGCAAATCGTCGCTGCCCCAGAATAAAAACGCAGCTGAACACCTTGTCGGATGAACTGTCGGTTGCAGTCCGGGCCCACCGAGGAGAGGCCTGGGAGCGGCGCATATCGAAAGCAGAGGAGGAAGATGCGTCGCTCTACAAACTGAACCGGCAGTTAACAAAAACCAGACCCCCCATTTGCCCGCTGACTAACAACGCGGGTGAACGTTGTTACGAGGCCAAAGGTAGAGCGGATATCCTAGCAGAGCACTTCGAGGAGCAATTTATGCCGAACCCAGCAAGTGCGGAGTTCATGGAACTTCATACCCGGAAGGAGAGCCGCGTACAGGAGTTCCTGTCGAAGCCCGCGCCACCGCTTGCAGGAGAGTGGTTTATATCCCCCGCCCTATTGCGGAGGACAGTAGCCCGCCTGAAACCTCGGAAGGCGCCGGGGCACGACGGGATAACCAACGCAGCACTTCGACAGCTGCCCAATAGAATACTTGTAGAGTTAGGTCGACTCTACAACGGTATACTGCGGACATCCCACTTCCCGGAGGACTGGAAAATCGGCAAAGTGATCGTTCTGCCGAAACCCGGGAAGGACAGGCGTAGAGCAGCCAGTTATAGGCCGATCACGCTGCTACCGCACTTAGCTAAACTGTGCGAAAGATTGCTGCTAAGAAGCTTCCGCCCGTGCGTACATCTTCGGGCGGAACAGCACGGATTCAGGAGGGGCCACTCTACAGCAACACAGCTGACCAGGGTGCTGCACTATCTTACGGCCGAGTACAACCGCGGCCGCACATCGTTGGGCGTCTTTCTCGACATAGAGAAGGCGTTCGACAGAGTGTGGCACTCTGGACTACTCTACAAATTAGAATCACAAACAAGTACCCCTCCTGCTATGTTGCGGCTAGTGGCGTCATTCCTGAGAGATAGGAAGTTCTACGTCTGTGTAGAGGATGCCGAGTCCGCAGCAAGACCAATTAGAGCCGGCGTACCACAGGGCAGCTGTCTTTCGCCGATCCTGTACGCGGCTTACACCAATGGCATCCCCACCCTGGCAGACCACCTGCGCGAATGGGAAGACGATGTTGAATTAGCGCTATACGCGGACGATAGTGCCTACTTCACATCGTCTAGAAGAGCCCACATAGCCACTGCCAGGATGCAGCGCCTGCTGGACCTGCTACCACCATGGCTAGATGAGTGGAGGATGGCCGTCAATGTTGGCAAGACGACCGCTCTGCTCACTCGCCGTTTCAGAAACCTTCCACCACCGTTGACGCTCAGGGGCCAGGAAATCACCTATGAAAAGGCCGTGACATACTTAGGGTGCCGGATCGACCGGATGTTGCGCATGACCGCGCACGTCGATATCGCCGTCCGCAACGCCAGATGTGCGCGGGCGGCGCTTCGTCCGGTCCTGGCATCAAAATTACCACTGAAAACCAAATTAAAAATCTACAAAACTTACATCAGAGCAAGATTCACACATGCTGCGCCGGCCTGGTACGCGCTCCTGAGCGATCATCAGAAGCGGCTATTGCAGGTCCAGCAGAATTTGTCACTACGGACCATCGTCGGTGCAGGTCGCTACGTCCGGAACGACGTCATCGCGGCAACTTGAGGATGGAGACAGTCGAGCAATTTGTGGCCCGATTAGCGCGCGGTATGTTTGACCGCGCTGACAACGGGCCACATGAACACCTACAGGATTTTGCACCCCTACATGCTCGACCACCGGACGGGCAACCTCTGCCAAGAGAACTCCTCTCTATAGCGATTAGAGAGTTGAGTAACAACCCTCAATGCCGCAGACAGGCCAATTCAGACGCCCGGCCGCATTAGCCGCCGGCCACATTAACCGACTCCGAAAAAACCTGGACTACCTCAGACCGAATTAGGCGCCTTTTTCAGGCACTGGCCGAATTAGGCGCCTTTCAGGAAAATGACCATATTATGCCACCTTTTCAGGCGGTGGCCACATTACTCGCCGTCAAAAAAAAATTTTTTCATGAAAAAATTTATTTGACTACAGTGACCGAGGAATCAAACCCGCGTCGCTGCTTCAAACCAACAACGCCATAACGGCTCCCACGACCGGTGCATAGTGATGCACCGCGAGGAGATTCCGGGCAAAGGGGGACATGCCCCGAGGCCCGAGACCTGCTGTGTGCATAAGCATACACGCAGACGATTACGTAGTATGCAAATCGTTCGGGACCAGCTACCAGTATATAATATAATCAAGAAAGAAAAGCAAATAGGGAAGTGATAGGGCAAGTAATTACTCTCTCACGGAGCGGTTTGAAGATAATTACTGTTTTATTCCCAAGGGATCCTTCACCTTTAAAATTAAGTACAGTCCTTCTGGTGTCGCCGGAGCGGCACATATTGAAGAATTAAGGCGTTGGGACCGGGACGACCTCGGAAGACCCGTAATCCCCGCCTGAACCTATTTGAAGAAAAGGAAGAGGTCAAACGCCCTTGTGTGTTACTCCGTTGCGAGGTTCACATACGTTGTTCCCGAACCCAACGTAGGTGTCTTAGGAGGTCGCGAAGTTCGCTGCTGAACGAGCCGTGACCACACAAAGCATTTCCTCCTGTCCTTTTCAATGGGTACTTCGAGGAGCCGGATTGAGAAACTTCGTTCCTTTTCTGTGGTACTAGATATTTTCTCGTCCTCTTGCCATAATAATTGTTAACCCTCAAATAGTGTTCATTAAACATCGATTGTTGAAGTATTCGATAGTAATCGATAGTTTCTTATAAGACCATCGATATATCGATAGACTATCGATTGTCTTTGAGTAGGTATCACAAATAAAAATAACAATAAGTAATTATTGTACTTTTTTGTTTGCTCGTCTTTGAGAAATACGCAATTTGTCACTGGCTAGAGTAGAACTGTGAAGAAAAGTCACAATAGCCCTTGTCTTCAACAACTGATTTCTATTAAAATAATTCTTAAAAGAACTTCTAGATTTTTTTGGTTGCACTTCATCTTGAACTTCATGTTCAGAAGATGATCCCTCTTTCAATTCTAACCTATCTATTTTATCGGCATGCTTTCTTTTCTAGTGATCATTTAGATTGGTCATATTTCCTAAATGCTTATATTCCTGATTATAAAAGTTACATTTTATAACCAGACTATTACAGTCCACTATCTAGAAATAACTCCACTTTATTTCATTATGAAGTTTATTACAAAACAAATCAGTAAACTATAAAATGCAAGATCAACCGACCGTTATGGCACTCATACAAATAGCGACTTATGTCAGCTTAATTAGCTATTCACACACAGTTTTTTTACAGGGATTTCTCTGACTACTATAGACAAAAATTATGATAAGGATGGCAATCGATAGTTTAACCAGACTATCGATAGAATCGATAGTGCAACACTATCGATTAATCGATAATCTATCGATGTTTAAGGAACACTACCCTCAAATGCTCAACGTATTTCTTTCGAGAAGTAATTCTAATATTTTTGCTAAATGTCCAAACTGTTTTAAGTACTTAAGTTTTACATGCACAAGTAATATTCTAAATGTTTTAAATAAATTATTATAGTTTCCGTCAATGTTATACTTTTCTTTTGTTTTCTTATCAATCTAAATTTTATTTTATATTTTATTAATCTAAATTGTAGCTTAAGAATTTTATCTGTATATGTTTCAAAAGTACGTCCTATATGCAACGTCGTATATGCAATTAGTCCGTAACTCAAGGCTGAATCTGCTAGTGCATAATAAAGCATTTTTAGATTGACCTGCTAACTATATGTTTTAAGTTGTTGTTTAAGGTGTAGTAAGATAATATGGATCTTAATCTATCACAGACAATGTTAATATGCAGTTTCCAACTAAAATTACAGTGTATTCTTCTGTATATACGTTTATATGCATTTAGTAAAAAGCAGTTATTTTAACATTGCAAACAGATACTTCAATTGTATTTATTTCTATATAATAGATAATGTATCATCATTACAGCCCTTCACAAGTCCACTGCTGAACATAGGCCTCCCCCAAAGAATGCCACAAAGCACGGTCCTGAGCTACCTGCATCCATCGACTTCCTGCATATCTTACCAGGTCGTCACTCCATCTTGTGGGGGGACGCCCTACACTTCGCCTACCGGTACGAGGCTGCCCACTTCCACTTCAGCTTACTAATCCGTTGGGCTATGTCGGTTACTCTGGTTCTACTGCGGATATCTTCATTCCTAAGTTTATCACGCAGAGAAACTCCGAGCATAGCCCTCTCCATAGCTCGCTGAGCGACCTTGAGCTTCCTCAAACGGCCAGCAGTGAAGGACCACGTCTCAGTTCCGTAACTCATCACTGGCAACACGCACTGGTTGTACAATTTTGTTTTAAGGTTTTGAGGTATTTCTGACGAGAAGATGTGTCGTAGCTTCCCGAACGCTGCCCAGCCGAGTTGAATCCGTCGATTGACCTCTCGGTCGAAGTTGGACTTACCTAGTCGGACTATTTGTCCCAGGTAAACATACTCGTCAACAACTTCGAGCTTAGTGCTCCCAACAACTACCGGCATAGGTGTGACATGGACATTAAACATAATCTTTGTTTTGTCCATGTTCATCTTAAGACCTATCCGTTGGGAGACACTATTGAGGTCATTGAGCATAGTGCTTAGTTCCTCCAGCGATTCTGCCATGAGGACTATATCATCGGCAAATCGAAGGTGAGTGATGTACTCGCCATTGATGTTAATACCGTATCCTTTCCAGACCAGAAGCTTGAAAACGTCTTTCAATGCAGCGGTGAAGAGTTTCGGGGATATAACGTCACCCTGTCTTACACCTCTCTGCAATTGGATAGGTTTCGTACTCTGGTTCTGTACTCGGATAGCCATCGTAGCTCTACTATACAAACACTTCAGCACTTCGATATACCGACAGTCAACTTGGCACCGCTGAAGGGAATACAGCACCGCCCAAATTTCGACGGAATCAAAGGCTTTCTCATAGTCCACATACGCCAAACATAGTGGCAAATTGTACTCTTCGGACTTCTGTACAATTTGCCGTAGGGTATGTATGTGGTCTATGGTGCTAAAGCCCTTTCGGAAACCGGCTTGTTCGGGAGGCTGGAAGTCGTCGAATCTGCGCGCGAGACGATTCGTAATGACTCTCGAAAACAGCACGTAGACGCGGCTCAGAAGGGAAATCGGTCTGTAGTTCTTCAAGAGAGCGTTGTCACCTTTCTTGAAGAACAAGACCACCGCACTTCTGCTCCACGCCTCCGGTGTAATGCCACCATGGAGGACGGAATTAAAGAGCTTCTGAAGGACTTCAAGTACCGGTCTTCCACCCGCTTTCAGAAGCTCCGCTTTAATTCCATCCTCGCCTGGGGCCTTGCCGTTTTTAAGGTGCTGGAGAGCCATTCTAATCTCGCTCAGACTTATGTCCGGGATATCATCGGAATAATGTCGGATAAGACTCGCTCTTGGATCGTTACTCACACTTGCGTGTGGCTCCAACGATGACGTGTACAGCTGCCCATAGAACCTCTCAATCTCACTCAAAATCTCAGGTGCCCCGGAAACGATGCTGCCACATTCGGTCTTCAGCTTTGACAGTTGGCTCTTTCTGGCAGACAGATCTCTGGCAAAGACTTTGGAGCCTTGGTTCCGCTCGATCGCTTCTTCAACACGAGCTGTTTTGAAGTTGCGTAAGTCTCGCCGCATGCATTTGGAGATCTGTCTGTTAAGTTGCCTGTATGCTGTCAAATCTGTTGAAGAATGTAGCCTCATCTCCCGTCTAACAGCCATGAGATTAAGAGTGTGATCGGAGAGTTTTTGTGTTCTTCTGCGGCGGGTCTTGCAGAACTTAGCTCCGACCGCATGGACAGTTTCCACGAGCTTGTCATTCATATCGTCCACTTCATTGCAGTCTTCTAGGCACTGAAAACGGTTTTGTAACTCGAGCTGAAAGGTTTCGGGACTTTGGATTAGAGCACGAGGGGGACGGAGCGTTGACTTCATCAGACGAGACCTCTCCAACTTAACATTTAGGTTCAGTGTGCCTCTAACCATTCGGTGATCGCTGCCGGTTTTCACCCTCGCGATCACTGAGACATCACTGAACAGTTGTCGTCTGGTCGTCATAATGAAGTCAATCTCATTTTTTGTCGAACCGTCGGGGCTCGACCAGGTCCACTTTCTGTGGGGCCGCTTCTTGAAGAAAGAGTTCATCATAAAGAGTCTCTCTTTCTCCATGAAGTCGGCCAGCTGCTGGCCCCTTGGGTTCCGTTGCCCTATTCCAAATTTCCCTACTTTCAGCTCACCGTTCTCTCTTGTGCCTAGTTTTGCATTGAAGTCTCCCATTAACACCGTATATTGGGTTTTGGAGGAATGCATGGCTCTAGAGATATCCTCATACATTTCCTCCACCTCCTCATCGGGGTGTGCCGAGGTTGGTGCGTAAACCTGTATGACCTTCAGCGAATACCGTTTGGTGATTCTGAGTATAAGGTACGCAACCCTCGTCGACACACTCCCGATCTTTACTACGTTGTTAACGAGAGACTTGTGGACGATAAATCCGACACCTCCTTGGGACAGATGGTCGCCCTCCCGGTGATAGAGCAAGTTGCCGGATTCGAGGATTACCGTGTCCTCCCCCTCTCTTCGGACTTCGGATAATCCTATAATATGCCAGCGCAACTTGTCTATCTCTTCTTCCAGCTCCACGATCTTCTCGTCAGTCCTCAGGGTGCGTGCGTTGTACGTTGCCAGGTCGAGTCGTCGTAGGTGGCAACCGAACCTCCACCGGAGATTCTTAGCACCCGCTGCCCCTATATATAGATAATGTATGTTTTAATAAAATATACGATAATTATAAAAAAATTTAATCGTTCGATTATCGTATAAGTAGACACTTCCGTAATTAAAATATGAACAAATATAATAAAAATAATAATAATAATATAATATCGTGTTTGATATTTCCCTTAAGGACTACATTAAATCTACTAAATTATCTTGAATATCTCAAAATGAAAGAAAAGAACTGGATGGAACCCGGTCACATTATATATTTTATAATCAATGTATAAAGTTTAAAGTATAATAAGAATCCATTTGTAAAATAATTGTCATGGGGCACCAGTAGATGAGAATCTATAATCCCATTTCGTCAGGTGGGTGTCGTAAAAGACGACTTTAGGAAGTAAGGAAATGCTAGGAAGTTCTTGGCCTCTATACTCGTAGATGGCGGCAAACTATCTTGTATATTTCACTTAAATACTTTCCTTAGTGTGTACCGGCGGCGCGGACAGCGTCTATGCTTTTATACTCGTATGATCGTGTAGCGATTGTTATAATAGCTGTTCCCCGCGTCTTCGCCCGCGTGGAATTTGTTACGATTGGTCATGGGTTTTAATTTTTTTTGCGTGGAACCCTAACTCTTTTACTAAAATAAAAGTAGCCTAAGTTATTCCTTATAACATCAGCTATCTGCTAGTGAAAATACCGTCAAAATCGGTCAGCCTTTTCGGAGATTAGCCGGAACAAACAGACAGACAGACAAAAATTTTAAAAATAGTTTTTGTTTTTATAAGTACCGTAAATACTATCATATGCATTTAGTAAAAAGCTGTTATTTTGACATTACAAATAGACAATTTTATTTATTTGTATAGATAGAAGATTTATTTGCAACAAAGGGGATACATTTATTTCCAACAGTTTTCGGCCACAGTATAATAAACATAAATAGACTGTGTTTCGGCGTTGTAGGTAGGTAGGTACATTGAGAAAAAGAAGATCTATTTCAAAATTAAAATATTATTTTAATTTTATAAAAGTTGTGAAATGCAATAAAATGATTAAGCCTCTATGTGATTTCCTTTTTAATTACGAACGTAAGCAACTAAATTCAACGTTTTTAGATTCCGGAATTCGATATGTGATTTCATAAACCAGAACGTTAATAACGTTAAACGTTAATATAACGAGTTTAAAAAGCAATAAACTATACGTTAGGTAGCGTAGGTTCGTGACTTTGCATAAAAATCAAGCTGTGTAAAATAATATCTGATTTAATATTAAAAAATGCATCAAAGCTTATCCTGTAACTAGCTGTTCCCCGCGATTTCGTACGCGCGTAATTTATTACGATTGGATTTCATGGGTTTTAATTTTTTGCGTGGAACCCTAATTCATTTTCTATAATAAAAGTATCCTAAGTTACTTATATATACTTATAACATCAGCTATCTGCCAGTGGAAGTCCGGTCAAAATCGGACCAGCCGTTTCGGAGATTATCCGGAACAAATAGACAGACAGACAGAAAGACGGACATACAAAAATTTTAAAAATCGTGTTTTTGTTATAAGTACCGTATATACTTTCGTATGCATATAGTAAAAAGCTGTTATATCTACATTACAAACAGACACTTCAATTTTATTTATTTGTATAGATAGCGTTTATCCGTAAATTTGTCTTTACTGATTTCGGATATATTCTTCTATTCAACCATGAAATAGTAAAGGTCCGTTTGGAGCCGTGTAAAACTGATTTATCTGCTTTATCTCACACATTACTCATTCCTTCCTTAGTTTAGTAGTGCCCACCGAACAGTGACATGATACGAGATATACAGTATTAGACGTCTATCATATTTTACGTTTTGGAGTAGTGATGAAAATATTATACGTGGTAGAACCATGCTGCAGTTATATTAGTATGTAGTTGTAGCACGAATGGATAGGGACCGGGGAAGGACCACGCTCTCATATAATACCAGCGTACAATAACAGCTTAACACTATGATAGATGTAAATGTCTATGGGTTACAGCAACCACTTACCATTAGGTGGACTTTGTGCTCGTTTGTCATCCTATACTATAAAAAAATATAAGTAAGAGTAGAAAGATGATTTTCTTCATTGATTAAGGTAAATTCTGCCAACAGTGGAGCCCGATGTCCAGAGTGGACTTTTATGAACTGATGAAGAAGACGTAGGAAGTCCCTTTGCTTCAACACTTAAAAAGTTTGTTAATGTTTGTATGTTGTATAATATTATAGCCTACTGTTGGGAACAGGCCTCTAATTTCTGAGAGGGTTATGGATGGTACGCTACTACCATGTTGTTAAACAAGGGGTTGTGTTGAATAATCAAGAACTAGGCACTCTTAATTTGAATCCTGTCTCGGAACTACTGAAACTGTTAAAGGAAATTTTACAAGCACGTGTACGCGCAGGAATACTTTTATAATAATTGTTACACATTTATTTGCAACTAGCTTTTTACCCGCGGCTTCGCTCGCGTGGTCTTCTTTTTTAGAAACATCATTAAATGTATTCCACGCCAAATTTAATTAAATTCGATCACTTTTAGAGTCAAGTCGGTGTCTGTGTATCTTTGTCAGTTTTTCAAATATTTTTTTGAATACCCAAAGACTATTGGACCTAGATGATTGAGGGAAATGTGCATAAATAAGTTTTTCAGAATTACATTATGTCTAGAAATATCTACATTTTTTTTATAATTTTTTAATGTCTTCCGATGTATCCATAAGAAATATAAATAGTCTTGGAATCAAAATTTACTATTATTATTTACTCTTTACATTCATTCAAATTCTAGATTTTAATTTAGTTTTAACAATTTATGGTCTTTTATGCGATATTTGATTCATATAATTGTTTCCATTTAATATTGATTGGCACCATAAAATAGTTTCTGATATTTTTTTCTACGTTCGAGTAGACTTCAAAATTTCATAAATGCAGTTCTGATAATGATGAGTACTACACATATCATAAAACAAATTGTAATAAATCACGTTACATTTTATATATTTGAGTATCGTCCCAATCATTATATCAGATCTGATAGACAACAAATCAGCCCCCCCCCTCCATGGGTTCTGTATAGTGCCCGAAACGTCAGGATTATAAAAGTTAAAATTAAAGATGATAAAATGCTTAAGAAGAAGCGCGTATGCGGGGTGAGCGCGGGATCAGCGCGGAGCGGGAACGAGGAGGGCGCGTGGCGTGGGCGAGGCGTGTGCGGTTGAACGTCGATAAATGCAATTTCAGATTTATTGATTTGTCATATGACTCAAATTATATGCAACAAATTTCAAAGCGAGTTAGACGCGGGTGCTGACGCGCGTGGCGTGCGTGTAGCGAAACGTCGTCGAAACGCACCCTGGCTCTTCTGCACATAAAAAATAGTTTCTAAATCAGCTGCATTTTCGAACAGATTTTCGAATATCGAATCTTATCCATCGGTTAGCTAGCTGGGCGACATTGAGTTTGTGAAGTAGTCGTACCGTCAGTGTTCATATTTGGATTGAATCCGCCTATCAGCTTCTTCTCTATAATATCTGTCCGAGGAAGATATACTCTTGAACAACTTCAAGAATCTCGCCATCAACTATAATCGAATCTAGTATGACATGACTCGTTTCTTTTTATTTAAATTGATAAGACCAACACGTTGCGTTGGAAGGATTTATTTAGATTGCACAGCATATCTTGCAGTTCCCACAGCGGTTCTCCTATGATGACGATATCATCGGCTAAGCGTAAGTGATGAGATGTATTTACTTCACCATTTACATGGAAGCCGCGTCCCTTATAGTTTAGTCTTAACAACATTTAATGCATTTGTGAACAGTGTCTGAGATGACCCCCTGTCTCACTCCACGACTCCACTTTGTTCGACCACCCTGTACTTGGACGGACAACGAGATTGTGGTGTTTAGACGTCTCTCCATCACATCTTTTTGTATCACCAGTCAAACCGGCAACGTTGCATGGAATTCATAACAGCCGACGTTTCTATGAAGGCAAAGGCTCTCTTATAGTCCACAAAGGCAATAAACAGAGGCTGATTATACTCATTATCGTTTTGCATAATTTGCCTTACTGCATGGATGTGGTCTATAGTGACATAGCGTCCTCGAAATCCAGCCTGCCTGCGATCCTAATTTATTATAACATGTTGATGAGCGAGCTAAACTTCCACTGAATGTAAACTATAACTCATTTACGAGTAGAATACCTCCAACATTTCTTTCAACATTTGCTATCACATTTGGGTAGGTTAAGAAATAATGAAAGTACTTGCGGGTCCTTTTTATTATAAAATGAACAAAAAGATTTAACTTTTGGCTTTAAACTTTCACTTTAAACTTTCACTCTACACTTTAATGGTACGTCAAAGTCGTAAATAGCCCAAAAAAAAACTTCATTACGATATTTAACATCAAAACATAACGCGAGGCGCATCATAGTCTTTCACCAACGTAATAACCCTCACACTACTCGAGGGTTATATGTGGACGATAACAGGGACTTTATCCCACTTCTGATGTCGGATCAAGGGTGGCCGAGATGCGTAGCATCGGGTTTTCTTCACGCTCCAACATGGTTTTACGTAAATGTGGGCACACGAACGAAAGATTATTTAAATCAAAATAACTTTATTTCGACTAGTGGTTGTACACGAGAAACAAACACGTGCATCGGTAACGAGCGTCCACTCCGGCTGTCCCATAGACTAATATATAATACTGGAGAGGCTGTCTGAACTAGACTTGTGTAAGTAATGCGATTTTTGCATTACGCGTCATATAACCCGACCGCGTACTGTAACTCGACCAAATCAAACATGGCACATGACACTCAAACATGACGCGCAGCGCTTTCTTCGGTGTCCGTATTATCTCGTTAATTTTCGCTGTGTGTAGGCGAGAAGGAGCAAGCGGCGTTCGGCTGGTTAAGAAATAAGTGAAGTTAGAAATAAGTGAATTTAGACTTAGCCGTATTATTCATGTATTAAGGTTAATGTTTTTTAACAGCTCGGACCGCCTAGTGATATTTTAATAATGCATCTCGTACTTTATGACTTTATTGCCCAAATATCCACACGCTATCCAATTTTATGTTTTTATGATGCCGTTACGTCTCCTGCTTTCTATATCACTTTCTTGAATGTCTAAAGACAAAAAACCTATTACAATTATTATTTATTAGTTGTAGTTAAAATGCTAATACTATGTAAATAAAAACAAAACCGTTAGGTATTAAAAAAAGAACATAATGTAAACCAAATAAAAAAAAAACCACAATCACTGTAAATAAAATCGATTTTTAAATATGCCAATATTCATAGTATTGGGCAATAATCAATATTGCAATCTATGTTTATTGTCAGTCATAAGCCCGGAATACCATTTTGATTGAATAGTTCAGTAGATTGGGATAAAGTGTGAAGAAAAATCGACTTTATGAATATTATAACAAAATCAAGTGTTCATTCCGGCGCAGCGAGTAGCGAGGGCATTTCCTTTGGCAATTGTCACATCACAACGCAAGCATATCTTCTACAACACGAGCATTTCATTACAATAGCCATCCCGTGGCGCGTCATTTCGTGTCATGTTTGGAGTCATGGTATAACGTAACATTCCTCGGTACGAAATGTAATGTCATATTACATCACTTTAAAGCGCACTGTTTTGCGCATCTCTAGTCCGAACTTGACTGCCACAACACTCGGTCACTTCTCACTTCTCTACAGTATTGCCACCTTCAATTTGGACAAGTCACTAGCAGTACCATCGAATGTCGCTAGATTATAAGAATTCAGGATATTAAAAATTCTTTAGAATACCCTAGATCCTATTTAGTCATGATTACGCATCATCTCAACATAGAATCGTTATTCTTCGCAGTTTTTCATTAAATGGTCATGAACATGAAATAAAAACGCAAAGAACGTTAATGTTTTAATTATTTTTAATAATTATTAGCTTGAACATATTAAAGTTATAGTCCTGAGTAAGAAGTTTAAAATTTTTATTATTAGTTTTCAATTTTTAATCCAACGTTTAAAAATCCACAGAATCATCAAGAAATAGGAACAAATCGTCGTCAATCACGTCAAAAATGACGTGATTGACGACGTTTCTTGCGGGACTGAAATATCGTAACACTACTCCCGAATATTTGGATACGTTAAGATCGGTGGACTCATCGAGCAAGATACTATATTTGTGTGATCCGATGTCATTTATTAACGTTTGAATGAAGTGGGGAGCCAAAACATTTTTAATCACTTCAGTATAGTTCGTTCCGTGCATTTTGATATTCGCGGCTTCATCAGGAAAACACTTTTTATAGTTTCAGTAAGGTGATAAATTTGAGACAAGGCATTATGTTTTGTTAAAAAAAAAGCTAGCCTACCTTCCGCTCTTAAGGCGTTTAAATCCGTCTTGAGTTTTTGTTGTTTGGGAGCAGCTGAAAAATCAATTCTTCTGTATGTAGATATAATATCACATTTATCCTTATGTTTCTTTGACTCGGCATGTTTTCGCAAATCATTTATTTTTGCTTGTAAATCCGTCCGGCAAATCGCACAATGAGCTTTCATAGGGTCTGTCTCAACTAGTTTAAGCCACATTTTAAACTCCTCAATCCTTTCCCATTCTTTGTTATTATGTTATTATTTTTTAAAAAAACGTTACCCTCACACTAGGATTTTCTCCTGTATCGTGGAGGTAGTTTACATACACAAAATTGCACAAGGACAAACATCCTGACCCGGAACAATTATTTGCAGGCCATGCAAATACTTGTTCCGTGCGGGATTCCAACCCGCGGCCCCCAGCGCAGCAACTCACTGCTAAGCCACTGCGCTATGGAGCCGTCAACGATATGATACATCTTAACGATATATCTTTACGATATTTTTGGCCATATACATTCTTTTTCAAAAGGAATTTCCATTTTGATTTTCGATGTACAATAGTTTTTTTATAAAAGTTTTACGTATTCACACAACGACAACGCATTACGCAACAATTAAATACAGCGAATAAATAGGAATGATCTATGAATGAAAATCTCGAAAAAAAAAGCTGTATGGTTTTTGCAGGGGAAATCCCGTGTCCATGATAAACTATCGGAGGACAGGAATATCAAATTACTAATTCAGTACGTAAGAGACAGAGCACCAATCTAGATTTTAACGCCATCGTGCGACGACCTTAATAAATTTTCTATAAACAACCAGGGGCAAACAAGCAGTGTTAATAGTGATAGAGCCACGCGGCAGCTTTTGCTGTCGCACGGATGGACCGGCTCGAACCGGGGTGGTACCACGACCTCACAGAATACCAGCGTGAAGTAGAGGTTTACCTCTGCGTTTCGCTTGGTGAGTGCAGGTGGCCGGAGGCCCTTTTTACTGGAAATGAGGCATTCCATCTTAGTCCTCACGGGTGACAACGCATCTGCATTTTGATTCGCAAACGAGGATAGATGTAGATGTCTATGGGCCGCAGCAACCACTTACCATCAGGTGGACTGTGTGCTCGTTCCTCACCCTTATCCTATAAAAAAAAAGCAGACGAGCCACCATCATGGTAAGTGGTCATCGTCGCCTATGCCGTCTTGAGAAAGTCGCTCAAAATCACAAAATCCATATCTAGTGACTAAGCAAATGCAAAAATCCTTGAGCTATTGCAGAATTCCCTAAATCTAGCTACGAATTCCCCAAAGTGGCAACACTGCTTCTCTAGCCCTCGCTGCATACCCTCTACCGACGATCGTGTCCAATCGGTAGGACGCGCATGCGTTTCCGGTAACGATATTATTGATTCGCAAATGTAATTGTTAGATGGCGCTGCTTGTAGCACAATGGCGCCATCAATCCACGACATATCTATAATCAGTAGTGAACTCAAAAAAAGTTTTAATGAGTACGTACTTCTAACTGTTTTCAGTTGTTACATAAATTTTAACAGCCCTCAATAAGAACTTGAGTAACTAATCCTTTTAAAGTTGTTGCAAAGCCTAATCCAAATTAAGACAGAACAATCGCGTAATAACGGATATTGTAATTTTGACAACAGCTTTAAACTAAACAAGATAAGACGCTTAAACTTAAACCGAAGGAATCAAACTTTTCTTAATTTTTGCTGTAAGCTATTAGAATGAGGATTGATATAAATTCATAAATGTCTAAAATATATTGTAAGACAATCCTTGTTAATTTCAATGTTGCAATAAACTTGTGTTGGAAATGAGGGTGAGATAATGAAGGAAAAAAAATTGAAGATGGAACCGTAATCTCCCACTCAATCTAGCGGTATAAAGTATTGCGCAGTCGATTAAGGGGGATCAGTTGGTAATTCTACGAATCTCATTGTCGTTATTATGCCCGTTGGTATAAAACATTACCTCTACACTCAGATTCTGCTTAGGTATGACAAGTGACATGGTTCTGTTCGTTGTAGTAGTTCTTCTGGTGTAAGCAAGGAAGATCGTGTTGCTGAGAGGTTGACCTGTGTGACATTAATATGGGTAGTGTGCTGTTGGTTTGCGTACTTTGGTGTAATTATGTGATTATGTCCTTCACGTTAAAACCAAAGAGTACTTAATTGTGACGGTGACTTATTATGGTTGGTTTAACTATATTTGCTCTATACTGAATGTGTAGTGCAGTACGCTGTCTTATTCCTGATAATGATTAGCAAGTTGAACATCCGCCCTCACATATTTATTATTTTTAACATTTAACCTCCCGAGTAATTTCTAATACGAGTAATATTCTTTTATTTAAATACATTTGAGAATAATTTCTAACATAAGAAGTGGGATAGTTTCTAACATATGTGTAAATTTTAGAAGCCTCCGCAGTAGCTCTATTTGTTGAAATCTGTGACGATAATATTAGTTGTAGAAAGAGTATTTGATATAGTCTACAGGATCTGTAACCGAAGTGACTATGCACATGCCAGTTGCATGAAATCATTGAAGAAGAGGTTGTCAAATGATTGCCTCAAATGACACGTGATGATGAATATAAGGGATTGTGCTGAACTATTATGCCGATTATTGACAGTGGAATTTGACATGACTAAATGACAAAAACAGATATTATTGTCAATTTAACACCTACTTTGTTTAATCAAAACATGTATATATGTAAACTTCTTCTTTTCCATCCAAAGGTTGGGAAGAGATCGCTTTTAGCGATAAGACCGCCTATTGTACCACATTACTTTTTCTACTTTTTTGTTCATATTTCTATTTTTTTGGCGTACAATCAAGCGTTATCTTTCTATCTATCTACCTACGTAGCAGGATTTTTAACATAATCGTCACGCGTTACGGATTTTACCAGATGTTTTTTTTACGCCTGGTATGTATAACATCATCTCTCGGAAGCGAAGTAATTTTTGACTTTTCCCATTCGACACCTATGTATATATATAATTTTTCTCCACCATACGGAGAATTACCCCAAACCAAAAACTTGTTATTTAATATTTGTGTAGATCAGTGATGGCTAACCTTTTTATTTTATTAATTTTATTAGGCTCTCACAACAATGAGTACTCTGCTACATACTACCATATGGAATGACATCACAATTATTATAACTAAATGTCCTATTACTTATAAGAGTTTACAAAACTTTACTTTGATTTTACAACAGTAAGTAGGTATAATTTAACTGTAATAAAATTTTTATTTAAATTAATTATAAAGAAACTTCCGTTTGTACATAGCCTTATTAATCTCCGATAGCTACTTTTTTGATGCCAGCCATCGACGTTGAGAATAGATCTATACTGCTTTGGTATTCATTATATATAATGCAAAGATTCGTGTTAAGGAGGATTGTGATCTTAAATTGATGTGAACTTGCGGTGCAACTAATAATTTGTTATTACATGATCTAGGCAATCGATGCGGTACATTACCTTACTAAGAAGATTGGGACAGTCTAAAATCCAGTTACTAATTTCTTTAAAAACAATAAATCAATAATTTATCTTCTCATTTCCAATGATGGGATAATAAAATTAGACAGTCTTTCCTCATATGACTTGAGTGTCCTGGCCATATTGCAGCTACGAGTCAAGTGCCACAGAAACGTTTTCTGTAGTTTTTCAATGTGATCTCTATATATTCTGTAAATGGGTGACCAAACTACACTGCAATACTCTAGGTGACTCTTTACTAGTGACTTGTCCAATATTATTTTTGTGGTTGGTTTTAAAAAAATCCTGTTCTCCCTTAGTACAAACCCAGGCATCTTTGATGCTTTCAGTACACAGTGATTTATATGTAAATCAAATTTAAGTTTTGAATCCAGCTCAATGCCTAGGTCTTCAATTACATGAACTTCTTCAAGCAATTCGTTACATATACGATACCTTGAATTGACGATCTCTCTGTTTCTGTTGAATCTGATATGCTTGCATTTTTTATATTTAAAAACATTTTGTTTCGGTCACACCAATCTGCAAACCTATCCAGATGACTTTGAAACAGCAGGATGTTACCCTGATTCCTTATCATTTTAGCAGCTTTGAGGTCATCAGCAAATAAGTGTACTTCAGAGTTTTGGAAACAATGCTTAATATAGTTCATGAATAATGTAAAGAGGTGGCCCCAAATGGGATCCCTGTAGGATTCCAGACGATACAGAATAGGGGCTTGATAAAATACCGTTCAATACAACTTTCATCTCTCTGTTAGCCACAGATGTCGTAAAGCACTCTAGCAGAGATTCTGTAACCCCAAACAATTGTAGTTTTTCCAACAATATACCATGATTTACTGTGTCAAAAGCCTTGCTGAAGTCTGTATATACCGTGTCCACCTGTACGCGAGAATCAACGACCCCAAGAAGAGTTTCAACATATGATACTAAGTTAGAAGCCGTAGATCTCCCCTTAATGAATTCATGTTTGGTGTTCGACAAATAGTGTTTGAAATGCCAAGACAAAACAGGACAAAGCTAAAGACAAAATAGCTATTGGTTTATACTTAGATACAACTGATTTATCATTACATTTAAATACGAGGACAATATAATCCTTCCAAACTGATAGGAAAACACCTGCCGGTAAAGATTTGTTGTATATTAACATTAAAGGGAGTGATATCTCATTAGCCGTTTTACAAACAAAAATGGGTGGAATTAGATCAGGGCCTGCTCCGACTCCGATTAGATGAGGTCCTAGGAAGCTGTTTCGACTATTTAGTGTATGTGTGTGTGTGTGTGTGTGAGAGTGATTGCGTGCATGTGTGCGTGCGTGTGTGCGTGCAAGGGTGCGCGCGCGTGTGTGTGCATGTGCGTGTGCGTATTCGTGTGTAATAAATAAAGTTACTTTTGTTTTTTGTTCATTTGTAAATCCGTTCAAAACCAAATTTAGAACGCTTATCTTTAAAAGTTACTTATAAGACAATATGTGTAGTGTAATTGTTTTCATGCATACCAAATAACAACTGTAATACTGCTGTTATACAACCTCTTTTAAGCTTGTATAGCTACAGTACAGCACTACTAACGGACAAAGCTGTATAATTTGTGCCAATTTTTTAGTTATAAGAACTACATAAGCGCTTATACAGTCTTTATACAACTAGAAAGTACAGCCTCTAGTATAAAAACGGACTTCAATAGAGCTTGTATACAGCTAGCATGCTGCAGTATACCCATACTTAAAAATACTACGTTTCCTTGGACCATTGTGATATCATTTGAAAAACGACTTTACAAAACAATTTTTCAACCTTAATCCTATTCAACCTTAATTCTAAGTCAGAAAAGCAAAGTAATCAGCAAAGATTTAAATTAAAAAAAAATTGTAAGTTGGTATAGAAGTCATCGCAAGTTATGAGCATTGTATAATACCGGTGGGGCTACTTGGCGCACATGAATTATTTACCAATTGCACGATTGCGTAGTTTGAAATCTCATTTTTTTTTTACTTATTATAAGCCAATGCTTTTCCCACATTTTCATAGTTTACTCATATTAAACCAAAAAGTAAGAATTTTCTCGTATATTTTATCACTTGGCAAAACAAAAGCTATAATCAGGAACTTATATTTTTAACTATTTTGACGCTACTGGTTCCAAGTGCTGATAATTTTAGCATTTTATTTATTAATACATATAGTTATGGACATGTGTCGATATGTATAATAAAGGTGAAGTTTATTTAATGAGGAATCAGTTCCTGATTATTTTCCGATAATTTCTATTAAAATATTAGCGTAGTATTTCGTCATGATTAGCTTAACGCATTTTACATTCAATTTATTTACAAGTTTATTTTTATTAGTACATTTTAAAAAAAATATCAAAGGTAACAATTTTCAAACGGCATCGTTAAAAGCGATTTAGCAAGTTACTTCATTGTTATAAAATTATATGGTAAAGTTACAATTGAACATTTTTAACATAATATTTTCATTTGTAAGGTGGAATCTTTACTATTGCACTACTTTCACACGTTTTCCCTTGTATTTTTACGATATAAAAAGTGACCTAGGTCAGTGTTTGACCCGTTGGTCATAGGTTCACCAGAAACTACGAAAACATCACGAGAAACTAGTTTGCCTTCCTACGGGAATTCGTGCATTCTAGTCTCTCGCCCAGGCTGTCCTAGGGAATTTCCTGCAGTCATTTCTCCCGTCTCTGCACAGAGAGGATGATTCACTGGCCCATGTCGCAAAATAAAAAGTCGATCTGCTAGGATCTTTATGACTCGAATTTCGACTTTCTATGATGCGGGGAGCACACCGCCGGTACTCCTACCCCCTGGGCGTAGTCCCCAATTCATAAAAGACATCTTTGGTCAAACCAATTCCTAAAAAAGGCGATCGTTCAGACCCATCTAACTACAGGGCCTATCGCCATCACCTCCTTGTTCTCCAAAATTATGGAATCCATAATAAACTGCGAGCTTATGCGGTACCTTGAGAATCACCAGCTGATTAGTGACCGCCAATACGGTTTTCGTCGGGATCTATCACCTGGTGATCTTCTGGTTTACTTGACTCATATATGGGCGGAGGCATTAGAGTCCAAGAGGGAAGCCATTGGACTCTACTGCCTCCACCCATCTATGAGTTTGGCCGTTAGAACGGGTTTGGCACAAAGGGCACTTTCGAAGCTCGCTTCCTAAGAGCTTCCCGAGAAATTCTGCAATTCACCAGCTTTCTTGCAGATCAGCGCATCAAGGTCGTAGTAGATGGTGCATGTGTAATTACAAGCCAATTAATGCTGGTGTTCCACAAATCTGCGTGCTATCAACAACGCTGTTTCTTCTGCACATCAAGGATAAATTGCAAACCGGTAACATTCATTGCTGTGCAGATGACAGCACTGGTGATGCTCTATATACCAGCTGTGGCAATATTTCTCGGGGAAACGGTGCCAAGTACCGGAACAAACTTTTGCTGCACAAAGTCTCGGATTGGGGGCGACTAAATCTAGTCCAGTTCAATCCACAGAAGATGCAAGTTTGTGCGTTTGCCGCTAAAAAGAACCCCTTTGTCGTATCTTACCTTAGTTCAATCCTCTTCTCAGCCAGTATCGGAATTCTCGGCGTCGACATATCGAATTAGGTGCAGTTTCGTGGTCACGTGGAAGAGAAGTCCAAATTAGCTTCTAAAAAGCTTGGCGTGCTCAGCAGAGTGGGACAGTATTTTATGCTGGCACACCGCCTGCAAATTAACATGGCACAGGTTCGGCCACACATGAAATACTGTACCCATCTCTGGGCTGGGGCTCCCCAGTGCCAGCGCCTTCCAATTTACCGCATCCAGCGCAGAGCGGCTCGAGTGGTCGACGACCGAGTCCTCTTCGATCGGGTTCTATTCATCGAATCTATCACGGGGAGTGCTCTGAGGAAATGTTCGCATTAATTCCATTTGCTAAATTTCACGAACGCATATCGCGACAAAACTCACGGTTCCATCCACATCATCTGTTTGCTTGGCGGTCCACCACTGTACGTTTTTCTAAGAGTGTACTTACGTAACCATTACGACTTAAGGACCTTCAAGAAAAGAGTTCACTCCTTTTTAAAAGGCCGGAAACGTATCTATAATTGCTGGCGTTGCAGTTGTTCATGGGCGGCAGTAGTCACTTATCATCAGGTGAGCCGCATGCCCGTTTGCCCTCTCTTCTATGAAAATATAATTAATGGTGCTCGCGGCATGATATGGGCTAGTGAATATTATTACACTGTTACTACACGGTAAACTGTTACATAAAATAGTTTACTTAAAATGCCTGAGACTAAAATTACTACTAATTGTGAAATTCATTGCAATTATACATTTTGTGATGCTCACGCGAATAAATACGATTAAAGTCGAAAGAGTTTGTTTTATTTGAACGAGAAAACTTCTATTTCATTACCTGCTTCAAAATAAAATTCAACGGAAAATTCGCTGCATTTGCCTTCTTTTTACGTTTCCCTTCATTTTATTATCGCTTTGCAATGCTAATTATATTTCAGCGCCGTAGCTTCAGGCAGTTGGCAGCGTCGAAATTTGAATGGCAAATGTTTTTTTAGGTATTGCAATAATAATGCTTTCCAAATGGAGTAGTGATCATGATCATAGTATCTTAAAGCTAATTTAATTACATTAAACTAATTATTCTCAAAACTTTTGCCATCCCTGAGCTAGCTTTGTTAACTGTGATACTAATTAATTATTCCTTCTTTCTTCTTGGAAGTACCATGCTCTCACAGAATACTAGAGTAAAATAGCAGTTTAATGCTGCTGTGTTTCATTTGGTAAGTGTAGAAAATCGGGGACCCTTGTTACTAGAAACGAGGCATTCCATCTTAGTCCTCATGGATCGTCACTCCTCACGCATCTGCGTTTTGATTCTTGACCGAGTATATACTCGTATATGGGTCACAGCATCCATTTACTATCTGGTGATTTGTGCGCTCGTTTTTCACCCTTATTCTATAAAAAATAATTTGTATAATAATTTACCCACTATCTGAAATATTCAGCACAAAAGCGTTCTAAGAAACCTTTACAGTATTCAGAATTATTGACTTTGTTCCTGTCCGGAACACAAGTATGATGTTAATTATAACGAAATATTACAGACTGATGTTTCAAAGGCCACTTCGTGTAAGTTTGGGGACTAAGATTCACTCAAAGCATGTGATAATATTGTCTCTTTGTACCCTTGAGACCAGTACATAGTGTGGCGGCGCTGCCGTCGCGCCACAAGCAAAACGCACCGAAGCCTAAATCGCGCTATCCAAGTTCTGAAGCTACAGCGCTATGTATAGAACAGCTCCGAAATAATACACGGAGCGTCGGCCGCTCCTCGGGCCAACACCTTGCACGGCGAAAGATCTCTCCTTTTCATTCCAGGCCAAAATATTAATGCAGGTACCGCTGTTTGTTGGCAGAGTAGGTAAGAGTTTGGTATGTATCTAATGGATACCTAAGAGTCCTATCATTTCGTAAAACAAATGCTGCAACACTTTCTAAGAAAAAATTGATAACGCGAACTCTCAGCGCGAGTTTGAGGCACAACCGTCATTCTTGTAAAATGAGTCATGGAATTTCAACTATTCAATAAAATTTCAATTTAATGAATAACCCATATTTCATATAAATAGCTGTGTACCATTAGCAATATGTGGCTTTTAGATAAACCGCATTCTGGCCTGTCCTTTATCATGTTCACAGTGTTTGTAAATAACAAATCAATCAATCAATCGCAGTAACATGGTTTTGGAATATATTTTAATACTCGGAATTGTACTTATGTTACGACTTTTTCCTTTGCAGAGCTTATACTCGTAATGCATATTAATAATATAATTTTAGTTATACGGGATAGAACTCTGGTAATTTGGATATATAACATTGAAAGCGCCCGACACCTCAGGTTCCACGATTTTAGCCTTTAGGACTTATCTTATTTCTTCTAGTCTATTGCTTGAGACAACTATGTTATTAATTAATTTTCAAGATAATTTACTGGCCTTAGTCTAATTATCTTTAATTACAAAAGTCCACAGACACCGCAAATTATTATCCATCTGACGCGAGATGACTGCGGTGGCGTACTTACGCTTATACCTCACGGAACAAATAACTGATATTTTTATTAATGAGCCACGATAACTAGTCTTGGCTATAAACTTAATAAACTTCATTGAACACGAGCAATTTGAGTTCGAAACTAGTTCAGATATAAAGTAGATACTGAATAAAATGAAAGAAAACATCGTGTGCAAATATAGTTTGCTTGAGACATAAAAATATTTTCATAGTACAATTTTGTAGCGGACTATCTGCTTCATATTTTTATATTCTCTCAGAAATGAGTGACCTTGTGTCATGAGAAGTAGGGTTGACAAACGAGCACACAGTCCACCTGATGGTAATTGGATACTGTGACCCATATACATCTACATGCATCCTTCTATTAACAATCATAATTCAGTTACGTTGTCATCCCTGGGGAGTAAGATGGATTGCCTCGTTATGAATAAAAAACGTCTACGGTTTGCTACACACACCAAATAAAATACAGCAACATTATGCCTCTATTTTACGTTGGTATTCTCAAAATATATAGGCTGCAACTTCAAAAATTGTTTTCGATCATACGGAATCAGAAACAAAAATGTTATTATACGTGACAAAATTTTACCGCTTATCTAATATTACAAACAACAATAATGGATGCCTCTTTTGCAAAAATTTCAATATGGAAGAAAAGATGACTATGATGAATTAAATGAAACTAATTATTACAGATTTTATCGCGTTTAATTAAACTTTTTAATTTAACTTTTTAATTTTTTTTAAAAATTAATATTCAAAAACTGAAGGTAGCCGGACTAACTATGACATCGGGACGTCAAACACCTCAGTCCCTCTCGTGACCATGGGTGCTGTAAGGCACCCGAAATGTCGGGAATTAAAAAGTTAAATTAAACGCGCTAAAACTCCGTAAAAAATTAGTTTCATTTAATGTGTAGTCTTCGCGTAAATATAAGAAATCATTATGACTATGATGCATTTATATTTATCATAAATAACAAATTATCCTGTGTGGTCGTATTCAATGTTACAGTGTTCATTGTAATTGAAAATTAATCTTTCTACTAGAAACTGGACTTAAGGCGCAGAATTGTCTTCATTGCAAACACTGGGAAGGACATCGTGCTAAGGGCACGGCTGTTTCTTATCCGATATCTTAAATCATCTCATTTGTATCATTGACTCAAAAGATATAAAAGAAAGAATGTTCCGAATACATTAAGTTGCGTCGTGGGCGTTTATTACTGACTGATCCGTGAAATGTTATGTGGCAACAATGCTGAATAATATAAGTGCTTAGATTATTTATTGTGTTATTGTTTTATATAAGATTGTATATAAAATCGATTCTCCTTCATACTTTAACTAAAATGCCACTATGTCAATTCATTATTTACAAAAATGTCCATTTACACAAAACAGCAATGTCTATGTACACAGAATTTTCTCGCAAAGTATCATAACTCTAAACTTTATGATGAAAAGGAAGAAAGTAAAGTCACAATAATCACTACGCAAAGAAATCCTAAACATAACTCAGTATGTTTTCGAAAACAGGCGCTAATGAATATAAACAATTTGACAAGTGCCGCATCAATGTAAAATGACAACTTGTTAATGCAAACATTACATACAAAAAACGACCGTATAGTATTTGACACATAAGCGCCTTACTGGTAATTTTTACGTGCATGGATAACGTCAGCGAAAATCCGTACGAGTTAAGTGATACACTTCTTATTTGTTATCTCTATCTGACTTGTGTGGATTATAATTATTTCGCTCGCTCACTCGCCACTCGTGAGTCAATAGTTAAGTTAATCATTGTCACAATCTGTCTCTCTCGCTCGTGGCTCAGTCGCTTCGCAAGCGACGCGTCGCGCGAAATGAGCAAAGAGCAAAGTAATGTTTCACTGTTCCAGATCCAAATGATACATTTGAAACGTTGTTACTGTGATTCGGATCAGTGAGTCGTTTCCGTAAAGAGACACACACGTCTAATTCGGAGTATGGTGCCAATCAAACTCCCATCGCGGTTACGATCTGCAGCTTGCCGCCGTGTTTGGCGCTATACGTCGGCCGATTGGGACGGAATGCGGTCTTTTTTGTATGCTATCCTTGGGGGGATCACAACGTTTTTGCTGGTTCTGTCATTGATGTGGTACTTCAGGGAATGGAACTATTTATTCCATCATCTGTGGTGCCTATCGGAGACAGACCTTACAGGAGTGACCACGGTTGGTCACTCCTGTAAAATTGCATCACGCTATAATCAGGAGTGCTACCAGGCCTGAGCTGACGCATCAACGTCTCGGGATGCAAAAACTCTTAAAAAGAAGTATAATTCCGCCTCCAGGTCCTTCTAATGTGACATTGCAAAGGCAAAGTCAGAGCACATCGGCAGAATTGGCGAGAAGCTAGTTCGACTTCCTACGGGAACACGTGCATTCTGGTCTCTTGCCAAGGCTGTCCAACTGAACTTCTGTTAGCCGTCTTTGCCATCTCTGCACAAGGAGGACGACTCACTGGCCCATGCTGCAAAGGAGAAAGCCGATCTTCTAGGCTCTCTCTTTGCGTCCAACTCGACTCATAATGACGGGGGGAACATACCGTTGTCTATCCCGCGGTGAGAGTGATCCATGCAGGATGTGCTGTTTACACTCGGTTGGCAAAACACTCTTCTCCCAGGACGTCAGCAAGTCGAGTGGGCCTGATGGCGTCCCTCCTATTATGCTGAAGACGTGTGTTCTGGAGTTGGCACCGGTTTTGACGCGTCTTTTCTCGTACTCCTACTCTTTTTACTACTTTTTTTAATTTACATTAATGATCTACCAAATTACATTAAATATAACACAATATCATTTGCTGACGACATTTCTATATTAATACCAAAAATAAATTTAGAAAATAAAAAATGAATTTGAAAAAGTATTACCACAAGATATTGTTAAATATATCAAAACCCTGGATGTAAAGAAAACCGCAGATTTATGGGGGATTTCCGTTACAGTTATTGCGTCTATTGTAGATTTAATTACAACTCATCTTGCTATTATTTTTAATACTTTTATCGAATTTGTTGTGTTTCCTGATTTAATAAAACATCGTAAAGTAATACCTTTATTTAAATCTGGTAGTACATTGGACCCCGCTAATTTTAGACCTATTTCTGCACTACCAACTCTCAGTAAAATTTTTGAAAAGGTAATTTTAGATCAATTGTTATTTTTTTTAATAAAAATAAATTACGCCATAAACATCAATTTGGTTTCACAAGAGGTCACTCGATGACTGACGCAGGTGTTGAGCTTATGAAATATATTTTTAATGTCTGGGAGAGTTTACAAGATGCCTTAGGTGCTTTTTGTGATATTTTCAAGGCTTTCGATTGTTTTCATCATGAGATATTAATCAGGAAACTAGAACATTACGGTATCAAAAATATTGCGCTTAGACTTATTATTTAATATTTAAATAACAGAACTCAAAAAGTCTTTATCAATGGTAAAGGTGCCTCCGGATCCGGACCAGATGTTCCTCAGGGCTCGATTCTTGGCCCATTCCTGTTCTAAATCTATATTAACGACTAACATTATCTTGTAGTGGACAATCACGATACAGTATTATTTACTGATGATACCTCTTTAATTTTTAAAACTCAAACGACAGTCAATTAATTTTGATGTAAATAATGCTCTATCAAAATTAGTACATAGGTTTAACGACCATAATTTGCTCTTGAACGGCAATAAGACAAATGTATTAAATTTACAATAACTAGTGTAAAGTGTGTAAGTGTGTAGTGTAGTGCCGTGTAGTGGCGGTCAAGAATATCCACTACCCCATATCCTCCCGTGGGTGTCGTAAAAGGCGACAAAGGGAAAAAGGCGGGAGATGGGCAGCAGCATCTTCCTGATAATAGCCAAAATTATAATAAAAAAACTGCGGTTGCCAACCCGCTCGCCAAGCGTGGCAACTATGGCAAATACCCCCCAATGAAGACAGTAACAAAAAGACGGCCCCCAGTCCCCGGCGGCCCCGCTATTCCTGGCTACGGTGGCGACCATGGTAACGGCGGGGCAGGGGGTGCTAAGAATCTCCGGTGGAGGTTCGATTGCCACCTACGACGACTCGACCTGGCAACTCACGCACCCTGAGGACTGACGAGAAGATCGTGGAGCTGGAAGAAGAGATAGACAAGTTGCGCTGGCATATTATAGGATTATCCGAAGTCCGAAGAGAGGGGGAGGACACGGTAATCCTCGAATCCGGCAACTTGCTCTATCACCGGGAGGGCGACCATCTGTCCCAAGGAGGTGTCGGATTTATCGTCCACAAGTCTCTCGTTAACAACGTTGTAAAGATCGGGAGTGTGTCGTCGAGGGTTGCGTACCTTATACTCAGAATCACCAAACGGTATTCGCTGAAGGTCATAAAGGTTTACGCATCAACATCAGCAAACCCCGATGAGGAGGTGGAGGAAATGTATGAGGATATCTCTAGAGCCATGCATTCCTCCAAAACCCAATATACGGTGTTAATGGGAGACTTCAATGCAAAACTAGGCACAAGAGAGAACGGTGAGCTGAAAGTAGGGAAATTTGGAATAGGGCAACGGAACCCAAGGGGCCAGCAGCTGGCCGACTTCATAGAGAAAGAGGGACTCTTTATGATGAACTCTTTCTTCAAGAAGCGGCCCCACAGGAAGTGGACCTGGTCGAGCCCCGACGGTTCGACAAAAAATGAGATTGACTTCATTATGACGACCAGACGACAACTGTTCAGTGATGTCTCAGTGATCGCGAGGGTGAAAGCCGGCAGCGATCACCGAATGGTTAGAGGCACACTGAACCTAAATGTTAAGTTGGAGAGGTCTCGTCTGATGAAGTCAACGCTCCGTCCCCCTCGTGCTCTAATCCATAGTCCCGAAACCTTTCAGCTCGAGTTACAAAACCGTTTTCAGTGCCTAGAATGCTGCAATGAAGTGGACGATATAAATGACAAGCTCGTGGAAACTGTCCATGCGGTCGGAGCTAAGTTCTGCAAGACCCGCCGCAGAAGAACACAAAAACTCTCCGATCACACTCTTAATCTCATGGCTGTTAGACGGGAGATGAGGCTACATTCTTCAACAGATTTGACAGCATACAGGCAACTGAACAGACAGATCTCCAAATGCATGCGGCGAGACTTACGCAACTTCAATACAGCTCGTATTGAAGAAGCAAACGAGCGGAACCAAGGCTCCAAAGTCTTTGCCAGAGATCAGTCTGCCAGAAAGAGCCAACTGTCAAAGCTGAAGACCGAATGGGGCAGCATCGTTTCCGGGGCACCTGAGATTTTGAGTGAGATTGAGAGGTTCTATGGGCAGCTGTACACGTCATCGTTGGAGCCACACGCAAGTGTGAGTAACGATCCAAGAGCGAGTCTTATTCGACACTATTTCGAAGATATCTCGGACGTCAGTCTGAGCGAGATTAGAATGGCTCTCCAGCACCTTAAAAACGGCAAGGCCCCAGGCGAGGATGGAATTACAGCGGAGCTTCTGAAAGCGGGTGGAAGACCGGTACTTGAAGTCCTTCAAAAGCTCTTTAATTCCGTCCTCCATGGTGGCATTACACCGGAGGTGTGGAGCAGAAGTGCGGTGGTCTTGTTCTTCAAGAAAGGTGACAACGCTCCCTTGAAGAATTTCAGACCGATTTCCCTTCTGAGCCGCGTCTACGTGCTGTTTTCGAGAGTCATTACGAATCGTCTCGCGCGCAGACTTGACGACTTCCAGCCTCCCGAACAAGCCGGTTTCCGAAAGGGCTTTAGCACCATAGACCACATACATACCCTACGGCAAATTGTACAGAAGTCCGAAGAGTACAATTTGCCACTATGTCTAGCGTATGTGGACTATGAGAAAGCCTTTGATTCCGTCGAAATTTGGGCGGTGCTGCAGACCCTTCAGCGGTGCCAAGTTGACTGTCGGTATATCGAAGTGCTGAAGTGTTTGTACAGTAGAGCTACGATGGCTATCCGAGTACAGAACCAGAGTACGAAACCTATCCAATTGCAGAGAGGTGTAAGACAGGGTAACGTTATATCCCCGAAACTCTTCACCGCTGCATTGGAAGACGTTTTCAAGCTTCTGGACTGGAAAGGATACGGTATTAACATCAATGGCGAGTACATCACTCACCTTCGATTTGCCGACGATATAGTCCTCATGGCAGAATCGCTGGATGAACTAAGCACTATGCTCAATGACCTCAATAGTGTCTCCCAACGGATAGGTCTTAAGATGAACATGGACAAAACAAAGATTATGTTTAATGTCCATGTCACACCTATGCCGGTAGTTGTTGGGAGCACTAAGCTCGAAGTTGTTGACGAGTATGTTTACCTGGGACAAATAGTCCGACTAGGTAAGTCCAACTTCGACCGAGAGGTCAATCGACGGATTCAACTCGGCTGGGCAGCTTTCGGGAAGCTACGACATATCTTCTCGTCAGAAATACCTCAAAACCTTAAAACAAAATTGTACAACCAGTGCGTGTTGCCAGTGATGACTTACGGAACTGAGACGTGGTCCTTCACTGCTGGCCGTATGAGGAAGCTCAAGGTCGCTCAGCGAGCTATGGAGAGGGCTATGCTCGGAGTTTCTCTGCGTGATAAACTTAGGAATGAGGATATCCGCAGTAGATCCAGAGTAACCGACATAGCCCAACGGATTGGTGGGCTGAAGTGGCAGTGGGCCGGCCATATAGCTCGAAGAACCGACAACCGATGGGGAAGAAAGGTTCTCGAGTGGCAGCCTCGTACCGGTAGGCGAAGTGTAGGGCGTCCCCCCACAAGATGGAGTGACGACCTGGTAAGACATGCAGGAAGTCGATGGATGCAGGTGGCTCAGGACCGTGCTTTGTGGCATTCTTTTGGGGAGGCCTATGTTCAGCAGTGGACTTGTGAAGGGCTGTAATGATGATGATGAATGATGAGTGTAAAGCATTCATATACCAATGTGCTCTTAAATGAGGAGGAGTTGAGTCCTGTGGATATCACTGATTTTCTTGGTATTACTATTGAACGAAGCTTTAATGGGGCCCCCATATATGTAAATTAGGAGGTAGACTTGGTTTTGCAGCATATGCTGTAACAAAGATTAGAAGTCACACCAATGTTGAGACAGCTAGATTAGTTTATTTTAGTTGCTTTCATAGGGTGATGTCTTAAGGAATTTTGCTAGGTTAAATTGGTACTGACATCAAAGCTATATTTGTTATGCAAAAGAGAGCCGTACGGGCGACTTAAAACTTAAACTGTAAAGAGTCCCTCAGAGAAAATTTTAAAGAAATAAACATATTAACTTTGGCATTGCAATATATTTATGAAAATGTAACGTATGTGCATAAAAACATAAATAGCTTTGATAAAAATAAAGATGTTCATACTTTAAACACTAGGAACAAACATAAGCTTGTAATACCAGTCCACAGAATTAGTAATTCATTCAGGGACAATGTAAACTCTTTTACAACAAAATCCCAGAAAATGTACAAAATTTGTTAATAAACAAGTTTACATCTTTTATTAAAGAAAAATTGTACAAAAAGGGTTGTTATAATATCAAAGAATACATAAGTGAAAAAAAGCCTCTGGGAATGAGGTGATCGCCACCATGCTGGTTCTATTAAAACTCATTTCAAATTTGTACAAACAAAAATCAAAATGATTGTAAAGTGAAAAATGTTTCAAAAAATGTCCCGCTGAGTTTCTTGCTGGTTCTTCCCAGGACAGAGGTATTTTCTGAACCAGTGATAAATAAAAAATATGACTTTCAATAAGTATTATTGTTACGGCCTGCTACTACCTATCCCAGGAGTAGGATCTTCCGCGGCCCATTAACGGAAGGACCTACAAGCAAGTGCTGGTCGGGCCTCCTACAAGCCAAAGGTGGAAAGTTTCTAATTACAATAAACAATCAGGGCGCAGCGTTCTATTCTACTAAACGGAGCTTACTTACCTCTATCCAAGGCGACTGGTCCCTCAGGATTCGGTAAGGTCGCATGTGGTTGTATAGTGCTAGGAAAGTAAGGGTTAGTGATGTATATCTGGGTGTGGCTGGTAGTGTTATTGACCTTATTAGACCGTTATCCTCTGCAGCAGTTTGGACCTCAGCACCACTCCACCTCACGTCACTTTCTTCGTTAGTCACGATGACAGTCCAGTAACTCTATCGTACGATTAACTACCTTACAGAAGCCACTAACTCTCGTTTGTTATAACGCCTAACCCGCGAAACGAACACAGAACGTACGGCTCAAAGGTCACTACCGTTTCGCGTGGCCACAGTTGTTTCTAGAATATTAAATACCGCACTAGTAGCTAATACAGTCGAATCCACTTATACGGACTCATCGTTAAACCCAAAAGTCCCGGGTGAAGCTCTCAGCAAGGAATACGCGCTACAATTCCTAGACAGTATATTTACTATACGCGCCTATTATTCCGAGTTCCCGACAAAATGGACAGCCTGCTATCTATCGCAGCGCTGAATTTGAACTGATATTTTCCCTTGCGCGTCCTCGACACGACGGGACGTCAAACCAGTCTCGCCGAGACACGCGCGCCCTCTGACGTCAATTCTTGACATTAGCGCTTGGCGCTAGCAAACCCCCGTCCCGGACATAAGGATTTAGGTCCGCGAGCAAACCGGTCAGCGGGACAGGGTCGTGACGGCAAGTTGCAAGACCGAATCTACAACCAAACTAGGCACCCCATCAGATCTTGCAACCCTAAACGCTATGCAACGCTCAAAATTCCAGCCCCAACGTGGGCTAGCCGGAGGGTTGAACTGGATGCCCTTCCTGGACATCGCAGCACATACATAAGTCTTATTCCTAGACAGAAGTCCGACGACCTCCTTCAAACATCTATCTGCGCTCCTATGTTTAGTTCCGCAATCCGACCGGATCGGGTCTGCAAACAGCGACGCGACACGAAGCGGCCCAGAGGGACCTCCTAAGCTTCAGTGCAGAGAGCACCCCCAAATTCCCCATGAACGTCGTCTTTGGAGAGCCGAACGAAACGCACAGATAGTACCTAGTATGAATTTTCAAACAAGTAGGCATAACCAAGCCATCCACCATATAATCATTTACCGAATGGTGCGACATCTGATTTCCATCTGATAATCTACAACTAGCCAGCCTGTTAGACAAGTAGTTCTATGCTCATATCTCAACTAATTTTTCAAAAGCATCAATGTTCAACTACAGAATCAATTCAGCCAAATTAATCACCGATGCACATTGGTCAACTTGACAAATTAAACAAAACAATAAACGTAAGATATCTATATCTATAAACACTCACGCCTGTCACCCAGAGGGGTAGGCAGAGACTATGGACTTCCATTTGGCACGATCCTGACAGACCTCTCTCGCTTCCTCCACATCCATATATCTACGCATACACGCTCGTCGGTTAAAGGTACACTTGATTTGGCCCATTTTCAACATATCGCCAATTTGGTCGATAAACTTTCGCCTATGGCGACCCTTTCCGACTCTGCCGTTCACCTCTGCAACATAAATTTGCTTTGTCACTCTTTCCTCGTTCATTCTTTCCACATGACCAAACCACCGAAGCATTCCTTTCTTAATCCTGGTCACAACATCATCTTGCAAACCACACTCTTCTCTTATTAAACAATTTCTCACTCTGTCATTCAGATTCATCCCTAACATACTCCTTAAGGATCGCATTTCTACAGCATTTATTCTACTCTCGTGCTTCTTCTGCCACACCCAACTTTCACTACCATACATTAAAGTAGGCACTAACACAGCATTGTGAATTGCCATACGTGCCTTTTTGGACACATTCTGACTTTTCACAATAGAGTGTAAAGCCCCATTCACTCTATTTCCTGCATTCACTCGTCGTTCTATATCCTTATCATATCTACCATCCCTGCTAAACACACATCCCAAATACACAAACTCATCTACTTGCTCTACCAACTCCCCTTCTATTCTTATTTCACATATCGTTTTACTTTCTTCTCTTTCAAAAACCATAACTTTCGTCTTACTTGCGTTCACTTTCATTCCCTTTTCTTTTAATGTCCTGTTCATTAATGTAACCATCATTTGCAATTCGGCTGCCGAAGACGCAAGTATGACTTGATCATCGGCGTACAAAAGGCATTTGACGGTTAACTCACCCATTCTTAACCCGCATTCTTCTACTTTCAAATTTTCCAAACAACTGTCCATAAATAGGTTGAACAGCCACGGAGAAGCCACACAGCCCTGTCTGACACCTTTATGGATGCCAAACCAGTCCGAGTAGGCCCCGTTGATCCTGACACAAGCACTAGAGTCCCTATATAGAGACTTCAATGCCTGTATCAGACCAGCGCTCAACCCAAATGAGGTCAGTGTTTGCCATAACACGTTCCTGTCCACTCTGTCATAAGCCTTTTCCAAGTCCATGAACGCACAAAAAACTTTCTGGTTTTTGGCCAAAAATTTCTCAGCAATCATGCGCATGGAAAAGACTTGATCCGTACACCCCATCCCCTTTCTAAATCCAGCTTGCACATCCCAAATTTTTTCATTAGTTTCTTCCATAACTCTTTCAATTAACACCTTAGCATACAGTTTACCCACAATGCTAAGCAAGCTGATACCACGGTAGTTTTTACAGTCCTGCTGCGACCCCTTTCCCTTATATATTGGGACTATAACAGCTTTGCACCAGTCTTCCGGTACCCGCTTCAGTTCCCAACATAAATTAAACAAGGTGTACAGCAGGCCTGCAACCACACCCTCTCCAGCCCTTAGCATTTCGAGTGATACTCTATCATATCCGGCTGCCTTACCTGCTTTCATGCTTTTCATTGCTTTCACTATTTCATCTACACTTATTTCTCTACCTCTCTCCACTTCTTCCGGAATTTCAATTTCACTTACTTCAGACGACTCTTCACTCTTAAACACGCTTTCAAAGTATTCCTTCCATCTCATTAAATTCGAAACTTCATCATTCAGCATGCAGCCATTCTCGTCTCGTATAGCATTCATTCTAGGCTGTTTTGAATTTCCCCTGGCATTTCTTACGAGCTTCCAGAACATTTTAATATTTGCCTGGAAGTTATCAGATATTCTTCTATCATTCTTATCTATTCTTTCTTGCTTTTTCCTTTCAACAACTTCTTTTACTCTCTTATTTATACGTCTAAAGTCTGCCTTTTTTCTTTCAATCTCATCATTCATACCGCCAGAATTACCAGCTTTGGTTGCTAGTAAATCTAGCCATGCCCTCTTCTTTGCTTCAACTTCCATCCGTACCTCATCATCCCACCACAAAGTATTACTTTTCCTTTCATTCGTTCTCTTACTTACACCACATACTTCGGTGGCTGTATCCACCAAAACTTTCTTAACATTATTCCATACATTCTTCAAGTCTAACTCATTCATACAAAATTCATTCAACACACTTATATTTTCCCTCAGTCTGCATTTATACTTCTCTTTCACACCTTCATCTTGTAACCTCTCTATTCTTATACGCTGTAACGCAGTGGTAGACACAGATGTCCGATGCCGCCAACGCTTGAATAGACCATTAATTCGGCATAAGACCAAGTAATGATCCGTCCCTACGTTGGACCCTCGGTAAACCCTTGTATCTACCACTGCGCTCCTCATTCTTCCATCCACAATTATGAAATCTATCATGCTTCTATCATCCCCTCTTTCCCATGTATACATGTGAATCCTCTTATGGCGAAAGAAAGTGTTCGCCACAAAAAGATTCTTTTCCACACATATGGTGAGGAGGTCTTCACCATTCTCATTTATTCTTTCATCGCCAAACGCTCCTAATATTCTTTCATAACCAGACCTCTTCACTCCCACCCTTCCATTAAAATCTCCTAACATAATAATATTTTCATTTTCCTTGCACTTCGTCAACACCAGCCTTACCATGTCCCAAAACTGCTCTCGGATATAAGTGGGCTTAGACATATCTGGGGCGTAAACCCCAAGCACAAACAACTTCTTTAAGCCCACTTTCATTCGTATCCACAGCAGCCTTGGGCTTACACATTCATACTCTTTCACATATTGACCCATTCTTTCTGAAAGGATGACACCGACTCCCTGGCATGCCCGCTCGGTCTCGTCTACACCAGACCAGTAAGCGGTATACATGCCACGTGCAGTGACATCTCTTCCCTTTCGTTTCGTCTCATTCACACATAATACATCTATTCCTCTATCATTCATCATTTCGCATATTTCATCCATCTTATCATTCATTGCTCCACATACATTCAGCGTAGCCAGACGGGCCTCCGCAATCCACTTTTCGCCCCTCCAGGAGACAGGACGTGACGGGTGGCGAACCTCGTCGCCGGTTTTCCTCCCGGAGATTCTTCGCACCCCTGCCCCATTAAAGGGGCGCCGGGAACTCGGGGCCATTTCTTTGAGTTGTTGGCTCATGGTGCGACATAAGGGGTGGTAAATTTTACGCCGCTACCACACGGCGAGGAGCCGAGTCTGTCGTTTCGGCTTTGTCGCTCGTTTAGCACCACCCGGGGGACACGTGTAGGGTGGGCCTAGGGTTAGGTGGTCGAAGCCTACGGACGCGAGCGACTTATTATAAACGTAAGAGACAGCCCTATTTCTCATTTCAAATAAATATCTTAGACAGTGTCAACAAAATGTAAACCAAAAGAGAATTGACTCTTATTCCCTTCGGCACAAATAGGGTTATCTAATTTCAGCTTTCCTTTTCACAAAGCAAAATGATTAAACACTATCACAAAACATATACCTAATTTTCCAAATCGCGTCATTAAATCTCAAATGAATTCAAACTTTCCTTTCAGCAAACAGACGCAACAATCAAATACAATTACAAAGCATACGCACAAGCATTCAAAAGGGCACGTAATTCAGTTTCAATTTTCCGTGCAACAACAAACACAGTGATCAAGTATATTTACAAAACATGCAGCAGCATTTAAAGGAGTATCTTAAATTAAATTCTTTTAATCACAACCGCTACAAATATGAAAATTTCACGGAAAACGCAAAAGCATTTTTAATTTTAATTCAAAGCGTCGTTAATTAAGTACTCGACCAAACCCAAATCTAATACCCCTTGACAGCGTGATTCAACGCTCCAGGGGAGCCCTAATCTTCCTACCACCAAGTGGAGGCCACACGGCGTGAACCCGAGACTAACAGAGCGCAAACCGCCAACAGTCGCCACTCGGGTTGTACGCCCTCACTGAGGCCGTCGGCAACAGAACAGCTTGACAAGTGGACTGTTGACGGCTTAAGGCTCAGTGGAGGCGGCCGTGGTGGGAGCTAATTCGGCAGCTAGCTAGAGCCGCCTCCATCAAATGGGGTACAGTGGTACACCAGTCGCGGCCACTCAGCTAACGGGAGTGAGAAGGGTCTAGCGAACTGATGAGTGGCCATGAAGTTCCTCTCCACACGCTGAGGGGGGGTGATGACACCCCCGCCCCTGGGGGAATTACCCGCCGACTGGTCGGGGGAGGGACCCCTTTCAAACCTAGGGGCCTGGTGGCTAGCCGGCGGGCGCCGAGCGTCGCCCGTCAGAGGGCGTGGCGGAGCGCCCCCGCCCGTGGGGGTCGAGGGCCTGGCAGAAACAGAAACAGAAACAGAAACTTTTTTATTCAATATAGATTATAAATAATACTTATTGAAAGTTACTCTTTTGTATAATTACCGCTGGTTCAAAAAAAACTTCTGTCCTGGGAAGAACCAGCAAGAAACCCAGCGGGACTTTTTTTTAAAATAACAGCTTACAATCATGTATGTTACACAAATTAACAACACAACAAATTAGAAATAGCTTGGTAGCGATCACCTCATTTCCAGGGGTTATTATCATCTATAAATTCTTTAATACTATAATAATGCTTTTTATAAAAACTTAGTTTAATAAAGTTTTTGAACTTTGAGCAGGTCAAATTTTGTATATTTTCTGGAATTTTGTTGTAAAAGCGTATACATCGCCCCAAGAATGAATTACTGACTCGATGGAGTCGAGTAACTGGTACTACTAGCTTGTGTCTGTTCCTAGTATTTACAGAATGAATATCACTTATTTTTGTAAAACTACTTTTATTTTTGTGTACGTACATTAAATTTTCATAAATGTATTGAGAGGCCAAAGTTAATATATTAATTTCCTTAAATTTTTGTCGCAGCGACTCTTTAGGCTTTAAATCATAAATTGCTCTTATGGCCCTCTTCTGTAAAACAAATATAATGTCAGTGTCAGCTGCGTGTCCCCATAGCAAAATACCATAGGACATTATGCTATGGAAATAGCTAAAGTAAACAAGTCTAGCTGTTTCAACACTAGTTAGACTTCTAATCTTTTTTACGGCATATGCTGCAGAACTAAGTCTGCTTGCTAGTTTTGATATATGGGGGCTCCATTGAAGCTTCGCGTCTAGTGTGATTCCAAGAAAAATGGTGGTATCTACAAGACTCAGTTTCTCCCCATTTAAAATTACATTAGTATTTAATTGTTTGACATTTGGAGTCATAAATTTCATACATTTCGTTTTAGTGCCATTTAAATGCAAATTATTAACATTGAACCAATTTACTAATTTAGATATAGATAGCATTATTTACTTCGTCATATTTTAGCAATTGTCGACTTAATTTGAAAATTAAAGAAGTGTCATCTGCAAATAATACTATATCATGGTTAACTCCTATTATGTAAGGTAAGTCATTAATGTATAAACGAAACAGAAAGGGGCCGAGAATTGAGCCTTGAGGCACGCCCATCTGTACCATCGACCCGGAAGAACTCATACTGTTAATGACAACTTTTTGCGTTCTCTTACTTAAATATGAAATAAATAATTTAAGAGCATCACTTCTTACACCGTAGTGTTGAAGTTTCGAAGAACACAATCGAAGGCTTTGGATAGGTCACAAAATATACCCAAAGCATCCTGTGAATTCTCCCATGCCTTAAATATATATTTAATCAGCTCAACACCGGCATCAGTTGTCGAGCGACCCCTTGTGAAACCAAATTGATTTTAATGAAGTAAATTATTTATATTAAAGAAATTTAACATTTGATCAATAATAATTTTTTCAAAAATCTTACTAAATGTTGGTAGTACAGAAATAGTTCTAAAATTGGCGGGGTCTAATGTACTACCAGATTTAAATAAAGGTATTACTTTACTATACTTCATTAAATCAGGAAACACACCAGATTCGATACAAGTATTAAAAATAATAGCTAAATGAGGCGCGATTGTATCTATTATAGACGCAATAACTTTAACGGAAATCCCCCACAGATCCGCAGTTTTCTTAACATCAATACTTTTAAAATATTTTACAATATCTTTTGATGATACTTTGTGAAATGTAAAATTCTGCGACCGCAGGAGAAGAATTCAGTGACTTAGTGGTTAATATCGGAATATCAGTAAAATATTTCTCAAAAACCATTGCAACGTCCTGATCTGATTCGGTTAATTTGTTATTAACACTTAACTGGTAGTTTGAATTGCGAGAGTTGATCTTACCAGTTTCGCTATTAATTTTACTCCATGTCATTTTAATGTTATTAGAAGTCGTCTTAATTTTGTTGCTCAAATGAAAAGACTTGGCTGTGGAGCACACTCTTTTAAATATTTTTGAATATTTTTTTACATATTCCCGACGCTATGATTATATGACCTTTCATGGTAAAGATCATATAACCTATGTCTGCTCTTATGGACTCCTACTGTCGCCCATTGATTAAATGACTTCCGACTGTTTAAGGAGAATGTTTTAGAAGTAAAAGTATTATTAAATTCATTGCAAATAAGCTTAAATAATGTTCCATACAAAAAATTTGGATCATTTTGGTATGAAAGTGATGGAAGTTTTTTCACTATGTTACTTCTAAATTTCTCCAAGCGACGTGCATTTACTGGAACAAACACAACTTTCTTATCTACTTACTTTTTGTGAACATATGGTAACGAAACTACTTGTCGACAGTGATCAGAACTTAATTTTTGAATTATACATTTATGCAACGGCTTCATATTTGTAAAAATGTTATCTATACATGTTGCACTAGATTGAGCAATACGCGTTGGCTCTAAAAATAAATTAAAAAGACCATATGATTTAAACAATGATCTAAATTTAATATTGATTGAGGAAACTTTTAGGAGATTGATGTTAAAGTCTCCACATATTACAAAAGAGCCCCGAGAGGAGACGCCGTACGCACCCAGGCACAGAACTGCATGGTGATTGCCCTGGCAATGCAGACAGGGCCGCTGGTGCGGACAGTCTCGTTGGAGGTTCCAAACATGTGTAACACCAGCGGCGCTCCTTGGCGATAGTTCGCCTCGGCGGAACCGGCTTACATAATAATTTCGGGCAAGACATTACCCGGTGATCAGATGCTCGACAATAGGAGCAGGGGGGGGGGGGCTGACGACGACTTGCCCGGCGGATTTCGCCTCTCACTGGGCACGGCTTGTAAGTCGTTAACGGTGCCCGCCGCGTGCTCGATCTGCCGGCACTGCTCCTCCAAAAACCGCAGCAGGTCATAGAAGGGCGGAATATAGGAGGCCTCGTCCCTGCCGTACCTCTCCTCAAAATGTATTCGAAGGTCGAGAGGTAGACGGGACAGCACGATGCGGAGCAAAAAAAGGCCCATTCGCCCACTGGTAAATCCAGCCGCCTCAACGTATTACAGGCCACCAAGAATGGATCCAACAGGTCCGGACGTAGTCTGGCCTGGTCACCATGCAGCGGGAGGCTTAGAAGCTGCTTAAAACATGTTCGTCCACAATTCGCCGGACGTTGGCGAATCTTCTGGCTAGGAGGTCCCGAGCAGTCTGGTAGGCGTCGTCCCACAATCAAAAAATGGCCGACGACGCTCAGGGCCTCTCCCTCCAGCGAGGCCAGGAGGTACGCCATCTTCTGGCTCGGCGTCAAGTCACTCCGGGCGTCCACTAGGCTGTCGAAAAGACCAACAAAGGTCAGCCATTCGGAAAGGACCCCGGAGAACCTTGGCAAGTCCAGAGTTGGGAGTCGTCCCAACAGCTCCGGCTGAGGCTGCTTCCGAAAGGACTCCGGCAGACCACTCATCCGAGCTTCACGCGCCTCCTCGGCATACCTGCCTTCAGCCTCGATCAACTCGTCCGTGAGCGAAAAGAACTGCTCGTAGTCAGCGAAGCAGGAGTCCAGGACTCCCTTTTCCACATCCGAATCCTCAAGCTCAGCGTAAGCCTCCTCCACTGCGACCCTTCGAGCATCGACCTGCTCGAACCGCTTCATCAAGTTATGGACCCTATCCGGTCGACCTATCAAAGCATGGGCGCAGGTGGCCCAGCGTAACTCAGTCCGCAGGCAAAGGATTAGCATCTTGGGAGATGACATCACTACTAAATACAAATTACGACGCGGCTCGAGCACAAATTACAAAAATAACAAATACAAAAAAAAAATTACAGCTAACAAATGCAGTTCCTATCAAATCGAGTTGAATAGAAATTACACAAATACGAATTACTACTTATCAAATCAAATACAAGTTAGCACAAAAGAAAAGACACAAATCAAATTAACAAATACTAGTGCGATCAAATCAAGTTAAATTCAAATTGCGTAAATACAAATTACTACTCTTTAGTTCAAATACAAATTACAATACAAACGAAGATATACATCACGGTCGATCAACAAAAAATGCCTAGCTCGTAAATCGACCCTTCGATAGTAATCCACTACAACTATCCGACAACGATAATTAACCGATTACGTAAAAATAACCATCTACCTACATGACGCAAACTCCCGCTTGCGCACTAACCGGGCGCGGCTTTTCAAATTTACCCGCTAACAACAAAAAAGCAAGCCACAAAAGAAAAGAATTTTATTATAACGTATATAATTAAAAAAATATATTTTTACGTATTACGGACGGGCGTTATTGTAGACACAAAATTAAACCAATCATCCCAACGCTCCCTGCCACCAAAATGGTTTAATTTTTATCAAATACTATGGTCGGGATCGACCGGGAATCGATCCCGGAACAGCGCTCTGCTACCAATTGTTACGGCCTGCAACTACCTATCCCAGGAGTAGGATCTTCCGCGGCCCATTAACGGAAGGACCTACAAGCAGGTGCAGGTCGGGCCTCCTACAGGCCAAAGGTGGAAAGTTTCTAATTACAATAAACAATCAGGGGGCAGCGTTCTATTCTATTAAACGGAGCTTACTTACCTCTATCCAAGGCGACTGGTCCCTCAGGATTCGGTCAGGTCGCATGTGGTTGTATAGTGCTAGGAAAGTAAGGGTCAGTGATGTGTATCTGGGTGTGGCTGGTAGTGTTATTGACCTTATTAGACCGTTACCCTCTGCAGCAGTTCGGACCTCAGCACCTCTCCACCTCACGTCACTTTCTTCGTCAGTCACGATGACAGTCCAGTAACTCTATCGTACGATTAACTACCTTACAGAAGCCACTAACTCTCGTTTGTTATAACGCCTAACCCGCGAAACGAACACAGAACGTACGGATCAAAGGTCACTACCGTTTCGCGTGGCCACAGTTGTTTCTAGAATATTAAATACCGCACTAGTAGCTAATACAGTCGAATCCACTTATACGGACTCATCGTTAAACCCAAAAGTCCCGGGTGAAGCTCTCAGCAAGGAATACGCGCTACAATTCCTAGACAGTATATTTACTATATGCGCCTATTATTCCGAGTTCCCGACAAAATGGACAGCGTGCTATCTATCGCAGCGCTGAATTTGAACTGATTTTCCAATGCGCGTCCTTGACACGACGGGACGTCAAACCGGTCTCGCCGAGGCGCGCGCGTCCTCTGACGTCAATTCTTGACATTATCGCTTGGCGCGAACAATTATGTAATTATCTATATTAAATAAAAATTATTCTATTCTATTTTATGTATTTTTTATAGATAAAAAATTACTTACATATAGTAATTTTATAATATACACCGTGAATCTTTATACGCGTGTCCATATTTATTTTAAAACCTACATAAATTTTCCACTATAAACAATCCCTGTTTTAATTATCTCTTAATATCCCCTTTATCGCCAAAATTTATAGCATTTCAGCAGATTGCACTAGTTTATTTTAATTTATTAAAATATATATATAATAATTTATTAAAATGTTAATACGGTGGTAGAGCCAAGCAGCAGTTTTTGCTGTTGCACGTATGGGCCGGCTCGAGCCGGGTTAGTACCACGACCTCACAGAATACCGGCGTGAAGTAGAAGCTCTGCTTCTGCGTTTCGTCTGGTGAGTGCAGGTGGCCGGAGGCCCAATCCCCCCCCCCCCATCAACATGGTAGTGGAATTACACAATAGACTACCCCAGGAGGGTACCAGTACCCCTGGAGAATCCCTCGCTGAGCATCCACGACCATGTTATTCCAATCCTGAGCGTGGGTGCTCAGGCTGCCCCGCGTATTCTGGGGGGGGCAAAATTCCGCTCAAAAACATAACTGCTCGGGGTAAACAGAGCAACAATACCAAGGCGACCCCTGCCACGCTATCCGTGAATTTCTGCAACATCAGGGGACTTCACTCTAACCTAAACGCCGTCCACTACCATCTCGAGACGGCGAAGCCGGCCTTGCTCTTCCTGACCGAGACGCAGGTTTCCTCTCCGGCTGATATTTCGTATCTCTCCTACCCTGGGTACAAATTGGAGCACTCCTTTGTGCCTCGGGCTGGAGTTTGCGTGTATGTCAGAGAGGACATCTGTTCTCGACGCCTCGGCAGTCTTGAAGGTTCGGACCTGTCCATCCTTTGGCTACGCGTAGACAGCGACGACCACCCGCGCGTCTACGGGTGCCTCTATAGGTCCCATAGCGGTAATGCCGAAACAGACCGACTCATCGACCACGTCCAAATGGCTACAGATTCCTTGCTACAACAGGTCCCATCCGCAGAGATCGTGATCCTTGGCGATTTTAACGCCCACCATGCCGAATGGCTCGGTTCACGTTTAACCGATCATGCGGGGAGATCTGTTTATGACTTTGCCTTGGCATATGGTCTGACACAACTGGTTACTTCGCCTACGCGGATTCCAGATGTGGAGGATCATACACCTTCCCTGTTGGACCTTCTGCTGACCTCTCATCCGGACGGATATCAGGTTTCCGTCGATGCCCCTCTCGGCTCTTCGGACCACTGTTTGATCCGGAGTATGGTGCCACTCACGCTCCCTTCGCGGTTGCGTTCTGCAGGTTGCCGCCGTGTTTGGCATTACAGGTCGGCGGATTGGGACGGAATGCGGTCTCTCTTTGCATCCTACCCATGGGGGCGGGTTTGCTTCTCGCCGGATGATCCCAGCGCTGTTGCTGACTCTGTCACTGATGTGGTGCTACAGGGAATGGAACTATTTATTCCATCATCTGTGGTACCCATCGGAGGCAGATCTCAGCCTTGGTTTGGTCGCTCCTGTAAAACTGCATTACGCAGTAAGCAGGAGTGTTATCAAGCCTGGGCTGCGGCTTCGGCGACTCGGGATGTAAACACCAGCACACTTAAAAAGAAGTATAGCTTCGCCTCCAGGTCCTTCAAAAGAGTTATTGCCAAGGCAAAGTCAGAGCACATAGGCAGAATTGGCGAGAAACTAGTTCGCCTTCCTTCGGGAACCCGTGCATTCTGGTCTCTCGCCAAGGCTGTCCAAGGGAATTTCTGTAAGCCATCACTACCATCTCTGCACAGGGAGGACGACTCACTGGCCCATGACGCAAAAGACAAAGCCGACCTTTTAGGCTCCCTTTTTGCGTCCAACTCGACTCTTGATGACGGGGGGAAAACACCGCCGACCATCCCGCGGTGTGAGTGCTCTATGCCGGACGTGCTGTTCTCACAGCGCTCGGTTCGCAAAGCACTTCTCTCCCTGGACATCCAGAAGTCGAGTGGGCCTGACGGAATCCCCCCAATTGTGCTGAGGACGTGTGCTCCGGAGTTGGCACCGGTCCTAACGCGTCTTTTCCGGTACTCCTACTCCCAAGGCGTAGTCCCGAATTCATGGAAGACAGCTTTTGTCCACCCGATCCCTAAAAAAGGCGACCGCTCAGACCCGTCCAACTATAGGCCTATCGCGATCACCTCCTTGTTCTCCAAAATAATGGAATCCATTATCAACTGCCAGCTCATCCGGTACCTTGAGGATCACCAGCTGATTAGTGACCGCCAATACGGTTTTCGTCGGAGTCGATCAGCTGGTGATCTTCTGGTCTACCTGACCCATAGATGGGCGGAGGCAGTAGAGTCCAAGGGGGAGGCGTTGGCCGTTAGTCTGGACATTGCGAAGGCCTTTGATCGGGTTTGGCACAAAGCGCTTCTTTCGAAGCTCCCTTCCTATGGGCTCCCCGAGAAATTATGCAATTGGATCACCAGCTTCCTTGCAGATCGGAGCATCAAGGTTGTTGTAGACGGTGCATGTTCTGACTACAAGCCTATTAACGCTGGTGTTCCACAAGGCTGTGTGCTATCACCAACGCTGTTTCTTCTGCATATCAATGATATGTTGCTAACTAGTAACATTCATTGCTATGCGGATGACAGCACTGGTGATGCTCTATACACCGGCCGTGCTAATATTTCTCGGGAAAACGTCTCCGAGTACCGGAACAAACTTGTGTCTGAAGTCGAGTCTTTGCTGGACAAAGTCTCGAACTGGGGGCGACTAAATCTAGTCCAGTTTAATCCTCAGAAGACACAAGTTTGCGCGTTTACCGCTAAAAAGAACCCCTTTGTCGTATCTCCTCAGTTTCAAGGCACTCCCCTGGTTGCCTCAGCCAGTATCGGAATCCTCGGCGTCGACATATCGAGTGACGTGCAGTTTCGTGGTCATTTGGAAGAGAAGGCCAAATTGGCCTCTAAAAAGCTTGGCGTGCTCAGCAGAGCGGGACAGTATTTCATGCCGGCACACCGCCTGCAACTTTACAAGGCGCAGGTTCGGCCTCACATGGAATACTGTTCCCATCTCTGGGCAGGGGCTCCCCAGTGCCAGCTCCTTCCACTTGACCGCATCCAGCGCAGAGCGGCTCGAATCGTCGACGACCGAGTTCTTTCCGATCGGCTCGACTCATTGGCGCTGCGAAGAGATGTTGCATCTCTTTGCATTTTCTTTCGCATCTACCATGGGGAGTGCTCTGAGGAATTGTTCGGATTAATCCCAGCCGCCAAATTTCACGAACGCACATCGCGGCAGAACTCCCGATACCATCCACACCATCTGGATGATTGGCGGTCCACCACTGTGCGATTTAGAAGATGTTTTCTTCCTCGCACGACTTCCTTGTGGAATCGATTACCATCAGCGATTTTTCCGGACCGATACGACTTAGGGACCTTCAAGAAAAGAGCTTACTCCTTTTTAAAAGGCCGGCAACGCATCTGCAATTCCCTCCCTGGTGTTGCAGTTGTTCATGGGCGGCGGTAGTCACTTACCATCAGGTGAGCCGCATGCTCGTTTGCCCCCCTCTCCTATAAAAAAAAAAAAAAAAAAAGTTTAATTGCTTGCTTACTGGAGCACTACGACTGGACTTAAGTGATGTGGTTCCGTTGTCTCGTTGCCTCGGTAAATTTAAAGACTAGACACTTTATGAACGCAAACTTAAAAATAAAGCGATCTTAATGTATAACTAGCTGTTCCACGCGGGTTTCGCGGGACCCTAAAATAAAAGCAGCCCAAATTACTCGCTAAAACATTAGCTATCTGCCAGTGTGTATAAACATTGACAAATATTGACAATAATATTTATACGGTACTTACGTCACTCAATTGTTTTGCCTTCCCGGGACCCCTCCACTAACACTTAAACTTTATCGTATGGTATTAAAGTTCAAATTGACTTTTCAGTATTATTACGAATCTATTGTATGGGAATATAGAAAATTGTTGTTTTTAGACTTTTCAGACAATTTTTTAAATATTTCTCTCCGTAAGAACCATCTTCGTACTTCAAGGAATATTATAAAAAAAGAATTAGCGAAATCGGTTCAGCTGCTCTCGAGATTTGCGCTTAGCAACACATTCAGCGATTCATTTTTATACTATAGATTGAAATACTGAATTTGTTTTTAGGTTTGAAAAGAAAGTGAAATTTTATATAGTAAACATAAACCTGGGAAAAGGTGAGAATTCGAAGTACTAAGAGGAACATCATGAACTTGAGTATACCGCTTCTTTTAGTACTTAAGAGTTTCGTCCTTTTAGGGCAACGTCGTAAATCAGCATTTAATATTGAATACAAAAAGTTTAGGCCTCGATCTCGAGCGATTTGAGACTGATGGATCACATAAATTCTGTAGTAACGCGCTTCCACTGCACTGGTACTAAGAAAGGAAAGTAATCTCTATAAATAAAAATAAATTCCTGTCCGTTAGTCTCGCCAAAACTCAAAAACTGTTCGACCGATTTTGATGAAATTTTTTGTGTGTTTCAATGGGTACTTAGATGAGTTAGATTCACATTTGGACCTGGTAGGTGGCGCTGATGTTAAGATCTAGAAATTACCCGTGCAAAACCAGGCTGAATCGCTAGTGATAAATAAATAGCTTTGATGAATATAATATTTAATAACAATAAATTTTATTTACAGTATAAGAGCGATAATCGAACTAACTACCCACTCGATGATACATGGCTACAACTGTCAAAAACTTTTAAACAAAGAAGACTACAAATGCGTTGTCTCTCACAACTAAGATGAAATACTCTCTTTTTCTTCTTATTTACTAGCTTGTATAGGTTCACTGCTAGACATTTACCTCTCCCTTTCTAGTTATAATTTGACTTAATCAGATAGCAGATCGCAGTACCAAATGTCGCATCATTGACGCTGCTGACCGTCGCCAGTCTTAGTATTTATTTCACGTCTGGTGTAAATAAGGTACTTACCACAACCTAACGGGATCCATAACATTTTGCCAACCCCACACCCACATGACGAAATGTAGCTATAGATTCCCTTACGCGGCTGACACACTGCACGTTTTATACGAAATGCCTAACAGCATGTAATTATACTGGTTCTTTAACCCTTCATACCGGAATCCAACGGTGGATACACTGCTGGTTTGGGACAGAAATGCATAAGTGGGTGGTACGTAACGAATGACTTCTACCTTTAAAAAGAGTGTGATCAAATCTTAATTACTTAATGATTTCTTATATTTACGCGAACACTAAACATTTAAATAAAACTAGTTTTACGGATTTTATCGCGTATATTAACTTATTTTATATTCCCTACGTTTCTAGCACTTTACTGCACCCATGGTCAGGGGGGGGGGCACTGAGGTGTTTGACGTCCCAATGTCATATGAAATGGAAAATAAGGAATTAATTTTGTTCCGATCTACGCAGTATGAACTTACAATATCTTGAAGTTTAGCAGTTGTATGCTTGGGTTGGCATTTAATTTTATTAATTATAGGATCCCAAGCAGATGGTAGAATTCAGCCATGTTTTCTATTGAAATTAGGATGTTTTGTGATTTCAATAGCCTCGCGAATCATCCTTGGAAGGGATCGGTGTTCTTTAGCGAGTATTTGTGGTCTATCAAATCTAATGTAGTGACGGGGGCGATTCTGTACGTGTTCACAGACTGCAGCCTTCCCGGAGCGTCGATTCTTCACATCAGCTATGTGTTATTTATTGCGGTGTAAGACAAATAAAAACCCGCCAACTATTATAATGGGACGTCAAACACTTCACTCCCCCAGTAACCGTGGGTGCTGTAAAGTGTCCATCCATCCATCTATTACAGCCTGTAATATCTCCACTGCTGAATATGCCTTCGCCATGGATTGCTTCATAGCAAGGATTTTGCCAAAGTTGTAATGCTTGGCAGGCAGTCTAGCAACGACAGCTTTTTGTTATTTCGAATTTTCTAATCTGGACAAAGGCACGAAAACTATAGGTATATTTTTGGATCTTGCAAAGGCTTTTGACACAGTGTCCATTCCTTTATTATTACATAAACTTAAATCCTTTGGAACACGTGGTGTTCAATTAAACTTATTCGAGGAATATCTTTCTAACAGATATCAACGTGTTAAAATTAACGATTATGTTAGTGGAGATCTACCCATTACACATGGTGTGCCACAAGGCATTAAATTAGGCCCAAGCCTGTTTATTATCTATATAAATGGCATCTGTCAGCTTAACATCCCAAATTGTAAAATAATTTGGTATGCAGATGACACTGTCTTACTATTTTCTGAAGATTCATGGGATAATGTTTACAAATGAGCACAATTCGGTTTAAATTTAGTTACTCATTGGCTGCAACAATAGTCTCTTACTCTTAATGTCGATAAGACACATTTTATCTCTTTTAGTATGCGAAACTCTACCCGGCCGTCGCCGTCTCTTTCACTAATTGCTCATAATTGTTGTAATAATAATTTCTGTTCATGTCCTGCCTTTATTAAAACCACTTCCATAAAGTATTTGGGGGTAATATTAGACCAAAATTTAAACTTTCGAGAACATATACTTATGGTTTGTGCGAAACTAAGAAAACTTAGTTTTGTTTTAAAAAACCTTCGACATGGGGCGGATCCCAAATTGCTGAAACAAGTATATTTAGCTCTTGCTCAATCAATTCTGAATTATTGTATTACTTTGTGGAGAGGTACATCCAAATCGATCTTAAAGCCCCTTGAAATAGCACAAAGAGCAATCCTTAAAGTATGCACATTTAAACCTTTACTTTCACCTACATTTCAGTTATACCAATCATTTGGTGTACTCAGGGTTCGTCAACTATTTATTCTGAATACAGTATTGAAACAACATTCATTGTTATCCTATGATAAATACTTCTTGTTATCAAAACGAAGAAAAGATATAGTTTGCAAAAATAGAGCTTTTTCTAGTCATCCTTTTGTTAATAAATATTTTTATCACTTTTGACCATTTCTTTATAACAAAATCAATAAAAAGACTGAATTATACTCTTTAAATAAAAATAAATGCAAAATTAAATTATTTGAATTTCTTCATCAGTTAAACTATGAAGAAACTGAAGCATTGCTTACTACAAGTTTACTACAACAATATTACACTACAATATTACTTACACACCCTCCTACACACTCATGCATTCAACATATTATACACAAAGAGATACATTTTAATACACACTTTAACATTTTCCTTTTTATCAAAAATACATTTTGTTAAGATTAATTTTCACATTTTATTTTTTGTATACCTTCCATTTAAATTATATTAATGTTAGTTTGTTAATATGTAATAAGGAAGAGCACTGTGATCTGAAATACAGATATATATTTATCTAGTTCAGACACAGATGTTCCATCATTATTGTAAACTAAGTATAGACCATAGAATAGTTATTTATAAATGTGATAGTTATCTAAGGCGGTGGTCTCCTATAAACGCCATCGGCCGCGTACAGCGTCACGCCGTACGTCGCGTTACGATGCTCACTATAGAAATGTACTGTTGTTCTCTCTCACACGCTGATGTCGGCGTATGGATGGTTTTAATTTATTATTTTAATAATTTTGCCACGTCAACCGTCCTTGCAGTGAACATATATATGTCAAAGTTCATTGCGAATATTTACTGCTGACGTAATTTCTGCGCCCCCCGCTCGCTTGTGAGGTCGAAAATTTTCAGATGGCATTGGTATGTCGGTTAAGTCGTTACTGGATACACGATTATTTTTCCTAGTTATCAGCATATTATGTAAACAACATGCCGCTAAAATTAGGTAGTCTATGGTACCAGGTTTTTTTTTCAGGTTCCATGTGTATTGGTGTATGAAATACTCTGAAAACATTAGCCAAAATGCCAAATGCACTTTCGACAGTTCGTCGAGCTCTGCTCAGTCTGTAGTTAAATTGTATTTTCTGAGTATCTTCTTGGCTCTGAGCAAATGGATAGGGTTTCATGAGACGTGGCATTAACTTAAATCCACCATCACCAACAATAAATTGGGGTAAAAATATATCCGTGCCAGGTAATTGAATGTCTGATGGAAATGGAAAAGATTCATCGTGTATTTGTTTGCCTATAGTCGATTTGACAAATATTCCGCTATCACTTTCTTTACCGTAGGAACCGATATCCACGCATAAAAATTTGCAGTCTGGGTCTGTAACAGCCCCGGAATTAGGAATATTTCTGATTCGGATATGTTTACCATCAATTGCCGCACAGCATGGAAAATTCCATCTCGAGAGAAATCCTTCCGCTGATTGCTTTAAAATATTTGCTGTAATATTTGGTAAATATATAGGAACAAGACGTTTGCACATTGCTTTAAGAGTTGACTTGATGATCAGTGATATATAATTATGCGATATACGAAACTGAAAAGCTAGTGATCACATGGACTCTCCTTCTTCCGTCCTTTTTGTCAGATGCTCCTGAGAGACGGTATAGTATACAGTTATTCAAAAACTAACGCTTTGTTAGCACATCCGCTATATATTTGCTAACGTACTTTATATAATTTCAGTGTTTCTCGCTCAGAAGGAATTAATGAAAATGATTCACAGACAAGTATCCGTAATACAGAGGTTAATACTGGCATTGATTCTGAATGCGATAATACTGAAGAGATAAATGCCGAAAACAGCCAAGAAAATATTGATAACACTGATGATTCTACGCTAGGTCCGTCAACTTCTAAGAAACGAAAGTCAAGTAAATTACAAGAAACACTAGATAAGAGGGAAAGTCAGAGGCTAAATTTACTTGAGGCACTAGTAAACAATACAAAAAATCAATTGCAAGTTCAACCTCAGTCGGCGATCAAAAAGTTTTTTGAGTCAATGGCTGAAGTGATGGAGACGTTTCCGCCGCGTGAACAAGCCGCCATCAGAGCAAAAGTTTGTCAGTTAGTATCGGATACAGAGATAAGACTTTCTTCACCAATGACTCCTATGCCTGAAGATTCTTGGATTATTACTATTATATTATATTAAGATTATGTAAGTAAAAAGTGATTATTATTTTACCTCAGTGTAACAGCAACTTTTTCTTCAACTGATATGGGCTTAGGATGCCTTTTTGATGGCACTTTTATTACATATTCCTGCACAAGCTCTACAATATGTTTAAATTGTTTTTGATTAATACGAAAATATTCAGTAAATTTAGAATTACTGTCTTTTAAATGTTTCATTATCAATAGCTGGAAACATCCTTCTTCATTTCTCTTCATAAACAATCGGTGCCTTGTTGCTTTTATTTTTCTTCGTATACGGTCGCCTTGTGCCTCTTCTTCAAGTAACACAAGCGCCGCCAAAAGTGTTGAATTTATATCCATTTTATATAAAAATATCACACACAACCACACGCGAGCACTGTCGGCTACTTAACTGTTGTGTGATCGAAAGTCGAGACGCCGTCCGCTGCTATATATGTATTGACCGCTGACGCTGTGCCTGGCGTTCAGACGCCGATCGGAACGTTTACGCTGAAGTCGAACGTCGCGTATAGCATTTAATAGGAGACCGTAGCCTTAGTGCTGAAAATAAACTATTATTATTATTATAATTGTTATCAGAAAAATCATGAAGCCCATCTCCTGCTTTAGTTTCAGCAGTGTAGTGGATATTCTTACACCGCCACAACACGATAGCACTATACTAAACTGATTTCGTTTTAACTAAATTCGCATTTACCACGGGGAGTGTTCTAGCACTAGGAGTTTTTATCCACGTATGACATCTCTGTGGAATAGTTTGCCGCCGGCGATTTTTCCGGACCGATATGACTTAGGGACCTTCAAGAAAACCTTTCTTTTTAAAAGGCTGGCAACGCACCTGCATTTCCTCTGGTGTTGCAGATGTTCATGGGCGGCGGCAAACACTTATCATCAGGTGAGCCGTATGCTTGTTTGCCCCCTTTTCTATATAAAAAAAAAACTAAATTTTGATATCAAAATACTGTTTGCTTATTAAACGTATGTTAAATAAAACGTTTTACCGACAGCTAATCTGATCAAATCAGCAAAACAAAATCCCTCTGTCTTGTTATCAGTACATAATAGAAGCTACTGAGGTGGTAAAAGGTACATTAAGCGTTTTTTCCTTTATGTTTTGCTTGTAAAGTGCTTATTAAGTTTCCCGAGTTAGCCAAGTCACGTAATAATGTTGATATAGTTCGGCCGTTGTGAGAATGCGTTCCTGACACCTATCAGTTAGTCACGACTAGTGATGGGCACAACATAACAATGAGTTCGTTACCGTTACTCCAAAATGAACCGCCGCGTTATTTTAAGATTATTTTCGTTTTAAATTGGCGGAATCATTTAAAATTTATATTTTAGTAATTTAAGTGGAAACCAAAAAAGGTAATATTAATATAATAAAATTGTTCAATTTATTCTTTGTTACAAAGTTACAATTTGTATTTCTATGCAATAAAGTACATTGAATTGAATGCGCGTACAGAATATTAATTAAACTCCGATTCGCTTGAGGAGGTGGTGTCTTCATCATCATCTTCGCCTACATGTATAATTATATTATTATCAATAAGAGAATCAATCCTGATATCTTGGTCAAAATGTTCCACAATCAGGGTTTTAGTCTTCTCAACAACCTTTGCCCAGTCATCTCTTGTGACTTCCCCGCAGGCTTCTTTTAATAGGGTCATCATCTTTTTCGTGCTGAATGGCGGGGAAGTATTGTGGCGGGTGGCGTAAACCTTTATTTGAGCCCAGATTAGCACAATCGCGTTATATTGTCAATGATACGGTGGAATTCTTAGAACGCGATAACCGTACTCCAGAGCCAGTTCATCGATTTCGTATCGCACATTTGCCGCTTTATTTTCTTTAACAAATTTAATTAGCTCTGGTTTTAGCATCTGCATATTTGCGTCAATGCCTTTTTTTTATAGGTTAAGGGTGACAAACGAGCACACAGTCCACCTGATAGTAAGTGGTTGCTGCGGCCCATAGACATCTACATCTATCCTCGTTTGCGAATCAAAATGCAGATGCGTTGTCACCCGTGAGGACTAAGTTGGAATGCCTCATTTCCAGTAATGTAACCAAGCCACCATTTCTTCTTTTTTATTAGCTTGGGTAGGTGGTTTCTGTATTTGAACCGAGTGATAGGAGGCATTATCCATGAATATTACAGAAGGCTCTGGTAGGCTGGGCAAAAGCACGTTCTGGAACCACTCTTTAAATGTAGTGGCATTTTTGATTGAAATGCCAGTAACGCGTTCTCCACAAAGCCATATTTTGCAGAACCTCCGTGGCATATTATCAGACGGGCCCCCTTACCCATTGGTACTTTCGACGTCGACGCTTGTGTATCATCCGTCCAAAAACGGGAAACCGTGTGATTGGCGTTTAGCCATGTCTCGTCAATGAATATTTTTTGCTTCTCTCAAAAAACTTATCTGTTTTAAAATTATGTCGTGTCGTTCTAATAAATTTTTTCTTTTGTGTGTTTTTTTATACGAAAAACCAATATCTTTTAAGATTTTGGTAAAAGCACATTTACCCCCGCTAAACAGTCCAGCTTCTCTTAACGATGCCAAAAGCTTCTTCCTGTTGAGATATTCATTTCCGGAATAGTAACCATTTATATTATTTCTGATTGCATCGGCGTCAAAGGTGTCAATATCTGTCACGGGTATAGTTCTACGTGTCTTCTTCGGAGTACGTAAAATATTATCTTCCGTGCTAGTAGAGCCGAACTTTTATTCGACGACGAGACGAGAGAGACGCGTTCTTGTACTTGTTCGACAGGTAACAGGGGTCCGCCATTTTGCCGCTCCCGCTCAAAGTAATCTTGCAGCTTGATGATTAACTCACGGGCTCCACTTTTCAATGTTTGTCCACGTTTAGGCATTATTATGCACCAAAAGTAAAGAGAACGCAATACAAAACACAATCGAAGTCCGATTTAGCGCCGATGTCAGTTTGAAAAGCAGAAACAGTCCATTAAACGAAAGCCGGGTAATCAAATAAAAACAGATCGAAAACACTTGAAGAACGTGGTCTATGCGCACGAAACGACAACAGACGACTGTTTTAGCGTCACAAAATGGCGGCCCATAACGCCATTTAGGGTTACCATTTTCAACCTAAATATAAAATGCTACTTTCTTTCGCGCGTTCGGTTTGGTCGTAGTTTTATTTTTATATTTAATAAAAGTTATCTTATAGTCCATTATTTTATCTCAGGAGAACCACCAAAATGAGTTTTCGAAAGACGTTAAATCAAATGTCCTGATCTGCTGTTATTTATACATTTGTAAGTGGTTTTTGATTGTGTAGGAGCCAGGCTGTGGCGGTATATGGTTCTAACAAATTGCAGAAATAACAGCACAATACTGCTGTTTCGATAGAGACAATTTTTACTTTAACCAGGAACTCCATCTTAGTCACCAGATGTGATAAGGATCTGCATTTTATTATTGCATTGTAGAGCATAGCATTTTATATATTGTACAACCGCGCTTCGGCTATATTATGGTTGTAGCATGAATGCGTCGGCGTGTAGGACTACGCTCTCACAGAATATCAGCGTAAAAGCTGGTATTCTGTGAGAGCAGCTTAATGGGGATGTATTTCTTATGGTAAGTGTAGAGAACTAGAGACACCTTTTACTAAAAATGGGGCATTCCATTTTAGTCCTTAAGGGTTACAAAGCATCTGCATTTTGATTCTTAATCGAGTATAAAAGTTATGTCTATCGGCCACAGCATCTATTTACCATCAGGTGGTTTGTGTGCTCGTTTGTCACTATTATTCTATAAAAAAATTATTCGAGGATCGGTGTACGTGACTTTGGGCCACATATACACTTTATTTTCTTTTTGTGCCTATCTATAAAACCGTAACTTTCGAAATACCCCTGACCAACGGCGAACTGATTTTTGGGATTAAAGCTATATTATAAAAGTTTTATTATTTTTATTACTATTATAAGCCAGTGCTTGCCTACCAATCCATCTGATGGTAAGTGGTGATGCAGCCAAAGATGGTAAAGCGCCCTGACTTACTTTAAATTAAGACTATTAATTCTTGCCTTGAAGACGTTCATCTACAATCTAATTTAATATAATATGTATTATTGTGAGATATAGTGTGTTTTCATGCGATTGCCAAGTCAATCTATGTATCAATCTATGGACTTAATACATTAACCGACTTGGATATTACATGGATCTCACAACTTTTTACGGTAGAAGAGCTGAGTTGGGAGACTTGGCTTTTTTTACAAGTTATGATTTTGATGGCATTATAATTGGATGGAAACACTAAAAGATTAAAAATATACAAATTACTTCAACAAAACTTATTTAATTCAACACTGGTTACGTAATTTCTTTAATATTAACTTGACAATAAAAAATAGTCTTAGAACGCTGAGCAAAATACTAAGTAACAAGATGCCAATAGGTTAAGCTTCTCAAACAAGTCTGACGTTAACTTTCCAACTACGAAACAAAAAGACGTTATCAGGCGGTCCAGGTGCGTCTGGACAAATCATGTTAATGAAACAAAATCTGACTCGTCAAGGTGAGGTGCTCTTTGTTTAAATTTGTAACCAGCATCAGAAATTTGTTGAAATTAAATATAACAATGAAGGATTTAAACGAAAAATTATTACTTATACTATATAAATATTAACATTTTAATAATAAATTAGTAAAACTTCACACAAAATTATTAGTAAATTGTGAAACAAATGCAATGCTTTTGATCGCAATTTAAGAAATGCCTAGCGTCCAACATTCAACATCTTCTTATGAGATGTTGAAATCGGATTGATTAGTCTCTCGGAGGTGAATTTTCATGTGTAGTAGACCCCAGCTGCAGCTATATACTGGTATAGTTGTAGCACGAAAGGTTCGGCTCGGCCGGGGAAGGTCCATGCTCTCACACAATATCAGCGTGAAATTGCAGCTTAACGCTGCTGTTTCTTATGGTGAGTATAGAGAACCAGAGACCCTTTTTACTGGAAAGGAGGCGTGTCCTTTGGTGTGTCCTTGTGTTTTCAAAGTGTATTGTGGTGACCTTGAAAAGGATTGCTTGTGTGGCATTTTAATATCGTACGAAGACATTTTTCCTTTGTCGGTTAGAACGCTAAAAATTTGTGACCCGAGAGGAGATCGCGTTCGTCTTCGATTATAATTTTGTGCTAAGTGACGTTAGACTTGAGTCCCACTTGAGTAGAAGGTGAACGCCCACTGGAGTGATCGCACATTGTGGAGCAGAGCAGCGTATGTGGGTCTACTGCCCGATTATACATATATGACGTCAGGTTACATTATATTACTTACCCCTGACGGTACCTTGTAGTCGACCCTACCTCCGGAACTCGGTAAGTTTGTGTGTTGATCCAGCTATTACATAATAATTATCCATAGGCCATTTAGGCCCGAACCCTCTGGTTGCCCATCGAGTGGGATACTCATGGGCCCTAGTCCAGTCGACTTCTGTCGGGGCAACTGAGGGCCGTAACATATATATCTATATATATATGTGTATATATACACACACACACACACATATATATATATATATATATATATATATATATATATATATATAGAAACTATTTTGTTTACATAAATACAGGACCCACAGAACATTCGGAACAGATTGGAACACGAGCTGCTGCCGCCTGCAGTCGGGTACGGAATCATGACTGTAGCGACAATGACGCGACGACATGTCACAGCGACATGCCGCGACGACACGTCGCATGCTGCTGCTGTCTGCGGTCTGCTACGGAATTGTACCTTAATTAATTTGATCACTTTCACGCTCGCAAAAAGACGAAAGTCACAAATTTAAGTGCTTTTGTTTGGGGCCTCGCAAGAAGCCTTTCTTAAATGCGACTGCGAGGCCGTTGTAACTACCTTCAAAGACATATGATATGAGTAGGTACGTATTTCGTGTCAAGGCGTGTTTGGTAGGATAGATCTATTGGGTAGATCCTTGGAATGATAAAAAGGGGTCTCGCTGATGCAACTTCGACCACGTTTATATGATTCCACGCTACGCCTCTGATTGTTATCTGTTATTTAAAAAAAACGTCCCTCTGGGATTCTAGCTGGTTCTTCCAAGGACAGAGGCTTTTTTCGAACCAGTGGTAACTAAACAAAAGAGTGACTTTCAATAAGTATTACATATTTACAAACTATATTGAATTAAAAAGTTATAAATAATACACGAGTCACGAACTCATCCGAAAGACACACGACAATTCACGAACACTGAGTTTCGGCGCCGCAGAAGGTTCGGCAGATTTTTTGCCGAAACGGAAACTATTACCGAAATTAGACTTTTTTGCCGAAACTTGTCGAAACCGAACCTTCGGTCGGTCACTAATTATAACTAAATGTGCCATTACTTACAGGAGAGGAATTTACTATTTCTTAAAATACCTGAGACTAAAATTACTAACATAAACACTCATGCCTGTCACCCAGAGGGGTAGGCAGAGACTATGGACTTCCATTTGACACGATCCTGACCCACCTCTCTCGCTTCCTTCACATCCATATACCTACGTATACACGCTCGTCGGTTAAAGGCACTCTTGATTTGGCCCATTTTCAATATATCGCCAATTTCGTCGATTAACTTTCGCCTAGGGCATCCCTTCCCGACTCTGCCGTTCACCTCTGCAATATAAATTTGCTTTGTCACTCTTTCCCCATTCATTCTTTCTACATGAGCAAAACACCGAAGCATTCCTTTCTTAATCCTGCACAACATCATTTTACAAACCACACTTCTCTTATCAAACAATTTCTCACTCTGTCATTCAGATTCATTCCTAACATACTCCTTACTAAAATTACTACTAATAACCAAATTCATTGCAATTGTACACTTTGCGATGCTCACGCGAATAAATACGATTAAAGTCCAAAGAGTTTGTTTTATTTGAACGAGAAAACTTCTATTTCATTACCTGCTTCAAAATAAAATTCAACGGAAAATTCACTGCATTTGCCTTCTTTTTACGTTTCCCTTCATTTTATTATCGCTTTGCTATGCTAATTATATTTCAGCGCCGTAGCTTCAGGCAGTTGGCAGCGTCGAAATTTGAATGGCAAATGTTTTTTTAGGCTTTGCAATAATAATAATGCTTGGCAAATGGAGTAGTGATCACGATCATAGTATCTTAACACTAATTTAATTACATTAAACTAATTATTCGCAAAACTTTTGCCATCCCTGACCTAGCTTTGTTAACTGTGATACTAATTAATTATTCCTTCTTTCTACTTGGAAGTACCACGCTCTCACAGAATATCAGAGTAAAATAGCAGTTTAATGCTGCTGTGTTTCATTTGTTAAGTGTAGAGAGCCGGAGACACTTTTTACTGGAAACGAGGCATTCCATCTTAGTCTTCATGGATCGTCACTCGTCACGCATCTGCGTTTTGATTCTTGATCGAGTATGTATATGGGTCGCAGCAACCATTTATTATCTGGTGGTTTGTGCGCTCGTTTTTCTCCCTTATTCTATAAAAAATAATATATATATATATATATATATATATACACACACACACATATATATATATATATATATATATATATATATATATATATATATATAATACTTTACCTACTATCTGGAATATTCAGCACAAAAGAGTTCTAAAAAACCTTCATTATAGTATTCAGAATAATTAAATTTTGTGCTGTCCTGAAAACAAAGATGATGTTAATTATATATGACGAAATAAAACAGACTGATGTTTCAAAGACCAGTTCGTATAAATTTGGGGACTAAGATTCACTCAAAGCATGTGATAATATTGTCTCTTTGTACCCTTGAGACCAGTACATAGTGTGGCAGCGCTGTCGTCGTGCCCCAAGCGAAACGCACCGAAGCTTAAATGGCGCTATCAAAATTCGGAAACTACCGCACTATGTATAGAACAGCTCCGAAATAACAAACGGAGCGTTGGCCACTCCTTGGGCTTGTTGGCCCTTGCGCGGCGAGAGATCTCTCCTTTTCATTCCAGGCCAAAATATCAATGCAGGCACCGCTGCTTGTTGGCAGAGTAGGTAAGAGTTTGGTATCTATATAATGGACACCTAAGAGTCCTATTATTTCGTAAAACAAATGCTGCAACACTTTCTAAGAAAAATTCGATAACGCGAACTCTCAGCGGGAGTTTGACGCACAACCGTCATTCTTGTAAAATGAGTCATGGAATTTCAACTATTCAATAAAATTTAAAGTTAATGAATAACCCATATTTCATATAAATAGCTGTGTACCATTAGCAATATGTGGCTTTTAGATAAACCGCATTCTGGCCTGTCCTTTATCATGTTCACAGTGTTTGTAAATAACAAATCAATCAATCAATCGCAGTAACATGGTTTTGGAATATATTTTAATACTCGGAATTGTACTTATGTTACGACTTTTTCCTCTGCAGTTTAAAATGTACATTACTAATATAATTTTTGTTAACCGGGATAGAACTCGGGTAAGTAGGATATATAACATTTAAAGCGCCCGACACCTCAGGTTCCACCACATTAGCCTTTAGGACTTATCTTATTTGAAGTCTATTACTTGAGACAACTATGTTATTAATTAATTTTCGAGATAATTTAGAGGCCTTAGTCTAATTATCTTTAATTACAAAAGCCCACAGACACCGCAAATTATTATCGATCTGACGCGAGATGACTGCGGTGGCGTACTTACGCTTACCTCACGGAGTACAAATAACTGATATTTTTATTAATGAGCCATGATAACTAGCCTTGTCTGTAAACTTAACAAACTTCATTGAACACGACCAATTTGAGTTCGAAACTAGTCCAGATATAAAGTAGGTACTGAATAAAATGAAAGAAAACATCGTGTGCAAATATAGTTTGCTTGAGACATAAAAATATTTTCATAGTACAATTTTGTAGCGGACTATCTGCTTCATATTTTTATATTCTCTTAGAAATGAGTGACCTCGTGTCATGAGAAGTAGGGTTGACAAACGAGCACACAGTCCACCTGATGGTAATTGGATACTGTGACCCATATACATCTACATGCATCCTTCTATTAACAATCATAATTCAGTTACGTTGTCATCCCTGGGGAGTAAGATGGATTGCCTCGTTATGAATAAAAAACGTCTACGGTTTGCTATACACACCAAATAAAATACAGCAACATTATGCCTCTATTTTACGTTGGTATTCTCAAAATATATAGGCTGCAACTTCAAAAATGTTTTCGATCATACGGAATCAGAAACAAAAATGTAGTTATACGTGACAAAATTTTACCGCTTATCTAATATTACAATGGACGCCTCTTTTACAAAAATTTCAATATGGAAGAAAAGATGACTATGATGAATTAAATGAAACTAATTATTACAAATTTTATCGCGTTTAATTTAAATTTTTAATTTTAAAAAAAAATTAATATTCAAAAAATGAAGGTAGCCGGACTAACTATGACATCGGGACGTCAAACACCTCAGTCCCTCTCGTGACCATGGGTGCTGTAAGGCACCCGAAATGTCGGGAATTAAAAAGTTAAATTAAACGCGCTAAAACTCTGTAAAAATTAGTTTCATTTAATGTGTAGTCTTTGCGTAAATATAAGAAATCATTATGAGTATGATGCATTTATATTTATCATAAATAACCAATTATCCTATATGGTCGTATTCAATGTTACAGTGTTCATTGTAATTGAAAATTAATCTCTGTACTAGAAACTGGGCTTAAGGCGCAGAATTGTCTTTATTGCAAACACTGGGAAGGACATCGTGCCAAGGGCACGGCTGTTGGCTGTTTCTTATCCGATATCTTAAATAATCCTTTGAATAAAAGGAGTTCAATTAAAATTCAAAACAAAATTAATTTCAGCCTATTACTCTAATTTTACAGCTTAGATGTTGTGGTGCGTGGATAGGGTGACTATAATAAGGGGCGTAATAAATCCTATATTTAGTCGTAATCAAGACATTTGAGGCCCTTAGTTTCAAAAGACTTACAATTGTTTCTTGGGTATATTACGTCTAACAACTCGTACTCTTGTAAAGATAATAACCAATTTATCAGTAGAATATATGAGTTCTACTAAGGCGGCAGATTTTAGTTAAACGGACCGAGGCTTTTTTACGTTTTCCAAGAGGATTGAGTACATAACTCAAATGTTTTTTAAGTACAATAGACATCATAAACAATTACCGAACTGCCAAAAAATCACATGTTGAATCAAGTTCTGTCGCAGGGAGTAGGAAAGGAAGACCAGACACAATTTTGAGTATTGTTATTTGTGCCCTTTCTATGAAGAGGATGACATTTTGCAACTCCACCCCAGGTTGGCATACAATAGTTTGCATATAGAAAATATATTGCCCTAGTGCGAGATGTAAAGATTTAATCTTACTATATTGAAAGTTTTTTTAAATGTATTTTATTTTACGCAGTTTTGTAACCAGTAAACCTGTGTGATTTTTGAAACTAAATATCCATAATGCTCTCTTGAAGAACTACAGACCGGTATCCCTTCTGAGCCGCATCTACGTGCTGTTTTCGACAGTCATTACGAATCGTCTCGCATGCAGACTCGACGACTTCCAGCCTCCCGAAAAAGCTGGTTTCCGAAATGGCTTTAGCACCATAAACCTCATACTACCCTTTGGCAAATTGTACAGAAGACAGAGGAGTATAATTTGCCACTTTGTCTTGCGTATGTGGACTATGAGAAAGCCTTTGATTCCGTCGAAATTTGGGCAGTGCTACAGTCCCGTCAACGGTGCCAAGTTGACTATCGGTATATCGAAGTGCTGAAGTGCTTGTACAGTAGGGCTACGATGGCTATTCGAGTACAGAATCAGAGTACGAAACCTATCCAACTGCAGAAAGGTGTAAGACAGGGTGACGTTATATCCCCGAAACCCTTCACCGCTGCATTGGAAAAGGTTTTCAAGCTACTGGACTGGAAAGGATACAGTATTAATATCAATGGCGAATACATCACTCACTTTAGTTGGTGTTGTTGTTGGGAGCACTAAGCACGAAGTTGTTGACGAGTAGGTTTACCTGGGACAAACAGTCCGACTAGGCAAGTCCAATTTCGACTGAGAGGTCAATCAAAGGTTTTAACTTGGCTGGGCAGTGCCTCAAAACTTGAAAACGAAACTGTGCAACCAGTGTGTGTTGTCAGTGATGACTTATGGAACTGAGACGTGGTCCTTCACTGCTGGCCGTATGAGGAAGCTCAAGATCGCTTAGCGAACTATGGAGAGGGCTATGCTCGGGGTTTCTCTGCGTGATGAACTTAGAAATGAGGATATATGAAGTAGAACCAAAATGACCTATTAGCCGAACGGATTAGTAAGCTGAAGTGGCAATGGGCCGGCCATATAGCTCGAAGAACCGACAACTGATGGGGAAAAAAGGTTCTTGAGTGGCAGCTTCGTATCGGTAGGCGAAGTGTAGGGAGACCCCCCACTAGATGGAGTGACGACCTGGTAAGAATTGGTGGCTCATGACCGTGCTTTGTGATATTCGTTGGGGAGGCCTATTTTCAGCAGTGGACTTGTGAAGGGCTGTAATGATGATGATGATGATGATGATGATGATGAAACCCATACCACGAAAGTTGAACTGTTGAGTGGACTGTAGAAATGGCATGTGGTGAGCTTGAGCACCTCTTTATTGCCAGTATTTACAGAATTCAAGGTATGATACCTTTGAAAAAATTATGGAAGACATTTTAGTTAACCTACAGAAACTAAACAGAATAAATCTCTTGTAGTATGCGGAGACTTTAATATCAATCTCATGGAAACTTCCTCCATCAGTATTAAATTTTGCTCGTTGTTCAAATCATACAATCTTCATAATTTATTCTTTGAAACTGCACGTATTGCAGGGTGTAGTGCAACTTGTATTGATAATATTTTTACAGATGTTGTACCACTCAAGAAATTCATAATTCAAAAACTAAGTTCAGATTTTTGCTTTCGCACGGATGGGCCGGCTCGAAACGGCGGAGGTAACACGCTCTCACAGAATACCGGCGTGAGGTAGAAGTTTACTTCTGCGTTTCGCTTGGTGACTGCAGGTGGCAGGAGGCCCAATCTCTCCCCCCCTCCCCTTGTAACATGGTAGCGGAGTTAAATAAGGGGTACCAGCACCTCTGTGACAACTAATTTGATTACCATATATGAACAAAAAACAGGAAATTGAGTAAATTGTATTTGTTCCGATTTATGCAAAATGCCTGGAGAGATTTAGAAGTAATATGATAGAAAACCTTCCATCGCTTTGTTACAATAACAATTCATACTATTTATATGGAGTATTATTCACTCTTATAAGCAATAAATTTAATAAAACATTTACTTCTAAAACACTCTCCAGTAACAGTCGCAAGGTATTTAATTAAAGGGCGACAGTAGGAGTTCATAAGAACAGACGAATATTATGTGGACCTTACCATGAAAGATCATATAACGATGTCAGAACCATAGTGATCCAAAGCATATCATTGCATATTTGTGAGAAAATAAGGTAAACGCGTTTAGACTTTTTGTAGAAAAACAAATGCCTTGTTAATGGTTAATCTTTAAGAAAAAGAAACTCTGATGTATTGGAATTAAGTTAAAAACAAGTTTTATTTAACTTTTTATATTAAATGTAGCAAAATGTTGGATATACACAAAAAAAAAGAACACTTGGATCACTCTAGCAGAAACAAAATCTCTCAAAATAACAGGAGCAGGATTTCTTCAAGATTTATTTCGTCATTCTGATTTTCGTGATAGTGAAGTTTAATTAACTCAACCACTCAATGGCATGTAGCAAGAAGGGATCTCTGACAGGCAAGTGTGAATTTATTCCGGTCGATTACAGTCTTTTTCTCATAGTCTTTGTGCTTACTGTAACACCTGGAAATTCTTGGAGCTTCGTTCTTAACTCAGAAGAAGCTAAGGTCAGGTTTCTAAGCACGGTGGTAATAGACTTAACACGATAAACAAGGTAGTCATGGCAATAATTTAAACGAAACCTAAATACCTCAATTCAAAAGTTGGCAAAATTTTTCGCAATATGAAAGAACGCAATATTACACAATAATTACATAAAAATAACTCAAAAATGAGACATTCCAAGAATTTCCTTTTTTTAATAGCATTTACTAATGTTTGTTGCCAGTAACAGTAACAATAGTAAACAATGGTAGAGCCACGTGGAAACTTTTGCTGTCGCACGGATGGCCCGGCTCGAAACGGCGGAGGTAACACGCTCTCACAGAATACCGGCGTGAGGTAGAAGTTTACTTCTGCGTTTCGCTTGGTGACTGCAGGTGGCAGGAGGCCCAATCTCTCCCCCCCTCCCCTTGTAACATGGTAGCGGAGTTAAATAAGAATGAGAATCCACGCCTCAGCTTTCGTCCTCTACGTGAGCGTGGGTGCTCAGGCTGCCCCGTGTATTTTGTGGAGGGGGGGGGGGGGGGGGCAAAATTCCACTCGTGACTAATACTGCTCGGGGCAAACGGAGTAATAAAACAAAGTCGACGCCAGCCACGCTATCCGTGAATTTCATTAGTTCAATTTCAATCAGGGGACTATTCGAACCTTAACTCCGTCCGCTACCATCTGGAGATGGCGAAGCCGGCCTTGTTTTTCTAACCGAGATACAGGTGTCCTCTCTGGCTGATACTTCGTATCTCTCTCCTATAAGAGGTACAAATTAGAACACTCCTTTGCACCTCAGGCTGGGGTTTACGTAATACGTCAGAGAGGATATCTGCTTTCGTCGCCTCGGTAGTCTTTAAGGTACGAACCTGCCCATCCTATGGCTGCACGTAGACAGCGACGACCATCCCCGCGTCTACGGGTGCCTCTATAGGTCCTATAGCGGTAATGTCGAAACAGACCGACTCATCGAACATGTCCAAATAGCTGCAGATTCCGTGTGTCCCATACGCAGAGATCGTGATGCTCGGAGATTTTAACGCAGGTCACGCTGTATTTTATTTATTTTTATTTTATTTATTTAGATAGATACACCATCGACAATATCAATATGCATTGTTACGAACGAAATACAATTTTTTTTAGACAAAGGATATGTCTTTACAGGTGTATACAACATTATATGAAATAAAACTAAACAACATACATATAAACTCTAAACAAACACAAATCAAACTAATTGAGCAAAAGCACCACTACTAGTAAAAAAAATTGCAATAAATAATAGTTTAGAATCATTAATCGGGCAAGGTAGGTAATAGTAAGTCTTTACATTTTCTTTTGAATACACGTTCGGGGTCGCTAAAGATGTCGATGTCATGATTGTTTAAGCTGTTATAAGTTCGCATACATCTGTTTAACGGTGAAAACTTACCAATATTGGTTCTACTGAAGGGAATATTTAATAAATTGGTAATTGGGTGTCTAGGAATATGATAAGGGATTTTAAGGCACACTTGCTGCAATAAACTGGGTGAAATTAACTTACCATGTAGAAGTTTATGTAGCGTCATTAGGTCTAAAAGTTTTCGTCGGTCTGCCCGTGAACTCATTCCGAGATGAGATAGCCTAGATCTATAGTCAGTATAGTATGGACAGTTTTGAAATTTATAAGCGATGAATCGAGTGAAGTTTTTTTGAATACGCTCGATTCTGTCAACGTGTATTTTATAAGAAGGATTCCATATCACTGTGGCATATTCTAAACTGCTACGAATTAATGCATTGTAGATAGTTATCAGAGTCTGAGTATTTTTGAAGTCATTACATGCACGTTTAATAAAACCTAACATTTTCCATGAACGCGTTACCACGTGATCTATATGTTCTATAAATCTAAGTTTGTTATCAAGAACTAGCCCAAGATCACGGGTGGATGAAGATTCACTCAATATGTCTTTATTAATGGAGTAACAAGAAGCAATAGTAGATTTATTTCTTGTGAATTTAATGTAGGTACACTTACGAGGATTAAGTTTCATTTTGTTACTTATGCACCATTCATAGATGGAATCAAGGTCATTTTGCAATGATAAAACATCATCCTGATTTTTAATAGCCTTGAACAATTTTAAATCGTCGGCGAAAATGGATCATTGGCTGTACTTAATATTGTTTGTTATGTCATTAATAAACACTAAAAAAAGAATAGGACCAATATGTGAACCTTGGGGTACGCCTGAGAGAGCCACATAATTATTGGACCTATATCCATGCAATACAACACTTTGTAATCTATTTTTAAGATAAGATCTTAGCCAACGAAGTAAATTCCCATGTACACCGTATGAATTTAATTTAGATATTAGTAGTTGATGGTCCACGATATCAAATGCACTAGAAAAATCTGTGTATATGGAATCCACCTGCATTTGACCATCCATTGCACTTGCAACTTTTGTGACGTAATCCATCAAATTGCTAACAGTAGATTTATCTTTGCAAAACCCGTGCTGTGCGTTCACAATAATATTTTTTAAATGATTTGTTAAAATTGGATAAACTAAGCGTTCGAATATCTTTGGAAATAAACTTATAATCGATACCGGTCTATAAATTTTAACATTATCTTTATCTCCTTTCTTGTAAATGGGTATAACATTAGAACGTTTCCAGTTAGCTGGAAAAGAACCCGTTAATAAAGATTTACTAAAAATTAGTTTAAGAGGAAGAGTTAGATATTTTGATGTCATTTTTATAAAAAGAGGAGGAATGCCGTCAGGGCCCGCTCCTTTGTAAATATCTAGTGACTTGAGTATACTTAGGATTTGACGTTCTGTTATTTCTATATCATGTAGAGAGGTTTGTGGATATACATCGGACAATATAGGAGCTGAAGTATACTGGGGTTGGGAGAACACAAATGAAAAATGTTGAGCAAAAAGATTACATATCCCCTCGCCACTATTAGCGGATAAATCATCTAGGTGCATTTCTTTTGGAATACTAGAATCGCAGGATTTACGATGACGGACGAACGACCAAAACTTTTTAGGATTTGACTGAATGGATTTTTCGGTATCACGTATATAATCTAAATAGTTCTTAGAAGCCAACGACTTAACCCGGTAGTTTAAGAGCTTAAGTTCTAGTGTGTCTCTTGGACTTTTATAAATTTTGTGCCTTAATCGAATCTTTTCTTTTTCTTTTATCAGTTTAATTAAGTTTGGCGTGAACCAAAGAGGGAACTTTAAATTACGTGGCTTCGTTTTGGGTACAGTTTCATCAATAATGGAATAAAGTATTTTGTAGAACCTAGAAACCATGACATCGACCTCTTGACAATCATTAAATTCGAATTCCCAATCAACTTTACTTAACTTAGAATTTACTTTTGTATAATCCGCCTTTTTAAAGTTGTGAGTAGCAAAAGATTTACTATTCAACAAATGCGGTACTGACATATTTACATTTACCTCTAAAGCAGGATGATGACGATCAACTTTACTTATTGGACATGGACATTCAGCAAAATTTATATCCTTAAGATTACTTAAAACTGTACTGTGTATTGCTTGGTTCCCGTTTAACCGATCATGCAGGTAGGCCTGCTTATGACTTTGTCTTGGCATATGGTCTGACACAGCTGGTTACTTCGTATACGCGGATCCCAGATGTGAAGGATCATGTACCTTCCCTGTTGGACCTTCTGCTGACATCTCATCCGGACGGATATCAGGTCTCCGTCGATGCCTCTCTTGGCTCTTCGGACCATTGTCTGATTCGGAGTATGGTGCCAATCAAACTCCCATCGTGGTTGCGATTTGCAGCTTGCCGCCATGTTTGCAGCTATACGTCGGTCGATTGGGACGGAATGCTGTCTTTTTTGCATGCTATTCTTGGGGGGATCACAAAGTTTTTGCTGGTTCTGTCACTGATGTGTTACTTCAGGGAATGGAACTATTTATTCCATCACCTGTGGTGCCTATCGGAGACAGAAATTACAGGAGTGACCACGGTTGGTCACTCCTGTAAAATTGCATCACGCTATAATCAGGAGTGCTACTGGGCCTGAGCTGACGCATCAACGTCTCGGAATGCAAAAACTCTTAAAAAGAAGTATAATTCCGTCTCCAGGTCCTTCTTTTATGACATTGCCAAGGCAAAGTCAGAGCACATCGGCAGAACTGGCCAGAAGCTAGTTCAACTTTCTACGGGAACACGTGCATTCTGGTCTCTTGCCAAGGCTGTCCAACGGAACTTCTGTCAGCCGTCTTTACCATCTCTGCACAAGGAGGACGACTCACTGGCCCATGCTGCAAAGGAGAAAGCCGATCTTCTAGGCTCTCTCTTTGTGTCCAACTCAACTCATAATGACGGGGGGAACATACCGCCGTCTATCCCGCGGTGAGAGTGGTCCATGCAGGATGTGTACTGTTTACACAGCGCTCGGTTGGCAAAACACTCTTCTCCCAGGACCTCAGCAAGTCAAGTGGGCCTGATGGCGTCCCTTCTATTATGCTGAAGACGTGTGTTCTGGAGTTGGCACCGGTTTTGACGCGTCTTTTCTCGTACTCCTACTCTTTTTACTACTTTTTTTAATTTACATTAATGATCTACCAAATTACATTAAATATAGCACAATATCATTTGCTGACGACATTTCTATATTAATACCAAAAATAAATTTTGAAAATGAAAAATGAATTTGAAAAAGTATTACCCCAAGATATTGTTAAATATATCAAAACCCTTGATGTAAAGAAAACCGCAGATTTATGGGGGATTTCCGTTACAGTTATTGCGTCTATTGTAGATTTAATTACACCTCATCTTGCTATTACTTTTATCGAAATTCGTGTGTTTTCTGATTTAATAAAACATCGTAAAGTAATACCTTTATATAAATCTGGTAGTACATTGGACCCCGCTAATTTTAGACCTATTTCTGTACTACAAACTCTCAATAAAATTTTTGAAAACGTTATTTTAGATCAATTGTTATTTTTTTTGAATAAAAATAAATTACGCCATAAAAATCAATTTGGTTTCACAAGAGGTCGCTCGATGACTGACGCAGCTGTTGAGCTTATGAAATATATTTTTAATGCCTGGGAGAGTTTACAAGATGCCTTAGGTGTTTCTTGTGATATTATCAAGGCTTTCGATTGTTTCCATCATGAGATATTAATCAGGAAACTAGAACATTACGGTATCAAAAATATTGCGCTTAGACTTATTATTTAATATTTAAATAACAGAACTCAAAAAGTCTTTATCAATGGTAAAAGTGCCTTCTGATCCGGACCAGATGTTCCTCAGGGCTCGATTCTTGGCCCATTCCTGTTCTTAGTCTATATTAACGACTAACATTATATTGTAGTGGAAAATCACGATACAGTATTATTTACTGATGATACCTCTTTAATTTTTAGAACTCAAACGACAGTCAATTAATTTTGATGTAAATAATGCTCTATCAAAATTAGTACATTGGTTTAACGCCCATAATTTGCTCTTGAACGGCAATAAGACAAATGTATTAAATTTACAATAACTAGTGTAAAGCATTCATATACCAATGTGCTCTTAAATGAGGAGGAGTTGAGTCCTGTGGATATCACTGTTTTTCTTGGTATTACTATTGAACGAAGCTTTAATGTGGCCCGCATATATGTAACTGACTTGGTTTTGAAGCATATGCTGTAACAAATATTAGAAGTCTCACCAATGTTGAGACAGCTAGATTAGTTTATTTTAGTTACTTTCATAGGGTGATGTCTTAAGGAATTTTGCTAGTTTAAATTGTTACTGACATCAAAGCTGTATTTATTATGCAAAAGAGAGCCGTACGGGCGACTTAAAACTTAAATTGTAAAGATTCCCTCAGAGAAAAATTTAAAGAAATAAACATCTTAACTTTGGCATTGCAATATATTTATGAAAATGTAACGTATGTACATAAAAACATAAATAGCTTTGATAAAAATAAAAATCTTCATACTTTAAACACTAGGAACAAACATAAGCTGGTAATCCAAGTCCACAGAATTAGTAATTCATTTGTGGGACAATGTGAACTCTTTTACAACAAAATCCCAGAAAATGTACACAATTTGTTAATAAACAAGTTTAAATCTTTTATTAAAGAAAAATTGTACAAAAAGGGTTGTTATAATATCAAAGAATACATAAGTGAAAATAAAAGCCTCTGGGAACGAGGTGATCGCCACCATGCTGGTTCTATTAAAACTCATTTAAAATTTGTACAAACAAAAAACAAAATGATTGTAAAGTGAAATATGTTTCAAAAAATGTCCCGCTGAGTTTCTTGCTGGTTTTTCCTAGGACAGAGGTATTTTCCGAACTAGTGATAAATAAAAAATATGACTTTCAATAAGTATTATGTAATTATCAATATTAAATAAAAATTATTCTATTCTATTTTATGTATTTTTTATAGATAAAAAATTACTTGCATATTGTAAATTTTATAATATACACCGTGAATCTTTATACGCGTGCCCATATTTATTTTAAAACGAACATAAATTTCCCACTATAAACAATCCCTGTTTTAATTATCTCTTAATATCCCCTTTATCGCCAAAATTTATAGCATTTTAGCAGATTGCACTAGTTTAATTGCTTGTTTACTGGAGCATTACGACTCGACTTAAGTGATTTTTTTTATAGGATAAGGGTGACAAACGAGCACACAGTCCACCTGATGGTAAGTGGTTCCTGCGGCCCATAGACATCTACATCTATCCTCTATTACAATTCAAAATGTAGATGCGTTGTCACCCGTGAGGACTAAAATGGAATGCCTCATTTCCAGTAAAAAGGGCCTCCGGCCACCTGCACTCACCAAGCGAAACGCAGAGGTAAATCTCTACTTCACGCTGGTTTTCTGTGAGGTCGTGGTACCACCCCGGTTCGAGCCGGCCCATCCATGCGACAGCAAAGCTGCCGCGTGGCTCTACCACTGTTAAAAATGTGGTTCCATTGACTCGTTGCCTCAGTAAATTTAAAGACTAGACACTTTATGAACGCAAACTTAAAAATAAAGCGATCTTAATGTATAACTAGCTGTTCCCCGCGACTTTGCCCGCGTGGAGTTATTTTTCGCGGAACTCTAAAATAAAAGCAGCCCAAATTACTCCTTAAAGCATTAGCTATCTGCCAGTGTGTATAAACATTGACAAATATTGACATTAATATTTATACGATACTAACGTCACTCAATTGTTTTGCCTTCCCGGGACCCCTCCACTAACACTTAAACTTTATCGTATGGTATTAAAGTTCAAATTGACTTTTAAGTATTATTACGAATCTATTGTATGGGAATATAGCAAATTGTTGTTTTTAGACTTTTTCAGACAATTTTTTAAATTTTTCTCTCCGTAAGAACCATCTTCGTACTTCAAGGAATATTATAAAAAAAGAATTAGCGAAATAGGTTCAGCTGCGATTCATTTTTATATTATAGATTTAAATACTGAATTTGTTTTTAGGTTTGAAAAGAAAGTGAAATTTTATATAGTAAACATAAACCTGGGAAAAGGTGAAGATACGAAGTACTAAGAGGAACATAATGAACTTGAGTATACCGCTTCTTTTAGTACTTAAGAGTTTCGTCCTTCTAGGGCAACGTCGTAAATCAGCATTTAATATTGAATATAAAAAGTTTAGGCCTCGAGCTCGAGCGATTGGAGACTGATGGATCACATAAATTCTTTAGTAACGCGCTTCCACTGCACTGGTACTAAGAAAGGAAAGTAATCTATATAAATAAAAATAAATTCCTGTCCGTTAGTCTGGCTAAAACTTAAAAACTGTTCGACCAATTTTGATGAAATTTTTTGTGTATGTTTGAATGGGTGGATGATTTAGATTCACATTTGGACCTTGTAGGTGGCGCTGATGTTAAGATCCAGAAATTACCCGTGCAAAACCGGGCCGAATCGATAGTTATAAATAAATAGCTTTGATGAATATAATATTTAATAACAATTAATTTTATTTACAGTATAAGAGCGATAAGCGAACTAACTAGCCACTCGATGATACATGGCTATAACTGTCAAAAACTTTTAAACAAAGAAGACAACAAATGCGTTGTCTCTCACAACTAAGATGAAATACTCTCGTTTTCTTCTTATTTACTAGCTTGTATAGGTTCCTGCTAGACATTTACCTCTCCCTTTCTAGTTATAATTTGCCTTAATCAGATAGCAGATCGCAGTACCAAAACTCGCATCATTGATGCTGCTGACCGTCGCCAGTCTTAGTCTTTATTTCACGTCTGGTGTAAACAAGGTACTTACCACAACCTAACGGGATCCATAACATTTTGCCAACCTCATACCCACAGGACGAAATGTAGCGATAGATTCCCTTACGCGGCTGACACACTGCACGCTTTATACGAAATGCCTAACAGCTTGTAATTATACTGGTTCTTTAACCATTCATACCGGAATCGAACGGTGGACGCACTGCTGGTTTGGGGCAGAAATGCATAAGTGGGTGGTACGTAACGAATGACTTCTACCTTTAAAAAGAGCGTGATCAAATCTTAATAACTTAATGATTTCTTATATTTACGCGAACACTAAACATTTAAATAAAACTAGTTTTACGGATTTTATCGCGTATATTAACTTATTTTATATTCCCTACGTTTCTAGCACTTTACTGCACCCATGGTTAAGGGGGCACTGAGGTGTATGGCGTCCCAATGTCATAGTTGACCACGGCTACCTCCAGATTAAAATCATTAATTTTGTTCCGATCTACGCAGTATGAACTTAAAATATCTTGAAGTTTAGCAGTTGTATTTAATTTTATTAATTATAGGATCCCAAGCAGATGGTAGAACCCAGCCATGTTTTCTATTGAAATTAGGATGTTTAGTGATTTCAATAGCCTCGCGAATCATCCTTGGAAGGGGTCGGTGTTCTTTAGCGAGAATTTGTGGTTTATCAGATCTAATGTAGTGACGGGGGCGATCCTGTACGTGTTCACAGACTGCAGACTTCCCGGAGCGTCGATTCTTCACATCAGCTATGTGTTATTTATTGCGGTGTAAGATCAATAATAACCCGCCAACTATTACAATGGGACGTCAAACACTTCACTCCCTCAGTGACCGTGAGTGCTGTAAAGTGTCCATCCATCCATCTTTTACAGCCTGTAATATCTCCACTGCTGAATATGCCTTCGCCATGGATTGCTTCATAGCGAGGATTTTGCCAAAGTTGTAATGCTTGGCAGGCAGTCTGGCAACGACAGCTTTTTGTTATTTCGAATTTTGTAATCTGGACAAAGGCAAGAAAACTATAGGTATATTTTTGGATCTTGCAAAGGCTTTTGACACAGTGTCCATTCCTTTATTATTACATAAACTTGAATCCTTTGGAATACGTGGTGTTCAATTAAAGTTATTCGAGGAATATCTTTCTAACATATCAATGTGTTAAAATTAACGATCATGTTAGTGGAGATATACCCATTACACATGGTGTGCCACAAGGCAGTAAATTAGGCCCAAGCCTGTCTATTATCTATATAAATGGCATCTGTCAGCTTAACATCCCAAATTGTTAAATAATTTGCTATGCAGATGACACTGTCTTACTATTTTCTGAAGATTCGTGGGCTAATGTTTACAAAAGAGCACAATTTGGTTTAAATTTAGTTACTCATTGGCTGCAACAATACTCTCTTACTCTTAATGTCGATAAGACACATTTTATCTCTTTTAGTATGCGAAACTCTAGCCAGCCGTAACCGTCTCTTTCTCTAATTGCTCATAATTGTTGTAATAATAATTTCTGTTCATGTCCTGCCATTATTAAAACCATTTCCATAAAGTATTTGGGGGTAATATTAGACCATAATTTAACCTTTCGGGAACATATATTTTATTTTTCATGGTTTGTGCGAAACTAAGAAAACTTAGTTTTGTTTTCAAAAATCTTCGACATGGGGTGGATCCGGAATTGCTGAAACAAGTATATTTAGCTCTTGCTCAATCAATTCTGAATTATTGTATTACTGTGTGGGGAGGTACATCCAAATCGATCTTAAAGTCCCTTGAAATAGCACAAAGAGCAATCCTTAAAGTATGCACATTTAAACCTTTACTTTCACCTACATTTCAGTTATACCAATGATTTGGTGTACTCAGGGTTCGTCAGCTATTTATTCTGAATACAGTATTGAAACAACATTCATGGTTATCCTATGATAAATACTTCTTGTTATCAAAACGAAGAAAAGATATAGTTTGCAAAAATAGATCTATTTCTAGTCATCCTTTTGTTAATAAATATTTTTATCACTTTGGACCATTTCTTTATAACAAAATCAATAAAAAGACTGAATTATACTCTTTAAATAAAAATAAATGTTAAATTAAATTATTTCAATTTCTTCCATTATAATTCCATTCCATTTAAATTATACTAATGTTAGTTTGTTAATATGTAATAAGGAAGAGCACTGAGATCTGAAATACAGATATATATTTATCTAGTTCAAACACAGTTGTTCCATCATTTATTGTAAACTAAGTATAGACCATAGAATAGTTATTTATAAATGTGATAGTTATCTAAGTGGTGAAAATAAACTATTATTATTATCTTTAAAGTTTTCTCATCTGGTTGGGCTGTTTAAACATATAATTGTAAACGAAATATATAAACATACATAAATATCAATAAAATAGAATAAATACATAAAAATTACATAAATATATAAAAACCCAACCAGATGGAAGCCCTCGGCAGGGGAGACCAACTAGCCTAGGGTTAGGGGGAAAGGGAAAGAAACCGACGGACGATGCGGGCGGTATCGAGGAGCACCGCCTTCTGCATTTGAGCTCGGAGCGGTCCGTCACGGAGTCCCAGTCGCCTCAGATGACCCGAGAGGCTAACTGGGATTAACCCGTTCGCAGAAACGACCACAGGAATAATTTCGGCCGGCAGACCACCCCACATGTCGGTCACCTCGTGAGCCAGGTCCAGATATTTTGCCAGCTTATCTGTTTCGGCTTTCACGAGGTTCTCGTCATAAGGAATGGTAATGTCGACCAAAAATATCCTTGACTGTGCCCGGTCCATCAGCACAATATCAGGCTGTGATGATGGCCTGGTCCCAGTAGAGCCTGGCGTGGTCATTTTCGAGCACGGCTTCCGGCAAGTACTTATAATATGGCAGTTTCCGATCCACGAGATCGTATTTCAGAGCGAGCTCCTGGTGTAGAATCCTGGCTACTAGGTTGTGTCTTTGCAAATACTCAGAGTTAGAAAGCGCCGAACAACCGGAGATAACATGTCTAAGTGACTCACCGGGATGGCGACAAGCTCGACAGATGTCAACGGTGTCAATTATCGGAGATACATCCTAAAGGATGGCAATCTTTAGGATGCATCTCCGATAATTGTTGGTCTTAATAACCTGATCCTCTATTGCACAGACAAAACCCTCAGTTTCCCCAAAGAGGTCACCGAAACGTAGCCAGTGGAGGGAGGCGATTGTGTCTACGAAAGGCTCATGAAGGGCCTTGTAGAACCTCCCGTGGAGCTTGTAGTGTTATGCTACTTACATTTCTTTGTACACTATTTCTTCATTCTGTTTTGATATTCTGCATTCATGTTTTGCATCACTTTATACTATTTTTCCATTCTGTTTTTGATTTTCTGCATTTATATTTAGCATCACCTTTATTTCCATAGGATCCTGTAACGTTTTTACACAATAACATATCATTTTACTGCGTATTTTCACACTATTTAGTACTTTTAAAATAGCTGTCAATGAAGTCTTACCTTTTTCGGTCTTTTATTGAATTCTCTGTAACTCTACAATTTCAGGCTTCATGTACGCTGCCGTGCATTGGTTTTTCCTATGTGAATAATATCTCATTTCTTACTTAAATGTAATGATTTTCCAATTATATTCCTAAAAACCAAAAATTTTATATTTGACAGCCGTTATTTATTTCGTTGCTATGGTAACTTTTATTCAAATTCGTCTCTGGTATGATGTTCTTCCTACATAAATACTCTTTGGCTGTAGGTCATTTACAATAAATTTCGTTTTAATTTAAATAATTTCTCGTTCTCTCTAAAAAGGTATAAAAGCCAAACAATTGGAGAGTAAAGGACAGTCTCGCTTCAGTTCTCAAACGAGAAACATCTTTTAAAGGCCTTATCCCGGGGCCGCTTTGCCCCGGGATCCTGCAAGCCTCCATCTACACGTGAAGTCGTCGGCAGTCTGCTTCAAGCGCGGGGCCACACTACCCTCGGGCGCGCTACGACTGCTTGCTCCAGGCGCCGAGTGTACCTACTGCCCGCGCTACCTTCGGGCACGCTACGACTGCTTGCTCCAGGCGCCGTGTGCACCTATTGCCCGCGCCACCTCTGGGCGCGGCGACTACTTCTCCAAGTACTGAGCGCACCTACCCCAGGCGCTACGTGCGCCGGCTCCGGACGCTGCGTGTGCCCAGTCCAGGCGCTGTGTGCCGTCGCCGCTGGGAAACCTCAAGCTCTGCGTGTGCCCATTTCTACAAAAGCAGCGAGGCTCCAGGCTCCACTTTAAAACTATCTTGTCCTATTCTCCTACCTTTATTTTTTAAAACTAATTGTAATCTCATTTCATCCATCATCTTCATATTTCATTTTTTTATAAAATTGTAAATACTCTTTTAAAACTTTAAATATATTATTTTCTTGGTCTACTTTGTTGTTTTGCTGTTCGTAGGTTAGGCTTTCTTTTTCTCTTTTAATTGTCGCTTCACGACAAGCTCTTTCTCCTTCCATATGGTCCCCCGGTCGGAAATGCTCTGTACTGCCGGGTCCTGCCATTCCTCGTTGGCTAAGGATAGAGCGGTAAGTCCTTTATCACAAGAAATAACGTCCCTAGAGTATGGATCATCCGCTCTCGTCAGAAAATAATTACGCAGGCTGCACACTTCGCGATTATGCATGGTAAGCGCGCTTAAAAAGCCGCGCCCACCATGCTTCCGCGGCAAGTACAGCCTCATTACTGACGATCTTGGGTGATGCATCCTGTGGGACGTCATTATAGTGCGGACTTTTCGGTCCAGAGCGTTCAGTTCGGTCCGAGTCCACCTGAGTATGCCAAAGGTATACATGAGAACAGGCATGATCCAACTGTTATATGCGTGCGTTTTATTCACACCGGACAAAAGGCTATTAAGCACTTTGGTCAAGCGTGCATAAAACACATCGCAAACTGACCGTTTCATACCCGCCTCATCTACACCAATGTTCTGTGACATACCCAGGTATCGGTATGTTTCAGCCTCGGAAAGGGTTCTTATGCTGATGGGCATAGATAAGTCTATGCCCTCAGAGTTAGCAACCCTTCCCCTTTCGACATGGAGGATCGCACACTTATCCGTCCCCAGCTCCATTCCAATAGAATTGCTAAAATCACAAGTTATGTTTAGGAATTCCATAAGGTGGGAGCGACTGGAGGCGAATAATTTGAGATCATCCATATAGAAAAGGTGGGTCACTTTTATACCTCCTCTCCGAAGCTGGAATCCCCTCCCGGAACCCCCCAGTAAGGTACTGAGAGGGTTCAGAGAGAGGCAGAACCAGATTGGACTCAAACAATCGCCCTGGAAGATACCCCTTCTTATCCTTACGTGGTTCTCCGCGGCCGTCATCCGCTCACCTAGATGACAAAGGATCGTACTCTACTGCCCCATACACTTCCCGAGGAAGTCTCGAACTGTACAGTCAACCTTGTACAGCTCGAGGACCCTCTTAAGCCATGTATGAGGCACCGAGTCGAATGCCTTTTTGTAGTCTATCCAGGCAGCGGAGAGGTTCCGACGGTTGCGTTTAACCACCCTGCCAGTGACCGCGTCAATGAGGAGTGGTTCCTTGGTTCCACGACCACCGCCCCTACATCCATTCTGAGCGCGCGTCATCACCTCATTTAAGTTCAGGTGACGAGTGATTCTCGCACTCAAAATTGATGTTAGTGTCTTGTATATCGTGGGTAGACACGTTATGGGGCGGTATTTGCTCGGGTCTGTGGTATCCTGATCTTCAGGAACCAAATGAGTGATCCCAGTAGTGAAGAGACTCGGGAGCGACTTCTGGTCGAAAGCCTCTTGAAACTGTCGGGCGAGTACAGCGTGTTGCACCAAGAACCCCTTCAGCCAGTAGTGATGCAGCCCGTCGAGCCCCGGACTTTTCCAGTTCGTGGCTCTAAGGACCGCCTCAGCTACGTCATCCAGCGTTATGATGACGGGGTCCATGGGCGTAACATTCGTACACTGACTCGCCACAACTTCCGTCCAAGGGTCTTCACTGTGGTTTACGGGCTCTGACCACAGGCCGCGCCAAAATGTGATAGTGTCGGTCTGATTCGGTGCTGGGCCCGTTCCACGTACCATTGGTCGCTCCAGTGATTCATAGAGCCTCTTCTGATCACTCTGGAAGAGACGATTCTGGTTGAACCGTGTATATTGCCGAATCCGCTTCCCCCAAGCAGCTATTCTCTGCTTCAGGTCGTCTATGCGCTCCGTTAGTTTTTGCGTTATATCCGGCTGGGACAAACTGATATTTGTCCCAGCAAACGCCATCCTGACGGTGCGCACAATTCTCGGCCTATTATTGCCCGACCTGAAGCTTATCAGTCTGCCGATGAGGGCTCTTGCCTTTGCGATACGGTCTTCAATCCTTCTTCTCCAGGCTGCGATGGCGCTTCTTTGTCTAGTAGCACGTTCAGCCGTGGGAACTTTGGCGCCAATAATTCGGCAAACTGCCAGTGCGGCGCCAAAAAGAATTGAGTCCGTCTCGCAAAGATCCCGGCTGGCTTCCAAATAGGTCACCAGCATTGGGTTGAGAGCCCTCACGACAGCCCGATTACGCTTGCTCAGGGGCATGCGCGGGAGTCGCGGTCGATTTTCGAGAGGCATACTACGCGTTTCCAAAATAGCCTTTTCCAATGTACTCATCATTTGCTGTAGTTCTAGTTTCTGGACGACTGTTCCATCATCGTCTGAACCAACCATAACTGAAAGATTTACGGCGGCATCCACGTGTGTTGGTTGCTGTGCAACTTGTGGCGCCGCATCCTTAGCCGTAGCATTTTCATCCAATGAGGGAACAGCCTCACGTCGTAGCTGTTCGAGTTCGGTGCTATCGAATATGTTTGAGCGCAAGATATACCGAACTCGGTCTGCAAGGTTTTACTCGGTGACGGTTATAGATGGCTCCAGCTCAGCAAAAAGTCGATGCATCCTAGCCCGATATGCAAAACCTCCAATTTCTCCCCCTTTCGTCCTAAAATACGCCCGCAATGCGTTGCTGTTCATCTGCATTGACCAACGCATGCGGCATACTCCACCAGTGGCGGGTGCTGATTGCTGGGCCCGCGAAGACCCTGCCAACACCATGCCAGCTGGTGGGGATGATGGATGCGAGGGGCTGCTGCTCCAGACGCGCCCCGGCGACCCCCAGGCAGCGGCCCTATACGCAGTCTATTTCTTTCCATCATCCATGAAATGGGCGTCAATTAACGGGAGACGCCCAGGCCCGGCACCGTTTCATGATTTGGCCGAAAGCACAAGCGGGCCCAAATTAGCACCCTCAATTCTGCCGAGGCACGGCGCTCACACCTCTTGGCAAGGTGCTGACTGACTGCGCTGACGTAGCAGTTTTGTCACATAACCGTTACGTCAGCGCGCGATGGGGTCGTCACTTCCCTACGCCTATTTATATTATTATTATTATTATTGTTATCAGAATAATCATGAAGCCCATCTACTGCTTTATTTTCTTTAGTGTAGTGGATATTCTTACACCGCCACAACACGATAGCACTATACTAAACTGATTTCGTTTTAACTAAATTCGCATTTACCACGGGGAGTGTTCTAGCACTAGGAGTTTTCTTCCACGTATGACATCTCTGTGGAATAGTTTGCCACCGGCGATTTTTCCGGACCGATATGACTTAGGGACCTTCAAGAAAACCTTTCTTTTTAAAAGGCCGGCAACGCACCTGCATTTCCTCTGGTGTTGCAGATGTTCATGGGTGGCGGCAAACACTTACCATCAGGTGAGCCGTATGCTTGTTTGCCCCCTTTTCTATATAAAAAAAAATTTAATTTCAAAATACTGTTTGCTTATTAAACGTATGTTAAATAAAACGTTTTACCGACAGCTAATCTGATCAAACCAGCAAAACAAAATCCCTCTGTCTTGTTATCAGTACATAATAGAAGCTAACGAGGTGGTAAAGGGTACATTAAGCGTTTTGTCCTTTATGTTTTGCTTGTAAAGTGCTTATTAAGTTTCCCGAATTAGCTAAGTCACGTAATAATGTTGATAGTAACATTGTTAACTTGTACAAATACCCGAATAGAGTCAAATGAAAATATTTGTTTAGAGGGGCAGGTGACCTAAAAAGCTCTTGTTGATATTTTACTTTTGTTAAATTCACGCATGTACGTAACCAAAATGTACGGCAGCTTCCACTGGGTGGAGTGACAACCCAATGAGACATGTAAATAAGTCGATGGATGCAGTTGACTCAGGACCGTGCTTTGTGGCATTCCTTGAATCCAATCGACCAAAGATCTTTCCTCCAATGCACAGCAGTGGACTTGTGGATAAAGGATGTAATGATGATAATGATGACGATGTATTTATGTTGCATTAAAATGTTTCAGATCCCGAGGGAAAAATATGGAATTTATCTCAGGAGAACCACCAAAATAAGTTTTCGAAAGACGTTAAATCAAATGTCCTGATCTGCTCTTATTTATACATTTGTAAGTGGTTTTTGATTGTGTAGGAGCCACGCTGTGGCGGTATATGGTTGTAACAAATCGCAGAAATAACAGCACAATACTGCTGTTTCGATAGAGATAATTTTTACTTTAACCAGGAACTCCATCTTAGTCACCAGAAGTGATAAGGATCTGCATTTTATTATTGCATTGTAGAGCATAGCATTTTATATATTGTACAACCGCGCTTCGGCTATATTATGGTTGTGGGATGAATGCGTCGGCGTGTAGGACTACGCTCTCACAGAATATCAGCATAAAAGCTGGTATTCTGTGAGAGCAGCTTAATGGGGATGTATTTCTTATGATAAGTGTAGAGAACTAGAGACACCTTTTACTAAAAATGAGGCATTCCATTTAACTCCTTAAGGGTTACAAAGCATCTGCATTTTGATTCTTAATCGAGTATAAAAGTTATGTCTATGGGCCACAGCATCTATTTACCATCAGGTGGTCTGTATGCTCGTTTGTCACTCTTATTCTATAAAAGAATTATTTGAGGATCAGTGTACGTGACTTTGGGCCACATATACACTTTATTTTCTTTTTGTGCCTATTGTGCTATAACACCGTAACTTTCGAAATACCCCTGACCAACGGCGAACTGATTTTTGGGATTAAAGCTATATTATAAAAGTTTTATTATTTTTATTACTATTATAAGCCAGTGTTTGCCTACCAACCCATCTGATGGTAAGTGGTGATGCAGTCAAAGATGGTAAAGCGCTCTGACTTACTTTAAATTAAGACATTAATTCTTGCCTTGAAGACGTACATTATATTTGGATGGAAACACTAAAAGATTAAAAATATACAAATTACTTCAACAAAACTTACTTAATTCAACACTGGTTACGTAATTTCTTTAATATTAATTTGACAACAAAAAATAGTCTTAGAACGCTGAGCAAAATACTAAGTAACAAGATGCCAATAGGTTAAGCTTCTCAAACAAGTCTGACGTTAACTTTCCAATTACGTTGTTTCGTACAGACGTTATCAGGCGGTCCAGGTGCGTCTGGACAAATCATGTTAATGAAACAAAATCTGTCTCGTCAAGGTGAGATGCTCTTCTTCACTTTATTTTGGAAAATGGAAAAATGCACGTATAGCAATTCACAATGCTGTGTTTATCCAGTAGGGATACGTAATGATAAATATTAGGTTAATTCCTACCTTAATATATGGTATTAAAAGTTGGGTGTGGCAGTAGAAGCACGAGAGTATTTACACCCGTATTTATAAAGAAGTAATTACTCGTTGCTAAGTAATTCCTTCATTAAGTAATTACTTAAGGTTAGAATTCTTAATAACAAAGTCTCATTCTATAGTTCAGTAACGCACTTTACTTACTTGAGCAAATGCCCAAGTAACACTCTACGCTTAGTGGTTGTTTCTGTTTGGCAACACTTCGTGACTGCGTTTATTTTCATGAAAAGCAAACGTAAGCTAGATTATTTTTACAAAATCTTGCAAATATATCTTTGATATTACTTTATTTGATATTTATAATAGCAATAATGTTATATAAATTATTTAATGTTATAAAGTTTATATCATTATTGTTATTTAATTGTGTCAGTACAAAAAAAGAATGCTTGGAGGAACAAAACTTTTGACATGTTATAAGCTTTGTTCTTTTTTATAGTATAAGGTTGATAAACGAGCACAAAGTCCACCTGATGGTAAGTGGTTGCTGCGGCCCATAGACATCTACATCTATCCTCTATTACAAATCAAAATGTAGATGGGTTGTCACCCGTGAGGACTAAGATGGAATGCCTCATTTCCAGTAAAAAGGGCCTCCGGCCACCTGCACTCACCAAGCGAAATGCAGAGGTAAACCTCTACTTCACGCTGGTTTTCTGTGAGGTCGTGGTACCCCGGTTCGAGCCGGCCCATCCGTGCGACAGCAAAAGCAGCCGCGTGGCTCTACCACTGTTTAAAAATTTAAATGTTAATTAATTTTTTTTAAATAGTTTTAATTATCATTTAAATAAAATTAAAGGTAAATAATTTAAATTTAAACGTTCAGTTTTACACATGGATTATGTGCCGACACGTGATTTTTTACTTATAAAGATTATACATACAACGTGTAACAAAAACCCTGTGGTTCCCTTTAAGTGCGTTATCAGAGTCAGTATTCAAAAGTAAAAAAATATTTTTTTTTCAAAAACTTGAACATTTAAAAATTTAATTTTAATTCAAAAAAATTATTTGCAAATTGTATGTGGTTTTATTATCTCTAACTGACACGAGCATCTGTGAAGGGGGTTCTCTCACAATCCTCTTATTGTCCGGATAATGCAGAGGTAATAAAACCACATACAATTCGCAAATAATTTTTTTTTTAATTATAATATTTTATTCATGGGGTCATTGTAGAAGCGTGCTCGTCGCGACCCCTGCCAGCCCTTTTCAGGGCTGCAATTCTACTCAGCTGCGCACCCATGCCAACGAGGGTTAGGGCGTCCCCCCAAGGCGACGCACACCAGCTAGTCCCCGTTGGTGTGGAATGCAGCGCGCAAAGCGGCGATGGGGACCGCCACCCGTCACGCACAGCCCGACACGGCGGAAGGTGGAGGACAGAGTGCAGAGTTGGCACGTGGAATGTTAGAGGAGGCATGAAAGATAAGATGAATGAGTTGATTGAAATAATGAAAGAAAGAGAATTAGATGTCGTGTGTATGTCGGAGACCAAACGGAAGGGCAGTGGTACTGAAGAGCTCCCTGGCGGGGCGTTAGCTCTATGGTCCGGAGTCCCGGAGAGCGAGAGCGCCCGCCAGGGAGTGGGGGTGCTGCTGTCGTCTCGGTTGGTCGATGTTATGACTGAATATAAGGTTGTGAACTCAAGACTTCTCTGGGTTCGCTTTAAATTGGGACTGACGAAGTTATTCCTTTTGGCTGTTTATGCGCCGGTAGCTTCGTCGTCCAGGGCTGAGCTGGAGGAGTTTTGGGAGAATGTAAGAGAAGTTCTAGATTTGGCTAGGGGAAACGAAAGAATTGTTGTGTGTGGTGATTTGAATGGATGGGTTGGTACCGCTCGACCAGGGTACGAGTCGGTGCTTGGAAAGTTTGGCGATAAAAGGGTTCATGATGCTGGCAAGCTTATACTGGCGGTATGCAAGGAAAAGGGTCTTCTTGTGACAAACACTATGTTTAATCACAAGAAAATCCATATGTATACTAGAGAAAGAAAGAATGAGAGAAGTATGATCGATTTGTTTCTGGTGGATGACCGACTGCGAAAACAGGTGATGGATACGCGAGTGTTCAGGGGTGCTGACCTGGGAACGGATCACTATCTAGTGATTACTAGATTTAGGGGTCTGTTCGCGGGTTGGCGCTACCGGACGGCGGTAACAGAACCACAGTCGGTCTGTCGCATCCGAAGCTGGAAGCTTCAGGAAGCGGATACTAGGGACAAATATCATGCGAGGGTAGCCGAAAAGCTTGACACCATCGATGGCAGAAATGAATGTGTGGAAAGAACATGGCAGAACCTTAGGGATGGTATGGTAAGTGCAGCGGAAGAAGTGTGTGGAACAATAAAAAGAGGCAGTAGTAAAAGAAGAGATGCATGGTGGAATGATGAAGTGAAAGAAGCTGTAGAGAAGAAGAAGAAAGCATGGTTAGACTACTTGGCCTCTAATAATGATAAGGATATGAGAGAGAAGATGAAAGAAAGATATAAGCTGCAGAAAGTTCACACGAAAGCATTGATTGAGGAAATGCGTGAAAGGTGTAGAATGGAAGCGGACGAAAGGTTGTCGCACAACTTTAAGGAGAACTCCAAACTCTTCTGGAAAGAGGTTGGAAGGACCCGAAGTGGTGCGACGGCCTTAAGAATGAACAAAGTGCTTTCGAGAACTAATGACGTCCTCACAGAAAAATCGGACGTCATGCAGCGATGGAGCGAATTTTATAGAGAAATATATGCGTGTGATGATCTTAGTGAGGGATCCGGGGATGACGCCGTGACTGGTACGCCAGACCTGGACCTCGATGACACTGAGGTCATCAGTATGAAAGAGATTGAACGTGCGATTCGAAGTTTGAAATGTGGTAAGGCTGCGGGACTAGACAGAGTTACTGCTGAAATGGTCAAGTATGGTGGGCCTCGCGTCTGGGACAGCTTTTATCTGCTGTGCAATTTGTGCTGGCGGACGGGGGATGTCCCGGATGATTGGCGATCCGCAGTCATTGTGCCTTTATATAAAGGTAAAGGTTCACATTTTGACTGCGGGTGCTATCGGGCGATCAGCTTGACCAGTTTAGCAAGTAAAGTTTACTCGAAGGTTTTGACACGTAGGATGCAAGAGAAATCGGAAAGATTTCTATGGGAGGCACAATGCGGATTTAGACCTGGAAGAGGATACACGGATCAAATGTTTTCTCTACGCATGATCACGGAAAAGCTTCTGGCTGCTAACCAGAAGATTTTCTGTGCTTTTGTGGATCTTGAGAAAGCATTTGATAAGGTTGTAAGGAAGAAAATGTGGGAACTGTTGCCGGGGTACGGTGTGGATGGTCGATTGCTAAGGGCTGTGCAGTCACTTTACTGTAACTGTAAAGCCTGTGTGCGGGTAGGGCATGACCTGTCACCCATGTTTAGCGTCCAAACGGGCGTGAAACAGGGTTGTGTCATGTCTTCCTGGCTGTTCATACTGTATCTCGACAGCTGTTTACAGAAGCTGAAAGATAGCTGTTTGGGTGTGAAATTGGGTGACATAAAAGTAAATTGTCTGCTGTATGCTGATGATGCAGTGCTTATTGCACCATCAGAGGCAGAACTGCAGGCATTAGTCACGTGTATGAAAGAGGAATGTGAAATTAAAGGTCTCCGTTTGAATGCTAATAAAACTAAGGTTCTGGTATTTGAAAGGGACGAAGAGAGAACGAAGTGTGAAATATGGGTAAATCAGGAATGTCTAGAACAGGTAAATGAAATTGTATACTTGGGGAGTGCTTTTAGCCGGGATGGAAGATGTGATTTAGATGTGGACAGGCGTGTCGCTGCCGGGAACAAAGTCAATGGTGCCCTGACTGCGTTAGTCAAAAGGCAAGGCGTAGTGAAGAGTGCACGCCTTGCAATACATAACGCAGTGTTGGTACCGACTTTGTTATATGGCAGCGAAACTTGGGTGTGCCAGAAGAAGCATAAAAGCAAGTTGAATGCAGTGGAGATGCGATCTCTTCGTAAAATGTGCGGCGTTACCATGGCCGACCGAAAGCGAAACGAAGAGATTCGCAATATGGCAGGTTTGAAAGATGACCTTATCACAAAAATTGATAAGGGCGTGCTTCGATGGTTTGGGCACGTTGAGCGAATGAGTGAAGACCGAATGGCGAAGAAAATATATAGCGCGAAAGTTAATATTAAAAGGTGTCGAGGTAGACCGAGACTAACTTTCGAAGACCATGTGAGCAAACTGCTCGAAGAGGGGAGGGTCAAGAGTACTCGGATACCTAGACGTGCATGTATGAAGAAGATAATGAATCTGAAAGAAGCGAAAGAGGTATGTAAGGATCGTGACACTTGGCGATCTGTTCTCTCTGGCTACCCCGTCAGGGATTGTGCGTGAAGATAAATAAAAATAAATAAAAAAATAATATTTTATTAATGTTCAAGTTTTTTGAAATAAAAGTTATTTCCATACGTTTGAATACTGATTCTGATAACGCACTTAACGGGAACCACAGGGTTTTTGTTACATGTTGTATAATCGTTGCTTCAATGCTACCCAAAGTTTCCATTTTTTATGCAAAATAACCTTAAAGCAGTGCTTAAGTAAAGGAAATGGTGACTATTACTTGGCTGAGAATTCTGGCTTTTGACAGTTCTAACTTGGAGCAATTACTTAACTATAGAATACAAATCATTACTCAAGTAATTACTTTTACTTGTATATAAATACGGGTGTTAGACTCTGCAGAAATCAAGTCATTACGGAGTATGTTAAGGGTGACTTTGAAGGACATTATTCAATAAAGTGGCTCCAGGCAATAAGGGAAATATGCAATGCCTAGCAGACTAACTGCTCCAGAACCATCTTAAGAATTTAAAAAAGTCTAAAAAAAATTGGAGGTTTAAGTAAATTTAACATTAGCAATATATACACAGTCAAGTATTATAAGGAAAAAGAAGAAATAAAAGCTCTGTTTTTTTAAATCCTTGATTTCCGCTGTTATACAAGAAAGCCTTATAATTTTGTTCTGCTCGTCACATCATAACTTCTAGGGTTTTTAAAGTCGTTTAAAATTTTTGGAGTATGGTCTTTTGATATCTGTAAATCTCAATTTTAGAACGGTAAAATTGTAAGTTTGAGTTTTTACACAATTTTTAATTTTGGTAGATTCGAATCAAGCACCGAAACGCACAGTCGCTTCATGGAGATATTCTGATCCAAACATAGCTCGTTTGTCATACATAGTGCTAAATATCAGTAGTTCAATCGCCTTGTTAAGTTAAGCTATTTTAAAAATCCTAAAATTGAATACATGATATTAAAGGACGTCAGTAACAAATTCAAACGCTTTGGCAAACGAGCATGCGTCTCATTTAATGGTATGTGTCGACCGTCATGAACAACTGCAACACTAGGGGATTGCAGTATATGGATTCTATGCTGCATTCTGGGTACCTAGCCCTTGCTTAGGTCTCTCCGTTAAAGAGAGGATTTCTCTCAATCGCGTTTGGACACATGTGTGGAAGGCGGATTGACGAACGCAATAATAGGCGTGTTGTTCTTTGATGTTGCTTCTCCTCGCCAGTCCGTGTATTTTACACCAGGAATAAACATGGAGATTATATCGCCTAATAGAAACGATCGTGTTGGCGTATCCCATTGTCGTCTCTTATAACATCCTCGGAACGAAATGCCGTGATGAATTTTCTTACGCTGCCATCGAGGCTATGGCTGCCAAGTTCAAACTACTAAATACTGTATTAGGTATTCCACTCTGTCATCATTATCTTCAATGTTCAAATCATTATTTTATGATACGCTGTTAATAAAGACATACGAGTAAATAATTCTACATTTAACTCAGTAACATAAAGAGGAAAAGTTTAAAAGTAATATAAATATGTAATACAAATACAAACTGTTAAAGATTAAAGAAATAATATAAAACTTATTTACACTTTTAAATAAAACCTCGCTATAAACTAAGATGGTTCCAATTTAATAAGGTCGCAGGAATTAACAGGCTCTTTATTTAATTTTATTTATTTAAATTATAAACTCAATCAAAACTCGCCTCATATAGTAAAAGAAATTGATGTGCTGAACCTTTCAGAAATAAACGAAGGAAGCTCCGAATCGGAACATTTATTGAGCATTGCTGAAGTGGAACAAACTAGATCCTACATTCATTTATTATTCTACATCAGGGTTAAATGCCAGATACAGGTCGTTGACAGCACGTTGATGAGTACGGCTTTAAAGGTGACTTTCAAAAAAGGAAGAGGTTACAATTGGATAGTATGAATTAAAATTTTTGAAGTTATACTTCTTTTGCGGCGTTTGGGAAAAATGATGAGAGTGAACTGTTAACGATGCGCGCGCATCATCATTCATCTTCACAGCCTTTTATAAGTCCACTGCTGAACATAGGCCTCCCCCAAGGAATGCCACAAAGCACGGTCCTGAGCCACCTGCATCCATCGACTTCCTGCATGTCTTATCAGGTCCTTATTCCATCTCGTGGGGGGTCGCCCTACACTTCGCCTACCGGTACGAGGCTGTCACTCAAGAACTTTTCTTCCCAATCGGTTGTCGGTTCTTCGAGCTATATGGCTGGCCCACTGCCACTTCAGGTTACAAGTCCGTTGGGCTATGTCGGTTACTCTGGTTCTACTGCGGATATACTCATTTCTAAGTTTATCACGCAAAGAAACCCCGAGCATAGCCCTCTCCATAGCTTGCTGAGTGACCTTAAGCTTCCTCATACGGCCAGCAGTGAAGGATCACGTCTCAGATCCGTAAGTCATCACTGGCAACACGCACTGGTTGTACAACTACGTTTTAAGGTTTTGAGGTATGTCTGACGAGAAGATGTGTCGTAATTTCCCAAACGCTGCCCAGCCGAGTTTCCGTCGATTGACCTCTCTTTCAAAGTTAGACTTACCCAGTCGGACTATTTGTCCTAGGTAAACATACTCGTCAACAACTTCGAGCTTAGTGCTCCCAACAACTATCAACATAGGTGTGACATGGACATTAAACATAATCTTTGTTTTGTCCATGTTCATCCTAAGACCTATTCGTTGGGAGACACTATTGAGGTCATTGAGCATGGTGCTTAGGTCCTCCAGCGATTCTGCCATAAGGACTATATCGTCGGCAAATCGAAGGTGAGTGATGTACTCGCCATTGATGTTAATACCGTATTCTTTCCAGTCCAGAAGCTTGAAAACGTCTTCCAATGCAGCGGTGAAGAGTTTTGGGGATATAATATCAACCTGTCTTACACCTCTCTGCAATTGGATAGGTTTCGTACTCTGGTTCTGTACTCGGATAGCTATCGTAGCTCTACTGTACAATCACTTCAGCACTTCGATATACCGACAGTCAACTTGGCACCGCTGCAGGGACTGCAGCACCGCCCAAATTTCCACGGAGTCAAAGGCTTTCTCATAGTCCACTTACGGCAGACATAGTGGCAAACTGTACTCTTCGGACTTCTGTACAATTTGCCAAAGGGTATGTATGTGGTCTATGGTGCTAAAGCCCTTTCGGAAACCGGCTTGTTCGGGAGGCTGGAAGTCGTCAAGTCTGCGCGCAAGACGATTCGTAATGATTCTCGAAAATAGCACGTAGACGCGGCTCAGAAGGGAAATCGGTCTGTAGTTCTTCAAGAGAGCGTTGTCACCTTTCTTAAAGAACAAGACCACCGCACTTCTGCTCCACGCCTCCGGTGTAATGCCACAATGGAAGACGGAATTAAAGAGCTTCTGAAGGACTTCAAGTACCGGTCTTCCACTAGATTTCAGAAGCTCCGCTGTAATTCCATCCTCACCTAGAGCCTTGCCGTTTTTAAGGTGCTGGAAAGCTATTCTAATCTCGCTCAGACTGACGTTCGGGATATCTTCGGAATAGTGTCGGATAAGACTCGCTCTTCGATCGTTACTCACACTTGCGTGTGGCTCCAACAATGACGTGTACAGCTGCCCATAGAACCTCTCAATCTCACTCAAAATCTCAGGTGCCCCAGAAACAATGCTGCCACACTCGGTCTTCAGCTTTGACAGTTGGCTCTTTCTGGCAGACAGATCCCTGGCAAAGACTTTGGGGCCTTGGTTCCGCTAGATCGCTTCTTCAATACAAGCTGTATTGAAGTTGCGTAAGTCCCGTCGCATACATTTGGAGATCTGTCTGTTCAGTTGCCTGTATGCTGTCAAATCTGTTGAAGAATGTAGCTTCATCTCCCGTCTAACAGCCATTAGATTGAGAGTGTAATCGGAAAGTTTTTGTGTTCTTCTGCGGCGGGTATTGCAGAACTTAGCTCCGACCGCATGGACAGTTTCCACGAGCTTGTCATTCATATCGTCCACTTCATTGCAGTCTTCTAGGCACTGAAAACGGTTTTGTAACTCGTGCTGAAAGGTTTCGGGACTTTGGAACAGAGCACGAGGGGGACGGAGCGTTGACTTCATTAGACGAGATGTCTCCAACTTAACGTTTAGGTTCAGTGTGCTTATAACCATTCGGTGATCGCTACCAGTTTTCACCTTCGCGATCACGGAGACATCACAGAACAGTTGTCGTCTGGTCGTCATAATGAAGTCAATCTCACTTTTTTGTGGAACCGTCGGGGCTCGACCAGGTCCACTTCCACTTCCTGTGGGGCCGCTTCTGGAAGAAAGAGTTTATCATAAAGAGTCCCTCTTTCTCCATGAAGTCGGCCAGCTGCTGGCCCCTTGGGTTACGTTGCCCTATTCCAAATTTCCCTACTTCCAGCTCACCGTTCTTTCTTGTGCCTAGTTTTGCATTGAAATCTCCCATTAACAACGTATATTGGGTTTTGGAGGAATGCATGACTCTAGAGATATCCTCATACATTTCCTCCACCTCCTCATCGGGGTGTACCGAGGTTGGTGTGTAAACCTGTATGACCTTCAGCGAATACCGTTTGGTGATTCTGAGTATAAGGTACACAGCCCTCGTCGACACACTCTCAATATTTATAACGTTGTTAACGAGAGACTTGTGTGTCGCCCTCCTGGTGATATAGCAAGTTGCCGGATTCGAGGATTACCGTGTCCTCCCCCTCTCTTCGGACTTTGGATAATCCTATAATATGCCAGCGTAACTTGTCTATCACTTCTTAGAGCTCCACGATCTTCTCGTCAGTACTCAGGGTGCGTGCGTTGTATGTTGCCAGGTCAAGTCGTCTTAGATGGCAACCGAACCTCCACCGGAGATTCTTAGCACCCCCTGCGCTTTTTTTTCCAAATATGCGCGCGTATACTGTCACCTAAAAGCGACAACTTCAGTCGGTAATTGTCTCACAAGTTTTTTTACGTTTTATTACGCTAAAGAAGTACAACTTCATCTACGTGCGTACATAAGTACACACACTTTTTGTATGTACGTTTTGCGATATCTTCGCCAATTGTGAACAGATTTTGATGATTCTTTTTATTAAATAGTTTATACCTCAGATGTGGACCCGTACGAATTTGGAGAAACATTCTAAGAAAAAATGTAGGGAATTAATGTTTAATGTAACTATTTAGACGACATTGATGATACTCCTTAGTTAACTTAAATGAGTAAAAAGTAATTTTTAAAAAATGTCTTGTCACAAATTACTTGATGAGGAAAGATTGCGCATTGCCGTATGAATCCGTCTGGGTGCGGCAATTTTTCAACCCCATCAGTGCCCCTGTGGTAGCAGCGTCGACAAGTTTGAGCTCCACGGACTTTCATGTAAGAAAAGCGCTGGTAGGTTTTCACGACACAGTTGTTTGAACGATATCATCCGAAGGGCTCTTGTCTCTATAAATGTTCTCTTGGTTTTAGAGCCTTGTAGAATATTTAGAGACGATGGCAGGAGACCCGACGGTATGACATTGGTCCTCTTGGGAGAGGTAAAGCCCTAGTGTGGGATGCTACTTGCGTAGACACTCTGGCGGCCTCTCATCTCAGAGGTACCTCGTTTAGAGCCGGGGCGGCATCAGAGGCAGCTGAACTAAGTGGCGCAAATATGAGTCTCTGAGAGATGACTACATATTTGTGCCATTTGCTGTAGAGACTATCGGTCCGTGGAGTCCACGTGCGGTGAAGTTCCTAAAGGAATTCCATCCGCCGCTGGCCGTTACTGCTGGTGATAAGAGGGCTGGTTCTTTTCTCGCTCAAAGGCTAAGTATAGCCATTCAGCGGGGAAACGCACCCAGCGTTCTTGGCACGATACCGCGGAGAGTAGGACTATATTATGATAATTAAGTTTCTAGTTTTAGTTCTTTTATTATTATAGTTTTTAATATTGTAAAAATTTTAAGATAGTATATATAAAATGTAAAAGCTGACTTAAAACAAATAAAAAATAAAACAACTTCACATTCTGAAGACGTTGCTTTAATTCTTATGTCCACTATGTCTCAACGCCGTATGTCTTAGCACGTGATGATTAATTTACATATAAAGCAGTTTTAATTGTATATTATAAGATCTCGCTTTAAAATTGCATGCTACCTACACGAGCAAACCGAATTCGAACCCCGCTGGCACTAATGGATGCAAGATGAATGTAAGATGCAATTGCAATGCTACGTATATAATATGCAATGCAAAGCTACGTATTCACCGAGAAGCAACGTTTAATATAACATCGTCACGTAGATATTTCAGAAAACAATTTTAGCAGCCATATCATTAATTTACTGCGATTATGTTGCCCGAGAAAGTAGTTTCGCGTACTTTTCATTACATACAACGATCTCTAGTCGAAAGAAAATTAAAAGATGCTGGGTTCGGAATTATCTTTTAAGGAAACGATACTTCTAGTAGAGTGGTTCCCGCATGTCTGAGTCATTTACGAATTGTGTCAATTTTCTTGATTTTATTATATAGTCCTTACTCGTGGCATTTATAAATTACGCCATGTTACCAAAATTTTTATTAATAATTAAAAAAAATAAATTTATTAATTTAATATTTAAAAAAGTTTGGTTACCGCAATAAATTCAAATGTTTATGAAACATAATAATTTTTTTCAGAAGCACGTAGATTTCATTTCTGAAACATTGATAAGAGGATTGTGAAGAGCCGATACGCGGTGCGAGTAGGTACTTCCAAAAATGCTATTTGATTCATACCGCTTGCTTTTTCAGTTTCCCTCTTTCGCCTCTTACGATACCCACGGGGGGTGGTGGATATTCTTACACCGCCACTACAAAGTGCACTGTTGCAGTCACAGAGTACTTTATATATATATATATATATATATATATATATATATATATATATATATATATATATATATATATATATATATGTATGTAGTAGCAAGGTATTTGCATATGAATGAGTCGGCTCGGATGAAAAAGGATCACGTTTTCATGTGTGTTTTTTGTAAGACGGTTACCTATCGGCTCTGTTACAGGAGACCTTTCCACGCGTAAAATAGATAAAGGTGTTTATGGGTAACAATATTCACTTACCGACCAACAGATATTAAATAAATATCACACCTTCCTTAGTTTTATACCGCAATTTTAAAAAATACGAAATAAATACAGATTGCAAACAAATATAATTTTATCACCGCAATAATAACGCACAGAATTTTATCACTTGCTCGGCGATGAAGAAAATGATTGCAACTTTTAGGACATGTCAACTCCACCAATACGTATTGTGGCAGCGCGGTGAATTCTTCCTTGCTCAAACACCCTCTCTTTGAAATGAGAGGAAGTCTGTTCACGGTAGTGGGGCGTATGTATACACATACATACAGTATAATGTATGTATTTTTTAACATAATAAATTACTTGTGGTTATATTAGAAAATACACTGTGGAACTTTCTATTATGTTTGCCAATATTTGTTTTAAAACCTACACAAATTTTCCACTAAAACAAATCCCTGTTTTAATTATATCTTAATAACCCCTTTACCGTTTAATTTTAAAGCATTTTAGCAGATTACACTAATTTAATAGCTTGCTCACTGGAGCATTACCGACTGAACTTAAGTGATGCGGCTCCGTTGACTCGTTGACTTGGTAAATATAAAGAGTAGATACTTTATGAACGCAAAGTTGCAAATAAAGCGATATAATTTAACTACAGTCAAGTCTGGCAACTTTACCAATGGAAGTTAACTTTGCTATCAGGGGTGTACTGGTGCAAAATTACGATTAGCATGCAAAACGTAACGTTTTTCGAGATATGCCGTTTGTTTGATGAAAGTACAATAACTAATTAATTGACAGCATTGCTTTCGATATGGCAACATGAGATTTAAATTTGGCATTTTATTTTAACGCGGAATTGTGCCGTCGAAATATCCTCTTCGTTCAGTGTGCCAGAACTTTAGTAATTTATATTTGAAATACTGAATGTAGGTAGATCTTTGTAGTAACATAAAATTAATGGATATCAAATGTAATATATCGTTTTTAACGTGTAGGTCTTAATGTTTATCTATAAAAATAACTTGGCAAAGTTACCATACTAGTGGTGCCACGATGTGACGGTTACTATGCCATCTTTTGCTACAACCAAGGGTTGTCACTTTTAACCATTTGCAACTATTTAAACAAAGTGTTCTGTATTTGACATTCTATGTGTGTATGTATGTTTCACCGTAACTGCACATTAGACCGATTTTACCAAATGAGTCGCCAATCAATTTATCTTTATCAAAAGCGAAGGAAAAGAAAAGTTAGTTGTTAGGCATTAATAATATTGTTATTACTCAATATTTTTCATATTTTAACGTACTGTATTGATATTGAACAAAACTTTGATTGTCATTTTTAATCATTATTACTCGTAATATTTTGCTATTGTGGGAAAACAATATTTAGATTTATTACAATAATTATGACCTGACATGATCTTAATACGACCCGTAATAAAATGATGATGATGACTAATACAAAAAGGAATATTTGCCAAAAATTATTGTGACACGTTTTTTTAATCTGTACTATAATTGATTTAAGCTTATTATTATTGCACGAATTCGATTTTTAATTTTAAACGAAAGAATTTTTGTTTGATATATTTTAGATTTTTGCTTAAGAAATTATTGTGACAAGATTAAAATTGCAAATGATTTATTTTTATCTACAATACTAAAAACTATAATAATAATCAGAAAAAAAAACTAAAACTAGAAACTTAAATATCATATAGTCCTACTCCCCGCGGTATCGTGCCAAGAACACTGGCTGCGTTTCCCCGCTGAATGGCTATACTTAGCCTTTGAGCAAGGAAAGAACCAGCCCTCTTATCACCACCAGCAACGACCACCCGCGGATGGACGTTCCTGCTGGATCCACCGCACGTGGACCCCACGGACCGATAGTCTCTACAGCAAATGGCACAAATATGTAGTCATCTCTCAGAGACTCATATTTGCGCCACTTACTCAGTTCAGCTGCCTCTGATGCCGCCCCGGCTCTAAACGAGGTACCCCTGAGATGAGAGACCGCCAGAGTGTCTACGCAAGTAGCATCCCACACTAGGGCTTTACCTCTCTCCCAAGGGACCAATGTCATACCGTCGGGTCTCCTGCCATCGTCTCTAAATATTCCACAAGGCTCTAAAACCGAGGGAACATTTATAGAGACAAGAGCCCTTCGGATGACATCGTTCAAAGAACTGTGTCGTGAAAATCTACCAGCGCTTTTCTTATATGAAAGTCCGTGGAGCCCAAACTTGTCGACGCTGCTACCACAGGGACACTGATGGGGTTGACAAATCGCCGCTCCTAGTCGGATTCCTACGGCAATGCGTAAGCTTTCCGCATCAAGTAATGTGCCGAGATTACTTGATGGTAAAGCGTGTAACCAGTGACAAAATTTCTTAGTCGAAACAGCTAGAAGGCGTGCCTTATCTAGGTCACTATGGAGATTATGAAACAAATCCTTCTGCACGCCCTGTACCAATGGAATATCCCACTATTTTGTTGGTTAACTTCCAGTGGAACATTTTCACCAGGACAGAGCGTTTGCCATGTCTGCCCTGCCTCCGTATCAAAGCATAGGTCTGCTTTATTATTTAAAATTATATTACATAAGTCACTGACACTATGTACGGAAGCAAGGAAAGCAGGCAATGCAATGCTAGAAAGATTTCTCACACCAATGCCACCAAATTTTATAGGTAAAGTAGCTTGAGTCCAGGCTGTTGTATTTAACATTAAATTTAGAATTTTTTCTTTAGCTATTTTAAGATTATTATCAATATCTTGTAAACTATCCGAACATTTCCAGACTGGACTCGAGCGGAGTAAGTATGTAAATCTAGGTACAAGAAGACAATATTTTAAAATAGTAAGAGCTATGTGGGGTTTTAATTTATACAATTTATCAACGTGGTTTAAAAACTGATCAAATTTTGTTTTTAAAACAGGTTTAATACTATCTAAAAACAACGGGGCACCTAGCAGGTATAGTGATTCCGTACTGACAGTTTTTATTCCTGGACAAATATGATTTAAATTTTGAATTAAAGTGTCTCTATGAGAAGTAGATAAATTATTGGAAAAAAATATTTCACATTTATTGCTATTTGGTTCAAGACCAATATTTTTAAAATTTTGAAAAATATGAGTAAGATCACTGAGGACGTCATCTGCTCTACCTCCCAGTGTACCGTCGTCTAGGTACCAGACATTCAGCTTGGATTTCAAATTTGAAATAATTGGTTGAATTCCCAAACTGAAAAGTGCTGGACCCAGTGGGTCACCCTGCTGAACACCGACAGCGGAATCGATAACATGGTTTTCGTAAAACAAGTTAGTATTTTGACTATAACATTGCAAAAAGTAATGATAAATTTCGGGGGTATTATTAGCCACATAAAAAAAATTAAGTTAAGTACGTAATCAAGGATTTTTAACACCCTTGACACATATTTTCAAGTTTGTATGAAATATAAAAAATGGGAGGGCAACTTTGCCACAAGATAAAATTTTACTATTTACAACATAAAGGAGCAAATCATAGCTCTAACTGTTGTGTATTATATATTATGAGGTAAACTTTCCTTCAACCATTAAGTAAATTCTTATTTTCTTTATAAACCCTGATGGCAATGTTGCAACAAAGTGCCGTTCACTTTCCATTTTCAATTTTTGAGTATATTTTCTATTTAATGTTAGTGTTTGTTTAAATCACTAATAAATACTCAATCTATGAAGAATATAATGTCACATTTAACATTGATACATTTTTTCTTGGAAAATTGGTCCTAAACTTTTAAGTCCTTCCGAAAATGGCAAATTTGCCAGGTTTCACGGTACCGAATTTGTTTTGGTGAGAAAGTGAAATTTTATATAGTAAACATAAACCTGGGAAAAGATGAGAATTCGAAGTACTAAGAGGAGCATTATGAACTTGAGCATACCGCTTCTTTTAGTACTTAAGAGTTTAGTCCTTCTAGAGCAACGTCGTAAATCAGCATTTAATATTGAATATAAAAAGTTTAGGCCTCGGGCGATTTGAGACTGATGGATCACATAAACTCTATAGTACCGCGCTTCCACTAGTACTAAGAAAGGTACGGGTACTATAAATAAAAATAAATTGCTGTCCGTTAGTCTCGCTCAAACTCAAAAACTGTTCGACCGATTTTGATGTACATTTTTGTGTATGTTGAATGGGTCCCTAGATGTTTAAGATTCACATTCCGACCCGGTAGGTGGCGCTGTTCTCGAGATCCAGAAATCACCCATGCAAGAGCGGGGCGAATCGCTATTTATAAACAAATTGCTTTGATGAATATAATATTTACAAACAATACATTTTATTTATAGTATTAGAGCGACAAGCGAACTAACTATCCACTTGATACATGGCTATTAAAGCCTATGTAAAACTGTCAAAAACTTTTAAATAAAGAAAACTACAAATGCGTTGTCTCTCACAACTAAGATGAAATAGGGCTTAGATTTCCAATGACGTCCGTCGAGTTGGGTTTTGATACGTATTTTTACAGAAAGGTTACACTATTATAAGCACACACACAAAGTTTTAACATGCATTTGCGTGTGTGCTTATAAAAATGTAACATTTCTGTGAAAAATTTATCAATACCCATCTCATATCATGGAAAGTCTTACCCGAAATAATGTCTTTTTCCTTATTTACTAGCCTGTAAAGGTCCACTGCTAAATATTTACCTCTCCCTTTCTAGTTATAATTTGCCTTAATCAGATAGCAGATCGCAGTACCAAAAGTCGCATCATTGACGCTGCTGACCGTCGCCAGTCTTAGTATTTATTTCACGTCTGGTGTGAACAAGGTACTTACCACAACCTAACGGGATCCATAACATTTTGCCAACCCCACACCCACACGACGAAATGTAGCGATAGATTCCCTTACGCGGCTGACACACTGCACGCTTTATACGAAATGCCTAACAGCATGTAATTATATTGGTTCTTTAACCCTTCATACCGGAACCCAACGGTGGACGCACTGCTGGTTTGGGGCGGAAATTTATAAGTGGGTGGTACCTAACGAAGGACTTCTAGCTGTAATAAGAGCCCGATGAAATCAATTAATGATTTCTTATATTTCCGCGAACACTACACACATTTAAATAAAACTAGGCTTACGGATTTTGTCGCGTATATTAACTTATTTTATATTACCGACCTTTCTAACACTTTACTCCACCCATGGACACGGGGTGAACTGAGGTGTTTGACGTCCCAATGTCACAATGACCACAGCTACCTCCAGATTAAAATCATAAATTTTTGTTCCGATCTACGCAATATGAACTTACAGTATCTTGAAGTTTTGCAGTTGCTTGGGTTGGGATATAATTTTATTAATTATAGGATCCCAAGCAGATGGTAGCACCCAGCTATCTTCTCTATTGAAATTAGGATGTTTTTTGATTTCAATAACCTCGCGAATCATCTTTGGAAGGAATCGGTGTTCTTTAGCGAGAATTTGTGATTTATCAAATCTAATGTAGTGATGAGGGCGATCCTGTACGTGTTTACAGACTGTAGACTTCCCGGAGCTTCGATTCTTCACATCAGCTGTGTTATTTATTGCGGGGTAAGACCAATAAAAAAACAATAGGACGTCAAACACCTCAATCCCCCCAGTGACCATGGGTGCTGTAAAGTGCTGTAAAGTGCTCGAAACGACGGAATTATAATATAAGTTAATAATATACGCGATAGAATCCGTAATTCTAGTTTTACTTAATTACTCATCTACTTAACATAACTGAGTTCCATCCATACATCCATCTATTACAGCCTGTAATATCTCCGCTGCTGAATATAGGCCTTTGCCATGGATTGCTTCATAGCGAGGATTTTGCCAAAGTTGTCATGCTTGGCAGGCAGTCTGGTATCGACAGCTTTTTCTTATTTCCAGTTGTTATCAGAAAAATGCTGAAGCCCGTCTCCTGCTTTAGTTTCAGTAGTGTAGTGGATATTCTTATACAGCCACAACACGATAACACCATACTGAACTGATTTCGCTTTAACTATATCTTTCGCATTTACCACGGGGAGTGCTCTGAGGAATTGTTCGGATTAACTCCAGCTGCACAATTTCACAAACGCACATCGTGGCAAAATTGCCGATACCATCCACAGCATCTGGATACTTGATGGCCCACCACTATACGTTTCTCTAGGAGTTTTCTTCCGCGAACGACCTCTCTGTGGAATAGTTTACCACCGTAGATATTTCCAGACCGATACGACCTTCAAGAAAAGAGCTTACTCCTTTTTAAAATGCCGGAAACGCACTTTCAATTCTCCTGGTGTTGCAGTTGTTAATGGGCGGCGGTAGTCACTTACCATCAGGTGAGCCGTATGCTCGCTTGCACCCTCTCCTATATAAAAAAAAACTAAATTTTATTTATAAATTACTGTTCGCTTATTAAATGTATATTGTATGTCTGGTCTGAAAGAAGATGTAGTGACAAAAATTGAGAAAGGTATGCTGAGATGGTTTGGCCACGTCGAGAGAATGAATGAAGAACGATTGACGAAAAAAGTGTATAAGGCGAGTGTGAATGAAAGTGTTGGAAGGGGTAGACCTAGGCGGACATTTCTAGACCAAATTAAGGACGTCTTGAAAAAAGGCCAGGTTAAGAGTACCCTAAACCGTAGAGCATGTATGAAGGGAATAATGAAAGTGGACGAAGCGAAACAAGTATGTAAGGATCGTAGCAAGTGGAAAGAAGTGGTCTCTGCCTACCCCTACGGGAAAAAGGCGTGATTATATGTATGTATGTTAAGTAAAACATTTTACCCACAGCTAATCTGATCAAATAACATTAAAAATCTCTTGTTGATATTTTACTTTTGTTAAATTCACGCATCTACGTAAGTAAAATCTACGGCACCAACCACTGGATAGAGTGACGATCCGATGAGACATGTAAAGAAGTCGATGGATGCAGTTGACTCAGGACCGTGTTTTGTGGCATTCCTAGGAGAGGCCAATGCACAGCAGTGGACTTGTGGATAAAGGCTGTAATGATGATAATGATGACGACGCATTGTTGTTGCATTAAAATGTTTGAGATCCCGAAGAAAAAATATGGAATCTATCTCAGAAGAACTACCAAAATAAGTTTTTGAAAGACGTTAAATCTAATGTCCTGATCTACTGTTATTTATACATTTGTAACTGGTTTTTGATTGTGTAAGAGCCACGCTGTGGCGTTATATGGTTGTAACAAATTGCTGAAATAAGAGCACAATACTACTGTTTCGATGAACGGGAACCAGAGACAGTTTTACTTTTAACCAGGAACCCCATCTTAGTCACCACAAGTTATAAGGTATCTGGATTTTATTATTGAATTGTAGAGCATTGCATTTTATATATTGCATTAACCAGGCTTCGGCTATATTATGGCTGTAGCATGAATGCGTCGGTGTGACCCGGGAAGGACCACGCTCTCACAGAACATCAACGTAAATGCTGGTATTCTGTGAGAGCAGCTTAATGGTGATGCATTTCTTATGGTAAGTGTAGAGAACAGGAGACCCCTTTTACTAGAAATGAGGCATTCCATCTTAGTCCTTAGGGATTACAACGCATCTGCATTTGGATTCTTAATCGAGTATAAATGTTATGTCTATGAACCACAGCATCTACTTACAATCAGGTGGTCTGTGCGCTCGTTTGTCACTCTTATTCCATAAAAAAAATATTCGAGGACCGGTGTAGGTCACTTTGGACCACATATACACTTGAATTCCTTTTTGTGACCATACCTTTCGAAATATTCCCGACCCAACGGCGAACTAATGTTTGGCATTAAAGTTATATTATAAAAGTTTTTTTTACTGTTATAATCCAGTGCTTGCACACCATCCCATCTGATGGTAAGTGGTGATGCAGCTGAAGATGGTGTACCGCTTTGAGTTGCTTTAAATTAAGCCTATTCACTCTTGCCTTATAGAAACCCATATCATAATCCGATGGAAACACTAAAAGCTTAAAAAAATTACGTTAGAAAAACTTATTTAATTCAACACTGGTTACGTAATTTCTTTAATATTAACTTGACAACAAAAAATAGTCTTAGAACGCTGAGAAAAATACTAAGTAACAAGATGCCAGTAGGTTAAGCTTCTCAAACAAGTCTGACGTTAACTTTCCAACTACGAAACAAAAAGACGTTATCAGTCGGTCCAGGCGCGTCTGGACAAATCATGTTAATGAAACAAAATCTGACTCGTCAAGGTGAGGCGCTCTTTGTTGTAATTTGTTACCAACGTCAGACATTTGTTGAAATTAAATATAACAATGTATGACTTAAATGAACAATTATTATTTATACTATATAAATGTAAACATTTTAATAATTACTTAGTAAAAGTTCACACAAAATTATTAATTAACTGTGAAACAAATGCAACGTTTTTGATTGCGATTTAAGAAATGCCTAGTGTCCAACATTCAACATTTTCTTATGAGATGTTAAAATCAGATTGATAAGTCTCTCGGAGGTGAACTACTAAAATACGTGGTAGAGCCATGCTGCAGCTGTGTACTGGTATAGTTGTAGCACGAATGAGTCGGCTTGGCCGGGGAAGGACCACGCTCTCACATAATAGGCCCTTTTTACTGGAAATGAGGCATTCCATCTTAGTCCTCACGGGTGACAACTCATCTACATTTTGATTTGTAATAGAGGATAGATATAGATGTCTATGGGCCGCAGCAACCACTTACCATCAGGTGGACTGTGTGCTTGTTTGTCACCCTTATCATATAAAAAAAAAATACCAGCGTGAAATAGCAACTTAATGCTGCTGTATTTCGTCTGGTGACTGTAGAGAACCGGTTACCCTTTTTACTGGAAAAAAGGCATTAGTTCTTCAGGAGTGACAACGCATCTGCATTTTGATTCATAATCGAGGATCGATGTAGATGTCTATGGGCCACAGCAACCATTTACCATTAGGTGGACTGTGTGCTCGTTTGTCACCCTCATCCTAAATAAAAAAAACTACCGTAAAGATTAAGAGAATCATGAGATTATGTGCATGGCTTTGCCAATCTAGCTATATTTCTAGTAAACCATGGTTTATAATAAAAAAATCTCCAAAACAGAACGCGGTATTTAAACTTTTAGGGTATCGCTTATATTTTTTCTTTATACATAAGGTTATTTATAAATATCGATTTTAATTATTTTTGTTGTTTATGTAGTATTTATTTTTTATAGCTGCTAAGCTTCAATTAATGATGACGTCATAGTTTACTGTGAAGAGTTCGCTACTTTTGTTCAGCACAGTAATCTCTTCAGTATGCCATGCTATTCCTTATTTTAAGACATCTAAGTAGCAAAATAGGATTTACCATTTGTAACTAACAATGTTAAAACAGTTTCAAAATCAGCATAGCTTATAATTCTTTACACGAATTTCTAACTTCATATCTGTATTTAGCCAAAGCATTTTGTAACTGTGTTTCAATTTTAATCTTCCACATTAAATAAGGTACTCTATGTGAAAACGTCTGTGGCAGAGGGATAAAGAGATTACACATGGAAGTGCTTTGATAATAATTGTTTTGTTTTGCACTATATATATTAGAAATATAAAATAATGCCATCTTTGCAAATCTCCAGTTTCTCATAATAACAAATCTTCAATTTAAAATGTCGGCTAAACAACGGATATTGTTGTGTACTAATTTATTTTAAAAAGCTTATTCAATTGAAACCTGAATAGAAGAGTAACTTGTTATTTAACATTTACGTGGTAGAGCCACGCTACAGCCTGTATGATTGTTGTAATACGAGTGGGTCGGCTCGACCAGAGAAGGAACAGGCTCTCACAGAATACCATCGTGAAACAGTGATTCGTATGGTGAGTGTAGAGAACCGGAGACCATCTTAGTTTTCAGAGGAAACAATGAATCTGCATTTTGGTTCTTAAACGAAGACAGACATCTTTTTTAGCATCATCGTTTTACCATCAGGTGGACTGTGTGCTCGTTTGTCACTTTTATACGCTAACATAAAAATAAAATTAAAATAAACAGTATACTTTTGTTTCCATAAAAGAGTAAAGTAAAGTTGCATTCCTATATATATAAGTTTCACCGCTGCGCAGGGCACAGGCTCTCATGTCATTATTATGAGAGTTACGAACAATAAGTATATCGCGCCGCTGTGTGTGTTAGCGGAGTTCACATGTTTACGAAATATTTTATTCCTCAGATATGTAAGCCTTCTCACAATGTTTTCCGTCACTATATTACTACGGTATGCGGTAAGTTAGCACCTAGAATTGCAATAAATAATTTCATTTGTTCAAACGGGGCTCAAACCCGGGTTGCTCGCGTACTGTGTAATTTACAGCGAGCGCTTAGCTCCTGAGTTACCACGGGTCTTAGTCCCATATAATTTTAAATAAATTTAAAGATAATAAAATATCCCTTAATACAATAGAGCGTTTTCTTTAATACACTAAACCTAAGCTTAAAGTCTACAAAGCTTAGGTCCCCGAGGCATGGGCCTAGGACACCATTTGACTTACATCACCAAATACCCACAGGGCGACATACAAAGTAAAAATACTTTGTTACGCCGCCACCTCATGGCACATTACCGTTACAGCCTATCTAATGTTCACTACTGGATATACACATATATACTACTTTCCCCATATATTACCTTATAGGGAGGATATCTGCCATAGTTGCTACGCTTGGCAGACGGTATGGCAGCCACAACTTTGATTTGATTCCCTCTGTCGCCTCTTACGACACCTACGGGACAATATTTGGTAGTGGACATTCTTACATCGCCATTACACGGTCACATGCCACATGACACATACATAATATATTATGAAGTGTCTTAAATCTATACAAATAAATAAAATTGAAGTGTCTGTTTGTAATGTTAAAATAACAGCTTTTTACTCATTGCATATGAATGTATATACGGTACTTATAACAAAAACACAATTTCTTAAATTTTTGTCTGTCTGTCTGTTTGTTCCGACTAATGTCCGAAACGGCTGGACCGATTTCGACGAGACTTTCACTGGCAGATAGCCGATGTTCTAAGGAGTAACTTAGGCTACTTTTATTATAGAAAAAGAATTAGGGTTCCGCGCAATATAATTAAAACCCTCAATTACACGCGGGCAAAGTCGCGGCGCACAGCTAGTTAAATATAAAGTTCCCGAGCGACATGTCTTTGCTCGAGGTTAGAAAAAATCTATAACTTTATCAGGGATGACACTTATCTAGATAAACTTGGAAAGTTAAACATTCTTTAAATACAAAATGTTATACAAATCGTTAGAGCCGTTTCCGAGAAACAATTACATATACACATATAAACACTAATTACTAACTAAAAGTTCATGTAGGATTCAATAGAATTAATGGATGTCTCACGACTACAAAATGTCAGAAAACAGGTCAACACTACTAACGGTCTATTATCGATTGATGAAAGTACTACATGAACTTTCTGATGGTTGGAATAAAAATGAATAATCAATTTTTAATTATCCAAAAAAATGCGAACGTAAGTTGTACAAGAAGAAAAATTTAGAAATTAGAACATAACAGGGTTTGGTGAGCTGTATTTTCGGCTATTGGCTGTCATAATGATACTACATCTTTTCTGCCGACTTCCAAAAAGGAGACGGTACTCAATTCGAGTGTATGTTTTTTTTTATGTGTGTTACCTCATAACTTTGTACTGGGGGAACCGCTTTCGATGATTCTTTTCTTATATGAAAGCTGATAGTTCTCGTGTGGTCCCATATGAATTTGATCAAGGTCAGAACAATAGTCTTTTGAGTTATTCTTAATAACTTATATTGAAGTCGGCTGTACAAAATTTTTAATTTTAAATTATCAATAACTAAGTGGTTCGAATGAATTATATATGAATGATTTAGACTTGAAGAATGTATGGAATAATGTTAAGAAAGTTTTGGTGGATGCAGCCACCGAAGCATGTGGTGTAAGTAAGAGAACGAATGAAAGAAATGTAATACGTTGTGGTGGGATGATGAGGTACGGGTGGAAGTTGAAGCAAAGAAAAGAGCATGGCTAGATTTGCTAGCAACTAAAGCTGGTAATTCTGGCGGTATGAATGATGAAATTGAAAGAAAAAAGGCAAACTTTAGACGTATAAATAAGAGAGTAAAAGAAGTTGTTGAAAGGAAAAAGCAAGAAAGGATAGATAAGAATGATAGAAGGATATCTGAAAACTTCCAGACAAATATTAAAATGTTCTGGAAGCTCGTAAGAACTGCCAGGGGAAATTCAAAACAGCCTAGAATGAATGCTATACGAGACGAGAATGGCTGCATACTGAATGATGAAGTTTCAAATTTAAAGAGATGGAAGGAATACTTTGAAAGCGTGTTTAAGAGTGACGAGTCGTCTGACGTAAGTGTAATAGAATTTCCGGAAGAAGTGGAGAGAGGAAGGGAGATAAGTGTAGATGAAATAATGAAAGCAATGAAAAGCATGAAAGCAGGTAAGGCAGCCGGATATAATAGAATATCACTCGAAATGCAAAGGGCTGGAGAGGGTGTGGTACAGGCCTGCTGTACACCTTGTTTAATTTATGTTGGGAACTGAAGCGGGTACCGGAAGACTGGTGCAAAGCCGTTATAGTCCCAATATATAAAGGAAAGGGCTCGCAGCAGGACTGTAAAAACTACCGTGGTATCAGCTTGCTTAGCATTGTGGGTAAACTGTATGCTAAGGTGTTAATTGAAAGAATTATGGAAGAAACTGATGGAAAAGTTTGGGATGTGCAAGCTGGATTTAGAAAGGGGATGGGGTGTACGGATCAAGTCTTTTCCATGCGCATGGTAGCGGAGAAGTTTTTGGCCAAAAACCAGAAAGTTTTTTGTGCTTTCATGGACTTGGAAAAGGCTTATGATAGAGTGGACAGGAATGTGTTATGGCAAACACTGAACTCATTTGGGTTGAGCGCTGGCTTGATACAGGCATTGAGGTCTCTTTACAGGGACTCTAGTGCTTGTGTCAGGGTCAACGGGGTCTACTCGGACTGGTTTGGCATTCATAAAGGTGTCAGACAGGGATGTGTGGCTTCCCCGTGGCTGTTTAACCTATTTATGGACAGTTGTTTGCAAACTTTGAAAGTTGAAGAATGTGGGTTGAGAATGGGTGAGTCAACCGTCAAATGCCTTTTGTACGCCGATGATCAAGTCATATTTGCATCGTCGGCGGCCGAGTTGCAAATGATGGTTACTTTATTGAATTGGTCATTGTAAGAAAGGGGTATGAAAGTGAACACAAGTAAGACGAAAGTTATGGTTTTTGAAAGAGAAGAAAGTAAAACTTTATGTGAAATAAGAATAGAAGGTGAGTTGATTGAGTAAGTGGATGCGTTTGTATATTTGGGGTATTTATTTAGCAGGGATGGTAGATATGATAAGGATATAGAACGACGAGTGAACGCAGGAAATAGAGTGAATGGGGCTCTACACGCTATTATGAGGAGTCAGAATGCGTCAAATAAGGCACGTATGGCGATTCATAATGCTGTATTAGTCCCTACTTTTATGTATGGTAGTGAAAGTTAGGTCTGGCAGAAGAAGCATGAGAGTAGAATAAATGCTGTAGAAATGCGGTCCTTAAGGAGTATGCTAGGGCTGAATCTGAATGACAGGGTGAGAAATAGTGTGATAAGAGAAAAGTGTGGTCTGCAAGATGACGTTGTGACAAGGATTAAGAAAGGAATGCTTCGGTGGTTTGGTCATGTAGAAAGAATGAACGAGGAAAGAGTGACAAAACAAATTTATGTTGTAGAAGTGAACGGCAGGGTCGGGAAGGGGCGCCCTAGACGAAGTTTTATCGACCAAATCGGCGATACGAGTACATTAAAAATGGGCCAGAATAGGAGTACCTTTAACCGACGAGCGTGTATGCGTAGGTATATGGATGTGGAGGAAGCGAGAGAAATGTGTCAGGATCATGCCAAATGGAAGTCCGTAGTCTCTGCCTACCCCTCTGGGTGACAGGCGTGAGTGTTTTTATGATCTTCGATCAAAAATTTTTTGATTGAAGATAACGATAATAGATGGCTATCTCTTCTTCTAACAGTTTTATTTCGGTACGTGTGTATCCGTACTTTAATGTATATAATATATTTTACTATATTAATGAGCAGATGTAGAATTTTACGTAAATATATCATAAAAGCATTGACTTTGACTACAAAAAAGACAAAAAGCTTTGACTTTGACGTTAATTACTACGTTATAAGCATTCTGTAAATTTCCCGTTGATAAGTAACGTAAATAATTACGTATGTATATACTCTTAGGCAGGGCAGCAGATTATAACATGTGACATTTTGGGAAAATATATCTCGAAAATTTTAGCATCTGAACAGAGTAACACAGGATCAAAATAGCAGCTTAATGCTGCTGTGTTTCGTATGGTGAGTGTAGAGAACCGGAGACCTATCTTACTGGAAAAGAGGCATTCTATCTTAGTCCTCACGGCTGACAACGCATCTGCATTCTAATTCGCAAACGAAAATAGATGTAAATGTCTATGTGCCACAGTAACCACTTACCATCAGGTGGACTATGTGCTCGTTTGTCACCCTAATTATATGTAAAGAAAAATTCTTCAGCTGTAAACACTTTTGTTTACATATTTGCAAACTCGTTCTTACTTCAGACAGTTTAATAATCAAAGATGGTAATTTCAGTAAATTTAATATTAGCAATATATACACCTTCAGTCAAGTATTATAAAGAAAAAGACGAAATAAAAGCTCTGTTTCTTTAGATCTTTGATTTCCGCTGGTACATAAAAACCTTTATAATTTTTAATTTAATTTTCTATGATTTTTAGAGTCAAATAAATTTTTTGGAGTATGGTCTTTTGATATATGTAAATCTCAGTTTTGATACGGTAAAATTGTAAGTTTGAGGTTTCACAGAATTATTAATTTAGGTAGATTCGAATCAAGCACCGAAGCGAAAAGTCACCGCATGGAGATATTCTGATCCAAAAATAGCTCGTTTGTCATCCTTAGTGCTGTTAATATCAGTAGTGTAATCGCCTTGTTAAGTATAGTTATTTTAAAAATCCTAACATTGAATACATAATATTAGAGGACGTCAGTAACAAATTCCAAACACTTTGTTTGTAATACTTTCTATGAATATCGAAGGCGTACTTTCAAACTGTTTTATTTAACTATCTCACAATGCCATGCAGAATGTTGTATGCAACGTTGAATAATGCAAACTATAGCAATGTTCTACAATTGATCAAAGTTTGATAACAATCACTGTTGTCGGATGGTTTCCACTTTAAAAGTGTCAATAAATAAAAAATCTTTGTTCAGATATTTGTTCTTTATGGTTTTTTATTTATTTTATTATAAAATGCTATTAACATGCGTCATGGGGATATCAGATGATGATGGGGTTACCACTTCAAGAAGATTAAAATATTAGGAGTCGTTCATGACATTTGCCGAATGTCGAATACGTACCCATGACTTTTTTAATTTTTCCATAAAACTTAAGTTACAAGCGAACTGCCAGTACACCTGATGGTAAGTGGTAACTAAAGTCCGTGGACACCTGCAGCCAACTTCAAACGAAGAAAGCTACGGGTTGGCACTTCTGAGGTGTAAGATCGAATGCTTCACAGCCTGTCCTTGTACTGGCTACTTGGCGGCGGAAATACGAGTAGGTAAGTGTGTGTGAGTAGGTATCAAACCACCTAGTAAACAAGTAGCTGTAGTAGTAGTGAGTATTGTAAATCAAAGTGCTTAATATGTACATCATCCACTTGTAAAAAGAATATAATTAGAAATTCTACAATTTCAAATTCAAACGACGTCAGTAACAAATTCACAATTAGTCGCTGCCTTCAGCTATTGAGCTAGTGTAGTATTAGTGCTTGTTTTTGTTAGAAATGTCTGTACAGTAAAGACCATGGAATAAAACCCAGTAGTGGATAAATACCACGCTCGCCATGTGTTTTATAGCAGTAAGGGTGACAAACACTTGTTTGTAGTGGTCAGTAGCTGCAAAGCGCCTTTTAGTGCAGATAGATATTGTACTTGATAATTAAAACAGGATTTTTTATAGGATAAGAGTGACAAATGGGCACACAGTCCACCTGATGGTAAGTAGTTGCTGCGGCCCATAGAGATCTATATCTATCCTCGATTACGAATCAAAATGCAGATGCGTTGTCACCCCTGAGGACTAAGATGGAATGTCTCCTTTCCAGTAAAAAGGGTCTTCGGTTCTCTACACTCACCATACGAAACACAGTAGCGTTAAGCTGCTATTTTACATTGGTTGAATATAGTGTCAAATAAACAATCAATGGTTAATTAAAAACTATGCCACATTAAAATAAACCATGAGTGACTTACAGATTTCGTTATCCTATCTCTGTGACAAAAGACAAAGCATTTGAATAAGGAGTTAAGGTTCTATTATTTTTGACTCATGTCAAAATAATCCTGTTCCAGTTGGCGGATTTCACACGTCCTAAATATATTTTTTCTCTATACATGCGGCTATTCTCACGTTTCAACCCCGAGCATATTATAATAAATTAACATATATAAAAGTAAAATTCTTCACCAAAGAATTTTACTTTAAAAAGAATATAACGAAAATATGTTTGTTCATATGTTTGTCCTTTAATCGACTCTAACGGATTTAGTGAAATTTGGCATAGAAGCCAATTGTATCATGGAATTGGACATGGGCTACTTTTCCTAACAATTATTACAAAGATGTTTTATAGGTCCAGATACCGTGTACGCGCGCCTAAAACGCTTCCATTTCAAAGGTGCCAATATTGGCGTATTCGTTAGATCGTTCCGCCATTACGCCAGCGACGTTCGCTGTGAACATACGTCACGCACCAGTGTTTTTAATTTCGCAAAATGACTGTTTGTGCTGTGAAATCATTTAAAAATTACTCTTGGAAAAAAGATAAGGATAAGAACATCACTTTTCATAAGTAACTATACAATTTTATGGTGTATTTCTTTGTAAAAGAATACGAAAGCTAAATGTCAATACAACTAATAATACTGCGCAATAATATTCGAGTGTTGCCTAGTCTATGAAATGTTTTTACCATTTTTTAATATCATGATCAAACGCAAATATTATCTGTATAGGGGTTTTAAACAGTCTAATTTTACAGATTATACACAACCTATAGAGTTAAACCGTTTTAGGGTTAGGGTTGAACTACATCTGGCAGCATGAAATTGCACTTTCCTGTGCTTCTATCCTTTTTGGTCACTCAGAACCGTTATTTACTAGAGCGAGAAAGAGAGCGCGAGTGTATAGTTCCACTCTCAAAAAGCCGATTGTAAACCGGTTTTAAAAGTTTATCTATCATTCTTGACAATCCATACTAATATAATATTATAAATGTGAAAGTGTGATTTTTGTTTATTTGTTTTTGTCCTTCCTTCACGCAGCAACGGAACGGAGCAATTTAAAAAAATTAAACATTTTGCTATCTCTTGGTCGAAGTTTACGCTTAACCAAACTTACTTTTTTTGTCATTTTACTTAAGATTGAAAATATAATTAATGTCTTCGTAAAAAGCGGCAATATTTTGTGTTCTACAGTACAAAAGTGTAGTACTCTGTATATATTTAGTAATAATAGATTATAAATATATGTTACATACATAAATATCTACTGTGCTTTTTTATTTCTTTTAACTCTTACATTAATTATAGGTTTTATTACATATCTTCAATATTTTAGTGCGATGTTCGTACCTACATAAAACACACATAAGCAACCATATCCCCATACACAAACGCACACAAATGCACACGCCACGCACACACATTATATACTCTTAGAATCAATAGGTACGTCAATATGAATGAAATATAAAATCTATTTTTTGGGTAATCAATTCGCACTGTTATTACCGAAGTCACGCACATTAATGCAGCCATGGTGCGTAAGACATGCGCATCACGTGGTACTCACGCACACATGAATCAAAGACTGTCTTCACTATGAAGTTGCGGTGTGTTAGCAACACGGTATCTGGACCTATAAAAAATCTTTGAATTATTATTAAATTTTAATTTACGTCCTGCGAAAGCGGGCCGGTAACAGCTAGTGAGTAGTAAAAGCCAAAATAATTGAGGAGTGAAAGCAGGACACAGAGTGTATAGGGCACTTTGATCTGATATCGGAAACCAGAATGTATCAAAAAAAGTCAAGTATGGCAATACGTAGTGCTATACATTAGGTTAGTTCCTACCTACCTAATGTTTAGTAGTTAAATTTAGGGTTAGATGAAGTCAGGTATGTGATAAGCATGAGAGTAAAACTAATGCTGTAGAAATGTGGTTATTAAGATTGACTGAATGATAGGTTGAGAAATTGTGTAATGAGAGAAAAGTGTGGTTTGCAAAATGTTGTGACCAGGACTAAGAAAGGAATGCTTTGGTGGTTTGCACTCGGAGAAAGATTCATTCTTTGAAGAAAGAGTGACAAAGCAAATGTATGTAAAGTATATCGCGGTAGAGCCATGCTGCAGCTATATTTTTTTTGTTTGTTTTTTTTTAAAAACGTTACCCTCACACTAGGATTTTCTCATGTATCGTGGAGGCAGTTTACAAACACAAATTGCACAAGGACAAACATCCAGATCCGGAACAATTATTTGTAGGCCATACAAATACTTGTTCCGTGCGGGATTCGAACCCGCGCCCCTCAGCACAGCAACTCATTGCTAAGCCACTGCGCCACGGAGCCGTCAATATTAGTAGTATAGTTATAGCACGAATGGGTCGGCTCGACCGGGGTAGGACCACGCTCTCATAGAATACCAGCGTAAAATAGCAGCTTAACACTGCTGTGTTTCCTATGGAGAGTGTAGAGAACCGGAGATCCTTTTTATTGGAAAACAGGCATTCTATCTTAGACCTCACGGGTGACAAAGCGTTTGCATTTTGATTCGCAAAGGAGGATAGATGTAGATGCCTTAGGGGGCACAGCAACTACTTTACCATCAGTTGGACTGTGTGCTCGTTTGTTACCCTTTTTTATAAAAAAAATATATTGAAGAAGGGCCACATTAAGAGCAATTTTAACCGACGAGCATGCATGCATAAATATATAGATTTTAAAAAAGCGGGAGAGTTGTGTTAGGATCGTACCAAATGGAAGTCCGTAGTCCTGCCTAGCTCTCAGCGTGACGTGCGTGATAACTTTTGATTATTAAATGATAATAAGTTCACTTCAATGTATTAAGTACAATGCCAAAAGAATGAATCCTAAAACGCAAAATTACAAACAATTGATCAACGATCGAACCAGACGTCTCGTACCTTTAATGCTGCTGATATAAAATATTGTAATTAAGTTATTATATTTGCGATTACTAGACTTAATGCGCGTTGTGGCGGTGTAAGAATATCCACTACTTCTGTCGTAAGAGGCGACAGAGATAAACTGAACAAGAGAATTGGCAGCCGCATCTTCCTTATAGCAGCTGAATATAAATAAAATAATGCAGTTGCCAACCCGCTTGTCAAGCGTGGCAAACTATGACAGATATCTCTATGTGTGGAAGGCCTTTGTTCAGCAGTGGACTTTTTACAGACTGTAATGATGGCTGAGGTTATCTATATTACACATGCAAATGAAATTGAAGAGTGTATAATATAGAAATAACGGCATTTCAACTAAAGTTGTTGTTTCCATGCCATGAGGGCATGAATAACCGTTTGTAAAATTCGCGTCTGTCTGTCTGTCTGGCTAATATTCAGAATGGAAGAACTGATTGTATTGAAACTTTACGAACAGATAGCGAACAATGGCAGAAGTGATGTTGGTTGTATTTTATCCGAGAAACTTTTTATTTTTTTTGTGAGATGGAAAAATTGTGGTCATTGATGATGATATAGATCCCATTAAGGCGAAGCCGGGGTGGGTCGCTGGTAATAAATAATGTCCATGGAAATAACATTTCACTTAACTATTAAATTAAATTAATACTTAAGTAAGTAAAAGGTTAAATTAATGTTGTCATTTACCGAGGACGTAAAGCGAGTCCTTTTGCCTCCTACACCTTGGTCGCAGGTGTGATTTATGTTACCTTGCGTGTGTTTATTTATATTTTCAAAACGAACATGAATTAAACATAAAGTCATTTCACTAGCAGAACCTTCACGATATATTTTAATATGTGTAAGGCTACTAATAAAAAAATAGTGATAAGACGATAGACGTAATTATAAAACTAAAGTTTGTTGATTCATGACTTTACCTAACATCAAACAAGATAAATATTTACCACCGCGCGGATTACTGGTTAGAGGCTAGATACTTTGTGTATGTATAAAGTCGCAGGTTCTATTACAAGATGGAATTAACATCAGCGCAAACACAGTTGTAGGTTTTCGCATCTGGTTGTGTTGTGATTTTCCTCGTTATCTTCCTCTCTGACACCGTACCTTTACTTACCTCCGATTTTATCTTTCTATATTCTCCACTTAAAAAAAAGCCTACCCCAAACTATGAATATCTTATGTATTGTGGAGACGTTTTACATATATAAATTGCAAATGGACATACAGTCCATACACGTATTTGGCCATATAAACACTACTTGTTCCATAGAATACTATAATTTATAGTATTCTATGACTCGTTATGTGCGGGATTCAAACTCACTTCCCCACAGTACTGCGACCAAATGCTTTTCTACTGCGCTACAGGCTCACACTGTATTGCTATTATACTTCCCGTCATAGAATAAAACAGTACTAGCTCTTGTGCAGATGGTAGCTTAAAATTATTTTATTATTGAGTTATCGCCGTACTATAAAATCGGTTAGAATGATAATATTTTTAAGATTTATTAGCATTAAACAAAGTATACCATACGTCACAATAAACGAAACATTTATATATTCGTTCATTACGGTCTCTCAAAAGACCAAAACTGAACATTTGATTGTTACTTAGGTTGGCAGGTTGGCAACCGCAGTTTTTAATATGTTTAGTTGTAATCTGGATAATGCTGTTGCCCATGGCCTATTATTTTATTTATTTTTATTTAAAAATCTTTATTGCACTTAAGATGTACAATTGGCGGACTTAATGCCTTTAGGCATTCTCTACCAGTCAACCACGAGCTAAGCAGAGAAACTTAAGCAGGTGTCATAAAAACTTGAGAATATATACGTGAATGTAAATATAAACATATACATACTATACTTGTAAATACAAATATATATATATATATATATATATATATATATATATATATATATATAACTACAAATAACATAAATAATATACTCTATACATGATACATAAACATACATAATTTTAAACAATACATAATACATACATTTTAAGCATACTTACATACAAACATATTATACAAAAACAACTTAAGTAATTTATAATACACTTATACAGAAACATTTAAATAAGAAGGTCAATTTTTTGACATTTAATTGTTATAATTATAATAATAAATTTAATTTAATAGACATAAATAATTTAATTAAGAAATTTTTGACTAGTGATAGGTATTACCTGTCTAAATATATTTTAAGACAGATAGCAAATATGCTATCTTATTGTTTATATATTAACTCAGCCAAAGACATGCCTACACAGACATCTGCTCCTTTTGAGCAGTATAATGACTTTATATGTAATTTAGAATCAGTTCCAAGTAACTTAAATTAGAAAATGAGACAATAGAGGTAATCTCTAGCAGTTGTAATAATTTAAATAATTTAGAATGTAGCTTACAAATCTTTAATTGTATGACTCCACAGAGTGATAATGAAAATTGTTTACACCTGGTGCATCAAAATATACAAGGCATGGTAGGCAAAGAGCTAGAAATTGAGTTGTTCTTAAATAGCAACAATATTCATATTTTATGTATTACTGAACATTGGTTAAAAGCTTATAACTTAATGTTTAACTTCAGTAATCACCAGGTGGTCAGTTCTTTCAATAGAGAAATGGTTTTAAGAGGTGGCTCCTTAATATTAGCTAGTAAATTATTGTCATGTAAAGAACGTAAAGATATTGTGAGTCTCTCTGTTGAGCGAACTGTAGAAATGGCATGTGTTGAGTTTGAGCACCACATTGTTGTGAGCGTCTACAGACCCCCATGTTCTATATTCGATACTTTTGAAAAAAATATGGAGGAAGTTTTTGCTAAGCTTAATAAACAGAATAAATCTGTTGTAATATGTTGAGACTATAACATCAATCTCCTAGAAGCTTCCTCAATCAATATTAAATTTAGATCATTGTTTAAATCATATGGTCTTTTTAATTTATTTTTAGAGCCAACGCGTATTGCTCAATCTAGTGCAACATGTATAGATAACATTTTTACAAATGTGAAGCCGTTGCATAAATGTATAATTCAAAAATTAAGTTCTGATCACTGTGGACAAGTAGTTTCGTTACCATATGTTCACAAAAAGCAAGTAGATAAGAAAGTTGTGTTTGTTCCAGTTAATGCACGTCGCTTGGAGAAATTTAGAAGTAACATAGTGAAAAAACTTCCATCACTTTTATACCAAAATGATCCAAATTTTTTGTATGGAACATTATTTAAGCTTATTTGCAATGAATTTAATAATACTTTTACTTCTAAAACATTTTTCTTGAACAGTCGGAAGTCATTTAATGAATGGGCGACAGTAGGAGTCCATAAGAGCAGACATAGGTTATATGATATTTACCATGAAAGGTCATATAATCATAGCGTCGAATTTAGGGAATATGTAAAAAAATATTCAAAAATATTTAAAAGAGTTTGCTCCACAGCCAAGTCTTTGCATTTGAGCAACAAAATTAAGACGGCTTCTAATAAAATTAAAATGATATGGAGTATAAATAATAGCGAAACTGGTAAGATCAACTCTCGCAATTCAAACTACCAGTTAAGTGTTAATAACAAATTAACCGAATCAGATCAGGACGTTGCAATGGTTTTCGAGAAATATTTTACTGATATTCCGATATTAACCACTAAGTCACTGAATTCTTCTCCTGCGGTCGCCGAATCATTACTTAAACAAAATGTAAATGCGTGTACAAAGAATTTTACATTTCACAAAGTATCATCAAAAGATATTGTAAAATATTTTAAAACTATTGATGTTAAGAAAACTGCGGATCTGTGGGGGATTTCCGTTAGAGTTATTGCGTCTATAATAGATATAATCGCGCTTCATTTAGCTATTATTTTTAATACTAGTATCGAATCTGGTGTGTTTCCTAAAAAATGATTCTTGATCAAATGTTAAATTTCTTTAATATAAATAATTTAATTCATAAAAATCAATTTGGTTTCACAATGGGTCGCTCGACAACTGATGCAGGTGTTGAGCTGATTAAATATATATTTAATGCATGGGAGAATTCACAGGATGCTTTGGGTATATTTTGTGACCTATCCAAAGCCTTCGATTGTGTTCACCATGAAACATTAATCAGGAAACTTCAACACTACGGTGTAAGAAGTGATGCTCTTAAATTAATTATTTTATATTTAAGTAAGAGAACGCAAAAAGTTGTCATTAACAGTATGAGTTCTTCCGGGTCGATGCTACAGATGGGCGTGCCTCAAGGCTCAATTCTCGGCCTGTTTCTGTTTCTTGTATACATTAATGACTTACCTTACATAGTAGGAGATAACCATGATATAGTATTATTTGCAGATGACACTTCTTTAATTTTCAAATTAAATCGACTTTTGCTAAAATATGACGAAGTAAATGATGCTATATCTAAATTAGTAAATTGGTTCAATGTTAATAATTTGCATTTAAATGGCACTAAAACGAAATGTATGAAATTTATGACTCCAAATGTCAAACAATTAAATACTAATGTAATTTTAAATGGGGAGAAACTGAGTCTTGTAGATACCACCATTTTTCTTGGAATGACACTAGACGCGAAGCTTCAATGGAGCCCCCATATATCAAAACTAGCAAGCAGACTTAGTTCTGCAGCATATGCCGTAAAAAAGATTAGAAGTCTAACTAGTGTTGAAACAGCTAGACTAGTTTACTTTAGCTATTTCCATAGCATAATGTCGTATGGTATTTTGTTGTTTTATCCAACTTTGTAGGAGATTACTTTATACTAAGTGGATCGCCACTCCGCCATTTCACATTAAAATTTAGTGTCAATGTGTCTTTACGCATCAGAAATCTGTTTCTTTATCTTGAAAGGAATATTAAATGAAACGAATTTCTACGGATTTTATCGCGTTTACTTTAACTTTTTAATTCCCGACGTTTCGGGTGCTTTTCAGCACCCGTGGTCTCGGAGGACTGAGGTGTTTGACGTCTTTTAATTTCAATAGCCTCGCGAATCATCCTTGGTAGGAATCGGTGTTCTTTTACAAGGATTTTTAGTCTATCATATCTAATGTAATGGCGAGAATTGAAAGGAATAGTTGGTGAACATCTTTTATTTATTATTTTAAAACCATTACCCCAATTATTGGATTTTCTTCTGTATCATAAATTGCACAAAAGCAAATATTCAGACCCGGAACAATTATTTGTAGGCCATAAAAATACTTTTTACGTACGGAGTTCAAATTCGGCATTCAGCGCCGCAACTGCGCCATGGAACCGTCAAATACATATTATGTACATCGTTGTTAGTCATTACATCATTCAATATAGACTTTCGCAGCCAGCTGAATATAAGCCTAACTAGGCCATAGTTTTAGCCAAGAACCCTACGAAAGTACGTTCGGTACCTACTTACAGATGCGTACGAACTTACTAAAACTAATTTTCGTTTCATAATTCACTTTGCACTTAAAATAAATACGTAATAGTTTATTTATCAAGACCGTAGTATTAGTTTGTTGTCACCTACAATTATTTTTAAAAAGCCTGGACAAGAAACTCAATTTGAATTAAAATGCAATGATGTAAATCCCCAGTTAGTAATAGTACTACGAGTATTCAACTAGTTTGTTGTCATAAAGCTTTTAAACACGAATGACTGTGTGATCGAAATTTGCCTCCATCCGATAAGCTAAACGGAAACGGCACACAGATTATTGACACAGGTATCCGGCGAGCTATACTCATTTGTTTATGTATCTCTCAGAAATAATTCAAAAACATACCAGCGTAAAATAGCAGCATAATGCAGCTGTGTTTCGTATGGTGAGTGTAGAGAACCCGAGACCCTTTTTACTGGAAAAGAGGCATTCCATCTTAGTCCTCACGGCTGACAACGCATCTGCATTTTGATACTTTATCGAGGATAGATGTAGATGTCTATGGATCACAGCAACCACTTAACATCAGGTGAACTGTGTGCTCGTTTGTCACCCTATCCTTTAAAAAAATATTGATATTCTGCATCTATGGGAGATTTATTCAATGTGTAGTGTTCGCGTTAATATAAAATATTATTAGGGAAGAGTCTTGAAACGTTAAGTAAGCAAGTATTAAAGTATAGCTGCGATCCGGCAAATGAAGCTTGAAATTGAAATGAACTAGACTAATGCTGCTCCTTTAGCGATCTGAAAGATAGATTTGGGGCATTTGTCGATTAAAAAGTAGCTTTTGCTCTCACTATATTGTTGTAATTGACGCGTTCCTCAACTTTATATTGCCAAATAATGATTTCAACTTCGTGTACATGTACACACTAGCTTGGTTATGTATACTCTAAGGGTTTCAACAAACTTATGAATGGGATGGTGATACCAGATGCCGTAAATTCACATAATTATACAGAAAAAAAGTAATTTTAATAGACTTAGTTCTATTGTTTCGTTCCTATCCTAAGCATCGTCAATAAATTATTTAATTATTAATAAAACATGTCAAAAGTCATCATCATCAGCATAACAGCCCTTCACAAGTCCACTGCTGAACATAGGCCTCCTCCAAGGAATGCCACAAAGCATGGTCCTGGGCCACCTGCATCCATCGACTTCCTGCATGTCTTACCAGGTCGTCACTCCATCTTGTGGGGGGACGCCCTACACTTCGCCTACCGGTACGAGGCTGCCACTCGAGAACCTTTATTCCCCATCGGTTGTCGGTTCTTCGAGCTATATGGCCGGCCCACTGCCACTTCAGCTTAATAATCCGTTGGGCTATGTCGGTTACTCTGGTTCTACTGCGGATATCCTCATTCCTAAGTTTATCACGCAGAGAAACTCCGAGCATAGCCCTCTCCATAGCTCGCTGAGCGACCTTGAGCTTTCTCATCCGGTCAGCAGTGATGGGCCACGTCTCAGTACCATTGGTTATTACTGGCAACACGCACTGGTTGTACGGTCTTGTTTTCAAGTTTTGAGGTACCTGACGAGAAGATGTGCCGTAATTTCCCGAACGCTGCCCAACCGAGATGAATCCGTCGATTGACCTCTCGGTCGATACTCAATTACAACTTCGAGCTTAGTGTTCCCAACAACTATCAGCATAGGTATGACATGGACATTAAACATGATCTTTGTTTTGTCCATGTTCATCGTAAGACCTATCCGTTGGGAAACACTATTGAGATCATTGAGAATAGTGCTTAGGTCCTCCAGCGATTCTGCCATAAGGACTATATCGTCGGCAAATCGAAGGTGAGTGATGTACTCGCTATTGATGTTAATACCGTATCCTTTCCAGTCCAGTAGCTTGAAAACGTCTTCCAATGCAGCGGTGAAGAGTTTCGGGGATATAACGTCACCCTGTCTTACACCTCTCTGCATATGGATAGGTTTCGTACTCTGGTCCTGTATTTGGATAGCTATCGTAGCCCTACTGTACAAGCACTTCAGCATCTCGATATACCGACAGTCAACTTGGCATCGCTGTAGGGACTGCAGACCGCTCAAATTTCGACGGAATCAAAGGCTTCTTCATAGACCACATAAGCCAGACATAGTGCCAAATTGTACTCCTTGGACTTCTGTACAATTTGCCGAAGGGTATGTATGTGGTATATGGTGCTAGAGCCTTTTCGGAAACCGGCTTTTTCGGGAGGCTGGAAGTCATCAAGTCTGCGCCCGAGACGATTCGTAATGACTCTCGAAAACAGCACGTAGACGCGGCTCAGAAGGGAAATCAGTCTGTAGTTCTTCAAGAGGGCATTGTCATTTTTCTTAAAGAATAAGACCACCGCACTTCTGCTCCACGCCTCCGGTGTAGTGCCACCACGGAGAACGGAATTAAAGAGCTTCTGAAGTACTTCAAGTACCGGTTTTCCACTCGTTTTTATAAGTTCCGCTGTAACTCCATCCTCGCCTGGGGCATTACCTGCCTACAAATTAGCAACCTATTGAAAGTCAAGAGAGCTGCTTTCCGGGGAGCAGCAATCTATCCCACCCCCGAATATAGGCGAACGGTCAATCGTTTTCAACGAGAAGTCCGTTTAAGCTTATGGAGAATATCTCTCCCTCTCATACAGCGTACTATTAGATGGCAAGAGCCCTCCGCATAGACGCTATCACCCACACTCCCCTTTTCTCCCGTCCCGACGGTACGGTTGCCTTCGAGGACGAGGAAAAGGCTGAGTGCTTTGCAGACAACATTGCCGCACAATGCTCTCCTAGCTCTCAACCTATCGACCCCTCACACATCCAGGTAGTGGAGGATGAGGTCCGCCGTCGGAACTCACTCCCCACAGCCTCTGACCCTATTACTGTGTCCAATGATGAGATTTCATCCCTCATCAAAGACTTAAGCCCAAAAAGGTTCCGGGCGCGGATGGCGTCGCCAATCAAACCCTTAAACACTTTCCTAAGCAGGTGTTAACCTTTCTAACTATTATCTTCAACACCTGCTTCAATCTTAGTTACTTTCCCACTACGTGGAAAGAGGCAATTGTCATTGGTATTCCCAAATCAGGAAAGCCTCTCAACCTCCCTTACAGTCATCGTCCCATCAGCCTCCTCAAGGCCATGGGCAAACTCTTCGAAAGAGTCATCCTCACTCGCATGAGGCTCCATCTGTTTTCCACAGACGTTGACCCTCTTGTCATCCCCCACTGATTTGGTTTCCGAGCGAAACATTCTTGTCCCCAACAAGTTCACCGTATTGTGGAATATATCCTCAGCGGTTTTTATCCTCGTCGCCATAAGACCAGCGCGGTCTTTTTCGACATTGCTAAACATTCGATAGAGTCTGGCACGAAGACCTTATCTATAAACTATATCAAATAGGTCTCCCCGATCGTCTTGTACGTCTCGTGGCCTCTTACCTGAAGGACATTAGACACGAAGGCACGTTTTCCTCTCAGCGCACCAACAAAGCTGTTGTCGCTCAGGGCTCAGTACTTGCTCCCTTCCTGTATATCCTGTTCACCAACGTCATTCCCATCCATCGTCGTCATCGTCGAAATGTGTTCAGCTCTCCCACTTCGCAGACGTCACTGCCCTCTACTGTAAAGGTATCTCGCTACCTTTCATACGGAACAAGATCCAAAAGTCAGTTGATGAAACAGGAGCTTAGTTCCAAAAATGGCGCATCGATGTAGAAGAGCTCCGCCATTCACTTCGATTATAAATGACGCCGCCTCAAAAACACTCCACCAATACGTATGCTAGGGACCCCTGTCCCCTGGCATAAGTCTGCTAAATATTTAGGTGTCACCCTTGACACGAGGCTCACTTTTCGACCCCATGTCAAAAGAGTAACCCATCACGCACGTTTTTATCTGAGTAGGCTTAACAGAATGTTGGGCCGACACAGTAAAATGTCCCTCGGAAACAAGCGAATGCTTTATAAGGTCTGTATACGACCAGTCAAGTCTTACGCGGACCCTATATTTGCTCACGCTTACCCCAAAGTCATTAATGAACTCAAAGTAGTTCAAAACCTCTTCTGTCGTCGAGCTACGAACGCACCCAGATACGTCTATAACACCGACCTTCATCGGGACTTAGAGCTCTGTACAATTCAACAATTTCTTAAAACACTCTATGAGAACTTCTTCAAAGCCTGAGAGTCTCACTCCAATCAATTCATTCGTGAGGCAATTACTTATGCTGCCCCACTCCCCTCTCGCTATCGAGTCCGCAGGCCGAGAAACTCTCTCGCGGACCCGCCAAATAAACTTTCAACCGACCTGAACTGCCTCCTGGCGGCTCAGGCCGACTCTTCTTAAATTTGCCTTAGTAGGCTCCCTTCAGCTGTTCGTAGCCGCCTGCGCCCTCTTTACCCAAAAGAGGATCGCTTCCGATTCGGCGGTAAGGCCTAATAAGCCAATGCCAGTCCCATGGGTGGTGTTTAGTGGGTACACTTAGGGGGTTAGGTAGTTAGTAACAGTGAGTCCCACATAACCACGACAGCCGGCTGTGACTTTGTGTGTTGTGTGTGTGACTTTCCCATGTTTTGCTACAACCAAGGGATGTCACTTTTAACCGATTACAACTATTTAAACAAAGTGTTCTGTATATGACATTCTATGTGTGTATGTATGTTTTTATCGATGTTTCACCGTAGCTGCCCATTAGACTGATTCTACAAATAGACTCGCCAATCAATTTATCTTTATCATAAGTGAAGGAAAAAAAAGTGAAATCTATATTATTTTTACTGCATTGTTAGGCATTAATAATATTGTTACTTCTCAGTATTTTTCATAATTTCAGTTTAGTGTATTGATATTAAACAAAATATTAATTGTCATTTTTTATGTTTAGCTATTATGGGAAAACAAGATTTAGCTTGATTACAATAATAATGACCTGGCATGATCTTATTATGACCGTCAAACACCTCAATCCTCAGAGTGACCATGGGTGCTGTAAAGTTCTCGAAATGTAGGCAATATAAAATAAGTTAATATACGCTATAAAATCCATTTAAAACCTATTTTTACTTAATTACTTATCTACTAAACATAACTGAGTACCACCCATTGTTCAATTAGGGAACAAGAATAATATAGGCGACTCACACGATAGGCAAATTGTATATTTAAAAGGAATAAAAAATACAAAATATTTGGTGGCGATCGGGTCGCGAGCTAGCGGCGAGTGCCGGTCTTAGGCGCGGTGGTGAGAAACCCCCACGCACTTCACATACTCCCCGCAAACACCGTCGGTGCTGTCGTAACGGCGCCGACATACTCCCGGCGCTGGAAAGCTTAACAGCTTTCAAGATCTTCCAACTCATCGGGCTTCGGTAGTAGGACGATTCTGTTTAGGGCGCGCCGCACAATTCCTCTTGCAGTGTCTATATCTGCGACGCGTGTCAATCCGTCAGATCCCGTGAAGAGTTTTCTTACACGTCCGAGACGCCAATAGAGCGGTGGAGCGTTTTCCTCTTTCAAGAGGACTAGGTCGTCAATTTGTAGGCTCTCTTTGGACTTCGTGCGCCACTTCGTCCTCAACTGCAGCTCCGCTCGTGGCTCCAGCGTCGCCAAAAGTGTTGCTTAAACTGCTCGATGCGCTGGAATCTGTCGAGACGATTGGCTTGGATTGTAGACACGGAGATGGCAGCGAGCTTAGTGGTCTACCAATTAAAAAGTGGCCCGGAGTTAAGGGATAATAGTCAGTGGGAGAGGAACTTAATGCACATAGGGAGCGGCTATTTAGGATACATTCTATTTGTGTGAACAAAGATGACAATTCCTCATAGGTTAGGTGCGTAGTCCCTAATATCCTAGCCAGGTGGAATTTGGCTGACTTTACACCGGCCTCCATCAAACCATTGAAGTGAGGAGCGATGCAGGCGAAAAACAAAATTCAACGCCTTCGTTAGCGGCAAAATTAGCGATAGTTTTGGCATTAATTTCAAAAAACTCTTTAAGTTCCTTTGAAGCAGCTACAAAGTTTCCACCATTGTCGCAGAATATCTGCTTTGGTAGCCCTCTCCGTGAAACAAAGCGTCTCAAAGTTAATATAAAAGCATCCTTGGACAGCTCACTAACAGCCTCCAAATGGATGCACTTATACCTAAAACATATGAAAATACACAAATAACATTTTGTAATTTTTTCAACCACGACCTTTGCGATCCGTGACCATAAATGGCCCAGCGAAATCAGTCCCTACTGTAATAAAAGGAAAGTCAGGCATTAGTCTTTGAGCAGGTAGGTTGCCCATTATGTTTTTCATAGACTGACTCTTAAAACGCCTACATACGGTGCAATTATGCACAGTACGTCTAGCCAGACTTCTTCCACTAATGGGCCAAAAACGCGTTCTAATAGAAGCCAGTAAGGCTTGGGGCCCTAGATGTAGAAGCCGTACGTGTTCTTGTTGGAATAAAAGTTGAGTAAAATGGTGTTTAGAGCTTAACAACATGGGATGCGTCATATCGAAACTATATTCAGAAGCCTGAATTCGACCACCTACTCTTATCACTCCTTTATGTAAAAATGGATTAAGTGCCGAAATGTGCGACTTAGGACTTAGGGAATTTCCTTTTAATAATAAATCGTATTCTTTAGGGAATGCCTCTAATTGGGAAATATACACTAATGAATTAAGAGTTTTATTGAGCTCGGCGGTAGTTAAGGAACCTGTAATTTTAGTTTTAGAATTTTTACAGTTATTAATAAATCTATGTACATAGGCTAAAATGTGTTGTAATTGTTTTAATTTAGAATATTTGTTAAAGTTAATAATTGATTGATAATTATCACAAATAGCAACTGGATGTGCTTTAACTTCCGGCAAATTCTTCATCTCAATAATAGTCTGCGACTGCATAGAAGGCCACTCGGACTCTGGCAACGATAAAAACTTAGGTCCATACCACCACATATCACATGCAGCGATCTGTTGTGGGTTCACGCCACGGGATAGCAGGTCAGCTGGGTTGTGTTCTGTAGGAACTTGGTGCCATGAATTTGCGTCAGTCAACTCTCTAATGGCGGTGACTCTGTTGGCAACGAATGCCTTCAAGTTAGAAGAACCGCAGCGCAACCAACTAAGAACTACGCTCGAGTCAGTCCAATAGACATGACGCGATATTTTACGTCGCAAGGCCTTGGTTACAGATGAGCTCATTTCAGCTGCAAGAAGAGCACCTGAAAGCTCCAAACGCGGAATTGTAATAGGGCTGGATGCTGGGACAACGCGAGATTTCGCACATAAAAGTTGGACATGTATTTGTCCTTCTTTATTTGTAGAGCGAAGGTACAAACATGCACCATAGGCGCGTTGCGATGCATCACAAAAGCAGTGGATTTCAACACAGACTGGATATTCTATTGATACCCATCTAGGTATATTTATAAGTCCATCACCAAAAGGTCTCCAGACATCGACAATTTCCTTTGGAGCGGGCTCATCCCAGTCCAATTTGAGAGACCATAAGGTCTGAATTAAAATTTTGGGAACGATAGTGGACAAGGATAGGAGGCCCAAGGGATCGAAGATCTTGAAAGTTGAAGAAAGTATAGTGCGCTTAGTGACGACCTCAGACTGATCCACTGCAATGGGAAAATTAATGCTGTCGGTCGAAGGACTCCAATCTAGGCCCAGCGTATTTGTAGACTGACTCAATGTCAGATTGCCGGATGACTGGACAACGTCTGAAGGCAGTAAAGAAGGTAAGTTGGATCGGTACTTACGTAAATCAAAACCAGCCATAGAAAGAGCCACATGTGTTGATTTCTGTATAGACCGTAATTGATCTTAATCATCGCTAGAAGTTAGTAAGTCATCAACACATATGTCCTCCTGTATGACTGCCTTAATCACGTCATCGTCACACTCCTCGTCCACTTGCCAGAGACACCTGGTGGCAATGAAACTAGCGCTAGCAAATCCGTAGGTGACCGTGTTAAGCCTGAGTGTCTGTAATGGTTTGTCCTCCGCATCACGCCATAAAATCAGCTGTAGGTTTCGGTCAGACTCATCTATTAAAACCTGCCGGTACATTTTTTCAATATCCGCTGACAACAAATAACGATATTGCCGGAACCGGATGAGGATATTGAAAAGAGAGTCTTGAACTGTAGGGCCTATCATTTGAATGTCGTTTATAGACAAACCAGATGAAGTGCGAGCTGATGCGTCAAAAACGACGCGTAGACGTGTTGACTCATTGTCTTCACGAATGACAGGATGATGCGGAACAAAATAGGCAAGCTCAGGTCGGTCTACCTCAGATATTGCTAGATGTCCTAGTTTGCGATACTCCTCAATGAAATCAACATAGGCGGACTTAAGTTCCGGTTGCTTGCGAAAGCGACGTTCCAGGTTTATAAATCGCCGCCTGGCCATGAAATAGGAAGTGCCTAGGCAGTCTGGTTTGTCGATCAATGGCAGCTTGACACAAAAACGACCTTCTTCAGTGCGTTTTGTGTGCTGTAAAAAATGTTGTTCGCAAGCTTTCTCTTGGTCTGTAAGAAGGGGCTTTTGTGGCAAGCTTTCAAGCTCCCAAAACCTCTTCAAATCATTGTGAAGCTCAACTAAAGTATTGTTGCTTTCAATACTTACAAAATTACATTTCACTGGGGAATTTAAATTGAGATTGTCATTTTGAATATGGTGCATGGGACCTGCGATAAGCCATCCTAATTTAGACTCATGTAGAATAGGATTTCCTTTGCCTAAAGAGTGCTGTTTGGTTCCAATAATGGACCAAAATAGGTCAGCACCGATGAGCAGTCCTATGTCAGACGGCTCATAAAAGCTGGGGTCTGCTAATGCAAAGGACTTCAGGTTAAGGTGTGTAATAGACACAAGAGACTTAGGTATCTTACCTGAAATTTGGGGTATGACTAAACATGACGTCATAACGCTGAAAGAACCTACCTTTGAATGAATACGAACATTGCAACGTTCAGCATTAAGCTTGACAATAGTGTTACATATGCCGACCACATTCCTAACATCAGACGTGGAAGAAGTTAAATTTAACTTTGATTTAAGTGCTTCTGTAATAAAGCTAGACTGACTACCGTTGTCTAAGAGAGCTTTAGTGGTAATGTAATTGATTGTTTTGGGATTAAAAATATCAACCAAAGCCGTACATAGTAGTGTCTCAGAAGCAGAAACAGCTGACATTGAAACTGGCTCAGAGACTGCAACATTAGTGACTGCCACATTGGTATCAGAATCCGTAGGTTTGTGTAAAAAGGTATTGTGACGTTTTTTGCATATTTTGCACGTACCTGGAAGCTTGCATGCGCGCGTATTATGCCCTTTGCGCAAACAGTTGGGACACAACTTTAGCTCGGACACTAATGAAAGTCATCATCAATAGATTTCGATTGAAATTGTGAGCACTCATAATTACGATGACCTTGACCACAGAAAATACACTTGTGAGAGGCAGTTGATGATGAGTCGCCCTGCTCAGCGCTGACGAATGACTTAGTATGAGAAACGGGATTTTGTTTGACGCCTTGATTGTGATTCGGGTTTGACTTTATATTTTTGTCTTGTTTACTGCGATAAACAGACTCTAAAACTTCAGCGCGGCCCTTAATAAAAGTCATGAAATCATCTAGGCTAGGTATATCCGAAGCATTAACATTAGCTTGAATGTACTCCTCCCATTTAACACACGTGTTGCTGTCTAATTTCGCTGAGACTATGAATATGATCAGGGTATCCCAATGATCAGTTGGCTGTTTTAAAGTATTTAAAGCACGTAGGTTTTTTGTGACGTGGTCTACTAGAAATCTTAATGACTTGTCAGACTCACGCAACGGCTCAATATTAAACAAAGATTTCAAATGATTATTTATTAATTGAAGAATATTATTAAAACGCTCACAAAGAAGACTCCATGCCTCAGGATAATTATTGTCGCAAACTTCTAAATTACATATTAAACAAGCAGCTTCACCTTCTAGATAGGAATTTAAGTAATGAAATTTGTGTATATTTTTTATTTTTGTATTATTATGTATCAGAGAACTGAACGTATCACGAAATTCCAACCATTTGTTGAACGTACCATCAAACTTATTAATTTTAATGACTGGTAAACGAAAGCCGATAACTTCGTGATCATCTTCATCAGCTGTGTAAATACTGCTATGCTGAAGCGACGACTTTTTTGTCGTACTGCTTACGGAAATAATTTCCTGAGTCAATGCGATCGAATTGTGGAAAGCTTGTTCGATAACTTCTCTGGTATCCAATTCTAAGCTTAAATTATTTTCCTCCAATGCTTCAATCTGATTTTGCACGTTATCGAATTCGCCAAATAAAGTCTCAAGTTTAAATAATCGCTGCGATAGCACGCTAACTTCCGTAGGAGTAAGCTTTTTACCTTTTAATTCTTCTAAATGGTTATTAAATTTCGTAACACGGCCTCTAATTGAAGCGCGTTTTAAATTAAGAGTTTTGTACTTTGCCTCCATACTAGCAAAGTTAACGCGCAGACAATCAAAACAACTAGTTATGCGCTGTACTAATCAAATAATTAAGAATTGCATACAATACGCTCCTCGCTTCGTAGCCAATGTGACGGAAACCGGTTCAAAATCAGCAGAAGCGCGGTGAAAGGTGGGATTGATGACGCGCGACGCCCGCGGTCCAGTACCACGACGTGAGCCCGCAGTGCTGGCAGTGACACGGGATGCGATGATAGTCTCGAGCGACCGCTGCACCGTAGCTGAAATTGATTGTTGGAATGCTTTGCAGATATCTACGTACATAACATAATAACGGGAAGCAAGGTTGATCGTAAATTTAATTGATTTGTGCAAATATTTTTTTTTTATATATGATAAGGGTGACAAACGAGCACACAGTCCACCTGATGGTAAGTAGTTGCTGCGGCCCATAGACATCTACATCTATCCTCTATTACGAATCAAAATGTAGATGCGTTGTCACCCGTGAGGACCAAGATGGAATGCCTCATTTCCAGTAAAAAGGGCCTCTGGCCACCTGCACTCACCGAACGAAACGCAGAGGTAAACCTCTACTTCACGCTGGTTTTCTGTGAGGTCGTGGTACCACCCCGGTTCGAGCCGGCCCATCCGTGCGACAGCAAAAGCTGCCGCGTGGCTCTACCACTGTTTTAATTAGCCATTGGTTTAATTAGCGTAATATAGGGCTTAGCGAATGATTATGCTATAGTGATGACTAATTTATTTGCGTGCATAAACAGCTAACAGTGAATAGCGAGAAGTGAATTTACTTGCATTGAGAAGTTAAGCTCAAATTTTTGCGTAGCTATGTACATATGTATGCTTACGTTTAAAGAAATAGGTTCAGCTATTTAAATTCTAACTATTTAACAGTGGCTACTAACTAATTAAATGCTAGTGAAGACTTTCAAGTCGTAAAATAGGCGCAATGAATGCAAATTATAGGCGGCTTGAAAAATAGCACTGATTGCCTAGCAAATGATGCGGCTAAATAATAGTAAGAAATAATAGACAATTAGCTGATAGGTAAGCAAATAGGTGTAAATAGGTGATTTTAACTCGTTAGGTATGTAAATTGTCGGTAGGTTTATCTAGGTAATTCTTTTAGGATTGTTTTAATAGGTATTTTATTTGGTAGGATTATTGAGTAGGAATAGTTTATTTAGATTAGCAGTTTTATATACGAAAGGGTATAAGATAGACAAGGAATATAAAGGATGTTGCTTAAGAATAGGTAGGTAGGGTAAGGCAACAAAAAATAGGACTAGATTCCTTGTTTCCCTGTTCACACAAATAGAATTTTTAGGAATAGTGGGACACGAAGAGGTAAAATAATAGGAACGGGCTCACTTTTAGCTGGCAAAACCGCTGCTGTGGCGCGTAGACTCCGCTGGACCTCAGCTTGGCCGGTTCTCGATAGCTGCCCTCTTGTCTTCTCTCCGCTCCAAATGAATCCTTCTTGACTGCTTCGTTGTTCTTAGCAATCGGGATGTGGCTTCCTTTGTAGTCGTAGCCCGTAGTACTTGCGTTCGCGACGTTGTAAACGCGGGGTAAGTGCTACGAACGCTAGAACGGTCCAACCGTATTACGCGGCGGAATCGGAATTTTGTTTTAATTTATCACGGTCGCCACTATGTTCAATTAGGGAACATGAATAAAATAGGCGACTCACACGATAGGCAAATTGTATATTTAAAAGGAATAAAAAATACAAAATATTTGGTGTTGATCGGGTCGCGAGCTAGCGGCGAGTGCCGGTCTTAGGCGCGGTGGTGAGAAACCCCCACGCACTTCACATACTCCCCGCAAACACCGTCGGTGCTGTCGTAACGGCGCCGACATACTCCCGGCGCTGGAAAGCTTAACAGCTTTCAAGATCTTCCAACTCATCGGGCTTCGGTAGTAGGACGATTCTGTTTAGGGCGCGCCGCACAATTCCTCTTGCAGTGTCTATATCTGCGACGCGTGTCAATCCGTCAGATCCCGTGAAGAGTTTTCTTACACGTCCGAGACGCCAATAGAGCGGTGGAGCGTTTTCCTCTTTCAAGAGGACTAGGTCGTCAATTTGTAACTTTTGTAATTTGTAATTTGTGTCGTAACGGCGCCGACACCCATCCATCCATCTAATACAGCCTGTAATATCTCTGCCGCTGAATATAGGCCTTCGCCATGGATTGCTTCATAGCGAGGATTTTGCCAAAGTTGTCACGCTTGGCAGGCAGTCTGGCAACGACAGGTTTTTCTTATTTCAGGAACATGCTGAAGCCCATCTCCTGCTTTAGTTTTAGTAGTGTAGTGGATATTCTTATGCAGGCACAATACGGTAACACTGTACTAAACTGATTTCGTTTTAACTATATCTTTCGCATTAACCACGGGCAGTGCTCTAGCACTAGGAGTTTTCTTGCAGGTACGAATTCTATGTGGAATAGTTTACCATCGGCGATTTTTCCGGACCAATGCGTCTAAGGGACCTTCAAGAAAATAGTTTAGGCTCCTTTTTAAAAGCCCGTCAACGCACCTGCAATGAGGGCATCTACGACTTTTTCTGCCACCAGGGCGGCGCCACTTTACAGTGAGGTAAAATATTTGACAGATTTCATAGCGGGGATGATAATTTCTTAGGAAAATGTAATCTTTAAGGTTTACTTATATATTATTAGTTATATTTTATATTAATTACATTAGAAATGAATAAACCAAACTATAAAATATAACTAAAAGTCGACTTTTTTTTAAAAAGAGTTACAAAGTGCAAATAGTTAAAAAGCAAACTACTGACGCATTGTGTTGTGTATTAATATAATATTCTAGATAATGATAAACTATTTTCATAAAACTAATTTCACTGACACGGCAGTCACTTACCATCAAGTGAGCCGTATGTCCGTTTGCTCCATCTCCTATACAAAAAAAACTAAATTTTAATTACAAACAACTATTCGCTGATTAAATGTATATTAAGTAAAACGTTTTACCGACAGCTAATCTGATCAAATCAGCAAAGCAAAACCGCACTGTCTTGTTATCAGTATATAATAGAAGCTAACGAAGTGGTAAAAGGTACATTAAGCGTTTGTCCTTTATGTTTTGCTTGTAAAGTGCTTATTAAGTTTCCCGAGTTAGCTAAGTCACGTAATAATATTGATAGTAACATTGTTAACTTGTACAAATACCCGAATAGAGTTAAATGAAAATATTTATTTAAAGGGATAGGTGACCTTAAAAACTCTTGTTGATATTTTACTTTTGTTAAATTCACGCATGTGCGTAAGTAAAATGTATGGTAGCTCCCTCTAGATGGAGTGACGATCTGGTGAGACATGTAAAGAAGTCAGTGACTCAGGACCGTGTTTTATGATATTCCTGGGAGAGGCCAATGCACAGCAGTGGACTTGTGGATAAAGGATGTAATTGAGATTTTCATACGTGGTAGAGCCATGCTGCAGCTATATTAGTAGTATAGTTGTAGCACGAATGGGTCGGCTCGACCGGGGAAGGACTACGGTCTCACAGTATACCAACGTAAAATGGCATCTTCACACTGCTGTGTTACGTATGGTGAGTGTAGAGACCTGGAGACCCATTTTACTGGAAAAGAGGCATTTCACCTTAGTCTTCACGGGTGATGACGCATCTGCATTTTGATTCTTTATTGAAAATAAATGTAGATGTTTATGGGCCACAGCAACCACACCATCAGGTGGACTGTGTGATCGTTTGTCACCCTATCCTATAAAAAAATGATCATAATGATGACGACACATTTTTGTTGCATTAAAATGTTTCAGATCCCGAAGAAAAAAATATGGAATCTATCTCAGAAGAACTACCAAAACAATTTTTTGAAAGACGTTAAATCAAATGTCCTGATCTGCTGTTATTGATACATTTGTAAGTGATTTTTGATGGTGTAAGAGCTACGCAGTGGCGTCATATGGTTGTAACAAATTGCTGAAATAATAGCACAATATTGCTGTTACGATTCGATAGTGAGTGACGTAACCAGAACAATTTTTACTTTTAACGACGAACTCCATCTCAGTCATCATAAGTGATAAGGTATCTGCATTTTATTATAACATTGTAGAGCATTGCATTTTATATATTGTATAACCGCGATGAGGCTATATTATGGTTGTATAATGAATGCGTCGGCGTGACCGGGGTAGGGCAGCTCCATGAAGCTAATACAAAGGGGAGACGGCATAATCAACTGTGCACTGTGATTCTAAGTAGGTCCTGACGTCATCATAGTGGGCGTAGCTTTAATTAGTATACTGTCAGCATTCGTCCTGTACGCTTATGTGTTGAAAAAATCGCAAATCGGTGTATTTTCGTAGTATTAAGAAGAAAAGGATGAAGTATTGTGTTTTATTGTGTAAAAACTACTCAGATAGACGCTCTGACGTTATGGATGGCATTACATTTCATTTGTAAATAATTTTACACCTAATTTATTAAAATAGTTCTAGAAAAATCTCTGCGTCGGCTTTCAAATATAATTAAATATATTCGACACTAGATGGCGACACTTTGTGGCATGTGAACTAAAAATATAAAGGTCCGTAGAGCTCAGTATTGGTAAAATAATCATACGAAGGTGCTGAAATTTGTTTTGCATTCAGACATAAAGAAATTTTAATCACAAAATATTATTTTTATAGTTTATAATCATTTTGAGAACAGGTCGTATTCACGTCTAGTAAACCTCATAAAAAATAACAAAAAGACAGGGCCCTAATTAGAATTCAATTATTTTTCCCAGTAATCCACAACTTTTAATATTAAAATGCAGGAAATTGTACTTAGGCTGATGTTTAAGAAATGTTTAAGTTATATTTAAGTGACATTCTATATACAAAGAATCACTTAAATACAATTTAATGTTATTAATTTTTGTTCCGATAAATTCTAAAATTCAGTTCACAATGGAGTTAGAGGCAAACAATTCTTTAGCTTTTCTAGATGTGTTAGTAATTCGGAATCCTGATAACACCTTGAGCCACACTGTGTATAGAAAAAAGACCCATACAGATAGATATTTAAACGGTGATTCTCACCACCATCCTTCAAAGTTAGCTACCGTGGGTAAATCTTTGTTTCAGAGAGCACGAGGGATCTGTGACAGTAAACACCTGGCCGCCGAGCTCCAACACGTCAAGCAAGTTTTGCACGACAATAAGCTTCGGGTCCCGCGCCTACGTCACAGTGAACGAGTGAAGCCGGCCACAGTCGAGCGAGTGCCTGCTGTACTGCCATATGTCAGAGGTGTCACTGACAAGATTGGCTACATCTTGAAGCGGGCTTCCATTAAAACATATTTCAAGCCGCCGAAGAAGATTAGTCAGTTTTTACCATCAGTCAAGTGTAATATTCCTCTGCAAGATGCAGGAGTGTACAAGCTTGATTGTGAATGTGGTCTCTCTTATATAGGACAAACTAAAAGATCTATAAAAACCCGTGTTAAAGAACACATAGCTGATGTGAAGAATAGACGCTCCGGGAAGTCTGCAGTCTGTGAACACGTACAGGATCGCCCCCGTCACTACATTAGATTTGATAGACCACAAATCCTCGCTAAAGAACACCGATTCCTTCCAAGGATGATTCGCGAGGCTATTGAAATCAAGAAACATCCTAATTTCAATAGAGAAGATGGCTGGGTGCTACCATCTGCTTGGGATCCCATAATTAATAAAATTAAATCCCAACCCAAGCATACAACTGCAAGACTTCATGATACTGTAAGTTCATACTGCGTGGATCGGAACAAAAATTAATAATTTTTAATCTGGAGGTAGCCGTGGTTAACTATGACACTGGGACGTCATACACCTCAGTCCCCCTCGTGACCATGGGTGATGTAAAGTGCTCGAAACGTCGGGAATATAAAATAAGTTAATATACGCGATAAAATCCGTAAAATTAGTTTTATTTAAATGTGTAGTGTTCGCGTAAATATAAGAAATCATTACAATTTAATGTTCTTATATTGGCATTCAAAAAGTGCATTCGGATGCCTAATTTGGCATAAAATATTTATATTTTAATTGATTTGTAAATAAAATTATATTAATTATAATAATTTGTCTATTATTTGTTCTCCCTCAGAGCCCACACATAAATAATAGTCTAGCCGTTACTGCGTGAAAAAATTACACATACACAGTACATACTTAGTGTGGAATAAGCTCAAGGAGACAGAAAGAACACACAAAACGTCGCCTTTATAATATTAGTGAGATAAGTAGGATATTTAGTTCCAAATTAAATATCCTACTTAATATTGAACATAGAATATTTAGTTTCAAAGAGACTATTTTATGGATAAAATAAATATTTCTTGAAGGTTGACTTTCACGAAATGATAAACATATTTAAATTGTAATTAAGTGATTCTTTGCATATAGAATGTCACTTAAATATAACTTAAACATTCCGTAAAAATCAGCCAAGTACAATTTCCTTCATTTTAATATTGAATGCTGGGTTACTGGGTAAAATAATTGAATTCTAATTGCGGCCCTGTCTGTTTATTATTTTTATGAGGTTTACTTGACGATAGATGGCGGCTTGTTCCCAAAATTATTATGAAAACTATAAAAAAATTACTTTGGCGATTAAACTTTCTTTGTCTGAATGTATTTGCTTCATGAGATAGACGCTCCGATGCTATGGATAGCATCACATTTCATTTGTAAGTAATTTTACACCTAATTTATTAAAATAGTTCTAGAAAAATCTCTTTGCGTCGGCTTTCAAATATAATTAAATATATTCCACACTAGATGGCGACACTTTGTGTCCTGTGAACTAAAAATATAAAGGTACGTAGAGCTCAGTAATGATAAAATAATCATACGAAGGTGCTGAAATTTGTTTTGCATTCAGACATAAAGAAATTTTAATCGCCAAAATATTATTTCTATACTTTATAACATTTTGTGGACATGCCGCCATCTAACGTCAAGGTAGCTAAGCTACATTGCAACATCGATATGGAATGATTCGAGTAGTTTTACTATTTATCGGTAGATGTAGATAATGTAAAGTGGGCGGGGCTTTGCATCCCCTCACCCCGCAAATTGTCACGCGTTGTTACATAGTGAAATTTAATTACAACGTCTCCTCTTTGTATTTGCTTCATGGGCAGCTCTCACTGAATATCAGCGTGAAAGCTGGTTTCCTGTGAGAGCAGCTTAATGTTGATATATTTCTTATGGTAAGGGTCGAGAACAAGAGACCCCTTTTACTAGAAATGAGGAATTCCATCCTTGTCCTTAGTGGTTACAACGCTTTTGCATTTTGATGCTTAATCGAGTATAAATGTAATAAAATTTCTAAAAGCTTTAATATAAATGTAATGCCTATGGGCCACAGCATCTATTTACCATCAGGTGGTCTGTGTGCTCGTTTGTCACTCTTATTCTATAAATAAATTATTCGAGGTTCGGTGTAGGTGACTTTGCGCCACATATATACTTTATTTTCTTTTTGTGCAAACCTATAACACCGTACTTTTCAAAATACCTGTGACCAATAGCGAACAAATTTTTGGGATTAAAGCTATATTACAAAAGTTTTTTTTTACTGTTGTAAGCCCGTGCTTGCTCACCATCCCATCTGATGGTAAGTGGTGATGCAGCCGAAAATGGTAAAGCGCTTTGACTTACCTTAAATTAAGCCTATTCACTCTTGCCTTATAGACACTCACATAATAATCCGATGGAAACACTTAAAGCTTAAAAAAATATAAACTACGTCAACAAAACTTATTTAATTCTATACTGGTTACGTAATTTATTTAATATTTACTTCATAACAAAAAAATCAAGTCTTAGAACGCTGAGCAAAATACTATGTAACAAGATGCCAGTAGGTTAATCTTCTCAAACAAGTCTGACGTGAACTTTCCAACTACGAAACAAAAAGACGTTATCAGGCAGTCCAGGCGTGTCTGGACAAATCATGTTAATGAAACAAAATCTGTCTCGTCAAGGTGGGGTGCTCTTTGTTTTAATTTGTTACCAACGTCACGTGGCGTTTTTGGAAGATTTATCCAGAACAAAATATTCATTGTTTTGCAAGTAGTTAATGCCTACGGCTTTGTTTCTGGATATTTTAAAAAATTCTAATTTTTAGGGGTTGACAAACTTTTTCTAACTTGTACATGGTACTCTTTTTACTTTGTGGGTTTTAAATCATGTTATGGAAAAATAGTCTAATAAGTAACAGATAATAGCACTTGACGGGACCAGCACCATTGCACGTGCGGCGCGGTAGCCGTCGCGGTGCAGTTAGACAGAATTCTTGTAAATAACACGTGTACCGCACACCTGCACCATTGCACCTGCAGTGGCGCTCGTTTTGCTTGTATAAAACGGACGGCGCGGCCGCCGTTAGGTTCAAAAAATGGACCCGGAGAAGAGCTCCGCCGTTCACTTCGATTATAAACGACGCCGTATCAAAAACACTCCACCAATACGTATGCTAGGGACCCCTGTCCCCTGGCATAGGTCTGCCAAATATTTAGGTGTCACTCTAGACACAGGGCTAACTTTCAGGCCCCACGTCAAAAGAGTAACCCGTCACGCACGTTTTTACCTGAATAGGCTCAACAGTATGTTGGGCCGACACAGTAAAATGTCCCTCAGAAACAAGCGTACCCTTTATAAGGTCTGTATACGACCAGTCATGTCCTACGCGGGCCCCATTTTTGCCCACGCTAACCCTAAAATTATTAATGAACTCCAAGTAGTTCAAAACCTTTTCTGTCGTCGAGCTGCGAACGCACCTTGGTACGTCCGTAATGCCGACCTTCATCGGGACCTAGAGCTCCCTACAATTCAACAATTTCTTAAAAAACTCTCTGAGAACTTCTTCAAAGCCTCAGAGTCGCACTCCAATCATCTTATTCGTGAGGCAGCTACTTATGCAGCCCCACTCCCCTCTCGCTATCGAGTCCGCAGGCCGAGAAACTCTCTCTCGGACCCGCCTAATAAACTGTCAAACGACCTGAACTGCCTCATGGCGGCTCAGGCCAACTCTAATTCAATTATTCATAATTAATTTGCCTTCGTAGGCACTCCCTCAGCGGCTCCTAGCCGCCTGCGCCCTCTTTTCCCAAAAGAGGGTCGCTTCCGATACGGCATAAGAAGCTTTAAACAGCTAGTTGCCACTCCCCAAAGGCGGTTTTTAGCGGGTATTACTTAGGTCCCCCGGTAGGCAGTGAGTCCCGCATAACCAGGACAGACCGGCTGTCGTGGTATGCATAATGCATTTTCCGCCTCCCTCTGTGGTAGCCCATTTCCAATTGCTTCGGGCGCAAAAAAAAACGCCGTTAGGACAGTCTTGGCTCTGACGTGGAACGGTACGCTTGTCGTATTCCGTTACTAGTTTATCCTCGACTCGTTGGATAATTAATTCGTGTAAACGAATTAATTATTATTCCTAACTACAAAATTAGTCTCTGTACTATACTCAATTACCCATTCTACATCAGAAGTAGGATAAAGTCCCCATTTTTGCCCACATTTAATCTTCGAATAGTATGAGGATTATTACATTTGTGGAAGACTGTAATGCATTCCACATTGATGAATCTGTTTTTATGTTAAATACTTTTACGTTTTCAAATGTCATACTGTTGCCGTTTCTTAAGAGAATATGTGATGAATATTGGAAGCTCGGAATTCCATGGTTCGCAATACATTTATCTCGATTTCTTTTAATTTTACAAAGCAGTGCAACGATTCGCTAGAGCTAGTACGGCTACGGCACGACGGCTCGCTGGCGTGATTGTGGCACGAACGCAGCAGAACGAAAAGCTGGAGTGCGTTTGCCTGAAGGTAGCCATATCGGCGCGTTCATGACTTAAATGAAGTCTGGGATGGTCGACCGTTGTAATATTTAACAAGAGTTAATATCTGATAGCAGGTGGTGATAACTGATAGACCGTATGCTGTTCACTGTCAACCGTACGAGGACGTGCGGCAGTCAGAGGTAGCCGTGTCTGTGCATCTAGAAAATACTAGAGACGTTGCAACACTCTAGCGAAGTAATTATTCTTGTGCAGGAAAGGAACATGGAGTTGCAGGAAGGCTGGTCTGTGCTGCACTGGGATGTGTCTTGTTGCTGTTGGTTTACATACCTAGGTGTTATCATGTCACTACGTCCCTCACGATACACTTTTGTGTGATTTTGACAGGTACATGTTTGCGGTATGGTTGGTCTGTACCTGTTCTATATTGAGTTGAAAAAAAAAAGAGAATAAGGAAAAAAGTGGTTCTTACTATCATTGCAGGGCGTTTGCCGGTCCAATGATATAGCTACAGGGAATAGTGATTCCGGACTAGCAAAAAGTACTTGAAAAAAAAAGAGAGTAAAAAAAATAGTTCTTACTATCATTGCAGGGCTTTGTGCCGGTCCAATGATATGGCTATAGGGAATAGTGATTCCGGACTAGCGAAAACAGTACTTGAAAAAAAAAAAGAGAAAATAGAAAAGCTACAGACTAATCATTCCGACCTCGCATAAAGTTGATTAAAGTTTTGTGGGGCTTACTGCCGGAACAAAACTGATTGTTACCCAAGTCTGAAGGGTCAATATAGACCGGACCAGACGCTGTTATGTCAGGATAGTCGAACCATGTTTTTTTGTCTACAGATAACTAAAATTGTGATGGAGCGCGTGCGAGGACGCACGCATGTCAGTATGGCCGTGACGGGATCAGCACCATTGCACGTGCGGCGCGGTAGCCGTCGGTGCAGTTAGATAGAATTCTTGTAAATAACACGTGTACCGCACACCTGCACCATTGCACCTGCAGTGGCGCTCGTTTTGCTTGTATAAAACGGACGGCGCGGCCGCCGTTAGGACAGTCTTGGCTCTGACGTGGAACGGTACGCTTGTCGTATTCCGTTACTAGTTTATCCTCGACTCGTTGGATAATTAATTCGTGTAAACGAATTAATTATTATTCCTAACTACAAAATTAGTCTCTGTACTATACTCAATTACCCTTTCTACACACTTATTGCGATCGCTCACAAACTCAAGTTGTAAATAAATTTCTGGAAAACAAGTCTCCTATCAAAAAAATAATGTGTTAGTTTTATTGTTTAATTTTGCTTAAAATGGTTGAACTGCCGTCTTATTACATATGGCCGAATAGACCTACGAAGTACCATGTGCTCTTGTGATATGGTATAAGGTTTATTTTTGCTTGAAACAGTTCGAAACCTTGCGTGCATAAAAAATTCGCTAATAAATAGTCTTTTGTCAATCCGCCGCCGTATAGCGCCGGTGTTTTATCCTTTTGAAAACACTTGTTTTGCTATTCTTACTAATTAGACGTTTTGAGATCGACTTTACTTTTACATTTTCATAACATTAAATAATATTTAACATTTGTAAATATTAACGAATCATAAACCTTATTTTTTTCCAAAGTTAGATTCTTGATTGTTTGATATTTATAGATGTTATTATTAGGTGAAAATTTAATTTAATAAAAACAAAGGTTTTCTAGGGTGATTTAGCTGTACCTACTTATATAAATGATTTTTTTTATAAAACTAAAAATAGTACAAAAGGTTTGTAATCTCTAAAAAAAAAAAATAAATAAAAAAAAAGTCACTTTCTCTCAATTTCAAAGACAACACGTAGAAAAATATGTAGTTACCAACTAAAAACAAGTATCCTTCCGGTTGTAACTGAAGTTTGATGTCAACTAAACTTATTAGGTCTAAACAATCATAAAAAATATAATTATTTTTACACATGGCTGATGGCACAATAGGCGTGTCATCAACTTCTGTGGCGCTTGGGCCGCCAGGCGTGTCAATAAATATTTGCTCACCGCCACAGCTAAGAGTTGTCGAAAATCGGTGCCGCAACGAATCGGTTAAATATTACATTAAATGAATTAAATGAACAATTATTACTTATACTATATAAATATCAACATTTTAATAATTACTTAGTAAAACTTCAAACAATATTATTAATAAACTGTGAAACAAATGCAACGTTGTTGATTGCAATTTAAGAAATGCCTAGTGTCCAACATTCAACATTTTCTTATGAGATGTTGTAATCAAATTGATTAGTCTCTCGTAGGTTAAATTTTATACGTGGTAGAGCCATGCTGCAGTTATATACTGGTATAGTTGTAGCACGAATGGGTCGGCTCGAGCGAGGAAAAACCACGTTCTCTCAGAATAAAAGCATAAAATAGCAGCTTAACGCTGCTGTGTTTCGTATGGTGAGTGTAGAGAACCGGAGGCCCTTTTTACTGGAAATGAGGCATTCCATCTTAGTCCTCACGGGTGACAACGCATCTGCATTTTCATTTGTAATAGAGGATAGATGTAGATGTCTATGGGCCACAGCAACCACTTACCATCAGGTGGACTGTGTGCTCATTTGTCACCCTTATTCTGTATAAAAAAACTACCGAAAAGATTAAGAGAACTATGGGATTATGTGCATGGTGTTGCCATCTTTCTATGTTTATAGTAAACCATGGTTTGTAATACCTATGCAAGAGGTTTATCATAAAAAAATCTCGCAAACAGCATGCGGTATAGAAACGTTTAAGGTATCGTTTATATTTTTACTTTATACATAAGATTATTTATAAATACTGATTTTAATTAATTTCGTTGTGTAAGTGTTATTTATTTTTTTTACAGCTTTTAGGCTTTAATGATGACGTCATAGAGTACTGTGAAGTGTTCGCTACTTTTGTTCAACATAGTAATCTCTTCAGTATGCTATGCCATCCCTCATTTTAAGACATCTAAGTAGCAAAATAGGTTTACCCATTTATTCCTCAACATGAAGGTCGTCCCACGATGTTTTCCGTCATCTAAAGTTCACTGCTGAATATAAGCTTTCCCCATATGTTGACTTATATGGAGGATATCTGTTATAGTTGCTAGGCTTGGCAGACGGTATGGCAGCCACAGTTTTGTTTTGATTCCCTCTGTCGCCTCTTACGAAATCTATGGGACAGTATTTGGTAGTGGATATTCTTACATCGCCATTACAGGATTCAATGCTACATGAGACATAAATATAAATGTTATGGCCTACGGCTGTTCATACAAAGATTCAATCTTCGGGGCCCATTAGCGAAGATTCAATGAACAGACGCAGGTCGGGCCTCGATATGGCCGCGTGGAATGTCTCTAATTACAATAAACTATATGGGAGCAAACTAGAAAGCAAAAGTACTCACCTGTATCAGGAGCCAACTTCGCTCCAAGGCTTGGGCAGGCCGTGAGTGTGTGTAATGGTGGATAGCGAGTCATGTACAGTGATGTGTGAATGTGTGGGACCTTCGCAAGCATAGGCGATCAGCAGCGGCCGAGTTTCAGGCTGCTCCAAAATGCTGCATCGCTCCAGACAGCTCCAGCACCGGACCACTTCTTTCTTCACTGTCACTGATTCAGTCTCTTAGCTTCATTGTACGTTTAACTAACTTCACTTCGCCTAATTACACACTCATCGCAGAATCGAACGCGTGATACCCGACACGGCAACGGACAGTAGTTCAAAGTTCAATATTCAATGTCCCGGATTCACTTATCACAAATTATAACGATATCCTGACAATTAATCGGGAGAAGCTAACAAACAAGGAATGCGCGGCTCGAATCCTAGATCGTATATCTCCTGCACGCGTGTACACTATTCCGCCATAGTATAAAGACACCAAGTAGGCTATCTCCGGCCAATCCGCGATATAATTGCCTACTGTCTCAGGGTTGTCACTGTTACCAAATCATTAGTTTAAAGCCCGGCCCTTGAAAAAAATAATACATCTCTGTATAACTAATTCAGTGATCATTAGTCGATAAAGTTCAACAATGGTTTTCCTAACAAATTCAGAAATGTATTAAGATTCAGAGCAGTATTATTTATAAAAAAAGGGATAAAATAAACCGGCGGGGCGGTGTGTGAGCTCGTGTTTAAATTATTTACTTAGTATATACTAGTTACTTTTTATTTTTAATAGGCATAATGTAGTATTTGCACACATAAAGGACCATATTAATTTTTATTTTTAATTAATACAAGCATATATATATTGAATCACACATTTATTACAAAATTACAAATTAGCTACAGAAAAATACTTTCTTCGGTTTCGACTATTACGAAACGACTTGTTATTGAACTTTAATGTGTAATATATCCGCATCCTTATAAATAACTTTTGCAAATATAATTAATTACGATTTTATAACCGTAAGTAGGTACTTAGTTACTATTCTTCCTCTGTCTGATAGACAACTAATACAACAAAAATATGTAAGTAGGTATCTCATCGTCAAGTAAAAATTATATGGTATAATAAGTGACTCGCTTACCTGTCCTGTTCAATAGGTAATCTGAACAGAGACAATTCTGGAATCGATGAATTATTAAGACACCCAAACACACAGCAATACGTTCTCCTGCGATTATTACACATTTTTCATTCATTTAGCGGTGCCAAAAGCCGTGACGCGCGAACCTCGTGCGGTGTTAGTCCCGACTGGCGCATTGATAAACATTTCGAGATTGAGTTTAAGTGTGCGTGCGGCGCCTGATACATACTATGGCGCACACATACAAGCCGCGCGCAGTGCGTTTGTTTGAAGATAACGTACTTCCCACTCTTTATACTATGATTCCGCACTCTCGCACGAGTTAACTATCGCACAATTCACATATCTACGTGACGAAGAAACACGCGCCCAAGATTCAGATACTAGACCCTAATCAAACAAAACCCGGTCTCGCGCGAACTTCTGCAGCGCTAGCTGAAAAACCCGGCTTAACCCGGTCGCTGCTAGCAAGTCACTCTCACCTACTGTCTCGCCCGACAGCGCCAAGACGCTGGGAAGCTCCTTTCCGCTGCCCCCTCCCCGACACACGCGTGACACCTGGTACGATCGGGCGATTGGCAAAGTCGAACGTGATTGGATGACGTTAAACATGACCAAATTTAGGCGTAAACAATAAATATATAATATATTATGGAGTGTTTCAAATTAAATATAAGTTTCCCAAGAGATGGAGCTTTGCTTGGCGTTAGAAAAAAATTATAACTTTCTCAGGGATGACACTTATCTAGATGAACTTAGAAAGACAAATGTCGTTTAAATACAAAATGTTATACAAATCGTTAGAGCCGTTTCCGAGAAACAATTACATATACACATATAAACACGAATTACTAACTAAAAGTTCATGTAGGATTCAATAGAATTAATGGATGTCTCACGACTACAAAATGACAAAAAACAGGTCAACACTTACTAACGGTCTATTATCGATTGCTGAAAGTACTACATGAACTTTCTGTTGGTTGGAATAAAAATTAATAGTCAAATTTTGAATTATCTAAATTATAAATGAATATAAATAATGAAGTATATAATTTTTAAATGTACCAGAGTTAAGACTTGAAGAACAGCTGCTGGTTACTAAACCCTTTTCAATAACGATAATAGACGGCTAGGTTTTCTTATAACAGTTTTACTTTTGGGAGTGAATCCGTACTTTAATGTATATATGTTTTACTATATTAATAAGCCGATATTGAGGATCCCTTTCAAGCTTTTACATCTTATATTTTGTTTTATTTGTATTTTCTTATTATTTATTTTTAATTAGATTATGTTTGTTCGCTCGGCAACTAAACTTTTTTTTTAAAACGTTAGGATTTTCTCCTGTATCGTGGAGGCAGTTTATAAACATAAATTGCACAAAGACAAACATCCAGACCCGGGACAATTATTTGTATACCATACAAATACTTGTTTCGTGCAGGATTCGAAGCCGCGCCCCCTAGCGCACCAACTCATTTATAAGCTATTGCGCCAAGGAGCCGTTATGAAAAAAATAATTTATTTGCTAATTTTATAATTAGCGCATTTTTAATTAAGGTTTCTTGCCTTTTCTTCTTTAAAGAAGATCTCATTTTCTGAACAGGTGTAATTTTTAACGATATTATCGGAAAAGCTTTGAACAAGATTTATTTGAAAAAAAAAATGAAGCTTTTACTTGAATTTATTAATTGCGTTATAAGTAATCTCTAAATTTGCAGTTCCAGTATAACTACGTAGATACTTTTTGTTAGGGAGGCTGATTATATTATTTTGAGAAAGAAAAATTTCGAAACATGATCTGTACATTAAGAGATCAAGATCAAGATTTTGGCTCTTTTATTTTTTCGTATTTTCTTATTATTTATTACTATTCAAATTTGTTCAGGCAGCAGCAATCCTAACTTTTATTTAAAGTTTCATTTTGTAATAAATACATTAACGAATAAAATAGACATAATATTAGTTGTAAATGACATTGTGATACGGCTTTAAATAAACCCCAAAAGTTTCTTGCCCGTCCTTCTTTAAAGAGGGTCCTGTTTTCCGAACTGCTGTAGATTTTGACGTTAATATAACATAAAAGCATTGACTTTGACTAAAAAAAGGAAAAACAAACTTTGACTTAGATTTTTATAACTACGTTATAAGCATTCCTTAAATTTCCCGTTGATAAGTAACGTAAATAATAACGTATATACTCTTAGGCAGGGCAGGAGATTATAACATGTAGCATTTTGGGAAAAAAATATCTCGAAAAATTTTAGTGTCTGAAAACAGTAACACAGAGTCAATGGGGTTCTTCTCTTTATTTTGGAAAATCGAAAAAGGCACTTATGGCAATTGACAATGCCGTATTAATCCAGTAGGGATACGTAATGCTAAATATTAGGTTAATTCCTACCTTAATGTATGGTAGTAAAAGTTGGGTGTGGCAGTAGAAGCACGACAGTATTTAGACGCTACAGAAACCAAGTCATTACGGAATATGTTAAGGCTGACTCTGAAAGACATTTTTCACTAATGTGGCTCCAGGCAATACAGGCAAATATGCAATGCGTAACAGACTAACTGCTACAAAACCATCTTAAGAATTAAAAAAAGTCAAAAAATTTGAAGTTTCATTTGGTTTTGTACTATCCATTTTCTCTCTAGTAAAAAGATAAATATACTATATAATGAGTCCGGTCTTTTACTACCTAATGAGTCCGGAAAACTATTATCGTTTGTGAATCCTCGTAAAATTTACGAGAAATTTCCTACGTTTGAAATATTCTTCAGCTGTAACCCCTTTTGTTTACATATCTGAAACTCGTTCTAATTTCAGGCAATTTAATAATCAAAGTCGGTGGTTTAAGTAAATTTTACATTAGCAATATATACATAGTCAAGTATTATAAAGAAAAAGAAGAAATAACAGCTCTGTGCTTTTTTAAATCTTTGATTTCCGCTGTTATACGAGTACAAGGAACCCTTATAATTTTGTTCTGCTCGACAAAACATCACAACTTCTAGGGTTTTTAAAGTTATATAAAATTTTTAGAGTCTGGTCTTTTGATATATGAAAATCTCAATTTTAATACGATAAAATTTTAAGTGTGAGTTTTTACACAATTTTTAATTTGGGTAGATTCGAATCAAGCACCGAAGCGAAGAGTCGGCGCATAGAGATATTCTGATCCAAAAATAGCTCGTTTGTCATTCATAGTGCTAAATATCAGTGGTTTAATCGCCTTATTAAGTAACAGCTGCTTGTACTATTATTTATTCTGTAATATAGCTATTTTAAAAATCCTAAAATTGAATTCATAATATTAAAGGGCATCAGTAACAAATTTAAACACTTTGCCTGTAATATTTCCTATGAATACCTAAGACGTACTGTCAAACTGTTTTATTTAACTCTCTCACAATTCCATGCAGAATGCTGTATCCTACGTTGCACAATGCAAACTGTAACAATGTTCTACGATTGATCATAAAGTTTGATAACAATCACTGTTGTTAGATGCTTTCCACTTTAAAAGTGTCAACAAATAAGAAGTTTCTGTTTACATCTTTGTTCTTTATGGATTTTTTATTTATTTTAATATAAAGAATATATACGTAAAGTGCTATTGACGTGAGCCATGGAATATGAGATGATGATAGGGTTATCACATCAAGAAGATGAAAGTATTAGAAGTCGTTCATGACATTTGCCGATTGTCGAATACGTAGCCATGACTTTTTAAATTTTTTTTATAAAACTTAAATTCAAGCAAACTTACAGTACACCTGATGGTAAGTGGTTGCTGGGGCCCATAGAGATCTACATCTATCCTCGATTACGAATCAAAATGCAGATGCGTTGTCACCCCTGAGGACTAAGATGAAATGCCTCATTCCCGGTAAAAAAGGGCTCCGGTTCTCTACACTCACCATACGAAATACAGCAGCTTAACGCAGCTGTGTTTCATTAAAATAATCAAAATAAGAATTTTCTTAGTTAAAAAAAAGTTTGTATTAGACCGCAAGTGTGAGTAACGATCCAAGAGCGAGTCTTATCTGACACCACTCCGATGATATCCCGGACGTCAGTCTGAGCGAGATTAGAATGGCTCTCCAGCACCTTAAAAACAGCAAGGCTCCAGGCGAGGATGGAATTACAGCGGAGCTTCTGAAAACGGGTGGAAAACCGGTACTTGAAGTCCTTCAGAAGCTCTTTAATTCCGTCCTATATGGTGGCATTACACCGGAGGCGTGGACCAGAAGTGCGGTGGTCTTGTTCTTCAAGAAAGGCGACAACACTCTCTTGAAGAACTACAGACCGATTTCCCTTTTAAACCGCGTTTACGTGATGTTTCCGAGAGTCATTACGAATCGTTTCACGCGCAGACTTGACGACTTCCAGCCTCCTGAACAAGAAGGTTTCCGAAAAGGCTTTAACACCATAGACCACATACATACACTTCGGCAAATTGTACAGAAGTCCGAGGAGTACAATTTGCCACTATGTCTGGCGTATGTGGGCTATGAGAAAGCCTTTGATTCCGTCGAAATTTGGGCGGAGCTGCAGTCCCTTCAGCGGTGCCAAGTTGACTGTCAGTATACCGAAGTGCTGAAGTGCTTGTACAGTAGGGCTACGATGGCTATCCGAGTACAGAACCAGAGTACGAAACCTATCCAATTGCAGAGAGGTGTAAGACAGAGTGACGTTATATCCCCGAAACTCTTCACCGCTGCATTGCAAGACGTTTTCAAGCTTCTGGACTGGAAAGGATACTGTATTAACATCAATGGCGAGTACATCACTCACCTTCGATTTGCCGACGATATAGTCTTTATGGCAGAATCGCTGAAGAACCTTAGCACTATGCTCGATGACCTCAATAGTGTTTCCCCAACGAATAGGTCTTAAGATGAACATGGACAAAATAAAGATCATGTTTAATGTCCATGTCACACCTATGCCGGTAGTTGTTGGGAGCACCAAGCTCGAAGTTGTTGATGAGTATGTTTACCTGGGACAAATAGTCCGACCAGGTCAGACTTAGACAGAGACTAGGTCAATGGGCCGGCCATATAGCTCGAAGAACCGGTAACCGATGGCGAAAAAGGTTCTTGAGTGGCGGCCTCGTACTGGCGAACGAAGTGTAGGGTGCCCCCCCCACTAAATGGAGTGACCACCTAGTAAGATATGCAGGAAGGATGGATGCAGGTGGCTCAGGACCGTGCTTTGTGGCATTCCTTGGGGGAGGCCTATGTTCAGCAGTGGACATGTAAAGGGCTGTAATGATGATGATGATGATGATGATTAGACCGTTGATTAATACTGTCGCAAAAAGTGTCAAATAAACAATCAATGGTTAATTAAAAACTCTGCCACATTAAAATAAAACACGATTGACTAACAGATTTCGTTATCCTATCTCTGTGACAAAAGAATTAGGATTTGAGGTCCTATTATTTTTGATTCATGTCAAAATAATCCTGTTCCAGTTGGCGGATTTCACACGTCCCAAAAATATTTTTTCTATACACATACGTATATTCTCACGTTTCAACCTCGAGCATATTATAATAAATTAACATATGAAAATACAATTCCCCACCAAAGAATTTTACTTTAAAAAGAAGATAATGAAAATATGTTTGCTCAGATGTTTGTCCTTTAATTACTCTAACGGGTTTAATGGAATTTGGCATAGAAGCCAATTGTATCATGGAATCGGACATGGACTGCTTTTTCTAACAATTATTATTAAATCTTAATTTATGTCCAGCGAAAGCGGGCGGGTAACAGCTAGTGAGTAGTAAAAGCCAAAATAATTGAGGAATGAATGCAGGACACAGAGTGTATAGGGCACTTTGATCTGATATCGGTAGTCAGAATGTATTAAAAAAGTCAAGTATGGCAATACGTAACGCTACACATTAGTTAAGTTCATATCTACCTAATGTTTGGTAGTTAAATTTAGGGTTAGATGAAGTTAGGTGTGTGATAAGCATGAGAGTAAAATGAACGCTGTAGAAATATGGTTATTAAGATTGTCTAAAATTGATTGTTGTGAGAAATTGTGTAATGAGAGAAAAGTGTGGTTTGCAAAATGTTGAGACCAGGATTAAAAAAGGAATGCTTTGGTGGTTTGGATTCCTAGAAAGATTCATTCTTGGAAGAAAGAGTGACAAAGCAAATGTATGAAAAGTATTTCGCGGTTGAGCAATGCTGCAGCTATATTAGTAGTATAGTTATAGCACGAATGGGTCGGCTCGACAGGGGTAGGACCACACTCTCACACAATATCAGCGTAAAATAGCAGCTTAACACTGCTGTGTTTCGTATGGTTAGTGTAGAGAATCGGAGACCCTTTTACTCGAAAAAAGGCATTCCATCTTAGTCCTCATGGGTAACAGGGCATCTGCATTTTGATTCGCAAACGAGGATAGATGTAGATGTCTAAGGGTCTAATTTACTATCAGATGGACTGTATGCTCGTTTGTCACCCTATCCTATAAAAGAAAACAAAAAATCAGTGAAGAAGGACCACGTTAAGAGCACCTTTAACCGACGAGCATGCATGCCTAAATATATGGATATGAAAAAGCGAGAGATTTGTGTTAGGATCGTACCAAATTGAAGTCCGTAGTCCTACCTACCTCTCAGGGTGACGAGCATGAGAGTTGAGAGCTTGTGATTATTAAATGATAATAAATTCACTTCAATGTACTAAATACAATGCCAAAAGAATGAATGCTAAACCGTAAAATTACAAACAACTCGAAGTAAGCCATTACTGAATAGCTGAATAGATCAAAACCTTGAACGTCAACATTTCAAAAATATTAAATGTAAAGTAAATACTGACTTTAAAAAACTAAAGAGAACAAAACAATATCGCTAAAGTGGGAAAATCAAAAAACATTTGTTCACCTTGAGTGGAGTAAGGAAGTGAACTTAGGGGTGAAATAGCAAATGACGGAGATATCGCTTAAATAACATACAAAATTAAAAAAAAGCCGTAGAATTGCAAAAATAGCTTATTGTGGATTTTTTAAAATTTGATTTATTCATGTTATTTATAATTACCGTTAAATTGTTTAAATACAATTTTAAAGTATTTTCTTATGTTTCTTTTACGGAATAAATAAATCATCTCAATAAAAAATAATTTAGTCACTTTAATTTATAGTATTCAAAATTTGAAGCACAAGTAGGTTGTCATAGTTTTCGAATTTCAAAGCCAAACCAATCACTGGAAGTTCTGTTTCCTGCTTCCGAAATAAATGTTTAAATTGCAAGCACAGGAGTGAAATTTTCTGCAACACTGACGCGTGCACAAATACAAATACATTTCGCTCAACCTGACACGAACGGCTTCCGGTGTGAACCACATTGATATTTCGTGCATCTAACGTAGCGTACACTATGTAAATATGTATATGATTTAGGTAGAAAATGTACACATAATCCTTACGTTAATTTGATTCGGATACTACGATTGCAAAACTGAGTACTTACTAAAAAGAGATTACTTTTTACAAAACTGGATACAACTATTGATAATTTGCTGTCAATTCATCAAGTACATCCGTCTTATTAAAAGTATAACTATTTTTTTTATTGTTGATATATATTTCAGAGTTCATTGTTGATTTTTTGTCAATTGTTGATTGTTTGTAATAATAAATGTTTATAATTTTGTTTGTGTGAAAATGTGCTACTTTTTTTTCTTCTTAACGCTCCCAATTTAGTGTGATATTTTTAGGAGTTTTTGGAATACAGTAGAAATAAAGCTGCAGGGGTCTACCGAAAATAGTAAAACTTTGAAAGTGGTCCTAGAGAAAAAAAAGTTTGGGAACCTCTGATCTATACGACTCATCAAAACATTTATCATTATCATGATCATCAGGCTGTAAAGTTCATTGTTGAATTTTGTACCTCTCCTGGTGAAGAGAAGATTTACCTTAATCGTCACGCTTGGTTGATTGAACCAGATGTATCGTACCTCTTCAGCCTCTACTGCTGCTGACGTACAATATTGTACGTAATTTATTACATTTTTGCGATTTTAATGCGCGTATTGTTGGTGGAAGAACAGCCACTACTACATATCCTCCCGTGGGTGTCGTAAGAAGTGATTGAAGGAAACAAATCAAGAAATCGGCAGCAGCATCGGCTTAGCTTTCCATTGACTCCCGTCGAGTTGGGGGTTGATACGTATTTTTACAGAAAAGTTGCACTATTATAAGCACATACACAAAGTCGCAACATGCGGAAAAGCGTAATTTTTGAGAAAAAAGTTATTGAAAATCAATTCTTGCATTGTTTATATCTAATCCTACCATAAAACTGACGCCATTTTGTAATGTCATTGTCGTCAGTAGGGATGTCAATTCTTTCCGATAAATGTCGATTTTTAAATCGGTTCAAATCGTAAGCTGATGTATCGATTCACAAAAAATCGATTTCTTAAATATCTATTTTCTTTTATGTTTGCATTTATAATGTAAATATAATTCCATTTAAATTAAACTAATTTTACGGATTTTATCGCGTATATTAACTTATTTTACATTCCCGACGTTTCAAGCACTTTACAGCACCCAAGGTCACGGGGGGGGGGGGGGGGGGCTGAGGTGTATGACGTCCCAATGTCATAGTCATAGTTAACCACGGCTACCTCCAGATGAAAAATTATTAATTTTTGTTCCGATCTACGCAGTTTGAACTTACAGTATCATGAAGTCTTGCAGTTGTATGCTTGGGTTGGGATTTAATTCTATTAATTATGGTATCCCAAGCAGATGGTAGCACGTAAAAAAACGTGTAAAACTTACAAAATGTACTTGGATTAATAAAAATTTCGTAATAATTCCATATAAAATAACATAGAATTAGCTTTTTTTTATTTTATAGGAGAGGGGGCAAACGAGCATGCGGCTCACCTGATGGTAAGTGACTACCGCCGCCCATGAACAACCGCAACACCAGGGGAATCGCAGATGCGCTGCCGGCCTTTTAAAAAGTAGTACGCTCTTTTCTTGAAGGTCCCTAAGTCGTATCGGTCCGGAAAAATCGCTGATGGTAATCGATTCCACAAGGAAGTCGTGCGAGGAAGAAAACATCTTCTAAATCGCACAGTGGTGGACCGCCAATCATCTAGATGGTGTGGATGGTATCGGGAGTTCTGCCGCGATGTGCGTTCGTGAAATTTGGCGGCTGGGATTAATGCTCAGAGCACTCCCCATGGTAGATGCGAAAGAAAATGCAAAGGAATGCAACATCTCTTCGCAGTCCCAATGAATCGAGCCGATCGGAAAGGGCTCGGTCGTCGACGATTCCAGCCGCTCTGCGCTGGATGCGGTTAAGTGGAAGGAGCTGGCACTGGGGAACCCCTGCCCAGAGATGGGAACAGTATTCCATGTGAGGCCGAACCTGCGCCTTGTAAAGTTGCAGGCGGTGTGCCGGCATGAAATACTGTCCCGCTCTGCTGAGCACGGCAAGCTTTTTAGAGGCCAATTTGGCCTTCTCTCCCAAGTGACCACGAAACTGCACGTCACTGGATATGTCGACGCCGAGGATTCCGATACTGGCTGAGGCAACTAGAGGAGTGCCTTGAAACTGAGGAGATACGACAAAGGGGTTCTTTTTAGCGGTAAACGCGCAAACTTGTGTCTTCTGAGGATTAAACTGCACCCAGTCCGAGACTTTGTCCAGCAAAGAATCGACTTCAGACACAAGTTTGTTCCGGTACTCGAAGACGTTTTCCCGAGAAATAGTAGCACGGTCGGTGTATAGAGCATCACCAGTGCTGTCATCCGCATAGTAATGAATGTTACCAGTTAGCAACATATCATTGATATGCAGAAGAAACAGCTACATTAGAGTTATGTAATGTTATTGTCAACTGTAAGAAATAAACAGTGTTTATAGAGAACGACTTATACGTTACTTCGTACTTACGTACGTACGTACCAATAGCTTTACTTTTTAATTTATACGGTAGGCAGAGAGGATGGATCGCCAAGAGACCGAAACAACCGACATAACAATTTCGAAACTTTTATAGCCTTATACAGCCTAATATAGTTTCATTCATGGTACTCTTGGTTTACACGGGCAACCCTCAGGATAACTTAGGGTAGTGATGGTTTACGGGAAAGTTCGTTACGGTCATGTATATCCTAAGCCTCGCGTACACCTAAATCGGCCGAAGTTTGCTAGGGCGACGACGGCCGAACTCGCACTTCAATGTATTTATACCTAGTTTAATTTAATAATTCTGTGTTTATTCTGTTGTTTCGTGTTTTTATCTACCTAAACGACTATGGATATAGAAAAATTAATTAGTTGTATTTATAATAGACCAACCCTGTGGGATAAACATTCAAGAAACTACAATAATCGAGATGTTTCGAAACAGTTATGGGCTGAAGTTGCATCGGAAATGGATATAGCGGTCTTGGAACTTCAGTCCATAACCGTTTTGAAACCTCTCGATTATTGTAATTGTCTATTATAAACACAACTAATAAATTTTTCAATATCCATAGTCGTTTAGGTAAATAACAACACTGACAAAAACAACAGAATAAAGACAGAATGATTTAATTAAACTATACATACACTCAATTTGCACTGTAGACGCCGGCAATCTGGCGAGAAATCCCAACAAGTTCGGACTCAACGGTTGATCGGCCGATTTAGTGCATCATCGGACGATGACGGTCGTGTTTATGTACGCGCTCTCTTTCTTTTACAAGTGTTTGATTCGATCGTCCGAGTTCGGCCGTCATCGTCCGAGCAAACTTCGGCCGTTGACGGATTAGATGTACGCGTACCCTTTGATTCCACTGCGGGGAACTAATAGATGGATAGTGAACTATGATCATTTTTGTACGCACTTGGCATATGAATGATTTGATGTAGGTTATATTATTTCCAAAATCGATTCTTTTTAATCTTTTTTGAATACCACTCCTTATAAGTCGGCATGGGAAATAAGTTCTTCAGTTGCCATAGTCCTATATTTAGTCGTTATAACATTCAAACCGCAAAATCACTTCATCATCATCATCATAACAGCCTTTCACAAGTCCACTGCTGAACATAGGCCTCCCCAAAGAAATGGCACAAAGCACGGTCCTGAGCCACCTGCATCCATCGACGTCCTGCATGTCTTACCAAGTCGTCACTCCATCTAGTATGAGGACACCCTACACTATGTATGTTACGAGGTTGCCCCTGGAAAACCTTTCTTTCCACAGGTTGTCGGTTCTTCGAGCTATATGACCGGCCCTTTGTCACTCCAGATTACTAATCCGTTGGGCTATGTCGGTTACTCTGTTTCTAATGTGGATCCTCCTTATTGCTAAGTTTATCATGCAGAGAAACCCCGAGCATAGCCTTCTCCATAGCTCGCTGAACGACCTTGCTTCCTTATACTTCCTTATACGGCCAGCAGTGAAGGACCACGTCTCAGATCCATAAGTCATTGCTGGCAACACTGAAAAAAACACAGTGAATTGGCGTTGTAAAATGTACGGGTAACCTATAACACGACATGTACACAATTACAACGGAAGCATGAAACACAGATGCGGGCAGTCTATTTAAATCCCTATTTTAGTAAAAGTTAAAGTATTCTATGGTTGTTTTATTGATATATATATATATATATATATATATATATATATATATATATATATATATATATATAATCTATGATTTAGATGCTAATCAAAGTAAAATATAACTGTAGCTTGAAATACTTTAAAGTAATTCGCATGGAGTTATTCTTTCAATGTGATTTAGCCAGTGATGACGGAGGTAAAAACTTTTATTTCATTTGTTTATTCTTTACAGCCCAAAAAAGGTCCACTAGTGAACATAGGCCTTCCCCATAGATTACTTTATGGGTGGAATATTTGCCATAGTTGTCACGCTTGGTAAGCAGGTTGGCAACCACATTTTTTTACTATTTTAGTTTTTACCTTATAAATAGGTATAAATAAGGTAGGTATGGTGGGTAGAGGATAAGGTCGTAGTCACCTACAGTTATTTAAAAAAAAACATGTACATAAAACTTCATTTGAATTTAAATGCAATGCCGTGAATCCCCAGTTAGTAATAGAAGCGGACGCAATAAATAAATCGATTCTCAAACGCAAAATAAAGGAAACAGAACAATTTGGAAACTGTCCAACTAGTTTGTTGTCATAAAACTTTAAACACGAAGGACTTGGAGAAATTTGCCACCGTTCGATATAGCAAACGGAAAAGTACGTGTAGTGCACCTGGTGAAGCCATGATGCAGCTATATTACTTGTATAGTTGTAGCACGAATGGGTCGGCTCGAGCGGGGACGGACCACGCTCTCAGAGAATACCAGCGTAAAATGGCAGCTTAACCTTACTGTGTTTCGTATGGTGAGTGTAGAGAACCGGAGACCCTTTTTACTGGAAAGGAGGCATTTCATCTTAGTCCTCAGGTGTGACAACGCATCTGCATTTTGAACCGTAATCGAGAATAGATGTAGATATCTATGGGCCACAGCAATCACTTACCATCAGGTGGGCTGTGTGCTCGTTTGTCACCCTATCCTATAAAAAATCCTCTTACCTATTTATGCCGCCAAATAGGCGTGCATTATTTTTATAAAGATTTAATTTTTCTAAATTTTCCACAACTTATTCCGCTATGCCTGTATGTGTATAAGTATTTGTAGTACTTGTTGTTTGTACTGTAAACTCGTTACTGTTGACTAATATCATGTTGTGTGCACGTTTTGAAATACCATGTAGATAGTAACTATGCATTTGTTATGTTCAATTGTTCACGTTTTGATATTATGCTGTTTTGTGTAACTAAAGAAATAAATAAATAAATTTACGCCAGACCCGCGACGAGTAGCAGCGACTAAGTAAACATAGTAATTTATATACTTTTAGTCAAATGTGCGAGAAGTCTGGGACTGCGATTTCAAACCCGCTTGGTAAGCGCGACGTTAAAGGAAAATCCCCCTTATAACGGGGAAGGCACGTGTACAATAGACTACTTAGAACTTAATTACTTAGTACTTTACGGGCTGATAATAGAGAAGAACCATTTATTAGAATTTTGAAACTAAGAAATTTATGTGAAATATCCATACAGTTTTTAATATTTATCTTAACCTGACTGATTTTACCTCTTAAAAGAATTTTCAAAAGTAAACAACTAGACAAATGGCGTTAAGAAACTATCATTTTCTTTTGTTTTGAAATAGAAACTGGCAATACTGTTTGTTAACAGTATTGCCAGTTTAGAATATTTAAGTTTGGTTGGAGAGGTAGTGTTCTACCTCTCCAACCAAACTTAAATATTGGTCCTATGAATCATCATCACTCACGACGTTGTAGTCAAACTGTCGCTTCCGTCGCTTATATTTTAATACTCGATCACAGCAACAGGCCTAGTCGAGTTTTAAATCAATCGAGTTTGATTCGTTTTCAAGATAATTTGTACTAGTAATTCAAATTCAAATTTATGTACTTTATTCGAATTTTTTTTTAGGCAAAGAAATCCAATTCCTTATTAAATCGAATAGTTAGGATAGAACCTCAATCTAAATGAAATTTTAAATTTTTTTATTTTTAAAATTATTGTTATTACTAAATTATTAAAATTTATAAAGTAACACGGGCCACCGGCGGACCGGAGGGGAGTAGCCACATCGTTTATGTCGATACAGAACTGTTACATGAAATCTGTGCACATAAAAACAAATAAAGAGTGACAAAGCAAATCTATGTTGCAGAAGTGAATGGTAGAGTCGGGAAGGGACCCCCCAGACGAAAGTTTATCGACCAAATTGATGATATATATACAGAATATCGTCAATTTGGTCGATAAACTTTCGTCAATAAATATGTTTGTGCTGAAGATGGGCCAGAAAAAGAGTACCCTTAACCGACGAGTCCTCTATGAATTGCACCAAATTCTCCATTCGAGCGTGATATACGTGGAGCATATTAAAGTTTTCTGAAGTATAATTTATTAAGTTACATTTTGGAAATTATTATTATATTCTCATTGTAAATAATGACAATTTTAAAAGCAACTGTGAATAAAGCCTATAATAACAAGCTCAATTCGCTTTTAATATTAATTGTTTTGATATAAATCAGCATTGGAGCATGTTTTAGGATTCCGTACACAAAGAGTAAAATGTAGCCTTATTTATATCACTTTGTTGTTTGCTCGTAGACGGAATCAGTTATAGTCCTGAAATTTGAATATTTGGTGTAGAATATTGTCGCCGTTTAGTGGCGGTGTAAGAGAATCAATTACTCTATATCCTCTTTGTTGATAAAATGGGTGGCAGCAGGTGGCCTTTCTAATAACAACAAGAAAATAATAAGTTGTGATCCCACCTGCAAAGCGTGGCAACTATGGCAAATAACCTGAGGCTATCTATGGGTAGCCCAATGTTAAGCACTAGATTTGATAGGCTGCAATAACTGAATGAATGTGATCGTTCGTACCCCGTCGAGGCTTCCATTATACACAATGCCGTTATGCATTATGGCTTGTGACAACGCATATGCCATCAAAAACATAACTTGTAAAAAAAGCCAAGTCTCGCAACTCAGTTCTTCTACCGTAAAAAGTTGTGAGATCTATGTAATATCAAGTCGGTTGATTTATTCAGTCCATAGATTGATACATAGATTGACTTGGCAATCGCATGTAAACACAATATATCTCACAAGTAATACATATTATATTAAATTAGATTGTTTAGTGCGATTGCCAAGTCAACCTATGTATCAATCTATGGACTGAATAAATTAACCGACTTGGTATTACATAGATCTCACAACTTTTTACGGTAGAAGATCTGAGTTTCGAGACTTGGCTTTTTTTACAAGTTATGTTTTTGATGGCATCTCATTTCTTTTTGTAGATAGTTATATCTAGGTAGCTATTTACACCTATTACTCCATTATACATATATAGGTACACTGATTCATTCACTGCAAATGTAACTTTGTAATACTATATGTTTATATGGGATTACAAAGTTATTTATGCAGTTGGTGTATCTCGAAAACTGGACCGAAATTGTAAAATATTTTAATTTTTCCTTGATTTATATATTAAACAATAATAGTATTCCAAATTTGAAGTATCTATAACTGCTAGAAGTGCCTCAGAGTTTTGAAGATCGGTCAGTCAGTGAGTGACAAAATTAAGAAATTTTGACTAGTTATAATTCTTAAACTACTGGTTCAAATTTAATGAAATTTGAGATATACCGAGTCTATACAATATCTACTTGGTTAGTAAAAATTCAGGCTTCTCGTTTTATCCATAACGAAGTTATAAGTTTCAGAAATAACCTGAACTGCTTCGAGAAAAGGATGGTATGGCCGTGCTGCTTTTTTGCTCGACTTGGCTTGGTCGTGCCCCCAGATTCAAAATGAATAAATTTCTGCAAACAGTACCATGCATGAATAAGCGTCTCCATTTAGATGAAAATAGTCACAGTATTTCTCGCTAGCGGTATTTTTAACTCTTTTCAAATGCATTTGCAAATCCGATCATATAAAACTCTGAGCACTTAGATATTATCATCATCATTATCATTACAACATATAAGTGCACTGGTAAACATAAGTTTACCCCAAAGATAATATTTAATATAGTTGTTACATTGTGCTGGCGGGTTGGCAACTGTATTTTTTTCAAATTCAAATTCAAAAAACTTTTTTCTTTGTAAAAATAATTACGTTTGCTATATTACCACAGTCTAATCATGGTACTACTATAGGTACTATATTGTATATTACTGTATAGTTATTCAAACGTTAGGTATACAAATATAATAGGTACAATTAAATCTACTACACTATAATTAAATCATTTCATTATATTATTTATTTCATAATTATATTAGAATGCTTCACATAAATTGTACCTATTGCTATTTAATGTAAAATGATGTAAATAAATTATATATTAATTAGTTATTATTATTTTGAATTGTAATCATGAAGATGCTGCTGCTCGTCTCCTGTTTCAGTTTCCCGCTGTCGCTTCTTACAACACATTCGCGATGTTTTGGACTAGTGAATTCCCTTACGTCGTCACTACACGGTACCACTCAAAACGGTCAAAAATATTAAGGTCTTGTTATTAATATGTAAAAGCCAAACTTTTCTAATTCTTCTATCACTTAATCTTAGCACCGAGTTCTATAGTTGTTATGTGGAAATTATTTATTGTTTTAAGTTCTTTGAAGGTTCTTAGTTTCTATTAAAACTCTTATCCAATAAAACTCTAAGATCATGGTTGTCCAATCGCTCATATTACCCATAATTGATTATGCAGATGTGTGTTACCCAAATCTGTTCCAAGGTTTTCCGAACAAGCTAGAACACCTTCTTAAAAACTGTATAACATTTATTTTCGGGCTTCGTAAGTATGACCATATTTCGCAATATAAATCCTAAGCTTAATTGGCTTTTGCCATATTAAATGACCCATTTTCGCCTGCTTATCTTAAGAGTAAATTTCAGTATCTCTCCTCATCTTATGATAGGCTTCTACATTCTTATAACAACAAAATTTGTAATCCTGTCCACTTCACCGAGTTCTATGGTAACTCCTTTACTTAAACTAACTACTTAAAGTAAGCTTTTAAAAAGTTGGTAATCAATCAATCATCTATTAAAAACAATGCTTCTTACATGAATCATCCATGTCATTGACATTGTTAACAGACGTATATATTCGTAGTTATATATTTATATGTAAGTATATTTAGGTATATTAATATGTATATATTTGTACGTATAAGTTATATTTGTATAGTTTGTTTTTTATATTTTAGTAAAATTAATGCATACATTACGTTGTTAATTATAATTTTTATTTTGTTTTTCATTAAATATAAAGGCATCGCAAACGCATCTGCAATTCCCTCCCTGGTGTTACAGTTGTTCATGGGCGGTGGTAGTCACTTACCATCAGGTGAGCCGCATGCTCGTTTGCTTATAAAAAAATCTAAATTGCTACACCTACATCAAATTCTCACCATATCATGGGTTGCTTGGTAGAGAATGCCTTAAGGCATTAAGCCCGCCCTTTGTATTCTTTCCATTTAAGAAATGCAATAAAACATAAATAAATAAATAAATAATTTTATCATTATAACAAAGCTACGTTTCAAGTAGTATCGAATTATCATATTATATCAAATAGTGAAATTCCCCCTTACATCAATATTAATAAATTTTTTATCATTTGAGAGGCGTATTACAAAAAAATGCGAAATTACAAGGTTTACTCCAACGAGTAAACCTTGTAATTTCGCATTTTTTTGTTACATTTTATGTTTATCATTCATTGCTTGAAATAACAATTACTTAGTAAAAATAGTTCGTTTTCTCTTCTCAAATAAGCTTGGAACGGATTTTAGATAACTTATTTATTTAATCAGTAATAATCATTCTCCCAATGCATGTTTAGGTAAAAACTCTCGAAGACATGATTTGGGAGCTCTAATTTGTTAGATTCTATTGAATATCGACCATCAAAAAAAATATTTTTATCTCCCAAATATTCTACACTTTAATAATAGTTGAATACATTTTCGTTATATGCTTTTCACGCCAGGAAAAAAAATCGTCATAATTCAAAAAACGACCAAAAAAGCTTCGATACAAGCCTCTATATTTCCGAAGTTCTACATTATTTAGAAGTAAAATTTATACCAAAATAATCATCAACTTTTGCTTAAACTATGCTATTATTTTTGCTTTTTAAATCGTTACTATTATATTTTAATTAATTAAATAAATGTACTATATATTTCACTGTGCCGGCCATCTGCGATCATTAACGCGCGAGCGCTTGCCGAAGGTGGACCTGCGTCAGTTGATATCGCTGCCGCGAAGCAGACGCAGGACTTGCCTATTTTTAACGGTTCGGCCGTGGAATGGTTAGCCTTCAAAGCCGCGATGAAAGAGTCCACGCGTTTATATGGATTCACAAATACGGAAAATATGGCAAGGTTAAGAAACTGTCTACGCGGTGAAGCTAGGGAGGTAGAGTCGGCACTGCTGTTTACCGCGAAGGATCCAGCAGATATTATGCGAACATTGGAGCAGTGTTTCGGCCGCCCGGAAGTAATTATCGATCGAGCGTTAGAGGAACTGAAACGCCTTCCGCGCCCGGGTCAAACCGCTCAGGAATTGAATTCGTTCGCGATTAAGTTACAAAATATAGTGTGTATTTTGCAGAACGTCGACGGCAAAGGATATTTGCAAAATCCAATGCTGACTAGGGAAGTAACTAGTAAACTAAGCCCTCACTTACGGCCTGGCCACGGGGATCGGCGGCACGAACGGCGAAGCGGCAGGCGGGGCGACAATTCGCGCGGCGTGGTTTGAGGGCCACGGGCAGTCAGGTTCGCCGCCACGACCGGATAGGCGAAGAGCGAAATGTCTTTATCAAAGTTATCTCGATATTGCTTAGAAAGTAATCGTTTTTTGGTTCAAGACATAATATTTGGAAGAGATTGTGGAGTACATGATTTGAATAGGAATCGGGTGATAGATAGAGAACTCCACAAGAAGTACGAGAAGTACAGAATGTATCCAGAAATTTTTTTCGAATATACCAGAATGAGTGTCGAAACCTTCGATTATATTCTTGTTAATAATAACTACTATTTCCAAAGCTGCTAGCAGGCCTAGCATACTCGCCGAGATACTTCTCGGCAATAAAAGTTTCACTATTCATTTTTCGCCGCGAAAACAACTAAAATATTTTGTTTCCTATACTATTCGCCGCGTCTGCCGCTCGTTTCCGTGGCTTGCGTCGTGCTAATTCATACCTTTGTTTCAGTCGCCCGCCGCGCCGCCAGTCGCCCGTGCGATTCGCTCGGTAAATTTCGCCGGTCGCTTCGCCACTCGCCGCTGCGCGTGGCTTGATCCGTACATTTCTATACATTTATTTTAGTCGCTAGACGCCTCGCCGTTCGCACCGCGCGAATTTTCGCTATGGCGAATGTCCCGTGGCCAGGCTGTTACGGTCGCGTTGGTGCGATTATGCGGAGCACTACGGAAGTGCAGACGAACCGGACATCGTTACACTGTCTAGGTTCATGATTAGAGAGGCTGACCGTGCGTTGAGTCATGCCTATACGTCCGTAGCGCCGACTAAGGAATCGCCCGTAAGACGAGAGGCGCCGCCGTCGAAACGAGTTGTATTAACACGCCGCGTAGAGGATAAGGCCCGCGACGTAAAAACGTTCACCGCCCAGGAGGACACCGGTAGTGCCTCATGTATGTGTTGCGGGGGTGAACACGTAATCGCCAAATGTAGGAAGTTAGCGCAAATGGGTGTGGACGACCGGTGGAATTGGGTAAAGGAAGAGGGGGTGTGTTTTCTGTGTTTAAATAGTAAACACCGACGGTTTAGATGTAAAGCCAAGAAATGCGGCGTCGACGGCTGCAACGCCCCCCACCATGCCCTCCTTCACACCCGCAAGACCCGCGCACCTGAGACATCGGCAAAACCGGATGAGACCGTGCTCGTCGCGTCTAACGTTGGTAGTAATGCGTCCGTATTATGGAAAGTGTGTCCCATTACGTTAAGTGGACCACGTGGTAGGGAAATAGAGACGTAGGCGTTGCTTGACGAAGGCTCGACTATTTCGTTAATCGACGATGACTTAGCGCGCGAGTTAGGAGCGGAAGGACCGGTAAAGCCGCTGAATATTAGAGGCGTAAATAATAGCCAGCGTGAGGCCGATAGCAGGCTAGTTAACATAGGCATACGTGGCAAGACGCGCAGTGAGATGTATAGAATAAATGCGCGGATAATAGCAAATTTAAAGATAGGTTCGCAATCCGTAAGTAAGGAGTGTTTACGTTTAAAACACTTACGCGACCTACCGAGTTCGGTTTGTTATGACGACTCAAAACCGAGATTATTATTAGGTGCCGACAACTGGCATTTAATAATCACTCGTAATTTAAGGATAGGACGTCGAAGTCAGCCCGTAGCTGCACGAACGTTGCTAGGGTGGGCCATCTAGGGGAGAGTGCCGCGGTCAACGTGTAGGGAAGACGGCGAGACCGTACTACACGTCGTAAGCGCTAGCGGACGGTCGGATGAGGACGTCCAGGCGCTCGCCAGTCCGGACAGGAAGAATTTACGACTGCCGAGACGCTACGCTCCCACGGGGGGAGTAATAGGGAAGCCACCGCGCGACGATAAGGCGTACACGCATCGCGATGGTAGGGACAGGCCTACGATCGTAACGGCCAAGGCGAAAGTTGCCCCTATAAAGGCACAAAGCATACCGCGTTTAGAGTTGCAGGCGAACTTGATAGGCGCGCGACTCGCGGAATTCGTGCAAGGCGAGCACAGAGTGGTAGCCGATAAGGTAGTGTATTGGACAGACTCCACTACGGCGCTCCACTGGATACAGAACGATACGGCGCGTTACACTCCATACGTGGCTCATAGATTAGGGGAGATAGCAGAGAAGACGTCACCCGAGCAATGGTGGATACCGACCGCAGACAACATCGCGGATCAAGCGACGCGTGTGAATTATATGAATAAAGAAGAGACAGATGGTTCACGGGACCGCCATTCCTGTACGAGGACGAAGACAGATGGCCTCGCCGTCAGGAAGAGAAGGCAGGCGATGATGATGAGGAACTGGAGGAATTCGTGGCGCACCAGTGCGACACCAAGGACGCTCCACACCTGCCGGACATAGAGATATTCTCTTCCTACGAGAGATTAATAAGGGCCACTGCACGGATACTACAGTTCGTCGATGCCATAAGAGGAAGGGCGCACGGACTGACATTGCAGCACATCCAGAGAGCAGAGCGGATGTGGATAGAATGCAGTCAACAAGAAAGCTTCGCTGAAGACATCAGTCGACTGCAGCGAGGAAAGAACCTGGCAACCGGCAGCGCGTTGAGGAAGCTCGACCCCATATTGGAAGATGGCATATTACGAGCTAGAGGACGAATCGACGCAGCCGATGTGGACAGCCAAATGAAGAGGCCCATCATACTGAACGGACGCCACCAATTTGTAAAGCTGCTTGTGGAAAAGGCGCATCAGGAAGCAAGCCACGCCAACAGGGAGCGGGTAGTAAACGACCTACGCACGAGATATCATATCTTTCGATTACGACCAACCGTAAGAGAAGTGGAGCGGAGATGTCTGCGGTGCAGGGTACGCAAGGCGACACCACGGCCAGCGGTTATCGGAGATCTACCACCTGAACGGTTAGGGGCATTCGCGCGACCATTCACCTACACCGGAATCGAGTATTTCGAGCCTATAACGGTTACGATAGGACGTAGGCATGAAAAACGGTGGGTAGCGTTATTTACCTGTTTGATGACGCGCGCGGTGCATTTAGAGATAGTTTATTCCCTAACGACGGATTCGGCGATATCGGCATTGCGGCGCATGGCGGCTAGGCGTGGGTGGCCACGGGTCATCTACTCTGACAACGGAACAAATTTCCATGGGGCGGACACCGAACTACGACGGGCAATGGAGGAGTGGGCACCCCTGCTGAAGGACTACGCGTTAACTCGGTGGACGGATTGGAAGTTCATCGCGCCGGGCGCACCGAACCAGGGAGGCGCATGGGAGCGTCTCGTGCGCTCAGTGAAGACCGCGCTCGAAGCCACTCTAAACCAGAAGAGCCCACGGGAGGAGACATTAGCGACGCTTCTCACAGAAGCAGAGAACACGGTGAACTCTCGACCGTTGACGCACGTACCGCTCGACATCGACGAGGAAGAGGCGCTGACACCCAACCACTTCCTGCTGCTGGGACCATCGAGTCTTCCAGTAACCGCGCCGTGCACGCCTAGTGATCGTCGGGCGTGGAGAGCGGCGCAGGGACTTGCCGACGAGTACTGGAAGCGCTGGATGAAGGAGTACCTGCCAACGCTGGTTGCGCGCGGGGACTCGCGGGATGTGCAGCAGCGACAGATACAAGAAGGGGACCTCGTCGTGGTGGCAGACAGTAGCATGCCAAGGAACATGTGGCCGTGGGGAGTTGTATCACGGACCTTTCCCGGACCAGACGGCGTGGTGCGCAATGTGGAGGTGCGGACCAGGGGCGGATTGCTGCGGCGGCCGGTCAGGAAGATCGCCGTCCTCCCGAGAGAAGATTGGGCTCGCGAGCTACGCCGGGGGGAAGATGTTGAGGACAGCTAGAGACTCGCCGCCCCGTCGCCCCTTCGTACCCCGTTGCGCCCCTCACACCCCGCACACCGGAGCCGAGCGACGACCAATGGGCGAGCAGCATCGTCGCACGGCACTACTCACAGACTGAGACGCCTTCTTGCGAGATATAAGAAGGGCGTTTTGGTTTCTGAGCTGTTCATTTCACTTCGGAAGCGGCACTCGAGAAGACTACAAAGAAGACTCAAGACAACAAATCAAGACTCCACAACTGAAGACCTCCTTCTGTACATAGTGTTATAGTTTTAATAGTGCCGAACCTTTGTAAATAGTTAATACAGTATAGTAAAAAGTACCATCTTTTCTTCGAGCAGTCCCCTAGTATAGCTAACCTCAGATCAGTTAGTCATTAGTTAATCAGTCATAAATAAATACAGTCCACTTACATCCATTATACAGTCTCTATTTAGTAATAATTTATTCATATAAGGCTGCCGAATACACCGAAAATTTCGCCATTTCGCAGCCGAAAAAAATTTATTATAGTTATAATAAATTTTAATTTAACTAAACAAAATTAATTTGCCATTTACATTCAATGGCTTCCCACATGTTAGATGAAGAGTTTAAAAAATAGATATAGATAGATTAATAGATTGTATGTTGAACAATTGAATTGAATTTCAAAAATTACCGTGTTTACTTGATAAATCCATACCACAAGCCACTAAAACATCTTTTTTATTTCAAAATAGCAATTAATCGATGAAAAATATATTAATAAGTTCAATAATCATTTATCTTTCTGAAAATATGGTTTTTATATCATTTTTATGTATTTATTATATGTATGAAGTATGTATGAAGTATGTATGATGTATCATACATACATCATACATGTATGTATGATGTATGTATGAAGTTTATATGATGCTTGTATGAAGTTTGTATGAAATTTGTATGAAGCTTGTATGAAGCTTGTATGAAGCTTGTAAGAAGCTTGTATGAAGCTGGTATGAAGTTGGTATGATGCTTGTATCAAGTTTTTATGATGCTTGTATGAAGTTTGTGTGAAGTTTGTATGAATTTTGTATGAAGTATTTATGAAGTTTGTACGAAGTTTGTATGAAGTTTGTATGACGTTTGTATGAAGTTTGTATGAACTTGTATGGGTCTTGTATGAAGCTTGTATGAAGCTTGTATGAATCTTGTATGAAGCATGCATGAAGCTTGTATGAAGTGTGTACGATGCTTGTATGATGTTTGTATGAAGTTTATATGAAGTTTGTATGAATTATGTATGAAGTATGTATGAAGTTTGTATGAAGTTTGTATGAAGTTTGTATGAAGCTTGTATGAAGCTTGTATGAAGCTTGTATGAAGCTTGTATGAAGCTTGTATGAAGCTTGTATGAAGCTTGTATGAAGCTTGTATGAAGCTTGTATGATGCTTGTATGATGCTTGTATGATGCTTGTATGATGCATGTATGAAGTTTGTATGAAGTTTTTGCTTGCATGTAGCTTGTATGAAGCTTCTATGAAGTGTGTATGATGCTTGTATGAAGTTTGTATGATGCTTGTATGAAGTGTGTATGTAGTTTGTATGAATTATGTATGAAGTATGTATGAAGTTTGTATGAAGTTTGTATGAAGTTTGTATGAAGTTTGTATGAAGTTTGTATGAAATTTGTATGAAATTTGTATGAAGTTTGTATGAAGCTTGTATGAAGCTTGTATGAAGCTTGTATGAAGCTTGTATGAAGCTTGTATGAAGCTTGTATGAAGTTTGTATGATGCTTGTATGAAGTTTGTATGATGCTTGTATGAAAATTGTATGCATACATAATTCATACAAACATCATACAAACTTCATACAAGCTTCAAATAAACTTCATACAAACTTCATTTTGATGCTTGTGCATCATACAAACTTCATACAAGCATCATACAAACTTCATACCAGCTTCATACAAGCTTCATACAAACTTCATACAAACTTCATACAAACTTCATACAAACTTCATACAAACTTCATACAAACTTCATACAAACTTCATACAAACTTCATACAAACTTCATACAAACTTCATACAAACTTCATACAAACTTCATACAAACTTCATACATACTTCATACATACTTCATACATAATTCATACAAACTCATACAAACTTGATACAAACTTCATACATACTTCATACAAACTTCATACATACTTCAACATAATTCATACTAACTTCATACCAACTTCATACCAGCTTCATACAAGCTTCATACAAGCTTCAACAAGCTTCATACAAGCTTTATACAAGCTTCATACAAGCTTCATACAAACTTCATACAAACTTCATACAAACTTCATACAAACTTCATACAAACTTCATACATACTTCATACAAAATTCATACATACTTCATACATAATTAATACAAACTTCATACAAGCATCATACAATCTTCAAACAAGCTTCATACAAGCTTCATACAAACTTCATACAAACTTCATACATACCTTATGAAGTAAGTATGCTTGTATGAAGTTTGTATGATGCACAAGCATCAAAATGAAGTTTGTATGAAGTTTATATGAAGTTTATATGAAGTTTGAATGAATTATGTATGAAGTATGTATGAAGTTTGTATGAAGTTTTATGAAGCTTATATGAAGTTGTATGAAGCTTGTATGACGCTTGTATGAAGTTTGTATGATGCTTGTAATAAGTTTGTACGAAGTTTGTATGAAGCTAGTATGAAGCTTGTATGAAGCTTGTATGAAGTTTGTATGATGCTTGTATGAAGTTTGTATGAAGCTTTTATGAAGAACACTGGATCACTAGACAAACAAACAAATTAAAAGAAATTAAAATAATAAGGTGAAAATGAAAATTAAACAGTTATATTTATACATATATACAAATTAACAGTTATATTTATACATATATACAAATTAACAGTTATATTTATACATATATACAAATTAACAGTTAATAAATGTTTAGAAAAGTTATGAATCGTCTCACTTCAGCTTTCAAAAACAATTTTATATAAAATGCAAAGTGTAAAGTTAAGTTTAAGAAATAAAAATTTTATTAAACATTTTACCTCTTTAAGTTATCTAGAATAAAAATATTAAAGTGATGGATGTAAGTGAAGTGTTATATGTAGGTCTAAATATAATCCAGATAAGTTGAAAAACTAGATGAAGTTTTGTTTTAGAATTTGGAAGGTATGAAGGATGAATAAATGAATGATGAATAATGAGTTAAGAACGAAAGGGAAAGCAATTAAATCAAAAGGGAATAGACAAGGCGCAGTAAAGGTGAAGAATTAAGAGAGAAAGAGGACTTTTACGTTGGGCGCCAAACTGTCGTGAAGCGACAATAAAAAAAAATATATAGAACCTAACCTAAGAACAACAAAACAACAAAAGTAGAACAAGAAAATAATATATTTAAATTTTTAAAAAGTATTTAAAATTTTATAAAAAAAATGAAATATGATGATGATGGATGAAGTGAGATTACAATTAGATTAAAAAAATAAAGATAGGAGAATAGGAGAATATAGTATTATAGTGGAACCTAAAGGTCGAAGGACACACGCTGCGCTTGTAGAAGTAGGCACACGCGGAGCTTGAGGTTTCTTGGCGGCGACGGCACGCAGCGCCTGGACTGGGCACACGCAGCGTCCGGAGCCGACGCACGTAGCGCCTGGAGTAGGTGCGCTCAGCGCTTGGAGCAAGCAGTCGCAGCGCCCAAAGGAAGCGCGGGCAGTAGGTGCACTCAGCGCCTGGAGCAAGCAGTCGTAGCGCCCAAAGGTAGCACGGGCAGTAGGTGCACTCAGCGCCTGGAGCAAGCAGTCGTAGCGCCTGGAGTAGTGTGGCCCCGCGCTTGAAGTAGACTGCCGACGACTTCGGATGTAGATGGAGGCTTGCAGGATCCCGGGGCAATGCGGCCCCGGGATAAGGCCTTTAGTAGATGCTTCTAGTTTGAGAACTGTAGCGAGACTCCTTGTATTCTCCAATTGTTCGGCTTTTATACCTTTTTAGAGAGAACGAGAAATTATTTAAATTAAAAGGAAATTTATTGTATATGACCTAGAGCCAAAGAGTATTTATGAGGAAATATTAAACTAAGAACATCAGACCAGTGACGAATTTGAATAAAAGTTACCATAACAACCATATAAATAATGGTTGTCAAATCTAACAATTTTTGATTTCAGGCTTATAATTTAAGTAAGAAATGAGATATTATTCATATAGGAAAAACTAATGCGCGGCAGCGCGCACGAAGCCTGAAATTGCAGAGTTACGGAGAACTCAATAAAAGACCGAAAAAGGTAAGACTCCATTGACAGCGATTTTAAAAGGTGCTGATAGTGTGAAAATACAAAGTGAAAATGATTTGTTATTGTGTAAAAACGTTACAGGATCCTATAGAAACAAAGGTGATGCAAAATATAAATGCAGAAAATCAAAAACAGAATGGAAAAATAATATAAAATGATATGTAAGTAGCATAACACTACAAGGTGATAACGTATCTGTAGCCTCCTAGGATAGGATAAGGGTGACAAACGGGCACACAGTCCACCTGATGGTAAGTGGTTGCTGCGGCCCATAGACATCTACATCTATCCTCGTTTGCGAATCAAAATGCAGATGCGTTGTCACCCGTAAGGACTAAGATGGAATGCCTCATTTCCAGTAAAAAGGGCGTCCGGCCACCTGCACTCACCAAGCGAAAAGTAGCAAAGAAGCGAATGTGAAGAAATCATCCCCGGTCGTGAATATCCACGTGCGTTGCCAGCATCTACTTATTTTTTATCGTATTATTAACGAAAATCGGCTGCTCCTATGGAATTGATGTTTACGTAACGATATTTTTTTAAATAAATTAAAATTGGCGATAAGAGAGTTGGTTCTTTTCTCGCTCAAAGGCTAAGCATTGCCATTCAGCAAGGAAACTAAGCCAGCGATCTCAGCGCTATAGTTCGGTGATACACAGTTATAATAATATGGTAATTTCAGTTGTTTAATATTATGATATCAAATGTTCTATATTTTAATTTATAAATAAATGCATTCACATACTAGAAATTATAATTTACATGAAACAAATCATTTTTTAATCTAAAACTTATTCTTAGACTCCGTAATGCAGATCACATAATATTCTAATATTAATCAGTAGGTATGCAAATAAGTCACTTCATGCGTCACTTCAGATTATACTAGTTGAGTAGAGACTGCGGGGTGAGTGCTGTTCGCTAAACCAAAGAGGATAGTAACTTAATACAGAGGGGTTGGGGGTAGCAGGGTACCTCTTGATCGAGCAACAGGCGCCCTGATCAATGAGTAGTCCCCACTTTCCCCCTCCTCCCGCCTGCGCCGCACTTGTTGCGCGCACGGCCTAAGCAATCAAAATGTCAACCCTTTTACGGTTTTTAAACAATTACGACCCTTAGCGTATTCGGAAAAAGAGCTATCAGGGATGTTATTTCCAGTGCTCAGGTGTGCAACTTTTTAAATGAATTGTTCAACTTTTAAATGAAACTACGTTGACGGATTTATACATATGTTTTGAAACGGTACATATTAACAAAATAATTTTAATTACAACCAAAAATGAAACAGATTTTTAATATCCTTTTCAACCTGGCAACTTTAAGGACTCCAATATTCCATGTGTCGGATATACATCTAGTAACTTGACTTGTGAGTGAAAGAATAATTGAGTTAAGTTGATAGCCATATACTTTGATGATACTTTGAGCATTTTCACAAAAAGGGTGAAAATTGGAAACTCACTTTCAGTACCTAATTAGTATATAATTATACTAATAATAAATACGTTGCTGGCGCGCACAGGGAGGCTAGACTTAAATTTCAGATGTGGTTATTGGCAGGTAAACCAAAAATCGGCAATATTTATAATGAAATGTTAGAAACGCGTAAAAAATTTAAATCAAAGTTAAAATGGCGACAAGACAGGCAAGAGCAATTACAAATGGATTTACTTGCTTCAAATCATTCGGCTAAAAATTTCAAAAACTTCTGGAAGAACACCAATAAATTGAATGTAAAACCTACGCTTCCTGTGAGTGTCGGCGGCGTCCACGATCATAAGATAATTGCCAATTTATTCAGCGAGCATTTTAGTGTTCAGTCGTCCTCGGATCCAGATTCTTGTAGTGTAAATGATGTTGCGACCATTGTAACGGAACGTAAGCTGTGAAGCTGAATGATGCCCAGTTCGGGTTTAGAGCCGGATTATCTACCGAGAGTGCTATTCTGAGCTTGAAACATACAGTAAACTATTATACGAAGAGAAGGACTCCAGTATACGCTTGCTTCCTCGACCTGTCAAAAGCCTTTGATCGCGTAATTTATGACCGCTTATGGGAGAAGTTGGGGTGTGCGGGTGTGCCGATGGAGTGCATCTCCCTCCTCAAATTTTGGTATTCAAACCAGAAAAATCAAGTGATATGGGCCGGTACGCTTTCGAATGAATATAGGTTGCAATGTGGTGTAAGACAGGGGAGGTTAAGCTCGCCTCTATTGTTTAATTTGTATGTCAATCAGCTTATTGAGCGACTCAGTAGTACTCATGTCGGCTGTTATATTGACGATATCTGCTTCAATAATATAAGCTATGCTGACGACATGGTGCTGCTGAGTCCCTCAATCAATGCACTGAGGACTTTATTGTTAATATGTGAGACATATGCGGAGGCACATGGGCTTAAATATAACGCTAACAAAAGCCAACTTCTTATTTTCAAAGCAGGCAAACATCAGCCCTCCCGTGTGCCTCCAGTAGTCCTCGATGGGGTGCCTCTAAAACTGGTGGATAGTTTTAAATATTTGGGAAACATTGTGACAGCAGACCTCCGGGATGACGAGGACATAGAAAGGGAGCGCAGGGCGTTGACAGTGAGAGCCAATATGCTTGCTCGCAGGTTCACTAGATGTACAGATACAGTTAAAATAACGCTTTTCAAAGCGTTTTGTCAATCATTTTACTCTAGTGCCCTGTGGGTGACATATACGCGTCGAGCTTACAATGCTCTGCGCGCACAGTATAATAACGCTTTCAGGATGTTGTTGCGGCTGCCGTGGCATTGTAGTGCGTCAGGTATGTTTGCGCAAGCGCGTACTGACACTTTTCCAGCGATCATTCGGAAGAAAACAGTCTCACTCTTGCAACGCTTACGAAACAGCAATAACAGCATCCTGAGAGCGATATCTGTAAGGTATGACTGTCCCATACAGAATCACTGGGTGGGCGTAGTCATAGGATTAAAATAATGTGTAATTACTTACAATACTAACATAGTTTTAAGCCAATATTGTTACTAACAACATTACTAACAATATATGGTTAGGTTAGGTTATAAATATATCAATATAAATATAAATAGATCAATTTTTTTTCAAAATTACTTTCATCAAATTTATGTATATGAGCGTGACGGTCACGCGACTTCAGTGTTTTTTCCCACCCTAAAAGTGTCCAACGTGCCTAAAGAAGATTACACTTCGAAAGAATGTATGCAACATTTGATGGAAAACGGAGATGAGGTTCAAGATGTCATGCACGTTTGCCTGAAGCTAGGAGATGCGTAACACTCACACTCACCGAAGTCTACAGTATCTAACAAGCGACATAGGTACTTGTCGCAAAGTGTAAGGTCTAACTACAGAGTACCTTTAAATAGTAGAGAGCGTTCATTGGTCCAAGATGTTCATAGTGTATGATAAACTCTAGTATTTTGTTAGAACATTACGACTAAGTTCGACACTTTTTATTGTCATATATTATATTCATATATTACAATTTGTTTTTTCCTTCTGCGCCAAACGCATGTTAAATCAGCACTTAGAACTGCAATTAACAATTTCATTCGTGTCAGCGTGAAACGTACCGTGAAAGTTACGGCAAGTGCTAGGTCTCTTAACTAGCATCGCTTCACCTTACCTTTGAAAAGCAAGAATATCGTAGATAAACTTACTCGACCGTATTTATGATTTGAATCTATAACAAGACCTTTGGGATTACCTCACAGCGAGATGGAACAGAATCTGGCAACACTAACTAATCTATATTAATATTTAGCGTAGGATTTATAAAACCCTTGTTCTAAATCTCATTGAAAGAGCTTTCTTATTCAGGCGGTAAATTATAACAAATTATTATTGTAAATCTATTTTAAGATCTGAATTTCGTTAGTCGAGTAATGATGATATGGTTACAGAAAAGTTAATTCAAACATTAACTTTTCTGTAACATTATTATCATAACTCGCAATGTATTTTTGTTTACCTCATTTAAATTTGGATTTGTATTAGCTCTTCACTTAAATATATAACGTTATAGTGAGGTGGTAAGAGCTAAGTCTTTGCTTTATTACAAGATGTTATTTGTAATTTGTTGATAAATAAATAAATAAATTTATAACTGCACTGCAAAAATTAGTTGTACTGTAATAGATAGTTTTAACTTGTGTTACAAGTGAAAGACATACCGATCGGAAAAGTAAAGAGCGATGCACTGGCATTCAGTCATAGTATAAAGAGCGGGTGTCTTTATACTATGATTCAGTAGTGGGTATGTTGTAGTTAAAACTCTTTCCCGGTCAAAACTACTCTTGTCGGACGAACACAGTCAAAAGTATTTTTGACTAGTTTGGTCAACAGCAGTTTTAACTGAAATAATATTGGTTAATAGAAGTTTTGCCTGAAAAAAATTGACGTTTATAAAATGGCAGCCAAAGACCAGTACTGGGGATAGTCCTCACTGACAGTGGTCTAATAGGGTGCCATATTTCCGGGCGGTAATTTAAGGGGGCAGTATTTTTAGGAAAAATAAAAGTCAGCTTCCCGTCTGTGTTTTGAATTGATGCCAGTTAAATTGCATTAAATCCAGCTTTATCAGTAAGACTATTGATTCAAACAAAACGTACATTGTAGCATAGGAAGTTATGAAAATTGTAATAAACTGCACGCAAACACACATACACACACGTGCTAAATTCAGAATCAACGAATATACATGACTATAAATTACGTTAGCCACTAGATATTTGATGTCTGTTGTATATATTGTTCTTTCTTTCTTGTATAGGGAAGTTAGAGTGAGTGTAGAGTGTATACGTTTTATGTGAATGAGTGGGAGTGTGTGTATGTGATTGTGAATGTATTGAAAGGTGTAGTGTGTGTATTTATATTGAGGTTGTTTACAGTGTTACAAAATATTATAATCAAAGATATAAATATAAAAATACAAAAAATATCAATGCTAATTACATAATTACTATTTGTAATCATCGATCAGGAATCAAAATGCAGAAGCATTGTCGCCCTTACATGTGCAAGCTATAGAGTGCGCGTCATTGGCCATTATGTCAAGCGTAAGCAGATGTTCAATAGATGCTAATTGAATAGTGATCCAAGATTGACGCCCATGCGGTATTATACTTATGCTTAAGTTTTACTAGGTCAGTATTTAGTAAATATTAGCTAGTTAGGTAATTATAATGTAGGTTATAGGAGATCAATAAAACACAGGTATGAATATATAAAACGATGTATATAAAATATAGAATATATATAATGATAAAACAATAAACTTAAAACTTATTAATATATTGTTGGTTTGTTTACTTTTACTTAAACTTACTGTTTGGTTTTTTTATAGAGTCTTAGTACAAGATATTTCATTCTGGCAATATATCTTTGAATGACATCCATTGAAAAAATCGCGGATATACACATGTAATTACGTAGATACCTACATAAAGCTGCCGAAGCTAGTTTTTAATCGCTTTAAAATAAATGTAATCCTACTTCAAAAAGCTCTGGTATCACGTCTTTAACCAGCTTGCACAATCAACATATGCTTTAAAAATGGACGCAGTACTAAAATGGATGAAACCACAGAGTACATTATATATAGGGAAGATGAAACAAACGGAGCTTCTGATGTTTGGCTCCAAGTCGGGCCTTTTATTGCTACCACTCATTTATTTGCCAATTCACGGCTTTTCGTAATTAAAATTTAGAAAAGTATTTTAACCGTATTTACGTTTATTATGTACCCATATAAAAAGTATTTAAATGTTTTATTTTATTTTAAAAGTTTTTTAAATTAAAGTCTGCTATGGTCGAGCTCGTTAATGACGTTAGTCTGTAAAATATTCAGGTATTTTTAATCCAGCCATTGTAGTCGTACCAGTTAAAGCTTTTCGTTTCGGCAGAGTGTAGAACAAAGGACTTCACTGCTTATATCGCGGTTTGATCGACCCATGCCTACCTTTAAATTATTTAATGTTACTTCTGATATTTTATTACTAAGGAATGGGCTTGATTATACAATATGTATGTGTGACTTTACAGCGGACTGGTTTTACCTTTGAGTATTTTATTTCATGGCCATCGTTAATTCCTATTATTTTCTTTTAAAACTTAAAGTATTATTTCTTAAGAGTAGTACCTACCTTTCCTTTTAATTAGTTTGGTCATATCAATTATAGCAAAAGTACTGATTTAATTTCATTAAATCTCGAAAGGAGGTTTTTGAAAATTACAAGGAAACAAACCAGAAGATGGGCAGCAGCGTTTTCCTTACAACAACAACAAGGAATAATCACTTCGTTTCCGCCAGGCTTAATATACCCCGACCGGCGACGTGGAACAGCTTCAAAGATGTGAAACGTCTGGTATGGTGATCGTCAATTGTTCACACAGTTGACGATCACAGTCACCAGCTTTGTTGGTCTAGTGGTTGTAATCGTGGTTGCTGATCATGAGATCCCGGGTTTGAATCCTAGGTTGGGTTTTTCTGTCAAGAAATTCTCAGTAGAAGCCCAAATTTAAGAAATTGGCAATGTTTCACCCCTGTGCCCCGCGAAGCCGTTGGTCCTGAGTTGGACTATGAGAGTGAGGGAATAGAGATTGCACTTGTGCTGCGCATACACTTGGGCATTATAATCCTGTCCAGTGCGAATGGCTAGTCTGTGTTAAGTCCGAACTGTGACCAAAATTCGTTCTCATCATTACAGCCCTTCACAAGTCCACTGCTGAACATAGGTCTCCTCCAAGGAATGCCACAAAGCACGGTCCTGAGCTACCTGCATCCATCGACTTTCTGCATATCTTACCAGGTCCTCACTCCATCTAGTGGGGGGATGCCCTACACTTCGCCTACCGGTACGAAGCTGCCACTCAAGAACCTTTCTTCCCCTTCGGTTGTCGGGTCTTTGAGCTATATGGTCGACCCACTGCCACTTCAGCTTACTATTCCGTTGGGCTATTTCGGTCACTCTGGTTCTACTGCGGATATCCTCATTTCTAAGTTTATCACGCAGAGAAACTCCGAGCATAGCCCTCTCCATAGCTTGCTGAGCGACCTTGAGCTTCCTCATCCGGTCAGCAGTGAAGGACCACGTCTAAATACCATAGGTCATCACTGGCAACACGCACTGGTTGTACAGTCTTGTTTTCAAGTTTTGAAGTATACCTGACGAGAAGATGTGCCGTAATTTTCCGAAATTCGTTCTACAGGTCATTATTTCTATGATCTTCAATCCTCCAGTTAAGCGTGATGATTAAGGCAAATTCTCTCTACAGTGAGAAAGGCCCATGTCTATTAGTAGACAATGGGCTGATGAGAAAGAAGAAAATATTCTGTTTTTATATATTTTAAGTAGCAAAATAACATTTCTAACCCCCTATGAAAACAGAGGGGTGTTACATACTTTAAGTGTGTATCTGTGTATTCGTGTATATGTGTCTGTGTTTCTGTCTGCGGAATTGTATCTCTTGAACGGATGAACCAATTTTGATTACGTTGTTTTTGTTTGAAAGTTACCTTAATCGGGAGTGTTCTTAGTTATGTATCAAGAAAATCTGTTCAGCCGTTAAAAGATCATCAGCTCTTTTTGATTCGGGGTTTTGAATTTTTTTTATTTTAATTATTATTAAAGATTTATTTAGAAAGAAAAATTTAACTACGATATGTAAGCTTCATCTAAATGCTGTATTATGTTTCAATTTATGTACAGAAAATAACTAATAATTCTCTCACGAAATATTAGTTGTGAAAATGGGCAGTGAAGCGTGCATGAAATATGTATATGGGGGAAGGTGGAAAAATAACCACATGTTTACTAACAAATTAAATAGTTAATATGAATATAAAAATTGGATTTTGTCTTATAATGGTATTAGTTGTCTTTGGGCAGCATGAAGTATGTAGATCACTATATTATATTGAGTTTAATGTTTTGTAGAAGTAAATATGCGGTGTCATAGTCGCGAGAATCCCGTTTCATAGAGAAATGTGAAAAGAAAAAAATATGTTTTTTCAATACGGATTATAACTAATAGATACTGAAAGTCATTTATGCTTTTACCACTGGAAAAAAATTCTGACTTGTGAACAACCAGCAAGGATTCCACCGATACATTTAAAAAAAAGACTAATATACAATTTCTATACTCGTACACTTAATTAAAGATTAACGTTAAGAAACATAATGGTATCCATAAGTTCATTACCACGTATTATTATTAAATATGTATTCATCAATATTAGGTATTTAAATTGAAATTACCACTTACTCGACTCGCCCTGCGGGTGTCGTAAGACAGGGATATAGGTAATATCGCCATTTGATGTCTTCCGTAAGATGGCATTATACAGGGTTATTTTTCAAAAACCAGCCAAATTTAATAATTAAGTTCAAAATACAAATACTGATATACACTTTTTGCAATTTTGAAAAGTACGCGTAAATAAGGTTTCTACATTTATTTCAAAATATCCGAAATTGAATGTGATTTACGGGCAACAACGACGGGCGCTCGTGTGTGTACGAGTCATTGCACGGAGCCACACGGAGCTTTTGTTTACTATTAAAGTTAGTAAAAATTACCTCGCGTACATCCGCTCGATAAAATAAAATGATGTGTCTTACCTAGTTTGAAGAGCACCTCCCGCCCTCCCTCAATTGCATGCACTATCCCTGTCACCACTAATCCCTGCACCACTACTCCCAACATCACAACACTAGGAAAGGTACACCACTGACGACAATACATGTGTTTTGCCTCTACAGAAGCAATTGGAAAGGGCTACCCCGATACGGCGAGGAAGTTGAGAATGCTTTACGCATACCACGACAGCCAGTCTGTCGTGGTTATGTGGGACTCACTGTGACTACCTACTGGGACCCTAAGTGATACCCACTAAACTCCACTTTGGGGACTGACAATTGGCCGATTAAGCCGCTTTGTCGGATCGGAAGCGACCCTCTTTTGGAAGAAGAGGGCGCAGCCATGAGCGGCGAGCCAAAACAACTGCTATTTATACAGCCCGCTAACGGAATCGCTCCGTACTTAAGTAGCGAGCGACTGTGTCATGCGATAAAACATGCGACCAATCACCACCTGACGTACGCAGTAGTTTGTAAAATTAAAAAAAACCGCCGCGTAACACCCGCCTACCCTCCAACCACGCAACCAATCGCTGATCACTGTGAGGGAGACAAACGACCATATTGCGGCGCTATCTGTTATTAGAGAGCAGGCTTAAATACATTTAATGCCGGGTTTCCACGCTTGCCAAGTCTCGGCAAGCATCCACAAACACAAGTGTGTAAAGAGGGCGTTTGGCTTGGCTTGCGTGAGTTTGTGGACGCTTGTTCCCGATCCGGACTAGTGTCGGTTTTTGGACACAGATCAAAGGGCGCTTGCGGCAAGCGCTTGCAACGCATTCACACGTTGGTGCGCGTTTAGTAGAAATTGTGATTTCGCGACGAGCGCATGTTTACTTCTTTGTTTAAAATGGGTGACTGGTCGAACGAAGAGAGTTTATTGTTTTTGGAATATTACCAGACCGAATCATCTATGTGGAACCCCAAAGACGTTAATCATAAAAATAAAAAGAAAGTTGCAAATGCTTAGAGTCGTCTTGCTGAGTTAACGGGAAAGCCAGTAAAAGAATTAAAAGCCAAAGATTCCTTGTTTTTGTATTACTTTGCTTGTATTTCAAATAAAAGTATGTTAAACCAAACGCAATAGCCGACACGAGTTCGGTGTCCGCCATGCTTGGGTATACGTAGCACACTGACGCATTCACATGCATGAAAACGACTTCCAAACGCCAAACGAGATTTGTGGACGCTTGGGGCTTGAAGACATTTGCCGAGGCTTGGTAAGCATGGAAACCCGGCATAAGAGGTAAGTTAAAACATTTGTTTGTTCATTCAGCAGTGCAACAATCTATTATTACTTTTAATATCTCTAACTGTTTCATGACACACAGCCGCGTAGTGGTATGTCTTTCATAGTGTAGTGGTGTTGGGAGTAGTGGTGCTGGGATTAGTGGTGACGGGGATAGTGCACGCAATTGAGGAAGGGCGGGAGGTGTTCTTCAAACTAGGTAAGACACATCATTTTATTTTATCAAGCGGATGTACGCGAGGTAATTTTTATTAACTTTAATATAATGGATTTCCGCAAGGTAACGCCTGATTGTGTTAATTATTTTGTCTACTATTTACTTCCTTAATGACACGCTCGCTACTTAGTTGATAACTAATAAATGTCATAATAAATATAATAAAAAATAAATTTTCTCGACGACTGGAATAGGTGGTTCAAGTTCAAAAGTTAGGCACATTTCGAATTAAATAATATTTTTACTCAAACACAAAAGATAATTCGTAATTTAGACTACAGAGCGAGGGATTAGATGTGGAGAATAAATGTAAACAATAAGCTGTAGAAAAAGATTGTTGAGCTGGAAGGCCGATGATAGGTTATGCGATTTAAATAATGGTTACTCAGGCGGCGCGGACGTAGCCTCTAGCGCTGAAAAGTTTAAAGCGGACTAGCTGTAGTTGGCGTTGGCCGGTCAAAAGCAAATCCACCTATCTTCGTATTCGTTATTCAAATAATCACGCACTGCACTTGTATAGTGATACGAAGCACCGAAGTGTTGGAAATAAAAATTATTCAGTAACACTAGCGATATATCGTTCAAGAAATCTTGAATAACACCTTGTAACATGTCCAAATAACTACCACCCATTAGTCGTCTTTCAATGAAATATGGGCCCACAATTATGTTATCAATAATTCTGGTCCAAACATTAACACTAAGTTGCACTTGATGATAACTAGCTTTTATAGAGTATGCAAATACTACCCACTAATATTCGTTGTTACTATTATAAATCCCTACACGTGTAAATAGGGCATCGTGAGTCCACATAATGTTAGTATTATCAATTTTTGACAACAACCATTCACAGAAATGTTTTTGAGGTAGACCATCGTTATTATTCAGTGCTTGCACACGTTGGTAATGAAATGGGTAATATCCAGAAGAATTCAGTAGTTTCTGGACGTAGTTACTAACTGTGACAAGTAATACTACCTACGAAAATTTAAAAACAGGCCACTCAGTACTTATTGAGGTCACGTTCAAGTCACAAGTCAACACTGTCGGGTGGCGGCCGGTCAGGTGAACGTACCCAGCGATGTATTGGAAGAGAAAGGGCGGGGGAGACGCGTTTGTTTTTATTGAGTCAAAACAACTATTACCTAAATCTGTAACAGAGCGCGAGAGTCGAATGGCACCGATAGCTCTTTCGGAACTCAACACTCCCTTACGAATGTGTGCGTGCGTATAAAATAGTAGGCGCTTCATATTTATGAATGAAAAGTAATTAAATTAATGCATTTCCACACATTTTGAATATAAATGGGGGTCATTGTAGAAGCGTGCTCGTCGCGACCCCTGCCAGCCCTTTTCAGGGCTGCAATTCTACTCAGCTGCGCACCCATGCCAACGAGGGTTAGGGCGTCCCCCCAAGGCGACGCACACCAGCTAGTCCCCGTTGGTGTGGAATGCAGCGCGCGAAGCGGCGATGGGGACCGCCACCCGTCACGCACAGCCCGAAACGGCGGAAGGTGGAGGACAGAGTGCAGAGTTGGCACGTGGAATGTTAGAGGAGGCATGAAAGATAAGACGAATGAGTTGATTGAAATAATGAAAGAAAGAGAATTAGATGTCGTGTGTATGTCGGAGACCAAACGGAAGGGCAGTGGTACTGAAGAGCTCCCCCTTTAAATTGAGACTGACGAAGTTATTCCTTTTGGCTGTTTATGCGCCGGTAGCTTCGTCGTCCAGGGCTGAGCTGGAGGAGTTTTGGGAGAATGTAAGAGAAGTTCTAGATTTGGCTAGGGGAAACGAAAGAATTGTTGTATGTGGTGATTTGAATGGATGGGTTGGTACCGCTCGACCAGGGTTCGAGTCGGTGCTTGGAAAAATTGGCGATAAAAGGGTTAATGATGCTGGCAAGCTTATACTGGCGGTATGGAAGGAAAAGGGTCTTCTTGTGACAAACACTATGTTTAATCACAAGAAGATCCATATGTATACTAGAGAAAGTAAGAATGAGAGAAGTATGATCGATTTGTTCCTGGTGGATGACCGACTGCAAAAACAGGTGATGGATACGCGAGTGTTCAGGGGTGCTGACCTGGGAACGGATCACTATCTAGTGATTACTAGATTTAGGGGTCTGTTCGCGGGTTGGCGCTACCGGACGGCAGTAACAGAACCACAGTCGGTCTGTCGCATCCGAAGCTGGAAGCTTCAGGAAGCGGATACTAGGGACAAATATCATGCGAGGGTAGCCGAAAAGCTTGACAACATCGATGGCAGAAAAGAATGTGTTGAAAGAACATGGCAGAACCTTAGGGATGGAATGGTAAGTGCAGCGGAAGAAGTATGTGGAACGATTAAAAGAGGCAGTAGTAAAAGAAGAGATGCATGGTGGAATGATGAAGTGAAAGAAGCTGTAAAGAAGAAGAAGAAAGCATGGTTAGACTACTTGGCCTCTAGTAATGATAAGGATATGAGAGAGAAGATGAACAAAAGATATAAGCTGCAGAAAGTTCACACGAAAGCATTGATTGAGGAAGTGCGTGAAAGGTGTAGAATGGAAGCGGACGAAAGGTTGTCGCACAACTTTAAGGAGAACTCCAAACTCTTCTGGAAAGAGGTTGGAAGGACCCGAAGTGGTGCCACGGCCTTAAGAATGAACAAAGTGCTTTCGAGAACTAATGACGTCCTCACAGAAAAATCGGACGTCATGCAGCGATGGAGCGAATTTTATAGAGTAATGTATACGTGTGATGATCTTAGTGAGGGATCCGGGGATGACGCCGTGACTGGTACGCCAGACTGGACCTCGATGACACTGAGGTCATGAGTATGAAAGAGATTGAACGTGCGATTCGAAGTTTGAAATGTGGTAAGGCTGCGGGACTAGACAGAGTTACTGCTGAAATGGTCAAGTATGGTGGGCCTCGCGTCTGGGACAGCTTTTATCTGCTGTGCAATTTGTGCTGGCGGACGGGGGATGTCCCGGATGATTAGCGATCAGCAGTCATTGTGCCTTTATATAAAGTTTAAGGTTCACATTTTGACTGCGGGTGCTATCGGGCGAACAGCTTGACCAGTTTAGCAAGTAAAGTTTACTCGAAGGTTTTGACACGTAGGATTGAAGAGAAATCGAAAAGATTTCTATGGGAGGCACAATGCGGATTTAGACCTGGAAGAGGATGCAAGGATCAAATGTTTTCTCTACGCATGATCACGGAAAAGCTTCTGGCTGCTAATCAAAAGATTTTCTGTGCTTTTGTGGATCTTGAGAAAGCATTTGATAAGGTTGTAAGGAAGAAAATGTGGAAACTGTTGCCGGGGTACGGTGTGGATGGTCGATTGCTAAGGGCTGTGCAGTCACTTTACTGTGACTGTAAAGCCTGTGTGCGGGTAGGGCATGACCTGTCACCCATGTTTAGCGTCCAAACGGGCGTAAAACAGGGTTGTGTCATGTCTTCCTGGCTGTTCATACTGTATCTCGACAGCTGTTTACAGAAGCTGAAAGATAGCTGTTTGGGTGTGAAATTGGGTGACATAAAAGTAAATTGTCTGCTGTATGCTGATGATGCAGTGCTTATTGCACCATCAGAGGCAGAACTGCAGGCTTTAGTCACGTGTATGAAAGAGGAATGTGAAATTAAAGGTCTCCGTTTGAATGCTAATAAAACTAAGGTTCTGGTATTTGAAAGGGACGAAGAGAGAACGAAGTGTGAAATATGGGTAAATCAGGAATGTATAGAACAGGTAAATGAAATTGTATACTTGGGGAGTGCTGCTAGCCGGGGTGGAAGATGTGATTTAGATGTGGACAGGCGTGTCGCTGCCGGGAACAAAGTCAATGGTGCCCTGACTGCGTTAGTCAAAAGGCAAGGCGTAGTGAAGAGTGCACGCCTTGCAATACATAACGCAGTGTTGGTACCGACTTTGTTATATGGCAGCGAAACTTGGGTATGCCAGAAGAAGCATAAAAGCAAGTTGAATGCAGTGGAGATGCGATCTCTTCGTAAAATGTGCGGCGTTACCATGGCCGACCGAAAGCGAAACGATGAGATTGCAATATGGCAGGTTTGAAAGATGACCTTATCACAAACATTGATAAGGGTGTGCTTCGATGATTTGGGTACGTTGAGCGAATGAGTATAGACCGAATAATGAAGAAAATATATAGCGCGAAAGTAAAATATTAAAAGGTGTCGAGGTAGACCGAGACTAACTTTCGAAGACCATGTGAGCAAACTGCTCGAAGAGGGGAGGGTCAAGAGTACGCGGATACCTAGACGTGCATGTATGAAGAAGACAATGAATCTGAAAGAAACGAAAGAGGTATGTAAGGATCGTGACACTTGGCGATCTGCTCTCTCTGGCTACCCCGTCAGGGATTGTGCGTGAAGATAAGTTAAGTTAAGTTAAGTTGAATATAAAGTATAAAAAGAATAAAATGTTTCAGGTTTTTTTCAATATTCGCTTATGTTGTCTATTCTGAACCTCCTCTGCAAATTTGGCCGGTTATTGCAAAATAACCCTGTATATATCTTATTAGAAGTAAAAGTTTGCAGTTAATACAACATAAATTTAAAAAAAATACACTTCATTTATTAACATCTAATTTATTGTAAACCGTAGTTCTTAGATCGATGAGATGAATGATCAAAGGTGTGAGACCTCTGCTACAGAGACCGTTAATCCACCTGCCAGGAGTGACGATGAAGGTAAATCCTCCCTACAAAGGACGGACATGGCTTGTCGTAGATTTATACGGGTTGATGAACTAGGGAACAAAAAAAAATAAAAGTTTTATTACTTTGTTTATATCATTAATTTGTAACATTTTTGAAACACATAAAATAAGATTTAGTTTTAATGTTAACATATTAAGGAATGTAAAATTATTAATTATAATATAATATATAATTATGTTCAGGATTTTTTGTTTACGCGAACACTACACATTTAAATTAAACTAGTTTTTACGTATTTTAACACGTATATTAACTTATTTTATATTCCCAACGTTTTGAACACTTTGCAGCACCCATGTTCAGGGGGAGGGGACTGAGGTGTTCCACGTCTCAATGTCATAGTTATTATAGGGTATTAATTATATTAAATTCATTACAGCTCGTATTGTAGCGGAACCAGGGCTACAAAGTCTTTGCCAGAGACTGTCTCCCAGAAAGAGCCAACTGTCGAAGCTAAAGACCAAGTGTGACGGCATCGTTTCCGGGAGACCTGAGATTTTGAGTGAGATTGAGAAATTTTATGGGCCGCTGTACACGTAATCGTTGGAGCCATACGCTGGTGTGAGAGTAACGCTCCAAGAGCAAGTCTTATGCGACACTATTCCGATGATATCCCGAACGTCATTATAAGCGAGATGGCATTGCCATTTTTAAGATGGTTCTACAGTATCTTAAAAAGGCTCCGAGAGAGGATGAAATCACAGCGGAGTTTCTGAAAGCTAGTGTAAAACCGGTACTTGAGGTTCCTCAAAAGCTCCTTTAATTTTGTCCGCCGCGGTGGGACTAATCCGGAGGCCTGGATGGTGTTGTTCTTCAAAAAAGGTGACAGCGCTCTCTTGAAGAACTACAGATGCTGCTTTAGTAATGACCCTCTCATTACTAACTGTTTCGCATGCAGACTCGACGATTTCCAGCCTTCGAAGCCTAAGCCAGTTTCCGAAAAGACTTTAATACCACAGACCTCATACATACCCATAGACAAATTATACAGAAGACCGAAGAGTACAATCTGCCACTTTGTCTTGCATATGTGGACTATGAGAAAGCCTTTAATTGCGTCAAAATTTAAGCGGTGCTAAAGTTCTTTCAGCGGTCCCAAGTTGATTGTCGGAATGCTGAAGTGTTTGTACAGTAGAGCCATCCGAGTACAGAACCAGAGTACGAAACCCATCCAACTGACGGGAGGTGTAAGAAAGGGTGACGTTATATCCCCGAAACCCTTCACCGCTGCATTGGAAGAAGTTTTCAAGCTACTGGACTGGAAAGGGTACGGTATTAACATCAATGGCGAGTACATCACTCACCTTCGATTTGACGACGATATAGTCCTTATGGCAGAATCGCTGGCGGACCTAAGCACTATGCTCAATGACCTCAATAGTGTCTCCCAACGGATAGGTCTTAAGATGAACATGGACAAAACAAAAATCATGTTTAACGTCCATGTCACACCTATGCCGGTATTTGTTAGTAGTAGTAAGCTCAAAGTTTTTGACGAGTATGTTTACCTGGGCCAAATTGTCCGACTAGGTAAGTCCAACTTCAACCGAAATGTCAATCGACGGATTCATCTCGGCTGGATACCGTTTGGGAAATTACGAAACATCTTCTCGTCAGGTATACCACAAAACTTGAAAACGAGATTATACAACCAGTGCAATAAATCTCGTTTCCTAATTTCAAGTATTAAAAAACATGCGTGAGTATCGTGGAACTCTCGTTTGGAAGAAAGTACCTTTCGTTGTATATTATTATTGATAAACGTATTATATTGTAATAATTACTAGCGTCTATTAAAATGAAGCGTCATTTAAAATAATATTTCTTTCATGGAAAAAGTTCGAGGGAGAATGATATTATTCTACCTCGCTTCCTTATAGCCGTCAAGGCCATAACGGAAAAATCTTACACTTTTGGTCGCCAGGCCCCAACCGCCAAATACATACCGTCCGATAAGGAACTTCGTACCAAAAATGCAAGATTTTTACATAATTTATATATTGATAAATACTTAATTACAAAATACTCGTAAATATAATATAATTTTTGCAAAAAATTACGTCAAATTGTGTATGAATTTAATTTTCCTTCTTAGTTTTCCCATACAACGTATTAACAAAAGGCTTAAATAAATGACCTTTGACATGCTTATTATCTATTTCTAAGGTATATTATTGTTTTTCATTAGTGAACGAAACAGAAAAGTATACCTCAGAAATATTTTTTTATATTCATTTTCTTTGAAATTGTCGACGCCAAATTGGGAAGGGCCTAATAAAAACAACCACGAAAATTAAAAAATAAACTATTGGTAAATCCAATTTTTGCGTGTTGCGTGTTGCCAGTGATGACTTACGGATCTGAGACGTGGTCCTTCACTGCTGGCTGTATGAGGAAGCTCAAGGTCGTTCAGCGAGCTATGGAGAGGGCTATGCTCGGGGTTTCTCTGCGCGATAAACTTAGAAATGAGGATATCCGCAGTAGAACCAGAGTAACCGAAATAGCCCAACGGAATAGTAAGCTGAAGTGGCAGTGGGTCGACCATATAGCTCAAAGACCCGACAACCGAAGGGGAAGAAAGGTTCTTGAGTGGCAGCTTCGTACCGGTAGGCGAAGTGTAGGGCATCCCCCCACTAGATGGAGTGAGGACCTGGTAAGACATGCAGGAAGTCGATGGATGCAGGTGGCTCAGGACCGTGCTTTGTGGCATTCCTTGGGGGAGGCCTATGTACAGCAGTGGACTTATGAAAGGCTGTCATGATGATAATGATGATGGGCCTCGAGTTTGTGTTCTCGCATTAAAAAAATTACGTATAGTATGATTATACCGAATTTTTTTAAAGTAGTTTAAATACACCCAAGTTTTCACTAATAACCTTATTATACTTCCAATTTTTCGATAATTTTATGTCAAACTTCTTTTTGAAAAAGTTTGGAAAATCTAAAGTGCACGACTCATAATGCTCATATGATCATCATATCATCATTCATGTCAGTCCAAAAAGTCCAAGACGTATTCAAGTATAAATATTACATCCTATTTACTTTTAGTACGACTGCTATTATTTATTCTGTGCTTTAAAAATATTGTAATAAAAATCTCTGATTATTATAATAATCAAGTATGTATGAAATAACACTGCCATTTACATTCAGTGGCTTCGCATATGACAGATGAAGAGATTAAAAAATAGATTGAGTTAAAAAATTGATATTTTCATAAGTTATCGTGTTTACAAGCCTTGATGCCTTAATAAATCCACACCATAAGCCACTAAAACCACTTTTTTTATGTAAAAATAGCAATTAATCGATTTAAAAAAATAATAATAAGTTCAACAATCATTTATCTTTCTGACAATGTGCTTTTTATATCAGTTATATGTATAATATGATTGCTGGAAACGATTTCATGCGACAAAACGTTGGAATCTTGATTTTTAGGCGCTAGTAGAACATTCTACTGCTATTACGCGGTATATATCGTATAAGGAATCGGCTGAAATATTTGGCAACTAATGCCATAGTATTTTCAAGGCGTATTTTCACCTTGATTTATTCAGAAAAACATACAAAAGTTAAGTGTTGTTGATTAAAATATACACACGGTACAAAAATAACCAATTATTTTAAAACGTATACGCGTTACTCCAGACCTTTGACGATACGATTACGTAAAGTTATATTATCAATTTAATAAGAGACCTTGGAGTGAAAAAGAGCTTAAAAATCACTCGTATACGCAGTTTTTCTGAATACCTCGGAATATGGTGCCAATTTCAGAACCCCTTGGAATAAGGTGCCGTTCTTTACCTTAAATTAACGATAATCAACAATTATAAGTAAATGATCGAATTACGTTACATAATGTAATACTTAATTAATAATTAAAATTTATTAGGTAGTAATATTCCTTTTCTAGCTAGGAGTTTGTCTGTAAGTGACTACAGCCGCCCATGAACAATCGCAACATCAGGGGAATCGCAGGTGCGTTGCCGCCTTTTTGGAAAGGTGTAAGCACTTTTCTTGAAGGTCCCTAAATTGTACCGGTCCAGAAAAATTGCCGGTAGTAAACGATTCCACAGACAAGTTGTACGAGGAAGAAAACTCCTAGTAAAACGAACAGTGGTGGACTGCCAATCATCCAGATGGTGAGGATGGTATCGTGAATTTTAATGCAATATGCGTTCGTGAAATTTGGTAGCTGGAATTAATCCGAATAATTCCTCAGAGCATTCCTCGTGGTAGATTCGATAGAAAATGCAAAGGGATACAACATCGCTACGCAGTGCCATTGAATCGAGTCGATCAGAAAGAATTCGGTCGTCTACGATTTGGACCGCACTGCGCTGGATGCAGTCAAGTGGAAGGAGCTGGCACTGGGGTGCCCCGGCCTAGAGATGAGATCAGTATTCCATGTGAGGCTGAACTTACACTTTGTAAAGTTGAAATCGATTTACCGGCATGAAATACTCTCTCGCTCTGCTGAGCACGCCAAGCTTTTTAGAGGCCAATTTGGCCTTACCCTCCAAGTGACCACTAAACTGCACACTATTAAATATGTCGACGCCGAACAATTCGATGCTAACTGAGGCAGCAAGGGGAGTACCTTGATACTGAGGAGATACGACAAAGGGTTTCTTTTTGGCGGTAAACGCGCAAACTTGTGTCTTCTGGGAATTGAACTGGACTCGACTTAGTCGCTCCCAATCCAAGACTTTGTTCGGCAAAGGTTCGACTTCAGACACAAGTTTGTCCCGGTACTCGGCAACGTTTTACCGATAAATATTGCCACGGCCGTTATATAAGGCATTACTAGTGCTGTCGTCTGCAAATGTTATCAGTTTGCAATATATCATTGATATGCAAAAGACACAGCGTTGGTGAAAGCACGCAGCCTTGTGGAACACCAGCATTAGTAGGCTTGTAATCAGAGCATTCACCGTCCACTACGACCTTGATGCTCCGATCATCAAGGAAGTCGGTGATCCAATTGCTCAATTTCTCGGGAAGCCCATAGGAAGGGAGCTTCGAAAGAAGGGCTTTACGCCAGCCCCGATTAAAGGCCTTCGCTATGTCCAAACTAACGACCAATGCCTCACTCTTGGACTCTACTGCCTCTGTCCATCTATGAGTCAGGTAGACCTGAAGATCATCAGGTGATCGAACCCGACGAAAACCGTATTGGCGATCACTTATCCGCTGGTGATCCTCAAGGTACCTAATGAGCTGGCAGTTTATAATGGACTTCATTATTTTGGAGAACAAGGAGGTGATGGATATAGGCCTGTAGTTGGACAGGTCTGAGCGGTCGCCTTATATTAAAAAATATTCTTTTAATCAAGCTTTTGTGTGTTATATATGACAAAGGCCACTTTCATATCATTATAAGTTTAAAAAATTGTTTGGTAGTGTTTCAATTACGGCTTGCTGGTAGGGTGTTGAATATTTTGTGGGCATTTACGTTTTTTTCAACTCTGAGGAAAGTATTTTTGTATTTTGTGTTTGTATATTACTGTAACTAAATCTCTTTTGATGTACTGTTTGTACCTGATAGTTTTTGTTACTACTAATGGTATCAATTTACCTTTTACAATGAAAAAAAAAAACTATTTCGCCGCTATTGTAACTAATATTTATAATGGAAAAGTTTGATTCGTTAAATAATATAAAAAAGTAATTTTAATGTGTATACTAAATTGGGTTTGGATACTAACGAAATTTTGATGTTTTGTGATCAAGTCGTTAAAATATCACTGTACTCAAGAGAATTGCACACCTCCAAATCCGTAGTTATTCCCTTGAAGCTAAACTTGTAAATATCATATTTTCCCATTTTGTAATATACTTTATATGAATACGTCGAAAAATCGCAAAAATGCATTCATAGAATATAAAGCAGCATCTGTAAGCATAGAATAAATATGGTTTAAGTGTATTATGTTTAGAAATTATAAAATATGCGAATAAAATCGATGATACATGAAAAACAATAGAGTAAGGTTAGTATTAACGACACTGCTAAGAAGATAGTTAATTGAGAACGATCTTAATTAAATTTAAAATTCTAACAAATGCATTTGAAGATCTAAAAGCTGACAAAAAGAAATGTCATGGATCTTGTACTATTAAAGCATTTTTGATAATATTTATCACGCTGGTATGATGACAACTGCATTACTTTCGAAGAGAATGTGCAAAAACTGTCCTGATCAACTTAAAAACGAATAATTGTAAAAACGGCACGAACACACTTAAAAAGGGACGAAACCAAGTTTAATGCGTATCGTTGATAATGAGCTTTTAGCGCTGGACAAAACTATGGATTTTTACTTCTACTGCCAACAGATAATAGGATTAAAATAAGAGATTAGGACAAAACGGCCTAATTTGATAAAAAAACAAAGGATTGATATTTTATCATGATAACGCTACGTCACAATCACACAGATTATTATCTATTTAGGAAATATTAAGAGTAGTAGGATAGTGCTGATAGATATGCCGTATATAGTATAATCCTGACTTTGCATCCTGAGATTTACCTGTAATACTAATGTACTACATACGTTTATCTCTAAACACTTTGGAAAAGTACAGTCAAGTAAGAATTGTCAATACTATTTGCTTAAATATTTCAACCTAAAAATACAAATTTTCTACAGTAATGAAGTCATGGTTGGAAGATAATGTTCAGTTCAATTTTTTTTTTTTGAGTTTGTATTTACACTTTTTTAAATTGTACATGTCTTATTTGCTAGCTATCTTTAAAGACGTGCCAGTTTCGTAGTCCATTGTTTAGTGTAACAAGTATAAGTATGTCTGTTATAATAGGGTTCAACGTTTTTGGAAGGTGGTTTGGTGGTAGAGCCATACTGCAGCTATATTAGTAGTACTGTTGTAGCACGAATGGGTCGGCTTGACCGGCGAAGGACCACGCTCTCACAGAATACTGGCGTACAATAGCAGCTTAACTCTGTTGTGTTTCGTATGGTGAGTGTAAAGATCCGGACACCCTTTTTACTGGAAATGAGGTATTCCATCTTAATACTCACGGGTGATAACGCATCTGCATTTTGATTCTTTATTGTAGATAGTGTTAGATGTCTATGGGTCACAGCAACCACTTACCATCATGTGGACTGTGTGCTCGTTTGTCGTGCTTATCCTATATAAAAAAAAGATTTTTCGCTTCTCCCACCAGTCAACTGTCAGAGCTTCGTCCATTATCTCCCTGTGATGTTGGTATTTGAAGAGAGTCCACAAATTCTTTCTTGCGTATTAAATGCCGTTACTGTACAGTCCATAAAAAATCCACTGGTGAAAGTAGGCTTTCCCTCACCTCATAGGAGGGTTATTTGGCGATATGGGTTGGCAACCACAGTTTTTTATTTTTAGTGCTTACTAGGAAGACACGGCTGCCCATCTCCTAGTTTGTTAGTATGTACGACACATACTAACCATCGTAGTTATCATAATTACAGTCCTCCAAGTAATACTACATTACTAATACTACATTGTACTGAGCTACATGCAGTCATCAACTTTCTGCCTCCCTAGGTCATCACTCCATTTAGTAGCGGCCCGCCCTACTATGGGCTTACTATGCGATACGAGGCTACGACTACGGAACCTTTCTTCCTCATCGACTGTCGGTCCTTCGAGTTATATGGTCAGCTCATTGTCAGTTCAGATTACTGATCTATTAGGTTATCTCAGTTACTTTTCTGCGAATATCCTTATTTCGAATTCTATCGTGTAGATGTAAAGAAATTCCGCGCATTACTCTCGCCATAGCTCACTAAGTCATCTTGAGCTTCCTCTGAAGGAACTCGTCTCAGACTTATATGTTTCTCAAGCTCCTTAGTTATCACGTTATTACAGCTGTTCGACTATGGAATGCACTTCACTTATTTATAAGAAAATCTCTTAATAAGCGGATTTTTAAAACAAAAGTAATAAAACATTACATAAGCACGTCTTACACTTAAATAAATATCCCTAAAATAATTAACAAGGAATTAAATATATAAATTAATAAGAAATATATATTAAAAAATAATGTGTTATTCTCATAGATATTTAATTAACACATTTTACATACACATATATGCAAACCATAGCATATATGTGTATGTTAAATGTGTAAATAAATAAATGTTTCCACGGACAACACACTCTGGATTTACACTCTTGTTTTCACGTTTTGAGAAATACGTGACGAGAAAATGTGTCTTAGTATCCATTCTGTAGGGACGTTATTGCTTGTGATAAAGGACTTACTCCTCTGTCCTTAGCCAACAAGCAATGGTAAGACCCGTCAATACAGAGCATTTCCGACCGGAAGACCTTATGGAAGGAGAAGGAGATCCGTGGGAGGTTTTACAAGGCTCTACATGGGCCTTTCGTAGACACAGTTGCCTCCCTCCACTGGCTACGTTTTGGTGACCTCTTCAGGGAAACCGAGGGTTTGGTCTGTGCAATATAGGATCAGGTTATTAAGACCAACAACTATCGGAGATATATCCTAAGGGATGGCACCGTTGACATATGTCGAGCTTGTTGCCATCCCGGTGAATCACTTAGGCATGTCATCTCCGGTTGTTCGGCGCTCTCTAACTCTGAGTATTTGCACAGATACAACTTAGTAGCCATAATTCTACCCCACGAGTTAGCTCTGAAATACGGTCTTTTGGGTCGGAAACTACAATATTAAAGTACTTGCTGGAAGCCGTGCTCGAAAATGACCGCACCAGGATCTACTGGGACCATTATCACGGACAGGACTATTCTTACGAATAAGACTGATATTGTAGTGATGGACCGGGCACAGTCAGACCAGATATTTGGACCTGGCTCACGAGGTGACCGACATGTGGGGTAGTCTGCCGTTCTAAATTATTCCTGTGGTCGTTTCTACGAACGGGCACATCCCGGTCAGCCTCCTAGGACATCTGAGGCAACTGGGACTCCAGGATGGACCGCTACGGGCTCAAATGCAGGAGATGGTGCTCCTCGATACCGCCCGCATAGTCCGCCGGTTCCTTACCCTTTCCCCTAACCCTCGACCGTTTGGTCTGCCCTTGTCGTGAAGATCGAAAAAGGTAAGACTCCATTGACAGCGATTTAGAAAGTGCTGATAGCGTTAAAATACGAAGTAAAAATGATTTGTTATTGTGTAAAAACGTTACAGGATCCTATGGAAATAAAGGTGATGCAAAATATAAATGCAGAAAATCAAAAACAGAATGGAAAAACAGTGTAAAATGATATGTAAGTAGCATAACACTACACCCTGCCGAGGGCTTCCCTCTGGTTGGGTTTTTATTTATTTATGTATTTATTTATTTTATTTTATATTTATCATTCTCATTTTCAATTATATATTTATATAGTCCAACCAGATCAGAAAACTATAACATATAGATACGCCATAAATAATTTATTTCTGAACTCAAATAGAGAATCAGATTATATTCAGTATAAATTGATTTTAGTGATGGAATCATCTAGAAATCCATACTTAAAATTAACAAAGCGTCCGTAAATTGGTTTAAAATCAGTCATTGTGAAGGTTTACGCTTCAACTAACATCGTTTTAGTTTGAAAGTTGACCCTGGCGTAATATCTGCTACGTTTCCTGTTCCATAAAATAATTGAAATCTAAAACTATGAGCTACACCCGTAGTACATACATTGTAATGTTTTTATTTTCGATCATTTTGCTATAAGTAGCAATATCACTACATGTACATATTTATAATATTCGTGACTTTTATAATTTTTCTCACCGAATTTTTGCATAAAGTGTTACCTGTTAAAGTAACATATTTAAATAAAGTGACTAGCATGTATATATTGCTCAGGATTTATATCCCCAAAAACTAAAAAAATGTTTCAAGCATTAGAAAAATATTATTGTTGTAATATAATTGTATGTTCTGAGTTAAAACTATGTCAAGAATAGATATTAGAATATAATTAAGTTCAAAGATTTCTTATGATCTTGTCGTTTGTGTGGTTTTTGAAACTGCTGTTATCTCTAAGAGTAAGCACAAATTTAAAAAAATGTAGACTTTTTTTACAAAAATATAGGTACTTGATATTATACAACTGCTGAAGATTATAAGGTTTTGCTGTTTGAATGTCGTTTTTGAAACTACTTTGAAAGTAAATATTTCTATATGTATAAAGCTATTAACTTCGTAAAAGCTAAGGGAGATGCAAGAATTTGCTCGTTAAATAAGGATGGAATTTTTAGGGCCTTTGTACCAAAATCGATGAGTGTAATTCTATATTCCCTGACAGTATTGCTAGGTAAAGAAATTTTCTACTGGCACACATATAACATGAAATATACAAAGTAAGTAAACAGCACATATTAAACATATAATAGGTTAGAATGTCCAACATTAAGGGTTCATATAGAAAACTTCATTTCTCGTAGGATTTCAGTCTAACGTGTAGCGTGGTTGGAATGTATATTTAAAAGTAAACAATGGAATACGACCTGTAATAGAATTCTAAGATTCCATTATTCCAAATATGGAAATGTTTATGCGTGGTAGAGCCGTGGCCTCATAGCCTCATAGATTATTCATAGATTGGGAGGCCTATGTTCAACAGATAACAATCTATGGGGGATTTGCCATAATTGCCACGCTTGGCAGGCAGGTTGGCCTTCGTAGTTTTTTTATTATTTTGAGCTGTTATATGGAAGATGCTGCTGTCCCTTCAGATCCCTCTTCAGCAGCATTTTACTGATTCTAATTTAAATTAATAAAAAACCTGTGGTTGCCAATCCACTATGGCAAAATTCCCCCTAAGTGGAAAGCCTCTGAGGGAGGTTTATGTTCAGCAGTGAACTTCTATAGACTGTAATGGATATAGCAATCCCTAATATCAAAGGTTATTTTTATATTCCGTCAATATATCGAGATGTTTTATACAAAATTTAATTTAAAGATTACAGTTTTTTTAATTTTTTTTTGTTCAGAGGTCATTTGATTGTGAACGTATGATTTTGTTATTATAAATGGGTTACTGGGAATGATCAAATATCCAATTTTGCAATCAAAGCTGAATGCTGAATCCATTTATTCGCCGACATACGTAGTTATGCCGGTTGTAAGGTAAACACGATTCTAATTCAAGTGTAAACTTGGTGTAGCTGTGTATGTCATCGGCTATGTTCGTAATTAAGTAACTGAAACAGTACTTAAGATCCGTAGTTCCTTCGAGAGTCTGTCTTTGATCGTTGGTTTTATTTATATACAAGCATATTAAATGTCAGAATAGTATAGAATCCACATGACTGTAATGGACTACTGTAGTACATGGGCACCTACTTTTTTATTGGATATGGGTGACAAACGAGCATACAGTCCACCTGATGATAAGTGGTTGCTGCGGCCTATAGAAATCTACATCTATCCTCTATTACAAATCAAAATGCAGATGCGTTGTCACCCGTGAGGACTAAGATGGAACGCCTCATTTCCAGTAAAAAGGGTCTCCGGTTCACTACGCTCATCATACGAAATACAGCAGCGTTAAGCTGCTATTTTACGCTGGTATTCTGAGAGAGTGTGGTCCTTCCCCAGTCGAGCCGACTCATTCGTGCTACAACTATACTACTAATATAGCTGCAACATGGCTTTATCACGTAAAAAAACCTGCTATATTTATTTCAAAGAAACATGGCTACAGATGCGTTGTTACGTCTTAGGAATAACATATAAACGTCATAACCTGTAATTATATTGGCGATCTATACTCTATACCCTACAGATCGTTACACAGAGCTGTGCAAGCACTGCTATTTGACGGCAGAATTTGCTTGAAATGCGTTTAAACATCACGATTGGCAGGTGGACTAATTTGTTGTTCTTTTGTCACTTTAGTCTTATAAAAATCCACCCTACAACAGAAGAGGACCATGGCAAGTTGCAGAGTTTTACGGGCCGGTGACCTAGAAGGTTATATGCAGGTTATATTCCTTTTTTCAACTATACTAGAACGTACTAGAATTAGTGTTAAAATCACATTAATTAAGTGATATAAATTACAATACAAGAAAATCACAAATACAATCGCAATTTTCTTCTCCATTTTATTTTGTAATCTGGATAATGTAAATTTTCATTCTGTCTCTTACATTTAATGAATAATTTGGTAATCATAAAATCTTGCTTTAACATTATAATAGCAAATGATATACATTTTCGCTAGTAACATTTACAGAATATTCACGAGGCAAAATTTTGCTCATGCTTAATTTGTAACAACCAAATGAAAATAACTTTTATACTCATTATTGTTATATATTGTTATAATATTCAGAATCCAATATTTATTAAGTTTCTTTGTGTTGCTATCCCTACGTCAAGTTTTAGGGTGGTCTACCCACGGTGTGTGTTATTGCGGACGATACCATGGACGGCTGATGATTACGGACGACTATGCACCGCATCGTCTTTTCCAACAACGCGTGAGTGTCTGTTCGTTCGGGTCCAAGATTCGAAGTCATTTTGTCATTTTGAAATGCAAAATAGAAGAGCACTTATTGCTGTAACTGTAACTCTTGTAGTATTATTTATTCATATTTTTTTTGAATTATTAACAAATAACAAATAATCTGTTGCAGCCTATCAAAACTTTACTGCTGAATATAAGGCCGCACTGAAAGAATGCCCTATATCCCCCATATTTGTAATATTACATAGTGCTTGGCATGCGCTTTGGCCACCGCAGCATTTTATTCAATAGTTGTATATATTAGGTTGACTGGGTTTTCCTTCTTTCGCTTCTTACGACACCCACGGGACGGTATAGGATAGTCGATATATTCTTACACCGCGACTACCACTTCAAGTTTAAAATAATATATTCTAACAAATAACATTTTATGATTAAGCAAAAACACTTAAAAACAAAATATTATATTGCTTAAAAATACGGTTAAATACGATTACTTAAAACAAAGGGAAGCAAAAGGAACCACGCTGATGGATTTCGTGAAATTTCAAAGCGTTGTCTCATTTTTATAAATAAAAATTACGTGTCACATTGTTTGTCCGCAATGAACTCTTAAACTACTGAACTTTTTGGTCAACTTGAGAGATAGGATAGTTTTTATTCGTAATAAAATATATTGAGGGTCACTACCCTCAATAGTTCGTAATAAAAATATTGAGGTATAATGTTCATAAGACAAAGGGTCGTATGAGAGGACAGAACAACGTCTGCCTGGTCAATTAGTTTTAATATAAATTTAAAATTAAAAAAAAAACGATTAATTCTATTAATTTTTTATACTACCCTAACAGGAAATCTCCACTTTACACGTGCACGGTTGTCAGCTAGCTAGCTAGTCTCATACGAGTTGCGGCCGCACCTTTGAAGTTATCGACTTGCGGCGGATCAAAGCGCCGCTAGGGATGTGACGGCGCTGTTGTGACGAGACCCTTCTCATGGTTCAGCGCCGGTAGGAGCACAGAGTAAGGACCAGAGGGGAAGCTTCTTAACAACGTCGAAAATGTATACCTATTCTGAAATGGTTGTCGCATGTTGCATGTGAAAATTTTAAGGAAAAAAAATATTGTATAGCATAAGAAAACATGTGTATTAATTATAACTTATATTCATGTAACAACATATCTATTCATAGTTCCAAATCAAGAGCTGTTTCGTTTCGATTAATTTGAAAAATAAAGGAAAAATTTAAATATTATATAGTGTATAAAATAACATGCATATTAATTATTACTTATGTTACATAATGTAACAACATAATATCTATTAATTGTTCGAAATCAAGAGCTGTTTGGTATCGATTAATTTTAAACAATAAGGAAAAAATTAAAATGTAATATAGTGTATATACGTAATACGTAAACAGGTACTTACTTTACTTGATCTCTTGGGTACAAAAAAAGGAAACATCCTTATTTTCTCTAGAATTATTCATGCATACTGTACAACTCTTAGACATTTTTGCTTATACAGAACACTTATTATTTACCTATATAAATTTAAAATAACTTAATACTTAATTATTTTAATTAAAATACTAAAATATAATTATTTAATAATTGCAAAAATACTTAATAATTTAATTGATGTATAAAATTTCGAAATATTGTTGGTCTATTTATTTAAATAAAAAAAAAGAAAACGGCAGATTTATGGGGGATTTCCGTTAAAGTTATTTTATCTATAATAGATATAATAGCACCTTATCTAGCCACTATATTTAATACAAGCGTCGAATCTGGTGTGTTTCCTGATTTAATGAAACTTAGTAAAGTCATACCTTTATTTAAATCTGGTAGTACATTAGACCCCGCCAATTTTAGACCAATTTCTGTACTACCAACATTTAGTAAAATTTTTGGAAAATTTTTTTTTTTATAGGAGACGAGCATGCGGCTCACCTGATGGTAAGTGACTACCGCCGCCCATGAACAACTGCAACACCAGGGGAATCGCAGATGCGTTGCCGGCCTTTTAAAAAGGAGTAGGCTCTTTTCTTGAAGGTCCCTAAGTCGTATCGGTCCGGAAAAATCGCTGGTGGTAATCGATTCCACAAGGAAGTTGTGCGAGGGAGAAAACTTCTTCTGAATCGCACGGTGGTGGACCGCCAATCATCTAGATGATATGGATGGTATCGCAAGTTCTGTCGCGATGTGCGATGGTGAAATTGAGCGGCTGGAATTAGTCCGAACAATTCCTCAGAGCACTCCCCGTGGTAGATGCGATAAAATACGCAAAGAGATGCAATTTCTCTACGCAGTGCCAGAGAGTCAAGCCGATCGGAAAGAACTCGGTCGTCGACGATTCGAACCGCTCTGCGCTGGATGCGATCAAGTGGAAGGAGCTGGCACTGGGGGGCCCCTGCCCAGATATGGGAACAGTATTCCATGTGAGGCCGAACCTGCGCCTTGTAAAGTTGCAAGCGGTGTGCCCGCATGAAATACTGTCCCGCTCTGCTGAGCACGCCAAGCTTTTAAGAGGCCAATTTGGCCTTCTCTTCCAAGTGACCACGAAACTGTAAAAATAATTTTAGATCAAATTTTAAGTTTCTTTAATATTAATAAATTGCTACATTGAAATCAATTCGGTTTTACAAGGGGTCGCTCAACAACTGACGCTGGAGTTGAGCTTATTAAACATATTTTTTTGTGCATGGGAAAATTCAGAGGATGCTTTGAGTATATTTTTTGACCTTTCCAATGCCTTCGACTGCGTTCACCATGAGACATTAATCAGGAAGCTACAGTACTATGGTGTCAAGAACACAGCGCTTAAACTTATAATTTCATATTTAAGTAATATAATGCAGAAAGTTATTATCAATGGTAAAAGTTCTTCCGGCTCACCTGTACTAATGGGTGTCCCTCAGGGCTCAATTCTCGGCCCATTCCTGTTTCTAGTGTATATTAATGACTTACCTTCCATTGTAGAGGATAAACATGATATAGTATTATTTGCTGATGATACTTCTTTGATTTTTAAACTTAAACGTCAATCATTTAAATGTGACGAAGTGACATGATGACATGACATTGGTTTAACGTTAATAATTTACATTTAAACGGAAATAAAACTAAATGTATTAAATTTACAACAACGAATGTTAGAAATCTGAGTACCAATGTGTTTTTAAATGGGGAAGAACTGAGCCCTGTTGAATCCACTGTTTTTCTTGGCATCACTCTCGACGCAAAGCTTCAGTGGGGCCCCCATATATCCAAACTAGCAAGCAGACTAAGTTTTGCAGCCTATGCTGTAAAAAAGATTAGAGGTCTCACTAGTGTCGAGACAGCTAGATTAGTTTATTTCAGTTATTTCCATAGCATAATGTCTTATGGGATTTTGCTATAGGGAAATGCGGCTGATTCAGAAACTTTTTTTGTTTTACAGAAGAGGGCCATTAGAGCTATTTACAACCTAAAACTGAGAGAGACTCTTAGAGGTAAATTTAAAGAAATAAATATATTAACTTTGGCCTCTCAGTATATTTACGAAAATTTAATGTATGTTCACAAAACCAAAGGTAGTTTTAGTAAAAAAAGTGATGTGCATTCTGTAAACTCTAGGAACAAACACAAGCGAGTGATACCAGTTTCTCGACTCCACAGAGTCAGTAATTCATTCTTGGGGCAATGTATACGCTACTACAACAAGGTCCCGGAAAGTGTACAGGCTCTCTCCATTAGCAAGTTTAAATGTTTTGTTAAGTTGAAACTGTATAAAAAGGGTTATTATAGTATAAATGAATACATGGTTGATAATAACCCCTGGGAACGAGTTGATCGCTTCCAAGCTGTTTCTAAAATAAATTTTGTACTTATATAGTTAGTACAACCATTATTGTAAAATTTGCTCTAAAAAAAGTCCAGCTGGGTTTCTTGCTGGTTCTTCCCAGGACAGAGGTTTTTTTTCTCGAACCAGTGGTAAAGTAAAAAATGACTTTCAATAAGAATCACACATGTGATCTATATTGAATAAAAAATTATTCTATTCTATTCTAAATGCGCACGAAGCCCTTTGATGGATACTCTGACTGAGCCGGCGCAAACCGGTTTGTACCCCGACGGAGCGTCGGTGAACCTGTCGGTGAGATGTCACCAACACATAGCTGCACTATGTACGGATGTATTCGCAGCGAGCCGTTTGTCTGTAGCTTCCCCTTTGGTCGGTTTCTTTACTCGTGTGGGTACGAGCTTCTTTGCATCGGTCCGCAATGTCATGGACTGTGTAAAGCCACCCTTACATTATTTTTCCTATTAATTCGTTGACAGGTTGAGAATGCCTACAGGTATTAGTCACATAGTACAACGGGGGATGAACATGTCTAGCAGTGGACCATTATAGGCTAAAGAAGAAGGAAGCCATAAAATTAGAATGAAATATTTTAATTCAGTATAGATTATTATACAATACTTATAGAAAGTATGTTTTTGACTTACCACATATCAAGATATATGAGATTTTTCTAGCATTTCCCTTATTGGAACGAATCTACTTACGAAAACTATAGGACGAAATGGTGATGGATACTCATACTCCGTCACCATTTTTTAATCTCATCTTCAATGTATTGTGATTGTTGTCTATTAAATAAATAAGTATTGTGTTTAAAGTAATACTTTCATTAATAATCTGTAAATCCTGCACTAAAATTTTGACATTATATAATTTCGGTTGTTTTTACAGCGCCTCGCTTGCCTACGGGTTAATAACTCAATTTATGCTGTAATTAACAGCATTTTGCTTGTTGTTGTGTTAAACTTGCTCTAATGTTATTTATAAAGTTAGCAGAGTGTTGCTAACACGATTAGAGAATCGTTGGTAGTAAACTTAGCAACAGTAACGTTGGAATATATATTTTTTTAACTTATATATTATAAACCAGTTCTTGGCCAGAATCCCACCTGGTTGTAAGTGGTGATTAAGCCCTAAATGGAAAATCGCACTATCTTAGCGTAAATAAAATAGAAACGTTTCAGCCTGTATACAACCCAATGCACAGACGTCCATTCATTTCTGAGGGGAAATAAATTCGATCTGGCGGATGTCACAAGTTACGAGTATATATTTTTTTCAGATATGCAGTTTTCGTAACGATATTTTTTACGCATTGGGGTGCCCCAACAAGCATATTTGGTATATGGTAAGCATAAAATAACAAAACTGGTAATACTCGGCAAGCACGTAAAACCGTTGTTCCTGCACTTGATCTCTCACCGGTCGAGTCGGTTGGCCGTGATGAATCAGAAAGACGTACGATTTTAAAAATAGAATTGCTTTCGGGAGGGGCGCGTGGGATGTGTCGTTGTGTAGCTGCGATTCATCCAGTCCATCGCTGAGCATAGGCTTCCCCCATAAAATGCCTCATAGGAGGATTCTTGCCATAGTCTCCAGGCTTGAAAAGCGGGTTGGTAAACGCAGTTTTTTTATTTTTAGTCGTAATTAGGAAGCTCAGTTTACGGAGATTTAGTTGCGATGGTGCGTTTCACGGGTGTTGCAACATGCGTTCTGTGTTAAAAATATACGTGATAGAAAATAGTGATTCCTGCACTGTCGTTCGACGTTTATGTCGCAAAGAGTTCCGATTACACGTTTTCAGTCAATGTTTCAGTGAGATTGTCATTAGATCGTGGGTCAAGAAGTTTGAATTCATCGGTTAAATGCTAAATTAAAAGCTTGCGGGATGCTCTAGGTCAATAAGAACAGAAGAAGCAATTGATATTGAATAAATGTTGCTTATGCGTATGAAAGCGTTAAGTTCTCATACGCATAATCCTAATAATAACGCAATCCCAGACAATCAACTCGTAAGCGATCAGCTGAGCTCGCTCATCTTTGCGTCGCTTATTAACGAAAGACCTTTGGGAATTGCAACCCTATAAAATAGAGTTAGTGCAGGAAATGAAACCAAGCGACCACAATTTACGTCTTATTTTTGTTGAAACAATGTTGGAACGCTTCCGGAGTTTTAAAAATAATCTTTTTTTTTTAAGTTTATTTGCACATAAATGGGCATGATAACGGAAGGAATTTGGACATAATTGGGCCGCTGTCGATCCAAATTGTAACATAAGTAGCCCTTGCATTTACAAAGACTTACAAAAATGTATTTATTAAAAATTTGCAAAAACACGTCAGCATGAGGGGATAATTGGATCTTATTTGTTTTTAAGGATCAGCGAGAGCGAGCAATAATCGTTAATTCCGACCGGTAAACAAAAATGTTACGTGATTTTTTCTTTCCGAAACTGCAAGAACTGCAAGTCTATCACCGTGCTAGTGCTACATGGTTTTAACAATATGACGCCTCATGGTCATGCCATACTTGTAAAGGCTTATTGGCTGAAAAGTTATATCGTGCAGAGGGGATATTCCATGGCCCATTCAGAAGTCCAGATCTGGCCCCATTAGATTTATTTGTGTGGGAATAAAAATAAAAAAAAATCTGCGCTTGCTATCCCGATTGCCAAGCGTGGCAACTATGTCAAATATCCGGGAGTGCTACGTTCCAAAGTGGACGTTAATAGGCTGTAACAATAACGGTATGTGAGGATACTCCAAAAATAAAACCACTATTGCCCAGTTAAAGACCAATATCCGGAAAGAAATGGCGTCTATTCTATTACTCGCGCACTGTGTCAGCGAGTTTTTGTCGATTTAAACTCAAGGTTTGAAGATTGTTTGGACCGAGATGGATCACATCTGGATGATGTTATTTAAAAAAAATATTCCATATAACTTTTTAAATAAAAAATAAGTTTGTTTATGTACTAATGTTAGTTTTTGGACTACCCTTACAAGCAAGATTTCAATGGATGCAAGAAGCTCAGTTTTGGGCAGGCTTAGTTAGTAGTGGACTTGTGTGATGATTATGTTGATGATAAAACATAAAAAATAACAGTGATGGGAAGTAGCGTTAATGATGAATGGCTTAATCAAAATTTTGATGATTGCAATATTACTAACTTCTTATATTGGCCACTGATTGATGATTTAAATTTGAAGTTAAACCGAACATGTACTTTATATTCAAAATCAAATTACTAATTTATCACAAGAAGGGTATAAATCGAAAAAGTGTGAGTTTTGTATCGACTTGAACAATTATAATATTCCGTTCCGTGTCATTTATCCACTTAAATAATAACATTGCTTTTCTTATAATTTTAATTTGATATTTATGGCTATTTCAGATATTCTGGACAAATTTTTTAATGATTAGGATGGGGGAAAAATTGTTGAGTGTTTGCTCAAAATTACATAAAAATTAACGCAAATCTGATTTACCTTCAAGCTATATCTAATGGTGCTCCAAAGAAAATTGTAAAAACCTCAAATTTTACGTCCCTCGGAAAAAGAACGCATTAAGTAGAGATTTTGAATTTCGAATCACTGCTTTATAAGAAAATAAAAAGTTTATTGAGATATTCCATAAAATATAAAAATGAAAAATAAAAAAGTGTAATTTTTTAAGCGTGGAATATTAATAAAAACAAATATAACAACTTTTTTAATTTTACATCTAGAAGTAAAAATATTTTAAATAATTAGAAAAGAACATGTTATTATGACTTATATTATAGGAATGTGTTGCAAAAAATTCTCTCCGGTTGAAAAGCGTTAAATGTGAGCAAATTCTTAGGTGTATAGTCTCGATGGAGAAGAGTGGAGGGAATTCCGTTATATAAGAGTCTTGGTCTTAAATTTCGGAGCAGAATAATCGGAATGCCAATTTATAAACAAAATTCATGAGAAGGAAGTCCGGGCATATTTAAAGAATTTAAAAATTCTATCGGGTAATTAGTGGCTTCTTGTTCATCGACCATTCTATTTATTGAACTATAAACTTTGCTTTCCCCCTGTATATTCGACAGTATTTTGTGATTAATCTCAGTTGCCTGGTCATTGCGAGGAGTTAAAATGGATCTTTCGCATAGCCAAAAATTGTCCCTATTTAATATAATTGTTACGTCACCGTAAACCGACGATATAAGATGTGGTTGGGATTGCACTATACAACATAACTCAGGCGTCAGAATAAGTTTTCCTTGGTGTAGTTGTGGATAGGTATCTTCCACAATCTTTAATAATTTATCAGAAAATTGATAGTCAAATGTACCGATTGTATATCACGTCACAATTAAGAGCTTTTTAGGCAAGCCCTAACCTTATCAGCTCGGGTTCCCCGTGGTATTACCGGTGAGGTTTGTCGGAAATCACCACAAAATAAAACCGTGATACCGCCCATTGGTCGATCATTTTGTCTTATATCCCTTAAAGTTCAGTCTACCGCTTCTACTCCTTTTCGGTGGGCCATCGTACATTCAACCCATATGATTAAATTACACTCACGTAATACCTTAGCTTTGTCGTTATTTCTTGAAATACTACAGGTTGGACTTTCCGTGCGATCTAGATCAATTGGTATTTTAAACATAGTGTGAGCAGTTTTACCTCCTGGTAGCAATGTTGCAGTTATACCTGATTAAGCCACGGCAAGAGCAATTTTACGCTGATTTCGAACATAAGCTAATATTAATTTAGTCAAAAAGGTTTTTCCAGTTCCTCCAGGTGCATCTAAAAACCATATTGTTCCTAAATTATTCAGAACACTCTCACACACGCTATCATAGACTGAACGTTGTTCTGCAGTCATCATTGGGACACCCTTTTCTAATGTTGCCAGCAGTTCCAGTGAGTTGTAACCAATCTCTGCAGAATATTCCCTATTGGTAACCTTTCTGACTGAGGTTGGTGTTGGCAAACCATATTCACAGAGTGATTTACCGCCTGCTGCTGTGAAGTCTTCCTGAAGAGCTAATAAGCACAGATTTATTGCAAGATCACGGAAATTGTCATTAGTTGCGCCTTCATCATTGTGAGATATATTCCGAAGAATGTCTTCTGCAAATTTTTCTTTATATTTTTACCATAATTGTACAGTATCTGACAAATTACAAAATGTGAGTAGTGTTACAAATAAATGGCGTAACCGTCGTGGATTATCACTCACACAGGATTCTGCTAAAGCGTCATCCCAATGCTGATAATTTTCAAGCAAACGACGCGCTTGGCAAGCTGCATGATAAGTTGGATAAACAACATCGTCTACTTTTCTCAAATCTATAAATGATGTTGGTCCTCGCACTGTATGTAATAATAATCGCAAATAGAAACACTCAGCGTTGTTAGGATGAACGGTATACACTCTACCAAGAACATGTTCTTTGAGAATACCTGACTCTTCCCTTCCCTTTCAGTCACTGCCCTTGTTAATATACTTACAAATTTATTTTATTGTATCTACACTATTACACATTTCAACATTTATGTGAGCTTCAAATGCTCTAGACATCACAGGCGAATACGGAACGACCCACCTATTATCTAAAGTAACCTGTTGTCCAGACACTTGCTTTTCAACAGTAAAACCACTATTGTCTCTTGAATGGCGACGATATAATGGGTATCCATCATGTCCTGTTACAGTTTCATCCACTAATGCTTTTGGATATCTTTTAGTGCAACAACCGTCTTGCATGCAAGGAGCGTTCCCGTTAAATGCACCACATGGACCATGTATCATATGAGTTTTAACAATGTCGTATAACACGGGATCTGCAATCGGATCTGGAATTTCAGCACTGATTGAACTGTCTACATCATTAGGTCGAACCTTATCTTTTAACCAAAGCAGGATATGTGCGTGAGGTAAGCCGCGTTTCTGCCACTCAACAGTATACATATAACACAATCCATCTCCAAAAATGTTATCTTTGGTAAGTAGATCTATCATTGATTTTAATTTTAAATGAAAAACTCTTGCGATAATATTATGGCGGTCATGCGGTGCTTGACCCTCAATAAGCTCCTGAGTGATTTCATCCCACTTGGGATTGGTAGTTACATTAATAAATAAGTCGGGACGTCCATATTTTTTTAAGTAACAAAAAACATCTTGAGTACCTTCGTGCATGTAGCGTGGACCACCAGTAAAAAAGAGGGTAAAATAAATAAACGGCCCATATTCATCGTATCATTATCTTGCTGCATAGCGTCGCGAAGGTGCACGTATTCTTCAGCGCACAGCTGCCTTTGATCAGATCGTATATAAACTAATCTTTCGGTTTCAATTTTTGCGTACATGTCTACAATAAACTGATTGAATAAGCCACGAAAACTTTGAAAGTATACAAATCTATTCCGTCTCACTTGCAAGTGGTAACAATAAAATTGAAGTCATGACATATTTTTATTATAATTAGGTGCGCCTGTACGCGGGTCAGTTTGGTATAAAGCGAAATTATAACCATCTTTCCCTCGAGAGTATATCAAAGGTTATTGCAAACTGTCGTAAGCCCTGTGGGTTTTGTAAATACGTTGCAAACGATTGTCTCTGGAACGGATGACGATATCACGACTACTACATTCCTGGTCGACCAATACTACAGCAACTTCATTCGTGGATGGAACGTTATAACGCCCAGGGTGTTCCTGAGTTGGATGCCTATCGGCATTTATAACAATTTTATAATTGTTATCACCATCTAGAGGAAAAGCTTCTAATGCCGATTTAAAACTGCATACATACGAATTAACCTGGTGCAACATGTTTTCAAGTTGTGTAATAAATTCAGTATTTAAATTCGGGAAATATTGATTTCTTATATTTGACTGTTAGTTGTATTCGGATACAAAATATATTTGAAGAAACTTAGATTGGTCTTCAGGCAAAAGGGATCCTATCAAATGGTAAACCTGACCTTGTATCTTAAAAGTAGGCATGAAAGGACCTTCTGAGATTTGTTGAGCACCAAAAGATGTCATTTGAAACGCACTATTATAAGTGCGAATATTGTCTAAGAACTGTTTAGATTGCACTTGTTCCCCTAAAAGTAGTGACTTCCGGTGGATCTTCGTACGAAGGCAAATTTATTTTACCTCCAGAACAACAGAAACCAGCCGACTCCTTACTCCACTTTTAAGCATTACAAAAAGAACATACTACGTTCATATCGCCTATTACAGAAGATGATCTGTAATCTATTGTGAGGTTATAAGCAAACCCACTTTTATATTTGTCGGACCACGCCACCGAATTTGTAGATTGATCTTTTATGTGTACATCTAAGTCATTAAGACTATGTCGAAATCTGTCTGCAGTAAGACGGGCCTCTCGCTGTTCGTCTGTTTCAAGAGACCGAATATTTTCAATTCTTAATCTTTCATTAGACAAATTCCCTCTCAATGTAGGTTTCGGACTCACGAGATAATGTATGCCATTCGCGGTCAGCTGTGAGCCGCAATTCTCGTTGTGAAGCAGTTTCAGCTTCTCGGGATAACACATGTTGTTCTCGGTCAATGGTATGCCTTAGCTCTCGTTGAGAAGAACTTTGAGACGCCCGTGATGTAGCTCGTCTCGCTCTGTCAGCTGCTAATCGCATCTCTCTTTCTGGAGAGCTTTCATTGGCTCGAGAAAGTGAGGCTGTTCACGCCCCTAGCTGCCCTGACAAAAGTCGACCATACAGGAGCTCATACAGCTGTAGATTCGACGAACAACTATGGATGGGGCCCAACGGCCTATGCAGATTTATTATTCTATACAATAGATATAAGGCTAGGTAATGAAACAGTACGTACCTGGTTCCGAAGCTAAGACTGCCTCAAGAATCGGTCAGGCGGTAGGTATGCGTGGGTGCATGTAAGTGGTGTTTAGTAGTGTTTATATATGTGACCTGACCTGAATATTAATAAAATGTAATTTAGTACCAGAAACAATACAGCATATCATAGGAGCATGTCAAAACTTAGCATCAACAGATTACATCCACAGACATAATCAAATTGCAAACATAATGTACCAAAAGATAGCCCAGAAACATAAACTCATCGATAACACTTTACAACCATACTACAAATATAAACCCAACTCTGTGTTAGAAAATACCTCACATAAACTAAAATATTTAACAATAGGCACATTATTTGCCGAAACAGAAGGTTTTATAAATGCTATCCAAGATCAAGTCATCAGTACTAAAAACTATAGAATATTAATAAAATGTAATTTAGTACCAGAAACTATACAGCATATCACAGGAGTATGTCAAAACTTAGCATCAACAGATTACATCCACAGACATAATCAAATTGCAAACATAATGCACCAAAAGTCAAAACTCATCGATAACACTTTACAACCATACTATAAATATAAACCCAACCCTGTGTTAGAAAATACCTCACATAAACTATATTCCGACAGAGCCGTACTTACTGATAAGACCATCCATTACAATCGTCCCGATATTGTTTTGCTAAACAAAGTTAATAATATTTTTTTTTTTTTTTTTTTTTTTTTTTTTTTTTATAGGATAAGGGTGACAAACGAGCACACAGTCCACCTGATGGTAAGTGGTTGCTGCGGCCCATAGACATCTACATCTATCCTCTATTACAAATCAAAATGTAGATGCGTTGTCACCCGTGAGGACTAAGATGGAATGCCTCATTTCCAGTAAAAAGGGCCTCCGGCCACCTGCCTTTATATTGACATAACTGTACCAAATACGCATAATATTCAAAAAACAATAGCCGAAAAGATAAGTAATAATAATAGAAAATCGTCTCCCATTTTCTTCTGCATGGCTTTTTAAGAATTGATAACTAACCCTAAAATATGAAATATAGAGTGGTTACGAGCCCTTGCGCGCTTGCACGTCATAAAAAAAATGGCTTCTCTTTGTGTAAAGAATTTTAGTATTTTTCCGTGACATTATATTGCATGCCTTTGTAGTTAACGGTACGTTAACTTAGTTGGAATGAATTTAGGCTATAATAATTGATGGCTTGCAATTCGCAAAGGCCGACGGGGCTCAAAGGGTTACGTAAAAATGAAAAAAAAATAGAACATTTCCGTGTTTACAAATTGCATGCCGTTGTAAAAAATTAGTTTTTTTATCTTAAAAATACTCTACGAAAATTGGAATGCACTCCTCGTATGACCAAGGGTGGAAAATATTAGGAAAATGTTGTAAAAATTCAATACCACTTTTCCGTGATTTCAAACTGCATGCCATTTGAACAATACTTAATTTTTATAATTTATTGACGTTAGCAAATTTGGCATGCACAACAGGAAGTTGTATAGTAGTGGCATGCATGACGAAAATTGCAAAAAACGCTGTTATAATTTCCGTGACTTTATTTTGCATGCCATTCAATATTTCATTAAAAATATTATTTTAAGTTGATAAAAAATGGCATACATATTATAAAGCCTGACATAAAAAACTTGTGCAAAACTAAAATTAAAAAAAGTTTATTAACGAAAATAAAAATAAGGAATATTTCCATTTTTTTTTTGCTCGTAACCCCTCTATCTTTCATATTTTAGGGTTAGTTATCAATTCTTAAAAAAGCATGCAGGAGAAAATGGGAGACTATTTTCTGTCACCATCTCCCAGTCTATAATGAACGAAGCGAAGAAATTAAAAGAATATGGAAATTAAATAAAGATTTCATCGTTCCAATTGTACTTTCAGCTACAGGATTAATACCAAATATTTGCATCACTGTCTTAAGTTATTAAAATGCAAAAAGCAGCTATTTTAAATACATGTCGCTTGTTTGTTAATTTTTATATTATGTTAGGACATCTAAGTAGCAAAATAGGATTACCCATTTATTCCTCAACATGAAGGTCGTCCCACGACGTTTTCCGTCACTACAGGTTGACATACAAAGTTAAAATGCTTTTTTACGCCGCCACCTCATGGCACATTACCGTTACAGCCTATCTTACGTTCACTGCTGAATGTAAGCTTTCCCAATATGTTGCCTTATATGGATGATATCTGTCATAGTTGCTAGGCTTGGCAGACGGTATGGCAGCCACAATTTTAATTTGATTCCCTCTGTCGCCTCTTACAACACCTACGGAACAAAATTTGTTAGTGGATATTCTGACGTCGCCATTACAAAGTCGAATGCCACGTGACACATACATTAAAATACTCGTACATATTATATTATGAAGTGTCTTAAATTAAATGTAAAGTTTCCGAGCGACATGTTATTGCTCAGCGTTAGAAAAAACTATAACTTTCGCAGGGATGACACTTATCTAGATAAACTTGGATAGTTAAACATTGTTTAAATACAAAATTTTCGAGAAACCATTACATTTATACATATAAACTAAATGCTTAATAAAAGTATACGTAGGAGTCAATAGAATTAATGGATGTCTGACGACTACAAATATCAGAAAACAGGTCAACACTACTAACGGTCTGTTATCGATTGCTGAAAGTACTATAATATGAACTTTCTGTCGGTTGGAATAAAAAGGAATAGTCAATTTTTAATTATCCAAGAAAATGCGAACGTAAGTTGTACAAGAAGAAAAATTTAGAAATTAGAACATAACAGGGTTTGGTGAGCTGTACTTTTGGCTATTGGCTGTCATATTGATACTACATCTTCTTCTAAACATGTTCAGTTACTCTTTTACATTACTAATATTTTTTTTAAATTAAAGTATTAATAATGAAGCATATAATTTTAACATATAACAGATTTGGGAGACAGCTCAGCCCAGTAGAAAACTGCATTAGCAACAGCTGCTGGTCACTTTACCCTTTTCAATAACGACAATAGATGGCTAGCTGTTATAACAGTTTTATTTCGGGACGAATACACCGTACTTTAATGTATATAAGTGGATATTGGGAATCCCTTGCAAGTTTTTAAATGTTATATTTATTTGTATTTTCTCATTATTTATTTTTATCAGATTATGTTTGTTCGTTCGGCAACTTAACTGTATTTTATTTGATAATTTTATAATTAACGCCTTTTTAATTAAGGTTTCTTACATTTTTTTCTTTAAAGAAGATCTTATTTTCTGAACAGGTGTAAATTTTGAGGATATTATCGTAAAAGCTTTGAACAAGACTTATTTGAAATAAAAAGCTTTTATTTGTATTTATTAATTGCGTTATAAGCAATCTCAAAATTTCCAGTTCCAGTAAAATCCAGTTCATAAGTAAAGTAAATAAATACGTACATACTTTTGGTTAGGTAGGTTGATTATAGTATTTTGGGAAAGAAAAATTTCAAAACATATGATCTGTACATTAAGAGATCAAGATCACGATTTTAGCTCTTTTATTTTTTCGTATTTTCTTATCATTTATAATTAATCAAATTATGTTTGTTCAGGCAGCAATAAACCTAACTTTTATTTAAAGTTTCATTTTGTAATAAATACATTAAAAATTAAAGTAGACATAATTTTAGTTGTAAATGACATTGTGACACGGCTTTAAATAAACCCCAAAAGTTACTTGCCCGTCGTTCTTTAAAGAGGGTTCTGCTTTCCGAACCGGTGTAGATTTTGACGTTAATATATCATAAAAGCATTGACTTAGACTAAAAAAAGGCAAAAAAATGCTTTGACTTTGACTTTAATTACTGCGTTATAAGCTTTGTCTAAATTTCCCGTTGATAAGTAACGTAAATAATTACGTATGTATATACTCTTAGGCTGGACAGCAGATTATAACATGTGACATTTTGGGAAAGAAAATCTCGAAAAATTTTAGCATCTGAAAACAGTAACACAGAGTCAATGAGGTTCTTCTCTTTATTTTGGAAAATCGAAAAAGGCACGTTTGGCAATTCACGATGCTGTGTTAATCCATTAGGGATTCGTAATGCTAAATATTAGGTTAATTTCTACCTTAATGTATGGTATTATAATGTGTGGCAGAAGAAGCAAGAGAATATTCATATCATTACGGAATATGTTAAGGGTGACTCTGAAACACATTTTTCACTAAAGTGGCTCCAGGCAATACAGGCAAATATGCAATGCGTAACAGACTAACTGTTCCAAAACCATCTTAAGAATTTAAAAAAAGTCAAAAATTTGAAATCTTATTTTGTTTTGTACTATCCATTTTCTCTCCAGTAAAAAGATTAATATACTATATAATAAGTCCAGTCTTTTACTACCTAATGAGTCCGGAAAACCATTATCGTTTGTGAATCCTCGTAAAATTTACGAGCAATTTCCTACCCTTGAAATATTCTTCAGCTGTAACTCCTTTTGTTTACATATCTGCAAACTCGTTCTAATTTCAGACAGTTTAATAATCAAAGGTATAAATTTTACATTACACAGTGAAGTCTTATAAAGAAAAAGAAGAAATAGAAGTTCTATGTTTTTTTAAATCTCTGATTTCCGCTGTTATAAAAGAAACCCTTATAATTTTGTAACGACATGTGATGGCGTGTCGAGCAGAACAAAATCAGAGCTTCTAGGGTTTTTAAAGTTATATAAAATTTTTAGTCTTGGTGTTTTGATATATGAAAATCGAGTGAAGTGTGAGGTTTTGCACAATTTTTTATTTGGGTCGATTCGAATCAAGCACTGAAGCGAAGAGTCGCCGCATGGAGATATTCTGATCCAAAAATAGCTCGTTTGTCATTCATAATGCTTAATATCAGTGGTTTATTCGCCTTATTAAGTAACAGCTTCTTGTACTATTATTTATTTTGTGATATAGCTATTTTAAAAATCCTAAAATGGAATATATAAAATTAAAGGACATCAGTAAAAAATTCAAACACTATGCTTGTAATATTTCCTATGAACACCTGAGACGTACTCTCAAACTGTTTTAATTAACTCTCTCAAAATTGCATGCAGAATGCTGTATCCTACGTTGCACAATGCAAACTGTAACAGTGTTCTACGATTGATCATAAAGTTTGATAACAATCACTGTTGTTGGATGCTTTCCACTTCAAAAGTGTCAACAAATAAAAAGTCTCTGTTTACATCTTGGTTTTTTTTATTTACAAGTGTCATGGGGATATGCGATGATAATAGGGGTACCACTACAAAAAGATGAAAATATTAGGAGTCGTTCATGACATTTGCCGAATGTCGAATACGTACCCATGATTTTTTTTTATAAAGCTATAGTTACAAGTGATCCTACAGTACACCTGATGGTAAGTGGTAACTAAAGTCCATGAACACCAGGTATACTAGCACCTAGTAAACAAGTAGTAGTATTAGTAGTGAGTATTGTAGATCAAAGTGCTTAATATCTATTTTTTTAAGACTAATTACGAATCAAAATACAGATGCGTAGTCACTCCTGAGGACAAATATGGAATGCCGCCTTTCCAGTAAAAATGGTCTCCGGTTCTCTACACTCACCATACGAAACACAGCAGCGTTAAGTTGCTATTTTACGTTGGTTGAATACCAACGTAAAAAAGCAGCTTAACGCTGCTGTGTTACATTAAAATTTTCAAAATTAGGATTATCTTAATTAAAAAATAGTTTGTATTAGACCGCAAGTGTGAGTAACGATCCAAGAGCGAGTCTTATTCGACACTAATCCGATGATATCCCGCACGTCAGTTTGAGCGAGATTAGAATAACTCTCCAGCACCTAAAAAAGGCAGGGCCCCAGGCGAGGATGAAATTACAGCGGAGCTTTTGAAAGCGGGTGGAAAACCGGTACTTGAAGTCCTTTAGAAGTTCTTTAATTCCGTCCTCCATGGTGGCATTACACCGAAACCGTGGAGCAGAAGTGCGGTGGTCTTGTTATTCAAGAAAGGCGACAACGCTCTCTTGAAAAACTACAGACCGATTTCCCTTCTAAACCGCATTTACGTGTTGTTTTCGAGAGTCATTACGAATCGTTTCGCGCGCAGACTTGACGACTTCCAGTCTCCCGAACAAGCCGGTTTCCGAAAAGGCTGTTACTTCACAGAATACCAGCATGAAGTAGAGGTTTACCTCTGCGTTTCGCTTGGTGAGTGCAGGTGGCCGGAGGTCCTTTTTACTGGAAATGAGGCATTCCATCTTAGTCCTCATTGATTCGCAAACGAGGATAGATGTAGATATCTATGGACCGCAGCAACCACTTACCATCACGTGGACTGTGTGCTCGTTTGTCACCCTTATCCTATAAAAAAAGCACCATAGACCACATACATACCCTTCGGCAAATTGTACAGAAGTCCGAGGAGTACAATTTGCCACTACGTCTGGCGTATGTGGACTATGAGAAAGCCTTTGATTCCGTCAAAATTTGGGCGGTACTGCAGTCCCTTCAGCGGTGCCAAGTTGACTGTCGGTATATCGAAGTGCTGAAGTGCTTGTACAGTAGGGCTACGATGGCTATTCGAGTACAGAACCAGAGTATGAAACCTATCCAATTGCAGAGAGGTATAAGACAGAGTGACGTTATATCCCCGAAACTCTTCACCTCTGCATTGGAAGATGTTTTCAAGCTTCTGGACTGGAAAGCATACGGTATTAACATCAATGGCGAGTACATCACTCACCTTCGATTTACTGACGATATAGTCTTTATTGCAGAATAGCTGAAGGACCTAAGCACTATTCTCGATGACCTCAATAGTGTTTCCCAACGGATAGTTCTTAAGATGAACATGGACAAAACTAAGATCATGTTTAATTTTCATGTCACACCTATGCCGGTAGTTGTTGGGAGCACCAAGCTCGAAGTTGTTGACGAGTATGTTTACCTGGGACAAATAGTCCGACTAGGTAAGTCCAACTTCGACCGAGAGGTCAATCGACGGATTCAACTCAGTTGAGCAGAGTTCGGGAAATTAAGGCACATCTTCTCGTCAGGTATACCTCAAAACTTGAAAACGAGACTATACAATCAGTGCGTGTTGCCAGTGATGACCTATGGAACTGAGACGTGGTCCTTCACTGCTGGCCGGCTATGTTCGGAGTTTCTCTGCGTGTGATAAACTTAGAAATGAGGATATCCGCAGAAGAACCAGAGTGACTGACATAGCCCAAGGGATTAGTAAGCTGAAGTGGCAATGGCCGGCCATATAGCTCGAAGAACCGACAACCGTTGGGGAAAAAAGGTTCTCGAGTGGCGGCCTCGTACCAGCGCACGAAGTGTAGGGCGTCCCCCTACTAGATGGAGTGACGACCTGGTAAGATATGCAGGTGGCTCAGGACCGTGCATTGTGACATTCCTTTGGGGAGGCCTATGTTTAGCAGTGGACTTGTGAAGGGCTGTAATGATGATGATGATAAGACCGTTGACTAATACTGTCGCAAAAAGTGTCAAATAAACAATTAATGGTTAATTAAAAACTCTGCCACATTAAAATAAACCACGAGTGACTTACAGATTTCGTTATCCTATCTCTGTGACAAAAGAGAAAGCATTTGAATTAGGAGTTAAGGTCCTATTATTTTTGACTCATGTCAAAATAATCCTGTTCCAGTGGCGGATTTCACACGTCCCAAAAATATTTTTTCTCTACAAATACGTCTATTCTCACGTTTCAACCTCGAGCATATTATAATAAATTAACATATAAAAATACAATTCCTCACCAAAGAATTTTACTTTTTACTAAAAAGAAGATAATGAAAATATGTTTGTTCAGATGTTTGTCCTTTAATCATACATACATACATAAACACTCATGCCTGTCACCCAGAGGGCTAGGCAGAGACTATGGACTTCCATTTGGCACGATCCTGACAGACCTCTCTCGCTTCCTCCACATCCATATACCTACGCATACACGCTCGTCGGTTAAAGGTACTCTTGATTTGGCCCATTTTCAACATATCGCCAGTTTGGTCGATAAACTTTCGCCTATAGCGACCCTTCCCGACTCTACCGTTCACCTCTGCGACATATATTTGCTTTGTCACTCTTTCCTCATTCATTCTTTCCACATTACCAAACCACCGAAGCATTCCTTTCTTAATCCTGGTCACAACATCATCTTGCAAACCACACTCTTCTCTTATTAAACAATTTCTCACTCTGTCATTCAGATTCATCCCTAACATACTTCTTAATGACCGCATTTCTACAGCATTTATTCTACTCTCGTGCTTCTTCTGCCACGCCCAACTTTCACTACCATACATTAAAGTAGGCACTAACACAGCATTGTGAATTGCCATACGTGCCTTTTTGGACACATTCTGACTTTACACAATTGAGTGTAGAGCCCCATTAACTCTATTTCCTGCATTCACTCGTCGTTCTATATCCTTATCATATCTACCATCCCTGCTAAACACACATCCCAAATACACAAACTCATCTACTTGCTCTACCAACTCCCTTCTATTCTTATTTCACATATCGTTTTACTTTCTTCTCTTTCAAAAACCATAACTTTCGTCTTACTTGCGTTCACTTTCATTCCTTTTTCTTTTAATGTTCTGTTCATTAATGTAACCATCATTTGCAACTCGGCTGCCGAAGACGCAAGTATGACTTGATCATCGGCGTACAAAAGGAATTTGACGGTTAACTCACCCATTCTTAACCCGCATTCTTCTACTTTCAAATTTTCCAAACAACTGTCCATAAATAGGTTGAACAGCCACGGGGAAGCCACACAGCCCTGTCTGACACCTTTATGGATGCCAAACCAGTCCGAGTAGGCCCGTTGATCCTGACACAAGCACCTAGAGTCCCTATACGGAGACTTCAATGCCTGTATCAGACCAGCGCTCAACCCAAATGAGGTCAGTGTTTGCCATAACACGTTCCTGTCCACTCTGTCATAAGCCTTTAATCACTCTAACGGATTTAATGAAATTTGGCATAGAAGCCAATTGTATCATGGAATCGGTTATGCACTGCTTTTTCTAACAATTATTATTAAATTTTGACTTATATCCAGCGAAAGCGGGCGGGGTAACAGCTAGTGGGTAGTAAAAGCCAAAATAATTGAGGAGTGAATGCAGGACACAGAGTGTATAGGGCACTTTGCTCTGATATCGGTAGTCAGAATATATTAAAAATGTCAAGTATGGCAATTCGTTATGCTACAACATTAGGTTAGTTCCTACCTACCTTTTTTAACATTGGGAAATGCCTACGCATACCCGCATCGCGAGGGCAAGGACGGGTTACCGGACCGGTGTTATCGGAATCGCACCGACTAAAACCCCATGGTGTTCCATCTTCGCCGCATATTGGCAAGGCCACGGGAAAGCTTTTGCACACATCCGCGACCCCACCGGCGCCGGCAGCCCCATGGCAGCCCCTTCAGGCAAGGCGCACCAGGAACACAAGGCACGCACCCCTCCACGGCCTCCAACTTCACCTGCCTTTCCGACTCCAGCGGCGGATCTGGTCTCTGGCTCCGCCGACAACCAAGTTTCGGCAGCAGAGTGTAGGGAGAGCGACGCCTCGCAATACAGATACTCCTCTCCCCCCGAGCCCTCACCACCACCGCATCAACGGTGCAGCCCCGTCTAAGTCGCGAAGGATAGAGCGAGTGCGCATAGCCATACCAACACTCCTCTTCCTCCGCGACTCCACCTCGGCTGCAGTGGTAGGGGGAGAGAACACCGCTCTCACCGGAGCCCACCGACACACATCCGAAGTGGGCTTGCCAAGCCCACTCGGAGTGGCCAACTCGGGCCGGCCCAGCACCACGGGCCAGCCAAGGGGTTCCTCTTTGTTCACCGCAGGTGACCAAGCCAAGACAAGGCGGGAAATTGTTCGGGGTGGGGGGGGAACGGAAAAGTAGGGGGAACCCCTTCCTACCTACCTAATGTTTGGTAGTTAAATTTAGGGGTTAGATCAAGTCAGGCATGTGATAAGCATGAGAGTAAAACGAATGCTGTAAAAACGTGGTTATTAACATTGAGTGAATGATAGGATGAGAAATTGTGTAATGAGAGAAAAATGTGGTTTGCAAAATGTTGTGACCAGGATTAAGAAAGGAATGCTTTGGTGGTTTGGATTCGTAGAAAGATTCATTCTTTGAAGAAAGAGTGACAAAGCAAATATATGTAAAGTATATCGCGGTTGAGTAATGCTGTAGCTATATTAGTAGTATAGTTATAGCACGAATGGGTCGGCTCGACTGGGGCGGTACCAGACTCTCACACAATACCAGCGTAAAATAGCAGCTTAATACTGCTGTGTTTCGTATAGGTGAGTGTAGAGAATCGGAGACCCTTTTTACTGAAAAAGAGGTATTCCATCTTAGTCCTCACGGGTGACGAGAGTTGTGTATCGCTAGCAACGCAAAGTCGGGAATTTGCATTTGGAAAAATCCAAAATTAGGGGCTTAATTAGGTGCCAAGTTTAAAAAATTAGGTGCTCTAAAATTTTCACCGCAAAGAACTGTTGAAATTTGCGTTGCTAGCAAAACGTCATTTGATATACGATAAATATTAATAGCAAGGAATTAAGTGCTAATTAGGTGCTGCAAGTGTACGCAATAACAAGGCGCCCCTAATAAAAATAAAGTCGTTATTCAGAACATAGCAGATGCAAAATTCAGATTTCCTGAAAATCAAAATAGAATCAAAATTGCTTTCAGAAAAGTCCAAATTAGGGGCTTTTTAGGTGCTAATTAAGTACCAAGTTTAAAAATTAGTTGCTCCAAAATTTTCACCGCAACGAAATGTTGAAATTTACGTTACTGGCAAAACGTATCGCTGGAAACGCAATGAAGTTATTAGATATACGATAAATATTAATTGCAAGCAATTATGTGCTAATTAGGTGCTGCAAGTATACGCAATGACAAGGCGCCCCTAATAAAAATTAAGTTGTTATTCAGAACAAAGCAGATGCAAAATTCAGATTTCCTGAAAATCAAACAGAATCAAAATTGCTTTCAGAAAAAATCCAAATTAGGGGCTTTTTAGGTGCTAATTAGTGCTAAGTTTAAAAATTTTGTTGCTCCAAAATTTTCACCGCAACGAACTGTTGTAATTTGCGTTGCTGGCAAAACGTATCGCTAGCAACGCAATGCAGTTATTACATATACCACAAAGTATTAATAGTAAGGAATTGAGTGTTAATTAGGTGCTGCAAGTATAGGCAATGACAAGGCGCCCCAGATAAAAATAAAGTCGTTATTCAGAAAATTATTCGCAAAGCAAATGCAAAAATCAGGTCTTTGTGTATGTGCCATCTAGCGTCTATCGTACTTACCACCTTGAGAGTCCATCGATTTTGATTCGATAAAATGACTAGAACTATAGAACGTTGTAGATGGCGCTGTTTATTACAAAGCAATATTTACTCGAAAGAAAATATCCATTCACTAAAGTTTAGGCTTCACATGTCTAAAAATAAGAATTGTAACATTTATTAAGTTGAAAATGATATTAAATAATATTATAAATCTATAATATTATTTAATATAATTTTCAACCAATTTTCAACCATTTTCAAATATAATCATATTAAATCTGAAAACAAAAAATGCCGTTCATACCTTATAGTAAGGTAATGGTGGTTTTAAATCCGATAATTTCCAGAATATTACCGTCATCTACATTCGACCTAAATAATCTTTCAGCACCTAATTAGCACTTAATTTTTAGGTAGGTACTGATAAAGAACAAAAATACCGTTCATTCAATATGATAAGGTAATGCTGGTCATGGACCCTATAATTCCCAGAATAATATCTTAATCTGCATCGGGTTTCGATAATCGCTCAGTACTTAATTAGCACTTAATTCGTTGCTATTAACTATGGAGTGTAGAGTACAAGGAGAACCATCTTATAAGGGGCGAAAGTTGAAAAATGTCCTACTATATACTGAAAATAGAGGTTCCAAATCCTACCACAATAGCGCTGACGTCTGGAAAACTACGATATGAAGATAGCTGTTGTGAACGGAGTGAAGTCAGCTGAATTCAAAATATTTAAAAAATTTCATGACTAGAGTAGTTAGTAAAATGCCAGTATACAAAATCTCAACTATTTACGTAGTACAAAACCAAGCGGGTTTGGTCGGTCCTTATTTATTTCTCCATCTTATTCTAATTACTTTTGGCGCTTTTTTTAAATTTAACCTATGCTACTGCAGCACCACCCTTATTGGACACGTTTTTTAGGGACACTTTTTCATTATATGGAGATGGTCACTTATTTCTCTACACTCCATACTATTAATATTTTATCGTATATCTAAAGTCCGTTCGCGTTAAGAAAATAGTGAGTCATCGTTGTCCGCCGGCCTGGCCACGCCCCGCAGCCAATTAAAATGCAAGAAATTAGAAAGTCGAGTTCACAGTGACCAGTTGAGGTCAGGCCTTCGAACAAAACGGTTGTGTATTTTGCGTGTTACTCGTTCAACATTAAACTTCGAAAATGAATAGCTCACCTATTCGAAAGAATAAAAGTGGATCAATAATCTATAGCGGAGAGAGACGCGTAATTTACAATGTTTCAAAGTACTTTAAACTGTGTGATTTAAATACGACTGTGGAGAGCACAGTAATAAAAACAGCAAGTGCATGTGGTGTGTCCGAAATACTGTTTATAAAATTATTAAAGAACAAAAGGATACTAACACATTAAAATCACCCGTGAAAAAAAGAGCTCGACTATCGACGGCCGATAAATTAGATGAACTAGACAAATGTGCAAAAAGGAGAAAAGTTCACTCAATATATTTAAATAACGACTACCCGACATTCGACAAAATTATGACACTTTGCGAAGCTGACGAAGATATTCCTGTTTTCAAACGTACCACACATCATAAAATAATGCACGAGCTTGGTTTAGATTTCAACAAACAGGATAGCAGAATAGTGTTAGTCGAAAGAGAAGATATTGTTTTATGGAGGCGTGAATATCTGAGGCCAATAAAAGAATACAGAGCCGCTAATAAAACCATTTACTATCTTGACGAAACGTGGGTAAACGCTGGACACGTAAAGACAAAAGCATGGTTGGATACAACGGTAAAAAATAAAAGACAAGCCTTTGTAGATGGCTTATCAGCCGGTCCAAAAGGTCTGACAGGAAAAGGTAAAAGGTTAATTGTATTGCACATTGGCAGCGACAAAGGATTCGTGGAAGATGGTCTACTAGTATTTGAATCTAAGTTTACAAAATACTATCATGAAGAGATGGATGGTGAAAGATTCCTTAATTGGTTCATTAATATAATGCCTAAGCTAGAACCAGGAAGTGTGGTTGTCATGGATAACGCTCCCTATCATTCGGTAAGAGTCAAAAAAATACCAACAGCCAGCTGGAACAAGCAGCAAATAATAGATTCGCTGCAAAGCAAAGGAAAATCCATGGACATGACTTATTTAAAAAAAGAATTATTAATGAAAGTTGCCGAAATCGCCCCACAATATACTAAATATTTAATAAATGTAACTGCCAAAAGTAATGGCATTACAATTCTTTGCCTACCGCCTTACCATTGCAAACTTAATCCAATTGAATTGGTTTGGGCCCAAATAAAAAATTATGTTGGTGCAAATAACTCCACGTTCAAAATGAGTGACATAGAAAAATAATTATATGATGCAATAGCATTAATAGACGCTAATCGTTGGAAGAAGTGCTGCAACCACGTGATACGCGAAGAAAATATCATGTGGAATTTGGATGACATCATGGAATTTGCAGAACAAAATTCTTTCATAATTAATGTAACAGGAGAATCTAGCGATACTGATTAGTGATTTAAGTAATTTTAAGAAAATTTGTTTCCATTAAACTTAATTAAATGTTGACTTTTTACTCCACTGTGAATTCACCTTTACCCTGTAGTTGCACTGATGACTCACTATTTTCTTAACGCGAACGGACTATTATTAACTACTACTACTATTATTTATAGTAACGTCATTGCGTTGCTAGCGATAAGTTTTGCCAGCAACGCAAATTTCAATCGTTCGTTGCGGTGAAAATTTTAAAGCACCTAATTTTTAAATTTGGTACTTAATTAGCACCTAAAAAGCCCCTAATTTGGGCTTTTTCTAAAAGCATGTTTCATTCTTTTCTTACTTACTTACTTATCTTCACGCACAATCCCTGACGGGGTAGCCAGAGAGAACAGATCGCCAAGTGTCACGATCCTTACATACCTCTTTCGCTTCTTTCAGATTCATTATCTTCTTCATACATGCACGTCTAGGTATCCGAGTACTCTTGACCCTCCCCTCTTCGAGCAGTTTGCTCACATGGTCTTCGAAAGTTAGTCTCGGTCTACCTCGACACCTTTTAATATTAACTTTCGCGCTATATATTTTCTTCACCATTCGGTCTTCACTCATTCTCTCAACGTGCCCAAACCATCGAAGCACGCCCTTATCAATTTTTGTGATAAGGTCATCTTTCAAACCTGCCATATTGCGAATCTCTTCGTTTCGCTTCCGGTCGGCCATGGTAACGCCGCACATTTTACGAAGAGATCGCATCTCCACTGCATTCAACTTGCTTTTATGCTTCTTCTGGCATACCCAGGTTTCGCTGCCATATAACAAAGTCGGTACCAACACTGCGTTATGTATTGCAAGGCGTGCACTCTTCACTACGCCTTGCCTTTTGACTAACGCAGTCAGGGCACCATTGACTTTGTTCCCGGCAGCGACACGCCTGTCCACATCTAAATCACATCTTCCATCCCGGCTAAAAGCACTCCCCAAGTATACAATTTCATTTACCTGTTCTAGACATTCCTGATTTACCCATATTTCACACTTCGTTCTCTCTTCGTCCCTTTCAAATACCAGAACCTTAGTTTTATTAGCATTCAAGCGGAGACCTTTAATTTCACATTCCTCTTTCATACAAGTGACTAATGCCTGCAGTTCTGCCTCTGATGGTGCAATAAGCACTGCATCATCAGCGTACAGCAGACAATTTACTTTAATGTCACCCAATTTCACACCCAAACAGCTATCTTTCAGCTTCTGTAAACAGCTGTCGAGATACAGTATGAACAGCCAGGAAGACATGACACAACCCTGTTTTACGCCCGTTTGGACGCTAAACATGGGTGACAGGTCATGCCCTACCCGCACACAGGCTTTACAGTCACAGTAAAGTGACTGCACAGCCCTTAGCAATCGACCATCCATACCATACCCCGGCAACAGTTCCCACATTTTCTTCCTTACAACCTTATCAAATGCTTTCTCAAGATCCACAAAAGCACAGAAAATCCTCTGGTTAGCAGCCAGAAGCTTTTCCGTGATCATGCGGAGAGAAAACATTTGATCCGTACATCCTCTTTCAGGTCCAAATCCGCATTGTGCCTCCCATAGAAATCTTTCCGATTTCTCTTGCATCCTACGTGTCAAAACCTTCGAGTAAACTTTACTTGCTAAACTGGTCAAGCTGATCGCCCGATAGCACCCGCAGTCAAAATGTGAACCTTTACTTTTATATAAAGGCACAATGACTGCGGATCGCCAATCATCCGGGACATCCCCCGTCCGCCAGCACAAATTGCACAGCAGATAAAAGCTGTCCCAGACGCGAGGCCCACCATACTTGACCATTTCAGCAGTAACTCTGTCTAGTCCCGCAGCCTTACCACATTTCAAACTTCGAATCGCACGTTCAATCTCTTTCATACTGATGACCTCAGTGTCATCGAGGTCCAGGTCTGGCGTACCAGTCACGGCGTCATCTTCGGATCCCTCACTAAGATCATCACACGCATACATTTCTCTATAAAAATCGCTCCATCGCTGCATGACGTCCGATTTTTCTGTGAGGACGTCATTAGTTCTCGAAAGCACTTTGGTCATTCTTAAGGCCGTCGCACCACTTCGGGTCCTTCCAACCTCTTTCCAGAAGAGTTTGGAGTTCTCCTTAAAGTTGTGCGACAACCTTTCGTCCGCTTCCATTCTACACCTTTCACGCATTTCCTCAATCAATGCTTTCGTGTGAACTTTCTGCAGCTTATATCTTTCTTTCATCTTCTCTCTCATATCCTTATCATTACTAGAGGCCAAGTAGTCTAACCATGCTTTCTTCTTCTTCTCTAGAGCTTCTTTCACTTCATCATTCCACCATGCATCTCTTCTTTTACTACTGCCTCTTTTTATTGTTCCACACACTTCTTCCGCTGCACTTACCATTCCATCCCTAAGGTTCTGCCATGTTCTTTCCACACATTCATTTCTGCCATCGATGGTTCATTCTTTTCTGATTTTCAGAAAACCTGAATTTTGCATCTGCTTTGTTCTGAATAACGACTTTACTTTTATTAGGGGCGTCTTGTAATTGCGTATACTTGCAGCACCTAATTAGCACTTAATCCTTGCTATTAATATTTATCGTAAATCTAATAACTTCATTGCGTTGCCAGCGATACGTTTTGCCAGCAACGCAAATTTCAACTGTTCGTTGCGGTGAAAATTTTGGAGCAACTAATTTTTAAACTTGGTACTTCATTAGCACCTAAAAAGCCCCTAGTTTGGACTTTTTCTGAAAGCAATTTTGATTCTACTTTGATTTTCAGAAAACCTGAATTTTGCATCTGCTTTGTTCTGAATAACGACTTTACTTTTATTAGGGGCGTCTTGTAATTGCGTATACTTGCAGCACCTAATTAGCACTTAATTCCTTGCTATTAATATTTATCGTATATCTAATAACTTCATTGCGTTGCTAGCGAGACGATTTGCTAGCAACGCAAAGTTCAACAGTTCGTTGCGGCGAAAATTTTAGAGCACCTAATTTTTAAACATTGCACCTAATTAGCACCTAAAAAGCCCCAAATTTTGGATTTTTCCAAATGCAAATTCCCGACTTTGCGTTGCTAGCGATACACAACTGGTGACAAGGCATCTGCAGAGGATAGATGTAGATGTCTATGGGCCACAGTAACTACTTTACCATCAGATGGACTGTGTGCTCGTTTGTCACCCTGTCCTATAAAAAAACAAAAATTTATTAAAGAAGGGCCACATTAAGAGCACCTTTGACCGACGAGCATGCATGCCTAAATATATAGATGTGAAAAAAGCGAGAGATTTGTGTTAGGATCGTACCAAATTGAAGTCCGTAGTCCTGCCTACCTCTCAGGGTGACGAGCATGAGAGCTTGTGATTATTAAATGATAATAAATTCACTTCAATGTACTTAATACAATGCCAAAAGAATTAATCCTAAACCGTAAAACTACAAACAACTCGAAGTAAGCCATTACTGAATAGCGATCAAAACTTTCAATGTCAACATTTCAAAATTATAAATTTTAATATAAAGTAAATACTGACTTTAAACAACTAAAGAGAACAAAACAATTTCGTTAAAGTGGGTTAAAATGTACTGTATAGAAGAATTAAAGCCAGATTTTGATTTTGATTTATTCGTTTTGTTGTTTGAAGTTAGCTTTTACTTTTTATCAAAAAACATTTGTTCACCTTGAGTGGAGTAAGGAAGTGAACTTAGGGGTGAAATAGCAACGAAAAATAGACGAAGATATCGCTTAAATTACATACAAAATTTAAAAAAAAACAGTAGAATTGCAAAAATAGCTTATTGTGGATTGTTTTAAATTTGATTTATTCATGTTATTTATAATTACCGTTAAATTGTTTAAATACAATTTTAAAGTATTTTTCTTATGTTTCTTTTACGGAATACATAAATTATCTCAATAAAAAATAATTTGGTCACTTAAATTTAGAGTATTCAAAATTTGAAGCACAAATAGGTTGTCATAGTTTTCGAATTTCACAACCAATCACTGGAGCTTCCGAAATAAATGTTTAAATTGCAAGCACAAGAGTGAAATTTTCTGCAACACTGACGCGTGCACAGCTGCGCTCAACTCAAATACAAATACATTTCGCTCAACCTGACACGAACGGCTTCCGGTGTGAACCAGATTGATATTTCGTGCACCTAACGTAGCGTACACTATGTAAATATGTATATGATTTTGGTAGAAAATGTACACATAAACGTTACGTTACATTGATTCGGATACTACGATTGCAAAACTGAGTACTTACTAAAAAGAGATTACTTTTTACAAAACTGTAGCCAACTATTGATAGTTTGCTGTCAATTCATCAAGTACATCCGTCTTATTAAAGAATGACTATTTTTTTATTGTTGATTTATATTTCAGAGTTCAGTGTTGATTTTTTGTCAATTGTTGATTGTTTGTAATAATAAATGTTTATAATTTTGTGAAAGAAAATGTGCTACTTTTTTTTCTTCTTAACGCTCCCAATTTAGGGTGATATTTTTAGGAGCTTTTGGAATACAGTAGAAATGAAGCAGCAGGGGTCTACCGAAAATAGTAAAACTTTGAAAGTGGTCCTAGAGAAAAAAAAGTTTGGGAACCTCTGATCTATACGACTCATCAAAACATTTATCAGTATCATGATCATCAGGCTGTAATGTTCATTGTTGAATTTTGTACCTCTCCTGGTGAAGAGAAGATTTACCTTAATCGTCACGCTTGGTTGATTGAACCAGATGTATCGTACCTCTTCAGCCTCTACTGCTGCTGACGTACAATATTGTACGTTTTGCGATTTCAATGCGCGTAGTGTTGGTGTAAGAATATCCACTACCACATATCCTCCCGTGGGTGTCGTAAGAAGTGATAGAAGGAAACAAATCAGGAGATGGGCAGCAGCATCTTCCTAATAACGAAAAAAAGGAAACTGCGGTTGCCAATCCGCCTGCCAAGCCTGCCAACTATGGCAAATATATCCCTTTTGAGACATTCTATGCGGGAGGCAAATGTTCAGCAGTGAATTTAAGTAGGCTGTAACGGTAACGGTAATAAATAAAAAGTATAAACCGAATTCATAAGTAAATGAATGAAATGACATAACTTCCCTTTTAAATGGCCTGAGGAATATCACAAGTTCAAGGTGACAACCAGAATAATATTTGATTAGGTACATTATAGGTACGGTACATTAAAATTTTCATCCCCTATTTTCCAAATCTAAGTGATGGATTTTATCCTTAAATTTGTATGGGGCCACTCCTTAAGTAAACCTAATTTAATGAAAGAATAATCATTTAAATTGCTTCAATCGTTTCCGAGAAATCGTAAATATATATATATATATATATATATATATATATATATATATATATATATATATATATTTACGATTTCTCGGAATATATATATATATATATATATATATATATATATATATATACATACACAAAAAAAACATGTACATAAAACTCTATTTGAATTGAAATACAATGCCGTAAATCCTCAGTTAGTAATAGAAGCGGATGCAATAAATAAATCGATTCTGAATCGCAAAATAAAGGAAACAGAACAATTTGGAATCCGTCCAACTAGTTTGTTGTCATAAAACTTTAAACACGAACGACTGTGAGAAATTTGCCACCATCCAATGAAGTAAACGGAAAGGTAAGTGTAGTGTACGTGGTAGAGCCATGCTGCAGCTATATTAATCTTATAATGTTATATTAATGAAGGACCACGCTCTCACAGAATACTAGCGTAAAATAGCACCTTAATGCTGCTGTGTTTCGTATGGTGAGTGTAGAGAACCGGAGCCCCTTTTTACTGGAAATAAAGCATTTCATCTTTGTCCTCATGGGTGACAGCGCATTTGAATTTTGATTCTTAATCGAGGGTAAATGTAGATGTCCATGGAACACGCATCCGCTTGTTGTAGGTGGAATGCGTGCTCGTTTGTCACTCTCATTCAAAAAAAAAAATTGTGCTTCCTCTTAATTTAAATCCTATGTGAATTGTTTGTAAAGTAAAAAAAAGTAAAGTTACGAGTATAACCTATATACGTCTCACTGCTGGCCACAGGACTAATCTCACTTCTGAGAGGCTTTTAGAGCAAGCAAGTGTCCGCCGCGCTGCCCCAATGTGTGTTAGCGAATTTCACATATCTTCGATTTTTTTTTCAGACATGTACATTTCCTCACGATGTTTTCCTTCACCGCTGATCACTTGGTAAATCAGCACTTAAAATTTCATTAGTGCCGGCGAGGATCAAACGCGGGTTGCTCGTGTACTGTGAAATTTAAAGCGAGCTGAGCTACCACGGTATTGTATGTAGATTAATAAAATCAGCAATTTATAGAAGAGATGAGTAATTTCATAACAGACCGTCACTATCCTCTATTTCTGCCACCAGATAGCTGTACCTCCTTTATTGTCTTTCGGTCTGAAGGGTGTAGAGAGCCAGTATCATACAGGTTATGAAGCATTCCATCTTAGTCCTTAGAGGTGACAACGCATCTGTCGCCTCTCTGTCGTCGCTGTCGGTGTACATGGACAATAGATAATGCTTAAAAATCCAATGGTTTCATATAGTTGACGGTATAATCCGTATGAGATATATTTGGTAAATAAGGTGTTCAAGGCTTAAAATTTAAATGTATTTTCCACAACATATTCCGCTATACCTGTGGATTATAAGTATTTGCGCTGTAAACTCGTTACTGTTGCCTAATATCTTGTTGTGTGCACATGTTTTGAAATTTTTTTTTGAAATACCATCTAGATAGTAACTATTCATTTATTATGTTCAATTGTTCACATTTTGATGTTATTCTGTTTTGTGTAACTAAAGACATAAATAAATAAATTTACGCCAGACCCGCGACGAGTAACAGCGTCTAGGTAAACATAGTAATTTATATACTCTTTGGTCAAATGTGCGACAAGTCTGGGACTGCGATTTCAAAACCCGCTTGGTAAGCGCGACGTTAAAGGAAAATCCCCCTTATAACGGGGAAGGCACGTGTACGACAGACTACTTAGTACTTAATTACTTAGTATTTTACGGGCTGATGATAGAGAAGAACTTTTTATTAGAATTTTGAAACTAAGAAATTTATGTGAAATATCCATACAGTTTTAAATATTTATCTTAACCTGACAGATTTTACCTCGTATAAGAATTTTCAAAAGTATACAACTCGACAAATGGCGTTATGAAACAATCATTTTCTTTCTTTCTTTGTTTGGAAATAGAAACGGGTTGTTGCAATACTGTTAACAATACCTCTCCAACTAAACTTGAAATATTGGTTCTATGAATCATCATCACTCACGACGTTGTAGTCAAACTGTGGCTCCCGTTGCTTATAATACGCGATCAGAGCAGCAGGCCTAGTAGAGTTTTAAATCAATCGAGTTTGATTCGTTTCCAAGATAAGTTGTACTGGTAATTCAAATTCAAATTTACTTCTATATTTTGTCAGGCAAAAAAATCCTATTCTTTATTAAATCAAATAGTTAAGATAGAACCTCAATATAAATGAAATTTTAAAATCATAGAATCGGAGGGGAGTAGCCATAGCGTTTTTTCAGACACAGAACTGTTAGAGGAAATCTGTGCACATAAAAACAAATAAAGAGTGACAAAATAAATAAATGAAGTGAATGGCAGAATGTTTATCGAGCAAATTGACGATATACATAAGATGGGCCAGATAAAGAGTACCCTTAACTGACGAATCCTCTAGGAATTGCACCAAATTCTCCATTCGAGTGTGAGATGGGTGGAAGATATTAAAGTTTTCTCAAGTATAATTTATTCAGTTACATTTTGGTATTTATTATTATATTCTCATTGTAAATAATAATTATTATTCATTAATTCAGAAATTTCTTTCCATAGAGACTAATTATCATAGAAATAATGCTAATTTGAAAAGTTACTGCGAATGAAGCCTATAATAACAAGCTTAATTCGCTCTTAAAATTAATTGTTTTGACATAATTCAGGTCCTTGGAGCATGGTATAGGGTTGCGTACCCAAAGAGTAAAATGTTGCCTTATTTATGTCACTTTTTTTTTTGTTATTTGCTCGTAGACGGAATCAGTTATAGTCCTGAAATTTGTATATTTGGTGTAGAATATTGTCGTCGTTTAGTGGTGGTGTAAGAATCAACTACTCTATATCATCTTGTTGATAAAATGGGTGGCAGTGTTTTTCTAATAACAACAAGAAAATAATAAGTTGTGATCCTGCCTGCAAAGCGTGGCAACTATGGCAAATAAACCTCTTATAAGGTTATCTATGGGTAGCCCAATGTTAAGCAGTAGATTAGATAGGCTGCAATAACTGAATGAATGTGATCGTTCGTGCCCGGTCGAGGCTTCCATTATATGTGGCTCGTGACAACGCACATTCAAAATAAATAAAATTCTGCAAACAGTACCGTGCACGAATTAGCATCTCCATTTACATGAAAATAGTCACAGTATTTCCCGCTAGCGATATTTTTAACTCTTTTCAAATGCACTTGTAAATCCGATTATGCAAAACACCAAGGAAAACAGAGAAAACCGCCTTGAACATTTAAAAGCCGGTTTTTGTGGCATAGATAGCGTAGCATTTACAGTTCACAAAACTTAGCAAATGGACCATAAAGGTGCCCATAAAATGGTAAAGGATACTTAAACAAAATTTTATATTAAGTCCATTGCAAACTATTTTAAACGAATATAATGCATTTCAATAATTATAACTTATTTAAGCTCATTATGCAAAGTTGATGCTTAGGACATTGAATCGATGTTTAAAGAAAATCATATTGTACATCGTCATGATTTCTTCATAATTGTTGATGCTAATACAGTCTAACCATGGTACTACTATAGGTACTATATTACTGTATTCAAGTCTTAGATACAAATATTATAGGTAAAATTAAATTAAAAAAAAAACTATAAATAATCATTTCATTATATTATTTTTATCATAATTATATTAGAATGCTTCACATAAATTGTGTCGTCATTTAATATAAAATGATGTAAATAAATTATAATATATTTATTATTTATTATTATTTTGAATTGTCATCGTGAGGATGCTGCTGCTCGTCTTCTGTTTCAGATTCCCGCTGTCGCTTCTTACAATACCTTCGCGATGTTTTGGACTAGTGAATTCTCTTACGTCGTCACTACACGGTACCACTCAAAACGGTCAAAAAAATTAAGGTCTTGTTATTAATATGTAAAAGCCAACTTTTCTAATTGTGTTAAGTTTTTTGAAGGTTTTTAGTTTCTATTAAAACTCTAATCTAAATAAAGTCTAAGATCATGATTGTCCAATAGCTCATATTACACATAATTGATTATGTAGATGTGTGTTACCCGGATCTGTTCCAAGGTCTTCTGAAAAAGTTAGAACGCCGCTTAAAAACTGTATAAAATTTATTTTCCGGCTTCGTAAGTATGACCATATTTCATAATATAAAGCTTAATTGGCTTTTATCATATCAAATGACCCATTTTCGCCTTCTTATCTTAAGAGTAAATTTTAATATCTCTCCTCATCTCATGGTAGGGTTATATTAATATGTATATATTTGTACGTATAGGTTATATTTGTATAGTTTGTTTTAATATTTTAGTAAAATTAATGTATATATTACGTTTTAATTATAATTTTTATTTTGTTTTTCATTCTAAATTGCTACACCTACGTCAAATTCTCATCACTCCATGGGTTGCCTGGTGGTGAATGCCTCAAGGCATTAAGCCAGCCCTTTGTATTCTTTCCATTTAAGGAATGCAATAAAGCATAAAAATAGATAAGTAAATAATTTTATCATTATAACAAAGCTACGTTTTAAGTAGTATCGAATTATCATATTATATCAAACAGTGAAATTACCCCTTACATCAATATTAATTATTTTTTTATCGTTTAACTAATTGAAAACTTAATTTTATCATAGCACTACTAACGTCTTTTATGTGGCTCCTAAATAAATATAAATATTTTTTCGCTAAAATATTTTAAACTCTTTGTGGTTAATCCTACGAGTATAAAGCCGCGCCCAAAGTAAAGCTTCTGCAGCGTTGTTTTTAAATTGGAGAAATTGAGAGGATACTCCGCAACGACGGCTCAAAAATATTAGATTACTTTTAGCTTTTGATGTACTTAATTAAAACTAAAATTTTGTTTGTGTTGTATTTAAAAATATTTATATGAACAGTTTATGGGCCAAGTGCCACTTTATCATAAAACACTACCAGTGTTCGATGTTAAGCATTAATGGATTTGATTTTAACGAAAGCTCAGGGATGTTATACTGATATACGTTTGTAGTGTGTATCTATGCATCTGTATGTCTGTTTGTGGCCGAACAACCGATTTGTGTAATAGATTTTTTCGTTTACAAAGAGGTTCATAGCATGTTTCAAGAAAATCTGTTCAGCCGTTTGAAAGTCATCAGCACTTTTTGTTTCGGGTTTTTTATTTTTTTTATTTAAGTTATATTTAGATTTGACAATAAATGATTCAGGAAAAGATGTAATGACATTATCAATTTTTTTTTATATAGAAAAGTAGCAAAGAAGCGAATGTTAAGAAATCATCCCCGGTCGTGAATATCCACGTGCGTTGCCGGCATCTACTTATTTTTTATCGTATTATTAACGAAAATCGGCTGCTCCTATGGAATTGATGTTTACGTTACGATTTTTTTTAAATAAATTAAAATTGGCGATAAGACAGTTGGTTCTTTTCTCGCTCAAAGGCTAAGCATTGCCATTCAGCAAGGAAACTAAGCCAGCGATCTCAGCGCTATAGTTCGGTGATACACAGTTATAATAATATGGTAATTTCAGTTGTTTAATATTATGATATCAAATGTTCTATATTTTAATTTATAAATAAATGCGTTCACATACTAGGAATTATAATTTACATGAAACAAATCATTTTTTAATCTAAAATTTATTCTTAGACTCCGCAATGCAGATCACATAATATTCTAATATTAATCAGTAGGTATGTAAATAGGTCACTTCATGCGTCACTACAGATTATACTAGTTGAGTAGAGACTGCGGGATGAGTGCTGTTCGCTAAACCAATGAGGATAGTAACTTAATACAGAGGGGTTGGGGGAAGCAGGGTACCTCTTGATCGAGCAACAGGCGCCCTGATCAATGAGTAGTCCCCACTTTCCCCCTCCTCCCGCCTGCTTGCACTTGTTGCGCGCACGGCCTAAGCAATCAAAATGTCAACCCTTTTACGGTTTTTAAACAATTACGACCCTTAGCGTACTCGGAAAAAGAGCTATCAGGAATGTTACTCCCAAGTCTCAGGTGTGCAACTTTTTAAATGAATTGCTCAGGGTAACCAGATGGCCTACAATTTGTTCTGCTATATATTAATATTGTTAGAATTTTATCTAGAAAAAATATAGCGGATTTTCCATAATATTATCAAAATGTTATGACGATGTAGTCGTAGATAAATTTTACGGTACGCGAGCAACTCGGGTTGAATCCCTATCGGTATTTATGAAACTGTTAATTGCAATTTTAAGTGCTGATTTTACGTGCTTGCTTTTGAAGGAAAGTATGTCTTAGTAATGAAAATATTTGGATGACGTATGAAATTCGCTATCACGCACTGAAACTGAGCGGTGAATTTATTACTTCACAATACTCGCAGAGCTAAGAGGTTTGTGCCCTGTAGCGGGACGTATAATATAGATTGTAACTTTAATTCTTACTTTTATTATAAAGACAATTTAAGCTGCTGGAGATAAGAAGGCAGGTTCTTTTCTCGCTCAAAGGCTAAGTGTTGCATATAGTATATATTCAGCGGAGAAACGCAGCCAGCGTTCTAGGCACGATACCGCGGGGAGTAGGACTGTATGATAATTAAGTTTCTAGTTTTAGTTTTTCTATTTTATCATTATAGTATTTTTTCTTATTTCATTGTTATTTAAGCTTTCTTCAATTTTAAAGTATAATGTTCTTATATTTTATACTTAAAACAATACTATAATAATCTTTATGGATATTTTTGCTGTCCAAAAATTCAATCGGATTCCTACAGGAATCTAATTCCTGATCGCAAATTTGTGAAAAAAAATCTTATATCTAATAAATATATATAGTTAAAAAGTTAAAAATACAAATTATGTATGTCCCACTACTGGGCACAGGCCTCTTTTCATTTCTGAGAGAGTTTTAGGGCAATGAAAAGTCCGCTGCGCTGCCCCAATGCGTGTTGGCGAACTTAACATGTCTTCGAAATATTTTTTTCTTATTTCTCAAACATACAGGTTTCCTCACTATGTGTTCCTTTACCGTCGAACACGTTCACTCGGGTTGCTCGTGTACTGTGTTATATACAGCGACCGCTATCCCCTGAGCTGCCACGGGTTTAATATTAAATATATGTATATTGTAACTTTGAATTTTTAATGAAACTACGTTAACGGATTTGTACATATGTTTTGCAACGGTACATAATTACAAAATAATTTTAATTACAATCATAAATGAAACGGAATTTTAATATCTATTTCAATCTGGCAACCTTAAGGACGCCAATATTCCACGTGTCGGATATACATCTAGTAACTTGACTTGTGAGTGAAAGAATAATTGAGTTAAGTTGATGGCCATATACTTTTGAGCATTTTCACAAAAAGGGTGAAAACTGGAAACTCACTTTCAGTACCTACTTAGTATATAATTGTGCAATTTTCCAATTATATACTCGTAATATGATAATTATGTAGGTAAAACGCGTCTTTTTTCATTTTTGGAATCAATTATTATAGGCCTATGTTTGATCAATAGGCCTTTGTTTGATCAAGATTTCAATTAGCTAATAGCGACGAGGTCCTATTTCTAAATGGTAAATATTTTAGCTTAAAGTTGTTAGGACTTATCTGCTTATATCCGCGTAATGAAAAAAAATGTGTCATGCCCAGTTTGAAGAGCACCTCCCACCTTCTCTTAATTGCGAACACCACCACACTAGGAAAATACTAGGAAAGACACACCACCGTCGATTATACGACACGTGTTTCGATTCTAAGATTTTAGCGGTCAGCCATCGCTGTCTATTTCTCCTGAGGATGCCTTGTGTAAAGGTAAAACACGTGTCATATTAAAGAGGGATTTCCGTAAAGTAACGTCTGATTCTATCTATTAATTAAATATTTTAGCTTTGGATAAAAAAAGTTTTCATAATGCCCATAATTAGTTAGGAAGATTGTGAATTAATGTAACCTCGGCTCCAGCGGTAGTGGAAGAGGTCACCTCTCTCGTCGCAGCCCATCGACACACATCCGAAGTGTGACAGTACTTAGTCAGGCTTAGTCAGTACGGGTGACTAAACCACGGCTACTAAGCCCCCCGCTACGATAAGGCGGGAGGCCGTTCGGGGGGAGTCCATAGACACCTGCAGACAACTTTATACAAAGGAGGCTACAGATACGTTATCACCTCTCAGGACTAAGATGGACGTATGTAATTATACTGGTTCTTTATAACCTTCAGACCGAATATCCTCTCTCTTCAAATATTGAGTTTATCTTGTAAAACGAACTTATGAAAAAAACTAACACATTCAATCTTAGAAAGGCAGAACAAAAATCTCTATTTGAATCGGATACTGCATTCGCTTCATTACTTTTCAAGTAGTTTACACTCTGCTGCAACTAAGCGCGTCCGTTAAATCTGCCTCGATTTCCTTTCAATGGGTTAACTTTCAATTTGCTTTTGATTGCTGTTTTCCTTTTATTTCCGTTGATTAAAGTTGCGATGCCATACTTAAGTGCATGGTGTATTTAACTGATTCACGAATAAATGTATTATCAGAGAATAGTTTTTGATTTGTAGTAATAATTAAATGTGATTTTTTTATAGAAGAGGGGGGCAAACGTAAATGAGTGTCACCAGATGATACAAGTAAATGATTACCGTCACACGAACATGTGCAACAGCGGAGTAAAATGATTTTTTTTTAAGGTTGCTAAGTCTTATCTGTCCGTAAAACTGCCGGTGATAATAAATGGTGGATGATGAAATGTCATACGGTTTCAGGTACGTAGCGATACAAACGGTGAAGTTATTCAAAACTATATCACTTTATCAGTTCAGTTTCACTGCTGACCGCAAGAGGAAGCTCAAGAACACCAGCCTATGGAGAGGGCTATGCTTGGAGTTTCTCTACGCGATAGACTTCTTATTCAGGATATCGCAGTAAAACCATATTCACAGATATAGCCGGACGGTTCAATAAGCTGAAGTAACAATGAGACGGGCATATCGCTCGAAGAATCGAAAACCGATGGATAAGAAAGGAAATCTAGTGGCAGCCTCGTATCGACCAAGTGTAGGGCAGCTCTTCACTAGATTTATTTATTAATTTTTCTTTAATTAAAACAGTTGATCTTATTTTTAAAACTTAATTAAAAACAAGATATTCATTCTTCTCGCCCACAAAACTTCAGGCATTCAGACAATATTACCGTCGATTCATGCGCAAACAGGTCGCACTCAAAATTTGTGTCCAGGAGAGCGTTAAGTGCGGTGAGGAAAAAGAGGAAAAGGCGAGCTCAGAATCGTGGCTTGTGGCATTCCTTTGCGGATGCCTAGTTTAGCGTGGATTAGCAAGAGGCTCTAATTATTATGTTGATAATAATTAAAAGAGTGTTTTCTATAACAGAATAATATTGTTCTACATAATTCAGAACCGACATGGAATCCTAGTTTGAGAATAGTAGAATCTAAGAAGGAATGCACAATATGACATAATTTTCAACACTGATCCAAATTAAAACTTAATTAGAGTAAGTGTAGGAAATGCGAGACATGCAATAAGCGCTCCATATTTGAAGTGCAAAGATTAAACTTTCTAGAGATATACACATGCCTAACATTAAAAAAGACTGTCAGTAGTTAAAACATCTTAGTTTCATCATTGACTATTATACATATTTCTTCAATGAGCTTCACAAACTTGTAAACATTATTTTAGGGTTGTTATGAAATATTTTTGGGATTTTTTTTATTAGAAATTATTTTTATCAACGTATATATATTATTTATATATATATATATATATATATATATATATATATATATATATAATATATATGTATATATATATATATATATATATATATATAATATATATGTACTATATATGTATATATATATTATACGTATATATATTATAGTAATTAAATTTACATTTATTGCCCTGTTTGACATGAAAAAGAATGATTATTATAATCAAATCAAATCTAAATCCAAGTGTATATAATTGGTCTTAAATTAAATATGTGCTTACAACTTAGACGCCCTTTTCAGGCACTGCAAATTTTGACGAGGACACTGCTTATATACTATTAATATACATAAAAAGTAATTAAAAGTTAGAAAAACATATAAAATACCTAATAGTGTTTTTTTATCTAAATATTCCTCCACTGAGTAGAGGGGGTTTTGTTTTAAATATTTACTGAGTCTTGATTGAAATTTCGTTAATTCTGATATATTTTTATTTCCTCTGGGAATTTATTATATTCTTTTACAAACAGGCATAGATCATAAATGTACATACAGGATAAGGTAAGAATATTTAGTTGTTTGAAATACGGTAGTGTTATCTATCTGGGCTAGTATTCTAACGCACTTCTTCTGGGTAATAAAAAGCTGCTGCACATCGACCCTACTTCCCCACAACATAACTCCGTACTTAAGCCACGAATGAGCATAGGCATAGTAAGCTGACAAAGCCGTGGCTGTGTCAGTGGTGTCTTTAATTTGAAATAAAGCATACGTAAATTTTGAAATTTTAGACTTTATAATATAATTAATGTGCGTCAAACATCAATCGGAAAATTGATGTTTGAATCTACTTTCAAACCTAATAGATTAAAAGTATCGGACTTCTTCTAGCTGTATATTATTAAAATTTATATTTAAAGTTAATGGACTGCTTTAATATGTTTTAAATTGCATAATTTTGGTCTTTTTAAAGTTAATTTCTAAGTTGTGATCTTCAAGCAAATTTGTTATATTTTGTAGAGTGTTGTAGACAATATTGTTATAATTTGTGTTTTTATTGCAGTTCACTAACTCTGACACATCGTCGGCAAAGAGTACGCTTAATGTTTTTTCCTTATATATTATCTTGGGTAAATCGTTCATGTATATTAAAAACAATAGGCATCCGAAGACACTACCTTGAGGGATTGAACATGTGAGGTCCCGGATTTGAGACTGTACTACAACGATTTCCTGTTTTCCATCGTTGCGGTTTTCGATTTGAACTATCAGCTTCCTGTTTGTCAGATATGATTGGAACCATTTCACGGCCGTTCCACGAATTCCCGAATTCTTCAATTTATTTTAAAGTATATTAAATTGAACTTTATTTTATGATTTCGTCATATCCAAAAGGAGGCCTATGGTCGCTCTTTTATTATTAATAATATGTTGCACTGCCGTTTGGATATATTTAAATACTGCCAGAGTTGTTGATCTGCTTTTTCTAAAACCGTTCTGTGATTCGCCTAATATATTATATTTTTCTAAATAATTATAGAGTCGGTTACACATGGCTTTCTCAAATATTTTAGCAAACGTGGGTAGCAGGGCTATGGGTCGATAGTTACTGAGCGTTAGTGGGTCGTCTTTTTTAAATATCGGTTTTATTAGTGAAATCTTTAGTGCATCCAAATACTTAGAATTTTCAAAACTTTGGTTTATAAATGATGCTAAAGGGATTGCTGAATATTAGCCAGGAGCCATATTATACCAGGATTGGTGGTATATCATCAATGCCACAGCTATGTTTATTTTTAATATTTTTAACTATTTTCATTATTTCTCTTGGATCAACGGGGGTTAAAAAGAAAGAGTTTGTTGTTGGATTTATAACGGGATGTCTATAATTACCATATTATTGGAGTTAGAACATTGAACTACAGTGGCAAAGTACCTACTCGTTGAACATATTTGTTACGATGTGGGGGGAAGAAATTAATGTATTATTTTCTTTTAAAACTATATTTTGAGGTAGTTTCATTTTATTTTTACCGGTTTTATTATTAATGATTTTCCACATCGTTTAAGTTTTATTGTCAGATTTTTCCATGTTTAACATAATCTATTCTTTTGGATATTTTTATACATTTTTTTAACATTTTACTATATCACAATACAAACAAATTTATAAATTTATCAATATAAATATAAATAGATCAATGTTATGAAATGTAATCAATTGGATTTTCAACATTACTTTCATCAATTTTATGTATATGAGCGTGACGGTCACGCGACTTCAGTGCTTTTATCCCACCCTAAATGTGTCCAACGTGCCTAAAGAAGATTTCACTTCGAAAGATTGTATGTAGCAGGCGAACATTTGGTGGAAAACGGGGATGAGGTTCAAGATGTCATGCACGTTTGCCTGAAGCTAGAAGATGCGTAACACTCACACTCACCGAAGTCTATAGTATCTAACGACCGACATAGGTATCGCAAAGTGTAAGGTCTAACTACAGAGTACCTTTAAATAGTAGAGAGCGTTCATTGTTCCGTCCAAGATGTTCGGAGCGCATGATAAACTCTCACTTTTTATTTTCATATATTATATTCATATATTTCGAGTTGTTTTTTCCTTCTGCGCCAAACGCATGTAAAATCAGTACTTAGAACTGCAATTAACAATTTCATTCGTGTCAGCGTGAATAAAAGTGCTAGTTCTCTTAACTACCATCGCTTAAGCTTACCTTTGAAAGGCAAGAAAATCGTAGATAAACTTACTCGATCGTATTTATGATTTGAATCTATAACAAGACCTTTGGGATTACCTCACAGCGAGATGGAACAGCATCTGGCAACACTAACTAATCTATATTAATATTTAGCGTAGGATTTATAAAACCCTTAGAACAAGGGTTTTATAAATCTCATCGAAAGAGCTTTCGATTCATGCGGCAAATTATAACAAATTATTATTGTAAATCTATTTAAAGATCTGAATTTCATTTATTTAGTTTTGTTTTTTTTTAAAGATATGGTATATTAAATTGAAATTTAAACATTAACTTTTCTGTAACAATATTGTCATAACTCGAAATGTATTTTTGTTTACCTTATTTAAATTTGGATTTGTATTAGCTCTTCACTTAAATAGGTAACGTTTTAGTAAGGTGGTAAGATCTAAGTCTTTGCATTATTACAAGATGTTATTTCTAACTTGTTGATAAATGAATAAATAAATTTATAACTGCACTGCAAAAATTAGTTTAGTACATTAGGTTTGATAGACCACAAATCCTCGCTAAAGAACACTGATTCCTTCCAAGAAAGATTCGCGAGGCTATTGAAATCAAAAAACATCCTAATTTCAATAGAGAAGATAGCTGGGTGCTTGGGATTCCATAATTAATAAAATTAAATCCCAACCCAAGCATACAACTGCAAGACTTCAAGATACTTTAAGTTCATATTGCATAGATTGGAACAAACATTAATAATTTTTAATCTTGAGGTAGATGTGGTTAACTGTGACATTGGGACGTCATACACCTCAGTCCCCCCCCCCCCCCGCCCGTGACCATGGGTGCTGTAAAGTGCTCGAAACATCGGGAATATAAAATAAGTTAATATACGCGATAAAATCCGTAAAATAAGTCTTATTTAAATGTGTAGTGTTCGCGTAAATATAGGAAATAATTACAAAAAAAATATGAATGCTAATTACATATTTACTATTTGTAATCATCGATCAGGAATCGAAATGCAGAAGCTTTGTCACCCTTACATATGCTAGCTATAGATTGCGCGTCATTGCCCATTATGTCAAGCGTAAACAATGTTCAATAGATGCTAATTGAATAGTGATCCAAGATTGACGCCCATACATTAATATACTTATGCTTAAGTTTAACTAGGTAAGTATTTAGTAAATATTAGGTAGGTAAGTAATTATAAGGTAGGTTTTAGCAGATCAATAATACGCAGGTATGAATATATAAAACGATGTTAAATGATTAAACAAAAATAATAAAACTTATTATACAATTATTGATTTGTTTACTTGATCGCAGTCTTAGTACAAGATATATCATTCTGTCAATACATTTTTGAATGACATCCATTTAAAACATCGTGCACATACCTACATAAAGCTGCCGAAGCTACTTTTTAATCGCTTTAAAATAAATGTAATCTTTCTACAAAAAGCTCTGGTATTGCGTCCTTAAACCAGCTTGCACAATCATCATTTGCTTTAAAAATGGACGCAGTACTGAAATGGTCGAAACAAATGAAGCTTCTGATGTTTGGCTCCCAGTCGGGCTTTTTTATTGCTACCATTCATTTATTTGCCAATTCACGGCTTCTCGTAATTAAAATGTAGAAAAGTAGTATAACCCTGACTTTGCATCCTGAGATTTACCTATAATACTAATGTGCCACATACGTTTATCTCTAAACACTTTGGAAAAGTACCATCCACTTACCATCAGGTGGACTGTGTGCTCGTTTGTCACCCTTATCCTATAAAAAAAAAGTAAAGTCAAGTGAGAATTGTCAATACTATTTGCCTAAATATTTCAACCAAAAAATAAAATTTTCTACAGCAATGAAGTCATGTTCGGAAGATATTGTTCAGTTCATTTAATTTTTTTTTGAGTTTGTAATTACACTTTTTTAAATTATACATGGCTTGTTTGCTAGCTATCTTTAAAGATGTGCCAGTTTCGTACTCCATTGTCTAGCGTTATAATTGGGTTCAAGGTTTTTGGAAGATGGTTTGATGGTAGAGCCATGCTGCAGCTATATTAGTATTTAGTAGTATAGTTGAAGTACGAATGGGTCAGCTCGACCGGGGAAGGACCACGCTCTCACAGAATACCAGCGTAAAATAGCAGCTTAAAACTGCTGTGTTTCGTATGGTGAGTGTAGAAAACCGGAGACCCTTTTACTGGAAAATAGGCATTCCATCTAAGTCCTCACGGGTGACAACGCATCTGCATTTTGATTCGCAAACGAGGATAGATGTCTATGGGCCACAGCAACCACTTACCATCAGGTGGACTGCGTGCTCGCTTGTCACCCTATCCTATAAAAAAAAAACCGTATTTCTCTTTATTATGTAAAAATGTATTTTAATGTTTAATTTTATTTTAAAAGTTTTTAAAATTAAAGTCGTTGCTATCGTCGAGCTCGTTTATGAAGTTAGTCTATAAAATATTCAGGTATTTTTAATCCAGCCATTGTAGTCGTACCAGTCAAAGCTTTTCGTTTGGACAGAGTGTAGAACAAAGGACTTCACTGCTTATATCGCGGTTTGATCGACCCATGCCTTCCTTTAAATTATTTAATTTTACTTCTGATATTTTACTACTAAGGAATGGGCTTGATTATATAATATGTATGTATGACTTTACAGCGGACTAGTTTTACCTTTGGGTATTTTATTTCATGGCCATCGTTAATTTCTATTATTTTCTTTGAAATTTAATGTATCATTTCTTAAGGGTAGTACCTACCTTTCCTTTTAATTAGTTTGTTCATATCAATTATAGCAAAAGTACTGATTTAATTTAATTAATTTTCGAAAGGAGGTTTTTGAAAATTATATCGTCAATCGAGGAAACAAACCAGAAGATGGGCAGCAGCGTTTTCCTGACAACAATAACAAGGAATAATCATTTCGGTGCCGCCAGGTTTTATATACCCCGCCTGGCGACGTGGAACAGCTTCAAAGATGTGAAACGTCTGGTATGGTGATCGTCAATTGTTCACACAGTTGACGATCACAGTCACCAGCTTCGTTGGTCTAGTGGTTGTAATCGTGGTTGCTGATCATGGGGTCCCAGGTTCGAATCCTAGGTCGGGCCAAAATCAATTATTGGTTTTTTCTGTCAAGAAATTCTCAGTAGAAGCCCGAATTTAGGAAATTGGCAATGTTTCAACCCTGTGCACCGGGAAGCCGTTGGTCCTGAGTTGGACTATGAGAGTGAGGGAATAGAGATTGCACTTGTGCATGCGCATACACTTGGGCACTATAATCCTGTCCTGTGCGGATAGATAGTATCTGTTGAGGCCGATCTGTGACCAAAATTCGGTCTACTGGACATTATTTCCATGATCGACAATCCTCCAGCCAAACGTGATGATTAAGGAAAATTCTCTCTACAGTGAGAAAAGTCCATGTCCATTAGTAGACTACGGGCTGATGAAAAAGAAGAAGATATTGTATTTTTATATATTTTAAGTAGCAAAATAACATTTTTAACCCCCGACGAAAACAGAGGGGTGTTATATGCTTAAAGTGTGTACGTGTGTATTCGTGTATATGTATATCTGTGTGTCTGTGTTTCATTCTGTGGCATTACAGCTTTGGAACGGATGAACTAATTTTGATTAAGTTGTTTTTATGTGAAAGGTACCTTAATTGTGAATGTTCTTAGTTGTGTTTCAAGAAAATCTGTTCAGCCGTTTGAAGATCATTAGCTCTTTTTGATTCAGGGTTTTGAATTTTTTGAATTTTAGTTATTATTAAAGATATATTTAGAAGGAAAAATTTAACTACGATATGTGAGCTTAAACTAAATGCTGTATTATGTTTCAATTTATATAGAGAAAATAACTAATAATTCTCTCGTGAAATATTTGTTGTGAAAATGGGCAGTGAAGCGTGCATGAAATATGACAGAGTAGATGGGGGAAGGTGCAAAAATAACCACATGTTTACTAACAAATTACATAGTTAATGTGAATATAAAAATTGCCTTATGTCTTATGATGGTATTAGTTTTCTTTGGAAAGCAAAAATTATGTAGATATTATATTGAGTTTAATATTTTGTAGAAATAAATATGCGGTGTCATAGTCGCGAGAATCCCGTTGGGCGTTCATGGCGAAAGAAGAAGATAAAAAATATGCTTTTTCAATACGGATTATAAAAAATATACACTGAAAGTCATTTATGCTTTTACCACTAGAAAAAACTTCTGACTTGTGAACACAATTAGTAAAAATTTTATCTAAACTCGTACACTTAATTAAAAATTAACGTTAAGAAACATCATGGTAGCCATAACTTCATTACCGTCGTCATTAGGCATTTAAATTGAAATTACCACCTACTCGATTCACCCTGCGGGTGTCTTAAGAGAGGGATATACGTAATATCGCCATTTGATGCCTTCCGTCAGTTGGCATTATGTAGGGTTATTTTTAAAAGATCAGCCAGATTTAATTATTAAGTTCAAAATACAAATACTGATATACACTTTTTGCAATTTTGAAAAGTACGCGTCAATAAGGTTTCTACATTTATTTCAAAATATCCGAAACTGAATGTGATTTATGGGCCACAACGACGGGCGCTCGTGTATACGATTCATTGCACGGAGCCACACGGAGCTTTTGTCTACTATTAAAGTTAGTAAAAATTACCTCGCGTACATCTGCTCGATAAAATAAAATGATGTGTCTTACCTAGTTTGAAGAGCACCTCCCGCCCTCGCTCAATTGCGTACGCTATCCCTGTCACCACTATTCCCTGCACCACTACTCCCAACACAACTACACTAGGAAAGCCACACCACTGACGACAATACATGTGTTTTGCCTCTACACGAGGCATTTTCAGGTGATGAGGTGATGCGGTGGCTGCCCACTAAGTGAGCGGTGAGCCAAAACAACTGCTATTTATACAGCCCGCTGACGGAATCGCCCCGTGCTTAACTAGCGAGCGACAGCGTCATGCGATAAAACATGCGACCAATCACCACTTGACGTACGTAGCCGTTTGTAAAAGCAAACCGCCGCGTAACGCCCGCCTACCCTCCAACCACGCAACCAATCGCTGATCACCGTTAAGGTGACAAATGACCATATTGCGAGGCTATCTTTATTAGAGAGCAGGCTTCAAGTTATTTAAGAAAGGTGAGTTAGAAACATTTGTTTGTTCATTCGGCAGTGCGACGTTACTATTATTACTTTTTTAATATCTCTAACTATTCCAGCACACACAGCCGCGTAGTGGTGTGAATTTATCTTAGGTGGAGAATTAATGTAAACATTTTTTTATTTATTTATTAGTTGTAGAAAAGATAGTTGAGCTGGAAGGCCAATTATAGGTTATGTGATTTAATTAATGGTTACTCAGACGGCGCGAGCGTAGCCCCTAGCGCTGAAGGCGTTTAAAGCAGACTAGCTGTAGCTGGCGCTGGCCGGTAAAAGCCAAATCCATCTTTCTTCGTATTCGCTATTGAAATAATCACGCACTGCACTTGAATAGTGGGGCTAAGCACCGAAGTGTTGGAAAGTTCAGTAATACTAGCGGTATATTGTTTAAGAAATCTTGAATAACACCTTGTAACATGTCCAAATAACCACCACCCATTAGTCGTCTTTCAATGAAATACGGGCCCACAATTATGTTATCAATAATCCTGGTCCAAAAATTTACACTAAATTGCACTTGATGATAACTATCTTTCATAGAGTATGCAAATACTGCCCACTAATGTTCGTTGCGACTATTATAAATCCCTACACGCATAAATAGGGCTTCGTCAGTCCACATAAGGTTAGTATTATCAATTTTTGACAACAACTTTTATTATTCAGTGCTGGCACACTTTGGTAATAAAATGGGTGATATCAGAAGAATTTAGTAGTTTCCAGACGTAATACTGGCTGTGACAAGTAATACTAACTACGAAAATTTAAAAATAGGACACTCAGTACTTAATGAGGTAACGTTCAAGTCAACACTGTTGGGTGTCGGCCGGCCAGGTGAACGTACCCAGCGGTGTATTGGAAAGGATAGGGCGGGGGAGACGCGTTTGTTTTTACTGAGTCAAAACAAGTATTAGATACCTAAATCTATAACGGATCGCGAACGCCGAATGGCACCGATAGCTGCTTCGGAACTCAACACTCCCTTACGAATGTGTGCGTGCGTATAAAATAGTAGGCGCTACATATTTATGAATGACAAGCAATAATTAAAATAATGCATTTCCACACATTTTAAATAAAAAGTATAAAAAGGACAAAATATTTCATTATTTTATCACCACTCGCTTATGTTGTCTATTCTGACCCTCCTCTGCAAATTTGGCCGGTTATTGCAAAATAACCCTGTATTTATCTCATTAGAAGTAAAAGTTTACGGTTAATACATCTTAATTTAAAAAAAAATACACTTCATTTATAAACATATAATTTATTGTAAACCGTAGTTCTTAGATCGATGACATGAATGATCAAAGGTGTGAGACATCTGATACTGAGACCGTTAATCTACCTGCCAAGAGTGACGATGAAGGTAAATCCTCCCTACAAAGGACAGACATGGCTTGTCGTAGATTAATACGGGTTGATGAACAAGGGAACAAAAAAAAAAGCATTTACTACTTGTTTGTATCATTAATTTGTAACGTTTTTCAAACACATAAAATAAGATTTAGTTTTAATGTTAACATATTAATGAATGTAACCTTATTAATTATAATATAATATAAAATTATGTTCAGGATTTTTTGTATACGCGAACACTACACATTTAAATTAAACTAGTTTTTTACGGATTTTAACGCTTATATTAACTCATTTTATATTCCCGACAGTTCGAACACTTTGCAGAGTGAACCAAGTGTGACGACATCGTTTCCGGGACACCAGAGATTTTGAGTAATATTGAGAGGCTCTATAGGCAGCTGTACACGTCATCGTTAGAGCCACACGCAAGTGTGAGTAACGATCTAAGAGCGAGTCTTATCCGACACTATTCCGATGATATCCCGAACGTCATTCTAAGCGAGATGGCATTGCCATTTTTAAGATGGTTCTCCAGTATCTTAAATATGGCAAGGCTCCGAGCGAGGATGAAATCACAGCGGAGTTTCTGAAAGCTAGTGGAAAATCGGTACTTGAGGTCCGTCAAAAGCTCCTTTAATTTTGTTCTCCGCGGTGGGACTAATCCGGAGGCCTGGATGGTGTTGTTCTTCAAAAAAGGTGACAACGCTCTCTTGAAAAACTACAGACGCTGCTTTCGAGGGTCATTACTAATTGTCTCGCACGCAGACTTTACGATTTCCAGCCTTTCTAACTAGCCGGTTTCCGAAAAGACTTTAATACCACAGACCTCATACATACCCATTGGCAAATTATACAGAAGACCGAAGAATACAATCTGCCACTTTGTCTTGCGTATATGGACTATGAGAAAGCCTTTAATTGCGACGAAATTTGGGCGGTGCTAGAGTTCCTTCAGCGGTCCCAAGTTGACTGTCGGTATATCGAAATGCTGGAGTGTTTGTCCAGTAGAGCCATCCGAGTACAGAACCAGAGTACGAAACCCATCCAACTCAAGGGAGGTGTAAGAAAGGGTGACGTTATATCCCCGAAACCCTTCACCGCTGCATTGGAAGACGTTTTCAAGCTACTGCACTGGAAAGGATGCGGTGTTAACATCAATGGCGAGTACATCACTCACCTTCGATTTGACGACGATATAGTCCTTATGGCAGAATCGCTGGAGGACCTAAGCACTATGCTCAATGACCTCAATAGTGTCTCCCAACGGACAGGTCTTAAGATGAACATGGACAAAACAAAAATCATGTTTAACGTCCATGTCACACCTATGCCGGTATTTGTTAGTAGTAGTAAGCTCAAAGTTGTTGACGAGTATGTTTAGTTGGGCCAGATTGTCCCACTGGGCCGGACTTGGACGAGAACCAGTTTGGTTTTCGTCGCGGGCGTTCCACCATAGACGCTATTACGCGCGTGAGGGCCCTGGCGGAGGAGACAGTGTCCCGGGGTGGGGTGGTGCTGGCGGTGTCTTTAGACATATCCAACGCCTTAAACACCCTACCCTGGAGTTGTATCCGGGAGGCGCTGAATTACCATCGCGTGCCTCCCTACCTCCGCCGCACAATAGGGGCTTACCTTGAGGAGAGATGCGTTACGTATCGGGGACGTGACGGCGCAGGTCGGCGCGTCATGTCGTGCGGTGTTCCACAGGGATCGGTCTTGGGACCTCTTCTGTGGAACATCGGCTATGACTGGGTGCTGAGAGGTGAACTCCCGTCGGGCGCCGACTTGACGTGTTATGCGGACGACACGCTCATCACTGCCCGGGGGAGCTCGCACAGGGAAGCAGCGTTGATTGCCACGGCTGCGGTGTCACGAGTGGTGAACCGCATCCGGCACCTGGGCCTGAAGGTGGCCCTAAACAAGTCAGAGGCCATGGTGTTCCATGGCCCTCGACGCGCCCCGCCGTCGGGATCACACATCGTGGTCAGCGGGGCCCGGATAGCTGTCGAGTCCACCATGAAGTATCTAGGATTGGTGCTCGACATCCGATGGGAATTCGGACCCCACTTCCGGCGCCTGGCGCCCAAGCTGATGGATGTAGCGGGCGCGTTATCAACGTTGCTTCCCAACTTGGGGGGCCCGAGCGCCGCCTGTAGGCGGTTGTACGTGGGAATCGTGCGGTCCATGGCCCTGTATGGGGCCCCTGTGTGGGCGATGGACATGACGGCCAGCACTATCGCCATTCTGCGCAAACCGCAGAGGGCGATGGCCGTCAGAGTCGTCCGCGGGTATCGCACGATTTCCTACGAGGCGGCTTGCGTCCTGGCCGGATCCCCGCCCTGGGACCTAGAGGCGAAAGTACTCGCGTCATTATATCGATGGCGCGAGGAAGAGCGGGCACGGGGCTCGAGGCCGGTGCAGCGGCAGATCGCGCTGCGCCGAGAGGAGCTCCGTCAGGTCTTGGTGGCGGAATGGCGGCAAAGGCTTCTGCGCCCTACCGCCGGCCTCGCTACCGTCGAGGCGATCCGGCCAGTACTCGACGACTGGCTCGGGAGAAGGCACGGCTCCCTGTCGTTTAGGGTGACGCAGGTGCTGTCGGGGCATGGCTGCTTCGGCAAGTACCTGTGCCGCATAGACAGGGAGCCGGACGCTCGGTGCCACCACTGCGTCCATTGCGGGGAGGACACGGCGCGACACACGCTCGCTGAGTGCGTAGCTTGGGAGGAGCAGCGCCGTGTCCTCACAAATAAAGTAGGAGGCGATCTGTCGCTGCCGGCCTTAGTGCGGAAGATGGTCGGTAGCGCAGAGTCGTGGGACGCGGTGGTGTCCTTCTGCGAGGACGTGATGTCGCAGAAGGAAACTGCGGAACGGGAAAGGGAGATCTCGACTCCTTTCCCCGGCCGCAGAAGGCGCACCGGGCGCAGGAGAAGGGCGGACAACGCCCTTTTCCGGCCCCCATAAATGGGTCCAGGGGCGAGGGACTTGGGGAAGCCCCCGCCATCCCTATTCGATGGACCCGAGGCGGAGGCGCGCGTGGGTGTCGGCGCACGCCCCTGAGGCGATACACGGGGTAGTTAAACACCTCACACGCCGTGCAGGAGACGAGGCCGGACAGGCCGGGCAGCACTAGTGTGGGGCTGCGGAAGAATTTGGATTCCCGCGGCCCCACGCGCACGTGCGAGGAGACACCGGGGTGGTTTTAGCCGGTAAGAGTCCGGCACGCCCCTCCGCCTTTCCCCAGGCGGAGGTAGTCCATGAGGATTTCCCCCCGTAAAAAAAAAAAAAAAGATTGTCCCACTAGGTAAGTCCAAATTCAACCGAAAGTCTATCGACGGATTCATCTCGGCTGTATAGCGTTTGGGAAATTACTAAACATCTTCTCGTCAGGTATACCACAAAACTTGAAACGAGATTGTACAACCAGTGCAATAAATCTCGTTTCCTAATTTCAAGTATTAATAAACATGCGTGAGTATCGTGGAACTCTCGTTTGGAAGAAAGTACCTTTCGTTGTATATTATTATTGATAAACGTATTATATTGTAATAATTACTAGCGTCTATTAAAATGAAGTGTCATTTAAAATAATATTTCTTTTATGGAAAAAGTGTGAGGGAGAATGATATTATTCTACCTCGCTTCCTTATAGCCGTCAAGGCCATAACAGAAAAGTAACACTTTTGGTCGCCTAGCCTCCATCCGCCAAATTGATACCGTCCGATAAGGAACTTCGTTCCTAAAATGCAAGATTTTTACATAATTTGTATATTGATAAATAGTTAATTACAAAATATTCGTAAATATAATATATTTTTTGCAAAAAATTACGTCGAATTGTGTATGAATTGAATTTTCCTTCTTAGTTTTCCCATACAACGAATTAACAAAATGCTTAAATAAATCACCTTTGACATGCTTATTATCTATTTCCAAGGTATATTATTGCTTTTTCATTAGTGAATGAAACAGAAAAGTATATCTCTGAAATATTTTTTAATATTCATTGTCTTTGAAATTGTCGAAGCCAAATTGGGAAGGCCCTAATAAAAACAACCACGAAATTATATATTGTATATTTTGTATTTATTTGTACAGCGATCTTTTTGAGCCGCTGCAAACAACTAATACAGTATCCACTCACAACGGCGGTTGACGCCGAAATAAGCGAGTGAGGCACAGGCAGTCTCTGTTTACTTAAATAAATTCGAACACAAGGCTGCGAAAACACCGAAAATTTTGCCATTTTGGAGCCAAAAAAAATTAATTACAGCTAAACAAATTTGTTTTGTTCACTGCCATTTACATTCAGTGGCTTACCACATGATAGATGAAGAGATTAAAAAAAATATTGAGTTAAAATTGATATTTTCAAAAGTTATCGTGTTTACAAGCCTTAAGGCCTTAATAAATCCACACCATAAGCCACTAAAACCCCTTTTTTATGTAAAAATAGCAATTAGTCCATTTAAAAAAATATTAATAAGTTCAATAATCATTTATTTTTCTGACAATGTGCTTTTTATATCATTTATATGTATAATATGATTGCAGGATACGATTTCAAGCGACAAAACGTTGGAATCTTGATTTGATTGGAATTTTGAAAATTTAGACTTTATATCATTAATGTGCGTCAAACATATGGTTTGGGAATTCCGACAATTTCAAAGTCCCGGGACACGAGACAGACTATAATAATTGTCCCGGGAATTCCCGGGATTTCGAGACTTAAGAAAAAACTTTTTTGTTTTTTTTTAAGACAGAAAACCTTTTTTTGAAGAATTTTAATTGAGTTAATTTCTGGTGAAACGTATTAAAAGAGGCAATTTTTTGTAAAAATCGACATTTATTAAACAATGAAACAGAAAATTAAATAACTTTAAGGTTAATTTCAGTCTTAATAATTGCTTTGTTTGTTTCTTTTAGTCACACACAGATGCACTTCTAAACAGTTAAATCTTATAGTTATGAAACGAACTTAGTTAAAAATCATTCTAATTCTTAATAACTTTACTATTATCTAGTAATTATAGTATCTTATCATTGTTCATAATCTCATTGTTAATTCTCATAATCACATATTTGTTTAATTTATTGTGTTGCGTACTCAGTAATTATTCATTAAACCAACACATGGCGCTAGGCTCCTTCAATTATTTGAAAATAAAAATGATTACATAACAATTTCGACAATCTTGTCTCGTCTCGAGTCTCGACCCGAAAGTCCCGGGACACGAGACAACTAAAATCACGAAAAGTTCCGGGACTTCGAGACACGAGACGTCCCGGGACCCAAACATCAATCGGAAAAATTGATGTTTGAATCTACTGTCAAACCTAAAAGATTAAAGTATCGGACTTCTTCTAGCTGTTTATTATTAAACTTTATATTTAAAGTTAATGGACTGCTTTTATATGTTTTAAATTGCATAATTTTGGTCTTTTTAAAGTTAATTTCTAAGTTGTGATCTTCAAGCCAATTTGTTATATTTTGTAGAGTGTTGTAGACAATATTGTTATAATTTGTGTTTTTTATTGCAGTTCACTAACTCTGACACATCGTCGGCAAAGAGTATACTTAATGTGTTTTCGGTTATATATTATCTTGGGTAAATCGTTCATGTATATTAAAAACAATAGTCATCCGAAGACACTACCTTGAGGGATTGAACATGTGGAGGTCCCGGATTTGAGACTGTACTACAACGATTTCCTGTTTTCCATCGTTGCGGTGTTCGATTTGAACTATCAGTTTCCTGTTTGTCAGATATATTATATTAGATATATGTATATGTATGTATATTATATATATATATATATATATATATATATATATATATATATATATATATTAGAACCATTTCACGGCCGTTCCTTGAATTCCCGAATCCTTAATTTATTTAAAAGTATATTAAATTGAACTTTATTTATGCTTTCGTCATATCCAAAAGGAGGCCTATGGTGGCTCTCTTATTATTAATATGTTGCACTGCCGTTTGGATATATTTATATACTGCCAAAGTTGTTGATCTGCTTTTTCTAAAACCGTTCTGTCATTCGTCTAATATATTATATTTTTCTAAATAATTATAGAGTCGGTTACACATGGCTTTCTCAAATATTTAGCAAACGTGGGTAGCAGGGCTATGGGTTTTTAGTGCATCCGGAAACTGAGAATTTTCAAAACTTTGGTTTATAAATGATGCTAAAGGAATAGCTAATATTTTTGTACATTTCTATACCAGGATTGGTGGTATATCATCAACGCCACAGCTATGTTTATTTTTAATATTTTTAATTATTTTCATTATTTCTCTTGGATCAACGGGGGTTAAAAAGAAAGAGTTTGTTGGTGGATTTATAACGGGATGTCTATAATTACCATATTATTGGAGTTAGAACATTGAACTACAGTGGCAAAGTACCTACTCGTTGAATATATTTGTTACGATGTGGGGGGAAGAAGTTTATGTATTATTTTCTTTTAAAATTAGATTTGAGGTAATTTCATTTTATTTTTACCGGTTTTATTATTAATGATTTTCCACATCGTTTTAGTTTTATTGTCAGATTTTTCCATTTGTTTAATATAATCTATTCTTTTGGATATTTTTATACTTTTTTTTTAACATTTTACTATATTACAATACAAACATATTTATAAATATATCAATATAAATATAAATTTATCAATTTTATGAAATGTAATCAATTAGATTTTCAACATGACTTTCATCAAATTTATGTATATGAGCGTGACGGTCACGCGACTTCAGTGCTTTTTTCCCACCCTAAAAGTGTCCAACGTGCCTAAAGAAGATTTCACTTCGAAAGATTGTATGTAGCAGGCGAACATTTGGTGGAAAACGGGGAAGAGGCTCAAGATGTTATGCACGTTTGCCTGAAGCTAGGAGATGCGTAACACTCACACTCACCGAAGTCTACAGTATCTAACAAGCGACATTAGGTACTTATCGCAAAGTGTAAGGTCTAACTACAGAGTACCTTTAAATAGTAGAGAGCGTTCATTGGTCCAAGATGTTCGGAGCGCATGATAAACTCTTGTATTTTCTTAGAACATTAGGACTAGGTTCGACACTTTTTATTTTCATATATTATATTCATATATTACAAGTTGTTTTTTCCTTCTGCGCCAAACGCATGTAAAATCAGTACTTAGAACTGCAATTAACAATTGCATTCGTGTCAGCGTGAATAAAAGTGCTAGGTCTCTTAACTACCATCGCTTAAGCTTACCTTTGAAAAGCAAGAATATCGTAGATAAACTTACTCGACCGTATTTATGATTTGAATTTATAAGAAGACCTTTGGTATTACCTCACAGCGAGATGGAACAGCATCTGGCAACACTAACTAATCTATATTAATATTTAGCGTAGGATTTATAAAACCCAGGTTTTGCAGGTGGCCGGAGGCCCTTTTTACTGGAAATGAGGCATTCCATCTTAGTCCTCACAGGTAACAACGCATCTGCATTTTGATTCGCAAACGAGGATAGATGTAGATGTCTATGGGCCGCAGCAACCACTTACCATCAGGTGGACTGTGTGCTCGTTTGTCACCCTTGTCCTATAAAAAAAACCCTTGTTCTAAATCTCATCGAAAGAGCTTTCTTATTCAGGCGGTAAATTATATCAAATTATTATTGTAAATCTATTTTAAGATCTGAATTTCGTTAGTCAAGTAATGATGATATGGTTACAGAAAAGTTAATTTAAACATTAACTTTTCTGTAACATTATTATCATAACTCGCAATGTATTTTTGGTTACCTCATTTAAATTTGGATTTGTATTAGCTCTTCACTTAAATATATAACGTTATAGTGAGGTGGTAAGAGCTATGTCTTTGCTTTATTACAAGATGTTATTTGTAATTTGTTGATAAATAAATAAATAAATTTATAACTGCACTGCAAAAATTAGTTGTACTGTAATAGATAGTTTTAACTTGTGTGACAAGTGAAATACAAACGGATCGGAAAAGAAAAGAGCGATGCAATGGCATTCAGTCATAGTATAAAGAGCGGGTGTCTTTATATTATGATTCAGTAGTGGGTATGTTGTAGTTAAAACTCTTTCCCGGTCAAAACTACTCTTGTCGGACGAACACAGTCAAAAGTATTTTTGACTAGTTTGGTCAACAGCAGTTTTAACTGAAATACTATACTATATATACTATAAACACTCACGCCTGTTACCCAGAGGGGTAGGCAGAGACTATGGACTTCCATTTGGCACGATCCTGACAGACCTCTCTCGCTTCCTCCACATCCATATACCTACGCATACACGCTCGTCGGTTAAAGGTACACTTGATTTGGCCCATTTTCAACATATCGCCAATTTGGTCGATAAACTTTCGCCTATGGCGACCCTTTCCGACTCTGCCGTTCACCTCTGCAACATAAATTTGCTTTGTCACTCTTTCCTCATTCATTCTTTCCACATGACCAAACCACCGAAGCATTCCTTTCTTAATCCTGGTCACAACATCATCTTGCAAACCACACTCTTCTCTTATTAAACAATTTCTCACTCTGTCATTCAGATTCATCCCTAACATACTCCTTAAGGATCGCATTTCTACAGCATTTATTCTACTCTCGTGCTTCTTCTGCCACACCCAACTTTCACTACCATACATTAAAGTAGGCACTAACACAGCATTGTGAATTGCCATACGTGCCTTTTTGGACACATTCTGACTTTTCACAATAGAGTGTAAAGCCCCATTCACTCTATTTCCTGCATTCACTCGTCGTTCTATATCCTTATCATATCTACCATCCCTGCTAAACACACATCCCAAATACACAAACTCATCTACTTGCTCTACCAACTCCCCTTCTATTCTTATTTCACATATCGTTTTACTTTCTTCTCTTTCAAAAACCATAACTTTACGTAACGTCTTAACTGAAATAATATTGGTTAATAGAAGTTTTGCCTGAAAAAAATAGACGTTTATAAAAAGGCAGCCAAAGACCAGTAATGGGGACAGTCCTTACTGACAGTGGTCTAAGAGGGTGCCATAGTTCCGGGCGGTAATTTAAGGGGGCAGTATTTTTAGGAAAAATAAAAGTCAGCTTCCCGTCTGTCTTTTGAATTGATGCCAGTTAAATTGCATTAAATCCAGCTTTATCAGTAAGACGTTTGATTAAAAAAAACGTACATTGTAGCATAGGAAGTTCTGAAAATTGAGATAAACTGCACGCAAACACACATACACACACGTGCTAAATTCAAAATCAACGAATATACATGACTATAAATTACGTTAGCCACTAGATATTTGATGTCTGTTGTTTATATTGTTCTTTCTTTCTTGTATAGGGAAGTTAGAGTGAGTGTAAAGTGTGTATGTTTTATGTGAATGTGTGGGAAGTGTGTGAATGTATTGAAAGGTGTAGTGTATGTATTTATATTGAGATTGTTTACAGTGTTACAAAATATTATAATCAAAGATATCAATATAAAAATACAAAAAATATCAATGCTAATTACATAATTACTATTTGTAATCATCGATCAGGAATCAAAATGCAGAAGCATTGTCGCCCTTACATATGCAAGCTATAGAGTGCGCGTCATTGGCCATTATGTCAAGCGTAAGCAGATGTTCAATAGATGCTAATTGAATAGTGATCGAATCCTAGGTTGGTTTTTTCTGTCAAGAAATTCTCAATAGAAGCCCGAATTTAGGAAATCGGCAATGTTTCACCCCTGTGTCCGGTGAGAAAGGTCCATGTTCATTAGTAGACTACGGGCTGATGAGAAAGAAGAAGATATTGTATTTTTATATATCTTAAGTAGCAAATTAACATTTCTAACACCCGACGAAAACAGAGGGGTGTTATATGCTTGAAGTGTATAAGTGTGTATTCGTGTATATGTATATCTGTGTGTCTGTGTTTCTGTTTGTGGCATTACAGCTCTTGAACGAATGAACCAATTTTAATTAAATTGTTTTTGTTTGAAATGTACCGTAATCGAGACTGTTCTTAGTTAGGTTTCAAGAAAATCTGTTCAGCCGTTTTAAGATCATCAGCTCTTTTTGATTTAGGGTATTGATTTTTTTTAATTTTAGTTATTATTAAAGATATATTTAGAAGGAAAAATTTAACTGCGATATGTAAGCTTCAACTAAATGATGTATTATGTTTCAAATTATATGGACAAAATAACTAATAATTCTCTCGTAAAATATTTGTTGTGAAAATGGGCAGTGAAGCGTGCATGAAATATGACAGAGTAGATGGGGGAAGGTGCAAAAATAACCACATATTTACTAACAAATTAAATAGTTAATGTGAATATAAAAATTGCCTTTTTTCTTTTAATGGTATGAGTTTTCTTTGGCCAGCATAAAGTATGTAGATCACTATTTTATATTGAGTTTAATATTCGCAAGAATCCCCGTTTCATGGCGAAATGAAAAAGGAAAAAATATAATTTTTCAATACGGATTATGAATAATATATACTTAAGATTATTTATACTATAAACCACTGGAAAAATGAACAACCAGCAAAATTAGAAAATTAGAACAATATACAATGTCTAAACTCGTACACTTAATTAAAACATAACGTTAAGAAACATCATAGTAGCCATAACTTCATTACCGTGGTTTATTAAATATGTATTCTTCAATATTAGGCATTTAAATTGAAATTACCACCTACTCGATTAGCCCTGCGGGTGTCGTAAGAGGGGATATAGGTAATATCGCCATTTGATGCCTTCAGTCAGATGGCATTATACAGGGTTATGTTTCAAAGACCAGCCAAATTCAATAATTAAGTTAAAAATAAAAATACTGATATAAATTTTTTTTCAGTTTTAAAAAGTACGCGATAATAGGGTTTCTACGTTTATATCAAAATATCCGAAATTGAATGTGATTTATGGGCAACAACGATGCGCACGGAGCCACATGGAGATTTTGTTTACTATTAAAGTTAGTAAAAATTACCTCGCATACATCCGCTCGATTTTATCTAATTTGAATTGCACCTCCCGCCCTCCCTCAATTGCGTGCACTATCCCTGTCACCACTAATCCCATCACCACTACTCCTAACACCACTACACTAGGAAAGGGACACCACTGACGACAATACATGTGTTTTGCCTCTACACGAGGCATTTTCAGGTGATGAGGTGATGCGGTGGCTGCCCGCTAAGTGAGCGGCGAGCCAAAACAACTGCTATTTATACAGCCCGCTGATGGAATCGCTCCGTACTTAAGTAGCGAGCGACTGCGTCATGCGATAAAACATGAGACCAATCACCACCTGAAGTACGCAGTCGTTTGTAAAATTAAAAACAAACCGCCAAATAACGTGCCTACCCTCCAACCACGCAACCAATCACTGATCACCGTGAGGGTGACAAATGACCATATAGCGAGGCTGTCTGTTATTAGAGAGCAGGCTTCAAGATATTTCCCCCTCGAAGGGGTCCCGCCTTGTCGTGGCGGGGGGGCTTAGTAGCCGTGGCTTGGTCACCCACGGTGAACAAAGAGGAACCCCTTGGCTGGCCCGAGTTGTAGGGCTGGCCCGAAGTGGCCACTCCGAGTGGGCGTGTGTCGGTGGGCTGCAATGAGAGGGGTGTTCTCTTCCCTTCCACTGCAGCCGAGGTGGAGTCGCGGAGGAAGAGGAGTGTTGGTATGGCAATGCGCCACTCGCCCTATCCTCCGTGACTCAGACGGGGCAAAGATCCAAGAGCAAGTCTTATCCAGCACTATTCCGATGATATCCTGGACGTCAGTCTAAGCGAGATTAGAATGGCCCTCCAACATATTAAAAATGCCAAGTTCCCAAGCGAGGATGCAATTACAACGGAGTTTCTGAAAGCTAGTAGAAAACCGGTACTTGAAGTCCCTTAAAAGCTCCTTTAATTTTGTCCTCCACGGTGGGACTATTCTGGAGGCCTGGATGGTTTTGTTCTTCAAAAAAGGTGACAAGGCTCTCTTAAAGAACTACAGACGCTGCTTTCAAGGGTCATTACTAATTCTCTCGCACGCAGACTCGACGACTATCAGCCTTCCGGATAAGCCGGTTTCCGAAAAGACTTTAATACTATAGACCTCATACATACCAATCGGTAAATTGTACAAAAGACCGAAGAGTACAATCAGCCACTTTGTCTTGCATATGTGGACTATGAGAAAGCTTTTGACGAGTATGTTTATTTGTACGTACGTCTTGAACGTGGTAGAGCCATGCTGCAGCTATATAAGTAGTATAGTTGTAGCACGAATGGGTCGGCTCGACCGGGGAAGGACCACGCTCTCACAGAATACCAGCGTATAATAGCAGCTTAACAATGTTGTGTTTCGTATGGTGACTGAATGGAACCGGAGACCCTTTTTACTGGAAAAGAGGTATTCCATCTTAGTCCTCACGGGTGACAACGCATTTGCATTTTGATTCGCAAACGAGTATATATGTAGATGTCAATGGGCCCCAGCAACCACTTACCATCAGGTGGACTGTATGCTCGTTTGTCACCCTATTCTATAAAAAAACCTGGGACAAATTGTCCGACTAGGTAAGTCCAACTTCAACCGAAAAGTCAATCAACGGATTCATCTCGGCTGGGTAGCGTTCGGGAAATTACGAAACATCTTCTTGTCAGGTATACCTCAAAACTTGAAAACGAGATTGTACAACTAGTGCAAAAAATCTCTTTTTCTAATTTCAAGTATTAAAAAAACATGCGTGAGTATCGTGGAAATCTTGGTTGGAAGAAAGTACCTTTCGTTGTATATTATTATTGATAAACGTATTATATTATTGATAATTACAAATAAATAATTACTAGCGTCTATTAAAATGAAGCGTCATTTAAAATAGTATTTTTTTAAGGATAAAGTGCGAGGGAGAATGATATTATTTCATCTCGCTTCCTACACCACTTTAGAAGGCGTTGTAACGGAAAAATCTTACACTTTTTGTCGCCTTGTCCCCATCCGCCAAATTCATACCATCCGAAAAGGAACTTCGTTCCAAAATGCAAGATTTTTACACAATTTATATATTGACTAATAATTAATTATAAACTGCCTCGTTGGTCTAGTGGTTGTAGTAGTGCGACTGCTGATCATGAGGTCCCGGGTTCGAATCCCGGGTCGGGACAAAAATCAGTCATTGAGGTTTTCCATCAAGACATTCTCAGTAACTGCCCGGAATCAGGAAGATGGCGGTGTTTCACCCCCGTGCCTCGGAAAGCACGTAAAGCCGTTGGTCCTGCGCCTGATCTCTCTCCGGTCGTATCGATTTACCGTCCCATCGGACAATGAGAATGAGGGAATAGAGAGTGCACCTGTGCTTGCGCATACACTATTAACAGTGGTAGAGCCACGCGGCAGCTTTTGCTGTCGCACGGATGGGCCGGCTCGAACCGGGGTGGTACCACGACCTCACAGAATACCAGCGTGAAGTAGAGGTTTACCTCTGCGTTTCGCTTGGTGAGTGCAGGTGGCCGGAGGCCCTTTTTACTGGAAATGAGGCATTCCATCTTAGTCCTCACGGGTGACAACGCATCTACATTTTGAATTGTAATAGAGGATAGATGTAGATGTCTATGGGCCGCAGCAACCACTTACCATCAGGTGGACTGTGTGCTCGTTTGTCACCCTTATCCTATATTTAAAAAAAAAACACTTGGGCACTATAATCCTGTCCTGCGCCGATGGCTAGTCTCCGTTGAGACTGGCCGCCGTGGCCGAAATTCGGTCTGGAGGACATTATAATAATTAATTACAAAATATTCGTGAATATAATATAATATTTGCAAAAAATTACGTCTAATTGTGTATGAATTTGATTTTCCTTCTAAGTTTTCCCATACAAAGAATTAACAAAATGCTTAAATAAATCACTGTATATTTAAATGTATATATAACGATGTATATTTTTTGCATTTCACTTAAACTATCTTTATTCTATGCTTACAGACGCTGCTTTCTATTCTATGAACGTATTATTTGCGACTTGTAAAACATATTCATTTTTTTTATAGGATAAGGGTGACAAACGAGCACACAGTCCATCTGATGGTAAGTGGTTGCTGCGGCCCATAGACATCTACATCTATCCTCTATTACAAATCAATATGCAGATGCGTTTTCACCCGTGAGGACTAGGATTTTGTTACTGTCCAAACCCAAATTAGTATACACATTAAAATTACTTTTTTATACTATTTAACGTATAAAACTTTCCATTATAAATATAAGTTACAATAGCAGCGAAATAGTGTAATTTTTTTCATTGTAAAAGGTAAATTGATACCATTAATAGTAACAAAAACTATCAGTTACAAACAGTACATCAAATGAGTTTTAGTTACAACAATATACAAACACAAAATACAAAAAGACTTTCCTCGGAGTTGAAAAACCTTAAATGACCATAAAATATTCAATGCCCCGTCCGCAAGCCGATATACACCGGTCGTGCCAATATTTCTCGGGAAAACGTCGCCGAGTACCGGGACAAACTTGTGTCTGAAGTCGAGTCTTTGCTGAACAAAGTCTTGGATTGGGGGCGACCAAATCTAGTCCAGTTCAATCCCCACAAGACACAAGTTTGCGCGTTTATCGCTAAAAAGAACCCCTTTGTTCGTATCTTCTCAGTCGCAATGCACTCCCCTTGATGCCTCAACTAGCATCGGAATCTTTGGCATCTACATATGGAATAGTGTGCAGTTTAGTGGTCACTTGGAAGGGAAGGCCAAATTGATCTCTAAAAAGCTTGTCGTGCTCAGCAGAGCGAGACAGTATTTCATGCCGGCACATCATGCCGGAATCATAGACGACCGAGTTCTTTCTGATCGACTCGATTCAATGGCGCTGCGTAGGGATGTTGCATTCCTTTGCATTTTCTATCGAATCTACCACGGGGAGTGCTCTGATGAATTGTCCGGATGATTCCCAGCTGCCAAATTTTACAAACGCACATTGCATTAAAATTCACGATACCATCCTCACCATCTTGAGATTGGCAGTGCACCACTGTTCGTTTTACTAGGAGTTTTCTTCCTCGTACAACTTCTCTGTGGAATTACCATTTACCTAAAATTTAAATTATTTTTAAATATTTTTTCTTATCTTTGAAATTGTCGAAGCCAAATTGGGAAGGGCCTAATATTAAAAAAAATAATCAAGTATCTGAAATAGCTATTACGCGTTATACATCGCATTAGGCACCGGCTGAAATATTTGACACCTAATGCCTTGGTATTTTCAAGGCGAATTTTTACCTTGATTTGTTTAAAAACAAACAAAAGTTAAATGTAATTAATAGAATCAGGCGTTAATTTGCGGAAATCCATAATAATGCGGTTGTTATAAACTAATTTGCTTGATTCCGCGTGAAGAAAGAAAGTGATGTGTATTGCCCAGTTTTAAGGGGACCTCCCACCCTCCCTGAATCGCGCGCACTATACCCGTCTCCGACAATCCCAGCGTAGTGTTGCCTGCAGCTGCCTAAATAAGAGTAGAATCATCCGGGCCCATAGCGGAAGACCTTACAAGCAGATGCAGGTCGGGCCTCCTAAGGCCAAAGTGGAAAATCTCTAATTACAATAAACAATAAGGGGGAGCGTTCTATCCCACTACAATTCTACAGGAAGAATATTAAAAACGAGCTTACTTACCTATATCCAAGGCGACTGGTCCCTCAGTGTTCGGTCAGGTCGCATGTGGTTGTATGGTGCATGGGAAGTAATCATAATCATAATCATAATTTATTTGCAGAAAACATGGTACATTACAGGTTGGTAAATTATTTTAGACCAGCATGTTTTGTCATAATGATGACATACAAATATTTATCGAATACATAAAATACATTTTCACAACTAATATAATAAATAACATATTTTTAAATTCATCATAAACATTTTATTACATTTCATTTTATTAAAATAATATAATCGTAATTACTTAATTCATTTTAATACCGATACCTAATCCTAATCATAAAATTTAAATATTCTTCAACAGAGGAGAAGCATTGCTCCTCAAGCCATTGTTTAACAATCCTGCGAAAACGTACTTTTGGGAGTGATTGAAACTCTGTAGGCAGTGCATTGAAAAATTTTATACACATAGCTGAACAATTTTTCCTATAGAGGCTAGTGCTTGGCATTACACTGTGAGTCAGTCTTTCAGTATGCCTCAAGTTCCTCTGTACAGTATCTCTTATCTTTGTCAACAAAAGTATATTATTTTTACATACCAAATTTAAGATGTACATACACGGCAGCGTCAAAATGTGTAATTTTTTAAAATACGGTTTACACGATGAATCTGGTGCCAAACCATGCATAGCTCGAATACATTTCTTTTGGGCTGTAAAGGCCTTAACAACATCTGTACTGTTATCCCAAAGTAAAAGACCATAATCAAGTGCAGAGTAAATGTATGCATAGTACGCCGTTATTATAGTTTCATGAGATGTAATTCTTCTCAGTCTGCGAAGTAGAAAAATGTAACTGTTTATTTTAGAACAGACTTTTCAACTTGGGCTCTCCAGTTTACATGTTTGTCCAATAATATTCCCAGAAATTTTGTTTCAGTAATTTCATTAACAGATTGTCCATTGCAATATATATTAAGATTATTATTCAATGTTCCGTAATTACTAAATTGAATATAACATGTCTTTTCTACGTTAATACATAAATTATTATATGTCGCCCACTTTGAAATATTGTCAATAGTATTATTAATATTAGATTCATAAATGTCTATGTCAATGTCTCTTTTTGATGTCACAATAACTGAAATATCATCATCAAATAAAATACATTTGTATAAAGTTGAGTCAGGTAAGTCATTTATGTATAAAACGAAAAGAATTGGCCCTAATACAGAACCTTGTGGAACTCCAAATGAATTTAATCTATCACTGGATTTGTAAGAAGTTAATGTCTGTGAATTGTCAATATTTGTTACTTCCACAAATTGTATCCTGTTTCTTAAATAGCTAGCAATCCAATCAAGGACAGGGCCTCACTAAGGGTCAGTGATGTGTATCTGTGTGTGACTGATTGTGATAGACCTGGTTAGACCGTTGCTGTCGGCAGCAGCTCGGACTTCAGCACCGCTCCAAATTGTGGTAATCTTCCGCGGAGTCGCCCACAGTCACTTTCGTCGTTCGTCACGAGGACAGTCCATTAACTCTATGGTACGATTAACTAACTTCCAGAAGCCACTAACTCTCGTTTTTTATAACGCTTAACACACAAAGCGAACACAGAATGTCCGGATCAAAGGTCACTACCGTTTCGCGTGGCAACAGTTATTTCTAGAATATCAAATGGCGCACTAGTAGTTAATATTGTCGAATGCACTTATACGGATTCAGAGTTAAACACAACTAAGTCCCGGGAGAAGCTCTCAACCAAGGAATGCGCGTTACAATTCCTAGACAGTATATTTACTAGACGCGCCTACACTATTCCGCGTTCCCGAAAATTCACAGCGTGCTGTCAATAGCACAGCTGGCAAACGACTCCCTGCGCTCACGTTCCAACCTCGCGCCCTCTACGCACGAAAAAGAGGGGCCAAGGTGACCTTCACGAGACGGCGGCTTATGCGCGTGTGAATGCAAATTGCAAAGTTAATTGTTTGGCTTAAATAACTATCATCCCCAGAACCACCACACTCGGCACGACACACCACTCTCGAAAATAGACTTAGAAAATAGACTGTGCGGAGGCTGGGCTGCCCAGCCTCCACAGAGTCTACTTCAACCGAAGATGCCTCGTCCAGAGACGAAACACGTGTCGTATTCTCGAGAGTGGTGTGTCGTGCCTAGTGTGGTGGTGCTAGGGAAGGTAGTGCTAGGATTTTCGGCGACGGGTATCGTGCGCGATTGAAGGAGGATGGGAGGTCCCCTTAAAACTGGGCAGGACACATCCTTTACTTTCTTTTTTTACGCGGAATTAAGCAAATGAGTTTATAACAACCCCATTAAAAGTTAAATGTTTTTGTTTAAAATATAATCCTTGAAATAATTTACCTCAAAGAATTATACACACGGTAAAAAAATAAACAATTATTTTAAAACGTATACGTATTACTCCAGACCTTTGATGATACGATTATGCAATGTTATATTATCAATTTAATAAGATACCTTGGAGTAAAAAAGAGCTCGTAAATCACTCCTTTTCGCAGTTTTTCTGAATACCTCGGAATATGGTGCCAATTTTAGAACCCTCGGAATAAGGTGCCGTTCTTTACCTTCAATAAACGATAATCAACATTTATAAGTAAATGAACGAATAAAGTTGCATAACGTAATACAAAATTAATAATTAAAATTTATTAGGTAGTAATATTCCTTTTCTGGATAGGAGTCTGTCTGGGTAAATGAGAAGGTTTTTTTATAGAAGAGCGCGTAAACGAGTATGCGGCTCACCAGATAGTAAGTGAGTACAGCCGCCCATGAACAATCGCAAGATCAGGGGAGTTGCAGGTACGTTGCCGCTCTTTTAGAAAGGTGTAAGCACTTTTCTTGAAGGTCTCTAAGTCGTATCGGTCCGGAAAAATCGCCGGTGGTAATTGGTAATTCCACAGAGAAGTTGTACGAAGAAGAAAACTCCTAGTAAAACGGACAGTGGTGGACTGCCAATTATCCAGACGGTGAGGATTGTAACGTGAATTTTAATGCAATGTCCGTTTGTGACATTTGACAGCTGGAAATAATCCGAACAATTCCTCAGAGCACTCCCCGTGGTAGATTCGATAGAAAATGCAAAGGAATGCAACATCCCTACGCAGCGCGATTGAATCGAGTCGATCAGATAGAACTCGGTCGTCGACGATTCGGACCGCACTGCACTGGATGCAGTCAAGTGGAAGGAGCTTGCACTGGGGTGCCCCGGCCCAGAGATGAGATCAGTATTCTATGTGAGGCCGAACTTGCGCTTTGTAAAGTTGCAATTGATGTGCCGGCATGAAATACTGTTTCGCTCTGCTGAGCACGCCAAGCTTTTTAGAGGCCAATTTGGCCTCTAAAAAGCATAATATCTTGGAGAACAAGTAGGTGATGGCGATAGGCATGTAGTTGGACAGGTCTGAGCGGTCGCCTTTTTTAGGGTCTTCTTATCTATTTCTGCTGCCAGAAAATGGTGTCTACACTGCTGTGGTCCGGTCTTAGGGGTATAGAGAACCAGTATAATTACACGCTGTAATGCATCTTATATATGTGATATATCTTAGTCCTTCGACGCATTGGTACTTGATTTTATTTGAAATTGGCTGCAGGTGTCCATGACCTGCAATAGCTACTTACCATTAGGTAAACTGTAAGTTAGTCACTTCAGTTTTTATAAAAGAGGAGTATAGAGCTAGCCTAGTTTACAAATATTAAAGAATTGTTAAAAAAAATGTTGCGATAATAAAAGTAGTTAAAATTTCAAAGGCTTTGAACCTTTAAACGTCGTGTTTGTTCGGAGTTTCGTGCTTATTTCGGATGGTGGTCAAAAGCAACTTTTTAATAAAAGATATTCTTTTAATCAAGCTTTTGTGTGTTATATATGACTAAGGCTTCTTTCATGTCATTATAAGTTTAAAAAATTGTTTGGTAGTGTTTCAATTACGGCTTGCGGATAGGGCGTTGAATATTTTATGGGCATTTACGTTTTTTTACCTCTGAGGAAAGTCTTTTTGTATTTTGTGTTTGTATATTACTGTAACTAAATCTCTTTTGATGTACTGTTTGTAACTGATAGTTTTTGTTTCTACTAATGGTATCAATTTATCTTTTACAATGAAAAAAAAAAACACTATTTCGCCGCTATTGTAACTAATATTTGTAATGGAAAAGTTTGATTCGTTAAATAGCATATAAAAGTAATTTTAATGTGTATACTAATTTGGGTTTGGATACTAACGAAATTTTGATGTTTGTGATCAAGTCGTTAAAATATCACCGTACTAAAGAGAATCGCACACCTCCAAATCCGTAGTGAGTCCCTTGAAGCTAAACTTGTAAATATCATATTTTCCCATTTTGTAATACTTTATATGAATACGTCGTAAAAGTCGCAAAAATGCATTCATAGAATATAAAGCAGCGTCTGTAAGCATAGAATAAAGATGGTTTAAGTGTATTATGTTTAGAAATTATAAAATATGCGAATAAAATCGATGACACATGAAAAACAATAGAGTAAGGTTAGTATTAACGAGACTGCTAGGAAGATAGTTAATTGATACCGATTTTAAATAAATTTAAAATTCTAACAAATGCATTTGAAGATCTAAAAGCTGACAAAAAGAAATGTCATGGATCTTGTACTATTAAAACATTTTTGATAATATTTATTACGCTGGTATGACGAGTACTGCATCACTTTCGAAGAGAATGTGCAAAAACTGTCCTGATCAACTTAAAAACGAATAATTGTAAAAACGGCACGAACACACTTAAAAAGGGACGAAACCAAGTTTACTGCGTATCGTTGATAATGAGCTTTTAGCGCCGGACCAAACTATCGATTTTTACTTCTACTGCCAACAGATAATAGGATTAAAATAAGAGATTAGGACAAAACGGCCTAATTTGATAAAAACAAAGGATTGATATTTTATCATGATAACGCTACGTCACAATCACACAGATTATTATCTATTTAGGAAATATTAAGAGTAGTAGGATAGTGCTGATAGATATGCCGTATATAGTATAATCCTGACTTTGCATCCTGAGATTTACCTGTAATACTAATGTACTACATACGTTTATCTCTAAACACTTTGGAAAAGTACAGTCAAGTGAGAATTGTCAATACTATTTGCTTAATTATTTCAACCAAAAAATACAAATTTTCTACAGTAATGAAGTCATGTTTGGAAGATAATGTTCAGTTCAATTTTTTTTTTGAGTTTGTATTTACACTTTTTTAAATTATACATGTCTTATTTGCTAGCTATCTTTAAAGATGTGCCAGTTTCGTAGTCCATTGTCTAGTGTAACAAGTATAAGTAAGTCTGTTATAATTGGGTTCAACGTTTTTGGAAGGTGGTTTGGTGGTAGAGCCATACTGCAGCTATATTAGTAGTACTGTTGTAGCACGAATGGGTCGGCTTGAACGGGGAAGGACCACGCTCTCACTGGCGTACAATAGCAGCTTAACTCTGCTGTGTTTCGTATGGTGAGTGTAAAGAACCGGACACCCTTTTTACTGGAAAAGAGGTGTTCCATCTTAATACTCACGGATGACAACGCATCTGCATTTTGATTCTTTATTGTAGATAGATGTAGATGTCTATGGGTCACAGCAACCACTTACCATCATGTGCACTGTGTGCTGGTTTGTCATCCTTCTCCTATGAAAAAAAAGACTTTTCGCTTCTCGCACCAGTCGGCTATCAGAGCTTCGTCCATTAATTCCTGGTGATGTTGGTATTTGAATAGAGTCCACAAATTCCTTCTTGCGTATTAAATACCGTTACAGCCCATTAAAAGTCCACTGCTTAACGTGGGCTTCTCCTATCCTCATAGGGCTGATATTGGGCGATATGGGTTGGAAACCATAGTTTTTTATTTTTAGTGCTTACAAGGAAGACACTTCTGCCCATCTCCTAGTTTGTTAGTATGTACGACACATACTAACCATCGTCGTTATCATAATTATAGTCCTCCAAGTAATACAACATTACTAATACTACATTGTGCTGAGCTACATGCAGTCATCAACTTTCTGCCTCCCTAGGTCATCACTCCATTTAGTAGCGGCACGCCCTACTATGGGCTTACTATGCGATACGAGGCTACGACTACGGAACCTTTTTTCCTCATCGGTTGTCGGTCCTTCGAGTTATATGGTAGGCTCATTCTCACATCAGATTACTGATCCGTTAGGTTCTCTTATTTACTTTGTTGCGGATATCCTCATTTTGAATTATATCGTGTAGATATAGAGAAACTCTCGTCAAAGCTCACTAAGCCACCTTGAGCTTACTCATATAGCCAGCGGTGAAGGAACTCGTATCAGACCCATATGTCTCTCGAGCTCTTTCGTTACTACGTTATTACAGCTGTTCGACTATGGAATGCACTTCACTTATTTATAAGAAAATCTCTTAATAAGCGAATTTTAAAACAAAAGTAATAGTACATTACATAAGTTCGTCTTACACTTAAATATATATACCTAAAATAATTAATAAGAAATTAATTATATAAATTATCACGAAATATATATTAAAAAAATAATGTGTTATTCTTATAGATATTTAATTAAACATTTTACATACACATATATGCAAACCATAGCATATATGTGTATGTAAAATGTGTAAATAAATAAATGTTTCCACGGATAACACACTCTGGATTTACACTCTTGTTTTCACGTTTTGAGAAATACGTGACGAGAAAATGTGTCTTAGTAACCATTCTGTAGGGACGTTATTGCTTGTGATAAAGGACTTACTCCTCTGTCCTTAGCCAACAAGCAATGGTAAGACCCGTCAATACAGAGCATTTCCGACCGGGAGACCTTATGGAAGGAGAAGGAGATCCGTGGGAGGTTCTACAAGGCTCTACATGGGCCTTTCGTAGACACAGTTGCCTCCCTCCACTGGCTACGTTTTGGTGACCTCTTCGGGGAAACCGAGGGTTTGGTCTGTGCAATATAGGATCAGGTTATTAAGACCAACAACTATCGGAGATATATCCTAAGGGATGGCACCGTTGACATATGTCGAGCTTGTTGCCATCCCGGTGAATCACTTAGGCATGTCATCTCCGGTTGTTCGGCGCTCTCTAACTCTGAGTATTTGCACAGATACAACTTAGTAGCCATGATTCTACCCCAGGAGTTAGCTCTGAAATACGGTTTTGTGGATCGGAAACTACAATATTATAAGTAATTGCCGGAAGCCGTGCTCGAAAATGACCGCACCAGGATCTACTGGGACCATTATCACGGACAGGACTATTCTTACGAATAGGACTGATATTGTAGTGATGGACCGGGCACAGTCAGACCAGATATTTGGACCTGGCTCACGAGGTGACCGACATGTGGGGTGGTCTGCCGTTCTAAATTATTCCTGTGGTCGTTTCTACGAACGGGCACATCCCGGTCAGCCTCCTAGGACATCTGAGGCAACTGGGACTCCAGGACGGACCGCTACGGGCTCAAATGCAGAAGATAGTGCTCCTCGATACCGCCCGCATAGTCCGCCGGTTCCTTACCCTTTCCCCTAACCCTCGACCGTTTGGTCTGCCCTTGTCGTGAAGATCGAAAAAGGTAAGACTCCATTGACAGCGATTTAGAAAGTGCTGATAGCGTTAAAATACAAAGTAAAAATGATTTGTTATTGTGTAAAAACGTTACAGGATCCTATGGAAATAAAGGTGATGCAAAATATAAATGCAGAAAATCAAAAACAGAATGGAAAAACAGTGTAAAATGATATGTAAATAGCATAACACTACACCCTGCCGAGGGCTTCCCTCTGGTTGGGTTTTTATTTATTTATGTATTTATTTATTTTATTTTATATTTATCATTTTCATTTTCAATTATATATTTATATAGTCCAACCAGATCAGAAAACTATAACAAATAGATACGCCATAAATAATTTATTTCTGAACTCAAATAGAGAATCAGATTATATTCAGTATAAATTGATTTTAGTGATGGAATCATCTAGAAATCCATACTTAAAATTAACAAAGCGCCCGTAAATTGGTTTAAAATCAGTCATTGTAAAGGTTTACGCTTCAACTAACATCGTTTTAGTTTGAAAGTTGACCCTGGCGTAATATCTGCTACGTTTCCTGTTCCATAAAATAAATGAAATCTAAAACTATGAGCTACACCCGTAGTACACACACTGTAATGTTTTTATTTTCGTACATTTTGCTATAAGTAGCAATATCACTAATAATAATGTACATATTAAGAATATTCGTGACTTTTATAATTTTTCTAACCGAATTTTTGCATAAAGTGTTACCTGTTAAAGTAACATATTTAAATAAAGTGACTAGCATGCATGAGCAATATGCTCAGGATTTATATCCCCAAAAACTGAAAAAATGTTTCAAGCATTAGAAAAATATTGTTGTTGTAATATAATTGTATGTTCTGAGTTAAAATTATGTCAAGAATAGATATAAGAATAAAATTAAGTTCAAAGATTTCTTATGATCTTGTCGTTTGTGTGGTTTTTGAAACTGCTGTTATATCTAAGAGTAAGCACAAATTTGAAAAAATGTAGACTTTTTTTACAAAAATATAGGTACGTGATATTATACAACTGCTGAAGATTATAAGGTTTTGCTGTTTGAATGTCGTTTTTGAAACTACTTTGAAAGTAAATATTTCTATATGTATAAAGCTATTAACTTCGTAAAAGCTAAGGGAGATACAAGAATTTGCTCGTTAAATAAGGATGGAATTTTTAGGGCCTTTGTACCAAAATCGATGAGTGTAATTCTATATTCCCTGAGAGTATTGCTAGGTAAAGAAATTTTCTACTGGCACACATATAACATGAAATATACAAAGTAAGTAAATAGCACATATTAAACATATAATATGTTAGAATGTCCAACATTAAGGGTTCATATAGAAAACTTCATTTCTCGTAGGATTTCAGTCTAACGTGTAGCGTGGTAGGAATGTATATTTAAAAGTAAACAATGGAATACGACCTGTAATAGAATTCTAAGATATTTATTCCAAATATGGAAATGTTTATGCGTGGTAGAGCCGTGGCCTCATAGCCTCATAGATTATTCATAGATTGGGAGGCCTATGTTCAACAGATAACAATCTATGGGGGATTTGCCATAATTGCCACGCTTGGCAGGCAGGTTGGCCTTCGTAGTTTTTTTATTATTTTGAGCTGTTATATGGAAGATGCTGCTGCCCCTTCAGATCCCTCTTCAGCAGCATTTTACTGATTCTAATTTAAATTAATAAAAAACCTGTGGTTGCCAATCCACTATGGCAAAATTCCCCCTAAGTGGAAAGCCTCTGAGGGAGGTTTATGTTCAGCAGTGAACTTCTATAGACTGTAATGGATATAGCAATCCCTAATATCAAAGGTTATTTTTATATTCCGTCAATATATCGAGATGTTTTATACAAAATTTAATTTAAAGATTACAGTTTGTTTAAATTTTTTTTGTTAAGAGGTCATTTGATTGTGAACGTATGATTTTGTTATTATAAATGGGTTACTGGGAATGATCAAATATCCAATTTTGCAATCAAAGCTGAATGCTGAATCCATTTATTCGCCGACATACGTAGTTATGCCGGTTGTAAGGTAAACACGATTCTAATTCAAGTGTAAACTTGGTGTAGCTGTGTATGTCATCTGCTATGTTCGTAGTTAAGTAACTGAAACAGTACTTAAGATCCGTAGTTCCTTCGAGAGTCTGTCTTTGATCGTTGGTTTTATTTATATACAAGCATATTAAATGTCAGAATAGTATAGAATCCACAGGACTGTAATGGACTACTGTAGTACATGGGCACCTGCTTTTTTATTGGATAAGGGTGACAAACGAACATACAGTCCACCTGATGGTAAGTGGTTGCTGCGGCCCATCGAAATCTACATCTATCCTCTATTACAAGTTTAAATGCAGATGCGTTGTCACCCGTGAGGACTAAGATGGAACGCCTCATTTCCAGTAAAAAGGGTTTCCGGTTCACTACGCTCATCATACGAAATACAGCAGCGTTAAGCTGCTATTTTACGCTGGTATTCTGAGAGAGTGTGGTCCTTCCCCAGTCGAGCCGACTCATTCGTGCTACAATTATACTACTAATATAGCTGCAACATGGCTTTATCTCGTAAAAAAACCTGCTATATTTATTTCAAAGAAACAGGGCTACAGATGCGTTGTTACGTCTTAGGAATAACATATAATACGTCATAACCTGTAATTATATTGGCGATCTGTACTCTATACCCTAAAGACCGTTACACAGAGCTGTGAAAGCACTGCTATTTGACGGCAGAATTTGCTTGAAATGCGTTTAAACGTCATGATTGGCAGGTGGACTAATTTGTTGTTCTTTTGTCACTTTAGTCTTATAAAAATCCACCCTACAACAGAAGAGGACCATGGCAAGTTGCAGAGTTTTACGGGCCGGTGACCTAGAAGGTTATATGCAGGTTATATTCCTTTTTTCAACTATACTAGAACGTACTATAATTAGTGTTAAAATCACATTAATTAAGTGATATAAATTACTATACAAGAAAATCACAAATACAATCGCAATTTTCTTCTCCATTTTATTTTGTAATCTGGATAATGTAAATTTTCATTCTGTCTCTTACATTTAATGAATAATTTGGTAATCATAACATCTTGCTTTAACATTATAATAGCAAATTAAATACATTTTCGCTAGTAACATTTACAGAATATTCACGAGGCAAAATTTTGCTCATGCTAAATTTGTAACAACCAAATGAAAATAACTTTTATACTCATTATTGTTATATATTGTTATAATATTCAGAATCCAATATTTATTAAGTTTCTTTGTGTTGCTATCCCTACGTCAAGTTTTAGGGTGGCCTACTCACGGTGTGTGTTATTGCGGACGGTACCATGGACGGGTGATGATTACGGACGACTACGCACCGCATCGTCTTTTCCAACAACGCGTGAGTGTCTGTTCGTTCGGGTCCAAGATTCGAAGTCATTTTAGCATTTTGAAATGCGAAATAGAAGAGCACTTTTTGCTGTAACTGTAACTCTTGTAGAATTATTTATTCATATTTTTTTTGAATTATTAACAAATAACAAATAATCTGTTGCAGCCTATCAAACCTTTACTGCTGAATATAAGGCCGCACTGAAAGAATGCCCTATATCCCCCATATTTGTCATATTACATAGTGCTTGGCATGCGCTTTGGCCACCGCAGCATTTTATTCAATAGTTGTATATATTAGGTTGGCTGGGTTTTCCCTCTTTCGCTTCTTACGACACCCACGGGACGGTATAGGATAGTGGATATATTCTTACACCGCGACTACCACTTCAAGTTTAAAATAATATATTATAACAATTAACATTTTATGATTAAGCAAAAACACTTAAAAACAAAATATTATATTGCTTAAAATACGGTTAAATACGATTACTTAAAACAAAGGGAAGCAAAAGAAACCACGCTGATGGATGTCGTGAAATTTCAAAGCGTTGTCTCATCTTTATAAATAAAAATTACGTGTCACATTGTTTGTCCGCAATGAAAAGAAAAGGAAAGGATGGATATCTGCTACTGGAATTAAAAGATGAAACAGAGAGTGAGAAGTGGATACAAGCTGCAAAAATGAAGGTATTAAAAGTGAATGATATTCTTCCTAATGCACCTATGAAATATGATGAGGGTAAGGATAGAATTATGTTGAGACGCGCACTTACAAAAGCAAATAAAACAATTTTGTGGAATGCAAAAAAATAATTAGGTTCAGAATACATAATATACATTTGGTTTAAAAATGAAAAAATTTTCGCTCGAAAAGAAGACAAAGACAAGATCATAACTATCAGGTGCATCGATGACATCCAGAGACTAACAAAACGAATCATTTCTCATAATACGGAAGTAAAGGAAGTAATCAGTTAAGTGCAAAACTCAGCATTAAGTATAATTATAAGTAATATTAATAACAACCATAATGGATTCTTTTGCGAACGTTTCAGAAATATACGACTGTATTAATTTAAATGATTTTTACAAATTTTTACCCAAAGGTAAAAAAAGTTTCACTTTTATTCATATTAACTTAAGGTCTATGATAAAAAACTTTGTAATGCTAAAGGAATGTATAAATTCTAGTAAAGTAAATTTAGACTGCATTGCCATAACGGAAGCCAATATATCTAATAATTTACTATCTATGTTTAATATCGATGGCTATACAATGCATAGTATCTTAAGAACTAAAAGAAAGGGGGGTGGGATAATTATTTATGTACGTAAGAACCATAAGGTTGAAATTATACCTATAAAAACATTACACTGTGAATCACTTATAAGCAAAATTACCACCTATAATATGCAAACATTCCATCTTTGTATAATATATAGACCACCGAACGAGAACAAACACTTGTTTATAGAAGAGTTGTGTCACATAGTAAAAGATAATTTCGCTAAAAACATAACTTAATCATCCTGGGTGATATGAATATTAACATTAAATGCATTACACCTATTCAAGAATATTATTTAAGTAAAATAGCTGAGTGCGGTCTAACGTGTGCGATAACAGATTACACCAGAATAGAAAAAAGAAAAGGCAAAATAACTAAAAGTTGTATATATCACATCTTTGTGCGATCGCGTACGTTAGACTTATACTCTGGCGCTATTGGTACTGTATTAGCAGATCATCGCATGACTGTGCTTGCATGCGTCGCACCTGTTTCGTTCACACGGGATGAATTCGAAAATATTATTTTATATGATAATAAAAAGCTTCATACAATGTTAAACGAAATAGACTGGTCACCGGTTAATTATATGCAATGCCCTATTAGTATAAACAATTTTATCAAAACTAAATTTATGGAGTGCTACAGTAAATGTCAATCAATTAAAAAAATAAAACAAAGTAGCAAACGAAATAAAGAGAATTGGTTAAATAAAGACATCATAAATATGTGTAAAATAAGATATACTTTGTTTACTAAATGGAAAAATGACTCAAGTAATAAACTTTTAAGGATAGAATATAATAAATATAGAAATAAAACAATTAAATTTATTGAGAGAAATAGAAACAATTACTATTATCAAAAAATCAATAATAACATGTCTAACACAAGATATACGTGGAAAATTGTAAACAGACTTTGTGGCAAGGTTACCGAAACACTAGATGAATCATTAAATAAAGCATTTAACTTCAAAAGTCAAAATAGTAAAACAATAGCCGATAATTTTGCCACTGAATTCAATAGAAACATAAAAACTATAATACCAAATTGTACCAGTAAAATTCTATCGGAAGATTTGTACACAAATACAGCAGATACGTCTATACGGTTTCAAAAAGCGAACACAAAGCAAATAAAAAATATAATGCAAACACTTAACACAAAAAAGGCACCAGGAGCCGACGGAATTCGTACGATTGACATTAAAGCTATATCAGAAAAAAATGCTAAAGTGATTGTCAAGTTAATTAACAGTAGTATAAATACAGGCATCTATCCTACAGATTTAAAATTAGGATTGGTACGACCTATTTACAAAAGTGGACATCAAGACGATTACAATAATTACAGGCCTATTACTATACTCCCAATAATTGACAAAATTATAGAAAAATTCACATCCAACCAGCTTCATAATTACTTTCAAAAACATAAAATTATTTCGGCATCTCAATACGGATTTCAGCCAAAAAAATCTACTACACAGTTACTGTCAAACTTTACAGACGAAGTAAATAAATGTCTAGATGAGAAAAAGCATGTATTAATTGCTTTCATTGATTTAAGTAAAGCTTTTGACACCTTAAAACATGACATTCTTCTAAGAAAACTTGAAAACTCTGGTGTTAGAGGACCCTTCCTAAGATGGTGTAAAGACTATGTGAGCAATCGATATTTCCAAGTAAAGATAAAAAATAATTTAAGTATTAAAATGCCTATGACTACAGGCACGGCACAAGGCTCAGTTATAGGGCCACTCCATTACTTAACATACGTAAATGAATTAGAAAATATAATTAAAAAATGTAGTTTATACCAGTATGCAGATGATACGTGTCTTCTGTCAGAAGATAAAAATGTGGAAATAGCTATGCAACAGTTACAAGATGATTTTTCACGCCTCTCTATGTGGGCACACGACCTAGGACTTATAATAAATATACATAAAACCAAGATACTACACATTCACTCAAGTCACATCAGGAACATTAGGCCAATCAGCATTATTGCCCATAATCATCTCTGTCTGCACAATATAATAACTTGTTCATGTGAAAAAATTCCGGTTGTTAAATATCACACATATTTAGGACTGGTCATAGACGATAGGATGAACTGGAAGAATCATATTGATTACGTGTGTAGTAAATTAAGAGCAATCCTAGCGAAATTTCATTTTATTCGTAATACAGTTCCATTTAAAATTCGTTTAAGCCTATATAATGCTTTAGTGGAATCGATAGTGTCATATGGTCTTAGTAGCTATGGGCGAACTTTCCGCACTTATCTAGATAAAATATACAGCTTCCAAATAAGACTGTTAAAATCTATTTTGCCTCAACATATCAAGGATAAATATCGGAATGACTACTCATACCTTTTCACATACTGCAATGTATTACCCATACATAAAAAGGTGAAATATTTTGCTTCTGAAAGAATGTTATGAGTACTCGATAGACCCAACCCCAAGAGATTGCAATTATAACACCAGAAATACAACACCGTATTCACTAATTAGAACGAATAATTACTACGGTAAAAGAACACGTAAATATCTAATACCATACCTGTTAAATTCTTTACCTACAGAATTAAGAAGCCAACTAACAGCACAAAACATAAAAACAAAACTTAAACGTTTTTTATATAATTAGAATTCTTCAAAAAAAATATTAAATGATAATCATGATAATCTATATTTATCTATGCAAATATATTGCCAAAAACGGACAAATAAACAAAACGTGTAACCAGATAAATTCCATTAAAAAAAACTAGTCCTTAAAAATGCATTCCGTGTGTACGCGCGTAATTAATTTGCAGTATAGTGTATAGGCGAGTCGAACAATCGAAGACAATAACATTCACATTTCTGCTTATTTCTTGTAAACAATATCAAAAACTACCCTCTCCACAAAAAATATACAGTTTAAGAAATATCTACTATAAAGTTTGTATAAAATTATGTAAATACAAAAAATGCTTAATATTCTCTCACACAATTGTAAAATGGTATTTTATATTTAGGTTAAGTAAAGGATAATTTCAATATTATATAAATAAAAGTATAATGTAAAATAACATATTAGAGCAGACTGTGCAGTGCCAAGACAAACACAATTGTGTTTAATGGCACGAAGAAATTATATTGTAATTAAAACTGTTACCTTGTTGAAATAAATAAAAAAAAAATTCTTAAACTCCTAAACTGTTTGGTCAACTTGAGAGATAGGATAGTTTTTATTCGTAATAAAATATATTGAGGGTCACTACCCTTAATAGTTCGTAATAAAAATATTGAGGTATAAGGTTCATAAGACAAAGGGTCGTATGAGAGGACAGAACAACGTCTGCCTGGTCAATTCGTTTTGATATAAATTTAAAATATTTAAAAAAAAAACTATTAATTCTATTAATTTTTTATACTACCCTAACAGGAAATCTCCACTTTACACGTGCACGGTTGTCAGCTAGCTAGCTAGTCTCATACGAGTTGCGGCCGCACCTTTGAAGTTATAGACTTGCGGCGGATCAAAGCGCCGCTAAGGATGTGACGGCGCTGTTGTGACGAGACCCTTCTCATGGTTCAGCGCCGGTACGAGCACAGAGTAAGGACCAGAGGGGAAGATTCTTAACAACGTCGAAAATGTATACCTATTCTGAAAGGGTTGTCGCATGTTGCATGTGAAAATTTTAAGGAAAAAAAATATTGTATAGCATAAGACATGTGTATTAATTATAACTTATATTCATGTAACAACATATCTATTCATAGTTCCAAATCAAGCGCTGTTTCGTTTCGATTAATTTGAAAAATAAAGGATTAAATTTAAATATTATATAGTGTATAAAATAACATGCATATTAATTATTACTTATGTTACATAATGTAACAACATAATATCTATTAATTGTTCGAAATCAAGAGCTGTTTGGTATCGATTAATTTTAAACAATAAGGAAAAAATTAAAATGTAATATAGTGTATATAATACGTAAACAGGTACTTACTTTACTTGATCTCTTAGGTACAAAAAAAAAGGAAACATCCTTATTTTCTCTAGAATTATTCATGCATACTGTACAACTATTAGACATTTTTGCTTATACAGAACACTTATTATTTACCTATATAAATTTAAAATAACTTAATACTTAATTATTTTAATTAAAATACTAAAATATAATTATTTAATAATTGCAAAAATACTTCATAAATTAATTGATGTATACAATTTCGAAATATTGTTGGTATATTTATTTAAATAAAAAAAAGAAAACGGCAGATTTATGGGGGATTTCCGTTAAAGTTATTTTATCTATAATAGATATAATAGCACCTTACCTAGCCACTATATTTAATACAAGCGTCGAATCTGGTGTGTTTCCTGATTTAATGAAAGTTTGTAAAGTCATACCTTTATTTAAATCTGGTAGTACATTAGACCCCGCCAATTTTAGACCAATTTCTGTACGACCAACATTTAGTAAAATTTTTGAAAAAATAATTTTAGATCAAAGTTAGTTAATAGTTTCTTTAATATTAATAAATTGCTACATAGAAATCAATTCGGTTTTACAAGGGGTCGCTCAATAACTGACGCTGGAGTTGAGCTTATTAAACATATTTTTTTAGCATATGAGAATTCAGAGGATGCTTTGAGTATATTTTGTGACCTTTCCAAGGCCTTCGACTGCGTTCACCATGAGACATTAATCAGGAAGCTACAGTACTATGGTATCAAGAACACAGCGCTTAAACTTATAATTTCATATTTATGTAATATAATGCAGAAAGTTATTATCAATGGTAAAAGTTCTTCCGGCTCACCTGTACTAATGGGTGTCCCTCAGGGCTCAATTCTCGGCCCATTCCTGTTTCTAATGTATATTAATGACTTACCTTCTATTGTAGAGGATAATCATGATATAGTATTATTTGCTGATGACACTTCTTTGATTTTTAAACTTAAACGTCAATCATTTAAATGTGACGAAGTGAATAATGCTATATCAAAATTAGTGCATTGGTTTAACGTTAATAATTTACATTTAAACGGAAATAAAACTAAATGTATTTATTAAATTTACAACAACGAATGTTAGAAATCTGAGTACCAATGTGTTTTTAAATGGGGAAGAACTGAGCCCTGTTGAATCCACTGTTTTTCTTGGCATCACTCTCGACGCAAAGCTTCAGTGGGGCCCCCATATGTCCAAACTAGCAAGCAGACTAAGTTCTGCAGCCTATGCTGTAAAAAAGATTAGAGGTCTCACTAGTGTCGAGACAGCTAGATCAGTTTATTTCAGTTATTTCCATAGCATAATGTCTTATGGGATTTTGCTATGGGGAAATGCGGCTGATTCAGAAACTATTTTTGTTTTACAGAAGAGGGCCATTAGAGCTATTTACAACCTAAAACTGAGAGAGTCTCTTAGAGATAAATTTAAAGAAATAAATATATTAACTTTGGCCTCTCAGTATATTTACGAAAATTTAATGTATGTTCACAAAAACAAAGGTAGTTTTAGTAGAAAAAGTGATGTGCATTCTGTAAACACTAGGAACAAACACAAGCGAGTGATACCAGTTTCTCGACTCCACAGAGTCAGTAATTCATTCTTGGGGCAATGTATACGCTATTACAACAAGGTCCCGGAAAGTGTACAGGCTCTCTCCATTTTAAATGTTTTGTTAAGTTGAAACTGTATAAAAAGGGTTATTATAGTATAAATGAATACATGGTTGATAATAACCCCTGGGAATGAGGTGATCGCTTCCAAGCTGTTTCTAAAATAAATTTTGTACTTATATAGTTAGTACAACCATTATTGTAAAATTTGCTCTAAAAAACGTCCCGCTGGGTTTCTTGCTGGTTCTTCCCAGGACAGAGGTTTTTTTTGTCGAACCAGTGGTAAAGTAAAAAATGACTTTCAATAAGAATCACACATGTGATCTATATTGAATAAAAAATTATTCTATTCTATTCTATTCTATTCTAAATGCGCACGAAGCCCTTTGATGGATACTCTGACTGAGCCGGCGCAAACCGGTTTGTACCCCGACGGAGTGTCGGTGAACCTGTCGGTGAGATGTCACCAACACATAGCTGCACTATGTACGGGTGTATTCGCAGCGAGCCGTTTGTATGTAGCTTCCCCTTTGGTCGGTTTCTTTACTCGTGTGGGTACGAGCTTCTTTGCATCGGTCCGCAATGTCATGGACTGTGTAAAGCCACCCTTACATTATTTTTCCTATTAATTCGTTGACAGGTTGAGAATGCCTACAGGTATTAGTCACATAGTACAACGGGGGATGAACATGTCTAGCAGTGGACCATTATAGGCTAAAGAAGAAGGAAGCCATAAAATTAGAATGAAATATTTTAATTCAGTATAGATTATTATACAATACTTATAGAAAGTATTTTTTTTACTTACCACATATCAAGATATATGAGATTTTTCTAGCATTCCCTTATTGGAACGAATCTACTTACCTACGAAAACTATAAGGACGAAATGGTGATGGATACTCATACTCCGTCACCATTTTTTAATCTCATCTTCAATGTATTGTGATTCATTACATCATTCATCATCATTACAGCCCTTCACAAGTCCACTGCTGAACATAGGCCTCCCCCAAAGAATGCCACAAAGCACGGTCCTGAGCCACCTGCATCCATCGACTTCCTGCATGTCTTACCAGGTCGTCACTCCATCTCGTGGGGGGACGCCCTACACTTCGCCTACTGGTACGAGGCTGCCACTCGAGAACCTTTCTTCCCCATCGGTTGTCGGTTCTTCGAGCTATATGGCCGGCCCACTGCCACTTCAGCTTACTAATCCGTTGGGCTATGTCGGTTACTCTGGTTCTACTGCGGATATCCTTATTCCTAAGTTTATCACGCAGAGAAACTCCGAGCATAGCCCTCTCCATAGCTCGCTGAGCGACCTTGAGCTTCCTCATACGGCCAGCAGGGAAGGATGTATTGTGATTGTTGTCTATTAAATAAATAAGTATTGTGTTTAAAGTAATACTTTCATTAATAATCTGTAAATCCTGCACTAAAATTTTGACATTATATAATTTCGGTTGTTTTTACAGCGCCTCGCTTGCCTACGGGTTAATAACTCAATTTATGCTGTAATTAACAGCATTTTGCTTGTTGTTGTGTCAAACTTGCTCTAATGTTACTTATAAAGTTAGCAGTGTATTGCTAACACGATTAGAGAATCTTTGGTAGTAAACTTAGCAACAGTAACGTTGGAATATATATTTTTTTAACTTATTATAAACCAGTTCTTGGCCAGAATCCCACCTGGTTGTAAGTGGTGATTAAGCCCGAAATAGTAAATCGCACTATCTTAGCGTAAATATAATAGGAAAGTTTCAGCCTGTATACGATCCAATGCACAGACGTCCATTCATTTCTGAGGGGAAATAAAAACGATCTGGCGGATGTCACAAGTTATATATTTTTTTCAGATATGCAGTTTTCGTAACGATATTTTTTACACATTGGGGTGCCCCAACAAGCATATTTAGTATATGGTAAACATAAAATAACAAACTGGTAATACTCGGCAAGCAAGTAAAACCTTTGGTCCTGCACTTGATCTTTCTCCGGTCGAGTCGGTTGGCCATGGGTGGACCAGAAAGATGTACGATTTTAAAAATATAATTGGTAAATCCAATTGGGCATACCTTAAGCGCATAAAAAAATACGTATAACATGATTATACGGAATTTTTTAAAGTAGTTTAAATACATTTCGATAGCACTATCCGCTTCAACACCCTCGGAAACCATGAAAATGAGACCCAAGATGAAAAAATTGATATCTATTGCAACCATCATCTTGGATTTACATTTCAACAGCGCTATTGGCTTCAACACCCTCGAAAACCATGAAAATGACACCCATGATGGAAAAATTGATACCCATTGCAGCCGCCATCTTGGATTTACATTTCGACAACCCTATCGGCTTCAACTCTCTCGAAAACCATGAAAATGACACTCATGATGAAAAAATTGATACCTATTGCAGCCGCCATCTTGGATTTACATTTCGACAGCACTATGGGATTCAACACCCTCGAAAACCATGAAAATGACACCCAAGATGAAAAAATTCATATCTATTGCAGCCGCTATCTTGGATTTACATTTCGACAGCACTATCGGCTTCAACACCCTCGAAAACCATGAAAATGACACCCATGATGAAAAAATTTATACCTAATTCAGCCGCTATCTTGGATTTACATTTCGACAGCACTATCGGCTTCAACACCCTCGAAAACCATGAAAATGACACCCATAATGAAAAAATTTATACATATTGCGGCTGCCATCTTGGATTTACATTTCTACAAACCTATCGGTTTCAACACTCTCGAAAACCATGAAAATGTCATACATGACAAAAAAATTGATACTACTTACTTTTACTACTATTATTTATTCTGTGCTTTTAAAATATTGTAATAAAAAAATCTCTTATTATTATTATAATCAAGTATTTAAAAAAATTTGGTTAGTCGAATATTGTGTATTTATACAGCGATCTTTTTGAGCCGCTGCAAACAACTGAAACAATGTCCACTCACGACGGCGATTGACGCCGAACCACAGAACACAATTACTCTGTATCCAGAGAAGAACGCCAACTTCATACTAAAAAACGGAAACACGTGTTTATATGTGTATACGAAAAGCGCTACGGTGGACGCCCATATAAAACTTTTTTGGCGGGAATTTCAAACCTGAAATTCTGTAACTTTAAACTTAAATAAAAGCTTATTCGAGTAATTTTGGCTCAAGCCTCACAAACCTATGGGGTAAATTCCCATATATTTGAGAGGTTGCACCAAAATTACTCGAATATAATGTAGATTAGTATGTGGGATAAAATAAAACTATAAATAAGTATAGTTATGTAATTTTATTTTCTGGAAGACATTGTTTTATAAACTACACATTATTATTGATGTTTTATTGCTTTTGCACGTAATATTTCCACGCACGTTACTAATATATAACACATATTATTGTCAAAGTTATTCTTCACAGAACATTAACGTAAATTTAAATCAGCAAAATTCTCATGATGAAAACTTTACTCAGCCCAAATACGTGATCTGAAACAGATACAATTCGAGTAAATATAGTAATAAACCCTACAAATAACGGCCAATAAATTCGAAATGTCTATAACCCTACCACAATATTGTCATAAGTTTTTCTTTTCCTATCATAGGAAACTTGCAGAAAGTGATTAGATGATTTTGTGCTTTTTATTTACACAACACTTAACTTACTTTCGATGATGATCACAAATCGTGCATAAAACTTTGAAATAATGAATTCATTTATAGTCAATATCTTAAACATAATTAACATCTCACAAAAAATCTTTACTGTACATTCACGATAATATTCTGACTGTATATTTGCGTACATACGAAAATGAAGTCCATCTAACTGAATTTAAGCAAAAATGAATAATAAATATTAAAAACTAAACCTATGAAATAAATTTCAGAAAATATTTTCAATATGAAAGACGTTGACAAACAAATGTCATTTTTTCTTCTTCTATTAATTCATGGCTTCTTTTGATAAAATTCTGCTAATATTTAATAATTTTATTTAAATCAATTAATAGGTAAAGTAATTGTGCGAATCTCAGAGTAATAATATGTATGTAATTATACTTTGAAGAGCAAACCAATAAAAGTTTAACACCGAATTAACATTTTTATTTTCTTCCCATATAATATGAATTTGTTTATCTAATTTTTAAAATGGCAATCTAAAACAAAATTAAAGAAAGAGACAGCGATATTTTATCTCGCTTTATTTTAACAAGCCCAACACGCATATTGACAAAATCATGACTGTGTGCAGATTTTTCAGTTTTCATACAAAGTTGCCTCACCCTGCGCCGAACTAAGTGTAAATACTCGGTGGCTTTAGTTCCCTTTACAGAAATAATTTACATACGAGGCTACTAAATCAACGCAAATTTCGCCATTTTGGAGCCCAAAAAATTAATTATAGCAAAACAAAACAAAATTACACTGCCATTTACATTCAGTGGCTTCCCACATGATAGATGAAGAGATTAAAAAATAGATTGAGTTAAACAATTGTAATTTTCAAAAGTTAGAGTGTTTACACCTTTCGGACTTGATAAATCCACACCATAAGCCACTAAAACCCCTTTTTTATTTAAAAATAGCAATTAATCGATTTAAAAAAAATATTAATAAGTTAACAATCATTTATCTTTCTAACAATGTGCTTTTTATATCATTTATATGTATAATATGATTGCTAGATACGATTTTATTCGATAAAACGTTGGAATCTTAATTTTTAGGCGATAGTAGAACATACCTTGCGATTTCGCTTAAGGTATGCAATAGAATTGTTTTCGGGAGGGGCGCGTGGGATGTGTCGTTGTGTAGCTCCGTTTCAGCCTATAAGTCCATCGCTGAACATAGGCCTCCCCCATAAAATGCTTCATAGGGATTTTCGCCATAGCTGCCACGCTTGGCAAGCGGGTTGGTAACCGCAGTTTATTTTTATTTTTAGTCGTCATTAGGAAGCTCAGTTTACGGAAATTTAGTTGCGATGGAGCGTTTCACGGGTGTAGCAACGTGCGTTATGTGTTAAAAATATACGTGATACAAAAATGGTGATTCCTGCACTGTCGTTCGACGTTTATTTCGCAAAGAGTTCCGATTACATGTTTTAAGTCAATGCGATTCCAGGGACTTGTCATTAGATCGTGGGTCAAGAAGTTTGAATCCTTCGGTTCCACGCTAAATTAAAAGCTTGCGGGATGCTCTAGGTCAATAAGAACACAAGAAGCAATTGATATTGAATAGATGTTGCTTATGCGTATGGAAACGTTAGGTTCTCATAGGCATAATCCAAATAATAACGCAATCCCAGACAATCAACTCGTAAGCGATCAGCTGAGCTCGCTCATCTTTGCGTCGCATATTAACGAAAGATCTTTGGGAATTGCACCCCTATAAAATAGAGTTAGTGCAGGAAATGAAACCAAGCGACCACAATTTACGTCTTATTTTTGTTGAAACAATGTTGGAGCGCTTCCGGAGTTTTAAAAATAATCTTTTTTCCGACGAAGTTCATTTGCACATAAATGGGCATGATAACGGAAGGAATTTGGACAGAATTGGGCCGCTGTCGATTCAAATTGTAACATAAAAAAGCCCTTGCATTTACAAAAACTTACAAAAAGGTATTTATTAAAAATTTGCAAAAACACGTCAGCATAAGGGGGATAATCGGATCTTATTTGTTTTTTAAGGATCAGCGAGAGCGAGCAATAATCGTTAATTCCGACCGGTAAACAAAAATGTTACGTGATTTTTTCTTTCCGAAACTGCAAGAACAGCAAGTCTATCACCGTGCTAGTGCTACATGGTTTTAACAATATGACGCCTCATGGTCATGCCATACTTGTAAAGGCTTATTGGCTTTAAAGTAATATCACGCAGAGGTAATATTCAATGGCCTCCCAGAAGTCCAGATCTGACCCCATAAAATTTATTTGTGTGGGACTAAAAATAAAAAAAATCTGCGGTTGCAAACCCGCTTGTCAAGCGTGGCAACTATGTCAAATATCCCTCCTATGAGGAAATTTAAGGAGGGGAGTGCTACGTTCCACAGTGGACTATATTAGACTGTAACAATAATGGTATGTGAGGATACCGCAAAAAGACAACCACTATTGCCCAGTTAAAGACCAATTTCCGGAAAGAAACGGCCTCTATTCTGTTCCGCGCGCACTGTGTCAGTGAGTTTTCGTTGATTTAAACTCAAGGTTTGAAGAGTGTTTGCACCAAAATGGATCACATGTGGAAGATGTTATTTTCAAAAAAAAAAATTCATAAATCTTTTTTATTAAAAATATATTTGTTTATGTACTAATTTTAGTTTTTTCCCGTGATTTGTTGAGTTTCTTGACAACCGTTACAAGCAAGATGTCAATGGATGCAAGTGGCTCAGTTTTGGGCAGGCTTAGTTAGTAGTGAACTTGTGTGATGATTACGTCGATGATAAAACATAAAAAAATAACAGTGATTGGATGTAGCGTTAATGGTGAATGGCTTGATCAAAATTTTTATGATTGAAAAACTACTAACTTCTTATTTTGGCCATTGATTGACGTTTTATAATTTTGGCCAAGTTAAAGAGAAGAATATAAATCGAAAAAGTGAGTTTTGTATCGACTTGAACAATTATAATATTCTGTTCCGTGTAATTATCCGCTTAAATAATTACATTGCTTTTCTTATAATTTTAATTTGATATTTATGGCTATTTCAGATATTCTGGACAAATCTTTTAATGATTAGGAAGGGGGAAAATTGTTGAGTGTTTGCTCAAAATTACATAAAAATTAACGCAAATCTGATTTACCTTCAAGCTATATCTAATGGTGCTCCAAAGAAAATTGTAAAAAACCTCAAATTTTACGTTCCCTCGGAAAAAGAACGCGGTAATTAGACATTTTCAAATTCGAATCACTGGTTTATAAGTAAATAAAAAAGTTTATTAAGATATTTCATAAAATATAAATAAAAACGATAATTAAAAAAGTGTTACTTTTTTTAAGCGTGGATAAAAACTACTTTAACATCTTTTTTAATTTTAAATCTAGAATTAAAATATTTTATACAAAAGAACATATTATTATGACATATATTATAGGAATGTGGTGCAAAAAATTCTCTCCGGTTGAAAAGTGTTAAATGTGAGCTAATTCTTATGTGTTTAGTCTCGATGGAGAGGAGTGGATGGAATTCCGTTTAATTAAGAGGAGTTGAAGTTTAATTAAGGCGAGGAATAATATTTCCATAATTTGTTGATTTTTAAATTAGCTTATTTTAGTAAAATATTTGTAAATAAGCTGTATAGTGACTGCTTAAGTGAATGCACTACCGCATATCATCCCGTGGGTATCGTCAGCAAAATCTTTTTTTTTACAAGGTATGGTGACAGACGAGCACACAGGCCACCTGATGGTAAGTAGTTGCTGTGACGATAGACAATAAACAATCAAAATGCAGATGAGTTGTCACCCATGAGAACCAAGATGGAGTACCTCTTTTCCAGCAAAAAGGGTCTCCGGTTCTCTACACTCACCATACGAAACAGAGCAGTGTTAAGCTGCTATTTTACGCTGGTATTCTGTGAGAGCGTGGTCCTTCCCCGGTCGAGCCGACTCACTCGTACTACAACTATACTACTAATATATGTAGCTGCAGAATGGCTCTACCACGTATAGAATATCTTACCACGTGTAAGTATCTTCCTCATAACAACCCAAAAGAATAAATAATGCATTTGCAACCTGCCTGCATAGAATGTTAACTATGGCTACATACCCTCTTTATGTATATCATTGAGATATTATGTAAAACTTACGGTAAGTACATTATACTTCAATGCTATATATAGAGGCCTGTGTATAGCAGCGGTCGTTTGATGAATGAATCTTTAATATCTTGTTTCTTTTCTATTATTTTCTAATAATGAGAAATTACTGGAATATTTTACAGGCGAACTTATTGTTTCATAAGTACTAAGAGATGAAAAAATTATTATAATTTAATTTGTACTCATATTTTGCAACTGCCTTACTTGACTTATTTTCCGCTAGTAATGTAAACTAATGGTGTTATTCATCAAGATACAAAAACATTACAGGTCTACAAAACATCAGAGGTCGGGTCAATAAATTAATGTCAAATGGTTATAATGAATAAGGGCCAAGTTTTCAAACTTTAGATCAAATTTATTTATAGAATAAAATAAAATATAAAGAAATTAAAAATTAAAGTTGTATGAATAAATTATTTCAATTGTTTGACTTTTATAATCAATCTGGTGATATTATTTATTCTACGGATAATTTTCATCGATAGATTGAAAAATCAGCCCTTAAGCGTCCAATCGACCCAGATTCTACGGGCAGATCCGTAATGTCAAATATCAGTGATAACTAAAGCATCCAATTGTCCTAGACTCTACGGCGCGGGTCCGTAAAGTCAATTAGGATTCCGCGTCCTTAGCCCAATTCGTAATAATAAAATAATCCCGTCAAAGTCTTATTTCGCGTGTGTTGATTTGAACACATCTTAATATATACAAATAATGTTTACTTCTTCGTATTTTATGCGCTGCTATACAGTTCATGAAATTGCAGTAAAACTTTACAACACATTGCTTGCACTTTCGCGAACTATATTGGCATAGAATATCGTAATTAACTTAATTGCGCATATCGTACCGACAAATTTATTTATAAGTTATATAACATTCTACTTCCATGAATGTATTATCATTACCAATTAAAGATATAGGTAAGTCTTGAATAATCCTGAACGATATTTCAGCAATTATTTCTGCTGTGGCTCCAATGCGCTGGGTACCTGTTGGTAATGAATAAAAATTGCTACTCGCTTTGTTGGCCATTTTACTAATGAGTATTATAGTACATAGCAATCTTCATAGAAAATTCCGACAATCTATTTCTGCTTATAAAACCCCGAGGTATAAATAAAATTAAAAAATTTAAAAGCCCCCGAAAGAAAAATAGCTGATGATCTTCAAATGGCTGAACAGATTTTATCGAAACTCCATGAATACTCTTCATTAAAACACATTTCAAACGAAAAAAACTTATTCTTCATTATATATTATATCCATTCAGGGGGTATGATGCCACAGACAGACATGCAGATACACAGATACACCTTATAAACTTATAACACTTATGTTTTCATAGGTGGTGAAAAATGATGTGATGAGTGCTCTTATTATGGATATTGTCGTGAATGATACACAATATCATGAGAGGGAGTTTAGAATATAATCGATATACACATAGCTAATTAGGTCATTTAACATACGATTGACCTATTTCCCTTGTAACAATATAACTTCTGATTTCAATTTATTTCGTTTCTTTGCGAGTAGCATATCATCTTCATTTTATTTATAATTGTATGTTTATATTCTAACAGTTCAGTCACAGTATAAATATATATTTACTGTGGTTCTGTTGTATTTTACCAATTATTAATTTTAATAATTTGAGAGATGAAGCACTCGAAAATAATTCGAAAAATATTGGTAAATCCAATTGGGCATACCTTAAGCGCATTAAAAAAATTACGTATAACATGATTATACGGAATTTTTAAAGTAGTTTAAATACATTTCGACAGCACTATCGGCTTCAACATCCTCGAAAACCATGAAAATGACACCCGTGATGAAAAAATTGATACCTATTGCAGCCGCCATCTTGGATTTACATTTCGACAGCACTATCGGCTTCAACTCTCTCGAAAACAATGAAAATGACACCCAAGATGAAAAAATTGGCACCCACTTCAGCCGCCATCTTGGATTTACATTTCGACAACCCTATCGGAGTCAACTCTCTCGAAAACTATGAAATTGACACCCATGATGAAAAAATTGATACCTATTGCAGCCGCCATCTTGGATTTACATTTCGACAGCACTATCGGCTTCAACTCTCTCGAAAACCATGAAAATGACACCCAAGATGAAAAAATTGGTACCTACTTCAGCCGCCATCTTGGATTTACATTTCGACAGCACTATCGGCTTCAACACTCTCGAAAACCATGAAAATGACACCCAAGATGAAAAAATTGGTACCTACTTCAGCTGCCATCTTGGATTTACATTTCGACAGCACTATCGGCTTCAACATCCTCGAAACTCATGAAAATGACACCCATAATGAAAAAATTAATACCCATTGCAGCCGCCACCTTAGATTTACATTTCGACAACCCTATCGGCTTCAATTATCTCGAAAACCATGAAAATGACACCCATGATGAAAAAATTGATACCTATTGCAGCCGCCATCTTGGATTTACATTTAGACAGCACTATCGGCTTCAACTCTATCGAAAACCATGAAAATGACACCCAAGATGAAAAAATTATATCTATTGCAGCCGCCATCTTGGATTTACATTTCGACAGCACTATCGGCTTCAACACCCTCGAAAACCATGAAAATGACACCCATGATGAAAAAATTGATACCTGTTGCAGCCGCCATCTTGGATTTACATTTCGACAGCACTATCGGCTTCAACACCCTCGAAAACCATGAAAATGACACCCAAGATGAAAAAATTGATATATTTTGCAGCCGCCATCTTGGATTTACATTTCAACAACACTATCGGCTTCAACACCCTCGGAAACCATGAAAATGACACCCATGATGAAAAAATTGGTACCTAATTCAGCCGCCATCTTGTATTTACATTTCGACAGCACTATCAGCTTCAACACCCTCGAAAACCATGAAAATGACACCCATGATGAAAAAATTGGTACCTACTTCGGCCGCCATCTTGGATTTACATTTCGACAGCACTATCGGCTTCAACACTCGAAAACCATGAAAATGTCACCCATGACAAAAAAAATTATACTACTTGCTTTTAGTACGTACTACTATTATTTATTCTGTGCTTTTAAATATTGTAATAAAAAAATGTCTTATTATTATTATAATTAAATATTTAAGAAATTTGGTTATTAGAATATTGTGTATTTGTACAGCGATCTTTTTGAGCCGCTGCAAACAACCGAAACAATGTCCACTCACGAAGGCGACTGAAGCCAAACCACAGAAAAAAAAACAAAAAACCAGCACAAACTATATAGGATCACTACCAAACCAGTGGCATACAGTCCATACTATAATTTTTCTTAGAGGTATTATTATGTCATGACAGTTTGTCCATGTTGCAGTAGATGTCGCTTTTTTAAATTTAGCCATGCTTGGCCAATTAAGAATCAAACAAATTAATGAATAGTTTAAAATACAATCGAACCTTGCTAACTTACTATTTTGTTACAAAACAAATTTGTAATTAAATTTTTAGTATAATCTTATTTATTTTACATTATTCCCTATATATAATGTACTCTGTGAGCCAAACTAAACTACTCATTACTACTCTGTGGCTGTAGCTTCCCATTTAGAGAAAGAGTTTTGGCGGGAACTCGACCGGCGGCGGCTTGCTGCTCCTGTATTATTGTTTAAATAATGGTTTGAAGTGGACTTTGATATGTAAAAGTAGTGCGATTTTGTGTATTAAGTGTCTGCGCATATGAACTATTAATGGAAACTGTGAAACAAGTGCTCTGATGGTGATGGAATCTCAAGATAAGCTGTTTGTTTGCATAGGCGCCTTTAGATACCATCGCCAACTGTCAGCTGCCTGCTGGCTCAAGTTACCGTCAAAATCTCCCAAGGCTGCACAATGTGACGCATCAACATATTGTGAAGCAGTGAAATATGAAGGAAAATTATACATGAAGACAAGGCTGTATGGCATAGTTCCTTTGCCTGCTCTCTCGAGCGAATAATAAAAACAACAACAACAACCATTTAGAGAAATATTTTTGTATACGAGGCTAACAAATCAACGAAAATTTCGCCATTTTGGAGCCGAAAAAAAATTAATTATAGCTAAACAAAACAAAACTACACTGCCATTTACATTCAGTGGCTTCCCACATGATAGATGAAGAGATTAAAAAATAGATTGAGTTAAACAATTAATATTTTCAAAAGTTATTGTGTTTACAAGCCACAGGGACATGATAAATCCACACCATAAGCCACTAAAACCCTTTTTTTTATTTAAAAATAGCAATTAATCGATTTAAAAAAAAAATATTAATAAGTTCAACAATCATTTATCTTTCTAACAATGTGCTTTTTATATCATTTATATGTATAATATGATTGCTAGATACGATTTTATTCGATAAAATGTTGGAATCTTAATTTTTAGGCGATAGTAGAACACACCTTGCGCTTCCGCTTAAGGTATGCAAAAGGTTGTCTATCAAATAAATTATAACCTGACCTGATATAGCAGTGAGCCAATTGAACTATTTTGTTCATACTATTGTTATTTTGAATTTATTTATGTTGTATTTAATCCTATAATTTTTAAGTGGTGATTTAAAAATTTGTCCTTATTCGTACAATATATACGAGTAAGATCACGTGCCATTCAGTCTTAGATTAAAGCCTTCGGGCTCGATTCCAACACGGAACAACTTGATATACTCGTATGCATTTTGTCTATGCAATTTTTTATTAGTTAAAGGGCCACCACGCTAGAGGAGAAACTTTTAATATAGTGGAAGGGTGTTTTAATTTAGAGTAAATAGAGGTCGAATAAAACTTATTTAAAAATGTTATCGCGTTTAATTTTATGCGCGGTAAGAATACTCACTACCCCATATCTTCCCGTGGGTGTCGTAAGAGGCGACAGAATGAAACTGAGCGTCGTTTCCAGGACACCTGAGATTTTGAGTGAGATTGAGAGTTTCTATGGGCTTCATCATCGTTGAAGCCACATGTTAGTGTGAGTAACGATCCAAGAACGAGTCTTATCCGACACTATTTCGATGAAATCTCGGAAGTCAGTCTGAGCGAGATTAGAATGGCTCTCCAGCACCTTAAAAATGGCAATGCCCCAGGTGAGGATGGAATTACAGCGGAGCTTCTGAAAGCGGTTGGAAAACCGGTCCTTGAGGTCCTTCAGAGGCTCTTTGATTCTGTCCTCCATGGTGGCACTACACCGGAGGTATGGAGCAGAAGTGCGGTGGTCTTGTTGCTATCCGAGTACAGAACCAGAAAACGAAACCATTCCAATTGCAGAGAGGTGTAAGACAGGGTGACGTTATATCCCCGAAACTCTTCACCGCTGCATTGGAAGACGTTTTCAAGCTTCTGTACTGGAAAGGATACGGTATCAACATCAATGGCGAGTACATCACTCATCTTCGATTTGCCGACAATATAGTCCTTTTGGCAGAATTGCTGGAGGACCTAAGCACTATGCTCAATGACCTCAATAGTGTCTCCAAACGGAAAGGTCTTAAGATGAACATGAACAAAACAAAGATCATGTTTAATGTCCATGTCACACCTATGCCGGTAGTTGTTGGGAGCACTAAGCTCGAACTTGTTGACGAGTATGTTTACCTGGGATAAATAGTCCGACTAGGTAAGTCCAACTTCCACCGAGCGGTCAATCGACGAATTCAACTCGGTTGAGGAGCGTTTGCGAAATTACGGCCCATCTTCTCATCAGGTATACCTCAAAACTTGAAAACGAAACTGTACAACCAGTGCGTTTTGCCAGTGATGACCTATGGAACTGAGACGTGGCCCTTCACTGCTGTCCGGATGAGGAAGCTCAAGGTCGCACAGCGAGCTATGGAGAGGGCTATGCTCGGAGTTTCTCTACGTTATAAATATAGAAATCAGGATATCCGCAGTAGAACCAGAGTGAACGACATAGCCCCACGGATAAGTAAGCTGAAGTGGCTATGGGCCGGCCATATAGCTCGAAGAACCGATAACCGATGGGATAAAAGGTTTTCGAGTGGCGACCTCGTACCGGCGGACGAAGTGTAAGGCATCCCCCCACTAGATGGAGTGACAACCTGGTAAGATATGCAGGAAGTCGATGGCTGCAGGTGGCTCAGGACCGTTCTATGTGACATTCCTTGGGGGAGGCCTATGTTCAGCAGTGGACTTGTGAAGGGCTGTAATGATGATGATGTTTAATTTTAACTTTTTAATTCCAGATCCAGATGTTTCGGGAGCTTTACAGCACTCATGTCACGGAGGAACTTAGAAAAAAAATTAAACGCGATAAAATCTGTAAAATTATTCAATGTGTCGTTTTCCCGTATCCGTATAGTGGCAGTGTAAGAATATGTAACACTCCAAATCATCCCGTGGGTGGTCGTAAGAGGCGACAGAGGGAAGCAAATCAGGGGCTGGTTATCACCTTCCTTATAACGACTAAAATAAAAATCTGCGATCGCCAACTTCTTTGTCAGGCATGGCACATATGCCACATGTTCCCCCTATGAGTCAATTATAGGGCCTATGCCTATGTTCAGCAGTGGACTTTAAGAGTCTCCTGAAAGGAGTTTTCGCGTAAATATTATTAGGAAGAAGAGTGTTTATTTTGATGAAGTTATTCTACAAGCTGTATGGCCAACTAATCGCAGCTTACTCGTAAACGCTCAGGAGGTATCCTTGTCACAAATACTTTCTCGAATAACAGGATAATTGATCTTATCTTAGACTAGCTTGTAAGCCTGTGGCCTGCTGTACAAGACCACGTCTAGGTTACATAGATTTGATCAGGAAAAATATTAAAGTTAAATTGCATTTCAGAAATAACTATCTACTATAGAAACGACTCGTGTAGAGTAAATTAAATAGTTTTTAAAAAAATGGGAAGATAAAAATAGCGTATAGAAAAAAAATCAAATTATTCTGCGGAAAAGATACAACGCAGCAAAATTCTTTGTATCTCTATAAGCCTACCAGATCTGAAGCTGAATATGAGCATAATCCATTCAGCAAACTTCAGACAATAAGATACGTATCTTGTGTCTGGTACTTGAATAGTAAGATGTATAAAAGGTATTTTTATTATAAAAGATATTGTTTTAGTTATTTCAAAGATAAATATTGGTAAATCCAATTGGGCATACCTTAAGCGCATTAAAAAAATTACGTATAACATGATTATACGGAATTATTAAAGTAGTTTAAATACATTTCGACAGCACTATCGGCTTCAACACCCTCGAAAACCATGAAAATGACACCCATGATGAAAAAATTGATACCTATTGCAGCCGCCATCTTGGATTTACATTTCGACAGCACTATCGGCTTCAACACTCTTGAAAACCATGAAAATGACACCCGAGATGAAAAACTTGGTACCAACTTCAGCCGCCATCTTGGATTTACATTTCGACTGCACTATCGGATTCAACACCCTCGAAATCCATGAAAATGACACCCAAGATGAAAAACTTGATATCTATTGCAGCCGCCACCTTGGATTTACATTTCGACAGCACTATCGGCATCAGCACCCCCGAAAACCATGAAAGTGACACCAATGATGAAAAAATTTCTATCTATTGCAGCCGCCATCTTGGATTTACATTTCGATAGCACTATCGGCTTCAACACCCTCAAAAACCATGAAAATGACACCCATGATGAAAAAATTGGTACCTACTTCAGCCGCCATCATGGATTTACATTTCGACAGCACTATCGGCTTCAACAACCATGAAACTCTAGAAAATGACACCCATGATGAAAAAATTGATACCCATTGCAGCCGCCACCTTGGATTTACATTTCGACAACCCTATCGGCTTCAACTCTCTCGAAAACCATGATAATGACACCCATGATGAAAAAATTGATACCTATTGCAGCCGCCATCTTGGATTTACATTTCGACAGCACTATCGGTTTCAACACCCTCGAAAACCATGAAAATGACACCCAAGATGAAAAAATTGATATATTTTGCAGCCGCCATCTTGGATTTACATTTTGACAGCACTATCGGCTTCAACACCCTCGAAAACCATGAAAATGACACCCATGATGAATAAATTGGTACCTAATTCAGCCGCCATCTTGGATTTACATTTCGACAGCACTATCAGGTTCAACACCCTCGAAAACCATGAAAATGACACCTATGATGAAAAATTTTATACCTATTGCAGCCTCCACCTTGGATTTACATTTCGACAGCACTATCGGCTTCAGCACCCTCGAAAACCATGAAAATGACACCCATGATGAAAAAATTGATACTTATTGCGGCCGCCATCTTGGATTTACATTTCGACAACCCTATCGGTTTCGACACCCTCGAAAAGCATTAAAATGTCACCCATGACAAAAAAAATTATACTACATACTTTTAGTACGTACTACTATTATTTATTCTGTGCTTTTAAATATTGTAATAAAAAAATCTCTTATTATTATTATAATCAAGTATTTAAGAAATTTGGTTATTCGAATATTGTGTATTTGTACAGCGATCTTTTTGAGCCTTTTAAAATAACCGAAGCAATGTCCACTCACGACGGCGACTGAAGCCGAACTAAACTTAATACAAAGGTACTCTGTGAACTAAACTACTCTGTGGCTGTAGATCCCCATTTACAGAAACAATTTATATACGAGGCAAGCAAATCAACGAAAATTTCGCCATTTTGGAACCGAAAAAAATTAATTATAGCTAAACAAAACAAAATTACACTGCCATTTACATTCAGTGGCTTCCCACATGATAGATGAAGAGATTAAAAAATAGATTGAGTTAAACAATTGATATTTTCAAAAGTTATAGTGTTTACAAGCCACAGGGACATGATAAATCCACACCATAAGCCACTAAAACCCTTTTTCTATTTAAAAATAGCAATTAATCGATTTAAAAAAAATTATTAATAAGTTCAACAATCATTTATCTTTCTAACAATGTGCTTTTTATATAATTTATATGTATAATATGATTGCTAGATACGATTTTATTCGATAAAATGTTGGTATTTTAATTTTTAGGCGATAGTAGAACATTACCTTGCGCTTTCGCTTAAGGTATGCAATATTAACAAAAATAATTTCTTATTATTAATAATTAAGATAATAGTTAAGTTACCATCATTTCTGAGAGGGGTTAAGGGCTAGAAAACACACCCCACGTTGCATTTATGCAGTTTGGCATACTGTTTGTCTTCCGAAATAATTTTTAATTTCTCAGACATGATGTTTTCCTTGATAGCTAAGATGGTGTTAAATCAACACTTATAATTGTAATTTAAAATGTCATTGGCGCCGGCTGGAGTCGAACCCAGGTTGCTCGCGTGTTCTTAAATTTATGGCAAGCGCTTTGCAACTGAGCTATCACGGCTTTCATTACCAACATTAAACATGAAATTTTAATTACACAAGAAAATTCATAGGAATAATATGATTCAAGAGTTTCTTGCCGAATATTTACTTTTAGCTTTCACTCTTGCAACTTTACGAATCGATTGAAGCTCCTAAGAACTTTCAATAAGACTGAACTCAATATATATTTTATTCCGGCTTTTACCGACTTATAACTTTGTGTCGTTACTGCCGATTCAAATAGAATCCGTGGCGAGGACTAGGGTTTTGTTATTCGAGTCTCAATGTATAATAAATTTATGAATATCTTAGTCACTGGTCACTACATTTGTCAGAGTCGGCGACGTTATAATAAATAATTGTGTCAGGAGTAGTAGACTAGACCATAGCCTTGACGAGGAGCTTGTCGCCAACAACTGTATTTAGTAATAGTTATAACGGGTGTCCAGTGGCAGATTTCAAAGTTTGAAAAATTATAAAAAAAGAACGACACGTTTTATGCAAAGTATTTTTATTCAAATATAAAGAACATAAAGGCGGATTTTATTTTTTGAAAACAACGTTTCCTAAATGGCGGCCATCGACCCTTACACACTCTTCGAGTCTGGAACGCATGTTTTCGAAAACTCTTTTACAAAGCGACTGGGGAATCTTGCTGATTTCTGCTCGAATGTTTTCTTTCAGCTGTGTCACAGTGGTCGGATTTGTTTTGTAAACGATAGATTTTAAGTATCCCCATAAGAAAAAGTCACACGGACTTAGGTCTAGTGACCTGGGAGGCCACGGTATGGTGCCGTTCCGGGATATGATTTTTTCGGGAAACAACTCTCGCACTGCACTCATGGCCACATTAGCAGTGTGAACTGTGGCCCCATCTTGCTGGAACCACGTATTCCGGTTACAGTATGGACTATTCTGTAATTCTAGTCTAAAAAAATTACTGATCATCTCAGCATATCTCTCGGAATTTATTGTTACAGATTGGCCACGTTCATTTTCGAAGAAATAAGGCCCTATTATGGCAGACGCAGATATTGCACACCATACTGTGACTTTTGGTTTGTGTAAAGGTTCTTCATGCAATTTTCTCGGGTTGCAAATATCCCAATAACGAAAATTTTGTTTATTTACATATCCTCCGATATGGAAATGGGCTTCGTCACTGAAGAATATGTTACCCATCCGAGTAGCAGTTTTAAATCTCAACAACATCGTCTCTGCGTAAGTTTTACTTAATTCAAAGTCAGATTCGAGTAAATCTTGGACGATTTGGATCTTATAAGGATGGAATTTAAGTTTTTTTCGCATTATTACCTGTAAAGTTGATTTACTAATACCCAAAATCGATGAACGTGCACGAAGTGATAAACGAGGATTTTCAATCACAGAAGCCATAACACGTTCGACATTTTCGTCCGTGGCTACCGTTGATGTTGGTCCTGGTCTGGGTCTATTTATTGTTGATCCCGTTGCTCTAAACCTTGCTACCCAAGATTGAATCAGGTTGATTGATGGTCCATCACGAACTCGACGAACACCGTAGTGATTATTAAATCCACGACGGGCTTCAGACAGCGAAAATCCACTCGAAAAGTACACCTCGACGGCAAAAGCGCGGTGCTCTCCACTCCACGGATCCATAGTTACTAAAAAATCCGCATCGCTTGCGCGTCGAATAACCCCCTCCGCGCCCTTCTCCTACGTTGCGTTCGAAAATTAAGTCTGTTCAAAGTTTGAAATCTGCCACTGGACACCCGTTATATTTCAATACTAAATCCAACAATTTTGATAAAATATTAAAAATAACATCTAATATCTTTTAAATCTAGTCAAAATGTTTTTACAACTTTTTTGATTTGTAACCATTTGCTTTTTTTGCTTTAAAAAGGGACGGTCTTCAATCGCCAGATAAAAGTTATCCATCAAATAAATTATAACCTGACTGAATATAAAATGAATCAATTGGGAACTACTTTTTCATACAACTATAATTTTTAATTAATTTATTATATTATATTGTAGACTATCGGTCCGTGGGGTCCACGTGCGGTGAAGTTTGTAAAGAAACTGTATCCGCGACTGGTCGCCGTTGTTGTTGATAAGAGGTTCTTTTCTCGCTCAAAAGCAGAGTATAGCCATTAAGCTTCTGGGCACGATACCACTGGGAGTAGGACTGTATGATAATTTAAGTTTTAGTTTTAGTTTTTTTATTATAGATTAATATTGTTTATAAAAATACCCTTCCTTTTATAGTTTTAAGTATTTATTTCTTATTTGTTACTTTTTATTAATCAGTAAAAAAGAAAAAGTAAATTTACAGCCCTTATACGTTCCACTGCTGGGCATAGGCATACTCTTACTTAGTCCTCCACTCAGTAATGGAGTATGTGGAGCGTCGTTACTCAACTGCGCTGCTTTAAGAGGATTGTGAAGCTGTAAATTAATTTCATACAAAAAACGATAACGTTTTCCGCATATAACTTTTTTTCATAATTTTAGGAAATGTAGATATGATGAAAACTATGTGCGTACGTTTTATTTAAATAAATATTGCATAATATTTCATACCCTATAAGATATTATCATCTAGATATCTATATGTTTGACTTAAGAGTTTCCTTTTATATTTATTTTTTAAATTAAGCTAAACTGAATTACTAAAAAAATTTACAGACCTGGATTAAGGTATGCTAAATCTAATAAGACCGAAATTGTCTCATTTCGTAAAGGTTTAGGGTGAAATCGTTATCGAACGAAACAATTTTTCAAACAGGAAATGTAGGCAATTACTTCCAAAACGTGCAGCTTTCTCTATCGCACGATACGGCGATACAGGTCCAGCGATATGAAACAGATAGCATTTTTGAAAATACTTTCTCGCGTCGCGTATCGGAACTTCACAATCCTCTTGATGCGTGAAATATTTTATACCTTAGACATGCAAAACTGAATGTCTCACGATGTTTTCCTACACCGTCGAGCACGTGGTGAATAGGTTATTAAAATTTCAATTAATAATATCATTCGTCAGGGCGGAGATTGAACTTGGGTTGATTTTTAGGGTTCCGTACCTCAAAAGGAAAAAACGGAACCCTTATAGGATCACATTGTTATCCGTCTGTCTGTCTGTCTGTCTGTCTGTCTGTTAAGACCCTTTTTCTCAGGAACGCGTGGAGGTATCAAGCTGAAATTCAAATACTCAAGTTCACTGTCCCTTTGAGCTGTGAAAAAAATCAAACTTCTAAGCCAACGCAATCAAAAGATACAGCCGTTTATGCCGTAAATTTTCGACATTCGCAAGGGAATCAAAACCTACAGGGTACTTCCCGTGAACTCAGAATCTTGAAATTTGGTACGAAGCAACGTTTTATAGCACAGATAAAGGAAACATTGCGGAAAGCATAAATTTTTAGTTAGATCATATAATAAAAATATTTTTAATAATTTTAAACTTATATACCTACAGATTTGTTCGGAACCCTCGGTGAGCGAGTACGACTCGCACTTTCCCGGTTTTTTTTAAACCGAGCCAGGGCTCGACCTGTCTCACCTGATGGCAAGTGGTGATCCAGCCGAAGGTGGTAAAGCGCAATTACTTATTTTAACAAAAGCCTGTTTACTCTGGCCTTGAAGGACATGTTAATGGGATGGAAAGATGGATGCGTCGAACTGTGAAATTTACGGCGAGCGCTTAGGCTCTCAGCTGCCACGGTACGTGAATATCACGCATATTATCCGTTCTTCAGGTAAACGCTTTTGAGCTATGGAGATAAATACATTTATTATTTTTAGTATTTAGAGTGAGCTCTTCTTGTATATTTGTATATACTCGCATGTACCAATTATATATTTCTCGGGGACGATTCTAACAATTTAGATGAAATTTGGTAAGTACTTAAAAAGTTTATCTAGATATGACGCCATCTCTGAGAAAATATTTTTTCTAACGTAAATCAAAGCTCGATCGCACTGTTACTAAAATATTACATGTCATAAATTTATATTGAAATATTTAATCACGTCCCAAAATTTGCAATACCTGTAAAAGGTTACTTAACTTACTTAATTACCTTTAAAACACAGTACCTATGTAAATAAATGAATATTATTTTTTTGGTTAGTAAGGGAAAAATGAACTGTACACCATTAAATATTCAAAGATAAAATTTCAGACATTGGCTTTGATTTTATGTTAAGTAAAGCAATTAATCAAGCGTCGTGTCAACCAAAAGACTTCTTCAGTTACTTAACCTTCTGTTATGATTCATGATACTTACGAGTAATGGCTCTTTTCTTTATTTTTATTATTTTTACGAGCAACAGTGAATTTCATGGAATTTAATAGAAGAGCATAGAATAGCAAAGCAAAATAGAAATAGCAATTTTTAAAATTAATCATATTTAAAATCGTTTCAGCGGAGACAAATGTTTGATGGTGAATGATAGTGACGGCTTCGTGGCGCAGTGGCTCAGCAATGAGTTGCGACGCGGAGGGCCGCGGGTTCGAAACCGACACGAAACAAATATTTGTACGGACTATAAATAATTGTTCCGGCTCTGAATGTTTGTCCTTGTGAAATTTATTCGTGTGAACTATCTAGACGATGCAGGAGAAAATCCTAGTGTGAAAAAAGGGCACCCGCTTCTGAGTTCCATGTACTGTTCAAACAAACTAAGTACAAAAATCTGCATTTTGGAGTACCTACTTTCAAAAGTTACCGTGGAAGACAAATTATCGCACCTAACTCAAATAGGGATCCAGTACTCAGTATAAATTGATTCTATTGATGGAATCATCTAGAAATCCATTTCATCATTATTACAGCCCTTCACAAGTCCACTGCTGAACATAGGCCTCCCCCAAAGAATGCCACAAAGCACGGTCCTGAGCCACCTGCATCCATCGACTTCCTGCATATCTTACCAGGTCGTCACTCCATCTAGTGGGGGGACGCCCTACACTTCGCCTGCCGGTACGAGGCTGCCACTCGAGAACCTATCTTCCCCATCGGTTGTCGGTTATTCGAGCTATATGGCCGGCCCATTGCCACTTCAGCTTACTAATCCGTTGGGCTATGTCGGTCACTCTGGTTCTACTGCGGATATCCTCATTTCTGAGTTTATCACGCAGAGAAACTCCGAGCATAGCCCTCTCCATAGCTCGCTGAGCGACCTTGAGCTTCCTTATCCGGCCAGCAGTGAAGGACCACGTTTCAGTTCCGTATATCATCACTGGCAACACGCACTGGGTGTAAAGTCTCGTTTTCAAGTTTTGAGGTATACCTGACGAGAAGATGTGCCGTAATTTCCCGAACGCTGCCCAACCGAGTTGAATCCGTCGATTGACCTCTCGGTCGAAGTTGGACTTACCTAGTCGGACTATTTGTCCCAGGTAAACATACTCGTCAACAACTTCGAGCTTAGTGTTCCCAACAACTACCGGCATAGGTGTGACATGGACATTAAACATGATCTTTGTTTTGTCCATGTTCATCTTAAGACTATCCGTTGGGAAACACTATTGAGGTCATTGAGCATAGTGCTTAGGTCCTCCAGCGATTCTGCCATAAGGACTATATCGTCGGCAAATCGAAGGTGAGTGATGTACTCGCCATTGATGTTGATACCGTATCCTTTCCAGTCCAGAAGCTTGAAAACGTCTTCCAATGCAGCGGTGAAGAGTTTCGTGGATATGACGTCACCCTATCTTACACCTCTCTGCAATTGGATAGATATAATAGAAATCCATACTGAACGTTAAAAAAGCGCGTGTAAATTGGTTTAAAAGCAGTCACTGTGAAGGTTTATGCTTCAACTAACATCGTTTTAGTTTGAAAGTTGGAGTAATGTCTGCTACATTTCCTGTTCCATAAAATAAATGAAATCTAAAACTATGAGCTACACCCGTAGTATACACACGGTAATGTTTTTATTTTCGATCATTTTGCTATAAGTAGCATTATCACTAATAATAATGTACATTATTATAATATTCGTGACTTTTATAATTTTTCTAAACTAATTTTTGCATATGAGGTATACAATAAAGTGATTAGTTTTATTCGGTTTTTTTTTATCTCTCTTCTTTCTTACCTATTTAAATAAAGTGACAAGCATGTATATATTGATCAAGATTTAAATCCCCAAAATATAAAAAAATGTTTCAGGCATTAGAACAATATTTTTGTTGTAATATAATTGTATATTCTCAGTTAAAAGTATGTCAAGAATAGACCTTAGAATATAATTAAGTTCGAAGATTTCTAATAATCTTGCCGTTTGTGTTGTTTTTGAAACGGCCCTTGCCTTCCCGAGTAAGAACAAATAAAAAATGTACAGTTTTTTACAAAAAATATAGGTACGTGATATTATACAATACTTTTTAGATTTTACTAGCGAGTCTAGTTGGCTGAAGATTATAAGGTTTTGCTGTTTGAATGTCGTTTTTGAAACTACTTTGAAAGTTAAGATTTCTTAACTTTTTCTTTTGTTAACTTCGTAAAAAGCTAGGGGAGATACAAGAATTTGCTCGTTAAATAAGGATGCAATTTTTAGGGCCTTTGCAAAAAAAGTGGAGTTCTATATTCCCTGTCATTATTACTAGGTAATGAAATTTTCTACTGCCATACATATAACATGAAACATACTAAGCAAGTATACAGCACATATTAAACAAATAATAGGTTAGAATGTCTAACATTAAGGGTTCATATAGAAAATTTCATTTCTTGTAGAATTTTAGTCAAACGTGTAGCGTGGTAGGAATATATATTTAAAGGTATACAATGGAATACGATCTGTAATAGAATTCTAAGATATTTATCCCAAATATGGAAATGTTTACGCGTGGCAGAGCCGTGGTCTCATGGCCTCATAACCAATCTATGAGATTGGTGGAGGTTGGGGAGGCCTATGTTCAACAGAAAACAATCTATGGGGGATTTGCTATAATTGCCAGGCTTGGCAGGTGGGTTTGCCATCGTAGTTTTTTATTATTTTAAATCTGTTATAAGGAAGATGCTGCTGCCCATCTCCTTCAGATCCCCAGCAGCAGCATCTAACTGATAACGACTTAAAATAATAAACAAAACTGTAATTGCCAATCCGCCTGCCAAGAGTGGCAACTATGGCAAAACCCCCCCTAAGAGGAAAGCCTATGTTCAGCAGTGAATTTCTATAGGCTGTAATGGATATAGCAGTCCCTAATATCAAAAGATCCTTTTATGTTGCGTCGACATAGCGAGACTTTTTAAACAAAATTTAAAAAAATCTTGAAGGTTTATTTAATTTTTTGTTGTTCAGAGGTAGATTGTAAACGTATGATTTTGTTATTATAAATGGGTTACTGGGAATGATCAAATATCCAATTTTACAATCAAAGCTGAATGCTGAATCCATTTATTCGCCGACATACGTCCTTAAACCCGTTGTAAGGTAAACATGATTCTAATTCAAGTGTTAACTTGGCGCAGCTGTGTGTGTCATCCGCTATGTTCATAATTAAGTAACTGAAACTGTGCTTAAGATATGTCGTTCCTTCGAGAGTCCGTCTTTAGTTGTCTCGAGCATTGTTTTTATTTATATACAAGCATATTAAATGTCAGAATAGTATAAAATCCACATGACTGTAATGGAATACTGTAGTATATGGACAGCTGCTATAATTATTTCAAACAAACACGGCTAGAATGCGTTGTTACGTCTTAGGAATAACATTATATTGGCGCTCTATACTCTATACCCTACAGACCGTTACACAGAGCTGTGCAAGCACTGCTATTTGACGGCAGAATTTTCTTTAAACGTCATGCTTGGCAGGTGAATTAATTTGTTGTTCTTTTTTCACTTTAGTCTTATAAAGAAATCCACCCTATAACAGAAGAGGATCATGTCCAGTTGCAGAGTTACGGGCCGGTGACCAAGAAGGTTACATACAGATTATATTCCTGTATGCGTCTTTTTTCAACAACACTAGAATGTACTAGAATTAGTGTTAAAATCACATTAATTTAGTGATTTAAATTACTATAAAAGAAAATCACAAATACACTCGCAATTTTCTTCTCAACTTTATTTTCTAATCAATGCAAATTTAATTTAATTTCTAATGTAAATTTTCATTCTGTTTTTTACATTTGATGAATAATTTTGTAATTATAACATCTTGATTTAACATTATAATAGCAAATTATGTACATTTTCGCTAGTAACATTTACAGAATGTTCACGAGGCAAAATTTTGCTCATGCTAAATTTGTAACAACCAAATGAAAATAAGCTATACTCATTATTGTTATACTCGTATATTGTAATAATATTCAGAATGTCTAGAACAGGTAAATGAAATTGTATACTTGGGGAGTGCTTTTAGCCGGGATGGAAGATGTGATTTAGATGTGGACAGGCGTGTCGCTGCCGGGAACAAAGTCAATGGTGCCCTGACTGCGTTAGTCAAAAGGCAAGGCGTAGTGAAGAGTGCACGCCTTGCAATACATAACGCAGTGTTGGTACCGACTTTGTTATATGGCAGCGAATCCTGGGTGTGCCAGAAGAAGCATAAAAGCAAGTTGAATGCAGTGGAGATGCGATCTCTTCGTAAAATGTGCGGCGTTACCATGGCCGACCGAAAGCGAAACGAAGAGATTCGCAATATGGCAGGTTTGAAAGATGACCTTATCACAAAAATTGATAAGGGCGTGCTTCGATGGTTTGGGCACGTTGAGCGAATGAGTGAAGACCGAATGGTGAAGAAAATATATAGCGCGAAAGTTAATATTAAAAGGTGTCGAGGTAGACCGAGACTAACTTTCGAAGACCATGTGAGTAAATTGCTCGAAGAGGGGAGGGTCAAGAGTACTCAGATACTTAGACGAGCATGTATGAAGAAGATAATGAATCTGAAAGAAGCGAAAGAGGTATGTAAGGATCGTGACACTTGGCGATCTGTTCTCTCTGGCTACCCCGTCAGGGATTGTGCGTGAAGATAAGTAAGTAAGTAAGTAAGTATATTCAGAATCCAATATCTACTAAGTTTCTTTGTGTTGCTATCCCTACGTCAAGTTTTAGGGTGGCCTACCTACGGTGTGTGTTATTGCGGACGATACCACGGACGGTTGATGACTACGGACAACTATGCACCGCACCAAGTCTTTTCCAACAACGCGTGACTGTCTGTTCGTTCGGATCCTAGATTCGAAGTCATTTTATCATTTCGAAATGCAAAATAGAAGAGCACTTATTGTTGTAACTGTAACTCTTGTAGTATAATTCATTCGTAATCTTTTTATTATGAATTATTAACAAATAACAAACAATCTGTTGCAGCCTATCAAAAATTTACTGTTGAATATAGACCGAACTAAAAGATTGCCCCATATCCCCCATATTTGTCATAGCTACCGTGCTTGGCATGCGGTTTGGCCACAGCAGATTTTTACTGTATATTAGGTTGGCTTGGTTTTCCCTCTTTCGCTTCTTACGACACCCACGGGACGGTATAGGATAGTGGATATATTCCTACACCACCACTACCACTTCAAGTTTAAAATAATATATTATAACAAATAACATTTTATGATTACGCAAAAACACTTAAACACAAAACATTATATTGCTTAAAAATACGGTTAACATTACTTAAAACAAAGGGAAGCAAAATAAACCATGCTGATGGATGTCGTGAAATTTCAAAGCGTTGTCTCATCTTTATATATAAAAATTACGTGTCGAATTGTTTGTCCGCGATGAACTCTTAAACTACTGAACTGTGTGGTCAACTTGAGAGATAGGATAGTTTTTAATTCGTAATAAGAAATATTGAGGGTCACTACTCTCAATATATATTATTACGAATATAAGGATTTTTCATAAGACAAAGGGTCGTCGAAGATGACAGAACAACGTCTGCCTAGTCAAAAGTTTTAATATAAATTTAAATTATAAAAAATTTGACGATTAATTCAATAAATTTTTTTTACTACCCCAACTAAATGGTTAAAAATGGTCTTAAATGGTTTTAATTTGTCAACTGAATATATATTTTTATATGATTGCTTGGAAAATCCATTTATACTACTAATTTCATATCTATCATTGTCAAGAACTGCAGTTATTTTATAGGGTCCACTAAATGAGGGGACCAATTTATTGCTAGTTCTGATATTTCGATTGGATTTCATTGCCATTACAAGATCTCCTAACTTGTATACGTGAGGAGTGCATCTTTTTTTGTCAAATCTAGTTTTCATACTTCTACTTTGCTTTTCAATGCGTTTTGTAACTTGCTTCCGAATTTCGCTCAAGTTATCACATGCTATTCGATCTTTTAATAATCCGTGAAGATGACTTTCCGGCAAATTAGTTGTATTTGTAGCAAAGAGTACTTGTGCAGGTGACTTGCCGATGCTTTTATTTAAAGTATTATTTAGACTCCATTGAACTTTATTCAGCTCTGAATCCCAGTTTCGGTCTTCTTTATCAACGTTCAAAGCCGTAAGAGAATTTAATATAGAACGATTGTATCTCTCGATCTGACCATTAGCGCGCGGTGTCGCCACGGCGTTTTTAATATGTTTTATTTGATAGGACTCTAAGAATTTTTTAAATTCATCTGACGTAAAACTCGTTCCCTGATCTGAGATGACAATTTTTGGTGAACCAAAAAGTCCAATGAAATCTCGCATAACCCGGACCGTCGTTTTAATTTTTGTATTTCTTACGGCCCTTAATACAATAAACTTCGTAAAAGCATCTATGATTCCTAATATATATGTATGGCCATTCTTGCTTCGCACGAATGGTCCCAAATGGTCTATATGGACACACTCAAATGGCACGTTAGGTTTTCTAATTGGATGGAGGAATCCTTGTTTCTTGCCGCTTGGTTGTTTCGAATAACCACATGGAATACACGTCCGAACATATTTCCGAACAAATTGTGTCATTCGTGGAAACCAGTAATCTCGCTTCATTTTCTCTAGTGTTTTCTCCAGCGAAAAATGACCACTCTCATCATGACATAAATGACACACTTTCCATCTTGCGTCGCGTGGTACTGCCCATTTCAGTTCTGCACCTACTTCCCTATATATTTTGCCGTCTTTTAATTCATAATTATTTCTTATGTCTTTAGCCTCCATGCAATTTCGATCAAGTATACACTTTATGTGAATTAATTTAGGGTCACTAAGTTGAACCGCTAGTAGCGAAGGGCCTTGTTCATGTGTCACTTTTAAAACGTTTAGATCAATGTACTCATCATTTGCGATCGGATTACGACTTAGACAGTCTGCATGTTTCATTTGTGCTCCAGGTCTATATTCAACAGAAAAATCGTTATCTTGTACTAATAACCACCAACGAGCTATCCTTGGAATTAGATCACGTTTCGTAAGCGTAGTTCTCAAGGCATTACAATCAGTTATGACTTTAAATTTTATTCCCAGAAGATACACACGAAAGCGACTTAGAGATGAAACGACAGCCAAAGTTTCCAGTTCAAAAGAGTGTAAGTGTTGTTCTTCAGCTGTAGTTTGCCTACTAAAATATGCAACGGCATGAAGAGGACAACCTTCTTTTTCTCTCTGTAATAAAACAGTGCCAATTCCTAATTGGCTAGCATCAGTATGGAGCTCAGTTAAGTAGTTTGGGTTGTATATAACGAGAACTGGTCTAGATGTAAGAATTTGTTTTAATTTTGCAAATTAATTAATCTGTTCTTTATTCCATACCCACGTCTGTCCTGATTTGGTTAATAAAGTTATTGGTTTGGCAACAGTTGCAAAGTTTTTAACAAAGCGCCTAAAAAAACTTGCCAAGCCGATAAATTATCGTACTTCGTGGACATTTTTAGGCGTCGCAAACTTAGCAACAGCCTCAATTCTGTTGCAACCAGGCCGTACACCGTCTGATGAAATTTCAAAACCTAGATAGTCTATTTTACGTTTAAAGAAATGACACTTTTTTAGATTAAGTGTTAAATTAGCCGCCTGCAGCAAGTTCAAAATTTGGAGGAGTTTTTCCATGCCTGAGAGTTCTGATTTTGATCCTATGACTATATCGTCCATATAAGCAACTACACCCGGAATTTTGTCCTTTGATAAAAGATTATGCACCATTCTTTGAAAAACGGCAGGGGCGTTGGTAAGACCAAATGGTATTCTATTGTATTCAAAATGACCATCTGGAGTAATAAATGCCGTAAGATGTTTAGACTCTTCTGCCATGGGAATTTGGTGATATCCTTGAGTGAAATCTAAGGTCGTGAAAAATTCTTGGCCATATAGATTGTCAATTTGATCATCTATTAATGGCATTGGATACTTATCCTTAGTAGTCTTACGGTTTAACGCTCTGTAATAGACGCAAAGTCTAGTTTCTCCATTCTTTTTTGTAAAGAGGATTATTGGACTTGCGTAGTCGGATTTGGAGTGTCTTATAATACCATGTTCTAGAAGTTCGTCTATAATATGTGTAAGTTTCTGCCGTTAGGATAAGGACAATCTGTAGTGTCTATAAGTGACTGGGGTAGCATCATTTAGTTTTATGTGCATTTCAGTAAGTGACGTTTGCCCTAATTCACTAACGGTAAAAGCGAAACATTCTCGTTTATCATTAAGCATTTCTAAGAGTTGATACTTCATATCCTTACTAAGTTTAATATCAATGTTGATGTCTTCTAATTTAATTGGTGCTATTTCACTATTTATTCTTTGAACATTTACCATATAACCATAATCTAAGTTCACCTCCGATAATATAGAATTAGGAACCATTAAAGCTCTTGCCAATATATCCTCTTTTGATATTTGAAACTCCTCAATACTAAGACTCATGATAATAATATGAATATATGATATTTTCATAGAATAAATACCAGGTAAAATAAGATATTCACAACCATTTTTTTCACGAGGTTGTGCTGTTATGCTGACAAATCTACTAAAGTCTATGTTACTACGAACCCTTATAGCTGTTGGTCCTTTTATAGTTGTCCGTTCAACTGGCCATACACAAATGGTGTTATTTTTGTGTGAAGACACTTCATATAAGAAAAGTTCTTTATCTGTTTTGTACACTCTCACTGCTGGCAATTCAGTAAGTGATTGGCCTATTAATATATCCGCTGGTAATAGTGCTGCAGAGACTATAAGCTATTATCATAACGGCAACTGCATCAACTCTGATTCTGATATGAACTTTCCCACTAGGGATTATCACACTATTACCGAAACCCTTAAGTGATGGTAAATCCTCTTGAATGGGCTGTAATACTAAAACTGTACACAAATTTTCACATATAATAGTGCAATCGCTTCCAAAATCAACAAATCCCTTCACCTTCACATCATTTACTATAACGTCTTTAAAATATTTTAGGTTAGTGTCACTGTTTTGTATTTTTAAAACTTTTTTATTAAATTGATGAGTATTAGGATTTACTAACTTTGTAATGCAGTTACTTTCGTTATGACCATATCTATTACATTTAATTACTTCTTTCGTACACTGACTAACCACATGACCAACTTCCTTACAGTTAAAACATGTAACACTATTCAAAGACTTTTTGAGCGTGACAGAAGGGTTTTTAGATAAGGATCGGTCAATTGAGTTTACTTGATCAATATGTTGCCTTCTAAAAGGCACTGAGTCTACAGTTCTGTTAGTTATGTTACGAAAGTAATCTAAAATGCTTTCAGGCGAGCTGTAGTTGGCACCCTGTACATTCATGCGTATGTTATGATCAAATATACCATGAGTTATGCAATTAACTGCTTGTTTACCTTTCAATTCACATCTATTAATTAACAAAATTTTATCATAGTAATATTCCACTAATGTTTCATTTCTTCTACTTTTTCTGGACAGCATCTCTAACAATAATTTTGTTCACATGGGAATGCTTCAAGAAGCTTTTCCTGCCATTCAGTCCAGGTGTACTTAACGCTAGTGAGACCATCATACCATTTCTTTGCTAGGCCTACAAGTTTTGGGAGTGCATAAAATATAGTTTGACGTTCAGTCCATTCAAATATTTCAGCTGATTCGTTAATTTTTTGAAGCCAACTTTTCATTGTCTGACCTCTGGATTTGGGATCAAAATCAGAAATTACACTGTGCATCCCATGAATAAGAGGTGGAGCAGGAACTGGTTCTTTAGTATTCTCATTTTGCAATGTGTTCATTAAAGATCTCAGTAAATGTGTATTTTGGTCCGGATTTTCCTTAGTCGAAGGCCTCGAAGAATGTTTGTGACACTTGCGGCTATTCTTGTTACGCATACTTCGTGATCTGGTGCAACTAGCATCAGATGTTGAAGATGAAGTTGATGATGAGGTTGATGATGATGCATCATCAAAAGAGCTAAATGAGCTTTCATGTTTTTGTTTATTACGCTTACTGTATTTTGAATTTCTTTTTGTCTTATTTTTATTATTCATACCTTTATGTCTTCTCTTGTTCTTGTTTTTATTTAAATTCATATCAAGCCTGTGAGAACAGCTTACTGACTTAACCATTCTACTTTTATCTAAAGGTGGGGTATAGCGATCAGACATAATTAACTGGAGAAGGAACAACTTAAGTAGGATAAGGATTATGTTTACTCTTTATTTTGTTTTTGCTGAAACAAAGTAATATTTAAGGTACTGGGAAATAAATATATATGTGTATTTCCTTTTTTTTTCACTATGTAATAATAAGAAAGGAAGATAGCATACACAATTTTGCATAAATTAAAAAGTTGTAATCTGATATTTACTCTTTGGTTGTATTCATTCCAAAATTATTCTTTTGTTTATTTATGTATTTAATGTACCATGAACAAACAAAATATACTTATTGATGAAATCTTTAGTAACTGTAATTTAAAATAATGACCTAACTTTTTACCACACTTCCAGTTCTAAACCCAATTCCAAGTTTCCAGACTCTTCAGGAAGTTAGTCTAAAATTGATTGAAATACTTGCAACAATCAAACAAACAAAGCAACATTTTCATCTAGTTTTGGGCTAAAATAGTGTCCAATGCAGGCAGGATGGTAAGTAGCAAACATAACACAAATATTATCAGCATAGCAGCAAACATAAAAGTTTATATGTATAGGTTTATTTTTATTAAGTTTTCTTACTTAAATCTTTATGTAAAAGAAAACAAGAATTATATTACTAATTTAATATAATTATAGTATTGATCTAGGCTTAGCTTTCCATTACCTTCCATCGAGTTTGGTGTTGATACGTATTTTTACAGAAAGGTTACATTTTTAGAAGCACACACACAAAGTTTCAATACGCGGAAACGCGAACTTTTTGAGAAAAAACATTATTTGTAAATTAATTATTTTTGCAATGTTTATGTTACATTCCTAGTTGACTTCCATTGAGTTGGGGGTTGATACGTCTTTTTACAGAAAAGTTACACTATTATAAGCACACACATAAAGTTTCAATATGCGGAAACACGTACTTTTTGAGAAAAAACATTATTTGTAAATTAATTATTTTTGCAATGTTTATGTTACATTCCTAGCGTAAAACTGGCGCCATTTTGTAATGTCATTGTCGTCGTCAGTACGGATGTCGTTTCTTTCCGAAAAAGATAGATTTTTAAATCGATTCGTATCGTAAGCTGTCGTGATATCACAAAAAATGGGTTACAATTTTATAAGCACACACACAATGTTTAAATATGCGGAAACACGTAATTTTTGAGAAATAAATTAATAAAAATCACTTATTTCAATATTTTGTTGTTTTTTTTAATTGGCTTTACGGCTCTGGGTTCTAGCTCTTCTGAGCCTATTTTATTACGAATTTCCAGACAATCGTTGAATGGGGGGAGGGGGGGGAGGAGGTATAGGGGACTAATTCAGAGGGATTTCTATTGAAAGCTAAGCTCTTATGTCAAAGAACCAAATTTATTAACCCCATACTGATTTTTGGAGAGCCTATGATTGCCGACCTCAATATGGATACATACATAAGAAAGTAAACCACAGCGATCGTATAAATAAATTTGTGGCACCAGACGGGACACACACACAAAGAATAGAAAGTCACTGGCAAAATTTAAAAGTGATGTTCAGTAGGGACGGTTATAAAGGAAACTTCACAGAGTGGCTCATTGAATATTCTTGACGAAGAAAAATAAAAATAGAACATAATGATGTCTTTGAAGAATTAATTAAAGCGATACAATATGTGTATAAAATTGATTAATAGATTATTGATTATATTTGATTTGTTTTATTTTAACAGTACCTATTAGGGATAAAATAGGTTAGGTTCTACTTATGTCAAAGAACCAAATTTATTGACCCCGACTCCACGTGGTACGAGTCTGTCCTACCCCTAAAGTGGTTATATTGAACCGGAGGCGCGTAGGGGGAGCAGCCTCCGCCTGCTGCGATTTGTTACGCAAAGGCGTAGAGGCTGCTCTTCCCGCAGCGCCGGAGACGTTGCAGTCTCAAAATAGATACAGAAATCCCTCTGAATTAGTCCTCCTACACCTCTTCTCCCCCCCCCCCCACCCCCTCAATGCGACGAATGTCAATGGAAATTCGTGATAAAGTAGGCTCAAAAGGGCTAGAACACAGAGCCGTAAAGCCAATTTAAAAAAAACAACAAAATATTGTTAAAATAAGTGATTTTTATTAATTTATTTCTCAAAAAGTACGTGTTTCCGCATATTGAAACTTTGTGTGTGTGCTTATAAAAATGTAACCTTTCTGTAAAAATACGTATCAACACCAAACTCGATGGAAGGTAATGGAAAGTCGTACCTTGATCTATATAATTATGACTATAATTAATATTAATATTAAAGAATAATAAGACAGTATATGTGTGTATATACAGTAATACCTATAATTATAATATAAGAAAGCAAAATTAGTAATAACATTTCATCAAATCAAGTATAAATTTGTAAGAATTTTTATAGATTACAGTTTTTGTTTTTAAATACTAAACTATATGGGCAGAAAAGTACTATATAAATACCTTATTATATAATATTATCCTACTTAGTTCTTGATGCTAAATAACTAAGAATGAGTGAATTGTAAAAATGAGTCAGATTCTTAAAATTTATCTTGTTATGATTAAATACCGTATGTATTTTGGTTTAAATTTTTAGAAAACGAATGACTAAGGAGATATTTAATAAGTTAAAGAATATTTCAATTTTAGGCTTGTAAAAAAAAAAAAAGAGGAATTCTTTTTTTTTTTAGTTGATTTCAAACAAACTAAGCGACCCACTTTCAAAACTAATATGAAAACAATAGTTACTAATACATAATAAACTTTTCATTTACCTTATTTTCAAACTATTAGGAGTTTACATACCTTTGTTGCTGCAACCAAACCTTTGTGAGCAATTTTAATTCATCCCACTTCTGATATATTAATTATATAATAAAACCAGAAGATGATATCACTATATTTATTGTTCACACATATTTTTATCCAATTGACAATATTTAAAGAACTATAAATTAACAATAACAAATACGTTCAACGGTCGTGCTAAAACTATACTGCGCAGTTTTTGCTTTTTAAAGAATATAACGGTCTGCCCAAAAACTTCCCTCGAGCTGTTATTGGATTGCGTTCCGCTTCGTTCGGAAACGGAAAACAAGTCCTTTGAAAAAGTGCTAAATGTACAGATAATATTATAATGCTAAACAATTTATAAAAATGAAATATATCAAATCTAACAGTATATGCTAAACATAAAATAACGAACTGGTAATCACTGGTCGAGTCTGAAGGCCATAGGTGGGCCGGAAAGACATACGATTTTAAAAATGGAATTGCTTTCGGGAGGGGCGCGTGGGATGTGTTTTTTTTATAGGATAAGGGTGACAAACGAGCACACAGTCCACCTGATGGTAAGTGGTTGCTGCGGCCCATAGACATCTACATCTATCCTCGTTTGCGTATCAAAATGCAGATGCGTTGTCACCCGTGAGGACTAAGATGGAATGCCTCATTTCCAGTAAAAAGGGCCTCCGGCCACCTGCACTCACCAAGCGAAACGCAGAGGTAAACCTCTACTTCACGCTGGTATTCTGTGAGGTCGTGGTACCACCCCGGTTCGAGCCGGCCCATCCGTACGACAGCAGAATGCTGCCGCGTGGCTCTACCACTGTTATTGTGTAGCTCCGTTTCAGCCTATAAGTCCACCGCTTAACATAGGCCTCCCCCATAAAATGCCTCATAAGGATTTTCGCCATAGTTGCCACGTTTGGCAAGCGGGTTGGTAACCGAAGTTTATTTTTTATTTTTGTCGTTATTAAGAAGCTCATTTCACGGAAATTTTGTCGCGTGGGAGCGTTTCACGGGTGTGTAAAGTGCGTTCTGCATTAAAAATATACGTGATACAAAAATGGTGATTCCTGCACTGTCGTACGACGTTTATTTCGCAAAAAGTTCTGATTACATGTTTCAACTACAATGTTACAATGAGATTGTCATTCAATCGTGGGTCAAGAAGTTTAAATCCATCAGTTCCATGCTAAATTAAAAGCTAGCGGAATGCTCAAGGTCAATAAGAACACAAGAATTACAAGGCGCAGGTTCGGCCTCACATGGAATACTGTTCCCATCTCTGGGCTGGGGCTCACCAGTGCCAGCTCCTTCCACTTGACCGCATCCAGCGCATAGTTGACGACCGGGTCCTTTTTGATCGGCTCGATTCATTGGCGCTGCGAAAAGATGTTGCATCCCTTAGCATTTTCTTTCGCATTTACCACGGGGCGTACTCTGAGGATTTGTTCGGATTAATCCCAGACGCCAAATTTCACGAAACCACATCGCGGCAGAACTCCCGATACCATCCACACCATCTGGATCACTGGCGATCCACCACTGTGCGATTTAGAAGATGTTGTCTTCCTGGCACAGATTCCTTGTGGGATCGATGACCACCAGCGATTTTTCCGGACCGATACGACTTAGGGACCTTCAAAAAAAAAGAGCCTACTCCTTTTTAAAAGGCTGGACACGCATCTACATTTCCCCTGGATCCCCTGGTGTTGCAGTTGTTCATGAGTGGCGGTAGTCACTTTTCGTCAGATGAGCCGCATACTCATTTGCCCCCTCTTCAATAAAAAAAGCAATTGATGTTGAATAGATGTTGCTTATGCTATGCTTATATAAAACGTTAGGTTATCATACGCATAATCTACACAATAACGGCTATTCCAGACAATCAACTCGTAAGCGATCAGCTGAGTTCGCTCTTCTATGGAAACCTTTGCATCGCATATTAACGAAAGACATTTGCGAATTGCACCCCCATAAAATAGAGTTAGTACAGGAAATGAAATCAAGCGACCACAATTTACGTCGTATTTTTGTTGGAGCGCTTCCGGAGTTTTAAAATAATCTCTTTTCCGACGGTGTTCATTTGCACATAAAATGGGCATGCTAACGGAAGGAATTTGAACAGAATTGGGCCGCTGTCAATCCAAAATTGTAACATCAGAAACTCTTGCATTTACCAAAACTAACAGTTTGAGGGGTCACGTCAGCAAAAGGGATAATCAGAAACGCAGAGGTAAACCTCTACTTCACGCTGGTATTCTGTGAGGTCGTGGTACCACCCCAGTTCGAGCCGGCCCATCCGTGTGACACCAAAAGCTTCCGCGTGGCTCTACCACTGTTAAATAATATATATATATATATATATATATATATATATATATATATATATATATATATATATATATATATATATATAGATAATTAATATTGAAGCGGGGGCGACCCCCGCTTTATTATTAATTATCACCGGACATTGTGTCCTTGTAATTTCACAAAAATGTGACGCGCCTTCCGCGATTACAATAAGTCGAGAGTTAAGGAGTGTGTTATATCCTAGAACTGATCTATGAGTGCGTGCGCCGACCGTAAGAAGGCAAGGCAGTCCTTCACAAGGTTAGTGCGTGCATTCCACTCTTATCCACTTTCCTTGCTCCGTTTGTTGTATGTACCAATTACAGTCCACAAATCTTTATCGAAGAACTCAAGTTACTGGCGCGTCCATTTTACTGGTCCTTCGGCCGAATTGACCATTTTACTGGTTCATCTCGCTGGATTTACCTTCCGCCCTTATTAGAATGGTACAATCGGCCCTAATAAGTGACATCAATATATCCTTATTATAAAACTATAATTTTAGAATATTTTTCTATATTTTAATCCCTTTTGTTGTAAGACATTACGTCATCAACTTCTAATTACAATTATAGACTATACTGTTAAATTACTTCCCTTATTTACATTATTTACAAATTATTTAAGCCTTGTATTCGTTATTAATATCTACATTTTTTTTATAGGATAACGGTGACAAACGAGCACACAGTCCACCTGATGGTAAGTGTTTGCTGCGGCCCATAAACATCTACATCTATCCTCGTTTGCGAATCAAAATGCAGATGCGTTGTCACCCGTGAGGACTAAGATGGATTGCCTCATTTCCAGTAAAAAGGGCCTCCGGCCACCTGCACTCACCAAGCGAAACGCAGAGGTAAACCTCTATTTCACGCTGGTATTCTGTGAGGTCGTGGTACCACCCCGGTTCGAGCCGGCCCATCCGTGCGACAGCAAAAGCTGCCACGTGGCTCTACCACTGTTAGTACATAATTTACTATTGAAATTAACATTTTAAAGTTCATCATTAATAAAACTAACTACTAACGATACGTCTCGTAGGGCATTCGCATATTTTATTATAGATTACATTTCGCTCACTTACAGTTATATTTTGCCGTATAACTTTAGCCAAAATGCCGCCTAAGAAACAAATTGCGTCGAATAATAGCGATTCCTCGGATAACGAGAGTACACCTGAAGCCGAGTTGATTTTATTGTTAGCTAAACACGATGCTATATTTGAAATAGTGCAAAAAATATATGATATGTCTTTGAACATCCATACGAATACTTCTATGATGGACCGTTTTCTCGACGAGAGTTCTAATATTAATGAATTACGTATTGAATTTAAACAGATCATAGATAACTATAATTCGCATTCATTAAAAATAAACCCTATAGCGCTAAGCCTGACATTAACAGCCTTATTACGTTTGAGTCTCTTTACGGTAGAATAAATAGGCTTTATTTACAATATTCGCGGTCTACTACTTTACAAAATACAAGTGCCCCATCTAAGGCTAGGCTTACACGTCTGCCTATCGAACTTATGACGTTTTCGAGTGACATTTGCTCATGGCCTTTATTTTATGCCAGCTTTAAATCAACCGTCCATGATAACCTATCACTCACTGACGCTGAAAAGTTATACTGTATGCTGGGTAAACTGACGGGCAAGGCTCTATCTGTGTGCTCAGGTATAACTCCATGCGCTGAAAATTATAAAACTTTATTGCAAGCATTCATTGATAAATACGAAGACAAGCGTATGCTAGCCGCCGCATATATAAATCAGTCATTAACGTGTTGTACAATACTAGAGTCTCCCGCTATTGATAAATTAGTGCAACGACTTTGGGAGCTTGAACAGCCAGGGAGGCCACATCACCCATTCAGTGTCCTTCAGACATTGAATGTAAAGAGTTTTATAAGTTGACGACATCCCGCGATCCTGATAGTGGTAGATTCATTGTTGGCCTACCATTTAAAGATGACGTTTATTCTCTCGGAGATTCTTACGAGACAGCTCGACGACGATTCGTGTGCTTAGAAAGACAACTTCAAGCATCACCTATTCTAAGGTTGGCATATGACGACGTCATAAAGGAATATTTAGCCAAAAATTATATCTCTCCCGCACCACCGTACGACTGTCATGACCCCGCTCCAATCTATGTAATCCCGCATCATGGCGTCTTACGCGAAGAGAAGAAGTCGACACGTTTACGTATAGTCCTGGATGCTAGCAGTAAGACTAGCACCGGTCGAGCGTTAAATGATATCCTACACTCAGGGCCAAATTTGCAAGGCGATAAATTTGTAATTGTAAAAAAATTCCGCCTACATCCAGTCGCTATGACAGCCGACTGTCGCCAGCAATTCCTGCAGATAATTGTCCGCGATTCTGATCTTCGTTATCAATGCTTCCTATACTGCTTTCGTCCACACGACCCACTTGTGTTGTACCACTTCAATCGCGTATGCTTCGGTTTAACTTCGAGTCCATACCATGCATTGCGTACGGTCAGACAGCTTATCGACGACGACGGCGCAAAGTATCTACTTGCGAGTCGTATCGTGTCTACATCGCTATCTATAGACGATATCGCATTTTCTTTGCCCAGTGAATCTGAAGCCAGTGACGCCCCTGAGCAGCTGATAGGCTTATTTAAGGGTGCACAATGGGACTTAATAATATGTAATAGCAACCGTCGACCTGTTCCAGATAACCTCCCTGCTTCTCATAGGATTACAGGAGAAGTAGAGTTCCATAAATCAACGCAACATAGAATATTGGGCTTGTATTGGTCTACTAATAGTGACACCTTTTATTTTAAGATTACTGTTCCCGCTGATGTGACGTATACTAAGCTTACTTACTTACTTATCGTCACGCACAATCCCTGACGGGGTAGCCAGAGAGAACAGATCGCCAAGTGTCACGATCCTTACATACCTCTTTCGCTTCTTTCAGATTCATTATCTTCTTCATACATGCACGTCTAGGTATCCGAGTACTCTTGACCCTCCCCTCTTCGAGCAATTTGCTCACATGGTCTTCGAAAGTTAGTCTCGGTCTACCTCGACACCTTTTAATATTAACTTTCGCGCTATATATTTTCTTCACCATTTGGTCTTCACTCATTCTCTCAACGTGCCCAAACCATCGAAGCACGCGCTTATCAATTTTTGTCATAAGGTCATCTTTCAAACCTGCCATATTGCGAATCTCTTCGTTTCGCTTTCGGTCGGCCATGGTGACGCCGCACATTTTACGAAGAGATCGCATCTCCACTGCATTCAACTTGCTTTTATGCTTCTTCTGGCATACCCAGGTATATACGTATACTATGCGCTCCATCTTATCTACCATCGCCCGCCTGCGGGACATAATGGGTTTCGTTGCCCCCACAGTCGCGTACGCCAAGTTGTTAATAAAACAGCTTTGGCAACTTAATTTAGATTGGGACGAGATACCGCCACTGCCCATTGTTAAGATGTGGAAGCAATTCTATGCTGAATTACCAGCTCTTAACGATTTACGTATCCCGCGACATGTTGGTGTATCCAAAAACTGTATTGCCACACTTCTGAGTTTTTCGGATGCCAGCGAGCACGCGTACGGTGCCGTAGTTTACATACATAACAGTAACACCGTCCGGTTGGTTTGTGTAAAGACTAAAGTCGCACCAACACGCTGTTGTCTATTGCACGCCTCGAGCTCTGTGGAGCGGTTTTGCTTTCAATGTTGCTTCGCAGAGTCCTCGAAAATTACTCTCTTGGCCTCACAATTTTGGTCTATGCCTTTGTAGATTCAAAGGTAGCTCTGTACTGGATAAAGAGTTCGCCACACAAGTGGCAGACTTTTGTTGTAAACCGCGTTATTTAGATCACTGACAATATTCCCGCTGACAACTTTTATCATGTAGCAGGAACTGAGAATCCCACTGACATACTTTCACGTGGCGTTACGCCAAATAAATTAGTTTCAAATCCTCTGTGGCTCCGAGGGCCTCAGTGGACCTCACTAGATCCATCTCAGTGGCCCCTTCATACTTTAGACAATCAGGATATTGCAGAAATGCCTTAAAAAAGGATTTGTCGCACACTGTGTGTACATCCGTCTGTAATTTTGTAATTTATGAGCTTGCGCTCCGCATCTCTTCTTGGAGTAAATTTCTACGCATAACTGCGTTTGTGTGTAAGTTTGCTAAATCATTTACCCGCCGCAACACTACTGTAGTGACTGCCAATGATCTCAGTTTCTCTGAGATTATAATGCTCCGCGTCCAGCAAAAGCAATACTTTGCAACGGAATATTTAAATATTAAAAGTAACAAACCTTGCTCACCCGCTTTTAATCGTTTAAGGCCTTTCATTGACATCGGTTTGATTCGCGTAGGCGGTCGCCTTTCTAACTCCGCACTAGATTACACTCAAAAATATCCAATTGTACTTCCGCGCTATTTTAATCTAATTAATAATATATTAATTATATTTATATATATATATATATATATATATATATATAATAAAAAATAATTCTATCTTAACAATGGGCAGTGGTGGTATCTCGTCCCAATCTAAATTAAGTGATCATGTAGTAAACATGATCATTGATTATTATCATATTAAAAATTTACACGCCGGGCCTGAGTTGTTATTGTCATTACTCCATCAGAAATTTTGGATTCTTTCCGCACGCCGCACTGTGAGACATAGAGTCCACAAGTGTAATATATGTTTCCGGCTTAGACTCCGTCCAACTTACCCTTTGATGGCTGATCTTCCCCAAAGTCGTACGCGACAGATTATTAAGGCATTTACTCACACGGGCTGCGATTATACCGGTCCTATCGACTACACTCCTGTACGTCGTCGTGGTATACGCAGCGAGAAGGCGTACTTATGTTTTTTCACTTATCTCAAAACTCGAGCTGTGCATATAGAAATCGCTACCGATCTTATTACTTCCAGTTTCCTCGCCGCGCTGAAACGTTTCCTCTCTAGACGAGGGCCGATTTAGTTTTTGTATTCGGATAACGGACCGAATTTTTAAGGTGCCGCTTCGTACCTTCGCGATCTCTATAAATTTTTAAACGTCGAGTATCGCCAAAAGTTCGAGCAGGATTGCACTGAAAGTCGCATTACATGGAAGTTCATCTGTCGTAACTCCCCTCATTTTGAAGGCGCGTGGGAGAGTATAGTCAAGGTCGTGAAAGCACATCTGTTCCGAGTTATCGGACATCAGTTACTTTCATACGAAGAACTTAATTCTATTCTTTCGCAAATTGAATGCCTGCTGAACTCGCGGCCCTTGACAGTATTAAGTTCTGATTACACCGAGTCATTTTTTGAATACCGCGCCTTTATTATCATTACCTGCGGCTGAAGTCAAATCTGACGGTCTTTCACACAGACGTTCCCTATTGGATAAATTAGTCCAGTCCTTATGTACCAGTACCTTCATGGATTACAAGTTCGTCAGAAATGGAACACTCCATCTACGCCTGTCGTACCAGGCACTGTTGTAGTTGTGATTAACGATAACCGCCCCTTGCTTGGCCATTAGCTATTGTTGAGTCTGTTCATCCTTCGAAAGATGGTGTAGTTCGAGTAGTAACCGTGAGAACTTCTAAGGGAACCTACCTCTGTCCGGTTCTTCGTATTTGTCTTCTCCCGAAACAATAAACCACGTGTATCTTAATTATAATTACTTATTTAAATTAGCAATTAAGCTTATATGTCATATTTGCTTACTATAAATACTCACTCTATATACCGCGAAACTGTTTTTCTTTTTTTTATTTATCTTATAGTTCTCTTTTAAAGGTGACCCTTTAAGGGCGGGAGGAAATGGTAACGCCAGTTACCAATCTAATTTATAAATTAATAGAATACTTGGTACATAACTTTAACCCCCCCTTCCCTAATGCTTCATATGCACGCACAGCCGTTGAAGACGACGCAAGCGCCACGAACGGCAATTTAGTTACAATCGAACAATACCAACGACCGCTCACTGCACGGAGAAAATTACGTCCTTCGCCCCCCGCTTTAATATTAATTATCACCGGACATTGTGTCCTTGTAATTTCACAAAAATGTGACGCGCTTTCCGCGATTACAATAAGTTGAGAGTTAAAGAGTGTGTGATATCCTAGAACTGATCTAAGAGTGCGTGTTCCGACCACGTGGTGGACCTGCTGTGTTAGCTGAGACGCCGGGAGGAAGGCGAGGCAGTCTTTCACAAGGTTAGTGCGTGCATTCCACTCTCATCCACTTTACTTGCTCCGTTTGTTGTATGTACCAATTACAGTCCACAAATCTTTATCGAAGAACTCAAGTTACTGGCGCGTCCATTTTACTTATCCTTCGGCCGGATTGACCAGTGAGCTAATTCTTGTGCTTAGTCTCGATGGCGAGCAGTGGAGGGAATTCCATTTAATTAAAAGGGGTTGAAGTTTAGATTAAGACGAGGAATGTTATTTCCATAATATGTTTGTTTAGGCCAAACAATTAATATTTGAAATTTGCATTCCACTCGTGTCCGCTCGCTGACTTTGTAAAGGTCACCCTTTCCCTACTACCGTGTGCGTTGCTCGGCAGGTGGCGTGTAGGCAGAACGCGAGTGCGAAGGCAGTAGATTGCCAGCAGCGACCCGGTTAATCCGCGTGTCGCGGATCGCTGCAGAAGTTCGCGCGAGACCGGTTTTTGTTGGGTCTAGAATTTTGGATTTCGGGCGCGTGGCTTCGTTACCTAATTGGGTTTCGTGAAAACCGCCTCGGATTTGGTCGTCCAGGGTTTGAGTTCCGGGACAGGAGGCCTTTGTTGGGTTTTACGGATTAACTAACTTCGTTGAAAGTAATTGTGCAAATTATATAGTGATTGCATTTGAAGTGAGTTTTGAAACATTTAACTTGCTCGGGTGACGCGGAATTTTGTGTGCTATACGGTCAGAATTTTTTTTTTGATTGAACAGCACATCCCCCTTTCGGCGTCTCCCGGTTGATTGTTTGGAAATCATTGTAATTGAGCCGCCGCGTAAGTGCCCTTTTTTGTGTGTTGACGGTTTGTTCGTTTACGTGTCAACGAGGCGTATTTATGATTGTTATCGCGGCGTGATGTTTGATATCGAACAAAGGAACTTAGTTGTTGTTTGTAACGCTGAACTTTGTGACTCGTGAAGAGATCGCGTTATTTCCCTATTTGTAATTTGGCGATGAGTGAACCCGGGATATTGAATATTGAACTTTGAACTACTGTCCGTTACGGTGTCGGGTATCACGTGTTTAATTCTACGATTAATGTGGAATTAGGCGAGTTTAAGTTGATTGAATGTACAAAAAAATTAATAGACTGAAATAGTGACACTGAAGAAAGAAGTGGTCCAGCGGTGGAGCCTGCTGGAGTGATGCAGCATTGTGAGGCAGCATTGAACCCGGCCGCTGCCGGTCACCTCAGCTGGACCAGGTTACACACATATACACATCACTAGCCATTACTTCCCATGCACCCTACACCCACATGCGGCCTGCTCGAGCCTTGGGGCGGTTCTAGATTCGGAGACAGGTACATACTATATTCCCTAGTCTCTCCCATATGGTTTAGTATAATTAGAGATTTTCACGTGGCCAATTTGGAGGCCCGACCTGCGTCTGCTCGTTGGATTCCCGCTCAAAGGGCCCCGGGATATTCGATCTTTGTAGGGGTAGCCGTAGGCCGTAACTATGTTAATTAGCTTATTTTAACAAAATATTTTTAAATAAGCTGTATAGTGACTGCTTTAGTGAATCCACTACCACATATTATCCCCTCGTCAGCAAAATCTTTCTTATAATAACCCAAAAGAATAAAAAAATGCACTTGCAACGAGCCACTAGAGAATGTTAACTATGTCTAAATCCCCCCTTTATGTATGTCATTGATATATTATGTAAAACAAGATAATTACATTGTACGACAATGCTATATATATATAGGCCTATGTTTAGCAGTGGTCGTTTGATGAATGGACCATAAATATCTCGTTTCTTTTCCATTTATATTTTTTAAAAGTGAGAAATTGCTGCAATATTTTACAAGCGAACTTATTATTTCATAAGTAATATGAGATGACAAAATTTATTATAATTTAATTTGTACTCATATTTTGCAACCGCCTTACTTAACTTATTTTCCGCTAGTAGGTAGTGTAAACTAATGGTATATTATTTATTAAGATATAAAAATATTACAGGTTTACAAAACATCAGAGGCGAGTCAATAAATTAATGTCAAATGGTTATAATAAATAAGGGCCAATTTTTCAAACTTTAGATCAAATTTATTCATAGAATAAAATAAAACCAAGAAATTAAAAATAAAAGTTGTATGAATAAATTAGTTCAATTGTTTGACTTTTATATTCAGTCTGGTGATATTATTTATTCTACGGATAACTTTTATATGTACGTTGAAAAATCAGCCCTAAAGCGTCCAATCGTCCCAGATTCTACCGGCAGATCCGTAATGTGAAATAGTGTGATAACTAAAGCATCCAATCGTTCTAAATTCTACGGCGCGGGTCCGTAAACTCAATTAGGATTCCGCGTCCTTAGCCCAATCCGTAATAATAAAATAGTCCCGTCAAATTCTTAGATGTTTCGCGTATCGCGTATTCTATATATCACACATAATCACAATTACACAAACACATCTTAATATATAAAAAATAATGTTTGTCTGTTCGAATTTTATGCGCTGTCATACAGTTCGTCTGATTGCAGTAAAACTTTACAACATATTGCTTGCACTTCCGCGAAGTATATTGGCATAGTACAATTAACTTACTGGCGCGTATCGTACCGACAAATTTATTTAAAAGTTATATAACATTCTGTTTCCATTAATGTACTATCATTACCAACTAAAAATATAGGTAAGCCTTATAAATTTAAAACGATATTTCAGCAATTATTTCTTCTGCGGCTGCAACGCCTCGAAGACCGGTTAGTAATGAATAAAAATTGCTACTCGCATTGTTGGCCATTTTACTATTGAGTACTAAAGTACATAGCAAAATTACAGAAAAGACCGACAGTCTATTTCTACTTATAAAATCCCGAAATATAAATTAAATTAAAAATTATAAAAACCCCCGATAGAAAAATAGCTGATGATCTTCAAATGGCTGAACAGATTTTATCAAAACACTAGCTATGAATGCTCTCGATTAAGACATATTTTAAACAAAAAAAAAACTTAATCATAATCTATTCTTCTGTTCAGGAGTTATAATTCCAGGGACAGACACACAAATACATCTTACAAGCTTATAACACCTCTCTGTTTTCATAGGGGGTTAAAAATGATGTGATGAGTGCTCTTAATATGGACGTTGTCGTGAATGATACATAATATCATGAGAGGGAGCTTATAATATAACCGATACACACATAGCTAATTAAATCATTTCATATATGATTGACCTATTTCCCTTGTAACAATATAGCTTCTGATTTGAATTAATTACGTATATTTGAGACTAGCATGTCATCTCCATTTTACGTATAATTGTAGGTATAAATTTTAACAGTTCAGTTGTATTTTACCACTTTTCTAATGTTAATAATTTTAGAGATTGAGGACTCGAAAAAAGTTCAAAAAAGTTGTCTATCAAATAAATTATAACCTGATCTAATATAACAGTGAAACAATTGGACTATATTTGTTCATACAACTTTATTTGGTCGTATAGTTTTTCAGTGAAGACCTAAAATTTTTCCTTATTTATACAACACATACGAGTAAGATCTCCACGTGCCGTTCTTCGATTAAAGTTCTGTAGCGCAGTGGCTTTGGCGCTAAAGACTTCAGGCTCGATTCCTACACCCAACAACTTGATATACTCATGAATGAATGAATGAAATATCCTTTATTGTACACCAAAAAATACATATGAGAAAAAAAAACATAATTTATTTAAAGGTACAATTGGCGGCCTTATCGCTTGGGAGCGATCTCTACCAGCCACATTGCAGAGGATAAAATGACCTGTGAGAAAGGGTAAGGGTGTACGTAGGTTGTTAGAAAATACACACGACATATATAATATAATCCGTAAATATATAAATACTATAATAAATAAATACATATATACTATAATAAATAAATACATTTTAAATACAAAAATATATACATACATATACGAGAGCAGAAAAGATTAAACAAGTGAAGTCAAAGCCTAAACGTAAGGAAAAATGAGTAGGTAGTAAATTTTTAGAGGAATTACTATTTAAGCAGTAAAGAAGTGCGATTTGACAAGTTTTTTAAACTTATCAATAGACTGTGCACTTCTAATGTGCAGCGGTAGGGAGTTCCAGAGCCTAACAGTTTCAACAGAAAAGGATTTAGAATAGAAGGAAGTGTTATGAGATGGAATTTTTAGGGTGAGGTTTTTATCAGAGAGAAGAGAGCGACAGTGAGTGTCACCAAGAAACTCAAACCGCTCTTTAAGGTAAGTAGGGGAAGTGGGATTGAATAGTATACAGAATAAAAGAGAAAGAATGTGAGTATTCCTGCGAAGACGGATCGGAATCGTGCTCGTATGCATTATGTCTATGCAATTTTTTGTTATTTAACGGGCCACCACGGTTGGAATAGATACTTTTAATGTAGTGGTAAGGTTTTTTGATAAGAGTAAAAAGAGGTCGAATATCTTTTTAATTCCAGATCCAGATGTTTCGGGTTCATTACAGCACTCATGGTCACGGAGGAACTTACTAGGAAAAAGATTATTGAACGCGATAAAATCTATAAAATTACTCTATGTGTAGTTTTCGCGTATCCGTGTAGTGGCAGTGTAAGAATTTGTACTACTCCACATCATCCCGTGGGTGTCGTAAGAGGCGATAGATGGAAGCAAATCGAGGGATGGGTATCACCTTCCTTATAACGACTAAAATAAAAATCTGCGGTCGCTGACTTGCTTGTCAGGCGTGGCAACAATGCTATATGTTTCCTCTATGAGTCAATTATTGAGGAGGCCTATGTTTAACAGTATAATATAATATAATATATTTGTTTATTGACTCCACAAATTTTTAATCGTGACGTACACTATTTAAATAAAAAGTACCACCAATTACATTGTGAGGTTAACGTCGGCAGCCGTACTAGTATAAATTGTGCCACGGCTGCAGTGGACTTTAATAGGCTGTACCGAAACGGGGTTTTCGCGTAAATATAAGATATTTTTAAGGAAAAGAGTGTTTATTTTAATGATGTTATTCTACGAGCTGTATGGCCAGCTAATCGCAGCTGACTCCTACACTCTCAGGAGGTATCCTTGACACGAATACTTTCTTGAATAACAGGATAATTGATCTTTTTTTAGACTAACTAGAAAGCTTGTGACCTGCTGTAAAAGACCACGCGTCTAGGTTGCATTTTGGAAATTTCTATCTACTATAGAAACGACTCGTGTAGAGTAAATTAAAAAAAGTCTTTAAAAATTGGGAAGAGAAAAACAACGTATAGAAAAACATTCAAATTATTCTGCGGAAAAGATACAACGCAGCAAAATTCTTTGTACCTCCATACGCCTACCAGATTTGAAACTGAATATGAGCATAATCCATTCAGCAAACTTCAGACAATAAGATACGTATCTAGTGTCTGAGGCTTGAATAGTAAGATCTATAAAAGGTATTTTTGTTATAAAAGATAATGTTTTAGTTATTTCAAATATATTATTTTGTTATTATCAATAATGAGAATAAAAGTTAAGTTACTATCATTTCTGAGAGGGTTTCAGGGCTAGAAAATACGAGTATACACCCACGTTGCATTTATGCTGTTTGGCAGACTTTTTGTCTTCGAAATAATTTTTAATTTCTCAGACATGATATTTACCTTGATCGCTAGTACCGTATTAAATCAACACTTATAATTGCAAATTAAAATTTCATTGACGCCGGCGGAAGTCGTACCCAGGTTGCTCGCGTGCTATGAAATTTATGGCAAGCGCTTTGCAACTGAGCTACCACGGCTTTCATTACCAACATTAACATGAAATTGTAATCACATAAGAAAATTCATAGGAATAATATGATTCCAGAGTTTCGTGCCGAATATTTACTCTTACCTCCACGCTTGCAACTTTACGAATCGATTGAAGCTCCTAAGAAATTTCAATAAGACTGAACTCCATATATATTTTATTTCGGCTTTTACCGACTTATAACTTTGTGTCGTTACTGCCAATTCAACTAGAATCCATGGCGAGGACTAGGGTTTTGTTATTCGAGTCTTTAAATTTATGAGTGTCTTAGTCACTGGTCACTACATTTGTCAGAGTCGGTGACGTTATAATAAATGAATGTGCTGTAATTGTGTCAGTACGAGAAGACCATAGCTGTAATGAGGAGGAGTGTACAGTAACTTGTCACCAACAACTGTATTTAGTAATAGTTATATAAGTATTTCAATACTAAATCAAACAATTTTGATAACGTGTTAAAATAATTAAATTATTAAAAATAACATCTTTTTTTTATATAGAATAAGGGTGACAAACGAGCACACAGTCCACCTGATGGTAAGTGGTTGCTGCGGCCCATAGACATCCACATCTATCCTCGCTTGCGAATCAAAATGCAGATGCGATGTCACCCTGAGGACTAAGATGGAATGCCTCATTTTCAGTAAAAAGGGCCTCTGGCCACCTGCACTCACCAAGCGAAACGCAGAGGTAAACATCTACTTCACGCTGGTATTCTGTGAGGTCGTGGTACCACCCCGGTTCGAGCCGGCCCATCCGTGCGACAGCAATTCTGCCGCGTGGCTCTACCACTGTTAAAAATCTAATATATTTCCAATATTGTCAAACTATTTCACAACTTTTTTGTTTTGTAACCATTTGCTTAAAAAAGGGACGGTCTTAAATCTCCAGATAAAAGTTATTTATCAAATAAATTATAACCTGACTAAGTATAAAATGAAACAATTTGGAACTACTTTTTCATACAACTATAATTTTTAATTCATTTATTATATTATATTGTAGACTGTCGGTCCTTGGGATCCACCTACTGTGAAGTTTCTAAAGAAACTGTATCCGCGACTGGTCGTCGTTGTTGTTTATAAGAGGTTATTTTCTCGCTTAAAGGCTGATTATAGCCAAGCTTCTGGGCACGATACCACGGGGAGTAGGACTGTAAAATAATTTAAGTTTTAGTTTTTTTTTACTATAGTTTAATATTGTATATATTCATTGTTCGCGCCAAAGCGCTAATGTCAAGAATCGACGCCAGATAGTACTCGGCTCGGCGCGATACCGGTTTGAAGTTCGGCCGAGCGGCATGGTAGTGGCAAGAGCGTGGCGGGTCACGCGCGAAACAGTCAGTCCAAATTCAGCGCTGCGATAGGCAGCACGCTGTTTTTTTGTCGGGAAGTCGGAAGTGGAATACGACACGCGCATCTAGGAAATATACGGTTTAGGATACGTAACGCGCATTCCTTGCTTGTTAGCTTCACCCGGGACTTATCGTATCTAACTCAGAATCTATATGAGTGCATTCGACAATAATAGCTAGTGCGGTATTTGATATTCTAGAAATAACTGTGGCCACGCGAAACGGTAGTGGCCTTTGATCGGTACGTTCTGTGTTCGTTTCGCGGGTCGGGCGTTATAACAAACGAGAATTAGTGGCTTCTGTAAGGTAGTTAATCGTACGACAGATTTACTGGACTGTCATCGTGACTAACGATAAAGTGACGTGAGGTGGAGAGGTGCTGAGGTCCGAACTGCTTCAGAGGGTAACGGTCTAATAAGGTCAATAACACTACCAGCAACACCCAGATACACATCACTGACTCTTACTTTCCTAGCACTATACAACCACATGCGACCTGACCGAATCCTGAGGGACCAGTCGCTTCGGATAGAGGTACGTAAGCTCCGTTTAATTGAATAGAACGCTCCCCCTGATTGTTTATTGTAATTAGAAACTTTCCACCTTTAGCCTCTAGGAGGCCCGACCAACATCTGCTTGTAGATTCTTCCTCTATGGGCCCGGAGACTCTACTGTTGGATAAACAGCTGCTGGCCGTAACATTCATTTATCGAAAAGTATCCTTATTTTTATTGTTTTAAGTACATATTTATTTCTTATTTGTTACTTTTCATTAATCAGTAAAACAGAAAAAGTAAAGTTACAGCCCTTATATGTTCCACTGCTGGGCACAGGACTCTTCTTACTTAGTCCTCCACTCAGTAATGGAGTATGTGGAGCGTCGTTACTCCACTGCGTTGCTTTAAGAGTATTGTGAAGCTGTAAATTGATTTCATGCAAAATGCGATAACGTTTTCCACACCGTAAACATCGTCTAATTTTCATAATTTTTGTAAATGTTGTAGATATAATGAAAAACTATGTACGTACGTTTTATTTCAAACAAATATTGCGTACCCTATAAATTATTATCATCTAGATATCTATATTTTTAACTTAAAAGCTTCCTTTTCTTATTTATTTTTAAAAATTAAACTAAACTGAATTACTAAAAAAGCTTACAGACCTAGATTAAGGTATGCTAAATCTATTGACCAAAATTGTCTCATTTCGTAAACGTTTAGGGTGAAAACGTTATCGAACGAAACAATATTTAAAAAAAGGAAATGTAGGCAATTGCTTCCAAGACTTGCAGTTTTCTCTATTGCACGATACGGCGAAACAGATAGTATTTTTGAAAATATTTACTCGCGTCACAGAATAAATAATAGCTCACGTCGCGTATCGGAACTTCAAATATTTTATACCTTAAACATGCAAAACTGAATGTCTCACGATGTTTTCCTTCGCCGTCGAGCACGTGGTAAATAAGTTATTAAAATTTCAATTAACAATATCATTGGCCAGGGCGGAGATCGAACCTGGGTTGATTTTTTAAACCGAGCCAGGGCTTGACCTGACTCACCAGATGGTAAAGCGCACTTACTTATTTTAACAAAAGCCTATTTACTCTTGCCTTGAAGGACATGTTAATCGTTTGGAAAGATGGATGCGTCATACTGTGAAATTTACGGCGAGCGCATAGGCTCAGAGCTACCACGGTACGTGAATATCACGCATATCATCCGTTCTTCAGGTAAACGCTTTTGAGTTGTATAGATAAATACATTGAATTTTTTTTAAATATTTAGAGTGAGCTATTCTTGTATATTTGTATACAATCGCATGTACCAATTATATATTTCTCGGGGACGATTCTAACGATTTAGATGAAATTTTGTATTTGGATAAATTTATAAGTACTTAACAAGTTTATCTAGATATGACGACATCTCTGAGAAAATATTTTTTCTAACGTAAATCAAAGCTCGATCGCACTGTTACTAAAATATTACATGTCATAAATTTATATTGAAACATTTAATCACGTCCCAAAATTTGCAATACCTGTAAAAGGTTACTTAACTTACTTAATATCTTTAAAACAGTACCTATGCAAAGAAATGAATATTATTTTTTTGGTTAGTAAGCGAAAAATGAACTTTACGGCATTAAATATTCAAAGATAAAATTTCAGACATTGGATTTGGTGTTATGTTAAGTAGAGCAATTATTCAAGCGTCGTGTCAACCAAAAGACTTCTTCATTTACTTAACCTTCTGTTATGATTCATGATCCTTACGAGCAATGGCTCTTTTCTTTGTTTTTATTATTTTTACGGGCAACAGCGAATATTCATGGAATTTAATAGAAGAGAATTGAATAGCAAAGCAAAATAAAAATATAATAGTAATAAATTAATCACATAATTTTAAATTTATAAATAAGCAACTGGAATTTTCTAAGGTTTACTCGCGACGGAAGTTGACTATGGCCAATTGTGACGATTAATGTTGAAGTAAGGAATGTAAAGATTATAAAAATAAAGAGTTTTCGTAATGTATATTAATAACGTCCTAAAAGTTACGGGACAGGATGAGCCGCCATGGAATTATTTTTTAAATTAAGCTGAAGTAACAAACTAAATTGCGATATTATACGGAAAATAGCTACATATTAAGGATAATACAAATGGTTTATGATATAATTTATCCCGGATTACGTATGTATAGATGGAATATCGGACACGCATTAATATCTGTTTTCGTAACAGTTACTGTTAATCGAATGATTTGATATCCCATCGACCTATTTCAGCGACAGCAATGTCGCCGGTAAAGCACTTAATTAAAATTCATTGCCTGGAGGCTTTGAGGCATGTTGAATATTGACAGTATAAAATATGAAGGTAATTTCATGGGTATGTATTATTTGGACGTTTTATTTACGTTACTAGACCAACTGAGCTACCACGAGCTCAGAGGCTAACGCGAGTAACCCGGGTTCGACCTCCGCCGGCACCAACGAAATTGTCAATTGTAATTTTGATTGCCGTTTTACCACGTTCTCAGCGGTGAAGGAAAACATCGTGAGGAAAACTGCACGTCTGAGAAATAAGAAAAAATATTTCGAAGACACGTGAAGTTCGCCAACACGCATTGGTGCAGCGCGGCCGACACTTCCTTGAACTAAAACCCTCTCAGAAATGAGAGGAGGTCTGTGCCCAGCAGTGGGACGTATATAGGCTGTAACTTTACTTTAAACTTTACTGTACCAACATGCAATAACATTGTACGTCGATAGATGCAGGTTGCTCAGGACCCTGTTTTGTGGCATACCTTGAGGGAGGCCTTTTTTACATGGGGAAATGCCTACGCATACCCGCCTCGCGGGGGCAAGGAGGGGTTATGTCGGACTCGCACCGACTAAAACCCCATGGTTTTCCACCTTCGTCGCATATTGGCAGGACCACGGGAACGCTTTCGCTCACATCCGTAGCCCCACCTGCGCTGGCTGCCCCATGGCAGCCTCTCCTCGGGAGAGGACTACTCCTCCCCCATCTTCTCAGGTAAGGCGCACAAAAACACATGGCGCACCCTCCTCCTAGGCCTCCAATTTCACATGCGCAACGGACTCTCCCTTGTCCGATGCGCGAAGGCCATGGGGCCAGGAAAAACTAGCACTCAGGCCTATTTTCAGCAGTGGACTTGTGAAGGGCTGTAATGATGATGACGATGACAATGATGCAATAACTTCAATGCTGTAAAAATAATACTAATAAGATAAGTTTAAGGCAGAGAAAAATAAGAGAGAATTACGTGAAGTTTTCATTAAACACGTGCATCCCGTTGACTGACGAAAAAGCTCTCGCGGCTGCAGAAAACTTTTCAGAAGTTTTAATTATTTAATGTCCTCCAGACAGTATTTCGGTCACTGCGGCCGACTCGGAGACTAGCCATCTACACAAGACAGGATTATAGTGCACGAATGTGTTCCCAAGCACAGGTGCACTCTCTATTCCCTCACTCTGATAGCCTGTTGAGTCGGCATTCCGATACGACTGAAAGATAAATCAGGGTCTTACTTGTTTTCCGATTCACGTTGGTCCAACACCGCGAACTTTCTGGTTACGTTGAAGTCAAAATTAGAATCATGAAAAAAAATTCCTCATCATCAACCGAAGGTACACCCTTATTTATATTTAGCAGTATATTTGCGAGAAACATCACGCTGGCATGGACTAGTGGTGTGATTAACGTAGTGCATCTATCGAGCGACATTTTACGCAGTCGTCTTTTACGATACCGACAGATCTAAATTAGCTTAAGGACCACCTGATGGTAAGCGGATGTTGTGACCTATAGACGCTTTGGTTTATAAAAGTAACTGTGTCATTGAATCAATAAGAGTACAATTGAAGAGTATATTTCAATTCAAACAAGCACACAATTTACCATCAGGTTAATTAAAATAAAAGGTAGGCTCAGAGAAACCTACTTCTATTCTCGATTATGGCTTGAAATACAGATGTGTTGACATCTTTGAGGATTTATGTGCTTTTTTATCGGTAAATAGAGCCTCCAGTAGTTCTCTGTGCACATCATATGACATAGCATTATCGTACTATTTTACGTCAGTATTATTGTGCCATGTAGTGGTGGCGCCAGATAATTCAAAACCCAGTATCATTCGCAGGAGTCGTAAAAGGCGACAGAGGGATCTGAAACAGGAGATCAGAAACATGATGCTGCTGCATCTTCTTTATAACAGCTTAAAATAATAATAAACTACGATTGCCAACAGACCAAGCGTGGCAATGATGGGGAATCCCCTATAAATTGTTCGCTGTTTAATGTAGGCCTCCCCCTATCTCCATCAATCTATGAGAGTGGTCTATGTTCTGTAGTAGCTTTTTAGGCTGTCATGAATGAAAGAAAAACGATGACGCTTGTATTCTGTGTGATCGATTCTTACCCGTCGAATCGCTGTATCCTGTGCCTGTGCTACAGTCAACAAACTGCAGCGTGACTCTATTACTTTTATAATCCCTACATCTAGTCTCGATTAAGAGTCAAATTGTAGATATATTGTGATTTCCGAGCACTAAGATGGATGACCTCGATTATCATTTAGCTCAAGTTGGTTAAAAAAGGAATTAAGGTAACCAGAATGCGTAAAAAAGTTTAATGACATAAAAAAATTCGCCTATGTCACTGCCACAACAAACAATCAACAAATAATCAACAACAATTCCACAACAAATTAAGACGAATCTAAAGAAAGTGGTAGAGACATGCGGCGGCTTTTGCTGTCGTATGGATGGGCCTGATCGAACCGGGTTGGTACCACGACCTCACAGAATACCAGCGTGAAGTAGAGGTTTACCTCTGCGTTTCGCTTGGTGAGTGCAGGGGGCCGGAGGCCCTTTTTACTGGAAATGAGGCATTCCATCCTAGTCCTCACGGGTGAAAACGCATCTGCATTTTGATCTGTAACAGAGGATAGATGTAGATGTGTATGGGCCGCAGCAACCACTTACCATCAGGTGAACTGTGTGCTCGTTTTTCACCCTTACCTATAAAAAAAAATTAAAAAAAATGTTAAAATCCATCAAGCCGTTAGGCTACACAGAACGTGTCAAAGAAACAGATTTAACATACATATATTCGAAAAACAATACCTTCCTTCTGGGACAGTCGGGTAAAAAGGGTCTGCGATTGAAATGTCAAAACCCATACCATTATTGTAAGCATGGCCTCTAGTTAGCTGCCACATCATATTTTTTCTATATCTTTAATATTATAATTACATAGCAGTTTGCCACTATACGATGTTAATATGAGACATGCAACCTTTCCTTAGTTTTTCCTTTTCGTCTATCGCTAGCTAAGTCATTTTATTTTTCTTCATCAGTTCATAAAAGTCCACTGGAAGGTACCTTCTTGTTGTAGCGCAGATCTGTCATAATGGCCACGCTTGGCAAGTCGATTGGAAATAATTTCTATCGTATGATAAGTAAACATTCAATATTGCCGTTCTGTACATTTTGCTGGTACATATTATTTGTAATGGTGTTTTCGATATTTGTTGAACGCAACAAGATAGTCCTGTCACTCAAAAATGATTTATGGTGTGTCAACAAGATAAGTTGTGCTTGAATCGTTTGAGGTAGATACTCTTTTGCCGCCATTATATTATAAATTTTCTGATAAGTTGTCACCTTTGCTATTTTATATTTCTTTAATAGTTTTTAAAAATATGTACGATAAATGAATAGCCTGTAAATTGTATCTCCACTAAGAAAGTTTTTTTTATTTTATCAATACAAATTTTATAACTTCGTTATTCCAATATAAGGAATGTCTTTAATGGAAGAGGCCTATTATTATTGACTTTTACGAGCAGACGGTGAAAAACAGGAATATATTAAAATACAATATACTCGTATATTCTGACATAGCGTCTCCCAACGAATCAGTATATTGAAGTGGAAATGGTCCAGCTAATAGCTATTACATACTTAATCTCACCTATAATAGTTTAAAAATAACTTGAAAAATCGACAATCGATAAAGAAAAAAGGTTCATGTGGCAGCCACTTACTACTGTAGTGGAGGTAGGATGCCTTCCAACTAGTTGGAGTGCCCACCTAGTAAGACACAGTGGAAGTCTACCGTAACAGGTGGTTAGGACCATATTTTGTGGTAGTTTTTGGGGGAAGCTTATGTTCACCACTGGACTTGTAATGGAATGTTATGATGTTAGTAAACTTTTTAAAATTTAATTGATATAAATTCAATTAATAATTCATAGAAAATAGTCAAATTTCAAAAGCTAAAGTAAACCTGTAAAGCTATCGAGTTTATAAATGTTAAATTGAGTCCTGCTTGCAGTTGGGTGCATATGTTTTTTTTCCACTTCCATTTCCGTGTGCTGTGTTCAGACAGTTCTGAAAGGGATGCAGGTAAGGGACATGTTGGGACCGGGATGCGACTCCATCCATCCGGCATGGGTCGTATCTTCCGGCCTCCACCTTCCCACCCCACCCGCTTCATTATAACTGGTCGGGTCGTAGGGGTGCGGGGCGGGCATCCGGGGTTGCCAATTACATTTCCACGCGTCACACGCGGGAAATGGTGGTCATAATGAGGTCGATTGTTCATGTTTGTTTATTAAAGGTACCCACAAAAAGGTAAATTGCGATGACAATAATGTTTTAATTGTTTAACCGACTTGCATCCTTTTTATTATTAATTGTAATTTAGTCAAGTGTACTTTTGTGAGAAAATACTATTTCAATTTTGGAATTTTTAATAATATAGTTCAGAAGTATATATTTTTAACGTGGTAGAGCAATGTTGTAGCAGAGGCATGTTGCAGCATGGCTCTCCCACATATCGATATATCGCTAAATGATAGTTGAGTCTGAACGATAACCAATGACCGTTTTGTACTGTTAAAGAGGTTCTTCATCTTGGTCTTCAGGGATAACAAACGATTTGAATTTTGATTCTTAATTAAGGATAGATGTAGAAGTTTGTAGACCAAAACAACCATTTACCATAAGGTGGACTGTGCGCTCATTTGTTGGTTGTTGTTGTTTGGGTACTCCAAAACAACAACTGACTTTGTATCCAAGAGTCCGTTTGGGTTGGTACAGCCCTTTTACCTACCAAAAGTGCGTTTAATATTGTGTTCCGGTATTAAAGGTACAAAGAGGCTGTGACGCCTGTGATTTCATCTTTAACTTAGTCCTTAAAAGCGACAAAGCAGCTGTAGCCTTCTATATTTATGATTGATGACGGTTGTTCATGGGCTGCAGCCACTAATCATCAGGTGAAATGTAAATATGTTTGTCACTTCAATCATACTAAAATAATAAAGTATACTCAGCGCTGGGTAGTCATATTGATGAGCGGATTGCTGATTCTCTGGCACCGTTGATGCTACACCCTGTTGTGTTTGAATTTGGTGTATTTAAATTAATTTATCACCATCAGGTGGCCTTCAGCGACTTTTTGGTAGTTAATGCACACAAATCAAGTGTCAATCATGTTGGCGCTTAGAAAATATGTTTGATATACGATTCTTAGGTATAGCCAAGATTATTTTGGTTTGTTTACATTAAAATTTCTTTATTATTTTTCTCTTTTCAATGAGAATTTAGATGTTCTTATGCTTCTGAATCAGTTTTTTCATACTGATCGACTTTCTGTTTTTTTATCTAAAACGGGCTTACGGTCTCTCTTAAGTTGTCAGACCATTACATTAGAATTTTGCTAATAACATTTCTTCCTAACCAATCTTTATATCTTACGTGATTCACTCGTTTTTCATCGTCTTTGTAGTAGAAATGGCCTACCCCTGCTCAGATAAGGCTGTTGGTAATGTACGCGCATGCTACTTTGCATGCTTCTTTGTCCGTAACGGCAGTCGTAAACTTACTTTTCATATAATTTTCCTTGTGGGGCATGTTTAAGTTCAACTTCGCGAAATTAAAAGGAGTCAAACATTTACGATACAAATGTGTTTGGATTCTCTCCCTTGAGAGCTGCAATCACGAGTGTCAATAAAATCCATATAGTACATTATTGTCACACTGGGACTCCAATCGTAGCTAGATCCAAATGACTTCGTTTGTGTGTATGAAGAGGCAGGTTTATTTATAATCAGCACGGGGTATTGCGTCTATGAGGGTGGCAACACCCGAGTTAAGGCGGGCGGCGGGCGCGGCTCGGAGCCGGGACGGTCTCAGTTCAGTCCGCGCGGAGCGGCGCGGTGTGTTGTCGCTACGTATTGTGCGGCGAGCGATCCGGCAACCTCAGGTACACTCGCTCGTATCTCGCGCCACCCTGTTGCGCACTGCACAAGAATGTTTATGTTCAAATGCTTCACTTGTCTATGACACATTTCAGCTTCGTTTACGCCTTTGTGTTACACGCGGTTTCTTTTCAACGGGTTATTAGCTGCGTATATATGTTTTCTGGCTTCATTTCTATTTTTCTATTCGTAGTTTTACAGACTTATTTATATTTTCAATACTTTTTTTATGTTTTCGCATAACTCAAGATCTCAAACTTTATTAAATTGAAAGAAGTTTATTTTAAAAAGTAAATTGTAAAATACATAAATTAAGGAATCGTCTAATTATAACACTAATGCTTTGCTTTTTTACACTACTCTTTGTTCATTAGTATATAATCCTAGGCTTTCTTTGTCTAGTGAAAACCTCCAGTGTAAACTTCTGATACCTTTTGGCATTGATCTGTTAGTGAGATTAGTTTTTTATTCTTTTACTAGACTAGAAACAATAATTTATTTTTTGTTACTTAAAGTTTTATTCTATTGTATTTAGGTATTTCATAAAGTTTTTCTTTGTTCAAATGCGCTTTTGTATTTTCAGTTAGCTTATTAAAGCAAAAAAGTAGAAAAAACTTTGTTAGTAATATCTTGTTCACTGGAAATGGGCATAATAAGTTTCTTATTAATTTATTGTTCCTAAAAGTGCAATATTGTTTAAAATACTTAATCAGTTGCCGATAGAAAAAATGGGTTGTATTAAGGAATATAAAATGACTCCGTAGCGCAATGACCCAGCAATGGTTTGTGTGTTGAGGGTCACTGTTTCGAATTCCGCACAGAACAAGTATTTGTATGACCTTAAAATAATTGTTCTGGTTCTTTTTCCGAGTGTAATGTTTGTATGTAAGCTGCATGTAACACAATACGGGATAAAAATCTAGTTTTCGCATCCTAACACTAACGTTTTATAAAATAGAGAAAAATATATATGAATAACTTACTTAAGAGAATGAGGCGTTACTTTGGAGAAATTCATTATATTGAAGATGTGAGAATTGGGTAGCTGGAGATGATGTGATCCTTAACTCGCGATCTATCGGAAGCCATGAGTTCTTTCTGGCTTTTCCCATAAGCGCCTTTTACGACACTTATGGGACGAAATGCAGTGAGGGATTTTCAAAGAGAGTGACAAACGAGCACAGATGGTAAGTGGATGCTGTGGCCCATTAACATTTACATCTGCCTAGATTAAAAATCGAAATGTAGATTGCTATGTCACCCCTGAGGAATAAGATGAAATGCCTCATTTCCAGTAAAATGGGTCTGTGGTTCTCTATACTCACAATACGAAACACAGCAGCATTAAGCTGTTATTTTACGTTGTTATTCTGTGATAGTGTGGTCCTTCCTCGATTGAGCCAGCTATTCGTGCTATAACCATAATATGACCGCAGTATGGCTCTACCACGTATAAAATATTATTGCCTAAGCAGCAGTAACAGTTATTTATATGACTGTTAAATAGGAGAAAAGAATTTGAGATATTTCTTTTTACTTTAAAGTGCTTCGTTCTCTAACCGTAATAGGCTTCACTCTAAAATATAGAACTTTTTACTGCGTATCAACATGATGTGTATTCAACAAGTGAATTTTCCACCGGTTCCAAATCGACATAATATGTGTGCGGTTCCAGAATATATCTTTATTCTTTTAGTACATGTTCATGCAAAAATATTAATGTTATGTATTTTGTTATATTTTACGTTACCGTCACACTAGAATTTACACCTGTATCGTAAGCTATATGTTTTTTTTGGGAACACAGACATCTTTATCAACTTCTTTGAAGATATACTATAATGCTTATAAAATATATTATCAAAGAGTGTTTTTTATGAAATCCAAAACATTAGAGTCTTAGTTAATATAAAATAATATTTGTGCAATATAAATTTAAACAAAATGTACTAAATCATTTATTTATAACTCAATCTTTTAATGTATATAAGTCTGGGAGCATTTAATAGACATTAACGTATCTTGTACATGTCGTGTCTATTTTAATAAACCATTTAATATATGTTTCAGTATAGCTATTATGTGAAGTGAAACTCATGATTTCGTTTCTAATTTGTGATGTGTCATTATTAGGCTAGGTTTTTCCGGCCCGTAAATGTTCACTTCATGAAATGTGCGCTACGCTACTTAGCTTCACCGGTCTGGATATTTTGTATCTGGTGTGAACGGGATGGCTATACCACCATCTGTCGGAAGATATAAGATCTTTCTCGTATTTTCCATAGAATATAGAAAGAGGATGAAATAGTGTCATGGTATCTCTTACGTGACCACCACACGTCACGATTTTTTTTTCAATAATTTATTTTAAAACTATATTGTAGTATTCCTTTACTGCCTAGGGGTCTGTCTGGTTAGGTACTATCCTCTAACATATTTTTTATATAGGATAGGGTAACAAACGAGCACACAGTCCAACTGATGGTAAGTCGTTGCTGTGACCCATAGACATCTACATCTATCCTCAATAAAGTATCAAAATGTAGATGCGTTGTCACCCGTGAGGACTACGATGGAATGCCTCTTTTCCAGTAAATAAGGTCTCCGGTTCTCTACACTCACCATACGAAACACAACAGCGTTAAGTTGCTATTTTACGTTGGTATTCTGTGAGTGCATGGTCCTTCCCCGGTCGAGCCTACCCATCCGTGCTACTTCTATACCAGTAATATAGCTGCAGCATGGCTCTACCACGTATGAATTCTGCACCCAAATAGCACTGAAGTTCGATCTGAAGGGTAAATAGAGCCCGTATAATTAAAGGTTCTAAGATATTAATTTAAGTGGTAGAGCCATACCACATATGTTGTAGCACGAATGGGTCGGATCAACCAGGGTAGAACCACGCTCTCACAGAATATCAGCGTAAAATAACAAATTAATGCTGTTGTGTCCCGTATTTTGAGTGTAGAGATCCGGAGACCCTTTTTACTGGAATCAAGACATATATTAGTCCTCAAGGATGACAACTCAATTTCTATTTTGATTCTTAATCGAGAATACGTGTAGATATCTATGGGCCACAGCATCCACTTACCATCAGGTGGACTATCTGCTCATTTAGCACCCTTATGCTATAAAAAAATCATCTTAGCTGTGCGAGGTGATAAGGCCACTGTACCCTTATTTGTTTGAAATTGGCTGTAGGTTGCGATGTGTTGCAGTAGCCACTTACCATGATGTGCATTGTAAGTTCGTTTGTCACCTTGTGAATATAATTATTAAGTAAAAATTTTAGCTCGGTTATAGATGACCGTGTATATTTTCTAAACGTAAAATCGTGTGTACATTGCCAAAACATGCTAGTAATGTTAATGTTTTAACACATGTATAGGAACATTATTAATAATTTGTGGAGTTAAAAGCCGCAACGTTTAATTTAATGTCATATGATGTTTGAGTATCACCAAGGCTGACTGTCTCCGGCTTCTTGTTGCCGACGTGGATATATCCTATTTATTCTGTGGCGCGAAGCGACGTTTGACAACTGTCAATTAAAGCCGCGCAAAGTAACCGTATTTTGTTTTCCATTATTTAGTATGCCTGCTGTTCTGATTTAATCAAGTTTGACGTATGAGTTGTGAGCTTTGTCTCACAATATATGTTATCAAAATAATTTAATTGAAGCAGCCTTTCAATTCAATTGAAATCAACACATTTTGGTTATTTTTTCTGTTTTATTATAATAAAATCTTATTAAAAATTTATATCAGATGGTTTATTACAATTTTCGCTCCAGTGAAACCTTTTCTAGAATGAATATAGAACTATAATTTTGGTTCATAGCAATTATTTTTCCCTATTAGGGATGATTCGCGATATATTTCCTCCTCAAAGCTCTTAATCAAAACGATAAAGAAATAGCAATTTAAGCTTTCATTTTTAGAGGTTTGATAATATTGACACATAATTTATTAACAAGTTATTATTATTAGTAATTAATTTAAACAGAATCTATTTAAAAATAATATAATTTTACATAGATTTATATGTTATAAACGACTGAGATTGTAACTAAGACCCTATTAGAATCCTATTTCAAAATTAATTGGTTTATGTAAAATCTACAAAGATGATTATGTAATTTTTTTTATTTCGAAATAATATTCAGCACTTTAAATTAGAAATCAACAATTTGTGATCAGCCAGCTATTGACATGACGTTGTTATACCATTTTTCATTCATTCCAAATTTAAGGCAAGCGGCAGGTCTCTGCAGTTAAGATGTTTCACTCAATAGAATTATCTTTCAAGCCATTTTAGAATATATTTCTTTCAAATGAATGCGATTCCCTCAGCGAAATATCTTTGTCTAACCCTGTAACATTAAATGAACCTTTACATATGTCTTGTATTGTCAAAATATTTAACGAACCTTTTGATGAAAGGCTAATTTTTTGGCTTTCTTTTAAAATAAAAAAATACTGACAGGCGTAATATATAACAATATTGAAAATAGTGTTAAAGAAGTTATTACCATTGATTAAGATAATATAATATATACCCCGAATAAAACCTTAATCTTCTAAGCAGCTGATGCATATCCGTCCCTTTACCGCGCACAGGCTTGGTCTCATTTTGGAGAGGGTTATGAAACATTTTTAAAAGAATAAAGGCGACAAACAAGCCTACATCTACCTGATTATATTTGTATGTGTAAAACACAGTCTAACTAGTAGATTCTATCCGAATATGTTAGAAATACGCTGTGTTAATTGTATTACGGCCACAGCACGAAAGGGTCTGCTCTTTAGTGTATTCATAATAGCTTGAATATGTATACTCAATGATCTTCTCGAATAGGGAAGGACTACGCTCGCACTGAATATCAGTGTGCAAAAGCAGTGTAACTGTGATTAGTTTGTATGGTGAGTGACAATACCCTATTTACTGGTAATGATGCATTCCATCTTAGATCTAAGGGGTGAAAACGCATCTACTTTTTATAAGACTTTATTTAACTTGCTTTCGTCATATGTCTTTTTAAACATTTGTAATAATTTTATGAAGGACGTACTGATATTCAACTGAACTAAAATTTGGCATACTTATGCAACTTCGATAATAATGCAATAATATGATGATGGGCCCGGATATCAGGCTTCTCAATCTATAAAAGCTTTTTTAAATTGTATTATTTTATATTACTGATTCTCTCGAGGATAGATTTAGTTGTCTACGGGCAACAGTATCCACTTTCTATGTATACTGATATTTGCGATATTTTTTTTTAATTTATGTACGCCTTAATACCTAGAACTGGATTGGTGTACCCAGTGCGATATGGACTTTATTTTACTCGTAATTTACATCTGACACCCACAGAATGCAATAGAGCTTGGGACCGTGCTTTGTAGTATTTCTGCTGGGAGGCCTATAGGCTAGTAGAGGGTCCCCAGCCTTCTATGATGCTGATGAATAGCTTCTGGAGTCGGTGCTAAAACAAAGTGTATCGAAGAATTAAAACCCCAACTTCAGTAGCAATTATATTCGTTTTAGTTTAATAATTGAAAAACCGATATTTTGTGCCATGCGTGTGTGGATGGATAGGTGTGCCAAGTATGATTTTATGCTTGCGCGCGAGCGGGTGTGTGTGTGTGTGTGTGTGTGTGTGTGTGTGTGTATGTATGTGTGTGTATCTATGTACATGTGTGTGTGAGTGTGTGCGCGCGTGTGTGCATGTGTGCGTGTGTGTGAGTGAGAGTGTGCGCGCGTGTGTGCATGTGTGTGTGTGTGTGTGTGTGTGTGTGTGTGTGCGTGCGTGCGTGCATGCGTGCCTGCGTGCGTGCGTGCGTGCCTGCGTGCGTGCGTGCGTGCGTGCGTGCGTGCGTGCGTGTGTGTGTGTGTGTGTGTGTGTGTGTGTGTGTGTTATAAATAAACAATAAGATTCTTTGCCCGACAACACATTTTGTAATATTCAAGAGCTACTTACATTATCCCTATTCTTTGTTGCAGAATTTTAAAAGAATCAAAAGAATTGGGATTTCCGCGTTCGTTATAAAAGGTAAGCTGGAGATAGTTAAGATTTTTTTTTGACTTTTAAGAATTTAAAAATTAATAAATTTCTCCAAAAATGTCGCCCCATAACATTTGCTTCCCGGTGCCATTGTCCCATCTCAAATAATTTTGGATATGTGCTCATTTTCATTCCATAACTTATTTATGCGTGTTAGTATCTATCTAATACTATTACATTCATGTGCTTTTGGAAATGCTAGAAAAAATTGGTCATGATCTCTGACACTTAAAACCATGCCGAATGTTTTCAATTATTTCACTGTTCTGTGTAGTGGCCAAGTCACATGTCAAACGTGATGATAATTCTATATATGTATTATATACATTAGATATATTATACAGATATTATAACAAATTATAGCAACATAATATCCACGGGCGGTTTCCAGTCACATTGTAATAAAGCTCTAGTTACAAAATGATTACATCCACAATGAAATGAAACTGAAATAAGTCTGAGGTACCAGTAAATATTATTTTTTGTTCTCTTTAGTATGTGGTTTTGTTTTTTCTTACTGTGAACGACAGACACAAACAAACGAGCGTCTTATAGATGACTTAATTGTTTTCTTACTGTGTATGACAGACTTATAAATTTAATTAATGTTCTGTAGCATAGTGAAGTGAGTGTTTGGGATAGTTTTTATAATCATAATTTGAATGAGTTTTTCTGTTAGGTTTTATTTAATATACAAACGCATAGAGCAACACGGGTGGACCATAGGGGAGTAACCATAGCGTTTTCCACTATTACAGAACTGTCTGTATTTTTTTGCGGGGGGAAATCTGCACACACAAAAAATAATCATCTGTCTCTACGAAACTTACACATAACAATTAAAAATCTAAACTTAAAAATTCTATACACAGATATATTATAACAGTATCGCTCGGTGACAGCGACAACTGGGATACAGACTCGGATACTGATCCGAGTCTGTATCCCAGCTTGACCGATCTGCATATTGTATGGGGGCGAGCAATCCGAAATAACACGACCGTTATTAATGTGATTCTTCTTAATTCTAAAAAGTACTTATTAAGGTAACGCTATCTTTTTTAAATTTGACATGGCAGATATCTTTTTGCATCAAAAATCTGAACAATTCGGCATTTTGGTAGGACGACGATTCAGCCGCACAACTAAATTTAGTCTAGTGAGCACTAAGCAGTGCGGCTGAAACTAGTTTCATTGCACGTATAGGACCCCGAGGACTTATACTTTGATAGATGGGAACGCCTGCGTATGGCTACTCCTCTCCAGTTCCGTTGGTGGCCCGTGTTGCTCTATGTACGAAAGGCTCGTTTGCCTCCTAGTAGGCATAGTTAAAGCTATTTTTTCCAGCTGCTCCTTCCCGGATACATGGAAAGAGACACACGTAATAGGAATCCTGAAACCAGAGAATCCGCGCAGCTAAGCCTCTAGTTACAGACCAATTAGTTTCCTCAGCACACTAGGAAAAGTCTATGAGCGGCTAATATTGAATCGTCTTCACCACCAAACTTCTTCCAGACAGGCAGTTCGGCTTCAAACCGAGCACTCGTGCACCAATCAATTACATTGGCTCACAGAATAGATTCTGAAAGGATTCAACCTCCCACAAAGAAGTCGCAGAACCACCATGACTGGTGCTCTCTTCTCCGATGTCACGACGGCTTGCTTTGCAAGCTGTATAAACTCAACGTGCTTAATAGGCTCACCCAAATCATCAGATCCTTTCTTACAAATGCCACTTTCGCTATTGATTAGAGGGTATTCGCTCTACAAAGCGTCCCACAAGGATTCGTCCTCTCCCCACTACTCTTCACAATCTTCACGAGTGACATGCCGAAGGACCCAGTAGTGAATACCACTCTTTTCGCCGATGACAAGGCACTTTTTGTCGCCCACCACAATAAAGGATCCCAACCGAGAAGCTCCAAATAGCCGTCAACCGCTAAAGCGATTGGTTCTGCTTATGGAGGATCGAAATGAATCCTGAGAAAAGTGTAGCAATACACTTTCAAAAGATGTCCACTTCCAATCGTCATATCAGAAACCTCAAGAAATTGTTAGGTACGGTCAGCCTGTACGGTCGCCAGATTCCCTGGCAACCAACGGCCAAATATTTAGGAGTCACATTCGACGAAGGTATGACATTCGCGAAACACATTCGCAATGTTCGCAATCACGCCAAAATCGACACTAGTTACCTCCACCCACTAGTTAACAGAAATAGCAAACTATCCTAAAGACACAAGTACCATCTGTACAAAGCATGCGTAGGACCTATCATGGCTTACGCAAGCGTAGTTTTAGCGCAAGTGGCCCATAGACACTTGTACGACTCCAAGTCGTCCAAAATAAATTTATTCGCATAGCCATCGGAGCTCGGTGGTACTAGCAAAACTCCGACTTACACAGAGATTGTCAACTTCCAACGATCTATGAGTGTTTCAAGGAAATATCTCGGCACTATTTCGAGAGAGCCGAGATACATCCTAACCCACTAGTGGTAAGCGCAGCCACATACGCTCCGACTCCGAACGTTACGAAAAGCCCCGTAACGATCTAATCGAACCCCCCGTTCCGCTAGATGCCAACGACAGAAATGACGCCGGCCATTCACACATAAACACTATACAATCACCTAGTGCCACACAGTTAGGACATCAACGCAGCGAGTCCGCAAACAGGCGCGCCGCACACCCCTCCACACCGCGTATATACCGTACACCTACGTCCCTGGGTGGTTTTCACCGCCCAGAACATCGAACGATACGAGTTAGCCATCAGAGCTGGGGCCCGTCACCCCCTGTTTGGACGGCCGTTAGATAACTCATTTACGTGAATTTTAAACTGTCACAGAGTCCGATGAAGCTGTAAAAGCCAAAATACTAATAGCACAAACATCATCAGAAACCAGTTTGGTATAGCCACGCTGCTGCGTATTATAGCAATATAGAATAGAATATAAATTTGTTTTGTCATCACAAACAGGTAGAGAATTATTTATGACAAATAGGTCAAACTATAAACGTAATGAATGAACCCTAGTTTTTGAGAGACTGATGCCTATTTTTTTATGGAATAAGTGTGACAATTGAGCACACAGTTTATCTGTAGCCAAGAGACATCTATATCTATCCTCGCTTAAGAATCAAAATGGAAATGCGTTGTCACCCTTGATGTCTTAGATGGAATGTCTCGTTTCCAGTAAAAGGGGTCACCGATTCTCTACACTCACCATACAAAATACTGCAGCATTGAGCTGATATTTTAGGTCTGCATTCTATAAGTGCGTCCTCGGTCGAGCCGACCCATTTGTGCTAGAAATATAGCTAGCTGCAGCTTGGTTCTACCATATGAAAAAATAATAAAAATAATAATAAAAATAATAAATAGGCGTAGGGTAGCGACGACCCCATCGCCCGCTGACGTAACAGTTAAGTGACAAAACTGCTACGTCAGCGCAATCAGTCAACACCTTGCCAAGCGGTGTTAGCGCCGTGCCTCGGCAAAATTGAGGGTACAAAGGCTCGTTTGTGCATATGGCTCCATCATGAAACGGCGCCGGCTCTGGGCGTTTCCCGTTAACTGACGCCTAATTTATGGATGATGGAAATGAATAGACCGCGTATAGGGCCGCTGCCTGGGGTTCGCCGGGGCGCGTCTGGAGCTGGCGCTGGACGCGACAGCATGCGGGCCGACAGACGAGCGCGAGGTGCTACACGACCACCTAGTAGCCCCTCGCATCCATCATCCCCACCAGATGGCTGCGGGCGTATTTTAGGGCGAAGGGGAAAAGAAATTGGAGGTTTTGCGTACTGGGCTAGGATGCATCGACTATTTGCAGAGCTGGAGCCGTCTACTACCGTTACCGAGCAAAACCTGGAAGACCGAGTTCGGTACATCATGCGCTCAAAAATATTTGATGACGCCGAACTCGAACGGATACGACGTCAGGCTATTCCTTCGTCGAATGAAAATACTTCGACAGGTGATGCGGCTCTACGAGTTGCAGAGCAACCCGCACAAGTGGTGGCCTTGTGGTTGACTCAGGTGACGATGGAATAGTCGCCCAGGAACAAGAGCAAATGAGGAGCGTAATGGAAGAGGCGATTAGGGAAACGCGCAGTACGCCTCTCGAGAATCGACCGCGACTTCCCCGTATACCCCTAAGCAGGCGGAATCGGTCTGTCGTGAAGGCTCTCAACCTAATGCTTGTGACCTATTTAGAAGCCAGCCGGGGCTTTTGCGACACGGACTCAATTCTTTTTGGCGCCACACTGGCAGTTTTCCGTATTATTAGCACCAAACTTCCCACGGTTGGACGCGCTACTAGACACAGTAGCGCCATCCCAGTCTGGAAAAGAAGGATTGAGGACCGTATCGCAAAGGCAAGGGCCCTTATTGGCAGACTGATAAGCTTCAGGTTGGGCAATAATAGGCCGAGAATTGTGCGCACTGTCAGGATGGCATTTGCTGGGACAAACGTCAGTTTGTCCCAGCTTGATATAACGCAAACACTGACGGAGCGCATAGACGACCTGAAGCAGAGAATCGTTGCTTGGGGGAAGCGGATTCGGCGATATACCGAGAGTTCAACTCGGTTCAACCAGAATCGTCTCTTCCAGAGTGATCAGAAGAGGTTTTATGAATCATTGGAGCGACCAATGGTACGTGGAACGGGCCCAGCACCGAATCAGGCCGACACTATCGCATTCTGGCGCGGCCTGTAGTCAGAGCCCGTAAACCACAGCGAGGGCCCTTGGACGGAAGTTGTGACGAGTCAGTGTGCGAATGTTACGCCCATGGACTTCGTCATCATAACGCCGGATGACGTAGCTGAGGCGGTCCGTGGGGCCCCGAACTGGAAAAGTCCGGGACTCGACGGACTGCATCACTACTGGCTGAAGGGGTTCGTAGCGTGTCACGCTGTGCTCGCCCGACAGTTTCAAGAGGCTCTCAACCAAAAGTCGCTACCGAGCCTCTTCACTACTGGTATCACTCATTTGGGTCCTAAAGATCGTGATTCCACAGACCCGAGCAAATACCGCCCCATAACGTGTCTACTAACCATATACAAGACACTAACATCACGAGAATCACTCGTCACCTGAAATCAAATCAGGTGATGTCGCGCGCTCAGAATGGATGTAGGGGCGGTGGTCGTGGAACCAAGGAACCACTCCTCATTGACGCGGTTATTGGCAAGATGGTTAAACGCAACCGTCGGAACCTCTCCGCCGCCTGGATAGACTACAAAAAGGCATTCAACTCGGTGCCTCATACATGGCTTAAGAGGGTCCTCGAGCTATACAAGGTTGACTGTACAGTTCGAGACTTCCTCGGAAAGTGTATTGGGCAGTGGAGTACGATCCTTTGTCTTCTAGGCGAGCGGATGACGGCTGCGGAGAACCACATAAGAATAAAAACTCACTGTGCGATTTACGAGGAGTGTTCTTCCTTGCAGGACTTCTTTGTGGAATCGTTTACCACCGGCGTTTTTTTGGACCGATACAACTTAGGGAACTTCAAGAAACGAGCTTACGCCTTTTTACTAGGCTGGCAACACACTTGCAATTCTCGCGGTGTTGCAGTTGACATTTTCCATCAATGTGAGACATACTTTTATAAAAAAGAAACGGCAAAGAATTCACTTTTGACTTTTTTCCCCTAACAATTACAGTTTAACCTAAAAATACGTTATAATAACCCTAAAAATACACAAGTCGTAAAAATATAACTATAATGCTACTTATGAAAACGTCTAATTTATAGTAGGATCACGAATCATGGAAATCGGGAGGGTAGGAGTGTGTCGATACTTGTATATTTATATTATTGCGTGTCCTTTAATCCCAGTACTCGTAGTAACCTTCAATAGAGTCAATATACAGTGAACCAGAACAGGGTGAACCCAACAGAAGTTGGGTACCATCGATACACAGTTAGCAAGTGTAGTGCAAATATACCCTAAAAACTTAACCTTCACCTTACTTGTAATCGTATTGAAACCTCTATGTGACATTGTCGAGGAATAAATAAATATATTATGTACTGCGACTACTTATAAACCATTGTTTCTAGCGTTACCTCCAAACTCCTTTCATAGAATTGCAAATAAAAGATCGTTAAATAATGGTTTTGTTTCATTCCTTCCTTTTTATAAAAGTAAGAATGACAAACGATTACAGGCCAACTGATAATAAAAGACTATGCCAATAGACATTAATTCTTGATTAAGAAATAAAACGCAGAACATTGCCTTTCCTGAGGTCTGAGGTGTAGTGGTCCGATACTTTCAAATAAGTTCTCTATTTCGCGCCACACACAATTATAAAAACAACAGACTCATGCTGCTGTTTCACGCTGATATTCCGTGGAAGTGTGTATATTTTTGCCTCGTTCGAGCCGACTCATTGCTGCTGCAGCCATAATTCATCTGTATGATGTATAACTAAGTCCGAAATGATCACATAAAAAAATTCGAAGGCACAGTTTGTGATTGCGTTTTTACTAAGTTCCCAATTACAATAAATCTTGTGAGAAAATAAATCTAAAATATTACTTTTGTTTTTTGTGTGTTTGATTAAACGCACTAATGTCTGAAACTACCAGTCCGATTTGAAAAATTATTTTTGTATATTATAGCCAAATTCAAGTAAAATAGCGTAGATTTCTAGAATTAGGCTATACCTCTCAGCTAGCCTTAAATATTGATTTTTGTTAAGCAAGTCAAAAGAAAAAGCTCTCCCAAAATGATTTATCCGCGTGCGCTGGTGTCATGGTTAGTGATACATAAATACAAAAATTTAGATCATCTTTATTTCTGAACTCTTTCATTTCGTTTCTTTCGTTGCTATATTATTTTGAAAATTTAATTGATTAATTAGTATAAGAGGTTAATAGCAAATTTATCATGAATGATTTCATACCTACACACTTTTCATGTATCGTGTACGGTAATCTTTAAAACTGAAAAAACCGCGCTTTGGAACACTATCGAAAATGCTTGAACTAGGTGTCATGTCATATCGCGCGCCTCAGACACGTGATGACGCGGGTGAAACCGCGGGGCACAGCTAGTTCACAATTAATTAATCTCAGAATTAAGCTCGAATGATTTATTAATGTGCATATTGATTTAGGGAGTGAGACGTATGTATAACAATTTCTTTCTGAACGTTATACCCTTACGCGCTGTACACCCTGTTTACAATCCAGTGAGTGTTTTTTTTAGGCTACCTACTTAGCTAGCTACTTCCATACTAAGATTTTTCCTTTATTGCGGAAGCGTTTTACACTCATAAATAACACATGGATAAACATGTAGAGCTAAAATTAACTTAAGAATAACTTTTCTAAAGGTTGTGGGTTGACGTGTTGTCATACCGCTCTCAGTAAATTAAAGTTTTTTAATAGTAAAAGACATTTCATAACAAAGTGATTGGTGTTAACGTATACATAAATATACGGTCTACAAAGCTGTTATGTTTACATCTGCTACAGTATATCGTATAGTGTGGTATTTAAAATTAAAGTGATCCAAGATGTGGTTTTAGTGATGAAGGTACTTATAGAATTATAAACTTACATGACCCCCACAAGAATAAAATTAAAATATAAACTAAGTGATTACTAATTTCAAAGCGTAAGAATTAAGTACGCTAGCCCTGTGGTTCTGGTGCTTGAAACGCTACGTCCGAGAAAGCGGGTTCGAGCCGCATCGAGTTGCACTTTTTGTGTATTTTTAAATATTGGTAACTTTTCGTAACAAATATATCATTCTGCGAGGATCGTACATAGTGCAGAAAGGAGCTAAAATTTAGTGGAATAAATACATTCAGAATACGAATAGAAAATTGCAAAGTTATAATATATACCTGCATATTACCATATATATATATATATACAAAAAATTGCAAGATGAGTAAATGGGGATGTTGCAATATTGAGACTGGACAGAATGAGGAGATTATTGATTGTATGGATTGTAGTAAATCATTTCATTTAGCCTGTCTGTCCATGACGGGGATCAATGAAACTGAAGTGTTATCAAACTGGAATTGCCCCCAATGTAAAAACAATGCTCCCAGATGTTCAAAACAAGATTCAACGCCATTGCGTAACATCAATACCGGCAGAGGCACTAAAAGACCTGCATTAAATTCACCGCCAAATACGACGGCTTTAACTGGCGCAGATGTAAAAAATATTGTTCAAGAAGTTATAAGAACCGAATTAAGTGGTATACTAAAGGAAATTAATAGTAGTTTAATGGAAATTATTAACAAAGAACTTAAACCTATCAAAAAAGAAATGAAAGAAATTAATGAGTCAATGAATTTCATAAATAACAGATTTGAGGATATTGAGAAAGAACAGGCAGAAGCTAAGAAAACTAGTAAGGAATTGCTTGAAGAAAACCTTAAAATGAAAAGTATTGTATCGGAAATTAACATGCGACTTCTTTCCGCGGAACAACGTGTTAATATAACAGAGCAACATTTGCGCGCAAATAATCTAGAACTACATTGTGTGCCAGAAAGTAGAAATGAAAACTTGATTAGTATCATACAAAAATTGGGAACTGTTGTAGGATTTACTGTCAAAGAAAATGATATTTTATACTGCACTCGCACAGCTAAAATTAGTCCTGCTACCAAACGCCCTCGTTCCATTGTTGTACAACTATCTTCTCAATTTATACGTGATCAATTTCTAGCCTCTATTATAAAATTCAATAAAAATAATCATCTTGACAAATTAAACAGTTCTCACCTAGGGCTTTCGGGTACAAAGACAGCGATTTATGTTGTTGAGCATTTATCGCCTACCAATAAAGCACTTCATGCTGCTACCAGAATCAAGGCAAAGGAAAAAGGGTTCAAGTATGTATGGATCAGGGGTGGTAAAATATACGTTAGAAAAAATGATGAATCACAATATATAGTTATTAAAGATTTAGGAACACTAAACAAATTGATGTAATATCTAAAATATGTATATTAGAATAATTTGTGCATGTACTCGGAAAACTTTACTGTAAAATTCAATAGCTTAAAAATATATTTTCAAAATTGTAGAGGCCTTCGATCTAAAACAAAAGAATTTTATTGCAATGTTTGTTGTAATAATTATGATATTATAGTATTAGTAGAAACCTGGTTAAATGGCTCAGTGCTGAATGGTGAACTTTTTGATGACCGATATGATATCTACAGAAGAGATAGGGAAAACTCTACCTACCACAGTGGTAAGGAAGGAGGTGGAGTATTGATAGCAGTATCAAAAAAAATTAAATCTAATCGTGTCGCCTGCTGGGAAAGCAAATGTGAAGACCTATGGGTTAATATTGAAGCTCCAGTAACCAAGACTATACGTCAGATAGCACTGTGTGCTGTTTATATACCACCACCAGTAAGTAGAATAACAATCAATTATTTTTTATCACATTGTAATGCTGTATTTGAGGAAATAAACTCACCTGTATGCATACTAGGTGATTTTAACTTAGGTAATATAAATTGGGGCATGTTAAAAAATACAAACACTATTCATACATCTTTACCAGCCATGAGTCAAGATTTAATTGATTTCTTACACTTTAATAAACTTACTCAATGTAATCACGTAACAAATACTGGTCGTATATTGGACCTTATACTTACATCCTTTAATTTGTGTGAAGTAACCCAAGCAGTAACGCCCTTAAGTAATACTGAATATATACACCCTCCTCTAGATATCACTATATCACTATCGACAGAAAAATGTCTTCCTTACAGTTTAAAAAATAAAAAGCGTAATTTTTATAAAGCAGATTATGGTCCCATAAGAAAGCATTTGAATGAGGTTAATTGGATTGAGATGTTTAGTAGATTAAATGATGTAAACGACATGGTTAAAGTATTTTATGAGGTTTTGTATACACTTATTAAGGAGTATATCCCAATGAGCAAGAGAAGAAACAAACGTTATCCCGTTTGGTTCACTAAAACTTTGATAAAGTCATTAAATGAGAAAAATAAAACAAGAAAACGGTATAAAATATATGGTAATCCTAGGGATGAAATTGAGTTAAAGTTACTAAGTAAAAGATGTCAGCAACTAGCCGCAAAGTGTTATAAAAATTATATAGAAAAAACAGAACAGCAAATACAAAATAATCCAAAACTATTTTGGTCTCATGTCAAAGAAAAGCGCGGTGGTACTAGCGGATATCCCATTGCTATGACAAATGGTCAGGAAACTACTTCTGATGGATTTAAGATATGTGAACTCTTTGCGAATTATTTCTCTTCTGTTTACAATGCAGACGGAGATAGACAGTTTCGTATCCATGATTTCGATAATTTGAAATTATTATGGAGTAATAGCCAATGTTTGACAAGCCCGACTTTAGATTACAAAACTTTATTAAATAAGCTAGAAAGAGTGGATTGCAATAAAGGTTCTGGATCTGATGATATTCCACCAATTTTCATAGCATCCTGTGCATCGGTTTTGGTTGCACCTCTATTGATTATATACAACAAATCACTAGCAACGGGAGTTTTCCCATCGAAGTGGAAAATTGCAAAGGTAGTTCCCATTCACAAGTCAGAGGATAAGAACATAATATCTAATTATAGGCCAATTTCAATTTTGCCAATATTCGGTAAAATACTTGAATCTCTAGTTAGTCAACTATTGCAGACTCACTTAAAACTTTACCTCAGTAATAATCAACATGGATTTGTTCGATCAAGGTCAACTTGCACAAACCTTGTAACTTTTACAGAGTCTTTGGTAAAAGCAATAGATGCAGGTAGGCAATATGATGTAATATACACAGATTTAAGTAAAGCATTTGATAGAGTTCCGCATAAAGTCCTAAACTACAAATTAGCCGTTTATGGGATCGCCGGATCATTGTTGAAATGGGTAAAGTCGTACCTAAACAAACGTTCTTTTTATGTGGTCATAAATGGATTTCAATCTGATAATCGTATCATTTCCTCTGGTGTGCCACAGGGCTCAAATTTAGGACCAATATTATTTAACCTGTTTATAAATGACATTTCTAGTTGCTTTAAATTTTCGGAACCCTACATGTATGCGGATGATTTAAAGTTTGGAAGAATAATTGAGTCTTTAGAAGACTCAGTATTGTTACAGACAGATTTAAATAGACTTGTAAATTGGTGTAATCTTAACGGCATGAATCCAAATTATTCTAAATGTTCACATGTTAAATTTACAAGAAATACTAAGTTGATCAATAACCATTACTTCATAGGGAATAACAAAATACAAGAAGTGGAAGTGATAAGGGATCTAGGTGTATATTTTGACAAAAAACTATCTTTTGTACCTCATATTGATAGTATTATAAATAGATCTTCCAAAATGTTAGGGTTTGTCATAAGAAATGGTAGATCATTTAAAAACCCTAAAACAAAAAAAATATTGTACAATAGCCTGGTAAAGAGTATAATTGAGTATTGCAGTGTTGTCTGGCGTCCCCACTATTCTACACATTCGTTACGATTGGAGAGAGTTCAAAAACGCTTTATGTGGCATCTTACATACTCTGTTGGAAAAGCACTAAAAATATCATCTTATGCAGATAGACTTCAATATTTTAATATGCTACCCTTATCAATACGTCTAAAATTAATAGATATTATGTTTTTATACAAGGTGCTTAGAAATGAAGTAGATTGTCCACAGCTTCTCGCCCAATTTAAATTTCGCACTCCAATAAGAATTCCACGCAAACCAATTCCACTTCTTTACCCACCACGTCGTAGAACTGTTTTTGGTGCGCATTCGCCAGTCGCAAGGCTTTGTAAGGTATTTAATGAATGTAGTGAAGTCGTTGATGTTAATTTTGATTCCATATGTCAGTTTTATAAGAATTTATATAAGTACTTCAAACAATGTGAAAGTACAGATCGTGTACCAAATTGTTAACAATTAATGTAAAACACGTACACACACACAAACACACACACACACACACACACACACACACACACACACACACACACACACACACACACACACACACACACACACACACAAACACACGCACGCACACGCACGTGCACGCGCACACGTTCATACAATATCAAATTATTTAGAATAGGAATTCCTTAGATACCTTATATATGCAGTTTAGTACTGCATATATGAGGTATCTGGGTAAATCTATGTAAATTGATAGCATGTTGTGATTACCTTTAAGTGATTGTACATTTAGAAATAACGAAACTGTAAATTTTAATTAAGGATGTAATAATGTATCAATCGTTGGTGATCCTAATAAAGAGAAAAAAAAAAAAAAAAAAAATTTATCCGCGTGCGCTGGTGTCATGGTTAGTGATACATAAATACAAAAATTTAGATCATCTTTATTTCTGAACTCTTTCATTTCGTTTCTTTCGTTGCTATATTATTTTGAAAATTTAATTGATTAATTAGTATAAGAGGTTAATAGCAAATTTATCATGAATGATTTCATACCTACACACTTTTCATGTATCGTGTACGGTAATCTTTAAAACTGAAAAAACCGCGCTTTGGAACACTATCGAAAATGCTTGAACTAGGTGTCATGTCATATCGCGCGCCTCAGACACGTGATGACGCGGGTGAAACCGCGGGGCACAGCTAGTTCACAATTAATTAATCTCAGAATTAAGCTCGAATGATTTATTAATGTGCATATTGATTTAGGGAGTGAGACGTATGTATAACAATTTCTTTCTGAACGTTATACCCTTACGCGCTGTACACCCTGTTTACAATCCAGTGAGTGTTTTTTTTAGGCTACCTACTTAGCTAGCTACTTCCATACTAAGATTTTTCCTTTATTGCGGAAGCGTTTTACACTCATAAATAACACATGGATAAACATGTAGAGCTAAAATTAATTTTATTCAATGTGGACCTGGAAAACTATTTGTAGTCCACGTAAAACCTTGATCGTGCCACAGGCAAACGTTTTGCTACTGCGGCACCAGGTCTTTGACGATGGCGAGTGATTAATGGTTGTGTATTTATTCCGAGATGCCAAACTCATACATATAAATAATACATTTGCCACATTAACACAGATTGAGGGCATCGGTGTGTGTTAACTAATCTGTGAATATTTTTGATGTGTAAGCATACCATTTTATCCATTTTAAGATGTACACAGCAATAACATATAACTCATAAACACTTACTGATAGAAAAAAAAACACAAAGTAAAACTAACAATAATTGGAATCATCGAGCTGCTTTAAGAAATTGAACATATTATTATAACGCTAATTATTAAAGCATCCGACTACTCAATTTTCAATAAAAACCCCCCATTTATTTACTTTGACGCGTTTTAAGCAACCGAAATTGACTTTATTGGGTTATAAAGTTCGTTCCGCGAGTTCCATATAACTATGTCCCCTACCTACGCTACACGTCGCGTGAATCGTGACTGTGATTACAAAGTAATCCGTATTATCAAAATGTGATTCATCGTATGAATAAATAAAATAAATGTCTGTCCGATTGGAAAGGGGCATATAGGTATCGTTATGACATTACCATAAATGTAATTGTTATTTGAACGTCATGGTTTTAATAAAATTTGCTTAAGAAATTGCAAAATTTTAAAATCTGGCAACATAGTCGTCACACACACTGGCGATGGCTTCTTTGAACCTGTAGCGATATCATGTGAATGATATTATGATACTTAAAGCACCCTCACGGATCACACAGAGTTTTCTTGCCTTATTATATATAACAGATAATAAAGAAATACATACATGCTTGACCCTGAGTCAGGCATGTATTTCTTACACTAAGCAGGTGTTATAAATGCCTTTTAACAGTGTTAGAGCCACGGGGCAGCTTTTACTGTTGCACATATGGGCCGGCTCGAGTCGGGGTAGTACCACGACCTTACAGAATATCGGCGTAAAGTAGAAGCTCTGCTTCTGCGTTTCATCTGTTGAGTGCAGGTATCCGGAGGCCCAATTCCCAAATACCCCAGGAGGGCACCAGCACCCATGGAGAATCCCTCGCTGAGCATCCACGACCAAGCTACTCTACTCCTGAGCGTAGGTGCTTAGGCTGCCCCGCGTATTCTGGGGGGAGGAGATGGGGCAACATTCCGCTCAAGACATTAACTGCTTGGGGTAAGCTGAGCAACAAGACCAAGGCAACTCCTGCCACGCTATCCGTGAATTTCCGCAATATCAGGGGACTTCACTCGAACCTATACGCCGTCCATTACCATCTCCAGACAACGAAACCGGCCTTGCTTTTTCTGACCTAGACGCAGGTGTCTTCTGAGGTTGTTGATACTTCGTATCTCTTTTACCCGGGGTATAAATTGGAACACTCCTTTGTGCCTTGGGCTGGGATTTGCGTATATACGTTAGGATTATATGATATAGGATTTTACGAGATACGATAGGCATTGGTCGTTTGTTTGGACATTGTCAAGGCCTTCGCTTGGGTTTGGCACAAAGCACTTCTTTCGAAGCTCCCTTCCTTTGGTCAAGCTGATCTATTCGTGCTACAACCATAATATACCTTCAGCATAGCTATAACATGTAATTATGTAAATACATTGTTCGATTTCTCATTATTCGTGGATAGCAAGGGACTAAAAGGAGAACCGTGTAGTGTGTGTCCTAAGAAGCGGCAGATGGAAATTAACCAGGAGATAGGCAGCAGTGTCTTCCAAGTAATAACTAAAAAAACTACGTTGTCGAACAGTTTGCTGTTGAATCTCCTTTGTTCAATTTCATTCGCATTGTTTAATGCCAACCAACAGTGATGGTAATGCGAATTTTGTTGTTCATAATACAATAATTGGTAACATATTCCAACTCAGCATGATAGCAAATGTGATAACTATCACATTTGCGATATTATTATTTTCGTTTAAGGAAATGTGATGTGATATCATATTCTAAGGTAATGTTTTGCGCATGTCTAATTTATAAGCTCCTATGCTGTTCCACGTATTTTTTGAATTTATTTGCAAAATTAATATGAAACCTACTTTGTTTCAGAACTTTTAAGGAAGCTGCTGCTGTAGGATTCACTGCGAATGTCATAAAAAGGTCAGTGAGATATTTATTTATAGAATAAGGGTGACAAACGCGCACACAGTTCACCTGATCAGAAGAATCAAAATTGAGATGCGTTGTCACCCTGACGAGTAAGGTGAAATGTCTCGTTTCTAGTAAAAATGGACTCTGGTGAACATATAGAACACAGCAGCAATAAGCTGCTATTTTACGCTGGTATTCTGTGAGAGCGTGGTCCTTCCCCTGTCGAGCCGACCTAATCGTGTTATACATAATAGAGCTTCAGCGTGACTCTAACACGAACAACATATTCCTATTTTTCTTACATAGTCCTTAGTTAAATTCTATTAATACTTCGTCTTATTACAAAAAACAGTGTGTATTTAGTCTCTGCTTTAAACTACAGTCTGTTTCAATAAAGAAGATTCGTGGAAACTATGCCAACTAAAATTTAGTGTATGGAATTTGACAAGAAATTTCGAATTTCGCGAAGACGGAGGCGCCGCGGCTAAGGAATTTATTTCGTGACAAATACTTTAGTAAACCCGAGACTATTAATAAACCACGTTTTGTAATAAGATCTGAAAAGTTCAAGATATTAAAATAAAAAGATTTATTTGTGGCACACAGTTAAGCATTCCGAGTTTCACAAAAATGAGTTATTGGGTTTATCTGTAAATAAATTATCAGTAGCAGCCCGGTGTCAGGAAATTGTTGGTTAGGCACCTCCGTCCCTCGGAAAACACGTTAAGCTCTTGGTCCTGCATCTGATCTCTCTTAAGTCATGTCGGACTGATGTCCTGTCAGACTATGAGAGTAAGGGAGTAGTGAGTGCATCATATGTGCTTGAGCACACACTTGTGTACTATAATCCTGTCCTGTGTAAATGGCTATTCTTCGTTGAGACTGGACTGAAACTGAAGAAATTCATTGTAGTAAGTTAGGTTTAATAAATAGGAAGAACGTATGTCGGACCCAGAGATTTACAAAATCAACAAATATAAATTAATAACAATAAATAATTAACTATATTTGAACTTTACAATGAACTGCGGTTTAGCTGTAGGTGTTAGAATAATATGTGCTGTGCTGCATGTAGTTTTGTCTGAAAAGTTTTTAGCAAATTTAAACACACAGGATGCCGTATCCATTTGAACAGACGTGAAGGTAGATATGCACTAAGAAAATATAAAATAAAAACAAAGGAAGAGGTTAACAATAATTTAAATTTATTTAAACGTCAAAAGGTCGGCACTTCATGTCGTAGAATACCGCGGCACCCTACACTCCACTTACCGATACGGAGTTGCCACTCGGGTACCTTTCTTCAGTCATCAGTGTTGGTTCTTCAAGCTATGAATATACGGTCAGTCCATTGCCACTTAACCTTACTGATCCGTTGGACTTTGTCGATCACTATGATTCTACTGCGGATATCCTCATCTCCAAGTCTATCGCGCAGAGACACTCTAAGCAGGAAGTTGAGGAATGCAGGTAGCTCAGGACCGTGCGTTGTGGTATTCCTTGGGGAAAACCTTCCTTCATCAGTGGGCTTAAACGTTAACGACGACGTAAAAGGCTCTAATGATGACGATAAAACGTAGGGTTCCTTGCATTGTAAACTTCAATAATAACGACGAAACGATAATTCGTTTGCTGTGTAGTGGCGGTGTCAATAAATCCATCACCGAGCTAAATCTCGTGGGTGTAGTATGAGGTAACATTAGAAACACCAAAAAATCTAATGGCTGTCGATATACGGCGGTTTAACCATATCAGCAAGAGCCAGTCATAAGGTCCGGCCACGGGCAGCAATCTCAAAGGTTGAGACGTTATGTATTGCGATGGTCCATTTGCCTGCTACTGTGACCGTTCTGGCAAATCACCTCTAAAGTGGCAGAGACCTCATAGATCTATTAGTCATAACCCTGTTATATATGAGAGGAAGCCTGCGCTCAATTATTGTAACTAAAAATTTCAACTCGTCGTCTGTCTCAACGGAGACTAGCCTATCTGCATAGTACAGAATGATAGTGACCGAATGTATGCGCAAGCACAGGTGTACTCTTTATTCCCTCACAATCATCACATTGCAACCCGACATGGCGCGGGAGCAATAAAATACACATATTTTAATACCTTCTAATGTCAAAGCCTTAATCCTTCGACACACTTCGTTTTCGCACTGTTTGTAGCATTACTTTTGTAATAAAAATGTACAATTTATTTGCATTTATAACATTTTAAAAGTGATTTAAAAACATAATAAACAAAAAAAGCATGTGTGCGGTTCAGACTCGATAGAAGTGAAACCTGCAACTGAAATGAAAAATAAAACAAAAACATTTCACAGCAAATGATTTATTTCATTTGAAAGTTTTCAGCCACAAGTGCGGCATAAAATATAAGATAAAAGTTAAATTTTATAGCAAGTAAATGTAACAATCCCTATTTTGATACATATAGAGCCTAAAATTTAGTGTATTAAATCAAAGGAATATTTTCATTCGACTAAAATTGCTTTGTAAATCGACGTCTACTTCATTTAATAGGTAAAATCATTTTATCGAACCAAAATTGATTGATTCTGAAGGTGGTCCGTAAAATATAGTGTCTATTTTATTAACATGACTAAATTATTATAAATCGCTAAGATATGAAATCGTGAATTGTTAAGAATGGTTTGGATATTTTTATTCCATTTAATTAATTTTATTTGTTTGATAATAAATTTGTTGGAGAGGAGAGTAGTAGTAATAATTTTCAATTCCTTATTTTAACAGTTAAAAGTTATACTAACCATTTTTAAAGCACACAGAAGAGACCGAGATAATAGGAAACATTTTATATAGAACTAGCTGTTCTTCTTGGTATCACCTGCACATATCACGCGTCTGAGCCGCGCGACATGACACCTCACTTATAGAGGGTCTGGTAGCTAGGCGTTGTTCGCGCCCCGAGCCGAGTGTTGAATTTTTTTAATTTTAAATTTTTCTCTGCAAACTTGTAGAGACATTATCGTGCAATAGTAGTCTGATATTATTTCCTTGAGCGAGATCGGTTATTATAAATACGATTTTTGTTACTTACCCTTTTTTTACATGGAGGGATTTTTGTTACTTACCCTTTTTTTAAATGCCTACGCATACCCGCCTCGCGGGGATAAGGACGGGTTATGTCGGACTCGCACCGACTAAAACCCCATGGTGTTCCACCTTCGCCGCATATTAACAGGGCCACGGCAACGCTTTCGCACACATCCGCGGCCCCATCAGCGCCGGCCGCCTCATGGCAGCCCATTCTCGGGGGCGGACCTCTCCTCCTCTTTCTCCTTCTCAGGCAAGGCGCCCCAGGAACACAAGGCACGCCCCCCTCCACGGTCTCTAACTACACCTGCGTATCAGACCCCCCCCGAGTCCGATACGCGGATGCCATGGGGCCAAGAAAATTGAGCGCTTAGTAGCACCCGCTTTCCCGACCCCAGCGACGTATCTGGTTTCTGGCTCCGCCGCCAACCAAGTTTCGGCCGCGGAGGGTAGGGAGCGGCGCCAAGGCGGGAACCAGCTCGGGGGGGTTTGTTACTTAGCCTACAGGCCTTATTACCCGCAGGTATCTTATGATGTATGAAGGTACGTGTATACATATAATATACTTCAAACATATAAATCACTCCTGAACATAGACCTCCCCCATAGGTTGACTCATATTTGCCATAGTTACTACGCTTGGCAAGCGGGTTGGCAACCGATGTTTTTTTATTTTTAGTCGTTAATTTGAAGACGCTGCTGCCCATCCCCTGATGTGTTTCTCTCTGTTGCCTCTTACGAAAACAAAAAAAGGATATTGTATAGTGGATATTCTTACACCGACACTATACGTACACATATAAATCACTCTTAAATATAAATTACTACAAATAACCTACATAATAATACTCTGTGCGTGTTACACATAACTATACTATATATAATATATTATGAAAAGAAAACCCATAAATAAGTTATTATAATAAACTACCTCGCCAGGCAGACGTTGTTCTGCCCTTTCCAACGACCCTTCCTATAAAAACCCTTAAATTCGCAATAAAAATTTTTGAGGGTCATTTAGCGGGATAAAAACTATCCTATCTCTCAAGTTGGACCAAAATGCACACAGTGTGCAAAATTTCATTGAAATCTGTTCAGTAGTTTAGGAGTCCATCGCGGACAAACAACGTGACACGTACTTTTTATATATATATAAGATTAATGACACTACCCCAGATTTATAAATATAATATATGCACATTAGTACATAAACCATTAAGCAAAAATATAAACTCTAAAATAACGTTTACAAAGAAAGGAAAAATACAAAAACGTATCACTAGACGAAACAATAACATTTTATTTATAGGATAGGGTGACAAACGAGCACACAGTCCACCTGATGGTAAGTGGTTGCTGTGGCCCATAGACATCTACATTTATCCTCGTTTGCGAATCAAAATGCAGATGCGTTGTCACCCGTGAGAACTAAGATGGAATGCCTCTTTTCCATTAAAAAGGGTCTCCGGTTCTCTACAGTCATCCTACGAAGCACAGCAGTGTTAAGCTGCTATTTGACGCTGGTATTCTGTGAGAGCGTGGTCCTTCCCCGGTCGAGCCGACCTCGACATTTGCTTAAAACAACCACGAACTAACCTATGGAACAACATGCTATATGAAGGCGCAGAGTTATATAATAAATTACCTAACAACATAAAAGAGATCCAGTAGTTAAGTTTATATAACAAACTTTAAAGCACCACATCTTAAAATATTTTGTCGATTTTAAACGAATATTAACTCATTTAAAAGGCGAATATAATTTCTTTAGTTAATTTTATTTTACCACATTAAGCTTTTAACTAATGGAAATACATATATATATATAGGTATGAAATATATTTAACTAAAATATTATACCATTTGTAAACATTTAATATAAAATATAAATTTAATTATAAATTGCTTGCAAATATGTAATTGCTATAAACTTGCTTTTATTAACGATATGTAACTGTACACCCATGCTGTACACTTACCTTTCTTGTTACCCTCAACATTGCAAGAAGATTGTGCATATCCAGGTAAATAATAGATCATTTACGAGTACCTGCCGTTCTTCATAAGGCATGTATTTAGTTTGTAAGATTAACTTTTTATTTCTCATGATAAGTGAATTGTATTCTTTTTGAGGAATAAATGTCTTAAACCGCAAACCACAAGTAACAATATTTCAGAAATTTGGCCACTGGAAGAAGAAAAGTAATGATCCGGCTCAGTGGCTTTAGCAGCAAAAGAATGAGACATAAAGATATGGCGTGGATAATGCGTAAAGTAATACCCTTGGAATATTGCAGGTTATGTTCTTATTCGTATATACGTTTGTAGACGACCATATAAGATTGAAAATAGTATATAAAATGGATTGATTGATGTAAGAACAAAAGTTTCTCCTCTTTTGTAGTGTTTGTCTAACTTTTATTGCACTAACAACTACATATATCGATTAGCTAGACGTATCTATTTTATATTAGACGTGTGTAACTGAGAGGCCACTTATTGGAAAACGCTCAGCCTTGTATTTGTTTGTATTTGTAGTGCCATTAAGGTTAATGAAATAGTGGCATGATCTTTATTGTAGGTCAGAAGATAAGCGTTCGCCTTAAATTTCATAGGACGGGAGCAAACTGAGTTTGAACCCTACAATACAATTGAAATTGTTAATTTCTATACATTTCTATAATTTTCAGTACTGTGATATACGACACGACTCAGTACGTGTTATTGCATTGGGACAGAGCGGCAAACATTCGGCTTGAAATACCGAGTAAATAGTGGTAGCCCTACTAATGCCAAACAAAGGTAGTAGATTATAATTAAATGTAACGTTATTTTTATGTTATATGTTTTAACGTTAGTCAGTCAATATTTTTAACGGTAAATTCAAGTAACATTACACGTGATTATTACGCAACGTTAAAATTAATATTGATTGTTAACATTTAAAAGCCATTGCGATTTCACTCAGAGCGAAACGATGCACTTAAAATTTAAACATGACAAGCACGTGTTAAAACAGGTTTTAAAATTGCAACTAATAATTTATTTGGTGCCAGCACGGCGATACGTGCACTGTGATTTCTTCATTAACTATGCATTTTATTCGGTAACGTTATTTTTTGATGATTGCCTTGAAATGATAACGTTTTTTATCGTTATGAAAATAAGTTAACGATGATTTGTTTTATTGTTATAATAATAGTATGAAAGTAACGTTATTTAACTTTATTTTGCATGCCTTATACGCAAAGCGTATAGGTATGTTCGACTAGCGACTAAAAATTAAGATTCCAACGCTTTGTCGCATGAATTATTATTTTTTTTTTATAGGAGAGGGGGCAAACGAGCATGCGGCTCACTTGATTGTTAAGTTGGCTAAGCTAACTACCGCGACCCATGAACAACTGCAACACCGGGGGAACCAGGTGAATTACAGATGCGTTGCCGGCCTTTTAAAAAGGAGTAGGCTCTTTTCTTGAAGGTCCCTAAGTCGTATCGATCCGGAAAAATCGCTGATGATAATCGATTCCACAAGGATGTCATGCGAGGAAGAAAATATCTTCTAAATCGCACAGTGGTAGACCACCAATCATCCAGATGGTGTGGATGTGGTATCGGTAATCCTGCTGCGATGTACGTTCGTGAAATTTGGCAGCTGGAATTAATCCGTACAATTCCTCAGAGCACTGCCCGTGGTAAATGCAAAAGAAAATGCAAAGGGATGCAACATCTCTTCGCAGTGCCAATGAATCCAGCCGATTGGAAAGGACTCGGTCGTCGACAATTCGAGCCGCTCTGCGCTGGATGCGGTCAAGTGGAAGGAGCTGGCACTGGGGAGCCCCTGCCCAGAGATGGAACAGTATTCCATGTGAGACCGAACCTGCGCCTTGTAAAGTTGCAGGCGGTGTGCCGGCATGAAATATTGTCCCGCCCTGCTGAGCACGCAAAGCCTTTTAGAGGCTAATTTGGCCTTCTCTTCCAAGTGACCACTAAACTGCACGTCACTCGATATGTCGACTCCGAGGATTCCGATACTGGCCGAGGCAAGAAGGGGAGTGCCTTGAAACTGAGGAGATACGACGCAGGGGTTATTTTTAGCGGTAAACGCGCAAACTGGTGTCTTCTGATGATTGAACTGGACCAGATTTAGTCGCCCCCAATTCGAGACTTTGAGTATCTAACAATCATATTACACATATAAATGATATCATACGTGGTAGAGTCATGCTGCAGCTACATAACTGGTATAGTTGTAGCACAAATGGGTTGGCTCGACCGGAGCAGGACCACGCTCTCACAGAATACCAGCGTAAAATAGCTGCTTAACGCTGCTGTGTTTCGTATGGTGAGTGTAGAGAAGCGGAGACCCTTTTTACTGGAAACGAGGCATTCCATCTTAGTCCTCACGGGTGACAACGCGTCTGCATTTTGATTCGTAATAGAAGATAGATGTAGATGTCTATAGGCCACAGTAACCACTTACCATCAGGTGGACTGTGTGCTCGTTTGTCACCCTTATCCTTAATATAGCTGCGGCATGGCTCTACCACGTATAAAATTGATTACGCCTAAACAGCTCTTACTCTCATTACATTTTTCATTTATGCCCCCTGTTAATGGTACTAGTTTTTTTTTTCCTAATTATTTGACAACTATTAAACTATATTATAAATTCTATTATAGTTTATTTGCAAAATGAGTATATGTAATTTATAATAGATATAATAAAAAGGTTTCTTCCTCTAAACTACTTTTTCTTAAGGAAGTTAAAGTTCCGCCATTAATAATACTTTACGGATTCAATTATAATTATTCCGTTGAATCAGAGTACGAAACCTATCCAACTGCAGAGAGGTGTAAGACAGGTCGATGTTATATCCCCGAAACTCTTCACCGGTGCATTGGAAGACTTTTCAATCTACTGAACTGGAAATGTTACGGTATTAACATCAATGGCGAGTACATCATTCACCTTCGATTTACCGACGATATAGTGCTTATGGCAGAATCGCTGGAGGACCTAAGCATTATGTTCAATCATCTCAATAGTGCCTCCCAACAGATGGACCCTAAAATGAACATGGACAAAACAAAGGTCATGTGTAACGTCCATGTCACATCTATGCTGGCAGTTGTTGAGAACACTAAGCACGAAGTTGTTGACGAGTATGTTTACCTGGGACAAATAGTCCGACTAGGTAAGTCCAACTTCGACCGAGAGGTCAATCGATGGATTTAACTCGGCTGGGCAGCGTTCGTGAAATTACGACACATCTTCACGTCAGGTATACTTCAAAAGTTAAAAACCGGATTTTACAACCAGTGCGTGTTGCCAGTGATGACTTATGGAGCTGAGACGTGATCCTTCACGGCTGGCACGAGGTTTCTCTGTGATAAATTTAGATATAAGCATATCCGCAATAGAACCAGAGTGAACGACATAGTCCAACGGATCAGTAAGCTGAAGTGCAATAGGTTGGCCATATAGTTTGAAAAACTGAGAACCGATGGAGAAAAAAATGTTCTCGAGTGGCAGCCTCGTACCGGTATGCGAAGTTTAGGGCAATCCCCCACTAGACGGAGTGACGACCTGGTAAGACATGCAGAAATTCGATGGATGCAGGTGGCTCAGGACCGTGCTTTGTGATATTCCTCGGGAGCGGCCTATGTTAAGCAGCGGACTTGTGTAGGGCTGTAATGATTATGACGGATTAATTCATAAATACATACATAGTAAATACATACATAAATACATACATAATACAGTTAAACAAATACTATATATTATTTATTGTATAAAAAATATGTTCAAAAATAATAATTCTTTCCCTTTATAATTATTAAACGGTTGTATGTATGTAAGTAAGGGCATTTAATTATTATTAATTTCTCTATTTTTCTCTTTTTATTGAGTGTTTGTTTATATTATGATATATATCTGCTCTTTTTGCTTATATTGTATTGTTAAATTTATAGCGAACGCTTAGACTCTTAGGCCCCTGGCTTAAATGTACTAAATTTTAATTTTCACAGGCCCCCTTTTATTTTTGAGAGGGTTTTTGGACAGAAAACAGGCTGATGTCCGCTGCCTCGTCCTTAATTTTTTAATATGTCATGCATGCCGGCTTCTTCACGATATATTATTTTACCGCCAAGCGCGTGGTAAATCTATTCCTAAAATTGCTATTAATATTTTAATTAATAATTATTTCTTATGTTTACGCGAATACTACACATTTAAAAGACAAAAATTCAGGGATATTGTTAAAAATAAAATGAGAGAATAGATCAAACTAAATAATTTGCTAAAAATAAAAATGCAATCCCAAGTTTTTGATGGTTTTACAAGATGGTGCTCTTCTATTCATAAAAAAGTAAAACAGACACGGTTATTTGTCAAATGTCATTTCTGTCAAATGATATTTTTATTTATTCCGAGTTTGGTTGTGTAGTTCTGAATTCGTGAATACGTTTAATTGTGGATTTCTTTGGCGATTCGGTTTGTTGTTTGGATTTTGGATCAATTACTACTTGTTTGACTCTGCTTTTGTTTTATGGACTTAATTTACGTGAGATTTTGATTTCGTTGATATCGGACATCTGTATTCTGTAGAATCACATTTTGAATCAGTAAGCAGGTATGTACTAAAGAAAGATGTTTCCTTAAGCTTTAAACGCATTTGAATTACATGCTTCGATCTGTTAATAATTATTAATTTCTAGATAAGCTCATAATGGCTGCAAAATCTTAATATGATGTAATTATCTTTGAGTTCACCTGTTAACCCTTTCGCTGTCCCGTGCACTACATATAGGTCATTGCTATTGTCTTACTATTGTGTCTGGAAACCGGACAGTGAAAGTGTTAAAACATGTTGCACTGTAAAAATAGTGTAACAAGTTTTAACGCTTTAATAACCTTAAATGCGCTTCTGCAATATAGATGTTTATTAAAATAAGATTTTTTAAACATGTTGCACTGTAAAAATAGTGCAACAAGTTTTAACGCTTTAATAACCTTAAATGCGCTTCTGCAATATAGATGTTTATTAAAATAAGATTTTTTTGTTCTAGATGCATAAAATGCACCAATATGTTCCCAATGTTTTACAAACGTATTACAAGAATTATCTGTCGGCACAAATTTTGAAAATGAGCTCCAGCGCCCTAATGCCAATACTATCAGCATATTGTATGTTTGGTGAAAACGAAGCCTGGGTAGCAGATAAGTTGTGACGTAATTAATATTATCCCAACAAGACTCTGTTTTAATAAGAGGCCGTATTAAATCTCACCATCACTCGGGCAGAGCTTATAATACATATATACTGTTGGCGAGACAAGGCACAAGTTGGGATGAGATGATTGGAGGTTATTATTGCAGTTGCACTTCTGGACAACAGACAGTGGGTTGCTGTGCCCACATAATGACCGTTGCCTGGTATTTGTGTTGGGAACGGTATCAAAATTCCATAACCGCACCGGCCTCAATTCTGGATGGCATTTTAGTAAGAGAGGATTTTGAAGTAGGATAAATAAATAAAAAATCAAAAAATTAAGCTGTTTAATTTATATTACCTTCAGTATCCAAAACATGATTAACCTAATGTTTCACTTTCTATAATTCATAGGACTGTTAACCTTTGTTATGACATTATCCAGGCTTTAAATGTCTGTCAGGGCTCAAGGCGTACTCTGACACGCTGGGGACCTGTTATATGAAAATATTTGCACGCCGGAAACGGCAGAATATTTAGGATCCGAATTCTTTTGTAACAACTGTAATGTACCATATTATAACAAATAAATGATATTATCTATGAGTACCCTAGCACTTCAGCAGCTCAGATAGATACATATACCTGAACAGAAATTAGTATTCAGGATTATTCTGTTTATCCACCTTAAAACAGCCACTCTTATCTCTATTCACATATAATCTGGCTTTGAGCTATCTGGCACTAATTTTTTGTAAAAACTAACAAAACACCTAGGCCTCATTTTCCAATGTAAGACAAAAAAAGTCCTGGATGCCCCTGGCACTGAAGTGTGCATTAGTTCACACTAATGAATGCAATCAGTGGCGTAGCTACCCAGTGGCTAGGCGGGGCAGTGCCCCGGGGCCCCCAAGCTAAAGGGGCCCCTCGGCCTCCAAGAACGAAATTCGAAAAATTATATAGTAACCTAGTTGTATAAAGAATTTTCCAGTTTTAACTTTTTGGCCCCTGACCGCGAACGACTCGAATTGAATTCACAAAAATTACTCCCACTTCCAGAACATAAGTAGAACATTGTTAAAGACAATTGTCTACTTCGTCTTATTGTCTTTTTTATATAGAAGAGAGAATCGAACGAGCATGCGGCTGACCTGAAGGCCGACCACCAGGGAAATTGCAGGCGCGTTGCCGGCTTTTTAAAAAGGAGTAAGCTCGTTTCTTGAAGCACCCTAAGTCGTATCGGTCCGACAGTAATGGACCGCCAAACATTTTTATTTTTTTATTTTATAGAATTAGGGTGACAAACGAACACACAGTCCACCTAATGGTAAGTGGTTGCTGTGGCCCATAGACATCTACATCTATCCTCGATTACGAATCAAAATGCAGATTCGTTGTCACCCGTGAGGACTAAGATGGAATGCCTTGGTACAGTAAAAAAGGTCTCCGATTCTCTACACTCACCATACGAAACACAGCAGCGTTAAGCTGCTATTTTACGCTGGTATTCTGTGAGAGCGTGGTCCTTCCCTGGTTGAGCCGACCTATTCGTGCTACAACTATACCAGTAATATAGCTGCAGCACGGCCCTAGCACATATAAAAATTCATTCCGATGATGTGGATTTGTAAAATGCGTTGATGAAATTTTGTGGCTAGAATTAATCCGAACAATTCCTCTGAATACTCCCCGTTAATGCGAAAAAAATGCAAAGGGATGCAACATGTCTTGCTGGTCGAAAGACCAGACGAAGACATGGTTGGGATTAAGCTTGGTTTGTTCGAATAGTATGAAATTTTGAAGTTGGCGCTTATCTCCTGAGTCACCATGGCAGTTAAAAAGAAGAAAATAATTAAAATAATTTTCAATTGAAATCTTAACTACTTTCTCAATGTTTGTAGTTTTAATGATTTCTTATATTTACGCGAACACCACACAGTACACATAGCTATTTTATTCATATTCAGCGATAGATAATAGGCTGTAATAGATGGAATGGATGGACGGACACTTTGATATTATACGGACTGTAATTTGGACTTGTAGGTCCCGTGTTTACGTATAAAAAAAGAATGTGCCAACTGAGTCACTTGGCATAAAAGGCGAGTAATCGATTTGGAAACTTGTGATTGTGGGGTGTGGCTTATCGCGTGATGGGCTGGAATTGTATATTTACATACTTTTTGAGTTTTAAAAAAATTCTAAAACTTAAACGGCTTGACCTATTTTGATTAAATTTTTCGTCTGCGTTTGAGTTTGAGTTGAGAGGGTCCCTGAATGGTTTAGTTTCACAATTGGATCCGGTAGATGGTGCTGTAGTAGAGATCAAGAAGTATGTATCCAGCTTTATGGAGGCCACTAGCGTTCATTCGCTTTCATTTTGATACCGGAAAACACATACTATTAATATTTATTATAAACGTGAAAGTTTGTGAGGATGTATGGATGTTTGTTACTCTTCTCCTCAAAAACTACTGAATGTTTTTTAATGAAACTTTAAAATAATATAGCTCATACATCAGAACAGATAATTATTATTATATTATATTTACAGATAATAATTAATAAAGATATTTCGTAAATTGATCAAAATATAACGATATGTAAGTGTCAATTAAATCAAAAAAAAATCGGTCAACTGTGATTTATTTCGGCGTGCGGCGCAAAAACTGTAAGAGATACATAAATATAATTTATATTATAATTGCTTTTTCTGAATAGTTCTACAAAAAATTCTGTGACGGTATATATCTATTTTTTATGTGTAAGATACTTATTTCCAATGTAGATTTTGCAGTACCTACCAAATGGATTTTATCAAAATAAATACTTTAGTCGCTACTGATGTTACAAGTAGATAAACTTTGTCTTTTTTGTGGGAAAGACAATAGGATAGCTTTGAAATCATCTCTAAATAGGGTGATGGAATTTACAATGAAAGTACGATTATTGATGGATTACCTATGGTTTAAAGTATCTACGCGGACGAAGTCACGGGAAAAAGCTAGTATGATATAAATATGTGAAATTATAACACTCAGGTGTTATATCTCCAGTGTATATAACACAAGTTATGCCAAAAAAAAACAGTAGTTTCAACAGGGCTCACTTCTTCCCCTTTAAAAACACATTGTTATTCAGATTTTTAACATTCGGTGTTGTAAATTTAATACATTTAGTTTTATTTCCGTTTAAATGTAGATTATTAACGTTAAATCAATGCACCAATTTTATATACCATTATTCACTTCGTCACATTTAAATTTTTGACGTATAAGTTTAAAAATCAAGGAAGTATCATCAGCAAATAATACTATATCACGATTATCCCCTAAAACGGAAGGTAATTATAAACAAGAAATAGGAATGGGTCGAGAATCGAGCCTTGAGCGACACCCATTAGTACAGGTGACTCGGAAGTAAGTGTAAGCATTGCTATTTGGTGGCAGAATATATAAGGGGGTGATCTTATTCAGGCGGGCTCCTAGACAGAAAAGGAGCCCTATCTCCTCGTGAAAAATATATCATAAACCTGTTACTAAAATTCTTATAACTAACGAATGTTTTCTTTGTCGTTACATAATGTTTTATCAGTTTCTATTAGTCTCCTGATATAGATATATGCTTAACAGCTTAACAGAAGCGTAAATTACTACTATAAACCATTTTCCTCACGTTGTTTTGTAAAACGTACCTTAGGCGCTTAAACTGTATTAAAAACAGGCCTAATTTATTTCACATAAATGCTGATACTATACCATTTAGTACGCCATTTATTATTTGAAATTAATTATAAGGCCTTGTTATTAAATATTCAAATTTAGTTGCGTAACTACAAATAAAACACTGCGGTTGACAACTTGCTTACCAAGTGTGGCGATTACGTCAAATATTACCTCTATAAGGCAATCTATACCGAGGCTGATGTTTATAATGTTCAGCAGTGGACTTTTGATAGGATGTAACGGTAAGTGCCTTGTTCTTGAGCTACCTCCTCCTTTCTAAATAAAACTTAAGAGATCAAAGTTAAAAAGTTAAATGAGGAATCATGTTCCGCTGAAGGCTTTATCAAAACTTTTGTTTTTATATCTGGTATGTCCTGAATACCGCCTATAGCTGTTGAAAATTATTTATTTATCGTAATGGAAATTAATACCAATAGATATTTGTCTTTGACGGTTTCACTGTGTGACCTAATTTATCAAAAACATAAGCAAGAATGTGAAATGGAATTGCCATTGAAGGTAGCAAATCTGTGAATTAAATGACAAAACATTAGTGGTTTATTCTGCCATCCATCCATACAATTTGCACTGTGATTTGAAAAATTGCGTGTCAGTGCAACATTTAAAACAAAGTTTTTTTTAAATTACCGTAATGTATTCAGAGATAAAAATTAAAATTTTACTTTGATAATAATTATTATAACAACCTAGAAACAATAAAGTGTACAAAAATGATTAAGCCCGATTAAGTGGTGTGATTTACCTGATGAACATTGGCTCTTTTTGGCGAAATGCAGGATTCCCTATTTTAGTAGATTCACAATTGGAGTTTAGAAACACTTAATTATGATATTTCGTTTTAATATTGAAAATAGAATCCATCCTTTATAGTTTTTGTGTTATGAATTTCTTTTATATTACATATATTATAAATATTAACAATTACAAATATTAGCAATAAGATGTGTTCCCGTTAACGTTATTTGAAGCTAATTTAATACTTATAATTAATAGTTATAACGACGATTAAATTTTAATATTTTGGAATAGCATAAAGCGTATTGGTTATTGCATAACAGTTTATGTTTTGTGAAAAAAATCATAACATCCTCTTCTATACCCTAAAATAAATAAGAATAATGTGTACAAGAAAAATGTTAAGGCTCAGAGGTACTTTTCAGATCACACCATGGCTTGTCGTAAAATTTGGGAAAATTGTTACCTCTCGATCTTTTGGGACAGGTTTGAAATCTTTTATAAGACAATATTTGCATAAACTCTGGCGACACAACCATATAGCTACACAAATATTTTATAAGATTAAGGAAGCTTTTCTCTCTTTAAGAAGAGGAAAATAGAAGTAGAATTTTGTAAAACAGTTGCTTCGAAAACAAATAAAATTGAATCATATGATATTTAACTACAAACATCTCTCAAATTTATTAAAATGCTACCAAGACGTTTTCAAACAAGTATATTCTAAGTCTATGTTTTCAAATGACACTTTGTAAAAAAAGAAACTAAAATACATACTCAATTAAAAAGTAACACAATAAGACAGCGTGACAAAGAATAGGCTGCGTGATAGATAAGACTGGCAAAAATATGTTAAATATTTATTCTTATGTCTGTTTCAATATTATGATTTTTTTGTTATTATAAGAGAAAGCGTTAGGTATGAAAGAGTAAGACCACAAGAGTGCGTGAAAACACAGAGGCATTGTTTTATCTCAGCTTTGGTATTATTCAATGTAATGCTTGTACAAAAAGTTTGCAGGTAAGATTAGTAGGTAAGACCAAGTATCAGAGGCACTGTAAACAAACCTAACATTATAATAAAGTGAGGGTTAGCTCAACTATAGACTATACTCCTAAGTACACAAACTTATGTTAGTAGCGACCACATGAGCTTGATAAAACATAATAACAAAACACTTTGTAGCTCGGGTTCTCTCAGAGGTCAAGAAAACAATTTATTTGACCAATTTCTAGACGATAAAAGGGCATAATGCAACTATTTTTTTACTATTGAATAGAAAACTAATTTGATTAAAAGAGTAACATTACAATATTATATAGCAAGAAAAACACCGATGTATGAATGTAATTTGGACCTATCAAAAGCATTTGATATGATATCGTATTATGTACTGTGGAAAAAGTTACAACATGACACTAGTTTTTCTCAAGAGATTATATCTCAAAAATTGTGTGAGATGGGCAAAACCACTTTAGAAAGAGTAAGTTTTAGAGTTTAGGTTAGACAGGGTGGGTTGACTTCTCCTCGTCTCTTCAACCTATATATGAATCAATTGATCGACGCGCTTAATAGCACCAAAGTCGGATGTCATATTGACGGCGTATGCATTAAAAATATAAGCTATGTAGACGACATGTTCTTGCTAAGCTCATCGATCTATGCATTGAGGAGATTGATAAGGATATGTGAGTCTTACCCCGCGGTCCACGGGCTCAAGTGCAACACACAGAAAAGTCAAATAATGATTTTCAAAGCAGGCAGCAAGTGCTACTCACTACCAAATGTCAAACTCTGTGGTAGTAGCCTGAATAGAGTTGAGAAATTTAAGTACTTTGGCCACTGGGTCACCGAAAACCTAACTGATTACACTGATATAGAGCAAAAGCGCAGGTCTGTCCGATGTAATATGTTGGATCGTAGGTTTGTACGCTGCACAAAAGAGGTGAAGGTTGTTTTTTTTTCAAAGCATATTGTCAGTCCTTCTATACATTCCTGTGGGTGAACTATACGTACACGGAGGGCATACAGTGATCTACGCGTCCAATACAATAATGCGTTGAGATTTATAATGGAGTTGCCACGGTATTGTAGTGCCTCTGGCATGTTTACAGAGGCTCATGTTGATGGGTTTGAAGCCGTAATGCGCAAAAGATATGCCTCCATTCTGCATCGTATGTGAACGGGCACCAATACCATCCTCAGTCGGACAGATGGGATTCACCAATGTTGGGGCGTTGGATAAATCTGCATACTGTGGAGACACGCCACTACCTAATTTTAATTTTAATAAATGTATTTTTTTATAGTATATATATATATATATATATATATATATATATATATATATATATATATATATATATATATATATATATATATATATAGCAATTCGATAAGAAGAGAGCGACTGGTAGCGAATAACTCAAGATCATCCATATAGAAAAGGTGGGTCACTTTTGTACCTCCTTTTCGAAGCTGAAATCCCCCTCCGGAACCCTCTAGTAAGGTACTGAGAGGGTTCAGAAAGAGGCAGAACCATATAGATTCAAACAATCGCCCTGGGAGATACCCCTTTTTATCCTGTGTGTTTCTCCGCAGCCGTCATCCGCTCGCCTAGATGACAAAGGATTGTACTCCGCTGTCCCATACACTGCCCGAGGAAGTCTCTAACTGTACAGTCAACCTTGTACAGCTCGAGGACCCTCTTCAGCCATGTATGAGGCACCGAGTCGAATGTCTTTTTGTAGTCTATCCAGGCGGCGGAGAGATTCCGAAGGTTGCCTTTAACCACCTTGCCAATAACCGCTTCAATGAGGAGTGGTTCGAAGGAACCAAGTTTCCACGAACACCGCCCAAACATTCATTTTGAGCGCGCGACATCGCCTGATTTGAGTTCAGGTGACGAGTGATTCTTGCGCTCAAAATGGATGTTAGTGTCTTGTATATGGTAGGTAGACACGTTATGGGTCGGTATTTGCTCGGTTCTGTGGAATTCCGGTCTTTAGGACCCAAATGAATGATACCAGTAGTGAAGAGGCCTGGAAGCGACTTTTGGTCGAGAGCCTCTTGAAACTGTCGGCCGAGCACAGCGTCACATACCACGAACCTCTTCAGCGAGTAGTGATGCAGTCCGTTGAGTCCCGGACTTTTCCAGTTTTGGACCCTATGGACCGCCTCAGCTACGTCATCCGGCATTATGGCAGCGGGGTCCATGGGCGTAACATTCGCACACTGAATCGCCTCTACTTCCGTCCAAGGGCCCTCGCAGCAGTTTACGGACTCTGACCACAGGCTGCGCCAGAATGCGATAGTGTCGGCCTGATTCGGTGCTGGGCCCGTTCCACGTATTATGGCTGCTCCAATAATTTATAGAGCCTCTTTTAATCACTCTGGAAGAGACGATTCTAGTTGAACCGTGTCGACCTCTCGGTATATCGCTGTAATAGTGGCGTATGGGGTCCACTATTAACAGACTCCGAGTGGTCTAGTGGCGGAGAAATGAAACTATTTCTTGATATGCCTTTCTATGTCCAGGCGAATGGTGTATATTATTCAGCTAACCCTGCCTATATTTATACGCACGGCTACAACCTTAATTTACCAATAGAAAAATATTTTATTTACTTAGCCAATTATAATACATACATTTTGACCAATAAACATTAATCAATAAAATATTATGTATAACTATTATATGTATGTCGCGCTCTGTTTGCCGGCGTAAGACTCGTCTGTAGCTTCTCGTAGCTGTGTTGCTGTACGGGGCTATAAAAGAGGTGCAGACCGGCGCGCGCGCGTAATCGGCGAGCGGCGGCGGCGAGGGAAACATCTCCGGAACAGCAAGAAGAAGCGAGCTGCGGCGTTGAAGAAACGGCTCGAAAATGGTCGACGGATGCTTGAAGATAGCCGGCGTGTGAAGACGGTGCGGCGCTGATGATATTTGTGGCTGCTACTTGTTCTATATAGAACGTTAAATATATACGTCAAATTATCTCGCATTGATATGCAGCCCGCAGTATCTCGGTAGCCGGGGGTAATTAGGAAATAAATGTTTTCTTCAGACCTTCACCTTTTGCGTTATGGTAGCAGCAGGGTAACGTTATTAATTTATTTATTAAACGGTTTAGGGTTGATACGCCTGGCTGCTACATCGCTAAATCCGCTTCCCTCATGTAGCGATTCTCTGCTTCAGGTCGTCTATGCCCTCGGTCAGTTTTTGCGTTATATCCGGCAGGGACAAACTGATATTTGTCCCAGCAAACGCCATCCTGACGGTGCGTATAATTCTCGGCCTATTATTTCCCGACCTGAAGCTTATCAGGCTGCCGATGAGGGCCCTCGCCTTTGCGATACGGTCCTCAATCCTTCTTCTCCAGGCTTGGACGGCGCTACTTTTTCTAGTAGCGCGTCCATCCGTGGGAAGTTTTGCGCCAATTATACAGCAAACTGCCAGTGTGGCGCCAAAAAGAATTGAGTCCGTCTCACAAAGGTTCCGGCTGGCTTCCAAATACGTCACCAGCATTGGGTTGAGAGCCCTTACGAGAGCTCAATTCCGCTTGTTTAAGGGTATGCGGGGAAGTCGCGGTCGATTTTCGAGATGCGTACAGCGCGTTTCTACAATCGCTTCCTCCAATTTTCTCCTCATCTACTCTAGTTCTTGGGTGACCATTCCATCATCGCCTGAATCAACTAAAGCGGGAAGATCCATGACGGCTTCCATATATGGCTGCTGGTCTATCACCTTAGCAGCCGCACCCCCAGCTATAGCTGATGAGGAAATAGCTTCACGCCGTAGTCGCTTGAGTTGGGCATCATCAAATATTTTCGAGCGTATGATGTACCGGACTCGATCTGCTAGGTTTTGCTCCGTGACGGGAAAAGACGGCTCCAGCTCAGCAAAAAGCGATGCATCCGAGCCCGATATGCTATCCCTCCAGTTTCTTCCTCTTTCGCCCTATAGTACGCCCGCAATGCATATTATATATATATATATATATATATATATATATATATATATATATATATATATATATATATATATTATTCTTATTATGTTCATATATTATGTCCAATGCATGCGGCGTACTCCACCAGCGGCGACTTCCGCTTGCCGAGTCCGAGAGGACCCTGCCGACACCAAGCCGTCTGGTGGGGATGATGGATGCGAGGTGCTGCTAGGTGGTTGTGCAGCACCTCGCGCTCGGCTGGCGGCCCGCATGCTGTCACGTCCAGCGCCAGCTACAGACGCGCCCCGGCGACCCCCAGGCAGCGGCCCTATGTGCATTCTATTTTTATCCATCATCCATAAAAATGGGCGTCAATTAACGGGAGACGCCCAGGCCTGGCGCCGTTTAATAGTGTGGCCGTAAGCACAAACGGGCCTTTGCAGCCGCAATACTACCGAGGCACGGCGCTCACACCTTTTGGCAAGGCGCTGACTGACGAACCCCTTCAGCCAGTAGTAATGCAGTCCGTCGCGTCCCGGGCTTTTCCAGTTCGGGGCTCTACGGACCGCCTCAGCTACGTCATCCGGCGTTGGGTTGAGAGCCCTTACGACAGCCCGATTCCGCTTGCTTAGGGGTATACGGGGAAGTCGCGGTCGATTCTCGAGAGGCGTTCTGCGCGTTTCCCTAATCCCCTCTTCCAATATGCTCCTCATTTGCTCTTGTTCCTGGGCGCCTATTCCATCGTCGCCTGAGTCAACCACAAGGAGATCTACGGCGGCATCTACATGTGCCGTTTGCTCTGCAACTCGTAGAGCCGCATCTCCTGTCGTAGTATTTTCATTCGACAAAGGAATAGCCTCACGTCGTAGCCGTTCGAGTTCGGCGTCATCAAATATTATTATTGTTTAGGGGTATCTATATAGTTTTCTCATCTGGTTGGGCTGTATAAATATATAATTGTAAATGAAAATGATAAACATACATAAATATCAATAAAATAAAATAAATACATAAAAATACATAAATAAATAAAAACTAGGTGTGTGTCTGTAGTTTAGGAAAGACTACTTTTGAAATAAAATTTTGATTGATTTTAATTATATTTATGATTACAGACCCAAAAATCAATAACATGTGGTTCTCTATGAACAACGAGTACGCAGTTTTCTTCACTCTTTCTGAAGTGGTGTGGAAAATCTTGGAAAAGTAAATCAATGCTCATTTATTGCTTTACATATTATATTCTAAATCGCCTTCATCGATATGTGTTGGAGACATAAGAGGATATATAACGCTATTAAGTTTTGTTGATGTATGTCTAATTGTTTGCTGCTTAAAAAGTAAGAATTAATAAAGAGGGAAATTACCGAAATATTGTGGCTTCTGATAACCATCTCGTGTAAATACCAGATACTATAATGTGATATTCACAGTCGTCGCATTGTAGTCGTAAAATACTTTTAAGCGATCGTAAGCAAAGTCTAAGGCACTAGTTGTATGAAACTTCTAACACTATTTAATATTATTAATGAGAGAGTCCCTTGCCTAGTATTGAATTGTTAGCATGACAGAGAAGAAGCAGCAAATTGTTAGAGATCGACGATAGTACAATTCTATACAGATTAGGTTTTCAAAGGGTAACCAAATTTTAAACTTAACTTCAAATATATAAAAATGATATACCGTTGTTGCAGTTTTTGAAAATACGAGTAAATAATGCTGCTTTTATTTGAAATTATCCTATTGAATGTGATGTATCGGCAAAAACGTTTTTGTCTACCGATCGATCCTTAAGAATGTATCAGTGGTAATGCATTATTTTAAAATCATCAATCGACTTCCTGCATGTCTCACCAGGTCGTCACTCCATCTAGTAGGGGGTCACCCTACACTTTGCCTACCGGTACGAGGCTGCCACACGAGAACATTTCTTCCCCATCGGTTGTCGGTTCTTCGAGCTATGTGGCCGGCCCACTGCCACTTCAGCTTACTAATCCGTTGGGCTATCTTGGTTACTCTGGTTCTACTGTGGATTTCCTCATTTCTAAGTTTATCATGCGGAGAAACCCCGAGCCCTCTCCATAGCTCGCTGAGCGACTTTGAGCTTCCTCATACGGCCAGCAAGAACACATAAAGCAAGTAAGAATACATAAACGAAAATAACCGTTGGGAATAAGGTGATCGCTACCATGCTGGTTTTGTTAAAATTCAATTAAAAATTGTACAAACAAAATTTTTATAAAGTGAAATATGTTTAAAAAAAGTCCCGCTGGTTGCTGCTGGTGCGGCTTGCTGGTTCTTCCCAGGACAGAGGTATTTTCGAACGAGTGGTAAATAAAAAAAACCGGCCAAGTGCGAGTCGGACTCGCGCACCGAGGGTTCCGAACAAATCCGTAGGTATATGAGTTTAAAATTATTAAAAATATTTTTATTATATGATGTAACTAAAAATTTCTGCTTTTCGCAATTTTTCCTTTATCTGTGCTATAATTCGTTGCTTCGTGTCAAATTTTAAGATTCTCAGTTCACGGGAAGTACCCTGTAGTTTTTGACTTTTGATTCCCTTGCGAATATCGAAAATTTGCGGCATAAACGGCTGTATCTTTTGATTGCGTTGGCTTAGAAGTTTGATTTTTTCACAGCCCCAAGAAACAGTGGACTTGAGTATTTGATATAAATTTCAGCTTGATACCTCTACGCGTTCCTGAGAAAAAGGGTCTTGACAGACAGACAGACAGACAGACGGACAACAAAGTGATCCTATAAGGGTTCCGTTTTTTCCTTTTGAGGTACGGAACCCTAAAAACGAATTTCAATAAGTATTATATAATAATCTATATTGAATAAAAATTATTCTATTCTATTCTATTCACCATTTGCCTATATAACTTCTTCTGCACCTTCTCTACAAATTTGGCCGGTTATTGCCAAATAACCCTGTATTTTTGTATTATTTGGGTAAATGTTTTACATTTATTTCAATATCATAAATTCTAACTAAAGATATAGATATATAATATTTTAAAATTATAAATAAATTAAAATATTAACGAATATTTTACGTCATAAAGAAAACATAATTTTAAAATCTGTTTCTAAAGGTAGACTTTCTTATTAATTCTTCACATTTCTTCGGTTCTTCTTGAATCGTTATTCTAAGGGAATATATTTTGTTCACGAAGTTGTAATACGTTTTACAATTGACTAAATTTTTTGAATGCCTCTCACCTTCCAATATGGCTGAAAATATATAAAAAATAAAAATAAAAAACGTCAAATTATATTCACTCATCTACCTATTTCAAGTCTTTTGAAATACATCATATTTTTAGTTTTATGTTTCATTAGTAAAATGGAACACGGTTATGTCTTAGACTTTTTCACCTAGACGATTACTATTTGGCAGTTTCTTACTGTTTGTTATATTATGCAGTTGCCTAAATAAGACGAGAAGTTAAAAATTCGAGAGGTTAGTTTTAGAGAGTGAATTGGGAAGTAAATATATTTTATTTTGAGGTCATCTTTGAAGTACTTTTTCAAAAATGTATCACTCACTTATATTATTTGGAATTTATTTTAAATAACCAAAAGACAAATATATTTATACAATATTAAAAAGTATAATAATAATAAAAAAAAAACTAAAACTAGAAACTTAATTATCATATAGTCCTACTCCCCGCGGTATCGTGCCAAGAACGCTCGCTGCGTTTCCCCGCTGAATGGCCATACTTAGCCTTTGAGCGAGAAAAGAATCAGCCCTCTTATCGCCAGCAGCAACGACCAGCCGCGGATGGAGTTCCTTTAAGAACTTCACCGCACGTGGACCCCACGGACCGATAGTTTCTACAGCAAATGGCACAAATATGTAGTCATCTCTCAGAGACTCATACTTGCGCTACTTACTCAGTTCAGCCGCCTCTGAGGCCACCCCGGCTCTAAACGAGGTACCCCAGAGATGAGAGGCCGCCAGAGTGTCTACGCAAGTAGCATCCCACACTAGGGCTTTACCTCTCTCCCAAGGGACCAATGTCATACCGTCGGGTCTCCTGCCATCGTCTCTAAATATTTACAACAGAGCACAGACAAGAGCCCTTCGGATGACATCGTTCAAAGAACTATGTCGTGAAAACCTACCAGCGCTTTTCTTACATGAAAGTCCGTGGAGCCCAAACTTGTCGACGCTGTTACCACAGGGGCACTCATGGGGTTGACAAAGCGCCGCTCCTAGTCGGACCCTTACGGCAATACGCAAGCTTTCGCCATCAAGTAATGTGCCGAGATAACTTGATGGTAAAGCGTGTAACCAGTGACTAGATTCCTTAGTCGAAACAGCTAGAAGGCGTGCCTTATCTTGGTCACTATGGAAATTATGAAACAAATATTTCTGCACGCCCCGTACCAACGGAATATCCCACTGTTTTTGTTGGTTAACTTCCAGTGGTACATTTTTACCGGGACAGAGCGTTTGCCATGTCTGCCCTGCTTCCGTAGCAAAGCGTAGGTCCACTTTATTATTTAAAATTTTGTTACATAAGTCACTGACACTATGCACGGAAGCAAGGAAAGCAGGCAATGCAACGCTAGAAAGATTTCTCACACCAATGCCACCAAATTTTATAGGTAAAGTAGCTTGAGTCCTGGCTGTTGTATTTAAAGTTAAATTGAGAATTTTTTCTATAGATATTTTAAGATTATTATCAATATCTTTTAAAATATCCGAACATTTCCAGACTGGACTCGAGCGAAGTAAGTATGTAAATCGAGTTACAAGCAGACAATATTTTAATAGTAAGAGCTATGTGAGGGTTTAATTTATACAATTTATCAACGTGGTTTAAAATCTGATCAAATTTTGGTTTTAAAACAGGTTTAATACTATCGAAAAACAACGGGGCACCTAGCAGGTATAGTGATTCCGTATTGACAGTTTTTATTCCTGGAGAAACATGATTGAAATTTTGAATTAAACTGTCTCTATGAGAAGTAGATAAATTATTGGAAAAAAAATATTTCATTTTTATTGCTATTTGGTTCAAGACATTTTTAAAATTTCGAAATATATGAGTAAGATCACTGAGGACGTCATCTGCTCCACCTCCCAGTGTACCGTCGTCTAGGTACCAGACATTCAGCTTGGATTTCAAATTTGAAATAATGGGTAGAATTCCCAAACTGAAAAGTGCTGGACCTAGTGGGTCACCCTGCTGAACACTGACAGCAGAATCGATAACATAGTTTTCGTTAAACAAGTTAGTATTTTGACTACAACATTTCCAAACGTAATGATAAATTTCGGGTGTATTGTTAGCCACTTCTTTCAGTAAGGTTAACCTATCGATAGAGTTAAAAGCATTCCTTAGGGCAACCTTCACAAGAACATCTGCATCAGAGTTTGTTAAAAATGTACGCACTGAATGTACCGCCGCCTCATAGCCACCTCTAGTGCCAAAGCCTAAATGAGTAGGCTGAAATTTGGTCTTAAGGTTAGAGGTTATGTGCCTGCAAGCTAATTTTGAAGATAAGCGTCGAAGTGTAGAACCAACGGCAATAGGACGAATACCGTTATCCTTTTTTTTGAAGGCACATAATCTTGCCCCATGTAAGAATTGAATGAAATTTGGATTAACATTACCAGAAAGCATAAAGTTACATAATTTTGTAATATCTTTAAGAAGTACTCCGCCGCCGTCACTGGTAGAAGCGCTTACAAGATCTTTAAGATGTTGAGGCGTAGTTCCGTCAATGCCGCCAGCAGAGCCACTCGAAAATGACATAATTGCTTCTAAAGTGTCTTTTTCAGAAATTTGTAAAGGTAGCATAAAAGTCTTGGGAGGCAGCGGTAAACCCTGAGAAGGTTTGACCGAAGGATGCTTCTGACGAAGGCTTTCAAGAATTTCGACATTACGAGGAGCCAGGATGTCGTCTGATAATAAAATACGGGATGCATTTTTTAAGTCGCCATCCATAACTTTTGACTCAACTAATTTTTTTAAATCAAATTTAGGCCGTAGTTGAGATAAATGAGTATTAATTGGGTAATGTAAATTTTGAAAAGATGTCTCTTTTAGTTGAGATGTAATTGATTTATTTATTGTTTTATCAAAATGAAAATGGGAATATGCGAAAGTAAATAATTTTTGCCAACTATTTTCTCTATTAGTGAAATAATTTTGAATAGTGCATGACAATGCTTTAGCAAACTGCATCCTCGCACCTCTTAGAATTCTTTTAACCACTGGTACATTACGATGATAATTGTAAATTTGCTCCGAAAAAAGAGAAAAATTTGTGTCATTAGTTGAATTGCTAAAAGAGTTATGAATTTCTACGATTGGCTGTGAAGCCGAAATATTTTTACTATAGCATCGGTTAATATGTATATTTAAAACCCTTTTACCTTTAAACAGCCTACCGTCGGCACAATTTTGACACTGTAGGAAATCCGGCTGTGAATATAGCGGAGCAGAGGTATTCATAAAAAAAAACTAAACAAATCTCTACAGCACTCAAAAGTCTTTATATTGCATAACTTCATATTTAATTGCTGCTGTACCCCGCATCTTTCCCTGAAACAATCATTTACGGCCTAATAAAAGCACTTTACTCTATTAATAAAATATTATCACATTACTTCCCTGGATTTATTCCATATTGATAAAAAATTGTTTGTAGTCGTTATGCTTTGATAGTTGACAACGACGCAACAGAAATATTTTCCTTTATAAATGAGTATTGTCTCTGAAATCAAAAAATAATTATTATAATAACTCTCTTATATATTTACTGATCTTTTTATTGAAATTTATAAGCCAGAATTGGCCTCTTAATAACAAAATAAAATAAGTTAAATATACGTAGCTTTTGACAGTGAAAAATTTTGACTGTTCACTGTTCTTTTTTATATATTTTATATTATATTGGTACAAGAGTGAGACACCGTGTAGTGGCGGTGTAAGACCCTAATAGGGTAATTGATACGTAAAAGAATAAAGGTACCTATTGAGTCAAGAAAAAAAAAATCAGAATTGCAATTTTATTTGTATTTTTATTAACTTCTAAACAAAAAAAAAATTGAAAATTGCTGTCATCAAAATCCATTGTCATCAAAAAGCTCACTAAGCAGATTTTGAAAAATTGAGAAATAGATCCAGAATGTGCTAAAACTTACTAGCGCGATCAATAGTTATGAAAAAATATTTAAAATGTAGATAGGCATAAAATTAATGTACTAATTATGCAAGTAGGGCTTAAACTAGACCTGTTCTATTATATTTTGATTGATGCAACTTAATTTCAAACCACGCATATCCCTCTCGAACGCTTTTTACTAGCGAAGATTTTCAAATTTAATATTTAACTGATTTATTCCTAGAGAGAGCCGCTCGCTTAGATCGGAATGAGGTTGCATAAACTAAAACGGTGGATAACATAACCGTACTTAAAAGGGCTTATTAGTGACGCTTTTTTCTTTTTTCTACATCAGCCAATAAAAGTTTTTCTTTACGATACCTACGGGACGATATCGTGTGATAGATTCTCGTACGATATCACGTGTCCTAATTTTATCGAATCTATACATATAATAAATCTTTAGAAAAGTCGTGTCTGTAATTCTAATACATTCTTGAAAAAACAAGTCCAGGGGACTAAATAAAGGGTTCTGAAGCCAAATTAATTGTTTTTAGAAATTTTGTCTGTCGGTTTGCCTGTCTATGTATTCCGGATTCACGCAAAAACTACTGGATCGATTTACAAAAATGTTGTATATAGATAGTTAGTAACCCGGGGCTACTTATAGGCTACTTTTTATCCGATTACGAAACTTCAAAAAAAGAAGGTTAAGAATTTTCATTCATTTAGATATTAATTATAGGCGATATTAACGTTAGTTATAGGCGAAATGACGGGTGTTTTTTAAATAAATACCAAAATTTAAAATATAATTATAACGTTGGTAAAATAATTTGAAACTACACCGATTTAGTTATCAAAACAGCGCTATCTGTCATCAAAATCACTAATAAATTAAATAATATAAATAAATTACATTTATATATTTAAGAGTTTTAAAATTATTTAAAAATTTTAACGTTTTGTTGTTAGTTTTTTAGTATTTTTGTTATTTTACATTAAAAGTGTAATAATTTCAATAGATAATAGTGACGTCTATCAAAAATATGATAACTGATAAGGTTTTCATTTCAAGTAAAAATCTATATATAAACTGATAAAAATTGGTCTGTTTGTTGTAGTGTCTGTAGTTTTATTAAAGAGATTTTATATATGTCGCGGATAGATCGTGAAATGGTGTGTTCAATTCATGATATTTAACACTGTTTGTTGACCATGTCCAGTATATAGCTTGACCAAATCAATGAATAGAAATCGTTTGAAGATATTAATTACTAAACACAACGTTGCTATTTCATGATATGGTTATACGGACGATATCATTAAATCGTTTCTCACCGCTAGCGGCGCTGATAGCGTATTTTTAGAATTGACATCACTTTATGCCTTATTGATATAATAAATAAATGTTCGCTTCTATCGCTGATATTACTAGGTAGTATAGTTTTGGCTTTCATTCTTTTATGTAATAATATTGTTTTCATTTTATTTTACTTGTCAAAGGCGGTAACTGATTAAAACTTAAATTTTATGGTAATGGTAGGTAAGCATTATTATATATTTTAGCATATATTTCTATTGCAATTTGAAGTGTAGATTTACCACGTTCTCGGCGGGGAAGAAAAACCTGCATATCTGAGAAGTTTCCCCAGTTGAGGTCATCCTGCGTCGGAATCAGCGCAACGAATGCTTTTTTGGACAATAACTTTCTGCGGCTTGTTGCCAGTAGTAAAATTTATGTAAGCTGCTACTTTTTTACATTTCATGGGGCAATATGTGCAGTTTTTATTTCATTCATATTTCCGGGTATGTTACTTTTTGTTTTCACTCTACCGTAAATATTAAGGGTTGCAGAGATGAGTAGAACTCATTATCGTCAGACTATAAAAAGTCCACTGAAATGAACATGGGGCTCCCCCATAACCAATTAGGTGAATATTTCCTATAGTTGCCACGCTTGGTAGGCGGGTTGGCAACCGCAGCTATTATTATTTTTATCTGTTTTCAGGAAGATGATGCTGCCCATCAGCTGTTTGTTTACTATGTCGCCTCTTACGACGGGACGATATGAGGTGGCGGATTCTCTTTTACCGCCACAACAACGCGAATACTTTTCTACTCCCGTTAATGAGTGTAGTATTGCTTCCCACGTTCACTGTGAATAAAATTTATAAGGAGTAAAACTAATTTTAAGGATTTTATCACGTTTAATTTTAACTTTTTTAATTCCCGATGTTTTGGGCACTTTACAGCACTCATGGTCACGGGAGAACTGAGGTGTTTGACGACCTAATGTCATAATTAGAATAGAATAGAATAAAAATAAGAATAGAATAGAATATATGCAGTAGTATGCTTGGTTTTTAATTTAATTTTATTAATTATGGCGTTCTTAGCAGATGGTAGCACTCGGCCATAGCCCATGTCTTTTAATTTCAATAGCCACGCGAATCGGTGTTCTATATATAATAGGTGTTAGTATGATACTAAACATGTGGATATACTTTAGAATTCCCATCAACGATACGATCATTTAAGCGAGTTTTATCGAACTGTCATCCAAAGATGCGTAAATAAACCCCACGTAAAAAAGTTAAAACTAAAAGTGATTAAATCCGTCAAATTAGTTTTATTCCATGTGTAGTGTACATCGTTATAGAACTGCATTTATGAAATTTTGAAGTCTACTCAAACGTAAAAAATATCTACATCTATTTTGTAGTGCCAATCAATATTAAATAGGACCAATGATATGAATAAAATATGTCAAATAAACATTATACCGTAAATTGATAGAAGACCATGAAATTCATCATTATTTTATTAAAACTAAATGAACTTTAATTATGAATAAATGTAAAGAGTAAAATGTAAATATTAATAATAAATTTTGATCCCAAGACAATTTAACTTTCTTATGGATACATCGGAAGACACGCCTGATATAAAAAATAGTAGAAGTTTCTAAAGATATATATTCACGTGTTTCTGTAGCATATTATATCTATGCCAAATACTCATTTACGTCTAATGGTCTTTTAGAATTCAAAAAATAAATCTTTGACAGAGATAGAGACACAGACACCGAGGTGACTCTAAAAGTAATCGAATTTCGCTAAATTTGGCAAGGAACAGCATTTAATGATGTCCCTAAATTCAAGGTTACGCGAGCAAAGCCGCGGGTAAAAAGCTAGTTACTTATATTTTATTAACTTTGAACTAGTATTACGACAGACTTTTAGTTCGCTTGTCATTTTAATTTCATAGAAAACGCGAACTGAGCGCAATGAATAAATTGCGGCGTTTAATCAAACCTGGAATGGCTGCGGGATTTATTGTATAACTGATTGTGTCATTTGTATTTTTTTAATGTTTTTTTTAACAAGATAGCTTTGAAGGATATTTTTAGAAGAAGGTGAGAGAGTAACATACAAAGCCCAACGGATTAGTAAGCTAAAATGACAAAGGGCTAGCCATAGAGCCCCACTAGATGGAGTGACAACCTGGTAACACATGCAATCAGTCGATGGATACAGGTGGCTCAGGACCATTGTTTTGTGACATTCCTTGGGAGAGGCCTATGTTCAATAGTGGATTGTGAAGGGCTGTAATGTATGTATTTAAAAAAAACATGAAATATAACTTTATATTTTTATATAACTTTTTTATAACTTTATATATATATATATATATATATATATATATATATATATATATATATATATATATATATATATCTATATATATATATATATATATATATACATATTGATCTGAGACTTCGTTTTTCACTGCTGGCCGCATGAGGAAGCTTAAAAACGCATAGAGAAAAGGGGGCTATATTTGAAGTTTCTCTGCATGGTGAGGATATTCGCAGAAAAACCAGAGTAGTCAAACAACGCACCAGCAAGTTGAAATGCAATAGGTCAGCCCTATAACGCGAGGAACCGACAACGGATAGAGAAGAATGGTTGTTGACGAGTGAAGTGAGACATGCAGGAAGTCGATGGATGGGGGTGGCCCAGGAACGTGTTTTGTGGCATCCTCCCTAGAGGGAGGCCTATGTTCAACAGTGGATTTCTTGTGGGCTGTAATGATGACGATGACAGCTGCGGCTCTGAAGGTGGACCGTTTCTGTATCTGTCATATCAACGGATTTTTTTTAAGATATGGTAAGTTTAACCACATCAAAATCAAATTACACATAATTGCTAATGAGGGCTAATAATCTTCCACTCACCAGATGTCGCTACTAGCGACTGAGGTAAAGTTTTTTGTTACACAGTGTCATTTAATTGAGAAATTAGTCTTAAATAATAGTTTATCATTATCTAGAGTATTATATTAATACACAACACAATGCGTCAGTGGTTTGATTTTTAATTTTTTGCACATTATAACTCTTTTTTTTAAAAGTCGTCTTATAGTTATATTTATAGTTTGGTTTATTCATTTCTAACGTGATTAATATAAAATATAACTAATAATACAGAAAGAAACCTTAAAGATTACATTTTCCTAAGAAATTATCGTCCCCGCTATGAAATCTGTCAAATATTTTACCTCACTCGAAAGTGGCGCCGCCCTGGTGGCAGAAAAAGTCGTGGATGCCCTCATTATATTAGTTCAGTGGTGTACATGGGCCTTTCTCGTTATAAGGAGGATTCGCGTCAGTCGCCTAGCAACTCTTTCGCCGCTAGCCCTTGTCAGTCTGGGTATTTTACGCCGGGTGCCATCCTATCCCTATTTGAATCCAATTATATTAGATTTCTCTAGCGTTTCCAATATTTGCTTCTTACGACACCCACGGGAAGAAATGTATTCTTTAACACTGCCACCACTCAGCTGAGCTTTCCAATGCGCCACCTAATAAGTATTTACGCTACTTACGCTGTGAAATTTAGTTGGTAAACATATTTTTAACCGGCACGTTCTTTCTTAAATATTATGTAATATTACGACATGAAAACTACTTACACTCGTATCCATGATACTTTCGTTAATATAATACGAAAGTATTTAATTATTAAAGTTATTACTCAGATAAAACACAAAATAATATATTCAGATCATAATTGTCTCTAAAATAAAATGTGCTGCAAAATTCAATGAATACAGTGGATATCTCTAAGTGTTTAAATTTGAAGGTAGATATTTTATCATAACAAAGATTTATAGTCCCCGTTCTTTGGTGAATGGCGTGAAAAGTGGGTTTATTGAATGATTTCAATTTACGTTAAGTGAATAGACATTATGAAAAGCGAAAGTCGTACCTATATGAATATATAACTATCAAGTTATTATAGAAAAAAGGAAACGGTGATCTAATGTAAGATATATTTTTAATACAAATTCTATATGGTCAGAATATTGTCATTAATAACTTTCATGTGATATTATGTAGTATTATAGTTGACCTTTTTATTTCTTTAAGTGGGGAGTTTTTAGCATGCTAGCTTTTATTGATTTCTTACATTTAAGCGAGCGAATACTACACATTAAGTAAAATTATTTTACGGATATTATCCTTACGTGACGAGAAGTTTATGCCAGACTTACCGTTTTAAACGTGGCGGTGGTCACCATAAGCATAGACGAGGGGCCCCGGGATCTCTGTTCGGAACGCAACCGGGGCCCCTCAATCGTCACTCTTTGATAGAAGAACGTACCGGGGACAATACTTTCTTACCCACCACCCTCGCAGTGCTACAACGATCTCCCGAGAACACTTATGAGACATCGTTCTCCGCGAGAGTCACATTACTAGGCATACTGACCCCCGCCCCGAACACCGGGAACCCCAGAGGCAGTATTTCTGATTGGCGAACACCATCATTAAGGGAAGGTCTGAAAGGAATGCGTTGGCGACGTCTTCTTCAAGTGGGATCTGTACTCTCCCGATCTCGCTTGGTAGTCTTATTCTGGACCATTACGGACTCAGAGAATGCCCTCTACGCCAAATTCCCGGTTACCATCGCCGACTCGACTATTGGCAGGGTGAGGTTTTATTTTTTTATTTGACTGCCTCGTTGGTCTATTGGTTGTAGTGGTGCGACTGCTGATCATAAGGTAAAGGTTTCGAATCCCGGGTCGGGCCAAAAAATCAGTTATTGAGTTTTTCCATCAAGAAATTCTCAGTGGCTGCCTGGAGTCAGGAAGTTGGCGGTGTTTCACCCCCGTGCCTCGGAAAGCACGTACAGCCGTTGGTCCTATGCCTGATCTCTCTCCGGTCGTGTCGGTTTACCGCCCATCGGGCTATGAGAGTGATGGAATAGAGAGTACACCTGTGCTTGCGCATACACTAGGGCACTATAATCCTGTCTTGCGCCTATGGCTAGTATCCGTTGAGACTGGCCGCCGTGGCCAAAATTCAGTCTGGAGACATTATTATTATTATTATTATTTATTTATTTATTTATAAGGGTTACAAGCAGATGATATACAAAAACTAAAAACAAGATACAAGCATTGTGAAAAATATGCAATGTACTCACATAGTTATAGGCAACCACAGCTAACACCAGAGTAGTAGTAAAGTTTTGTCTGAATTGTTTCGTATTTAGAACTAAAAATCCGCAAATTTTGGACGCCTTCGTTATAATATTGTTTGTTTTATGATACGAAAGACAATTTTTTATCCAACAAAACGTCTAGATCGTAGTAGAATAGCATATACTCTACTGTGTTGTCAATTTTGTATTTAGTTTGGATTGAACTATGTTTACGAGTGAACGAAATATGATTACACTTTTTGGCATTCAGTAGCATGTTGTTATGAGTACACCACTCGATCAATCTATCCAGATCAGCTTGAATAAGCCTCTGTGTTCAAAAACATTCTGTCACTGACTAGATTAAAATTAGAAATAAAAGGGGTCCTAAATGTGACCCTTGAGGAGTTCTTGGCACTTTTGAAAATTTCCTCGCTGGCAACTACCAGTGTATTCTTGACATAGTACACAATATCTTTGCCAGCAGCAAGTTTTGCTCGCAGATTTGCATCAGACGCGAAGTTCTACAGTGGTGGCCCCAGAACCGATGCCTGCGGAATCCCACGTTTGATATCCCTCCGAATTTTCCTACTACCTTGCCCCAGAATTAACTATAGGAGCCATTTGTTACTAGATGGACTGTCTTAACCTAACTCGTCTGCCACTTTTATATTAAGACAATAGTTTTAAATAACTTTTAGGCTTATCTTAATTTTATAAAACCACTAATTAATTACCACCACTAAGTAATTACAAGGGTTGTGTAATTAACTCTTTTTGATCTAAATTAAAAATTGGTAAAACTAAGTAATGTTTTAGCCTATTTACGTCCAAATTGGCACAAGCTTCCTATAATTTTTGAGGGTTTAAGGGCAAAAAAAATGTAAATAATTTAATTTTTTTCAGACATGCGGGTTACCTCGCGATGTATTGTCATACCATCAAACACGTGGTAAATTCACAATGCAATTAACCATTTCGTTGGTGCAGTGGGAATGGTTGCCCGCGTATGTGATATTTACAGCAGCTTTTGTCACTCTTATAAACCTTTGCTAATTAATTTTATGCGCTCTTTTTAAAATTATGCTTGCATATAAGATATAGTATGCTAAATATGTCATCTTCAAGTCGTCATGGGTATTATAATGAAATGGAATATAAAATAAAACAATTCTTCTTTCAGATTCTGCTTAGAATATATAGACCACCAACTTTTATAATTTCTTGGTACGCGAGCAGACCAGGGTCAATACCCACTGGCTTCCTAATTTTTTTTATCATTTACCCGACAGTGAAGGAAAACATCATGAAGAAAGTTTTCTTAATTTGCCTTACTTATGTCAAAATAGTGTCAAGTGAAATAGTAACCTACCAGCGGAAACATATCTACTTTTAGTGAAGGTTTTTATAACAAGTAGGTCTAAACCCTTTTAGAGGAGGACTATGCCCAGTTTGGAACGAATAAAGGTAGGCTGTCATTTCAAAATGGAATACTATTTTTAAAAACAAGATATCAAATGCATTTTGTTTAATATTTAGTATCTACTTAGAGCACAAAATATCAAAAATATTAGTTGTAATAAATTAATGTAACCTATACTTAGTTTTTCTCCTAAATCCTGGTTATGTTTTCAATACATATATTGAAATAAACATACATTCAGTACCTAAACAGTTGTTCAATGTGGGTTTCGAATTCCCGGCCTCAAAGCGCCGCAGTCAAGCGCTTAGTCACTGCGTTAAAGAGTCAACAACAATATATATTTCATATCAGGCGCTTTATAATATATTGAATTTACATGTTAATCATGTAAAACACAAAATTTAAAGAAACTGATTTTTCTAAGTTATAAATTTTATTGGCTACATCCACACACGCACGCACGGAGGCACGCATGGATGCACGCACGGACGCAGGCACGCACGCATGCCCGAGATATTGCAGAGTCCTCAAAAAGATATATGTTGCAATTTGGACGTTCCAAAATTGGATTTATTAGATATTAAAACTTATCAAACAAGAACTCCAAATATCAAATATCTTATACAGTCCATCAAAAGTCTAGTGCCTTTCCCATATATTGCATCATATCTCCTATATTTGGCAAATAGTGTTTATTGTTAACAAAAAAAAACTCAAAAAATTGACTGTGTTCCACATGATTAAGTTAGTCGCTTGATAACACAAACATGATTTAATAACTGGCTCCAGAGCTGAGGCTTGTTCGCTTTACCTTGGAATTTGCATTGAGATTGAAACAATATAGTTACATGTTATGGTTGATGCCATCTGCTTAGGATCCTATAATTAATAAAATTAAATCCAAACCCAAAAATACCACTGCAAGACTTCAAGATACTATAAGCTCATTCTGCGTAGATCGGATCAAAAATTTATATTCAAAAAGTCATCACCTCAGTCCCTCCCGTGACCAAGGGTGCTGAAAAGCACCTGAAACGTCGGGAAGTAAAAAGTTAAATTAAACGCGAATAAATCCGTAAAAAAAAATATTTTCATTTAATGTGTAGTCTTCGCGTAAATATAGGAAATCAATAAATATTATCCAGTCCATAATCTAATTTTTTTCCAAGAATTGTTTTACACTATAGAAATTATTTTCATTGAGCCATTTGTACAACTTCTTTTTGAACAATGTAATATTTAGGGTTTTAAGTTTGTCAGGGAGTTTGTTACATATTCGGACACACATGGTAAGGCAACTTTTGTCATATTTTTGTTATTTAGGTATATCCTTAAGTGCTAGCTTGTATGGGTCCCTACATGAGCGAGTAGTCTGTACCTCACAAGCTTTTTCAAATAATAGTTTGTGTCTCTGCACAAAAACATAAACTTCTAAAATATAATAAATCGTTGGTAGTGGCAGTATTCCAAGACCTTTAAATAGAGACTGACACGATTCATCGGTTCGTACTCCGCAGATTGCCCTAATGCACTTTTTCTGCGCAGTAAATGCCCGATTCCATTCTGAACTATTTCCCCACATCACCAGTCCATAACGGAGTATAGACTCGGCATATGCTCCGTAAGTCATAACAGACGTTTTTATGTCAGTCATTTTTTTTATTTGGTTGAGCGCGTAAGAACATTTGTTTACTTTATTACAAACTTCATCGATATGCGATTTCCAGTTCAGATTCTGGTCTATGACAACACCTACAAAATATTGTTTTTTCTATTTGGTTGATTTTTGTAATGTTTAGCTTGAAATTGTATTGGTTATGTTTTGACTTATTAAACTGAATAAAATTTGATTTTGCCAAGTTAATTTTTTAAATTGTGTGCTATTTACTCTTAATTCAGTTATATCAATTGTATTATTTATGTCCAATTCGTGATTATACATTGAATTCTAATTTTTTGTAGTCTTAACTATAACCGAAATGTCATCAGCGTATGTGATATATTCATGACTTGTCGCATCAGATATATCATTAATATATAATATAAACAATATGGGCCCTAAGATACTGCCTTGTAGAACCCCATTAATATTTTCAAAGTAGTTGGATTTATATGTTCTTAGTTCTTTATTGATAAATTTTGTTATTGTGACACATTGAGTACGATTTGTTAAATACGAAGCAACCCATTACAACGTAATACCCCTTATTCCAATTTTTTCCAATTTATTTAATAATAGATCGTGTGATACGGAGTCAAATGCCTTAGTTAAGTCAAAAAACAGTCCCGTAGTTAAATAATTATCATTAATATTGGTCAACAATGTATTGATTAGGTGATGATCTTGTTTTTGAAAGCCATATTGATATTTATTTATAATTTTAAACTTATTGCAAAATTCTAGAAGCCTTTTATACATACACTTTTCAAATATTTTTAAAAGTATTGGTACCAGGGTGATGCTGCTGAAGATAGTAAATCGCACTGACAGAGCTTAAAAAGCCTATTTAGTCTTGTCCTGAAGACACCGACATTATAATTGGATGGAAAGACAGATAATGGTAGATTATTCCACCCCTTTGTATCGGCAGTTATTAATTCACCAATAGATGTAGCGATCGCAGCAAGTCATCTACAATTGAGAGGTAGTCTGTTCCCCGAAAATAGTCTGATTTTCAGACAAGAACTTTTTCAATTACGCTTAAAGTTTACTGTAGTAAATCAAGTTAAACACTGAAAACAAAGATATATTTATATATATAGATATATATATATACATATATATGTGTGTATATATATATATATATATATATATATATATATATATAAAAAAATGACGTGTCACGTTGTTTGTCCGCGATGGACTCCTAAACTAATGAACTGATTTCAATGAAATTTTGTACACTGTATGCATTTTAATGACCCTCAAAATTTTTTATTGCGAATTTAAGGATTTTTATAGGAACGGTCGTTGGAAAGGGCAGAATAGCGTCTGCCTGGCGAGCTAGTATATATATATATATATATATATATATATATATATATATATATATATATATATATATATATATATATATATACTAGCATTTGACTCCGTATCACACGATCTATTATTAAATAAATTGGAAAAAATTGGAATAAGGGGTATTACGTTGTAATGGGTTGCTTCGTATTTAACAAATCGTACTCAATGTGTCACAATAACAAAATTTATCAATAAAGAACTAAGAACATATAAATCCAACTACCTTGAAGGCCCTCCTCCAGTCCAGATTTGAATCCGTTAGATTACAAGATATGGCAACACTTGGAGGAAAAGGCGTGCTCAAAACTTCATCCCAATTTGGAGTCACTCAAGACATCCTTGATTAAGGCAGCCACCGATATTGACATGGACCTCGTTCGTACTGCGATAGACGACTGGCCGCGCAGATTGAAGGCCTGTATTCAAAATCACGGAGGTCATTTTGAATAAACTTTAGTGCCTTATGAGTCTTTGATATGTTAAGTTCATTTTGGTATATAAATGGTTACATAATGAATAAACTTGTTTCAATTCATGTTTAATATAAAATAATTGAAACAAGTTTATTCATTATGTAACCATTTATATACCAAAATGAACTTTACATAACAAAGACTCATAAGGCACTGAAGTTTATTCAAAATGACCTCCGTGATTTTGAATACAGGCCTTCAATCTGCGCGGCCAGTCGTCTATCGCAGCACGAACGAGGTCCATGTCAATATCGGTGGCTGCCTTAATCAAGGATGTCTTGAGTGACTCCAAATTGGGATGAGGTTTTGAGCACGCCTTTTCCTCCAAGTTTTGCCATATCTTGTAATCTAACGGATTCAAATCTGGACTGGAGGAGGGCCAGTCTTCGTGCCGGATGAAGTCAATTTCACGCACCGCCAGCCAGTCTTGTGTGCTCTTCGCTCTATGAGCTGGCGCCGAATCTTGTTGGAATACCCAGTGCCTGTTATTGAACATGGTATGAGAAACCAGCTATAGCTGTGCTTATAGCACCCATGGTCACGGGGAGGGGGCGGGGAGGGAATTGAGGTGTGTTACATCCTAATGTCATAGTTAACGAAGGTTAGCCTCAACTTTTAATTAATAATGTTTGGCCCGATCTACGCAGAACGAGCTTATAGTATCTTGAGGTTTTGCTGTAGTACGCTTGGGTTTGGATTTTATTTCATTAATTATGGGATCCCAAGCAGATGGTGACACCCAGCCATTTTCTGTATTGAAATTAGGATGTTCTTTAATTTCAATAGCCCCGCGAATCATTCTTGGTAGGAATCGGTTTTCTATTGCGAAGATTTGTTGTCTATCAGATCTGATATAATGGTTTGGACGATACTGAACATGTTGACAAACTTCAGACTTCCCGGACCGTCGGTGCTTCACATTAGCCATATAATCTCTTACGTGGGTTTTTATGGAACTTTCATCTAAAGATGCGTAAAAAAATCCCGCGTAATTAAAAAAAAAATATAAGTGATAAAATCCGTAAAAAAAGTTTTATTCCATGTGTAGTATTCATAATTATAATTTTATTAACTACAGTATTCATAATTATATTAACTACATTTTTAATATTTTGAAGTCTCCTCGAACGTAAAAAAAAATCAGCATGTATTTTATAGTGCCAAGCAATATTAAAATAAATGGGACCAATGATATGAATCAAATATCGCAAATAAACATTATACCGTAAATTGATAGAAATGTAAAGGATAAAATGTGAATAATATTTATAAATTTTGATTCCAAGATAATTAACCTTTCAAAGGGACACATAGGAAGATACGCCTGATATAAAACATAGTAGGTGTATAGTATAAACATAGTAGGTGTAGGTCTAGACATATGATATTAATGCAAATGTGAATACTTATTTATTCACGTTTTCCTGTGGTATATTAATGCCAAATATTAATCATCTACGTCAAATAGACTTTGAAAAGTTTATCAAGGAATTCGACAAATACACAGACATCGAGGTGACTCTAAAATTGATCGAATTTTGCTAAATTTGGCACGGAGCAGCATTTTGTGATGTTTCTAAATTATCGCCCACGCGAGCGAAGCTTCCGGTAAAAGCTGGTAATTTAATAGAAAAGTTTTTATACGTCCCACGATTGGGCACAGGCCTCCTCTCATTTCTAAGAGGGTTGATGACGGACTTTGCATGTCCTCAAAATATTTTATTCCTCAGATATTCAGGTTTCCTCATATGGCTTTTCTTCACCGACGAGCACTTGGTATATCAACATTTAAAATTACAAGTAAACATTTCATTCGTGCCGGCGGATATCGAACCCAGGTCGCGAAATTTACAGTGAGCACTTAGCCCTTGAGCTACCACGGCTCACAGGACACAAATCTAAAGGAATATTCAAGTAATGTATATCACTAAAACATGCGAATATATCCAGTTATCCAATAGCCACTTGACGTCTTTTTTTGTTTAACACATACTTCGTTCGAATACACTAATGTTACAGTTTTTACTTTAATTCGTCGCTTTTTTAAAATAATAATAAACACAATTTTAACACTAACATGGCATCATTGATTTGATGCCACGGTATAATATCACCATCATCATTATCATTACAGCCCTTCACAAGTCCACTGCTGAAAATAAGCCTTAAATAAGGAATGTCATAAAGCATGGTCCTGTGCCACCTGCATTGAACGACTTCCTAATTATCTTACCAGGTCGTTACTCCATTTAGTGCGGAACCGCTCTACACTTCGATTGCTGCTTTATGTTATATTATATTATGTGGTATATTACTGCCACTCATGAACCTTTTTTTCCCCATCAGCTGTTGGTTCTTCGAGCTACATGGCCTGCCCATGCCTCTGTATAATTATGTACACATGGTATATTATATTCATTGCAATAGTGCAATTATCGAACAGTTATAATTTTATTTTATACCTATCTTATATCATTAAAACTAATATGACAAGTTGCTTCTAGAAGTTATATTTTAACCGTATGAATTAAACCAAAAAAATCCAAAAACCCTTCAATCATTTGTTTCCCATTTTATCCATAACAGTCGTAATTATTGTAGAATGCCCTTTGAAAAAGCCGAAATGTAGATTGAGTGAAATTGAATATGTCTTCCAAATAAGTTCTCGTTTTTGTGAATAGCAATATTCTTTTTCTTAATCAAATTTTATATTGTACAATCTTTTCTGCCGACTTCCAAAAAGGAGACGTACTCAATTCAACTGTTTTTTTTTATGTGTGTTACCTCATAACTTTGTACTGGGTGAACCGATTTTGATGATTCTTTTTTATATGGAAGCTGATAGTTCTCGTGTGGTCTCACATGTATTTGATCAAGGTCAGACCAATAGTTTTTGAGTTATTCTTAATAACTTATATTGAAGTCGGCTGTACAAAATTTTTAATTTGAAATTATACAACGATAATTACAATCTTTTTTTATAAATTTCGCAGCATTAGTACGAGTATATTTCATTAATTGCAAATTTGTCCCGTGTAGTGGCGGGTAAGAATACCCACTAATCCATATCGTCCCGTGGGTGTCGTAAGAGGAGACAGAGTGAAACTGAGGCAGAAGATAGGCAGCAGTATCTTTCTGATAACAGCAAAACAACAATAATAAACTGCGGCTGCCAACCCACTCGCCAAGTGTGGAAACTATGGTAATATATTTCCCCCATGATTAAAGTTGCGAAGAGATGGCCCCCAGTCCCCAGCTACCCCACTATTCCTGGCTACGGTGGCGACCATGGTAACGGCGGAGCAGGGGGTGCTAAGAATCTCCGGTGGAGGTTCGGTTACCGCCTAAGACGACTTGACCTGACAACATAAAACGCACGCACTTTGAGGACTGACGAGAAGATCCTGGAGCGATCCTGAAGAGATAGACATGTTGCGCTGGAATATTATAGGATTATCTGAGGTCCGAAGTGAGAGGGAGGAAATGGTAATCCTCGAATCCGGCAACTTGTTCTATCATCGGGAGGGCGACCATCTGTCCCAAGAAAGTGTTGGATTAATCGTCCACAAGTCTTTCGTTAACAACGTTGTAAAGATTGAGAGTGTGTCGACGAGGGTTGCGTACCTTATACTCAGAATTACCAAACGGTATCCGCTGAAGGTCATACAGGTTTACGCGCCAACCTTGGTACATCCCAATGAGGAGGTTGAGGAAATGTGTGAGGGTGTATCTAGATCCATGAATTCCTCAAAAACCTACTATACGGTGTTAATGGGAGACTTCGTTTTGGTGTCCACATCGGAAGGAAGACCGAGAAGTTGATTACGTTAGTTAGAGAAAGGTGTTTTTTATATGATGTTAAGAATGACGATTTTAAAAACCGAGGAAAAGTAGCAGAAGGATGGTTAGAAATTGCCAGAGAAATGGGTACCGAAAATGGATTATAAAAAATATCTTCATTAGTAAGCCATTTACACAATAGTCTATGAAATTCACCCTCTTGTTCTCTCTTCATATTTACTGGTCACACCCAGTGTTTGCTTTTCCGTTTTGATGCTGCTAATATCCACTATATCAAGAATAGTCACTGTAGTGGCATTGCGTAGACCGTCCAACAGCGGTGCTCGTGAGCAAATGAACGCTCTAACGCAGTACGCGAAAGTGGAACGCTTGAACGCATGACCGCTTCCTGTCTCATAGAACCCTTATTAAATTTTAATCCAAAAATGGCATATCTCAAAAAATGTTACTTTGTCTCTACTAATCGTAATGTTGTACCTGTACATCGCTGATGTCAATGTTAACTTCCATTGGTAAAGTTGCCAGACTTTATTGTAAAATAAGTTCTATAAAAGCATCTTTAGTAATCTACTATAATAGAGATATTTGTTAAAAATAAAATAAAATATTTAAATACTCATTATACATCGGTACAACTCTTTACGCGTGTACATAGGCTGCACTAAAAGTATCGGGAATGGAATATTTCCACTGTTCCTGTCATATTAAAATATTTTTAATTGAAAAGTTCTTGGTTTTAAAAATCGAATACAATTTATTTATTTAAAAAAAGATTCTCGGTCTTGTCACAAGGTTTTATCAAACTTGTTTAGTCGTTGAGAAAATGGAATTAAATCGAGAAAATTCAAGTGCGATGATTTATTATGACTTTCGAAGTGGTTTGACACAAAAACAGTGTGTTGACCGGATAATTTCTGCATTTGGTGATGAAGCCCCATCCAAAACCACAATTTATCGCTGGTTTGCTGAATTTCAACGTGGACGTGTCAAGCTCAGTGATGATTCCCGTCAAGGTCGTCCAAAAACTGCAGTCACCCAAGAAAACGTTGATGCTGTGCGTAAGCTGATTGAGGAAGATCGACATGTGACATAGCGTGAACTTCAGGCAACTTTAGACATTGGCATGAGTTAAATACAAATAATCTTGCATGAACAATTAGGTGTAAAAAAGTTGTTTTCCCGATGGATACCGCATTCGCTCTGTGAAGAGCAAAAAGCGGCTCGCGTTACTTGGTGCGTCAGAACTCTCGAAAGACTCCACGCAGGCTCCTCAAATGCTGTATACAACATTGTATCAGGTGACGAATACTGTATATATGCGTACGAACCCGAAACAATAAACCAGTCACGAGTTTGGGTGTTCGAAAATGAGTTAAAGCCAACAAAAATTTAACGTTCACGGAGTGCTGCAAAAAAAAATGGTGGCCACGTTTGTCTCCAAAACCGGCTATGTTACGACTATTCCTCTTGATGGACAAAGAACGGTTAATGCAAAATGGTTTGCTAGCATTTGTTTGCCACAGATCGTTTCTGAACTCCATAAAGAGAACTGCAACCGCCGCATCATCCTCCATCACGACAATGCGAGTTCTCACACCGCACACAGAACAAAAGAGTTTTTAATGCAAGAAAACATAGAATTATTAGACCATCCGCCGTTCAGCTCCGACCTAAGCCCTAATGATTTCTATACTTTCCCTAAAATAAAGAATAAATTGCGTGGACAGAGATTTTCATCACCTGAAGAAGCTGTGGACGCCTACAAAACGGTCATTTTGGAGACCCCAAACTTCCGAATGGAATGGTTGTTTCAATGATTGGTTCCATCGTATGGAAAAATGTGTCAAATTTCGCGGAGAATACTTCGAAAAGCAATAAGTACATTTTTAAATAGTAATGTTGTGTCACTTCCTTGATTCCCGAAATTTTCAGTGCTGTCCTCGTAATAGTTAGAAACACTACGACAAATTGTGAAAAGGTTTTGTAATATAGTTTCAATATCTTTATTTTTTTATGAAACAAAGGCTGAAAAGTACTTTAAGGCTCATGAAATCAAGTTAGGATATCCTGTCTCGTTAGGTAGGATGTGAATTTAGTTGAGTTTCTACTTCTGTATTGTCGGGTGAACGTATCAATGAAAATCTTTTATAAAATTTAAGATATAGAAGAATTAGATATCGAAGAAATAAATATAGAAGACATACTAGATACAATAATTTACTATCTTCTACTGTCTACACTTTTTTACACTTTTGCTTTCAAGTTCTAAGATATATGTCACGGGAAGGGTGTAATCTTCTGAATAGTGCCCAACCGAGTTTTATCCGGCGATTAAGACTCTAGTCCTTGAGTGTGGGAACTTCTAATAGAACACCTACATTGATATTTTCTAATCACATAGACGCATCGCACAATGTTAGTATACGCATCCTGGACATAGGTTTAAGATTCCCTATACCTATTTTATAGGTGGTAGAGCCATGCTGCAGCTTTATTAGTAGTATAGTTGTAGCACGAATGGGTCGGCCCAACCGGGGAAGGACCACGCTCTCACAGAA